>CM022944.1:147749604-149007450 GCA_012931725.1 Litsea cubeba | reverse complement strand
TACACAAGCCAAAAAAATTTACCCCTTTTATTTTAATAGTAATGTTTTGACAATTAACCACCTTAATAAAGACTATGATCGATTATATTCTCACGTCCAAGACCATTCAGAATAATATATACTCTCACATACAAGAATATGAACTATGTAAAGGATCAAATACAACATTGGAGTAAACCGGAGCATTCCAATTGCACTTACAGCATTTTCCTCATCTGGATCATTCCTGAATACATAGAACAGAGGAGCCAAAACTTCATTCATTCCCTGTACATATCTTATGCCCGGATTTAGTTTTGCAAACACAATCAATATGTGCCTTAATGCTTCCTGAAACACGACAAATTTACACTTAAAACAACCTAATTTAATGCCCAAACCAGTATCATTCAACTGATAAAAGTTAACCTGATTAGATTTTGCAAAGGAAGAATCCCCAGAAAAGAAATGCAGATCCGGATGAGTGCGCATCACATCCCGATCAATTTGCTCTATGATCTCCGAATCCTGATAAAATAAGGCATTTATTATGATATACAGTAGGTATTGTGCACAGGCCTCAAGTCATTTTAAATGCAACATTATATAGTTAGAGAGTACTGAATCTGAATGAACCATAATGTAAAACTATGAAGCTTTTGCCAACTTGAAGAAAACAAGTCTAACTTTGAATTAATACACAGAACTAACTTTGAATTACACAGAACGAGTATTTACTCTCTCTCTCTCTCTCTCTCTCTCTCTCTCTCTCTCTCTCTCTCTCTCTCTCTCTCTCTCTCTCTCTCTCTCTCTCTCTCTCTCTCTCTCTCTCTACATAAGGATCCACCCAATCATAGGCACCTTCTGTAGAAGATAACATAGGCCCATGTACACTAATCTAGGCCCAAGTAGACTATCCCACGTGTGGGAATGTGTTAAGCAACATACAGGCTGTATTATGATGATTACTTCTATGTATAGAGATTAGGATTCTTTATTCTTGATTTCTAATTGTAATTACTGCTGATTTATAGCATGTGATTAGGGTAAACTTATTATGAAAATGATTGGTCGATCCTCTATGGAGACACGGCATTTTCCTCCAAACTCTTCTCTTTCTCTTTCTCTTTCTCTCTTATGCTCTTTAACATTATAACACCTTCAAGCCAACACAATTACTTCGACGGTTCTACCCCAAAGAGAAGAAGAAGTCTGAATATCATTGAAGATTAATTTTAAGAATACATGCCTTAAAAAGACCTCTAGGACATCCAAAGAAAGAAATTCCTATTTATACATAGATTTCCTTTCCTTAAAAAGGCACCATTGAACTTAGACCATAATAAAATAGTAAAATGTAAATAAGGAAGATCTTTAAAAGTAATAATAATCCGACAAAAGATAGTAAAGAGATATAATTTAGTGCTTAATCGGAAGGCTTAGGTCTCCTATCGTATGTAGCTGGGCCTGTTAGGCCAACCATGGGATTTGGCATTGGGCCAATGGACCTTTGATGAGTCCACAAAATTAGGTCATATTGTCATCATTTCATTTGCATTTGTGGACTTAATTAGGTTTAATTGCATAGAATTACACTCAATTTCATGATTTCATGCTATTGGGGTTAGTTTTGGAAAATATGGTCAAAATAGGTCAAGATTCATCACAATGCATGACTTCTGTGAAATTAGGGTTTTTCATCTCACTCATCACCCAAAAATTAGCTTTTTTGATTTTCATCAATGCATACCTGCTAAAATTTGATGCCATGTGTTATTTTTGAAAAGTATGTCATTTTTTATGCATCAAGTTTGGCATGTAGGAGTCCCATGCACAGTCCATTGAAATTCTTCGCACTTAATTATTATTGAGATTGTTTAATTTTAATTTGTGTAGGAGAAATCAAAAACGGGACCCACATTGGTGAAAATTGAGAGAGATCATAGGTGGGCCCACATATCATGGCATCTTGGTTGAGTTGAAAAGCTTGGAAATTCTCAAAGAGGAAAGAAGAAACTCAGATTTGAAAAGATGGTGTTGACTTGCTAAAATTAGAATTCAAAATCAAGAAGGAAATTCAAGAAAGGAAAGTATGCTAGAAGAGTTGACTAGTCAATCAAAGAAGCAAAGGAGGCATGCCAAATATGGAAAGAGGATCAAGAATCAAGCAAGGAAAGAGCCCAAGCATGCCTTGGACTCCAACATGGGTTCCACACACCCCATTGCATGCCCAACATAGAAGCTCCTTTAATTGCAAATTATTCCCGGATTTTTTTTAGTTTTTTTGAATGGTAATGCAAATTTATTAGAAGCAAAACAGCATAGGAGACATACTAAGAAGCAAAAAAGGGAAGCAAAAGGAAAAGAAAGCCAAACCCCAACGCCGCTGCAAGCGAAATACAATTATCAATTACAAGATTATCGCTCTCGACACCCAATTTTGCTAAAGCGCCAACCGCCCCATTAGACCGGTCGATGTGATTAAAGGAAACTTCAAGCTTGGATACCAATACCGTCACCTCGTCACACAAATCAGCTGGGGCGCCATGGAGGATTAGGAGGAAACTTCAAGCTTGGATACCAATACAAATTATTCCCGGATTTTTTCAGGGAAAATAGATTAAAATGTCCATAAATTTCAAACCGAGTGTCGGATCAGTGCAATCTACCTACCGTTGGAAAGCTCTTTTCGAGTAGATATCAATGGAGCCCAAGATTGCGTCAATCGGAGCTATATTGAGGGAGATATGACCCCTGGAAGTTGGCTGCTGTAGTTTTAGACGAGAATTGCAAGGAATTCCAATTTTTGGAAAGTTTCTCTCCACCTCGTCAAGCAATCTTTGAGAGAAATTCTAGGAAGCTCCAAGGAAAGTCTTGTTTTCCAAGATAATCAAATTGGCAAGGAGATCTCTCAAAGTCAAACTTTTTCCTACTTAGAAGCATAGCTTGGAAGTTAAGCAAAGAATCCAATTTAAAAGGGAAACAAAGAGTTGCAAAGAGGTGTGAAAAACTATATAAGGACCAGCCCCCTTTATAGAACGCCAAGCCTCATTGCACACTCTAGAGGACTTCCACCGCTCCATCCATTCCCTTTCTCTCTAATCCCGTTCTTCTTCTTCTCCCTTCTAGTTCTTTAGACATAGGTTGAGAGATCATGTTCAGAGAATGATAAAGAGAGGAGAATCTTAATTTTCGTGTACTTCAAGATCAAGAAATAAGACACAACTTTGATTGGTTCTGCGTGCTCAAGTTCTTCTTAGTGTAAGTGATTTATGTTTTCCTAGTCTAGTATCTTTGATATGTTATGATTGGAGACGATGTATCCTTATGCTTAGATCGAGGGATTGACAATAAAAGAGGCGATCAAAGTGGAGAGAAATCACGTAATTCTAATATCACTTGCATATTTCCCCTACTCTGAGAAGAGAGGAGACGAAACTACACTTTCCATATTTTCAATGCTTAGACCTATGTCAAGTTTTTAGATCTTGGGCAGCATAATTTCCCACTTTATTTTTTTCCACCATTCTTATTTTTATTTTTAGTTATTTACTTGATTATTTATGCAGATATTTTTCTGATTTAGAAGTTTAGAACTGCATCTCTTATGTTTAGTAGAAACTTTCTATTTATGTCTTTGCATGGTCTATGGTTGGAAAGTACCCATTGCATGCATTAGGTTTAGGAATTTCATTTAAACTTTTGTTTTGTCTCTGGAAACTAGAGACTATTGACTGATTAGAAAGATCAAATTCGGACCTTGTACGTGAAAAGTGAAAAAGAAAGCATTGTTATAGCAGTTTCAGGCTGTTTCTCTCAAAAGCGCGCGATTTGAAAACCAGGCAAAACAAGCTTAGTTTCCATTGAAACTTTGCAAAATTAATATTTGGAAACAAGTCTTCGCAACCCCAAAGTTTCAGAGAAAAATAAGTTTGGGAAGTGGGTAAACAGCAGCCTAAACAGGGGTAGTCGGACAACTTGCAATCAGATTTCCAGCACAAAACTGTTCAACTAGGCATCCGAGGCAGGTCGTGCAGTCCAGCAAAGTTGGGCATGCGCAACAGTTTCCATAGTAAGAATTTTTTCAGCATACATCGAATAGTTAGAAACTTGCTTAGAATTGAATTGTTGCTTTTTAGGGAATCAATAAATCATTCATATTTGCATTGTAATTTGTTTTGGTAAGTAGGATCTAATTTAGAAAATTTTGTTTTGATTTTTCTTATATTAAATTGGTTGTTTTGATGAGTTTGTTATTTTGCAGGTTCTAGTTAGACTAGAATAGCCTAGGTTTCTTTCTTAGTTTTCGGTTTATTTTCTGTTGGAAAGTTGAAATTGTTGATCTTCAGTTATTAGGAATTTTATTTGTTAATTTGTTTAGTTTCTTATTTAGGCTAGATTTAGTTTCCAATTAGGACAAGTTAAGGTTGGAAGGTTTCTTAAAAAATATTTCTCCATTTGGATCGACCTAGTCTCACTAGTTATTACCACAATCGCACCCTTGCACTTGGGGGTCCAATCAACCTGCACCTGGCCCATGGTCTTGGGCATCACGCACACACGAAAATGTAGAGAGAAGAAACTGTCTTTTCTATAGATCTTGTATTATTGTATATAATTGCATAACTTCTGGAAAAAAAAAAGAACAAACATTTTTTTATAACGGTTAAAAAAGGAACATTTTTTTCTGAAAATGGTAAATTTTAGTACTCCTAAAGACGAAACAAAAAACAAAGCCAAAACCAGGTTAAAAAAAAAAAAAAACACTACTTAAATACAAAAGAATTAAACAACAAAGGAACAATTTTAGCAGTAACAAAATGCAATTGCAAAGGCAAAAAAGTGTAATAGGTCCAAGTACCAAAAAAGATTAAAAAAAAGGTTAAAAAATGTGAATATGAGCCATACATTGGCTTTACAGCATGTCCAAGTGCTTTGCTTCATGCATTTTTAACATTTGGAAATGACCATCACCTTCCAGTGCTAACAAAAGAGCCATGTGAATTTTCCTATACACTAGGATCAAGCACCTCATGAAAAGAACTAAAATGATGCATGTGGCATAGGCTTTCTGTACAGGGCCAAAACGGCATCAATTTTATTGATCTATTTAACAGTCAGATGTGTCTGATGACTTCCTGCATAATATAAATATAAATACTGTTCTTCCTCAAGGAGATTAATCAACAAGAAATTTGTCTTTTCCAAACCCAGTCTCAGAACAGTACCTGGAAGAACTGATTCCACACACTGGTCTTTCCAAGGCTCAAAGGATGCTCCCCGTGAGTTATCTCTGACCCTTGGAAGCATGCCACTTCCTTCACAGTTTGCCGCTTCATTTCCATTACCAATGGATTTATCCAACCTCCTTGCGATTTCTGACTGACTAACAGCATATAACATTCAGAGAACAACAATTCTATAAAAATAACACATAAATATTATTTAACATGAAATAAGTATGATAATTTATCCGAGTCCTCCCCGCACCTTTAGTTATTAGAGGAATTATACCAACTGTTAATTCATGAGCCATGACGACATCAATTATTTGTGCATTTCACAGCGTCCTCAATGACAACATCAGCTTTTATCTTTCAATATGTATAGGGTGGGACACCAGTGAAATGCACCAATTATTGTGTGGCTTGTAGTATTCATCCAATTCTTATCAATTTAACAGCAATGGACCTTATCAGTGATTTCTAGTCCGAACTAAACAGGAAAATTTAGTTGTCATAATCCAAGAGAAGTAACAGTTACAGAAACGCAGGTAGTTTTCAGTGTAAATATACAAGATGCTAGCTTACCGGGTTTACCAGGAGCTCTTCCTTAAATAGGGTATACTGAGTGCGCTTCTTTGCCAATTCAGTTGCCCACAATCCACGGTCAGCCGGTAAATACCCCAAAAGAATCTGCCATCACCCAAACATCGTATGTGCATAAATAACCATTTCATTTACTTATCGTGTGTAGTTTTTAACTTTTGCTTTTCAATTTGATGAAGGGAACTACAAATATCTAAGATAGCATGTATGCACAAAATTTGTGATCCTAAACATTGACCGTCAAAGTCGCGAGTCTTGACGGCTTGACATCAGTGACCATATGAGCAAGATCCCAATGATCAGATTATTTCAATTATCTAATGGGTCTCCTAGAAATAGTCACTGTCGTCATTATTAACACCACTTGAACTTCATACTCTCAACCTAAGATCACCTTTAAGAGTTTCTGCAACTAAACTATAAAGAAGCTATGCCCAGTTGGGCCAGTTCCCTTCCCCCCCCCCCCCACCACCACCACCCACACACACAAAAACAACCCAAGGAAAAAAAAAAAAAAAAAAGTCTCTCAAGAGACTCGGTGATGATGAGAAGGGAAAGAGAACAGAATAGCTTCACAGATTGCATCTTTGGGAGAAAAGGATTCATGTTAACATGCTGGACATTCCAAAAATTGATAGTCAATTTGGTCATTTACACTAATTGGTGTCTACCAAGGCAGAAAAGAAAAAAGAAAAAAAAAAAAAAAAAAAAACCCACTACAGGCAAACACTGTCAAGTAAATGAAATTCTAGTCAACCCAACAGGTATAACCAAGAGCAAACAGCGGTTTTAAAAACTGAAATATCCAAAACCACTAGAAATGTGAATCACACACATCTAAAATCATCAAAATCTACTTAAAAAAACCCCAAAAGGGATCATGCAACACGATTTACACACACAAACAAAAAGAAAAAGAAAAACTCATGCTAAAAAAAGTAAAAATGTAATTCATAAAAAAAGAAAAAAAGGAAAACATAAAGTACTACCTTCCATACAGTGGAACGAATCCCAGCACCATCAGGAATCCCCTGTGATGCCAATCTCCTCACCTCCGTCAAACTCACAACCTTACTCGACAACTGATCAAAAACACAAAAAACAGAAACAACCCAACTCATAAACAAAGAAACCCAATTCAACCCATCAAACAACAAACAGAACAGAAAATCAGACACCCTAACCCTAACCCAAACCTCTGCCAATAGCTGAGCCTGTCGAGAGATCTCCTCCACAGAAAGAGCCGGCAACTTTGGATCATGAACGGTCGGATGATCTTCATCAGGCTCTGTCGTGGGTCGCTCTTCTTGTTTGGGTAGGGTTTGGTGAGGCGGGGAAGGAGGAGGAGAGGGTTCCGGAGGAGCTAGGGTTTCGGGTTTGGGGGTGTGGCGGAGGAGACGCTGGTCTTCTTGAGGGGCGGGATTGGAAGACCAAAGCGAACTATTCAGCCAGTCTGGAACGCCCTTCTTCTTCAACATCTCGCTGCTCATTGAGAAATCTTAGCTCTTCTGAAAGCTTCGAAAGAGGATTTGGATTTGGATTCGAAGCAGAGTTCGGAGATTGGACTCTCCTGTCATGGAATTTCAGATCGGATGGAAAAGATGGGGATGTTTCTAGGGTTTCATGGGATTTCAGATCAGATGGGAATGGATTTCTAGGGTTTTGGCTTCAGATGTTTTGAATTTCTTCGAACTGTCTTTGATCTGATCTGCTTTGCTGCTCTTCTTCGAGTCTCTTTGAAGCGCTGTGATGGGAGAAACCAACGACGGTAGAAGTTACGTGTATTTATAGGATGGATGCACCTCAGGAGCACCTCAAATTGTACTCTGCATGCTTTTCACATTGGAATCTGTAGGACCCGGACTGGACACGATTAGTTTCTAGTGCCCGGGCCCTCCATGAGTAGTTTTGTTCATGGGCTGGATCATAAAATAAAGTGAATGGAAAGATCCATGGGGTAGGCCCATATATCAAATCTCAACTCAATAAGATGCCCATAATGCCCATAACCCTTGATGTATGTATGACCCACAAGTGTAACAGCTTTATATTTAAAAAAAAAAAACAATTGACTTCAAATTAGTCCTGTCCACTTTGGGTGGGTGCAAGCCCACAGGATCCGGTGACATTTAGAGGGTCTCTATTTATGGTTCATTCAGATCATTGATGAGGTACATACTCAGAGAAAGACAGATGCACAAGAACATTTTATATCGATTATTTTTATATGATATTATATCATTATAAACTTGAGATGTAGATATTTGAGTATAAAATCGAATGAATTCATACCTAGATTCATTAAGCCTAAATTTCAATCTCGATGGAGTCCAAACGGGTCTATACTCGGATTTTTTTGGGTTCAAGTACTTTATGTTTCTAAAAAAAAATAATCCTTTGGGTAATTAAGGTGGGGTCCCTAACATCCCTAATATGAAGACTAGGATGATAACGTTGGAGCTCATGGCAGGGGAAGGAGGGGCTATTGAAGAATGAAGGTTCATTTTGAAATCATGATGTAACATGGTGATAAAAAAAAGGTTTTGAATCATCATTCTTCTTGGATTAGCAGGCCCACTCATAGAAATGTGTGGATTGAGATCCAGTTGGAGGATTTGATGAGCAGGTGCATGATGATGGGCCCACCATAGAGACACTTCCACTTTACATGCTCCTGATGAGGCCCACTCTCATTCAGACATGTGCATCTCCAACCATGAGTTACATGTAAGGATCAATAATATATATATATAAGTAAAAAGAAGAGGACTGCGTGCACCAACAACAAAAATGACTTAAAAGGATAAACACTAAGCACAAGTGACCCATCACTTTATTCGTGTTAGTTCTTGGAAGAAACCCAGCCAGAAAGAGATGCATGATGACCACTCATGATGATATGTGAGAGGACGCGGTGTAATGCTATTAAGTCGTAGTTATGTCTTTAAGAGGTGCGTTTGGTAGCACATTGCTTTTACGGGGACAAAGTTATTTCAAAATAAATGTTGCAGATGGCTCATAAAGTGATGCAATCTGAAGTGATTTGTTAGTCACTTCATGAAAAAAATGACTGGTTGATATATATGGTCATGACTTTCTTAAAGGAAAAGAAAGATTATAACATTTTATCTACATCTCCTCAATGTATCTGATTATTGCTGCAGTCTTTCGTGTTTAGTGGGTCAGATGGGTTTTGACGACCCGATGACAGGTGTACTCATGTGGAAGGTAATCTAGATCATGTTGTGATGGACTTGTCAAGGTTGATGATGCACAAACCCATAACTCACAGATTGTAGTCATTAATAGCTCTATCCAGTTGTTGAGAGCTAATTGCAGGTTTGAAAAACAGGGTGGCAATAGGTTGGTTCAGTTCGACCCAAACGGCAGCATTATTCGTCTAACCAAAATCTGACATTTTTATTATCTGACATTTTTATTATCGATCTGGAATCAGGTAGGAAGAGATCAGGTAGGAAGTGTCAATTTTAGTTACATAAGTTGGGTCTGGATCAAGTTGCTGGTTTGAGATGTATGGACCCCACCCAACTGAAAAAGAGTCCGCTATCATATGATCATCTTTACCTACCTAATGGCCCATCAATGTGATATAACCCATTTAAAAATCTTCATCACCACCAACTGAATGATCCCAGCTGATCATCTTACAAAAGAGATCATCCAATTCAGCACAACCACCATTCGCAGGCACCTTCTAACCATGAGGACCATTCTGATGTACCATACTTAATGCTTTCCAATCTCAGTACAGTGAATAAGAACTGATCGACATGACATTAGTAGTTGTGTTGTTGGATTCTTTTCTTCTGTTTTCTTCTCATTCTTTGTTCATTGCTGTTGGAAGATCCTTCTAAATGATTGCAGTGGGGCCAGGACAAAGAAAATAACTCTGTACAGCATTATGTAAAACCTGCACCATGAGTTGATAGATTCATGGAACACATGGTGTTTGGTGATCCAAACAATTGATATGAGGTGTGTTAGGCTGCTACCAGGACCCAAGAATGTGAACGCACTTAAGGATTAACACATGCATTAGACCCACCAGAAACAGCCCTATTGTACAGCCACAGTTGATCTAAAAAAGGTGAATTTCAATGGTTAATATTAAAAATCTCCTTCGATCAAATAGTTAGAAATGTCAAGTGGAACTCTTTTTTGGTAGACCTCTGAACCAGCCAATGATATATTAGGCTGATAAGGCCCACTGGACCCAACCATGCAAGTTGTCATCATCGTTATTGCTTTTGTAGCATTCAATCTGGGGTAGGCTTCCACATGCTAGGTGCACCGAATGAAAAATTGGTCTGTCACAAGCCATACTCTTTAAACAATGTAAGACAAAAATTAAATAAATTCCAAACTGGGTATCATTACGATCACAAGCCATACTCTTTTAACAATGTTCTTCTTTAATTAACTGGCAGGCGCTACAATAACAAGCCTTAAAAGTCAAAATAAATATGCATGCATTACAGCAAACATATAAATAAGCAACCAAACAATTATTGCAAGGGCCACATCTATGTGCAGGGCCAAAAATTTTAAGGTCTAGATGAAATAAGAAAGCTGAAGCATTAAAATTAGGGCAAAACCTCAAAAATCCACTACCTGCCTACCACATACAACAAGATCTGCAACCTAACTACAACAGAGCCTAAAATACGCCATTATATGGTCAGTGACAGGAGTCAACGTGTCTTCCTTTTCTTTCCTGAAAGCTCCCCCATTCCAGTTAGAGCAGAGTTATTCATGCAGCTCACATCTCTTTAGAGCGCAATAATTATGAGGCAATTGGTTGGGCAATCCATGCGAAATACTTAGCTCGCTCTTGCTTATATCGTCTCAATTCTTTGATAACAGCAAGTAGAACATGCAATGCAACAGGTGCAAAGAATGGCTGCCATGTGCAAAAGACAATAAAAAGAAAAAAGAATGAGAATATGCTAGAATATTTGGCCCTGCGTGTACTGATCCTCCTTTTTTTTTTTTATGATTAGTAAGATGATGTGACTTGAATCCACAATCTCAAAATTGCAACAGTGAGAGCACCTTCCACTGTGCCACGGACTCTGTAATAGAGCACTGTACTAGATTATGTATCACAGCACCGAATGTTATGGCCATTTTTGAAAGGTAATGCATGGGTAGGCCTGGCCTGTCAACAGGATGTTCCTGACACCATGGGGGACACCGGAGTTTTTTTGTATAATCTAACAAGTATAATTGAAAATCATGGGCTGTAGATCCATATGAACATGTTTTCATGCCCTTAGATCTCAGTCATGATGACCAACTTGATCACCACCGTCAACTTGGTTGAGTCTCCATGAGACTTGGTAGAATAGGTACTGTGCAACAGTAGACTGTCTCAGCTGATTTTTCAATCCCTGGTTTCAGTGCACAAGGTTGGATAGTGTCAACAAACATCCATGCTTTACTAACCATGTAAATCGCCAAGTAGTGCTCAATTGAGAAATAGCTGAGCGACATGATGGATGGATGAAAAAATGCATCCTCCGCTAAAGCCATTGCTTCCCGAGAAGAAACTGAGATAAGATCAGTGCCAATTATTTGTTAGTTATGCTCCTGACATAAAGCTTAGCAGATTAAACAAAGATATATATAATTCAAATTGGTTGCAACTTGAAAGGGATGTAGTTAAAACATCACAATATATATTGAAGAAGTCTTATATAATGATAAAATCTGAGAAACAAAAACACCTCACCAGCTGAGGCATCATATACTCCACGAGAGGCATTGTTTTGTGCTAATGTGGCGGCCTCAAGTGACAATTTCACCTGGAGAAGCCCATCTCAAGTGAATCAAATAAAAAAAAAATTTTATAACTAAACAACCAAGACATTCACATAAATTTATTGCCAGCAAGGATCTAAAAATCAGAATGAAATTGCTCTAGGATGAATCAAATCATATAGTAAATCATATCTAAGTAATAAGAATTATATTTTTTCAAAACAGATAAGTTCCAGAACATTAAAAAGGGAAAAAGAAAGAGACTAGACATATAGATATTCATTATCCACCCGTATTCCTTCTACACCCATCAATACGACGATACAAAAACATGATTATAGTATAATGTGAAGCACCTGGTGATGGATATTGAACAATTAAACCTTGTATCAGGACTTGAATATCAAATTTTATAGCCTATAGTCAGTGTTCAACCTATACAGTGTCCAGTGGACATAAATTTTGTACAAATCTCCTGTGGAATGGTAATCAGAAAATATTAGAGTCTGTCTGTTGCGCCAAGAAAATGAGAATAAGAGCTTTCAGATGGGAAATGTGTAAATCTTAGTTGCTGTCATTTGATATGGTTCATCGCAAACTGTGTTAGGTTTCTAGCTGTTACTTTGAAAAATTGGTAGCTTGATTTGTTATTGAGTTGATTTTAACTCTAAGATTCATTCAATACACACTGCGTTAAGGTTAATTGAACAAAGATTCATTCAATACAGAGCATTAAGGTTAATTGAAAGTGATTCATCTTGTACAGTTGTGGAGGTTTTGGTTTAAGGTTTGGTGCTTTTATTGGGGTAGGAAAGATTCCATCATTTTTTTGAATACCCTAACATTATTAAATCTAAGGTTGGTTGATACCATTCATCTTGTGTGCTTGTTGGGATTTCATTTGGGTGCAGTATCCATTGATGTGGAATAAGAAACAAGTTTCTATTGTTTCTGGGGTTTGGTAATGACTATAATTTTTCTTGGCTTCAAGGTCTATGTATGTTTGTGAAAAATATAAGACTAGACATCAATTTCATAATATTTCTTAATAGTACATCGGTGCATCTGAAAGACGCTAAATCTAGAAAGTAAACTTCACTCAACAAATATAAAACTTAGAATATAAATCAATCTTTTCCAACTCCTTGTTTTAAAAGTGGGGCTAAAGAATTTCCTTCAACCGCAGTGGAACTGAAGAGTATGCTTTAACAGCTATGATGGTAACACATTCGCTTTAAAAGTCTCATTACTTTTTTTTGGTTAAGTTAAACTTAGTTCATGTATTGGATTTCAACTCAACTAGCAAGAACTATAAACTAGAGAAGTTATTGTGACTGCGAGAGTCAAGATTAACAGATTGAGATGCTCAAAGGAAGGTCAACAAGTTACCTGTTTCCCAATTTCTTCCATGACAATCATCCTTGGCAGCGACTGAACCTGCAAATGCATTAAAAAAATCAGAAAGATAATTAAAGGTGAACCTTGCTAAACAAGGTACTATCATAGTTGCCTCAGCTTTTTGCCTCTTGTCTTTAAAGAATTTTCTTTAGTCAAAACAATCAGACATATTTGGAACAGAACTACAGAAGACACAAAAAGAATAAAATCACACGAAAGAAACTATCCATAAGTCTAGAAGGCTGCTACATACCAGTCTGGAAAGAGATCCAAGGGTTGTTGCACAGGAATTAAGATTAAAACATGTATGATGCCGAAATAACACATCCAGTTCCCTACAGAGTATGGACCCATATTAGCAACTCACGCAGAGCATAACTTCACTATTTGAAAGATCAGGAAATATATTTTGTTTCTAATCTTTCAAGCTTAATATACATAAACATAAATTCATAAATTATATTTGACAGACAACCAGCAAAGCATTACCAGTTCTCAAGGAACAGGAAATGACAAATTCAGAATGTGAGAATGTGTGATGGGGACATCATGCCTAATTCCCCCAATTCCTTCGAGGTCTACCAATGGAGGAAGCGTAGGGTGGCAGATCAAGCTATGATGTGGATGGATGATGTGTATCATGACTTTTCTCGCCAAGATGGCATAAATCCACCGTTGGAATACCATTACGATGATATCCGACAGTTGGATTTTGGTGGATCTACCATTTGAAGGAGAGAAGGCCCCATGTGTGCAATCACATAGAAGGCCCCACTTTGGGAAGTGCCACATGGGTTGAAATAAAAGGGTTTTTAAAGTTGAGAGGGGCCCAAGTTATTTAATGAATAATAGAGTCATAAAAAGAGGGTCATCTTCATTAAAGAAGAGAATAAAGAATGTGTGTGTGTGTGTGTGTGTGTGGGGGGGGGGGGGGGGGGGCACCACTTAAAGAGAAAATGGCCTTGGGATTCATGCGCACAATTCTTCCCTCCCTCTCGTCCGTTTCTTATTGTTTCTTTTTCTTTTTTTTTATTATGTGATTAGGGCTAATATTAATAGACTGTCTTGGTTTCTTTCTTCCTTATGCTATGCTATCTTGTAATGAACTTTGAGATTAATGAAAGGAATGGATTTTCCTTCTTCTCTGTGAGTCTCTTGGGTTCCCCTTGCTCAAAGGATGTAACGCCTCCGGATCGGAGTTTGGTGAGAGCCCAATCAAAGGTATCCTCTTCTCTTTCTCTATTTCTTTTCCTACGAGCTATCTCCCTACACTAACCCTAAATCTCCATTTAAGATCCTAATCATCAGATCTGCGACCCTTGTCGTTGGATCTCAACCCCAAGTTTTTTTCCATTAATCCATCTTACCCAGCCCCTGCCCAGATAATCGCAAGAAATATCAGTTTTGTACAATTGGGCAATACAAAGAGGAACCTTTACTGCAGGACTGCAAACCTGTTTTAGGATCAATTACCGATTTTCCCATTAGATTGCAATATTTACCAATATGAATGGTGTGTTTAAAGTTCATATTAATTTTAGTTTTAAATCTGATCTCATCATACCATATTAGGTTAGATTTGATTTTGTCCTGCATCAATGTGTCACGATGAACACACTCGGAAACTACCCACAGGTGCAAACTGAAGGCTAATTCAACTAACCAATCAAATTATTTACAAGCTATGTTTCGTGAAATGATGAGAAAACCCGTTCGATTGCTGAAAACCCTGTTTTTCAGCAAAAGACATAAACTAAAACAGAAGAAAAAATAAAAATAAAAATAAAAATAAGAAAGGGTCTCAAGGTTGAGGTTTCCCCCTGCAAACAGTAATCTTCTAAAAAAAAACTGGAAACCTGCAACACAACTACTTTGCAGGACGGTCATATAGCATCAATTCAATGAGGACACTGCAACCTACTAAACATTAGTAGTTTTCCCTTCTGTGGCCTAATTTTCCCTTAAAAATTTCTCCATATCGGGCCCCACCATGACTGCAGTTTCAGGATTTCAAACAAATGGAAGGATAAAAATTTAAGTAATTTATCAGAAGCCTCTTAACGATAATAAAACCCACTCATGCCACCAATCAATCAACATTCTCAGCTTCAAAACTAATACTGACATCACACTTCTATTAACACCCACCTGAGGACCCAAGGGTGCTCTGCAGCAACGAAGAGCTCCTTGTTTGATATAGTTATAGAAAGGCGTTAATAGAAAAATGTAAAATTGTTACAAAAAGAAAGAAATAGCCAATTCCAAAACTCCAAGTCCCCACTTAAAGCCAGCTAATAAAACCTAATTCCATAGAACCTTTTGAATGACTTTTCACCATGACAGAGAAAAGGAATATGAGGTTCACCAAAATCCATAAACACTTATAAGGCAACCAAAACCTCTATAGTGGTTGTTTTCTTGGGCTTTTCAGGGCTGGGAAATAGTGGGTCTTCTATGCAAAAGGTCACATGTAATCAGAGTCGGAAAAAAAAAATCAATCTTCATGCAAATTTTTAGATCAAATGAAAGAAAATTCTCTCACCATTCTGCAAAGCCTCTTTCACTAGCCAAGAAGCTAGAGATATCAGAATCTGCAGCATCAAGATTATCAGACTTGAGACCAAACAGTAACCGAAGCTGCCCCATGAAAATTTTGAAGATCCTTTGAAGATCCTGCTTCACAGTGTGCACGTATCAGCCTTGAGAGAAAAAAAAAATAGCAGCCACCTGCTAAGTGATTTTATCAACACATTTCATGGATAAGAGAAACAGAATAGGATTGCAGAAAATCCAAATTCATTTCTAAATGTTTACAATAATTTAGGAAAATGCTATGAAGTTAAATTGAATTTCAAGTCATCCAGCAAAGATTACTCGACGAAAACTTCCATGCTCATCAATTGCCCATTGCTCCTGAGTTTTTAAAACTGGGTCATCATGACATATTAACATGCATATAAAGTGATCACATGACACACGCCAATTGATTTAGATAAACTTGAGATAAAACAACCTTTTGAACAAAAAAGCATCAGCGTACTGATCTCAATTTTGTGAATATGTATATGGCCAATATTCGGGTACATACACCTTGCACAGATGAATTCATGCAAGGTTACACACAGGATGCTACAGTAATCATAATTGTGTGCTAATAACAAGCACAGTTCTTCACACTAAATAAATGAACTATATTCATATTTCACACTCCGAAAATCAGAAGAACTAAAGCTGTTGTTGGAACTGCCAATGTATGTTTATCCAAAGCAATACACAGAACGAACAGAGCTGATGCAACAGAACAGCTATGACATATAAACAACACAGAACTTAAAAGTTAAAAGTAGGAAGAACAAAAAAAAAAATTGCTTAAAGCAAAGAGATGATTTCCAACAAAGAGAGATCAAGAGGGGGAAAGGCACAGTAATAAAGTGATTCTACAATTATTATATTTCTGACCTGATCTGATATGGTATGCTTAGCAGGACCTGTACCATGAAAATCCCTTGAGCAACTTTGTGGATTCCAAACAATAACACCTCCCCACATCTACAAAATTTCATTGCAAAAAATTTCTATGAAGAACTGCTTCGTAATAACAATGTCAGCATTAATCATATTCAAGATGCAAAGAACAATTACGCTAATCACGTACAGGAGATATAAATGCATTAGTTGATGAGATCTTTCCACTAGGAAGCCGTAGGAGAAGAGGGCACTCCTGCGCAGATGGAACATATCTGAAGACAACAAGAAGAAAACCTTTGGTTCAGTGCTATTGACAGATGAGCTTTTGCAATTAGATATAGTGTCCATATGATTTCAGTTTTAGCAAATGGCAATTCCCTTCTGATGTAGGAAAGAAACGGGAAGTTTGAACCACAACATCATTCCTTGAATACATTGAAAACTAACTACCAGTAGAACACTGCAATAAAGCTAATTCCATGTTTACATAGTTTGCAGCCCTCAAGGCAGCCATATAATCTAGCACATTAGTGTATTTATTTTCGTTAATATCAAATTATCCTATTTATCTGGGGGTAAAATGAACACAGAAAAAACTACAGATCAGGCTGATATGAAGCAGAAATAAATTCTTCTATAAAAGACGATATCCTGGATGTAGCTTGGAAAGACATTTTTCAAGGAAACCAAGAGAGAAGTTTAGTGTTCAACAGAACAGTGTATTGGACGAGGCCAAAAGAATGGAATAGCAGAAAAGTGGGGAAACCTACCAATCTGTGATCATAATCTTAGTTTTAAAGATAGCCCAATGAGCAACTTGAACATGGGAAAAGTCGGGGATCATTCATGAATAAACTAGCTACAAGCCAGGAGTGATACTATCAACCTGAAGACCCATGGATCGATTTCTGGGCATGTGTGTGATACCGAAGTGCCAATACCACTCAACCAGGAGTGTGTTGGCCATTTTATCTTTAAATTAGCTGGAGTAAAGGCTTTAGCCATTACTTTAGGACACTAAATGTGGAAGAGCTACAGAAGAATGCATGCTACTATCTTTAAATTGGTTGGAGTAACGGCTTCAGCCATTACTGTAGGACAAGAAATGTGGAAAAACAGCAGGAGAATCAAGAATGCATGCTGACGTGGCATAGGAAAAGCCAGAATCTACACTTTTTTTCTACAAAGATTCAGCTTCAAGGTATAAGAATCAACCTCTATAGCTGGAAAAAAGAAAAGAAAAGGTATCCCTATACCACTTGTAAGTTGTTGATAAAAAAATTCTTCCACACCAATCTGGCAACCACGAAGAAAAGCATATACAAGTGATTCTAGGAAGAAAAACAATGCACAGGACCAAGCTCAGCGAGAAGATCCTCTGGTCTTCAGAATCAAGAGGTCATATAAACTCTTTTCATACCGTAGACATTCTCATTACTCTTTGTTAAGGAAAAAGAGCATATACCCAGCAGCCAATACAAACTGTGTTTCACATACTCATTGTCCCATCCTAGCAAACCTACCTTTTTGACTATTTCCTCTATCTCTATACTACTACTGTTGCAAAAACCTTGGCTGATCCAATTGGAAACAAGCTATGGTGACAGAATTGAAGGTCTTATGGAAACAAGGAATTTGAGATCTAGAAGATGCCCTGAAAGGATGATGTAAATGAGTATTTACCATGAAGCATAACACCATATGGTTGGACAGCTATAAGGTCAGGCTAGTTGCATAAGACTACACTTAGATGTATGGCATTGACTACGAAAAAAACATTTGCTCTTGTAGCCAAGGTGAATTAGGTCACATTTCTCTTAATAGTTGCAACAAACAAGTCCTAGCTCCTATTTCAACTTGATGTCAACAATTCATTCTTCCATGGGAGCCTCGAGGAAGAAATTTAGACAGGTTTGCCGCCAGAATAAAGAAAGGGACTGGTGCTACAAACACACTTATGTTGAGTGGTGTTGGCACCTTAGTATCACACACATGCCCAGGGATTTAAAGTATCACTCCTGAACAGTAGCCGACTTAGTGGGGAAGAGAGGGGGGAGATGGTGCTTCAATTCCGAAAAGCAATCTATAGTCTTATAAGTCTTTGCATAAAATTCCCTGTAACACTGCCCCCACATGTTGGACATTCAACGGGACAAAGATAATCTAGAAAAGTTCATTGATATTACAGATCTCGAAAATTTTAAGACATTTCATTTGTCATTGAAGTAGCAAGGCCCAAGAGCATAGGATTTGCATCTCCAAATGAAAATATGCCTTGCATCTACTAAAAGAAACAAAAATATTAAAAGGTAGACCAGCCCAAACCATACTTGGCAAGTTGGCATTAATCACCAGCTACCAACTCTATAGTCAAAGATTCTCTCTAATCAAGGAATGTTTCAATGGCAAGTTGTAAAGCTTATTGCTTATCACTCAACCTGCCATTGTCTATGCTATCACATCATTAGTCAGTTAATGTATAAGCCGTGCGTACATATTTAGATGCAGTCCATCATATCCTGAGATAATAGAAGCTGGCTCCAAGAAAATGGTTGCCATATCTTTCTCTTGGACATTGAGATATCACCTGATAGTGTAATGCACAAGGGACAGGTAATAGGATAAACAGATGCTTTGCAAGCAGGTATTGCATGTAGGAGGGGAAACTTGGTCACATGGTAAAACAAAAAGGAAAATTGTCATGGCACGAAGCATGATCCAATATGGCTATGACTCTTCCCACAAGTGAAATATTGTGGTTATGTTTGCTCTCATAATAGATGGGTTTTTCGATCCCTCTACCCATAGGTCATCATTGGCACTGACCAATAAGGTATTCGTATTGCCAGCAATCTAGCCTTCTACGAAAGAAATCGCCATTTTGTGCAAGAGAATGTGTCTACCAAACAGACTGCTCAAAAATATGTTTAGTCTAGCGGTCAATTAAAAAAAAAATTTCTTCTTCCTCCTCCTCGAGCCCATAATTAGGACATTTAGAAGTGCAGGCAGGGCTCGAGGAGAGGAGGTTCCTAATTAGGACATCCACATAAATTTAAAAAAGGAAAAAATAAAAAAACGGCAAAGCCAAAACTGAATATTGTAGATTTCCGGTGATTAAATTCCAAGTTCACGCCAGGAGACCATTTGGTAAGTTCAATAAATTTTCAAAAGATAATCTGACGCTCTTACAAACAAATAACATGCCCCTTTCAATGAAAAGCAAAAAACAAAAACTAAAATGAAGAAAGAAGATGAAAGAGTATACACCACAAATTGTAGAATTTTTGATCGCCCAGCAGCCGCAATGGAAGTATCCAAATGCCATTCATTTGAATTCACCTATTGAATTTCTCAAAAAGTATTAGTGAGAAGTCATTCCAAACGGTGAATCTTGCATTTCAGAAAAATATCACAATTAAATTTCTTTTTGACAATAGAAGATAAAATTTTAGGATGTGAAAAAGAGCAAACAGAGTGCAAGTACATGGAAAAACACAAGAGTTGCAGTATATGGAAATCAACAAAATGAATGTAAGTTTTTTTATGAACATCTACATTTATCTCCCACTGCAAGTATCCAGGTGCTTCACTTTTATCTTATCAAGATTTGACATCTTAAAGTTTTTTTTTTTTTTTTTGAAAGGTTAAATTCGTTAAAAAAGCTAGCGTCACATTCTTTACCTAGGGAAAGAAAATTGTATTAAACTCATGAGTAAAATTATATCCAACATCCAATCTGCATGGAGAAAAACCAACACACACGAAACTGAAAGATAGAGAGGGATAATCAGCCACATGTACAAAATGGGAGGAAAAAAAAAGAGCGAGTGAATATAGGCATGTAAAAAAAGAAATTTCTTAACATTTACTATTAACAAAAATCATGTAATTTCTATTATTCACAAAACAAAACTCTGCACATTCTCAAATAACATATGCCAAAAATCTGTTCATTGATGAACTGGTATCAAGTGAAAGGGAGATTCTTTCTAAGGGAAAGATAAAGTCTATGGACGTTGACAAAATCGCCGAAGAACTTTGGGTTTTATATCCTTGAATGCAATGAAGTAATGGGATAGAGGAGCACAATGCAGCAGAAAGAAGTTTCTCTTTGTTTTAGGAAACACACATTCTTGTCTTTGGTGTGCCAAGTTTTTTACTGCATCAAATCTCTTAAATATCCAGTGCAGACTTCACTGACAGAAGTGCTATTTATTTAGACATAAATTGGAACACAATTTCCCATTACTAACTAATTCCAGTGCAGTTGAAAAATAACACAAGTTTGTATAAAGAGGCAAAGAACCATACAAAGAAAGAGAGATCTTTGGTACTAAAAATGTAACTAGCCAACTTCTTGTCCCAAGAAGACAGTGATGACTTTGGAGTATGGTATAACACCTACGTACAAGAAAATACAACATAAGAAAACCATCATTAACTTCTTAACTAAGAAAATCTACACATCAGAACCAAAGAGTAAACGCTTAAATGCAATGAGAGGAAAGATCTCAAAGACAAATCATTACCTGACTTTCCACACTTATCTTTGCAATAGGTGATAAAACCTCCAAAACAGGGGCAAGTAGATTTTCATCCATGATTCTAAAATCCCTGCATATACATGGATGAATAACTTCCAAATTAACACAACCAGATAGAATCAAAATTAAAAAGCTAATTCAAGTACTTCTGGAATCCCTAAATGTGCAAAGAATGGATTATTATGTATGTATCGGCGGTTTCCTTCTGCGAAGGTATCTGCCAAACAATTTACTTATCTGCTAAAACAAACCTCGAATCACATCTAATAATCTAAAAAACTTAAAAAGCAAGATGTGTCTTAACAAGTAAACAAGAACAAGAACAGCAGCCACAGCAAACCTCAAATCACAAGTAACCATCTAAAAAGAAAACTTAAAGAACAAGGAGTGTCTCACCAATCATAAACCCAATCATTGGGATTCGAATTCAGAAGGCTGAACGAAAGCACAATGCTTCCATCTGCACCCACCGGCATGAATTCCCCTTTCCCCTGAACCATCTCCCCTTCCTTCTTCCCCCCATTCATAAAAACATCCACAAAAACCTTTCCAATCAAAGAAACCGCATCCATCTCCGAAACTCTCCCAGCAATCCAACCATGTCGATGCTTCCCAACAACCACCCTAGTCTCCTCCTCCCCCCAATTCATCACCACAACCGAATACACCCTACCACCAGAACCCAAACACCCATCACCATTCCCTCCCAACCCCAACTCCAAAATCTCATCAACAGACTCATCATCCCTAAAACTCCCATCAAAACCCACCGCCCCACACCGCCACAAACACGAATTCCCAACATCGCCTGCCTTCCCGCTCCGAACGCAACCCTCTCCTGAATCAATCGTCACCGAAACAGTATAATCCTTCCCACACCCACCGCAAACCGGATCACTGCCCGTCCTTCTGCGCATCTCTTCCAAGACCAAAAGCTCCAATCTTTCGGCATCAGATCCATCGAATCCGACAAATACTGCTTGGAATCGGCAAGGGAGAGAGAGCGGGTTCGATTCAAGGTGGTCCGATAGGGAATCGATGGCGCGAAAAGGAAGAGGAGAGCGGTAGATTTCCGTCGATTTGAGAAGAAAAGGTAGTCCTAGATTGAAAAAAAAAATCACTGTAAGAAGAAGAAGAAAAACCCAACAAAAGGAGAGAGGAAAGATCGATACTTGCCTAAGATGAAGGAAGAGAGAACTGTTAGTGTTAGAATCAGACGCTTAGATCCCGGTTTGGACTTGCGTAACGGTTTTGGGGCTTCTGTTTGGGGTATTTCGGGTGGGGTTTCTGCGGTTTCGGCCATGGATTTTTGCTGTTTGGAGTTCTTGGCTGAGATGAGATGCTGATATGAAAAGATTGAGGTTTTCGTTTTTAGGGCTTGAAACAAGATCTGATTGAATTGGGGCGATCGATACGTTGAAGAATAATACGGTTGCAAGATTTCAATTTTGAAAATTTTGGGGTGGGTTTCTGAGGTTTTGCCCGCTACGTTCCTTTTATGAATGAGGAAGATGATAGCAGCAGTAGTGGGAGAGGAATGGACTGGGAAGCAAGATGTCAAATAGAATTTAATAAATACAACGTATTGAAGTTCTAAATCGCCGTCTTAGCTCAGAGGTAGAGCGCGTGGCTTTTAACCACGTGGTCGTGGGTTCGATCCCCACAGACGGCGATGGTTTTTGTTTTGCATTACTTTTTGACAAGTTTCATTGTTTTCCTCTTACGCTTGTTATGGTTGGCATACAATTTACTGGGTTGAAGCGTGAGCGGGAGTTGGGAATTAAAATGTTTAATTGGACTCTTGATCCGACTCAGTCATGTCCGAGTCCATATTTTAAACCAACGGTTCAAGTCCCATTCAAAGTGGCTTAAAAATACTCAATGGCCAGGCCACCAAGTTTGTGCAGCCTACCAAGTTTGTGCAGCCTACTTAGATGTATGTCAATCATGAGAGAAGTGGGTGAAAGAGTGCGTTGCCATTTAATCATCTTAACCCTCCGCTTTAAGGGCCTCAAAGTTGGACGGATTTCATGTAAAAAATAGTGTATTGTAAAATTATTGATCCAATGGAAATATAGCAGGATGGTGTCATGTAGATTTAATCCTTGATTTATTTATTTTTTAATTTTTTAATTTTGTCTGACTATCTCCACAGAGCTATGCAAAAAAAAAAAAAAAAAAAAAATGTATAGGACAGCAACAGTCCAATTGGTTAAAACGATAATGATCTCAAAGGAAATAAAATGAAACCATAGTTACATCGTTCCAGCATTGGGGCAAAGGAGAAGATACTTCAGTTACAGCTAAAAAGACCAAAATGGCATGACCACATGTTAAATGTTAGTTACTAGGACGACCTCACAACACATCATGGGTTGACTGTTTGAGGACCTAAAAAGCTCAAATGGTGTTTGGCTCATAAAATTACATTGCAGGCAGTTTCAGATAAACAACCAATTACCACCCTCACCCAAAAAATAAAAAGAATCGAAAAAAAAAAGGAAAAAAAAAAAAACTGACTACACCTCATGCCGCAGCAATATTGAATTCAAAATGGCTCTGCACTACTAGACTACACACCTCCTCTTTACTTCAAAATGAAATGAATAAAATAATTTCTGAAAATTCTCTCATCAGTACCGTGTATGGCAATTCAAAAGAGACTATTTTTGATGGCTCCAGCAGCAAGCAGACTAAAAAACGGATCTCCTGAATCATTATCACTGCTTGAGGACCAAGTAGTTTTCAATTTCTTGAGAGGGCTGCCATCACTCACTTCGGAAGGGGAAGGTTTTCTTACTGAGACGAACGCCACTTTCTTTACCGTCGACTGAGATTTTGTTTTCGTACTCTGGAATGGGCTTCTGCAGGCCACCTTGCTATTGTCCGCACTGGATTGTGTCGGACTCATGGAAGAGCTTGTGTGTTCCACCTTGCTAACCTCCGCAGGAGAGCAACCTTTGGGAGATCTTTCATCATTTATACCATTTTCATCAGCACAATCTTTCACCTCTGTATCAGTGCTGATCTTGACAGGCTGATAAGAAGATGCATTGATTGTATATCCCTTGTTCTCATCAATGGAAGACATGAACTCTTCATTGGTGTGGTTTGCAGGAGTTGTTTCACATCTGAACTCATCATTTAGACATGGATCTGGAATTTGGTAGACATGATAAGAATGTACACCACAAACTACTTAACAGCAATTAGAAAGTAACTAGAATCATACCAGTGTTTAATGAAATTGGTATAAAGTAAGATTAGTTTGAAGTTAGCAATGCATTATATGACGCTCAATTGAAGGAAAAAGCAACCAAGGCTTCTTTTGTTCAATCCAACAACTCAAAAAGTGAGTCCTACCTTTCAATGGTCCAAATAGACCAACCCCAACAGAGAGGTCATACCACCAACAAAGCTCATTTATTCTGATAAGCAGCCTTCATGGCTACCATATGTACATGGTGGCCTATGGACAAGTGCATATGAGCCACATGCCTTTTTCTTAGGGTTCTGAATTTTATCCATCAAGCAACGGAGAGTGGTTATAATGCATTTATAATACAGGAAATATGGAAATTTCAGGGAACTCGCAAAATTCAATTGAAGATTCAGATTGAGTGTCCACCAAAAGTAGCTCCATAAAAACTTGTTAACTGTACGATCCAATATTTTGAAATTGTTGGTGGTTACCTTCACTGGGAACTTCAATACGTTGATACTGAATAGATGGTCTCCCCAAAGAAATATCTCTTCTGTCTTTGAGATCCCCAGCTGTGTTCTTCAACTCAGTTTCATTAGTTTTCTCGAGCAATACAAACTTATCTCCCTCCCACAAGCATTCTAAGGTAAGAACATCTCCACTGAGGGGATAGTATTCTTGGAAGACCTATACCAACCAAAGAAAAAGCATGAAGAACAGTCCCAAAAAAATATACATTCATCAACTCAATATTCTGCTTTCATGCTTCCTGAAATATAACAGGGATATAGTCAAGTAACTAGTCTCATATTACCATCCAGGCTAGTGATAAATTGGCATGCAAGTCATTTATGGCTGATTCATAAGAATTAAAAAAAAAGCATAAGGTTATGCTTGGGTGTACCTCAAATCACAATGACATTTGAATATTTTAAAAGTTGCAGTTGAGCCTCTGGGGACAAACAGAAAATGAAAATCACACGGGACAACAGATTGGATAATGTTTTCCGGACTATCACACCCCTACATGTGATTGGGATTCGATAGTATGGAGCAGAAACCACATCCCAAAAATAGTGGTTTCTGATTGCATGCCATATCATGAATAGCAGTGGAAAACCATCCATTTTGTCAAAATCTTAATTGTTTCAATTTGAGGTACATCAAGACATTCCAAGCTATCACACTACAGTAACAGACCTCAATTTCTTCCTGTTTGAGTTTTACAGATTGCTCCTTTTGAGATATTGATGAAACCATATTGAACACCTGAACAATGTCGAGTAACATCTGTTGAAGAGTAAAACAAAACACACTTCAAGTTAACAATATCAATCAAGACAAGTTTGGAAAGGCTACGTACATCAGCAAGTGATTTACAAACACAAGAACCAAGAAATTGCCAATACCTCATTGACCCGATATGTACCATAGGAGCATGAATAGTTAAAAGAGAAACTAGACTGTAATATATCCTAAAACCGTCAGAAAAAAAAAATCTAAAATGTATGATAAGTATCAACAAACTCCGCCTATGTTGGGGTATCCTTGACATGGCCGGTCCCAAGCCCGGACAAAGGAGGAGAGTTGTGCGTTAGGTAGCCGACAGCCAGCACAATACTCAGTCGGATTTCTTTATGGATTTGAGACCTAATGAAATTTCGTGGGGGCGTCCCCTACTTAGCGACGCGCTATATGGTCCGGGTACAATGATAAGTGAGCAAGGACCGCTGCATCAGCGCCCGGGTGCAGTGCTAAATAGGCAATGGTCCTTACACTTTATTGGACGAGTGTGGGGGGTAAGGAAGCTAGTCCAAAATAGAAGGCTGAGATTGGGTACTTGGAGCATTGGGAACCTAACTGGGAAACTTATAGAAGTGGTGGATACAATGGAAATGAGACGAATCGCAATTGCTTGCTTGCAAGAGACAAGATGGGTGGGACACAAAGCTAAAGAAATTGAGAGGACTAGGTATAAGTTATGGTATACGGGACTTAATAGATCGAGGAATGGGTCGGCATAGTGGTAAACAAGGACTTAAAGGAAGATGTAGTTAATGTAAAACGCTATGGAGATAGGATTATTGCAATTAAGTTAGTATTAGGAGAAGAGATAGTGAACGTAATTAGTGCTTATGCCCCCCAGGTGGGCTTAGGAGATGGACATAAGGAGAAGTTTTGGGAAGACTTGGAAGGAGTGCTACTAGAGATACCCCAAGAAGAGATGGTCTTCATAGGAGGAGATTTGAACGGTCATGTAGGACGCGACGTAGATGGATACATAGGAGTACACGGGGGACATGGGTACGGTAATAAAAATGAAGAAGGGAATGATATCTTGGAGTTTTCAGTGGCTTATGATCTCATGGTAACTAACACCTTTTTTAGGAAGAGAGAGGAGCATTTGGTGACTTATAAGAGTGGCTCATCAAGGATACAAATTGACTTCTTCTTAACTAGGAAAAGAGACCGCTTAGCTTGTAAAGATTGCAAGGTTATACCGGGGGAGAGCTTGACTTCCCAACATAGGTTGTTGATCATAGATGTGCAGCTACAAAGGTGGACTAGAAAAAAAAGTTGTATAGATGCTCAAGGACTAAATGGTGGAACCTGAAAGGTGATAAGCAACTAGCTTTAAGGGAAAGAGTACTAGAGGAAGACGTTTGGGCGATAGATGAGAGTGCAAATAATATGTGGGATAAGGTAGCAGAGTGTATTAGGAGGGTAGGGAAAGAAGTCTTAGGAGAATCCAAAGGAGGTGCTCCGGTACAGAAAGAGGCATGGTGGTGGAGCGAAACCGTCCAAGACAATATAAGAGTTAAAAGAGAGTGCTTTAAAACTTGGCAAAAGGATCGAGATGAAGCAAACTTGGAGAAGTATAAAGAAGCAAAAAGAAAAACCAAAAAGGCAGTTAGTGAGGCCAAGGCAAAGGCATTTCCGGAGCTATATAGGCGACTTGACACTAAGGAAGGCGAAAGAGAGATATTCAAGCTTGCTAAAACCAGAGATCGGCGGACCAAGGACTTAAACCAAGTTAAATGCATTAAGGATGAGGATGAAAAGGTATTAGTAAAGGAAGAGGAGATAAAGGAGCATTGGAAGAGCTACTTCTACAAGTTATTTAACGAAAGCAGTAGTAGTGACATACAATTGGGGCAGCTTACCATTTCTAGAGAAGAAGCGAATCATATGTTCTATAGGAGAATCAGTAGGGAAGAAGTTAAAGAAGTATTGAAAAGAATGAAGAATGGGAAAGCGGTTGGGCCAGATGGTATCCCTATTGAGGTCTGGAGGTGCTTGGGGGAGGATGGCATTAGTTGGTTGACAAAGCTTTTTAATGTAGTCCTAAAGAGCAAGAAGATACCTAATGCATGGAGGAAAAGTATTCTTATACCCATATACAAGAACAAAGGAGATATTCAGAACTGTACGAACTACCGCGGGATTAAATTGATGAACCATACGACGAAATTATGGGAGAGAGTTATTTAGAGAAGACTAAGAAGAACAACAAACGTTTCAGATAATTAATTTGGTTTCATGCCTGGGAGATCAACCATGGAGGCCATCTTTCTCCTGAGGAGGTTAATGGAACAGTGTAAAGAATGTCAGAGAGATTTACATATGGTGTTCATTGACTTGGAGAAGGCCTATGACCGGGTTCCTAGGGAGATTCTTTGGAGAGTTCTAGAAAAGAAAAGAGTGTGTCGCATATATTGAGGCGATAAAGGATATGTATGATAGAGTCGTGACATCTATAAGGACGACTGGATGTGAAACTAAGGAATTTCATATCACGATTGGTCTACACCAAGGCTCAGCATTAAGCCCGTACTTGTTACCCTAGTTATGGATGAGATTACAAGACATATCCAGGATGAGGTGCCTTGGTGTATGCTATTTGCAGATGACATTGTTTTAGTGGATGAGACGAGAGAAGGAGTGAATGCTAAACTAGAATTGTGGCGGAAAACATTAGAGACAAAAGGGTTTAGGCTAAGTCGATGCAAAACGGAATATATGGAATGCAAATTTAGTCAAAGTAGGATACCTGGTAGCATACAAGTAAGTTTAGGCACACAAAAGATTGTAGAGAAAGAAAACTTTAGGTACCTTGGATCTATGGTGTAACAGGATAGAGGGATTGATACTGATGTAAGTCACAGGATTCAGGCCGGGTAGACCAAATGGAGGAGTGCTTCGGGGGTCTTGTGTGATCAGAAAGTCCCCCTCAAGGTTAAAGGAAAGTATTATAAGGTGGCGGTACGACCAGCGTTGTTATATGGATCAGAGTGTTGGGCAGTAAAGTATAATCATGTCAAGAAGATGGAAGTTGCGGAGATGAGAATGCTAAGATTGATGTGCGGGATCACAAGGAGAGATAGGATTAGGAATGAGGAAATTAAGGGCAAAGTAGGAATAGCACCAATTGGAGATAAAATGAGAGAAAATCGACTGAGATGGTTCGGCCATGTTAGAAGGCGTCCAGCGGAGGCACCTGTTAAAAGGTGTGAAAGCATAGAGATTGCTAGGAGTAGGAGAGGGAGACCGAGACCCAAGAGAAGTTGGAAAGAAACTATTAAACATGACCTTGCCTACATGGATCTAACGGAGGACATGGCCCTAAACAGATTTGATTGGCGTTGTCAAATCCATATAGCCGACCCCACCTAGTAGGAAAAGGCTTGGTTTGGTTTGGTTATGATAAGTATCAACAAAGAGGAGAAGGATGTGAAAATGTCAGTCTACACCAGTGCATACAAGGGCACATTCTCTGGTATCCTATTTAATATGATGAGCCTGTTGGTCAGGTATCGGCCAAAAATGCAAAAAAAACACCAGATTGATCGAACATAACTATCCAATATTAGGCCTATACAAGGACAAAAAATGTCAAACTGAAAAGGGAGACTTTTTTACTGCAAGATTTTGAGAGCATGTCACATTTGACAGTTTGTCCCAATAAATAGACCATTTAGACCAAAGAACTTTAGTTCAATACTACAGGACAAACATCCAGAATCTGATGCATCAGTACCACATAATTCCTCTCCATAAAAAATGGCCCACTCTATGTTATGAGAAAGAAATTTTGACAAGTGAGAGTTCAGAAATAATGTGAATATAGTGGGCATTTATGTCTGACTGCCGAGTGTGTAGACAGAAACAACATTTACCATTCAATGTGAGAGTTAAAAGAAAAGGCAAGATGGAGATAAAAGCACAGCCAAAGAATCACAACATGCATTCTTGTCTCAAAGGAACACCAATATATTATACACTCTCGTACAGCATTTGAGAAATCCAATCATGTCTCCACAAAATATCTTGTGTCACATGACATGCACACATGCACAATTGGAGCCATTCATGAGGTGAGACCAACAAGTTTGTAACTTTGGCCTTTAAAAAATAAGGCTATTAGCTGTGTTTTCAGGGCAGTGAAGAAATTCACATTCGGGATGGAACTTAGGAGTTGTAACTGCATAAGAGGAAAAAAAGATAGGATGCATTGTGGAATGAATAACCACCCATTTTAGCGATGAGTTTTACACCCAAAAAAAAAAACCTAAAATTACATTTGAATATACGGCACCTAAATACTGTTCCATGAAAATGCAGTGGTGTGTACTCCTTTTTTTTTCTTTTTTTTTTTTAAGAGTAACAGAAAAGTTTATTAAAAACAAGAACATCGGAATATCAACCACGAGAGGAAAAGGGTATAAAAGACTTATACACTAACAAAAGGATTACATGAGAGAAGTGGTGCTTACTTGTTGGACCAAAACTCGAAAGCGGGCAAGCATAGCCAAACTTGTTAGAGAAAATCCCATGAAAAATGAACGAGCCAACAAAGTAGATATCTGACTGTGCACAGGTGAAGGAAAATGGTAATGCATCTATAGATTAATTGATATTTGACAGCACGAGTATCTGAGATGTAGAATATGCATCCTCAACATCTAGCCAGCAGGACCAAATGTAGTGTGTGTATTGGGAACTATGTAACATTATATGGATAAAATACATCAGGGATCCAGAAAGAAAACTGATATGACATGGTCTACAAGTTAGTAAAGGGTCCTGCATCGCTGGACATGATGAATCACAATAAGTATGAAAAAGTAAGTATGCATTTTATCTCAGACCAAAATTTTGTGGCAAGACATCCATAGTACAGGCGGCACGAGTGTGTCAAGTCTCTAAACCAGACTGTCCCCCTTATGCTCTGAGACAACTCCTCTTTTACAATTCTTCCCTTCCTATAATCTTATCTTCTGATGATCTGCCTTAATCAGTTCTAGTCTTTTGTTCTTTACATCATCTTTTATCTATCTTCCCTTACTTTTAGCATCAAGGATAGAATTTTCCATCAATAACGGCATTTGCAGTTAAATGACAGCTGCTATTACAATCTATTAGTGAGTGGGGTATTTGAAAGCTGCTGTTTTCCTCATGTTTTCATCAACCAATGGCTGTCTAACATACTGTTGTTGCTGCTCAAATGTATATTTGTTATTCTAAATCAACAACTTTTGTCAAAAAGATTCTCTTTGCCTGCAGTATATTTATCCAAATGAAAAGATGTAATCCTACCGTCCTCATGAAGAGCTCATTAGGAATGTATGAAGTCTAAAAATATTACAATGTATGTTGATAAACTGAGAGTGGGTTTAGATGTACCACAAATCAAAAGAATATAAAATAAAATTATTATACGTTAAAATTACCAAATACAGGATACATTGCTGCCTTCAGTATTGGTTCAACCATCTGCAACACATGTAGTAACATTAGCTGCTGGAATGGAAGAGTGAGACAGGGAATCCCCTATCTAAAGACTCAACACAATAAGTGTATTTAGACAATGAAAAAAAAAAAAAACCAGACCTGTGATAGTAAACGCGCAACTCCCAAAAGCCGCTCTTGAAAATTGTGTTTTCCATTGTGATGTTTTTTCACTTTTAATCTGTAAGGCAATAAAGGCATCATGGAAATGGGAAACAGATCTTTAAATTGATTTCTTGAACATGATACATAACATCAACAACATTAGAACTTGCAAATTGCAATGCAAATCATAACTTGTGAAACCTATGCTGCATGGATTCTTTGAAATAACATACCTTATCACACACGACATCATGTCAGATTCTTCATTGATGCTTCCATTATTAATTTCAACAATGTTTTGTGGTTGATAAATGTATAATCACATGCTTTCTTCTATTGGAATATAACTAAAACATTGAAATATGTATTACTCCACTACTTACAGTATGATTTGAAGATAGTTTTTTTTATTGAACCTAGTTTTATGTACTATTTTTTTTTATAAAAACTACGATTTTTTACGAAAAAGTAAGTTTAAACTCATAATCAACAGGGCAAGTTTAAACTCATAATCAACAAGGCAGTTAACAAATTCCAGAAATCATCGGTAGAGTACTTCATACATGGTGTCAGAATTTTTTTACATTATGCATTCAACTGCAATTACAATATTACATTCAGAGCGAGCTTAGCAAATCAAATGAGAAAAGATGCAGAATCATTACCTTTCCAAAAGATGCACCTTTTGTTTAGGCTTGTCTCCATTTATAATTTGAAAGTGATAGCTCAAAATCTCTTCCAAGCCAGCTGAGATTAGAAGTCTCACATCCCTTCTAACCTATAACAGAAGGCACTATTAAAATCATAAACAAAATCAAGGTGATAATCAAAGAAGCACTAATATGTAAGATAAAATTAACCTTGAGGAGGCATTGGAAATACAGGCAGCGCCTGTGCTGATTCTTTCCCTTGTATACAATCCTATCAAGGATCCCTGACTCAGTTTTCAGCTGAGCAATGAGAGATTTCAATCGTTCCTCGAGATTTGCACTTTCAGAACTCATTCTCTAAACTATATAGACATGCATTTTCCAACAAATAGAGATCAGTCTATGTAAGATAGATTGAATTAGGGTTTCAAAAAAAAGATGGATTAGATTAGGGTTTTTGTACTTCCATTAATGGATGGTTGGTAGAGAGAGGGTTCAATTCGGTTTAGGGTTTCTAGAGAGAGAGGGACAGTGCAGAGGGAGAAGGAAATAGGGATGGTAGGGATGTTATTACTTATTGGATTGTAGTTCTAAAACTCTATAGGGCTCGATGTAACTCAGCCTAAATACTTGGCTTTCAGTGGCTTTTCCTAGCCCAATACATCTGAGCATCTTATTATTATATGTATTCAAACAAAGTACCAGTTAGTAATTTTTTACTGTCAACTAAAAGGTGACAACAGTGTGTTAGGTTTCATTTTAGTCGAGTTAAACCTAAACATGCCCAACACACATCTACCCTCGTTCGTAACTGGGTCAATCCCGTAAAGGGGTGATAGTGATCGGTGAGGTTCTCTAATATGAGGAATTTATTATTTAAAATATTATAATGAATGTTGAAATATATTATAAATATATTTTTAAAGATTTCAATAGGGAATCCTTGATGACTAGGGGTTGCTCCGTTGGTTGGCAATTTTGTTTGTCACTTGATTACCCAGGGATTGATCCATGGGCAGTGGCGAACCCAGGACTTTCATTTAAGGGAGGCTGACAATTGTCAATTGAAAAGGTCCATATATAAAATACTATTTAAATGACTAACGGTAAGGAGAAAATAATATATCTAAAGATTCAAATGCAAGCGGCCCATTTATAAAATTGGACCTTGGGCTCAAGCAAATACGGGCCGACTTAGGTCCATTGAGACCCTACCTTGTCCAAAAAGTATAGATGGTTGTACATAAAATAAATATATATATATATTATTAAAAGTAGTCGAGGGATTTTCTAATATCAAACACACCAATTATTGAATGCTTGGAAACATCTAAATAATGGAATCAAGATGTGAGGCGGGACATAGTGAGTTACAATGCTCATAATCATTTGCAGAGTGATCATAAACTTGACCTAAAAAGATGTCGAATCCACAACAAATTTTTATTTGTCCCAAATCAAACTGCCTACCACCATTTTCAACAGAAACTTAAAAATGCAAGATTCTAAGAAAGCATAAAACAAATGAATTGGACAACCATATTAGCCGATAGTTAGGATTGGGACTCCTCACATGTCACACTCAAATAGAAACCTCATGATTGAACCCAATAAAGCTCAAAACTAACTTCATGAAGTTGAACTTGCTATAAATCAAAACTAATTCAATGAAAAACCGAATAATATATGGGAATCAGAAGCACAACAAACTGAAACAAGACCATCTCAAGCATCAAAAAAGGGAATGGCGTGTACCAAAAAACTGGGGGAATTATATATGCTGTTCCTCATACTACTGACATCATCACTATTCATCATTTGAAATCAATCCAAATATCAAAACCCTTACTGCCATATTTACATAAACCGCTTCATAATATAAGATTCATGTCTGAACAAAATGAGAGTCTAATCATCTACACCACATTTAAAGGTCAATACTTTAATCAGATCACAAAAATATGGAAATATGAGAAGACAAAATTAAAATACTCCGGGTTAGAGTTAGAAGTTGAGGGATTGAGATTTAGGGTTTGGTTTAGCCGTTTAGGGATTTAAGGAAAGAGGTTTAATGTGTGAGAGAGAGAAAGTGACTGTGCGTGTGAGGGGGAGAGAGAGAGAGAGATGAATACCTGGTGGATGCGTGCCGGATAGAGAGCGAGACCCGCCGATGCCGGAGGGATTCTAAGGCCTGGTCGGAGGAGAACAATCGAAGTCCCAAGGCCGCTTATGGTCTTTTTCAGGTCTGGTGGGGTTCGCAGTCGAAAACAAGGGGCTAAGGACAAAGGAGGGAGGAGACTCGAAGTCACAAGGCCCTTGGGCTTTTCCCAGGTTTGGGGGTGGGTGAAGCTAGGGTTGTAAAAAAAAAAAAAAAATCTTTCAATCCCTACATGATCCGATCCGATCCGCAGATTTTGATCCGATCTGCAGATTTTAATCCGATCCGAAGGCTAACGGATTGGTAATGGATTGAAAATTGCATAATTCGTTAGCAACGGACGGCGGATTTCATCATTAATCATAGGTTTCAATCCAATCCGATCCATTGTCATTAAATATAAAATAATATATATATAATAAGAATAAAAAAATGTAAGGAGGCACTAACCTTATGAATAGAATAGACATACAACTCTCAACTCATGCCCCTTTAATTCAGTGGCTTTAAAATTTTTGGGTTTTTTCTTCTTTCTTTTTCCATGCAATGTACAGTAACGGATTGAACCGATTAATCCGCTCCGATCCGCTCGTTTACGGATCGGATCGGATCAGATCAAATTTCAACGGTAACGGATTGGTGACGGATTACAAATCCGTCGATCCGAAGGCAACGGATTGGTGACAAATTTGACCCAATCTGATCCGTGTACACCCCTAGCCGAAGCCCCCACAAGCTAATATGTGGATCCAGCCCTCTTAAAAATCTATGCCATGCTTACCACTTGTGCGGGCCAAGAAGTTGATAGCTAGATATCGAATCAATTTGCTGGTCTCATGGTATATCTCGGGGGCAATCAAAATGCCACACGATCTGTTAACACGATACGTACCCATATGATATTAGTGAGTTTGTATAATTAACAAGTTAGACCCGTTAACACATTAAATTAGCGGGCCGTTAACAAATAAAACCGATAACCCATTAACAATCCGCCAAACCGGTATGATTACTGACTTATTTTTGTTACTTAATTTTTATTGTAGTTTTTTATTATATGCTATGGAATATGGATTACTCGATGATTATTGATGGCAAACTGAAAGGCTATTTTATTTTTCATGGCAAATTGAGGGGATATTTTATTTTTCACCTATTTAGATTTCAGGCTATTTAATACAATCAGATGGACAATGGATCACTTTATAAATAATTAACAAGTTAAACAGGTTGATGGTAGGGGGTAATGCCGTTTAACTGACATGAAATGACCTAATATATTTAACGACATGTAACCCGTTAAATAATCATGTCGTGTTCATATTTGATTTTTGTACCCATTTATTTAATGGGTTGTGTGCGGGTTGAGGTGATTCTAACACGAATTCATTAACCCGCACGATTGACACCCCTACTCGTGATGATATCAGGGATTTGTATTTGTTTATAAATTCTCCATTGGGTAATCCCAGGAATAACTATGTATGTTATAATGCAATTTGTGCTAGGTGTCCATACAATATGCATGGGATGAGCTCAGGTAAGGAGCGTTAGTTCTTACCTTTTCTGCTTATGCATACTCCTTTCTCACTTGAGTGAGCTATCTTCCCGTGTGTTTGTAGGCTCTCTCTTAAATTGGGAGTTAAGTTACCAAAAATATACGTGAGATTAGCCGCTTCAATGGGATGGTTCATCCTAGTTCAAGAGAAATTACCAAACTTCCAGCATTCCCTCACACTTGGCTCCAATTAGTTTAATTATTTGAGAAAAAAAATGTCTTTGTCATATACTCATATGATATATGAATAAAGTAGGACTTTACTAAAAAAAAAAAAAAACAGCTTATATGTCAAGTGGCCTCAAAAGGTAATTTTAACATCCATTGCACCAGATCAGTCATTTTTCACGAAATGGTAAATTTTTTTTTAGCACTTTCAACTAGCGACCCTAGTTTTATAACTTTAAGGGTCGCTAGGGACCCTGCGCGTACACAAAAAGTATAACAAAAGAGGGTTTTTTCTCTCTTTCGTTGTCAAGGTTCTTCGCCAAGACGTATGAGCCTTTTGTTGTGGTCCCCTCCGTCATCAACGTCCTCTGCCTTTAGCAATGGCTAACCTTAAGAAAATATGTTGTGCGGCATAACATCGACCTCCTCACGCTCAATTGCCCTCAATTGAGGGCTTCTTTGGCTCACCATCCTTTTGTCATCAATCTCACGGATATTAGGAGACACAGAATCTTGAGGGAAATTAAACCCAGAGAACATGGTTTTCGCTTCAGGGTTCGAATATTGAGGGAGTAAACGTATGATTTAAGCCATTTGGCAGTACCTGGGAACTATGCATAGCAGAATTTCCATTAAAATTGCATAGATCTTTCCTTTAGAGAGATTTATGTTCATAAAAATACCAACAATATTTTCTCAACTAACATGGCCGCCTTTATAAAAGAAGGAAAAAATGACAATATTCAGACAAGAGATGGAGTTAGAGGGAAGACAAACCAATTGTCAACAATCAGATGGACCAGGAAAAACAATTTGAAAACCCCAAACATCCCCTCTTCCTTCTTTTCCCTCTCCCAATGACTAACCTAGTAATAAAAAAGATTCTCACCTTCTTCCAATACAATATTTTACTGATAGAAAATCAATCAAAAGAACTGCAGAAAACCCAATTCACTCAGTTTTTATCAGAACTCCAGTTGGGAATCGGGGTTGAGGGAGATGGGATATGGGAGGGATGGGTGGTGGAGGAGAAGAGAGGACGAAGAGGAGGGTGGTTGTTAGTGGAGGAGAGAGACGGTTATAACTTCCTGCAACTGGAATTGGAAGGCGAGATCGATATCAGATTCTAGGGTTTCGGCAGCCATGAGTTCTCGATGCTGTTGATAAATGGGGAAGAGATCGATTGTTCTAATTGGTATACACCGCAGGGTCCATAGGGACCCTTAACGTTATAAAATCAAAGTCGCTAGGGACGCTAGTTGAAAGTGCTAAACGAAACATGAGGAAACACGCATATTTTGTTATACTTTGTATACATTGCAAGGTCCCTAGCGGCCCTTAACGTTATAAAACTATGGTCGCTAAGGACACTAGTTGAAAGTGCTAAAAATAAAATACCATTTCTTGAAAAATGACTAATTTGGTGCAATGGAGGTTAAAATTACCTTTTGAGCACACTGGACATCTAAGTTGTTTTTTTTTTTTTTTTTTTTTTTTTTTTTTTTTTTTTGTAAAATCCTCAAAAAAGAAAAAACATTACCATGACCTATATTGTAGTTGCTAGTGAAAAAAAATATCCAATCTCCAAAATAAAGTGCAGGATTTGACATAGCCTTTGACAGCACCAAAGAAAGATTGGGTATGGAAGAATCCAATTTAAAACCTCTTTTTCTCCGTGGAATAACTTCTTTCCAAAGTCCTAACAATCTGGATCTTCTCAGTCTCTAAACTTGGAGAATTCCTGAGTGGAAAAGAGTGCGATCTTACCATGGGAATCCGAATACTTTAGATGTGCACCTTCACTGCTTATTGGATGTCTCTAAATTTTAGAGTTGTCCTCACTATAAAATTGACCATTTGATGAAAATTTGATTAATAATTAATTACATTATTTATCATACAGTCCATCTTACAATGAGCCAAATTTTGATTTAGTGTAAAACTTGGGACATCCAATCCAGTGAGGACATTGATCTTGTGCATTTAAAAATTTTAATAAGTGAGGGCCATGGTGAGTTCTAAGAGATTTGAACTCATGAATTCTCGAAACACAGGATACGGGCTGGACCAGAATGATGTAGGGCTGGACTAGGGCTGTCAAAATGCCATACAACCTGTTAATACGACACAAACCCATACGATTTTAACGGGTTCGGGTGGCCTCTTAACATGTCCGTGTCGTAAATAGGTCAGACCCGTTAACCCATTACATTAGCGGGTTGTTAACAAATAAAACCGGTAACCTATTAACAACCCGATATAACTTGCCAAGTGATAAATGACATAAATTATAAAATGTATGAGGGGTATTTTTGTAAGTTTACAAAAATTGAAGTGAAACTCTAAAACTCACATATAAAAGATCATTTTCTAACTCTTTCACTCTCCTTAATTCATCAGTAAGAGAGTGTGAGTGTTAATTGTAAAAAATGGACAAAATTATTTAACAGGTTAAGGGTCGTGCTTGTGTAATCCGTTAAATAAATGGGTTGTGTTCGTGTTTGATTGTTGGGCCCATTTATTTAATGGGTCGTGTACGGATGAGGTGATTCGAACATGAATTCGTTAACCCACAACCCGAATTCGTTAACATGACACGACAGCCCTGGGCTGTACTCTAACTATAAAAATCTCCTTTTGCCTCGGAGCATATTCCATCCTTGATTGAACATTAACTTATCCGAGTCGTTCATCTACTCCCCCACTTGCTTTGACAGCGAATCATTGGCAATCTCCTTTTTATTGGGGAATCCAGATTTCTTGATAGACAGAAAAAGAGGTGTGAGTCTTTTGCACTGTAATTGAGTTATTTTTGTCCTATGGAAGGGGAGTCACATTAGGCTCCCACTCACCTGAAGTTCATAAGGTTCCTACGTGTGAAATTCAATACCTTCCCTTGGCAAAAGTTTGACTTCAATTTAAGTTTTTGATTTAATTTTTATTAGTTGTTATAATTTTGAAAGTAATTTTTTTTCAAGCATTTTTTGTTTTTTTCCCACCTACCTACTTTATCGAAACTACTCACGTCTCTTCTCACTTTTCAAAGTTTCACATTTCCTTTTCTACACAAACTCTACAATTCTCTTTTTACTCCAATTCTCCTCTGTTATTTTTATTCCAATAACTCTTAGACTACATAAACAGGCGCTCTCATTATTTTTTTTATTCTTTTTATTTATTTCTAAAATTTATAGATATTGTTAATACATTAATATTTAAATTGTATTGTTGGCCATACATGTGTTGATCACGAGTTATTATGCTAGTGTAAGATTAGACTTTTCATCAATTAATCGTTAAAAAGAGCACAAAATTTTCATAATATTTTTAATATATATTTTGTAAGCGATTAATTTGACAACATAATTACTTTTCATGGAATTAGTGGTGAAAAGTAAAATAATATTTAAAAAAAAGTTCCTTTTTCATCATGCACAATACTTAAAAAAAAAAACATTAAAATTGATGATTGTTTCTTTCGGTGAATCCAGTGGAAAGAAAGTACTTTTACTGGAAAAGTGAAAGTTTTTCGTTTCCACAAAAGCAGCACAAACGTATTATATATATTTTTTATTCAAGATGTAGGGTCCACTCATGATCCTCACGAGTTTGTCGTGACTCGTGAGCGTAAGTATTAGAGGAAAAAAAACTCTTAGAGGACGGAATCCAACGGTCCGGATTTCTCGTGTATTGTTATAAATAACCGCGAGGAGCGTCCGTCCAAGGAATTTGAGGGTTTGCATCTTAGCAGTTGCAGAGGGAGAGAGAAAGATAAGCCCTAGAAAAACCCTAACGAGAGAGAGTCGAAGGGTTTTATCAATCAAAAAAGATGTCGGGAATTCCTAGCACTCAAGAGGAAGAGAAGAAGCCCATGGATCAATCCGCTCACATCAATCTCAAAGTCAAGGGCCAGGTAGGGTTTCTTTTGGGTTGTTTTTCCTTTCTGATTTCATCTTTGATCGGTTCTGATTTGGATGATTAACTTGTTTTTTTGCATCTTTGATTGGTTTCTTGAATTTTGAGTTTATGTATTCGCGATTGTGAGATTGATTTGATTTGATCGTGTGTGGTGTTGTGTGTTTTGATGCAGTATGGAGAGATTAAAACACACAAGGATGTTTTTGACATAGCTGCCTTTTTTTTCTCTCTCTCTCTTTCTTTCCATTCTCAAAGAAGATGAAAAGCCTAAAAACCTTAGCCAAAAGTGTAGAGATCAAACCAGAAAATTGCTGAGTAATGCTTCTAGTATTGAAAAAAGTGGATTAAGAAAAGATTAATCTTAATCAGAAGTTATGGATTATTGTTAAGAGTGGAATAACAAATAAGAAAGGAAATGATTGTCTGAAAATAAAGTGATCGAGTCTAAAGTCAGAAGGAACAAAAGAATTATTAAATTGGTACTGTTTTATATCTAACATTGATGTAGATCATGATAGGTTTGCTAGTTTCAGGCATCGGACATAACACAATGCCTAAATGAGTCCCTTTTTTTCCCCTGAAATAGCAAGAATCATCTGATGTTTAAAGGGCTAACTCCATCTCCCAGGAGATTATATCTGTAGCATGGTTCATAATAGCGGCGGCCTCTACATAGCGTAGAGAGGGCACCTGCGGTGCTATGATCTAAAGCCTAGTAGAGCCAAGGACTTTTAATTTAAAATGCTGCTTTCCCTATTTCTCTTCATCAGTAGCATTTCCTAAAGTTATTTATACCCTTATATGATTTCAAATCACTAAAACAACACAAGATTGACCGCTACACAAGATTTAAATTTTTTTCATCACTTAAAAAATTCATACCGCTATACCGCTACATATCGCCACAACTGCTATGTATCCCCCGCAATGTAGCATTTTGGTCACTAACGCCTTCTTCAACCGCTATTGCCTTCTTCAACCGCTATTTTGATCCCTGATCTGTACAATCTCCTAGCCCTGGACTAGAAACCATTAGGTCATGTTTGGCAACTAAATCCTCATGAATTCATCACTAGTTATCCTCAAAGATTTGGAAAACCCACGTTTGACAATTGTAAGTCCTTGAGGATTTGGGCAATTGAAAATCCTAATTTTTGAGGATTTTCAAGTCTGACCACTCCCATGGGATTTGGAAATTCTCATTTTCTGGTTTTTTGCACTGGAAACAATTTTTATTGGGTATACACACCAATACGCACTAATATCAATGTGGAATCCTCAGCTATAAAAATCATCAGTGAGAAATCATCAAATCTGCAACAGCAAGGAATTCTCAAATCTGCAGGTTCCTCTTCGGTTTCTCTCCTGTTACCAAATGTGCCCTTAGGATACAAGTAAACACATATATGACCCCACAAGAGGTGTTAATACGCCGAAATGCCTCTTTTCAAGGCAACTGTATGTTGGTGGAAATTGGATTTTCTCCGTTCAGTGTCTTTTAGAGGGCAAGCAAAGAAATTGGATTTTGCTACTTTTATAGCTGAGGTCCCTTGCTGTGAAAAAATCTTCATCGCATCATCATTTGGTTACACCCGTTTACATATGTAAATATGCTCATGCATAACATTTGCGCATGGTCATGTTTGAATGGTAACTTGTCTTAATCAAAAGCTTGGCAGTACAAAAGGAATATACTGGATATCAAAGAAAAATACCAAAAAAGACAGGAAAACACCATCTAAAAACAAGAAACATAAAGGAAAGGGGAGAATAACAAAAACCTCTCCGAAGCCTAAAGGCCTCAACTCTAAACCAAAGACACCCCAAAAAGTTAAGAAGCCACCTCTCTCTAGTTACATAAGATTACATCCATAGGCGTTCCCCTAAATTCCGGGAGGATCGAAACCCAAGAAGCATCATGAAATCTTGATCTGTAGAAGACAACCGACGTAGAGGAGGATTTGCCTTCAAAGCTTCTCCGGTTTCTTTCTTTCCAAATAGCCTAAATAGTCCCAAAAAAATGAAGCACACCATAGGAGCTTTCTTTTGGAAGACCCTTAACCTGGGTTCTTGAAGTTTGTTTGCACCCATTTACGCATCAAATGTAAATATTGCATAAATGAGGCCATTTTTATTCGACAAATTTACGCACCCGAAGAGGTGCGTTACGTACCTCTCTGTCTAGAAAAGCACTAGTACAAATGTGCAATAGACACATTTAACAGGTCGTGATTTCACAACCTGGAATCGTCTTTTTATCTGGACTCCAAAATTTAAATCTGAACGGTTAAATTTTCTTTTTGACCCATTAAACTCCCAAAACGTCTAGTTTCATGTCTTAAATTTTCAAAAAAATTATTCATAGATTTTTAGAAAATAAACATTTTGATATACAATCCGAACCTTCAACGTTTACTCATGCGAAAATGGTGCTTCCAAAAAGACATTATTATGTTTCACATGTGTAAATTTAACTATGTAAAAAACACATTTGGAATTTTACATGCCAGTCTACATATTCCTTGCGTAAAAGACAAACAACCCCTAAGGGGCACAAGCTAAGAAAGAGATGTGGATACTTAGGAGGGGATTCAGGACTACTGTAGTTTGCATTACTTTGATTTGCCAAGGGAGTACATTCTCAGCTGTGGGTGTAGAATGACAGCTGAGGGTAGTGGTTAACAAGAGCTATCTATTTCAGTTGGAATCTTATAGGTCATCTACTCATAACATCCTAGGTTGACAGCTCCATGGAATGTCAACTTGAGTTTTTAGCACAATTTTCCTTCTGTGTAAAAAAGAAATCCAATCAAACTAAGAACTTCAAAACCAACTCAGGAACTGTGAACAAGAATGTACCCCCTACCACACTACTATATGTTGAACGTGGACCACTGGTTTTCCATTTACCTTTTGTATGGCGAGCTGGATGAGTTGACCAACTTACTTTTACTGCCATTTAGCATGTCATATGCAATGACTTGTGTTAGATGGGACCGTGGGAGGGTATTGCTTCTAGGTGCTATGATGCCTGGATATAGATATGGACATGGATAGGGGGATTGGGATACGACTTTGCACTTTTAAAAATCTGGGACACCGATACAGATATGGATACGATTGTTGAAGTTTTTTCTTCAAAACACTTTTGAATTAATGAAGTTATTTTGGTCACCTCCCATAGTTTTACCTGGTGCATGTGGATAGGAGGGTTTGCATGTACCTCTAGGGATTAATTCTCGGCTGTCCAGAATCGAGTGTCCCTCGGGCTTAAGGCCAAAGGCTCTTGGGCTGGGCAAGAGCTGGGCTGGGCGGTAGATACCTTGGGTTATAAAAAATAAAATAAAATTAATGATGTTATTTTGTTTACATTCCTTTCCAAACACACACATATGTTTGAAAGAAAATTAAAAGAACTTGATAAGTAGGATATGTTAAGCTTGTACCCTAGAAGTATCAATGTTGTATCCGGTACTGGTATGAGTGTTGTATCAAATCCGACACGAGTGCGCTGGGGACATACAAGGTAGTAGTATCTGGGTATCATAGGCAAGGTGGCTGCCGGCTGATTCATCTTCTTTACAATGGTAACTTTTATGTATTATTTGAAGAATCTATGTACCATGGTGTATGATTTGGATCAGGGGTTGAAAACAAGAAATGAAGGATACTTGCAATGATAAAAATACAGTTTACTCTCCCACCACTAGAGGAGCAGCTGAATTTCCCGTGGCCTTTGTTGCTGAGCCCTATGATTTTGATTCATTCCATCAGCAAGCTGTGGTTTTCTTTTGTTTTTGTGTTATTATTATGTTTATGGCTCTTATTAATGCGTGCTAGTTATACACTAGCTGCTTACGTTGGGGTTGGCTATATAAATTTTGTTCCTCCATTCCAATCCATCCTTAACTAAATCTTTGGATTCCACTTCTTCAGATACATCCTGACTACTATTCAAGTCCTCTTACGTCTACCCCTTCTCCTTGGTGGGACGTTCACCTGCATAGAAAAACTTTTCCTCAACGGAGCCATCATTGGCCGTTGTCCGGTGTTGGACATGTCCAAACCATCTCAAACTAGTCTCACTTAATCTATTATTTATTGATGCTACCTGTAAATGCTCTCTTAAGCAATCATTTCTGATTTTATCTTTCCTAATTTTATAATACATCCATCTCAACAGTCTCATCTCTCTCGCTCATAAATTATTAAATATTTCTTGTCAGAATAAAATTATTTAAAAATAGGTTTTGTTCTATTCACTTATATGTAACCAAATGTTGGGATGTACGATCCAATATTGGCTCCAATATTGGCTTCATCAGTTTATGTGAGTTTGATAGGTCTTGCCGATATTCTAGGTGCAAAAAGGTAGTAATTTTGTTCATTGAATTACTTTCAATACCTTTTTTCAACAAGGGAACACATTGATGAAGTCTTCCTGTTGGTCAACTGAAAATGTATAATATTTCAATTTAGCATCATTGCTTGTAGTGTTGGCTGGTCTATGGATGCTCCTGGAATAATATCTGATGTGAAAATTTTTCTGCTTTTGGTTGGCATCAATATTGTAAGCTTTAATGTTGTTTGATTGTAGGATGGGAATGAGGTGTTCTTCAGGATCAAGCGTAGCACTCAGCTGCGCAAGCTTATGAATGCCTACTGTGACCGGCAGTCGGTAGATTTAAATGCCATTGCATTCTTATTTGATGGACGTCGATTGCGTGGAGATCAGACTCCAGATGAAGTAAACATTTTCTTTTTATGTTTGAACACAGATCATTATTTTATGTTTTCTGATACTTTTTTTTTTTATCCTATGGACTTCACTTTTATGGTGCTTGATATATATATTTATATATATTTGATGTAGCTCGAAATGGAGGAAGCGGATGAAATTGATGCCATGCTGCACCAGACTGGTGGCGGTCATGGAGTAGCCTGATTTTGGATGCTTGCAGACAAAGAAACTGTAGGCTATATAGTGGGCATTTGCTGCTCCCATTTCTTTCTAAATCAATGTATAGAAGGGATTCACTTAAGATGGCTAATAGGTTTTGGTGGATGGGCCTCTACTCTAATTCCCATTTCTTTCTCTCTTGACAGTTTAGACTATTGAATGATGGATGGTATTTGCTCTTTTTGTGATGTTTGTGATGGAGGTTAGTTAGTTATTATTATGAAATATAAACAGGTCATTAGTGATCATTAATGTTTTGCACAGATCTCTCTGGTGACTGTTTTAAGTTCCATTGTGTGATTGAATTGTCTAGACCAGGGCGGCATTTTGTGGAATAGGTTGCTGCTCTGAGGATGAACTGTGGATTAGCAAGTAGCACTGGTCTTTGGCGTCCTGAATTTGCCATCGTTTTGTAGGATTGTGGATTGTTTCTTATTATATCTGCCATTTCTTGGATTTTGGTTTAAAGCCTTTTTGGATTCTTAGCCGTATAATTCTACCTATGAGAAATGAATACAAGTGACAACAGCAATGTTGGGAGCAGCTTTCCACCTGACTCCACTATTTGATTCCACCTTTTCTTGGATGAAAGCTGTGTGGGAAGTTAAATTCGTGCTGTTGTCTAGACATTAGCAATTTCAATTTCAGTTGTAAATTGCATTTAACACATCCTCTGGGTGATGCTCTCTGTTGGTTGATCATGTCAAATATGACTTCTAAGTGAATTATGGCATGGGAAGTTAAATTTGATTTATGATATGGGAAGTTAAATTTATGCTGCTGTCTAGACAGTAGCAATTTCAGTTGCAAATTGCATTTAACAGCACAGTGAATGCAGCATTTGCTTTTTATTTATTTATGCAAAATGGGTGTACAAGCGCATATGCTATAGCTTGTATCCATTGTGTTTGCCATTATTTGTTATGATTTTGCTTAAGGCTGGGTTAACATTTTACATACCCTGCTGGCACTTGGGGTCCTGCATGCTGTGCAATCCACGTTTCTTGATGACGAATCACACGTCTGTTTTTCAAAGATGGACACCAAGAAAAAAACGCTTGCAACAGATCACAAGGAAATGGCTCCCATAACGTTTTGACTGTTAAAGGTTCTCTAAACATGATCAATCCAATTCAGGGTGGGAATTATCTTCAAACAATTACAGGGAAGTTTAAAGTCACCTGTCACTGCGCTGGGGATTATTGGGAGTAGGGATTGATTTAACAGCATGGATCCAAGAAAAACGGGTTGAGTGGTGTGGGTAGGTTTGTGCGTGCGCTATGAAACAATTAGAAAATTGCTGTTGGGAACAAATTGCTAAATGTATAGAGAAATAATAAAGTATTGACTATCACAGGTGCAAAATCTGCAAGGATTGATTCAACTTACAAATAAATTGCATCTCATTTGTCATTTTTTCACAAAGGCTCCAGACTATGATGTAATAGGCTGATGCATCATTAGGTTGAATTTTTTGTCCAAAAATATATGAACCATGCTTGATTTGGCCCTCATCAGTCTCGAGTCCACCCTGTGGACGGAGTTAACCTAACCACACAATTTTACAATCTTCTCCCCAAAAAATGAAAAAAAAAAAAAAACCCTTGGAATTTACACAATCTTCACGATGTATATATAATCTGGAGCTGCACCTCTATTGGAAAATCCCAATGTAGTTGAAGATGAATTCAAGCAGGTAACTGGAGCCTGACATTGTTCTTCCAGCTGCAAATCACAAGCCAAATGATTAAACAGTTTCAGAATTTGGGATGAAGACCATCTTATGTTTGCCATTCTTCTGTCTTTGTTATTTTACCCTCGAGTTATTGGGACTACAAGGCACATGCGGACAAATATTCGGACTTAGACTGGCAAAGTCAATCAAGCTTGGGATGGACCATGGCCAACACCAACCAAATAGTTCAAACCATCCCACTGGATAATAATTGGACGGTTAAAGAAAGAATCAGAACTCAAATGAGTACTCCATTCACATGGAAACCTCCATTTAAAGGGTTTGGATTGTCTGGTGGGTGTTTTCAGGAAACAAGACATCCATGGTATAGAATCCCAATCCAAGTGCCCCATTGATAACTAGTTTAGAACTTGTCTTGTCAAGCCTTCCAAACTTATCCAAAAATTTTGACTACATGTTTTGTATAACAAAATTAACTTTTACCTATTAATATAATAATAGAAGAAATCAGCATAGAGTAATGTTTGCACGAGCCCAGATATCCATGCTGCACAAATAGAGAAGCGATTAATATAAAGATGGGATTTGAAAAAAGAAAAACAAAACAATAAAGAGGAGCAATTATATGAACTTCAATCTGAGGAAGCATGCAATATCACTAGGCTTGCTAATAGAAGTGGAAAACATGATTTATGATCCAATTGTTGACTTGGTGGGCTTGACGATGTTTTCTGATCAAATCTAAGGCTTAGGATTGTTCCCCTAGGGAGGTTACACGGTCCATTCATAGTGGGATCCACAAATCAGCAGTTGTATGACCAAATCATGGACCCATTGTCTAGCCCAAGGATATGAAGTATATCCTCAGTTCATGGATCAGATAGTACCTTTTGAAACAAATATGAAAGGAATGAGAGGAAGCTAGTCATACTTATCCAATGAACAAAGTGTTTCTCAGTTAAGTAGCGGTAGATCCAGTTGAGGATGTAGAGTGCTCGATATGCACTGCATTAAGACAGGCATAACTAATGAAGCAGACGGTTAATTAAACCAGAAATCTTGAAATTTGAGAACATACAGTGAATTTGACAAATAATACACGTGTAAATGTATAATAACATAAACAAAAGAAACCTTTCTCTTCAACTATAAATAAAAAAAATTATTGATGGGTCATGCTTTTCCCCCTTATACCGGCAACAACAAAAAATTAATTAAAAGAGAAGCAATACACCGACAAACCCAGGGCACCAATATAGGACTGCTATACTGAAAATGAATAAAAAAAACGAACCCACAAAATATATATATATATATATATAAGAAGACCAACATAAGGGGCAGGCCTATCAATTCCTTCTTTAGCTAGAGCATCTGCCACCTCATTACCTTCCCAAATTGAAATCTCACAAGAGGGGAACTACACAAGCATTTGATTTCATTACAAAAAGAGAGATTTCCAAGCAGCCCCCTATTCAAAGAGATCCAACTAATTGCTAAAAAGGAGTCGCTTTACATACTGAGGTGCCCCAAAGAAGAGGATTGCAAGATTCACAATGCTTCTCCTATAGCCCAAACCTCTGCTTCATTTGAATCCTTGGCCCAATTGAACAAGAAAAAGACATGAGCACCTCCCTGGATCATTCTGCACCCTCAATGCCCACAGGCACTGAATTTCTTTTCCTCGTCAACTCTAAATTTCAAAAGGCCAGATGGCAGTGGCTTTCAATATATCCTCTAGTTCTCTCTCTTCCTCCACCTCACATCAACTTGAAACATCATCAATCCTCAAACCTTTGAACTCATCATGATAAAAGGCCTATTTTCCAACTTTGTGAAAAATGTGTGGAAACTATTCCTCTACAACTCTTAAGAATAATAAGAAAAAAACTCTATTACTAATTTCTTTCCACATGCCATAGAATGAAAAAGAGAGTCACCAAATGATCTTGCCCACACTAGAAAAATAGAGCACCAAACCACCCGTTACATCACACCTAAGGACTCTCTTACCCAACAGGTGACGCAGCACTTTGCAAGAGAAGGACCGAAGGAAGAGGTGGGCAAAGGATCTAGTTGTTCTTTACACATGGGCTATACAATTGAAATAGCACATTTGAGTTGATCCCCCTGAAGGACTGAAGGAAGAGGTGGGGCAATGGGTCTAGTTGTTTTTAACACATGGGCTATACAATTGAAATAGCACATTTGAGTTGATCCCCCTGAAGGACCGAAGGAAGAGGAGGGCAATGGATCTAGTTGTTCTTTACACATGGGCTATACAATTGAAATAGCACATTTGAGTTGATCCCTCTCCTAAGATTGTCAGCTGTACAAATTATGCTGGCTAGTACCAACCAACAAAAGGCCTTCCACATAGGCAGAGCTAGCCCTTTCCAAGCGTCACATCGGACAAGAGGAATGATTGGTGCCTGGCCTTCCAAAAGATAATGATGAAAACTTTCCTAACAAATGTGGTTTCCAAGTTTTTTCAAAAAAAAAAAAAAAAAGTGGTTTCCAAGTCCTCTCATCATCCTTGTCCCAAAGAAAGAATAATCTTCCTCTTTTCCCTATTTCCCTTATGTTGAATTCCTTCTAAATCTCACCCTCATGAAACCAATATCGCGCTCCACTTGTAATAATCCTCAACTCAAGTGTCCTTGTCTAAGAAGAAAATAAACAGTCACAGACCAAATATCAAGGGAGCTCCTCCCCATCCAATCATCTAAACAAAGACTAACTCTATTCCCCTCAATTTTAAAATCCAACCTTTTATTGAGCACCCTACCCACTTCTTTAGAATCATCACAAAATGCTGAAATATTCTTCCACACTCCAGATCCCTAACCCTAGCTAGTCCTGTGGAAACTAAGACAACCCCCCCCCCCCCCCCCCCCCCAACAAAAAAATAAAAAATAAAAAAAATACCATAGTTAGAGTGACCACCTTTCTCCAAAAGCGTCCCTCTCCAAATCTCCACAACCACTTGGACAAAATAGTCCATTTCCTTTCCTGCAAATTCTTGATCCCTAGCCTCCTAAAGCTTTCGGTTTGGAAACTTAACCTGTAAGATACATCTTTTGTTTCTCTTGATCCCTGAAGTTTCTCCGAATCAGCTTCAATTTATTAGCCACCTTCACTGGAATTTTAAACAATGACATGTTGGATACTAGAAGTGGTAGTGTTGCATTGATGAGGGTCACTACCTTGGAAAGAAAGATATTGGCACTTCCAAGTAGATAGCTTTCTCTCAAAACTTTCCATTATTGGATCACAAATAGCTCTAGAGCTCAAATTTGCATTCAAAAGAAGACCCAAATAAGATTTTCTGCAGAGAACCCGTTTTGCACTTGATCATTTCTACTAGTGGTTTGGTCTACAGAAAACGTCCATCCAGCTTTGGTGAAAGAAAAATTAAAACCATCTGGCCCCGATGCTTCATCTCCTCCACACCCCAATAATGCCTCTGACAATCTCTCTCCGACCAGAATGTCATCTAGGCTCATATAGATGGAAAATCAACACCATCCAATGATGGTCTATGAGACTTCTATTTAGTAAACAGCTTCTCAAAGTGACTAGCTACCTCCTCTTTCATCTCTGCCAGATCTACTAGAACCCTCTCCTCATCTTTTTGTCTTCCAATGTGGTTAATTCTCCTTCCAGCATCAGCCATTTTACGGAAAAACTTAGAATTCTGATTATGATCCCAACAATCTTTTTAAGTTTCTAGCTTAACATCCTGCTCTCTCCAAGTCTGTGCCAAAACAATAGATCCTCTGACAATCTCTTATTTTATTCATGTCAATCCTGCAGAAGTGAGCCAACAGTTACAAAACTAAATGGCTTTGGGCCAAAGTCCACCTGTTTTTATATCAAGCATATTCGAGCAATGTTCTAACAACTGCCTTGATAATGCACTTGAAGGACCCAGGATGAGGCATCCTCAGGGAACATGATGTTTAGCAAAGACCCAAAAGTTTTATTATTATTATTATTATTATTATTATTATTATTATTATTTATCACAGTGGGAAATGAGAAGTCCATTTGATTAACATACACAATGTATGACCATAACATGAAATTGAAAATGCAAAGATTTTAAGAAAACTTAAAAATATTCCTACAATGCATAAATTGATAACCAACAGAAATAGGATTCAAAATGGTAGTTCACCCGAGTAGGAAAACATATTGCCCCGTCAAATTGTCGATGTTCTTAGTCCTTTGCAACAATACCAGCTGAGGAAGTATGGCAATAGCCTCCACGTACAAGGAAAATGTCCACATTACCTGTTTCAGGTAACGGTAGACCGAGTATTTAGCAGGAAAATGAAAATAAATGATGAATTAATAGGAATGTGAAGGTAGGAAATCTTTCACCTATTATTTTGTATTCAATAATAATCCAGTTGAGGATTTTCTGATTCTGCTTAGTGCTTAATACTTCAATGCAAAATGAGACTAATGAATAAAAACACAAATGCAGAAGACATGCATATAATATCCATTTGCAAGTTAAAAGGAAACAGAGGTACATTACATACCTCTTTAAAAGTGAACTTCTCATTAACAACTAGGGCTAGAATTAGGCATGGCAATATGAGAAACAGATGACGAAATGTGTCTTGTTCTTTATCATAGGATCTGCGAACAATCTTGTGATGCCTCATGTACCAGACAATTGAAAAAGACGTGCCAAGAAAATCAACTTCATAATGGTATTGTAAACTGAGAAAAAATCTGTAAAAATGTCCAAGTATCGAGTAGCAAAAACAAGAGCATAGAGTTCTTGGGTCTTCAAAGAAATGCCTGCATAAAATGAAGAAAAGTTAGCAACTTTCACATCATCCAAAATGTCATGAAAATACACAAGTGGTAAAAACTATAGTCTCGAACGGCTGCCGTGCAGGATTTGTGGTGGGAACCTTTGATTTTTCGATGGTTGGGATTGAGAATCGTGCACCATCCTTGTGCAGGATTCCCGTAGGTGAAATTTTTTTCACAGAAAATGAAAGATTACTCCACTCATTTCAAATCACGAATCCTGGATTTGACCTTTACAGCTTTAAGGGGTAATGAATTTACACTGCATTTGAATCTGACTCGTTCAAATCGCGAGAAATATGCAGAAAAACGAATAAAAATTTTTGCTTTATGATGAAACTCCAATTCGGAGACATGTTGGAGCAAATAGTAAGGGATCTGATCATAAAAATTCAATCTTTCTAAGGATTAGAAAGGGGGAATCGAGAGAGAGAGAGAGAGATTGTACTGTACCAGCGCAGGACTTGATGGTGTGGATCTTGAGGAGGAGGACGATGACGCTCATGAGATGCGTCATGTCGCCTGATAATCTGAAAATGTTCATCTCTTTCTCGATCGATCGGTCGAATTGATGATTGGCGTCGCAAGATCTTTCGATTGATTTCAGAAATTTCAAATCTTTCGATCCGGAGATCTAGAAATTAGAGTACTTGCTTCGTTTTCTTCTCTCTCTCCGATGGGATCTGCTCCTGCGTTTGAGAGAGAGAGATTTCCGGTATTTTCGTTTTCGATCGTTGGATTGGAGAAGAGAGATGCGAGATGAAAATCGACGGCGGCAGTTAAATGCGTCAAGTAGATCCATTGAAGCCGCGGGCATGTGGCCAAAGTGGGCCCCCTATTTATGGACGGATGGATCATGTGGGTTGTGTAACAAACTTGAGTTGGAGGTTGGATTGGAGGGGCCCACTTTAAATTGGATATGGCCCATGGGCCATGGCCCAAAACTAGATCTAATTGGAATTGGATGGATAATCACGAAATCTATGGCTTTGAAATGGAGAGTTCACGTATGCCACAAATTAAAGGAGAAAAAAAAAGTGTCAGGTTTTTGGGGAAAAACTCCATTAGAGGGGCTTACACTTTCTTAAATGGAAAGAGCTTAAGCTACAACTTTTATCCCCTTGCTTAAGAGGAATGCTAAATTTTAATGCCCGCTGGATCTAAAGGAGTACAACTTATTTAAGAAATTGATTAAAGATAGAAAAGAAGGCAGAAACATAATTTATATGACCAATCCTAACATAATTAAGATAAGACTTTGACTTTGATCATGATGATAAGGACTAAGGCCCATGTCCATACATAAAATTTACTAAATAGGTGAAATCCATAAAAAAGGTTATAAAATAATTTGTCCTTCTAAAGATAATAAGTTAAGGGGAGATGGTAATTAACTTCAGGGCATTACTAAATCAAATATTTGAAAAATTATAATTTTATCTATATCTCCATCTGATATCCTTTACCGCTCAACTCTTTGATAGTACTATGTTGGAACACATTTTACCATGAGGTGACTCTATTGCTGAGCTTTATTTGACTCGGATCTTCAACTAATCAAGAGTCAACCCGAGAATTTCTCATCCTTGAGTTTTCCATGTGAATGATTTACCATTATTTTATGTCGTGCAAAATTTACTTGACTTAAAAGCTATCCATATCTCACACCCTTTGATCCAAATTCCATTCCAATCGGACTAATATTCATCCTTAGATTAATCAATATATTAAAAATAAGATTAATTATTGATCTTGGTCTCTACTTTTACACATAGCTTGATCTAGTTGTGGGTATCACCTTGAATACAGTGAAAATTTGGCTTAGTGCACATTGAAGGGAGGGTATACACATGAATGGTTTAGACAAGTAAATATGGTGCAAACTTGGAATTCTCTCTATATAATCATTTTTCTATATATGGTGCAAATTTATTGTGATAATTATTTTTTATGACATGAGTATCTTTGAGGTCTTTCACCTAAACCCTGTAGACACACATGACGTAGAAGATGGAGAATTCATATCTCTCATGTCGGTGATAAGATCTCTATTCAAATTTGAATTGAGAGATGATTAGAATAAAGAATAAGATGAATCTCTCGCAATTTAAATTTGAATGTAGATATGATAAAGTGATAGAGAGTTTGATAAAACTTAGGTTATTCTTATCCATATATCACTATGAAACTCGTTGTGAGGGGTGTATTTTTTTGAGTGGGGTCCACCCACATATAAACACAAGTGAACCCATCACAAATGCCTACAATCCCCTAGATGGATCCACTGAAAATCAAATGGTGACTTGCATTTATAGTGATGCCAAGTTGGAACTTATTGTCGGCTATAGTTGTTTAAATGTTCCATCCTGCCTTGGCTATACATATTAGTGTATCGAGGTATTGCAGCAATTTCTCTATTGGTCATTTGAAAATTATGTACCTACCCTTCAAAAAATCAAAATCATTGTGAAGAATTCCTAAGTGAACAAAATGAAGATAGAAAACAACTATATGTATCTATCAAGAAGATTAGAAGAAGATTAATGATTTTCAATGTTTCTTCGTCATCTTTTTGAAGTGGAAGTTTGGAAAAGACCAAGAACATCCAAACTGTCATTTTCTCTCTGTTGGAAAATATACCCACACCTTAACTTTTCCCACACACCATTCTATCAAATGCGGAAAAGATGCTTTCTTTGTCTTCTTTCTCAACAATTTCTACCATGGGATCGAGACAGTCACATGCATTCTCGTGCAACGTTTAGAAACTTTGTAAACCTTGATGGGATATGGTAGTTTCACTGACTGGTGCGGTGATCCATAGTCACTTCTGTTTGTGCAGTGGGAGGAATCCGTGGTAGACCTTTCTTCCTATTTTTAACGCAGCCCTTTGTCTACTCATTTTTTTTAATGGAAAAGGAAAATAAACTGATTTTGGAGAAGATTTTGATTTCAAGGGTTGAAAGACAAGATTCTTCTCCCTTGCGAAAATAGAAATCTGCAAAAGAGATCCTTCGTTTTTGATTGATATTGTGTCAAACTTTACAAGGCACAAAATTGAAGAGTTTAAGGTGAAGGTCTACAAAATTAGCCGAACAGTTTCTCCTTTATTTGGAGATTGTTATCCAACATTATCCTAATAAATCAAGTCTTATTAAAGTGGCAGTTTGAGATATAGTATTTTCCTTACTCTTTTCCACTTTTATACTCTTTTGAAATGAAAATTGAGTTGGCAAATGAATTTTGAATAGAGCTTTAGGAAGTCGGATCAAACTCATTTATTTATATGAAGATAGTGATTTAAATAAACTTTGTTATGTGTTTTACATGTGTAGTGTTTTGTATATGTAACATTTACATATAAATATATACACGTAAAACTCATTTTCTTAGAAAACATTTACATATAAATATATACACGTAAAACCCATTTTCTTAGAAAAAAAAAGGAAATTTCCTAACCCATGCATAAAAGGCAAACTACCTTTTAAGTTTGAGAGAATCCATACTTATAAAAGTTGTGAGGATTGAGATGTCTATCAAAAATTTTCTTAATCTTTCTAGTCATAAATCAATCAATAAGCCAAATCTTGAAATTTAAAACACTCAAAATTATGATCTCATCTACTTTTATCATCAAAGAAAATTTTACTTTAATAAAAATTATTATCATTATTAATTATATTTGAAACTTTATACGTAGAATGAAGTGAAATAATGTCTTAAATCAAGAAATAATAAAATATAAAAAATTGGTCATAAACAGCCCAAACCCAATGTAAATCAATTAAAATTGATAAAAACAAAACTGACACCGACCTAGCTTAACGCACCATTCATTAATTCTTAATATTTTATACTATGTTTACATCATGACTGTCCACTTACCCCACCTATTGAATTTTTAAAACCACTTGCTTCCTTTTTCAACAAAAGAAACAAGCTGAGAATTGAAAGGTGGGCCTGGACAGATAAAGCTTAATTTATACCACCCTCTTTCAGAATGTCTCCAGGTGCAGTCCTCCAAAAAACCCAACTCTCTCAAGTCAAGCCTTCCCTGTGGGGCCCACCATTTGGACGGTAGTGATCATCTTCCCAGCATGGGTACTTGTGGTGGTACCTAGAAGTTTTCAGTTTCCCAATAACGAGAAGTCTACTTTACCGCGACACAAACAAAGTAATTGCGGGAAATTCGGGTCCCAACGAACCACCGCCAACGACTAGATTTGAAAATTTGGCGGGTATGACCACCTTCCTCTTAACGGTCAAGAAAAGAAGTGAAAAGGCTACAGGAGAAATACAAATCCCAATCACCAAACAAACAATTTTCCATAATTATACTCTGGAATATTCCCTTATGCCTTTCTAGGATTCTCTTCTTCATTGCCTCAATTAGAAGCAAAACCCGCCACCCTCTGATCACCCATTGGTGTTGGGGGGAAAAAATCCTAGCATGGCTTTGGATTTTCTTTCATTTGCCCTGATCTCTCTGCTTTCTTCTAGCTCAATCTCTGCCTCTGCAAAGACCATCCCTACCACCCTTGATGGACCCTTCATTCCGGTCACCATCCCCTTTGATGAGAGCTTGCGTGGCAACGCCGTTGATCTGCCGGCGACCGACCCTCGCGTCGTCAGGCGCGTCAAGGGTTTCGAGCCGGAGCAGATCTCGGTCACCCTCTCGGCTACCTATGATTCTGTTTGGATCTCTTGGATTACAGGTTTGTAATTTTTTTTTTTTTTTTTTAATTTGGATTGCATGGACCTTGAAATGGGTTTTCTGTGGACATGAGATGAAGATGAATTGAAAAGTTTCTGGTTTTGAATTTTGTGGAATGAATGGATTTTGGGTTTCTTTGATTCTTTCTATCTGATTGAGAAGTGTGTATGATTGTTTCTAAATATAGGAAAAATTAAACAATATTTATGGTAATTTTCTTAGTGAAACTAAATTAGTTCTCTTTAAATCTTTTTAATTTATAGTTATGTGTGGTTAGTAGTTATCATTTAGAATAACTGCATCCATAATTATGAGAAAGTTTGTGTCTTTTTTATAGCTCAAAATTAATGATTTTCCATAGAAAACTGTGTGTAAGAGAGCTGCTTTGGTGTGTGATTTTTTTTTTTTTTTTTTTTTTTTTTGTTGTTGTTGTTGTTGTTGTTGTGGTGAGTCTTGGGCTAGTGTGAACTTGGATTCAACTAATTTTGAAAAGCAAATATTTTTGGGAGTTGGAAATTTGTCCTGCAGTTTAACTCTTCTTGAATATGTTGGTTTTGGGCTTCTATCTGTAGGTAGTTGGTGGGTTTTGTGGGTTATTTTCTTCTTTGTCCGAAGTGCATGATGTCACATGAGTTTTCCGTAGAAACTTATAAAATTCTAGTTAATGAGAATTACAAGAAATCCTATATGTCTTCGTTTGAGTTCTGTTCATCAGAATGAATTGTGTTTCATCGATTTCTTTCTTTCCATTTGAGAAGTATGGATTATGATTTTAATGAGTGAGAATCTGATAATATTTGGGTAGCCCTGTGGAACATTTTGCTGACTATGATAATTCATAGGAAGGATAAAAAAAGGGATGAAACATGCTTCCTTGGAGGTCTCTTATTTGGAATCTCCACCATACATACATGTAGAAATTACATGTGGTGATCAGCTTCTTGCGTGACCATGTGGAAGGGCATCGGCATGAAAATTGCGGTGATCAGACAATCTTAATGATCTTGCAATTGTGAATTTTGCCTGATTAATGTGGCGTGTTCCTCATTTCTCGCTCAATTGGATGGCTGCTATTATCCATTTGCTTCGAATTTTCTCCTTTGTGGCTTGTCTAACTGAATATACTAAATCACTGGTCAGTTGCAGGACTTGTGCCACATATGCAGTGTTCATCAATCCACGCATCATGGAAGAAAATCATTGTTCAGTGTAGTTGTGTATAAATGTGAACCTCTTTGATTTGTTTCTGGAGTTCATTAACTTGCTCCTCCCCCTGAACATGGATTGGCTGAGAATTTGAGATATTACAAAACAAATAGATTTCTGTAAATAGAGAATAGTAAATCAAACTGACTGAGAGTTCTCGTCTTCTTTCTTTTCCAGTTTGTTGTTTGAGGACTTGGGGTGTTGAATTGCAGGTGAATACCAAATTGGAGATGACATAAAGCCTCTGAACCCGAAAAGTGTGGCGAGCATTGTTCGTTATGGACTGATCAGATATCCATTGTTCCATGAAGCCACTGGTTATTCACTTATTTATAATCAGCTTTATCCATTTGAAGGCCTCAAGAATTACACCTCTGGAATCATCCATCATGTTCGTCTGACGGGTATGCTCACTTGCCCACTTCATATTGAGTTCCCTGTAATTCATAGTAAATATGGTCTAATTGAAGGAATATTAAAGAGGCAAGGAGTGAAGGGTCAAAGGTGGTGAAGTAAATGGGAACTGGGATAATCATTGTGGTAGGATTTAATTTACTAAGATGATGGATATGTAATCATTTCCTATCAGGGGGAGACTATTTGATGGCAGTTTGCTGATATTTATCTTTAAGCCCATTGGAAGGAATTCGTTGGGATTCTTGGGATTCAATACTGCTTAAACAATTGGGCCCTATGTCTTTTGTTGGTTATCGTGGATTTCTAATAATTCTGCCTGATTTTCCAAAAGGAACGTATCAACTAAATTGTTTCTGGAAAAATTTCAAGCTATTCACATTTTTGTTGAATATGGTTTGCAGTTTATGCTTATACAGTTGTGGATTTCCACTTTCATACATGGGACTTCAACTTGATGGAAAAAAAAAATCAATAAGCTATTTCTGGTTTTTATGTCATGATGTTGTTCTGGCTTGTGGTTTTGCTCCTGTCCTTTTGACAAGGGGATTCTTTTAATGCCAACTAACATCACTGTAGCCTAAGCGTTGGCATCTGAACATATGTACTAGGCTTTGTCTATCATGTCTAGTTTGAATCCCTTCTCCTGAATAGAGGAATTATTGAAAAGAGATAAAATGTTAATCAATTATAACTGAAAACTTCCTTTCTTACTTTTCTGTTTTATCTCCTTGATCTTTATAGAATTAATTCATCTACGCCATTTTTTCTTCTCTGTAGGGCTGAAACCTGACGCACGATATTATTATCGATGTGGAGATCCCTCTATACCAGCCATGAGTAACATTCTTTCATTCAGGACCATGCCAGTGTCAGGTCCTCGAAGCTACCCTGCGCGAATAGCTGTGGTTGGAGATCTCGGTCTTACATACAACACGACTTCCACAATTGATCATCTGAGAAGTAACAAACCAAATCTGGTTCTGATGGTTGGAGATGTAACTTATGCAAATCTATATCTCACAAATGGAACTGGGTCTGACTGCTATTCATGCTCATTTTCAAATACTCCCATTCATGAGACCTACCAACCTCGCTGGGATTATTGGGGGAGGTAAAATTTCAAACTTTTGTTATTTATCCATTTTTTTTCTTTTTCAACATGTGATGTTATGAACTGGAGTATTGGTATGTATCTATGTGTGGAACCACTTACCCCTGCAACAAGAATTTTTGGTGCCTGTTCATTCATTCAAGTTTGCAACAGATGGAATCCTTGCAGATTTAATAATACATCATGAATTATAAGACACAGGCCAAGGAATGAACCAGTATAATGGCACATCAACAATCCATGATTGTCGTTTTCAGGGATATTGGTGCATCCAGAGAGAATTAATTCTTATAATTTTGATTCCTTGCATAGCATGTTTGCCGGTTATAATTATTTATTTACATGTAGGTTGTCATGGTTAAGGAACCTGAGAATATGATGCCTCTATAGCTCACAATGAAACTCTTGACCAGAAAGAAAAAGAAAAATGGGAGTGAGAAGAAAAGAAAATAAACAGAGGATATAAATAAGAGGAGCAAAAGACTTGTGACATTAGTCTAAAGAGTCTCAACTCCTGTGACATGTAAAGCAATTATAAGTGACTCTATAGGGAGGGAATCATTTTTTCTCTCTTTTCAATAGTTGAACATCAAGGTTCTATAATTGCCAACATTTTTATTCAATTTATGTGGGCAGACAGGTTTGGTGATTCAGACAGGCTCAAATACCCTGCCGTGGATTTGGAGGATGACCCTAAACCCAATAACACAAGACTGGGATATCATGATGTAGAATCAATTGGCCTGGAAGGCTGCAACAGATGGTTAAGGACAGAAAAATAGGTCCAGAGACATGACCAAATAACAGGGGATTAGTGCCATCCAATTTGAGACCTTCTGGGTCAGCCACTATCTACCATAGTGGGGCACCTCAGAGAACTACTTCTTGAGGAACAGGGATATGATCTTCCTCTAACGTAATTGAATATGAGGATTCTCTATGTGGTGGATTGATATTTCTTTTGGATTTCTTTCATGTTACGAGGTTTTGAATGGGGAAGGTTAAATTCCAACCTTCTGTTATTTATCCTTTTTTTTTTGTCGTTTCACCATGTGATAATATGAACTGGACTATTGGTATGTATCTATTTGTGGAACCCTGCAGCAAGCATTTTTGGTGCTTTCATTCATTGCAGGTTTGCAACAGATGGGAAAATTGCAGATGCAACATGTCATAGATTAAAAGACACGGCCAAGGAATGGACTAGTATAATAGCCCATAAACATTCCATGATTGACTTTTCAGGGACATTGGTGCATCCATAGAGAGAGAATTAATTCTGATATTTGAATTTGATTCCTCTTGCAGCATGTTTGCTCATAATGAAATTGTTCTAGACTCCCGTGACAAGTAAAGCAAGGGTGGGAAGCTTAGTTTCTTGTCAATAGTCGGACATCAAGGCTCGATAATTCCCAATCTTGCTTATTCAATTTATTTGGTCTGACAAGTTTGGTGATTCAGATGGTCTCAAGTGTCCCAACCTGGATTGGGGTTTGACCCAAACCCAATACCAAACAGACTCAGATATCACTGTGGAATCAATGGCCTGCAAGGCTGCAACAGATTTAAGGTCAGAAAATATAGGTCCAGTTGTCCAGACTCCAGAGACATTGCCAAGTAAAAAGGGATTAGAGCCATCCAAATTGAGACCGTCTGGACCATCTGATCATCGCATTTGGAATTCATCTGATCATCGCATTTTGAAGTTAGATTCAGCGCGGCAATTTTCTTCAAGGTAGTCTACAGGGATGTAGATCCATTTAGCTTAGTTCGGTCTCCAAGTGCTTTTGCTTGGATGGGACTTGCCCCACCTAGAGTACAGGCATTCTGTTGGTTGGCAATGGCTGGCAAGATTTTGATGACAGACAATTTAAGAAGAAGGGGATTGGTATCGGAGGCCATTTCAGATTTGTGTTGCCTTTGTGGGAGGGAGATGGAATTAGTAGATCATTTGTTCATTCGTTGTGATGTTGCCACATCTATTTGGAGTTATTTCCTCAAAGAATGTGGGGTGAGTTGGTGTTTTCCAGGTTCACTAGCACCTAGCGGAGACGTTTGAGGCTTAGAGGGGGACTACAATGTTTGGAAATAGTAGAATCCTATGGAGAATCATTCCCTTTTCCATTCTTTGGTCAATTTGGAAAGAGCGAAATGGTAGAATTTTTAATAGAAGAGAATCGACATGGGCGAATCTGCTGTCAGTGACGCAAGTAAGGATTACTGATGGGCATGTGCTAGAAAGGAGGTTTCAGATTTTTATGCAAGATTGGGGTGATTGTTTGAAGAAGAGTATATTGAGGAAGAAAAGAAAAGTATCTTGGTTTGTCCCATCGACCGGAGTTTTAAAGTTCAATGTGGATGAAGCTGCAAGGGGGAAACCGGAGTTGGCTGGCATTGGAGGTGTTTTAAGGAATCACAAAGGGGAAGTTATGTATGTGTTTTCGACTCCAATGAGGCGGAAGTTATAGCCATTTTGGAAGCTCTCTGTATATATCACACATTTATCATCATTATCTTATTGTGGAGAGTGATTCTGCTAATGCTATTTCTTGGGTGAAAGCACTGAAAGGGCCTTCGAAAATGCAATTCTTATTCAATGAAATTAGTTTTCTAGTTTCTGAGTTGCAAGTCTTGTTTTAGCATGTGAGTACATCTGCGAATGGTATGGCAGACTGTTTAGATAAAATGGGGGTGGATCGATTATGTAATCTAAGTGCTTTTATTATGTAGTTTGGCTTGGTGGCTGGTAAATGTCTCTTGTACCGGCTCACCTTTTAAGGATGCTTCTTCTATGCTTTAATCTGTCTTGTAATAGTTCCTTTTTTAAAAATTTTTTTGTTACTGATAAAAAATAATAATTATTTGGGCCAACAAGTTTGGTGATTCAGACGGTCTCAAATGCACCAACCTACATAAAAATGGTCCCCAAACCCAATACCGAGCAGACTCTGTGGAATCAATGGCCTGCAAGGCTGCAACAGATGGTTAAGGTCAGAAAATATAGGTCCAGTTGTCCAGAGACAATGCCAAGTAACAAGGGATTGGAGCCATCCAAATTGTGACCTTCTGGATCACCACTATCTATGATGGTGGGGAATCTCAGAGAACTACTTCCTAGGCACAGGGATATAGTTTTTCTCTATTGCAATTGAATGTTCTTTGTTTGCTAGGATTGATATTTCTTTTGAATTTCTTTCATGGGATGAAGTTTTGAATGGCCAGACAATATGATGCTTATGCGACTCTTGTTGGATATGACATTTCAGGTTTATGGAGCCTTTGGTGTCTGAAGTTCCGATAATGGTAGTAGAAGGAAACCATGAGATAGAAGAACAAGCTGGGAATCGAACTTTTGAAGCTTACAGTTCGAGATTTGCATTCCCATCTCAAGAAAGTGGTTCTACTTCAACATTTTACTACTCCTTCAATGCAGGGGGAATTCATTTTATAATGCTTGGTGCCTACATTGACTATTACAAGTCGGGTAAGTTGATTCTTAAGATCCTTCTCTGACTTAAGTATTTCTGTGATGCTTGAGAATAGATTCCTTTAATAATCTATTCATGGCTGACAATAGTTCACATTCAATCAGAAAATCATGTGTGACTGGGTGTGGATTTTGTACTGTTCTGTAAAAGGTCAGCCTATTAAATGGTCGGTCATGACCATATGACAAAGAAGCTACATCTTCAACAGAGGCAGGGGGGAGGGTGGTTGTATTAATCCTAGGTGTGTGATTCTAAACGCTAAAGCAGACATAACCAATGGTTCACATTCAATCAGAGATCACATTATCAGAATTGACTTGATGCCTACAAAGGCTCGTTTGGATGCAATAATATGTATCCTGGGGAAGTTGTTTTTTTATTTAGCAAATTCAGATACTTTTGTTTTGGTTGTGTGCAGTTAGATTCTCTGAAAAATGGGGTTCTCTTGTTGGAGCTTTTCTTTACCCATCCATAGGCTTTGAAAAACCTGAATTTTGAGTAGACCATGCCCCAAATCCTGACTTGGATGATCAGTTCAAAAGTTCAGGCCTAGTCTTTTTGTACACTTCTTCTTTGGCTTTATGAGAAAGAAAATTTTACCCTTAAAACAATACAAAGAGGCATGAAGGAATGAATATAAAGAATTTTAGAGCGTGCTTTACATTCTCGGAGTGAAGAACTAAACAACAGAAAGTGTTTTTCCAAAAGTTCTTTCTTTCCTGTCATGGCATTTCGATGGGATTCATGATCTCTAACAGCCACTTTTGGCAAGAATCTTGGACACTGTCAAACCTTGAACCTTTCATTTTTGGTCATTGCATTTTCTTTGTGGTACTGACTTTTGCAAGGGGTGGGGGGCAACCTGATCTTTCTAACTCACCACCACCACCACCACCACCACCATGATTTTCATGCATCCAGGTGCTCTGCACAGGTGCACACCGCTGAGCACATTGCTTTGTGGATCATCACCCTATATATATTTTAAACAATCACATTTAAAGTAAACTATTTCCTACAAAATGCGAAGAGATGTAGGGCCACTAACATTTTTCAGAGGTATATCCCACACAGAACAACAGTATAAAACGTGTCCTTACAGATCCAAGTCTATTATCATAGTTTTTTTTATTTTTTATTTATCACCGCTGAAACTGTAAGCAATTTTTGGTTTTGTTTGAACCATGATCTTTTCATATCAGCATGCGATCCTCAGCTTGTTGATGTACTTTTTTTTTTTGGCTAAGTTGGGACAGTGGTACAGAACTTGTCAAACTACCTACCCACCATCCCTTGGTGTCTGTGTGAGATGAAATGCCCCTTTCCACTTCGGCATCTCTCTTGTTGATGTACTTTGTATCGTAGTTGATCACTTGGCTTTTGCAGGTGGGATCCATCATTTGGTGATCCTAACTACTGATCTATTGAATCTTGTAGATGCATCAAGCCCTTGGGATAGTCTTGACCCTTGATTGGTGGCCCATATGTTGATGTTTAGGTAAGTAATAGAGAAAGTATCTAAATTCAACAAGAAAGTAAAAGTCAAACTATTGGATGGCTTGGACCTTTAGAATTATTGGTGCATCTTCATCTGTGGTGAGTCCCATTATATATATATATATATGATTTGGGTTACCACACCATGGACACCATAGGATACAGTTGTTCTACCTTTCAATTTAAATTAAAACATTTAAGTGAATGTTGGAGGCTTTGGCTTTCTTCCTTCTCCACTTTAATGTATGACATTTGTAAGACTCTTGGACATACCGATTTATTTCTAATGCTTATTTAATGCTGGAGCTGACAATTCCTAAAGATCATTCTTTAAATGTTGGCTACTGGTTTATCTGTATCCATTTATAGATATTAGTTGTTTCAAATTGGCTAAATCTGAAATGAGAAAGACCCTATCGGCCTATCCACCTCCACAGGGGATTAATTCATGAAGATATTAGTTGCATTAATTATCTCAAACACCACACCAAAATGGTGCTTGACAATGATGTTTCACCCTTTTATTTTCAATCTTATGTAAGCAAATGTGTACACAATGGAGGACATCAATGTGAATAGTCCCCCTCCCCTGATTTGATCTCTGTTAACGCCCCTCAAGGAACAGGACAATCTTAACCACTTGATTGTAGGACTAGGAGAAAAATAAATAGTTAGGGAATAAACTCAAGTTCCACCAACTGTTCTTTTCATTTTCCCCTTAAAGTTCACCAGATGGGATTGTTCATAAGTGTTTTTTGGCCATGGCTCACCCCTCCACAAACTTTTGGACCTGATACATGTGTGCTACATATAAGTTGATACATTGATAATTTTGTTGACAAAGATAGCGATGAGTGCCTTAGATTTTGTCACCAATGTTATTCTAACACCTATCAGCATTACAGGTGAGCAGTATAGATGGTTAGAGAGAGATTTGGCTAATGTAGACAGATCAGTGACTCCATGGTTGATAGCTACTTGGCACCCACCTTGGTACACCTCCTACAAAGCCCATTACAGAGAAGTCGAATGTATGCGGGTGGAGATGGAAGAGTTGCTTTACTCTTATGGAGTTGACATCATCTTCAATGGACATGTACGTATATATAACCATATGATCAGAGCCTCATAGGAACCATACCTTGTTGCGTCACGGAATTCCATGCGCCCAAGATTGGTGATCCAATAGGTCCGACCGTGGATTGGGGGAATGCCCAAAAAATCTCCAAGATGGGAGTATTTTAACTATCAATCTTTTGCCTATTTTCCCTTGGATGTGGCATGAATATAGGCCTACTATTGAAAGGTTAGCTTCTTATAATCTAGGGAAGTTTTGGAGTAAACCAGTCCATGCTGAAGGTGATCAGCTCAATGGTCTTGATAACCAATCTAATGGGGCCTCATGTCTATAAAGATATTGCCCTTTTAGTCATTGAAATATGTTTATAGTTTTCCTAACCCTGCTACAACTGTTAGGTTCATGCCTATGAAAGATCAAACAGAGTTTTTAACTACACATTGGATCCTTGTGGTCCTGTTCATATCACTGTTGGTGATGGCGGCAACCGGGAAAAGATGGCGATTAACCACGCTGACGAACCTGGAAACTGCCCAGATCCATCTACAACAGCAGATAGCTACATGGGTGGTTTTTGTGCGATGAATTTTACAACAGGCCCCGCAGCGGGTAAGTTCTGCTGGGATCGGCAACCAGATTACAGCGCATTCAGAGAAAGCAGCTTTGGCCATGGAATTCTTGAGGTATCATTCTCTCCCAAGTAACTGAAGGATGCTCAAAGTTTTCTTACATATCTGGAATTCAAAATCTGGCACACATACATTGTGTGATGTGTGACGTCTAGACTTTCATCTAGTGGGACCCATTGGTTGATTGTCTGGATTGTGTACATGGGTGGTATGTGGCCCATTTTTGTGCCGAATGATCAATGTGTTGTGCGTGCAGAAGCGCGAATACCCGCGATCGAACAAGTATGCCACACACGAGAGAGACGAGATTTTACGTGGTTTGGCAAAACCGCCTACATCCACGGCAAGAGAGCAACATTCACATTTTGACTCTGTTCAGATTACATCATATCTATTATCTCTCTGCTTTCTTAACCTTGAGAAAGCCTCGGTACAATGACCAAAATACTCTTGATCCTGAATCCGGTCCAATTGACCACTTCGGTAAACCCGGAATACAAGACAAAAACCCAACACAATGGAAATCTTTCTAACAAAATGATCAAATTCCAAATGGAGTAATATGGTTGGTTCTTTGCAAATTTCAGGTGGTGAATGAGACTTATGCCTTGTGGACATGGCATAGAAACCAGGACATGTATAAGAGTTCAGGTGATCAGATTTACATTGTGAGGCAGCCAGACAAGTGCCCCACCCATCCCAAGGCTTGTAAGACTCGGGAATTGCATTTCCTAGCTTAGGTAGTAGAGAGATATTTGAAGCATATTGTTGTATTATTATTTGATCAATTAGCACAGGAGAATGACATTTCCTAGCTTCTTGTTGTATTACTACTTGATCAGATAGCCCCGGAGATGTGGGGATAAAATCGAGAGCAGAATTAGGATTCCTCTTAAAAAGTAGTATAGGAAGAAGATTATTGAAGATGAAAGGGGTGTTTGTTGAGAACATGTATACCTGGTTGTCATGTAGAATGTTAAATTGTTAAAAGCTTATTAATCTAGGAATGTTCTCCAGTTCCATAAAGTGCTCCTCTCTCTCTCTCTCTCTCTCTCTCTCTCTCGAACAGACGGGCCCATCTTTGTTCTTTCTTTTGGGAAGTGCTCAATTTAAAGAAAATGTTAGTGATTTTCTGCTGAGCCAGGTGATGGAAAGGGGCTGGGCTAAGAATTGTAGGGTCCAAGTCTGGTTCAGGTACGATTGGACCCTAGTCCCAAGTCCAAGCCTGCCCAGATAAGATTTATTGGAGACCCGAGCCCGCCCACCTTAAGGCCCTGTTTGATTAAGGCCCTATACCAAATAAGGTCCAAGCCTGTTGAATGCTTGTTTTTAGCCAAAAAGCTCTCTATCAATAAAAAAAAAAAAAATGTAAACTATACTTGTAAGTACATAAAATAGATAGACCCATAAATATGCATATGTATAGGAAAAATATTTATCTATTGGGCAATGTCTCCTATGGAGTGAAGGACATAAGGGGTGACAGCCCAGTGGCACCTTAATCAGAGTTGGGCCTTTTGAGGGGTTGGAAAGGGTTGGGGCCTGGGGGGAGGTGGTTAGGCCTTATGGGGATAGAGGTTGAAAGGAAAAAATGGGTACCATTTGATCACATCAACAAGCATTATTTTGAAGGTCCGATGGATAAAGGATGAACGCCAAATTTGTAGGAATAATCCAGGGGTGGATAGAGCTAGTAGGAGTGTCAAATTTGGGCTAGTTAATGGAGATTTGAAATTCCATAAAACATAATGACAGATAAAATTGTCACACACACATACTATGTTAATGGAGATTAGATAGGAATTATTCAGTCTCTGTTTTTTACCCTTATTCAAGAGCTAATATCAAAGAAAAATTAAAGCTAACTCAGTGTTAGAGTTCTCTACATTAAAAAAATATATAATGAAAAAAGAGAATTTAAAGTGGTATTTATCTTCATGAAGAAAAAGCTTATTAGTGAAATAAGAGGCATGCCTAAAAGAAAAACAGGATACAAAAATGTTACAAACACCCATGATTTAAAATAATAGTAGTGATTACATGAGCACCTTATTGTGTGGACTATCTACTGTCTCACTAATCAATGGAACTATAGAGGATTGAAAGATTTAGATGAGACCATGAGAGATTTAGATGAGGCCTATCTTTATATAAAATTGAGGTCCATCATATTATCTTAATTCCTTCATTCATTCATGACCCATAAATTTAACAGTTTTATATAATAAAAAAAAAAAGAAATAGCAGTCAATATTCCAATAATACAATCAGAGGGTTGTTAAAAAATAAAAGAAGAAGAAGATGATCCTCAATGACTATAGCCTACAGGACAAGTTTGTGTCAAATTAGTGATCAGGTCTGCCCCACTAGAAGGTGAGCTCACCCCAAAATCTCTATTTTAAAACCAGAACTGACAAACTGGTTGACAAAGTCAAAGGTTCATGCAGGGCCAGGGGTAGGCTGTTTTTTTTATATTTTGTTTCTTCTGGGTAGAAGCAGGAGCCAGGAGTGGGGGTTGGTTCAGTGTAAGCTTTGATAGTTGAATATGTGGCAATGGCATGCTATGCATTTATCATTTGGCCTGTCCAGTCTCTTTCCATCTTCATGGATTATTAACAAGAAAATCGATCCCAAGTAACCCGTGATTGCATGTACGCCCCCAACTTCACCTTCCTCGCCAATTGTCAGCACTTGCTTTCATTGCCCCTTCCATTATTAGAATCCCTCTAATATACCAGTGGCCCACAGTGGGGCCCAATCAATTAGAGAATTCATGGGTTTGTCAGCATAGTCAACATGAGGGGTCCACCATCAATCCCATTCCCACCCCGTGACAAGGTGACAATGAAAGAAGGTCTATTTGTGGACAAGTTAAAATTTGGACCATGACTAATATCCAATTTCCTTATTTTGAATTTGGTCTTAAATCAGAATAAATAAAATGCAATTGTGTTTTCATCGCCATTATATTATATCATGTTATTTTAGTTATATCTCTAATAATGGAAGAGCCTTTTTTTCTAACCAGCCAAGGGGCTGGGACCCATTTAGAGACCTTCTGTCTATTCGCTATCGGAGTAAGGGACTCCATCTCCGAATATATAATATTAATACCTGCTCCACCGAGTCATCCAAGGATTTGATCCCTGAATAATAATGTAAGAAGGTTGTAGGGATATAGATGTAGATGCGACCTAAAATTTTTTGGGATTTGAATTACTAAGGGCAATTGCAACGTAGTCATTTTATTCATTTTCAGGTAAAGAGGAGGTTATTTGATAGTGATTTTTGGATATTGACCTTTGCATTCTCATTTTTATCAATAGTAGTGAGAAATCCTAAGTATTCAGTTATATGAAAAAAGGCCACTAGTTTTTTTTTCTTTTTTGGGTCCTAAGCCATCCCAAAACCATCAGCTAGTAGAGTAACCTTTCCAACAACTATTGATTTTACACTTTCTAACATCTCTAGTCAAGAATTCTTTTGTTTCACTTTTATGTACCTTCCTTTGGCAATTTACTATTTTAAAAAAATAGTAACGTAAAGCCTTCATTTTTTAGAGAATGGGTCACATTAAAAGTACACATCTTCAAAATTCACTCCTAATTTTTTTTTAAAAAAAAGTCAAAAACAATTTCCTTTCTCCACTAAATGACCAAAAAACACTCACTTTTTACACAATAAGTTAAAAAGATTTCATACCAATCCATTAAAGATAAAATACCATCATAATTCTCATATATTTTATTCTTTCTTGATTTGATGCTTTACAACACTTTTACTTTAATAGTAAATTGGCAAACTAGCCCGTCGCCTTATTGATTTATCATTCACATCTACTTTTTTTTAACTTAGACGACTAATAAAATTAGATAAATTTAATTTTGTAGGCTGCTAATGAACCAAACTCTCTTTTTTTAGAGTGGGACCATTTGTCATGGACCGATTACTTTAAAAGGGATTCTCATTTTTTACTTATAGCAGCTTTTTTTAAAAAATAAAAAAAATTAGTCCACATGACCGCTTTCTGTATATGATAAAAACTGTTTTATTGGAAGTTTATTTAGGAAAGAATCTAATATGCCTTTCTTTAATTAAGAGGTATTCATTTGTGACTATTTATTGATCTTCTTGACTTAGAAAGGAAGTTACATGGCTTTCTTTTAAAGGCATAACTCATGTGATTGTGATACAATTTGAAGGTGTTTTGTTTTGTGGTGTGTACTACTTATGTTAAGCCGTTGAAGGTATTTTGTTTTGATAGCTTTGTTAAAAGATTGTTTTGGACTTTATCATGGGTAGGGCATATGATGATAAAATATCTTGTTCTCTTTGTTCCATTATCTTCATCCTTATTATAATGAAAGCACATATCCTACTCACTCGAGAGAATTCTTAGGGCCTATTTCTTTAGCAAGATTCTTAGAATTCATGTCTAAAAAAATTGTAGTTCTCTAAATACTGTCACCAACATGAAAATCCAAATCCTCATCTCCCATAATGCTATGAAAACTAATGGTGAACCATAGACAAATAAGGAATTACAAGGTTCCTAAATGGGCAAAGCAAAACTTTTAAGTTTATTTTGAAACGACATGTCAAACATTACGATGATGGCGATGATGATGGAGAAGAAATCTATAAGACCTAACCATCCATTAATTTGGCCTTTATTTTATTTAATGTGATTCTATTTTATTTAGGTGCACTTCAAAACTCCATTTAGTTATATCTAGCTGTAGTTCAGGTGGTTAGATACATTTCAAAATTTTATTTAATTATATCCAATTTAACGGGTGTAGGTTAACCGAAAAGAGCCATGTGTGCGTTAGAGAGAGTGCATCTGTTGGAGTAGGCCTTGGAAATGAACAAAATCCAATTAAGTAATGAGAAATTAAAAATGTTCCTTCTTGGCCATTGGAGCAGCAATGGGTCTAAACTATCAAAATCATGGTTTTCATTTGTTCTCATCCAAAGAATGCTATAATTCAACGTCACTGAAAGCCAAGATGGCAGATTAACCACCTTATCCTAGAGGGGAAAAGTCAAGGAGAAATGGAAGGCAGTGGTGGGGCGCATGCTTTGGTGTCTGCACAAGCCTGCGTGTGGAAAGTTGTGACCTAATAATATAAATACAACCTGTATTCTTAGTACACCAAACTAAGACCAAGGGGAGTTGCTCAACCTGTCCTTAGTGAGGGTGGCATTTTTGACCCCACGTCACCTGACTTCGATTTGTTAAAAGTAGGGAGCAGTTGACTTCTTTATTTCTCCCATTTTCAGATCTTTTCTATTTTTAGGTTCAGTTAAACTTAACATTTGAGACCTAACTAATTAATGAGATAAGGTTTAAATTTTCTTTATTTCTTGTTACTAACCCTTTCCACTCTTCCCAATTCCACCCAACCAATTACACTATCATCAGCCAATCCATTCCAAACCTTACATGTTAATTATTAATTTCAGCTCCAGAGTGAATATTTTAACCTAATTACGAAATAAGTTGGATTTGAATTGAATTTTTATAAATATATACATTATCCATTTTGCTCAACCAAACATTAACCTGAAACCGGAGTTTTAGATCGTTTTTTTTTTTTTTACTTTTTGTTTTGGCTCCACAAACAATTTTCTTTTTATTATATAATATCCGAGAAAGGAAAATTTCTTAGTTCCACCCCTGATGAGACATTTGTCCAATCTTATCCATTGTAAGGATGTCAATGAAGGACCCCAAATTCCCTTTTGTTCATAAGGACCCACATGAAACCGGGATATGGATATGTCAGGCTCAATTAAAACTGATAATTTGTGAGTCTAACTTTGATGCATGACAAAAGAAGAAATTTCTTTGATGTTAATGCAGGACCACTGACCTCAATTGAGTGAGGTCGAGCTGATTAGGTAAACAGTAAACTTCCGGGCCACCCTGTATTGCAGATTTGTGGCAACAGAATCCGGATCTAGAGGCTACAGAATCTCTTAGCCAACCCTACAAATTAATTATCAGGATCCACATAACAAATCTAAACCGTTAAAATCACATTGGCAAAGCGAAACCCACGGACCCACCATTCATCACAGGTGGAAACCGAATCAGGATCCTTTGAGACTTTTGAGCCATGGAGACCGTGAGTTTACCAATTATGGTCCGCCATACGTTTGCCTTGAATTGGATCTCGTCTAAACGTGCCAAATACTGGAATGGAGTGAGTAAAATTAGGCCCAAGATAAAGATAATGGGGATGGTAGATTTGTGAAGGTCGAACTTAAAAAAGATGCGATAGGATCCGCTTGTGGATCCATGGGATTGGCATCAGAAAAACTCTCTACCTCCAAAAATATATAGATTCCTGTACCCTTCGCAGAGGAGTGGGCCATGATTGTGTGTAGGATCCGATGGCAACATCTACAAAAAGGTTCATATGTAAAGTCCTATTAGCCAAAGAACAACACAACGTGCCAGTAAAATGTCCAATTCTAGTTGGGCCCACTGAAAAGATATGAATGATCCAAGGATCATCCTACACACAAATTTGTTGGTATGCTAGGGTCAGGAAAGAGTCGATTTTGATTTTAACGTCTGTCCAGAGTCTATAAAGATTTTAATGTGCGGCTACAGTCGATTTAGAGTTTAGATTTAAACAAAGTGTTGAAAAGTTTGGAATTTTTTTTTCTAGGTTGATCTACCGATCAGGAGTGATAGGGAAAATTTCAAGAAACTAGTATATAATATTTGCTTGATTTTCCAAAAAGAATATAAGGACTTGAATGTTTTAAAAAGTATACAAGTTTTCTATTTTTCTTTCCAAGTTCAATCTTTTTTAAATGACAAAAATACTCTCATTCTAAGTTTTTATATTTTTTTAAATCTTCTTTCGCCCCCAAAAACCAATTGAAAAGTCACTTTATGAGCCTCAACCAATGTTGATAATGAGATAACTTTTTTTTTATTTTAAGGTTACCAGGGAGAATGCCATAATTGAAATTGAAGTTATTTTATCTAAATTCTCATATGACCCAAATTTTAACTTGATTTTCATAATCCTAATCAATTTAATTAAACTATTTCTTTCGGGTCATTTTGGAATCCATATCAATTCATTTTTTAAACCATCTTTGCATGAAGGTGGCTAAAGTGGGCTCCATTAGTTTTTTTGAGTTGGACTTGATGATTTTTCTTAAATAATTAGTAAAAGGAAATAAAAATGAAAAACGATATGAGTGTATTTTAGTTATTTTGGATTTTTTTTATGATGACTTGATTGAAAAAGAATATGAAAAATTTTATACTATTTCGAAATATTCAAATTTTTATCTACTTTTTTTTAAAATAAGCTATAAGTTATATATCATTTTGAAAATCTCTCTTATTTTAATATAGGCCTTAATAATAAAAAAAAAGACCACCATGATTGGTAACAGGAGGTTAACATGTAGATTTGAAGAATTTTTATTGCCCCTCAAAAATGACTTTCCTCACCCACAATTTCTTGGATTACATTTGATAATACAAGAGAAATTTGCAAATTTAAGGATTTTAAACTCTCCAGGAAAAAGGTTGGATCTCAAAATTCTAAAAATCTAAAATTATCAAATGTGAGTTTTGACGACTTGGCGGAAAGCAAAAATTTTCAAATGTTTTGGCCTTCAAATAAAGAGTCGTAGACAATTTGCCTTCCGCCCCGTAAATGACTAAATTACCCTCGACCCACACCATCCATCTTGGGACATTTCAGTAAATCCGCTATTATAACCGGTCAGCTGAAACGGCGTCCTCGGGGTATAAAATTAGGAAACGGAAGACGAGAGTCTTTACAACACTAACCACGCGTGTCTGGTGCAGGCAGAGAGAGAGAGATATTGCAATCTCTTTCTTTTCTCTTCCTTCTTCTCACGACCGCAAAAAAGCCGTTAGAACTAAACACAAAGAACACGAGAGAAGATAGAAGGGAATGGGAGAAAGCGAAAATCTTCCGCTTCCGTCTGTTCGAAGCCACTGATCTTCCAACTTTTGCCCCTTTCGGTGCATGTTTTCACTCGCTCGCTCTGCCACAGTCTCTGCAAAATGTTTCCTGACATAAATACCTGTGGGACACCTTTTTGACCGATAGATCCGGTATCCGATGCCTTCCATTCCTCTGCTTCAATCAACTGTCTCGTCTCCACTGATTTCAGATCTCATCGCAGATTCTTGCGTTTTCTGCAGCAGATTTCGGATTTTCTTCCGTTTCTATTCCTGAAAATCTCAGTTTCTAACATCGGATTTGGTGATTTTGTGAAAAATCATCTCAGCTCGTTCAAGACCAAGAGATTACGATCGAGCTTTCAGAATTCGAGAGGTTTTGTGTTTGTAGTTTCTAAGATCGTCTCTTTCTCTCTGATTGCGGTTTTGTTTTTCATCTCTTCTGTTTTTGGTCATGGAAGTTAGAAGGCGGACGACGCTATCTGATCAGATGGCGATCTCCAACTCATCGAACCTCGGAGACCTTCTCAAAGTCAAAGAAGAGATCGAGAGGCGAGAAACCGTAACACTAGGCTCGATCCTCGGATGCAGCAACAACAACAGCGAGAAGCAAGAGATCGCTGACGCAGCCGAAGCCGCTAGGCGGACTCTCTTAGACATCATCCGAGATGAAGGGGGCGGCACAGACGCTTACAGAGGCTTCGTCTGCACCAGCAGCGGCGATGGAGCCGGAGACGGTGGCAGCAGCAGAAACAAGATAAGCTGGAAATTCTTCAAAGACCGCCTCCTGCTCCGCCGCAGCGCCGCCACATGGATCTCCTCGCCTCACTCCATCTCGATCTCCGACTCCGCAGATTTCATCGAGCCCGTCCCTGCTGGATCCACGGTCGAGATCGCGTCTTCCGACGACCAGAACTCGTTGCGGATTACGACTCAGAGCCCGGCACGGGACTCGGTCCGTACGGATCTCGCGTCTGCACTGGCAGCGGAGAGGCAGCAGCGGGAGGAGGAGGAGGAGAGGGAGGTTGTTGCGTCGCCTGCTAGGGTTTCGTTGATGGCGTTGATGGAGCAGACGGACGTGTGTACGGTGGCGATGGAGGGAGAGGGAGAGGAGGCGATCGAGGATAAAGAAGAGAAAGGGAGAGGAGTGGGTTCGGTGTGCTGCGTGTGCATGGCAAGGCAGAAGGGAGCTGCGTTCATACCATGCGGGCACACGTTTTGCAGGGTGTGCTCGAGGGAGCTTTGGATCAGCAGAGGAAGCTGCCCTCTCTGCAACACCTGCATCCAGGAAGTTCTTGATATTTTTTGACCAAAATGGTAATTTCGTAAATCCGTTTTTTTTTTTTTTTACTTCTTTTATATGTTGAAAATCCCCAATAACCCTATAGTTAGTGTATATGAAATTCTTGAAAATTTTCTTTTGATATCTAGATTTTCAAAGGTTCGCAATTTGAAATCTCAATCTTGATCTTTTAAAATCTCCAAATTTTAATGGCGGACATGTTGGTATCCAGATAATTGGAAAGGACAAAGGTTGCATTTAAAAAAATATTTGTTTTTGGAATTTTAATAATTATAGAAATTTTTTTAATAATATTGTTTGTGACGTTAAGAAAATTTTTACAGAGAGAATTCCCATTAGAAATTATAGGCGGGATTGCTTGGGAATTCTATGAATTCCATTAAAAAAATCCCTCCTCTTTTTTTTGTTTCCTCAAATCCATGTAAAAGATTGTTCACATAGATTGAGGACGTGACAAATTTCTATTGAATTTAAATGTGTCACGTGGGCCAATATAGATGAGTCTTGAGTGGTTGGGAATTGGGATTCTTATATAAATGAACTCATCCTGTTTTTTTTTGAAAGATACATATTACACTGAACTCATCAGTGGTGGTTTTGGATTAGCCATTCACTAAAATCTCATTTGGCATGACATTTCCAATCATCCATTTAAGAAGATGATTGTTGAGGATGTTAGTTTTGTAACGGTGATCCAGATCCTCTCCGTAGTATCTGACCACATGGCGATTGATTGATTTTATTTCAGGGTGAATTGTACAAGCGTGGGCATTGTGTTGTCGAAGGGCTGTAAGTTTTTTTTTTTTTTTGAAAAATGATAGTCCTTGTATCACATTCATTGAAAATTAGTTCTCAATTGATTGATGCAGCTGCGGCACACTCATGTTATGGTGATATATATATATATATATATGGATAATATTCAAGTGGGAACTGAGAATTTTTTGTGGGGCCTAATTTCGGGCTCCATTTGGGGATGGGATCAGGGGAATGGAAATATCTATGTAAGACCACACCAAATATCAAGTTTGATTCCAAACTCATGCCCTTAACCCTTTCGTCTGTGGCCCACAAGTTTAACGGCTTCATATTCAAAAAAATTTTCAACCATCGATCCAATGGTTCAATCCATTTGGATGTGTGCCAATCCTTAGGATTAGTGACTATCAGGGGGTTCCCTATTGGTTGTTAGGTTTGGATGGGTTGCTTGTGAACTTGACTAATCCTCTTAGGTAAAAGAAAAGCGGGATAAAATCCTATGGGGTAGCCCTAGTGAATTCAATTTTTGGTTCTTAAAGTGGGGGATCTCGGGTATGAGAATCCCTCTCTTGAAGAGATGAATTATAGTCCTGGCCATCTTCCTGTGGTTATTGACCCTGCCACTATCTAGTGGGGGCCATACCACTTTTTTTTTTTATTTTTTTATATTTTCTCCAGTTGGAGACATAATTTAACTGGGAACAAACTGTTCTGGTTGGCAGTTGAGACTTGAGAATCTATACGCGACATCCCATGCAAGGTGGGGTCTATCAGATCAATTATCTGCTCCACCAATCAGTAGCCCCACTCTTTTAGAAGTGTAATGATAAGCTGCAAAGTAAAATGCAAGTTGATTCTATTATATTTACTTGTGTATGATCACTATTATGTCATGGACCAGTAAGTAATATTGTAATGGGTCCTTGGAAAAGAACAAGGATCTATCGGGAAGGAAAAGGTCTTTGTAGTCGTGGCATCTATAGAGTCTTTTGCAGCAAATTGATTTTGGTTTGTGTTAGGTATTGAGGATAAGATAAAGTAGAGAGAATCTCTGAATAACATGCGCATGTACTGATGAAATTGTGGGGGTACTCACCACATTAAAAAAAGGTCATCTGATTTGTTTGAGTATGCATTTCTTAGTATGTGAAAGGAATCTAATCATCTTCATTAGTATGTGAAAAAATAAAAATATGGGGGGAAACCCATTGACCCGCTTGACGCTTTCATAATGACCCTAGAACTAAATGACAAAACTATAAACTACCTAATCGTTTGATCAGTTTCACCCGTTTTCCTTTCGAGCTGCTAATGCCACAGTGCAAGAATTACTTAAAAATACATCACTCACCCACCCCCAAACGCCATCCCAGCCATCAATCTCCCTGATGACATGACAAAAGGTGATTTTTCTTCATGGTGGAAAGATGAAAAGTTATCTAATAGTGAAAGTTTTCCATTTTTGATATTGAGAACCCCTTTGTTGAAATAAACCGTTTAAGTGAACTATTAAATGGTGAAACATTAGAGAAAATGGTGTTCTTCATTTCACCAATAGAGAGGCATGGTTTTTTTTTAATCACCATTTTTGTTCAAAGCTAGTAAAAAATTGTTCTCTGTGATAGTTGATTGGACCAAAGGATATGTAATTCACTATTGGCATGTTTGTATGACACTTTTTCCATGGGAAATGATTTACTTTTATGCTGGTAGTCATAAGTCACTTTTCCATAGTCTGGCAGGGGGCTCCAACATCACACGAAAGTGCCGTGTTTTTCTTCTCCACTCTTCTTTACAGCCGAATGAGATAAGGTATTCTTTTCGAGATTGGACTTAATAATATCCATTGATAATTGGGGGAGTCCAACTGATAGGAGTATATGGAAAATATGGGACCTTGGATTTTGAATTCAAGTGGGGTCGTCGTTGTGAGAACCCAAACTCAAACAGAGTAACAGACCTATTTTGTCGGCCCAATCACATGGCTTTGACGAAAAGTTCAGTGGGGGTCTTTTCCTCTTTGTATAAATAATTCTAAGAAAGCAAGATGCGCCAGCTTTAATAAAATAAACCATGCATGATTGATAGATACATATAATCAATGAGGAGTCATTTAGTCCAATCTAAAGTAAGCGTAAACTAAAGCCATGTTATGTTTCTTGTTGGGTAAACTAAAGCCATGTTAAGTTTCTTTGTTAGGTAGGTCTTCTCACTTTTCAGTCAGTTACCATTAACAACCAAAGCGGCTAATGTTACTTTTAGGGGGTGTTTCTTTGGGGCCAATTATTATGTCCGCTTGGTTTTTGCTCACCTACTTAGAGAAGTCTTTGAGAGAAACAATGATTCGTTTACTCATCACATGCTGCAATGATTTAAGAGGATTACTAACCTTTTTTTGAATCCGACAATTAGATTGTCGAAAGGAAACTGATTAAAAAAAAGCAGAAAATTTTCAAAAAATGAATAAAACTCTTCTACAATTCTTTCAATCAAGTCCTCTTTCTAAATTTTGATTAAAAATGGCAAAATCAACCTTCTCTTATAAGAGGTTTTTATCTTTTCTCTTCCTTCACCAAAAATGGCCATTTTAATTCTAATGATAGGAGCCATTTAATGAATCTGGGTTTTTAGTCATTTGGGCCCCCTTTTTTAACCTTTTGTGTATAAAGGTAGTTGATGGGGGTCCTATTAGGTCATTTGGGTTGTATGATTAATTAAAGGGAGAATTTTGAAAAAGACATAATTGCATTTTTATCATTTTTCATAATATTTTTATGGAGAGAATTTAATTGAAAAGATTGTGGAACACTTTTATACTTTTAGGAAAGTACTCAAATTTTTATGTACTTTAGCAAAAAAATTTATATCTTCTTGAGAATTTCTCTAAAAAAATATATATATATAAATAAATAGATTGATGAGATGGCATTTATACTCTTTCTGCAGTTCCCACATCTGACGTAAATTCCTTTCAACTACCAAGTTTGACTTCCTCAACAACCGACATTGAAGATAATAAATCTGTCCACCTACCTCCTCACCCTCTATAAGAATCCACACACACATCTCACACTATCTTGCCAGAAAAACTGCAACCCATGTATGAATGGCAGCACCTCCCATCTTCCTCATAAATCCAACACTTCTTCCACTACATAGGCCCCATAGTTGGAGGTGGATGCCTGTCTGGCTCTGTTGAGAGCAAGATCGCTCTGGACCCCACTGGTTGTGCGATAAATCGGTATCAAAGCCTTGTTCAAGGTGAATGATAGCCTCCATTGTTACAAAGCCGAAAATCCAATATTGGTTAGCTATTGTAATAGAAATTGGGCTCCAAGTATTGATGATTGGAAGATGCATTTTTTAGGGATGCAATCAATCGATATCCGATTATTCAATTACCCAGATGTTCCGACTTCCGCCCTAGCTCCTCAAAAAAAATCCGGGTTGAGAACCTGTTTTAGGATCCAATTGATAAACCGATCCAAGTTCAGAACCTATTTTAAGACCCAATTTGCAAATGCGTCTGGTTTCAAATCTATGCATGTTCAGACTTATGGACCTGTGGACACGTCCTCTACAGCAACAGCAAAAAATTGTCAACAATAAAAAGAAGAAGAGAAACAGTCCAAAATCAGTAGAACCGATACCACATTGTAGAAACATAATATATATTTTGAAAAGCTCTCATACCACTTTGTAGAGAAATGATACTAAATATATTTGATAAAACACCATTTGTTAATGACATCAAACAAGATAGCAAAGTGTAGTGTGTGTGCGTGGGGATGTACAGTGAAAGGGCCATATGGTGCCCTAGTATAAATCAAATGAACTTAACTAGATATAAATTTATCCATTGATTCTAATCTTAGGATAATAAGAGGACTTTCTCTACACCAAATACTTGGATAACCTCATAATCTCCATGACCTTCAACACACCAATCACTTGCTACATGTCAAAACAAGTACAACACAATCTTATATAGAGTACTAATTGAGCACTTCCAAGAGTCATGGATTTACATCTTCGAGGTAACAATGAAGTCTCTAAAAATGGCTTTTCACTTCCCTATATAACTTTTTAAAATTTTGAGTGGACTTTTTAGAATTTCAATACACAGACACACTTAGATAGACTTTCTAAAAATTAAAATTAGTAAAACACACCAACACCCCCATCTTCCCCATAAATCAGGTCCCATGATTGGAGGTAGATGCCTGTCTGGCTCTGTCCAGAGCATGATGCTATCTGGAACCCCATTGCCAGTGGTGTCCACTATCCTGTGGTCCTGAGCCCACCTACATTCATCTCTACATTTCTCAATCACAATATTTGTGGCGATGGTGTGGATTATAGGTTCGACAAAGACCACTTGAATGAGATCATTCCAACATCGGTTTACTTCAAAGTTTAATGGTTTTAAAGTGCTTTTTTATTGTGACCACCTGAACTGACCACACCTGATTAGGGCTGCTTGGGTTGGGTCATACTTTGTTGAGCCTGCATTGTAGGGTCATTATTAAGCCAGGGGGACAGAAAGGTCTGGTGAAAGATAAAGTAAGCATCTAAAATCAGCTAGCTTCTTTACCATTTGATCACAATTCTTTGTTCACATTGTGGAAATGAGCCTCAGGGGACTCATTTGAATGTGGAGAAAAAATAAAGAGGAGGGGAAACCTATTTGCCTCAAAAATTCAAATTAGGAACAATTTCTCCATCCTTTTCCACATCCAAATGAGGCCTTTCACCCCTGATCATTTAGGTAAAATTTTATGTAGTCAGTGGGAATTTGGCCTCTGCACAATGGTGTTGTCTGCAACATGTAGCCAAGAGACAATGAGGCCCTGTGGCCGTGGCCCACCACAGTCCGAAAGATTCTTTGTATAGGTCACAAAGTGAAACTAAATGGGACAAGCCACTACAACGAGATGTAGACCTCACATAGTATCGTTATCTGAACTTGTGGAATATTGATCCAGTGCATTGTATTATTCTAATATATCCCTCAGAACTAGTGGGGGCAATGGGTACCCAGGATACCCTGATATGACCCATGAAAACGTGGTCTAGGCGCTCACAAAAATAAAGAAGGAACAGCAGGAGCTGGGGTCCACATATATCTGAATGCCAAGAGTGTGTCTATATAATAAATAAAAGTTGGAGGGCAAGGCCAAAGGCCGGGCGGGGCTAGTACTGTCCAAACCCGGCCCTCAAATTAATCTAAGGCCTGCAAAAAATTGAACCTCATTTTAAGGGCTTTTTGAGGGCCAAATTGACAAGCCTAGGTATGGGTCGATGACTTGGCCCATTTTTAATTTTGGGTCTGAGTCCATGGGTGCAACAAGATTAGAACCTTAGTTCTGGGTTTAATACTTGAAGTACTGCCTCTTGCACCACGGTCATTCAGCAATCTAGCATTTGTCATCTGCGACCAGCAACGGCAATCAATGCCACTCTATCCCTCTCATTTCTACAGCAGTTTCACATTGGAATGGTCGGAAGTCTGTGCAGAATAGGAGAAGAAAACGAGAGATAAAGTACTCGTACAGCACAGTTTATTTTAGTTTATTAATTTGGCTATGGGAAGATAAGTTTTAAGTCTGAGAAAAAGAGGGAAGAAGCAGGAATGAGATTAGTTTATATTATTAGCAAATGCAAGTTGAAGCTCTATATCTTAACGAAATGCAATGTAAAACAAAGAGGAAATGGCCAGCTTAGGTTAGAAAACCTAAGGCTTTCCTTATCAGCAGGCCGGCTGCCATATATCATGTGTTGTACATTTATAAAAGAGCCATTTCGATTTTGCTTTTATTTCTTCCCCTTGGAATGGCTTTGCACTGGCTTGTTCAAGTGTTTTTATGGTGTCTATCATCAGCAACAATATCATCATCTTCTTCTTCTTCTTCTTATTATCATTCCCGGAATTCCGAGTACTGCCAACGCAGCTGCGGAAACATTAGCATTCCTTACCCTTTTGGCATGGGAGAAGATCCCAACTGTTTCAGAAACCAGATGTTCAACATAACATGCAACGAATCTTTTACACCCCCAAAAGCACTCCTAGGGGGTCAAGAGGTGTTGGACATATCATTACAAGGACAGTTAAGGATCAAATTCCCAATAGGCTGGGATTGCTACTCCGAATCGGGAAATCGAACGGACTATGGCGCGGGCTTTGGCGTCAATATTGAACGAAGTCCTTATACCTTATCCAACACACGCAACAAATTCACAGCCATTGGATGCGATACCCAGGCCTACGTGAAAGGTAATCCGATTGTGGATATGATGATGTACAAGGATGAATTCAGATTTGGGTGCGTGTCATCTTGCTGGAACCCTACTAGTGTCATAAACGGATCCTGCACGGGCATCGGCTGTTGCCAGTGCGTCATCCCAGCGGATCTCAAGCTGTTCGGTGTGGACATCAAGAGCTTCAACAACCACACAGACGTGTGGGGCTTCAATCCATGCAGCTACGCCTTCTTCGTCGACCAAGAGTTCAACTTAAACTTCTCCGTCTCGGATCTCTCCCAAACTAATTTTCGGGATAGAATGAATGGACAAGTGCCAGTGGTGCTCGATTGGGTTGTGGAGTGGAATGAGACATGCCAAGAAGCTACAAGAAACTTGACGACATATGCTTGTCTCAGCGAGAATAGCGAATGCTCTGATTCGACCAATGGCCCCGGATATCGTTGCAGGTGCTCTCCTGGTTACCAAGGGAATCCTTATGTACATAGAGGATGCCAAGGTATGATAACGAGATTGAATTGTTTGAAAGTCGCCTCTCAAAATAAGGGCACGGTTGTGTACGTCTCCCAAAAACCATTGTTGCACACTTTTTTCCTCTCTTGTGAAATTTTTTCCCCACACCCAAAAGGAAAATTAAAGTTATATTTGTGTGTTTTTTCATCTAGAAAATTGCTGCCGCACCAAATATAGATTTTCTTATCATAATTTGAAAAAACTAATTTCCCATAATTTTAACATTTTTCCATTGAAAACCATTCACACAAACGTGTCCTAAAAAATCATTATTGTTACTATTAGTATTATATATATATATGAATTTTTTCTCGGTTAGCCCAGCGGCTAGGAAGATTGGAAAAATGTGGATGATGGGGTTTGAAACCCCAAATATCTTTTTAGGTTCTGATGTTTATTACTACCTGGCTATTGTGTCATATATAATAGCTTACCACCTATTCACCTATATACAAGAGGCCCAATATGTTCTTATTTATAAACTATTTTCACACAACATATATATGTAAATAATAAGAACAAACAAACATGATGAAGCATAAACACTACACATGCATGTACATCATTGGCATACGTAAATGAGTGTAAACAAATGACTCTCATGTACCATCAAGCATATATGCTTCGAAAATAATTTTGCTAGGGTTTCACTATGAATGTAGCTACTTCATCATTCTACAAAATATGATAAACATTATGATATATTTAGTATGAGATAATGAGAGAAATCAAGTAATGATATACATTAAGTACCAACACACTCATAATTGAGTGGTGTTGGCACCTTAGTATCAAATACTTGCCTAGGAATCGGTCCTTGATCTCTTAAAGTTTGATAAGTTGTCGAACTTTGCAAGAACAAAGAAAAAGAAAAGAAAAAGAAAAAGAAGAAGGAAAAAGAAAAAGAAAAGATATACACTAATTAAGTAGGTGCTAAAAACATTTCTCAAAACCATATTATTAAGTTTGGCGAATATATTAATTTTGGAGCTGGTTTCCAAATGAAATCACGTAGCTTTTGATATGTCCTTTTGAACTTCTAATTAATTCCTAATTTGGATGATTATGCATGCATGCAGATGTTAATGAATGCCTAGATAAAGCCAACAATAATTGCAAGGAGAATTCTTGCATTAATTTACCGGGGAGTTACACTTGTGCTTGCCCACAGGATACCTATGGCGATGGATGGATTAATGGAACTGGTTGTGTTGGAGAAGACATCGGATTTCTAATGCTCAAGAACATTTTAGGTAATATTCTCTATGGTATTACGAACCCTAGTGGGATCTGATATGGAACCTATGTGTCGTGTTAACTAACGAAAGGCAAGTGGTTTTCCTAGTATATAAAGATTCTATTTCAATAGGAACTTGATGAGACGATCCACTTATATGTCATGCTTTAATTGCTATGTTGAGAGTTCTTCTAGTTGGTCAATATTGGGTCGATCAATCTAACCCAATTCAAAATAGTGCTGGTGGGAGGGATAAAACATGAGTGCAAGTGGTAGCTTGTACGCACAATAAATAGCTGATATTCTTACCAAGCCTCAAGTCGTTGTCGACTTCAAGTTATATTGGGCTTGCAGGGTATGTCTAACATCTATGCTCCAACTTGAGGCAGAGTATAGAGAAAGAGTTCTTTTCTATTCTCTCTTTCGCACAACCATGCACGATATTCTTGCAAAGCGTACAAGGGAGGTGGAGCGTGCCATTAAATTCCCTTGTGCTTCCTGGGTCGCCTAGTGGCCTTGGTCGATGTTGTGTGTGCAAGTGGTGAAGAATGTGTTCAGATAAATTAAGAATTGTTGTTTGTGCAATGGAAAAAGAAGGGACTATGGCCAAAAAATAGTCCTTTTGGACATACCGGCTTCTGAATTTCGTATTGATCGAAAATAAAACAATGTCTCCCTTTCTTAGACCATTCATGAGTTTTAAGAGCCATTTTTTTCTAGTTCAGTTTTCTGTGCTCTTTCTTCTCTTTCATGGTGCCAAATATGGTTATTTTTTCCCTTTCTAAAATTTATTATAGCTAAACTTGTGTACTTTAATTTGTGCCTGTAGGGATCAGCTTAAGTCTACTATTTCTACTCATCGGAAGCACTTGGACATACTGGATGTGGAGGAAAAGAAAGAGCATTAAACTCAAGGAGAAGTTCTTTAAACAAAATGGAGGTTTATTGTTACAGCAAAAGATTTGTTCTCGTAAGGGCGATACATTCAAGATCTTTACCATTGAAGACTTGAAAAGAGCAACAAATAATTACAATGATAGCACCATTGTTGGGCAAGGAGGCTATGGTATAGTCTACAAAGGGATTTTGCCAAATAATAAAATAATTGCCATTAAAAAATCCAGATTAGTGGATGTGAGTTAAATTGAGCAGTTTATCAACGAGCTTGATATTTTATCTCAGATCAATCACAGGAATGTAGTGAAGCTCTTGGGATGTTGTTTAGAGGACCAAGTCCCTATTTTAGTTTATGAATTTGTCTCCAATTGAACCCTTTACCACCACATCCATAAGGCAGAACATTTGCCATCGGTCTCATTAGAAAATCGGTTAAGGATTGCCACTGAAACAGCAGAAGCCCTGGCCTATTTGCATTCTGCCACATCCATTCCAATTATCCATAGAGATGTCAAGTCTGCTAACATACTCTTAGATAATAATCTCACTGCCAAAGTATCTGACTTTGGAGTTTCAAGATTGGTGCCTATTGATCAAACTCAAATAACAACATTGATGCAGGGGACTTGGGGATACTTAGACCCAGAGTGCTTCCCAACCGGTAAGTTAACAGCTAAAAGCGATGTGTATAGTTTTGGTGTGGTTCTTTTGGAACTCTTAACAGGAAAGAAGAGTGTATGTGTGACTGGGGCCAGAGAAGAGAGGAACCTGGCTATACATTTTATAAATGCAATGAAAGAGGATCGATTATTTGAAATGTTTGAGGAGCGGGTTCGAAGTGAGGGTTCAGAAAAGCAACTCATGGCCATTGCTCGGCTAGCCATGAGATGCTTGAACTTTAAAGGAGAAGAACGACCTATAATGAAGGAGGTGGTGGTGGATCTACAGGGGATAAGAGGGTTTCAAGGCCATCGTTGGGTAAACAGTAATGAGACTGAGAGGTTGCGGTGTGAAACATCTCAAGATTGTATTGAAGATGCCCATGGGCTTTATTTCGGTCTCAAGAGACTAGGGGTCAAGACATGTCACTCACTTTGAGTAGATAGAAGGGTTGCAATGCAAGTACCTTTGTTGAATACTGTGGGGTTACCACATCTCATCAACACTAGTTAAATGCTATCATGTATGGGTACTTTAACAACTTTTCTTTTTCTCTCATTTCTTTGTATTAAGAAGTGTAAGTTTTGTATTTCCAAATATTGAAGACTTTAGAAAAAGAATTCAGTAAAATGTCCTTTTTTTTATAGAAGGGTGTTGCCAAAGTTAATTCTCTAGAGAATGATTCTCCTTTAGAAGACATTTCTGTAAATTCTTTGATTGATTTCATTAAGAAAAGTCAATGAAAGTATAAGATTACAACCAAAGAAAAGAAAATCTAATTATACCTATAATCAGAAACCTAATCGACAATAAATAAGAAACATAATCAAATATGATTCTAGCCTAATAATACAAATCAATTATAATCTAATCTTATCTTTTCCAAATCTAAACTTATCTAATACAGGATTCTCTTCTAGGGTTGCTCAAGGGCTGGTCAGCCAGATTTGGGCCCAGCCCGCTTTGAGCCCGACATGGATTAAGTGATAGAAAACCCAAGCTCGGCCCAGCTTGACTCATGTAAGGAATGCATGTGATTTAATTGAATTTGTCCAAACAATTGCTCAAATGCCGACAAAAGTGAAAAAAAAGCCCGTTTGGCCCTACCCGATTGATTAAATGGGCGGGCTTGGACCTGGCTTTTGCGGCCCTTGTAGGGCTTGGGCCAGGCCTAGGCTAGTATTTCTAAAGTAGGGTCGGGCCTGAATATGTGTTAGGCCAGGCCCATGAGCACCCCTATTCCCTGCTGATGGCACGTTTTTTTCTTTGTGGATGTACGTATATAGTATTCCAATTATCACCCTACCTCCTACTGAAATTTATTTTTTTGTCTATTACAGAAAAACCTAGAAAATAAAGTTTCTTTCCATGCTGAAAGATGTCGCATCAAATGATAAAAAAAAATCAGAGTGGATTACGTGTTGTCTTTGCTAGAAAATGTGCCTCTATAAAGGTAGTGGAAGTTCCTTGGATGAAGATACCTTAGTTTTTCTCCTAGAAAAGCTAATCCAAAGGTCATTTTAATTAGAGAACCACTCAAATAGTATTATGGTAAGTTTTATCTTACTCGTGAGTCCGGATCTTCCTAGTGTCGTACTCTTACTCATTTTTTTTAAAAATAAAAATAAAAAACCTCGGCCATTGGCAGTGGGGTTTTTTTTTTTTTTTTTTTAAGTCAAAACAAATACGATTTTGTGTGCGATTTATTTTATTATTATCCACATGTAATGGCTGTGGTAATTTTTAAATTTGACACATATTCGAGCTGTGGTTTTTTTTTATATTTAAAAAAAAAAAGTAAAAAACAACCACGGTTTTATGTGTGATTTTATTTTATTGTTATCCACATGTAATGGCTGTGGTAATTTTTAAAATTGCCACAGGTTTGAATTGTGGCTTTTGAAAAACTACATCATTCTTCGCTATGGCAATTGCTACAATCATATTTGTGGCCAAAAGGGAAAAACCATGGCCATTGGCTAGGGTTTTTTAGCATTTTTACGTTGCGATCACCTATATAAAATCTAATTCACTCAAAATGAATGTCCTTCCAACCCGAACTAATAGATCTAATGATGAAGTTATATATAGAGGGAAATATTCATGTGCATTTATCTCTCACCATATTATGGTGAGGTACAACATAGTGGGGCCACTTTATGATTCATCCAAATTATCCACACACATGGAACCCCCTAAACTACAATGGATCAATTGAGTTTTCATTAATCCGATTGAATTGGACCGTTGGATTGAGGGTCAAGATTTTCCTTTAATATAAAATCGTTAAATTTATGGGTCACGGATGAAGGGGTTAGAGACTTGGGATTGACCTCAAACTTGATATCTGGTTTCATCTCATATGACTCTTTCCATCCCCCTTAAGTCCCATGATCAATGGAGCACTAGGTGGGCCCCATTGAGTTTGTCCCTCACCATATGATGAGGGAATGATGCACATGAATATTGCCCATATATATATATTTTTCATGAGAGTGCCAATTCAAATTTAGCTATAACATTTAAGTAATTGAGTCGACCGCAGAGTAGAATGAGAAAATAACGTAACATATATGTCAAATTCTCATACACCCGTAAAATTCCCCTTTTACCAAAGGGGTCAAAAAGAGTAAATGTGACGCAGTGAGTGGCGCCCAAAGGAACCCAAATAAGAGGAATCGGATCCCTTGTTTGGTCCAGACCAATCAGGGGGCGCCACGTACGGGGGCGGAAGAAAGAGAAAATGTTCCTCTTTCTTCCGCCCCCACGCGTGGCGCCCCCTGATTGGTCCAAACAGGGGATCCGGTTCCCAAACAGGATTCAAAGCTATCACAAACTGCTGCACGACAGTTGTAAGAAATTGCTGTGTCTTTGACTTAACAAAAAGAGACGAAAAAAGGACTACCATTAATGGCAAGCAATCCATCTCATTTCCTTTTAACTAGAAATGAGAAAGTTACTAATTCTTTGGAAGTAAGACTTCTAATAATTATTAGTAAGTGGGAGAGGCTTAGTGCTACATATAGGGGACACCACCCCTTGGATGTCCCATGCTTTTATTGTGCACCCCCAGCCCTCTCTTGTGCAAGAGTTGCACGCCCACCTCTCTCTCCCTCTTCTAGTTCCCTTCCGAATTTCTTTAAAGCTTCTAGTTGGTTTCTCTTGAAGATCTCACCCATCTTCTTGAGAAAAGAGATCTAATAAGAAACATAGCGTGAAAGACGATTGAGTCTTGGAGATTCCTATTTGATTCGTGAAAGAGTTCATCATCAAAGAAATGTTCAACTTATTCATTAGAGTACAACCGAGCTCCAAGGTATAATCTACTTTCTTGTATGTTGTGGATTATTTATGGTTGCATGGTGATTCTATATTTTATCTAAGAGATAGTTTTCTACTGATCTTGATAATGAGTTTGAGAATTGGATCCCGGATTGGGTTTGTTGCCTTCTGGATAATTGATTTCTGCGTTAAGTAGGTCAAAAGTTTTTGAAACCTATCTGCGAGACCCACCTATTTCCAACAAGAAGGACTACCAATGGCAAGCAATCCATCTCATTTCTTATAGTAGCTTCACATTGGAACCCTTGTTAATTTATGTATGAGGGGAGAAGAAAAATACAAGATAGTAAATGAAAATGAGAGAAAAAAATTATGCCGCATGTGCGTTTGTGTGCGTTTAGTGGGCGTTTGTGTTCGTTTAGCGGGCGCCACCCGATGAGTAGTTCATTGAGCCAAATTACGTGTGACGACAATAATAGTACATGACCCTTTTTATTATCCTGTTTGGCTATGAGGCCATTAGTATAAGAACAAGATGAAGAGTGACGGGATTAAGGTATTTTATTAGCAAATGAAAGTTAAAGCTCTAGGTTTTACCGAATGCGATGCAAAACAGAGGAAATGCCAGCTTGGGTTAGAAATCCGAAGTCCTTCCGAATCATCCTGCCGGCTGCCACGTTGTGTCCATTTATAAAAAGAGCCAGTGGCATATTGCATTGTTTTCGTTTGTGCTTTTATTCTTTTTCCTATTGGAATGGCTTCGCACTGGCTTCTTCAGGTGTTTCTATTGTATCTATCATCCACAATATTATCATCATCACCATCATCTTCTTCCATGAACCCAAGTGCCCAAGTAGATGCGGCAACATTAGCGTTCCTTACCCATTTGGAATGGGTCAAGATGCCACCTGTTTCAGAAACCATTTGTTTAATATGACATGCCATGAATCTGTTACACCCCCAAAAGCACTCCTGTTGAATGCATTCGAGGTGCTGGATATATCATTGCAAGGCCAGCTGAGGATCAAATTCCCGATAACTTGGGTTTGTTACTCCGAATCGGGCAATGAAAGAATCTATCAAACGCCCGACAACCTCCCATTTAAAGGAACTCCTTATACCTTATCCAGCACACTCAACAAATTCACTGCCATTGGATGCGACACCCTTGCCTATGCGATGGGTTTAACCAATACTGGTGTCTTCGAATTCGGCTGCTTTTCGTATTGTTCAGATACTAATAATGTCACAAATGGATCCTGTACCGGCGTCGGCTGCTGCCAGTCTTCCATCCAAGCAGGTCTCCAGCCTTCTGGACTGATCATCAATAGCTTTTACAACCACAGCAATGTGTGGAGCTTCAATCCATGCAGCTACGCCTTCTTGGCTGACCAAGACTTCAACTTCAACTTCTCTCTCTCTGATCTCTACAAAACTAATTTTCTGGACAGAAATGAACGAGTGCCGGTGGTGGTTGACTGGATGGCCGAGTGGAATGAGACATGCCAAGAAGCTACAAGAAACAAGGCAGACTACGCTTGTCTCAGCGAGAATAGCGAGTGCTATGACATTACTACCAATAGCCCTGGGTATAGTTGCAAATGCTCTCCTGGTTACCAAGGGAATCCTTTTGTACGTGGAGGATGTCAAGGTATATCATATGATATCGATCACTTTAAATCCTCCTGCTTGTTACCCCCCGCTTTAAAACAAAACATATTCGAGGACAAACATTGTACAAGTAGAATTGTCATTTTTCGCATCGTTCTTTAGTGTGTGGTACAAATAAATATTTCTCAAAATCATTTAAATTTGTTGAATATATATATATATATATATATATGACTTTTGAAGCTTGCTTCCAAAAGGAATCAAGTAGCTTTTGACTTTCCTTTTGAGCTTATTATTAATCTCGATCTGTTTTGGATTTCTATGCAGATGTTGATGAGTGTATGGATAAATACAGTAATAATTGCATGGAGAAATGCTATAATTTGCTGGGGAGTTACAACTGCACTTGTCCAAAGGGTTTTCATGGCGATGGTAGGATTAATGGAACCGGTTGCACTAAAGATGCCATAGTATTTTCAGCGCTCGGAAGCATTTTAGGTAATATTCTCTGCAGTATTACAAAGAAGTACGTAGAGTTTTCAGGGAGAGGGTTCTACGGTGGGATGAGAATTTGTCGAATCCATGGCAGAACCTCAACCAACGTGTTGTATTCAAATCTGTATTTGGGACTCCCCTAATAACCAATGAAACACAAGTTAATTTTTCTTTTGTAGATTCTATCTCAATAGGAACTTGATGAGTTGATCTACCTACACATCTTGCCCTGACTGCTATATCGGCAGATTTCTTGGTTGGTTAGATATAAATATATGAATGTCAGCTCAATTGAACTGACCCATTTCAAAATAGGGCTGATGGAAAGGATAGAAGGAACACGAGCTCAAGTTATCGCTTAGACTCACAACTAGTTGATATTATTAATTACCAAAGCCTTAAGTCATCCTTGACTTCAGGCTATGCTGGGCAAGCTGCGTAATTGTGCCATCTATATATATGCTTTAGCTTGAGGGGGAGTACTGCTATAGAAAAAGAGTTACCTTTTGTTTTCTTTTTCTTGCAAAGGAGGCAGAGTGTGCCATGCCTCTATGCTTCCTGGGTCGCCTTGTAGCTTCGGCTGACGCTGTATTGAGCTAAGACCAGGTTGACCAACACCCATTATAGTAAAAATGTAGGATCTGACCACCTGGGACCTATGCATGAGTTTAAAAGAAATTGTACATTAAACCTCTTGTGTAAGATAAACATTCTTCATGTAAATCACGGCCTCGACGTTATAATTCTTCTCATTAGATCATGACACTATCTGTCCAGGGTGATAGGTAATAGGTTAAATTGAACAATAAACAAACCAAACAAGAGATGAAACTATTTTGGGAGTGGCCTAATTAAGTCCTTCCACCTCAATATAGAAGAAAACTTGCCTCTAGTGTCCTCTCGAAGTCCCATAGAAAAATGTCACGCCAAGTACTTCAAAATCTAGCAACTGCATTCTAATTCCATGTTTTTCTATAAAAAAGAAAAAGAAAAAAAAGAAGGCAGTTGCAAAATTAAGCTAGCCCTTAAAGCCCATCTGAGTGAGGAAATGAGAAGTTTAAAGGAAATCTCTTTAGATACTCACCACTTTTCTCTAATAGTGAGAACGTTGTATTGAAACTATCTTTAAACAAAAATTATTCGAGGAAATAAACTGTTCTTTAAGACTATAACTATTGGATGAGAATTTGTAATGCTTTCCAAATGAAAATCTACATTATAAATGCATGGTTATTTTTTCCCTTCTAAAAGTTATTGTAGCTAAATCTAGATGGTTTAATTTGTGCATGTAGGAATTGGCTCAATTCTACTCTTTGGAAGCACTTGGACGTCATATTGGATGTGGAGGAAAATGAAGAGCAATAAACTCAAGGAGAAGTTCTTTCAACAAAATGGAGGTTTATTGTTACGGCAAAAGATTTGCTCTCGTAAAGGCGATACATTTAAAATCTTTACCATTGAAGAGTTAAAAAGAGCAACAAATAATTACAATGCCAGCACAGTTGTTGGGGAAGGAGGCTATGGTATAGTCTACAAAGGGATTTTACCAAACAACAAAATAGTTGCCATTAAGAAATCAAAATTAGTGGATGCAAGTCAAATTGAGCAGTTTATCAATGAGATTGATATTTTGTCTCGAATCAACCATAGGAATGTGGTGAAGCTCTTGGGATGTTGTTTAGAGGACCAAGTTCCTATTCTAGTTTATGAATTTGTCTCCAATGGAACCCTCTACCACCACATCCATACGCCAAAACATTTTTCATTGATCTCATTAGAGAACCGGATAAGGATCGCCGCTGAAACAGCTGAAGCATTGGCCTACTTGCATTCTGCCACATCCATTCCAATTATCCACAGAGATGTCAAGTCTTCTAACATACTCTTAGATAATAATTTCACTGCCAAAGTATCTGACTTTGGAGTTTCGAGATTGGTGCCTATTGATCAAACTCAAATAACAACATTGATGCAGGGAACTTGGGGATACTTAGACCCAGAGTGCTTCCCAACCGGTATGTTAACAGCTAAAAGCGATGTGTATAGTTTTGGCGTAGTTCTTGTGGAACTCTTAACGAGAGAGAAGCCTGTGTGTTTGAAAAGGACCGAAGAAGAGAGGAATCTGGTTATATACTTTTTCCATGCGATGAAAGAAAACCAATTATTTGAAATATTGGAGGAGCGGGTTCGAAGTGAGGGTTCAGAAGAACAACTCTTGGCCATTGCTCGACTTGCTATGAGATGCTTGAACATTAAAGGAGAAGAACGACCCACAATGATGGAGGTGGCGGTGGACCTACAAGGGCTAAGAGGGTTTCAAGGCCATCCTTGGGATAACGAAAAGGAGACTGAGAGGCTGTTTTCTGAAACATCTCATGGTTGTGTTGAAGATGCCCGTGAGACATATAGCATGAAGAACAACCAAGTATAATTAGGGAACCAACGATCACTTTGATTAGGTAGAAGGTTCCAACTTCCAAGTCCCATTTAATTATGAATAGTATAGGGACATTTCATCCAAAGTAGTGAAATTCTTGTCTTTGGCGTTTGAACAACTTTTCTTTTCTTGTTGTTTCCTTTCTTTCTTTTTTTTTTTATCTATATTTAGAAATGAAAGTTTTGTATTTCCAAGTAATTGGTTCTTTAGAAACAAATCCAGTAAAATGTCTTGTTATTATAAAAGAGTATCGCCAACTTAAGTAAATCCAGTTAACTAATTAATGGTAAAGAGAGGAATGATATGACAGCCAAAACCTTGGTTAAATTCTACTTAGGTTAAAATCTATAAACCCATGCACATAATCCTACAAAACTACAATAGCTGTCGTTACATGTGGGGAGGTGGGCCTAAATAAAAAACATAAAGCCCATTGGTTCTTTCTGAGAATCGAATTCAGACCCAAATAATTGGAGCTGAGTTAAGAAGAGCTGATGGCACAGTGGAAGGAGTTTCTTAATTCCTAATTCAAGAGATTGTAAGTTCAAGTCACGTTAAGAATGTAAAAGGAAAAAAAGCAAAAAACTAGGCTTCAGTTGATGCTACACGGGCTTGAGTCCAGCCCATTAAGTAATGACAAACCCCACAGGGTGGTACTGGTGCAGCTTGTGGGCCCATTTCTTGCGCCTTCAATTACTGATAGGTGTAGTCCACAAGGCTTGAATGTTGATCTAAAGTACTCTTCTTTGATTTTGATAAAAGTCATCTTTTGAGTGCCAGCAGGAATCTCTTAGTAGTCCCCTAAATTATTCTTATTAATGGGGCACACCATGTCAAATTTAAGGTTCAAAATTCAGTTATGAAACAAATCTCGAGTCTAAGAAGCATATACGGAATTCAATTCAGCTTATGAAACAGATCCTCAGTTTTAAGTTTGGGGTTTTCACATATTGGTTCACCTTAGATTTTGTTATCCCAATTTCATGACTCAAATTTATATAATGTCACCAGAGTTGTTTGACTCTGGTCTCCCCCGTCCCCCTTTTTTTTTTACTTTTTTGAAACCCATGATATCTTGGGATCCAAGGTCAAACTACTCTGGTAATATTTAGTGTCTTTTAGTCATTAATTTGGGAATTGAGTGTCTAAAAGACTTTAAATTGTAAAATCCCCTTTACCAAGTTCATTCCAACATCAACCTTTGACCCTTTCATGTAGACTTCTTAAGGAAGGGTGGCTCCTTGGCATTGCTTATTTAAGCGAGTTGGAGACCCTAGATGATCATCCAGCAGATCTAGCATTCTTAAGCAGTTCATATGGTCTATTACCTTCGGAATACACAAAGGTAGTCGGAGTAGAGACATCGACCTAGCCATCTGTAACGAGCAATGGCAACAAATGCCGCTCGATCCGTCTCTTTAATTTCCTACAACAACTTCACATTGTCATGGTTGGAAGTTTATGCACAAGACGAAAAGACAGTAACAAAGATGAAAACGAAGCCACTGAGCTAAATTACATATGTAAACTATAGTACTACAGGACCATTTAGCTTAGCCTCTTTTAGCTACGGGGCGATAAGTTTTAAGACTTAGTAAATGTAAGTTGAAACTCTAGGTTCTAACTAATGCAATGTAAAATAAAAGAGGAAATGCCCAGCTTGGGTTAGAAAACCGATATCACCTGGCCGGCTCCCACTTGTCGTACATTTGCAGAAGAGACCTGTGGCATATTGCTTTGTTTTCGTTTTTGCTTTAATTTTTTGTTTTTTTCTCCTACATTCCGGCTTTGCACTGGCTTGTTTTTTGGTTTCTATCATCAGCAACAATGTCAAGCAGATGTGGCAACATTAGCATTCCTTACCCGTTTGGCATCGAACAAGATCCCACCTGTCATAGAAACGAAGCTTTCAGAATGACATGCATCGAATCTGTTACACCCCCAAAAGCAATCCTAGAGATCTGTTCGAGATGTTGGACATATCATTGCAAGGGCAGTTGAGATACAAATTTTCCATAGGAATGGATTGTTACTCCAAATCGGGCAATCAAACCTACAATCAACGGGGCAGCTTCTCTGTGTCCCAACCGGACCTTCCTGGGTACTTGACAAGTTTTGGAACTGGTCCTTATACTTTCTCCAATACACGCAACAAATTCACAGCCATTGGATGCTACACCATGGCCTATTTAAAGGGTCCTGGCATGAGGATAATAATGCAACCTTTACAACCGGATGCGTGTCGTCTTTGCTTAGATACTGCTAGTGTACGTCACAGCCCAACTGGATCAGCGTTTTGGGCCCCCATAGGGAGACCCTCACTATTTTGTTTCCAATGCACCCAATCCCATGAGTGAGCGTCAAAACACATCATGTTAGACAAAGAGGACCGGACTCCTTTTAATCTTCACTTTGGACACCCAAGTGAGCGATGTTTTGGACACTCATATGAGTGATGTGGGATGATACCATTTTGTCACAGCCCAACTCGATTCAGCATAATATTGTCCGCTTTGGGCCCCCATAGGGTGCCCGCACGATTTTGTTTCCAACTCACCTAAGTCCAAGTCCATGAGTGAGCGTCAAAACACATAATACCAAGTTAGAATGGCATGCACGTATAGCCCACAGTTTGAACACTCACATAAGCGATGTGGGATGTAACAGCTAGTGTCATAAACAGATCCTGCACCATAATCGGCTGCTGCCAGTCCCTCATTCCAGAAGGTTTCGAGGATTTTGAAGTGGACATCGAAAGCTCCAGCAACCACGTTCGATAGTGTGGAGCTTCAATCCGTGCAGCTACGCCTTCGTCGTCGACCAAGACTTGTACTTAAACTTCACTGCCTCCGACCTCTTCAAAACTAATTTTCGGGACCGAAATGAAGAAGTTCCAGTGGTGATCGACTGGGTGGCAGCGTTGAATGAGACATGCCAAGAAGCTACAAGGAAGAAGCCGGACTACGCATGTCTTAGTGAGAATAGCTACTGTTATAATACTAGTACCAATGGCCCGGGTATCGTTGCAGATGCTCTCCTGGTTACGAAGGGAATCCTTCATTTACATCAGTACATGGAGGATGTCAAGGTATGATACCACTTAAAATCCTGCTTGTTGCCCCTGCTTTAAAATCCTCTCCAAAATTAAATCTTATGATATCGTTAGGACTAGCCCAATAACCCGTGTAACTTCCTACCCTCCAAAATAAATAACCACATATCATAGGACAAGTTTATTTTTGGTAAAATCCATAGGACAAGTTGGATAAAATAGAAATATTGGAGCAAAAAAGGTATAGTTATATAGGAACAACTGAAACATTAGCGGTTTGATGAAAAAATGAGTTGGTAGTTGCATGAGTAGTTACATAACCATCGATCAAAATTATAACCGACGGTCAAAATTAAAGCCAAAACCTCCTAGCTTAATATAGTATAATTGCAAACGGGACGGTTCGGTGTGAGGAAACATACTAGACGTGGACCTAGACCCTCTAAATAACGGTTTCGGTTTCAAATCCTGTTTCGACTTGAAACCTATTTTGATGGTTCCATACCTGATTCCGATAAGAGGACCCCCAGATTACAATCTAATTTCAAAACCAATTCTAACTTCTTTTGCTTTAAAAAAAAAACTTTTCTTAAAATAAGGACATCATTCAATTGATAAGTGTGCATCACGTTTACTACCTTTAGGATTAAATATAAAAATATCCAGCAAAAGTTGAATTTAAGTACAGTGTGCCACATGAAAGACTCATATGCCGGGTACGGAGTCCACGAGTCGGAACTTGTACATTGACCTAGAACCGGACTCTCATATATCAATCGGAACCTAAATTGGGTTATGGACCCGACTCGTTTATGAGTCAGAACCTAAAACAAGTTTCAAACCCAATTTTTTCATGCGTTGGAACCTCCAGATAATCATATATCCATTTACATCCATAGAGTTCATATGCAAAATTGTCAGTTTCACAGTCCTTTTTATTGTACAAACCAATTAGGAATCGCTTAGATATCAACACTCCTAAGATAAAAGTTAGGTCTTTGGGTACTAGTATGGGGCTATTTACGAAGTATAGGACCAGAATACGTCAATGGACATTCAATGGGCTTTGTTCTTAAGCCCAACGTACTCTTAATGGGCTCATTTGTCTCTTACTATGATATGTATGCGATGTAAACCATAGATACATTTAAACAAGTGGGCGCAAACCCTAAAGTCTTGTTATCACCCCGTGTGTGTAAATGGTTGGGTCGACGGATCATTTGGTGGGCCCGTTGGAAGCTCTCACCATAATTCGGTTAAAGGTAGATGCATAGAAATATTTGCCTTTTGAACAAAATAACATTTAACATATAGCACATATCTCTTACAGAGAGAACGATTTTTTATGACATTCATATTCTTTTATCATGAGTTCACAACGGGGAGAAACATGAGATACCACAGTAGTAAGAGTGTGTCATCTCACACAACTGTCAAGAGATTGATCCCTGCACAGGCAAGTAGTCTTACAGGTTGTTTACCACTTACTCATCTAGCAAAAAAACATCATACAGCCAGGATCCGGGTCCAATTATACTAATGGGCTTGTAAAAGGGCAAGAGTTGAGCCTTCCCACTGCCAAAAATGGACGGCATAGGATGCAGGACTAGTGTCCGTTTCATCTTAGGCATGGACTCCTCGGTTGTAAATGGACTTAGGCTTGGACATGGGTGAGTCCAACCCAAGTTCGGCCCATAGGCTTAGATTTCTTTGATTGCCTACACCTATGCCTGCATGGGACTCCATTATTGGATCAAGTGCGCATTCACATGGCTCTTGCGGCTACACGTGCTACCCTTGATGACAGCCTCTCTTTCAGCTGAGAGAGCCCATGCACAAACACTGGGCCCAATCCTCTTTCCTTTTAGCTTTTCTTTTACTTTTATTAGATTGTATTGTTAACAACAGAAAGCAGAAGAAGTTCCATGAGGTTTTCTCTTTTGTAGGGGTGCTAGTCCGAGCATGATTCAGAGAGCCTATATATCTCTAAAACTTTGGCATGTTTAATGTTTAGGACACACTTGAATTAACTAATAAAAGGCCTGAAGCCTGGCTGGGTCGGCTCAGCCCGATAAGTAGTACTGTTTGTAGATTAGTGATTTGTTTGAGCCCTGCTACATGGACTAACTCATGGACCGATCCATGGACTAACTCCATAGTTTTGGGAGGAAAATTACTTCACATCATGTGATTTTCCCCCCAAAACTATGGGGTTTGTCCATGGACTAACTCCATGAGTTAGTCCATGTAGACTTTTTGGATTTGTTTTCCCCAACAAGTGATACAAAGCCCTGCACAGCTTGACTTGATTGATGAAATGGGTGGCTCGGGCTAGGCACGAACAGCCGATGTCGGGCTTGGGCTGCATATGGGCCTATATTTATAAAGTCAGGTCGAGCCTTGATATCCCTCAGCAGTGGCGGACCCAGGATTTTCGTTTAGGTGGGGCTAAAATTTTGGTGGACTTAACATTTGAAAAAAAACAAAATTGCTAGAATTTTTTACATTACCAAATAGCATCTACACATTTTAAAAAAAAAAATGTCCAGCTCATTGAACTCAACTAGATGCATGTCATTTATTGAAATTTGGGCAACGAAGAGGTTAGGAATTATGATGCTAATCAAAAGTACCAAAAGGCATTAGATGAATAAAAAATAATTATAACCTTGATTTTAGATACTCAAACTCACATTATCATGTTTCACTAATATATAAGTCAAAATCAATGCCCAATGGAGATCGCTGCAAATTCAAGGTGAGTGTGTGTGAGAAAAAATTGAATACAATAATATTTTGAGGACACCCATCATTTCCCTTTTCACTTTCTTAAGCCTCCAGCCTTTGGATAATGGGAGTGGAATTCTACCTTTGAATTATAGTGGGGGAGCTCGATTGATAATGGCTCAAAGGGGTTTCGAAGTGTAGCAACAATGTGTTTTTTTTTTCTTTTTTTATCAACAAAGCTTTACATATGTGGGGCTATCTTTAGATATGTGTGGAACGACAAGTATAGACATGTGGGGCTTGTTCCAAGCCCCATTCAACTCTATGGAGATCTTGATTTTGACCTGGGGCGGCTGCCCAAATCGCTCCAACGTAGGTCCGCCTTTCTAAGGCCACAATCAAACTCATTAGGATCTCAATTTCCACCTGGGGCGACTGCCCCAGGTGGCTCCAACCTAGGTCCGCCTCTGTCCCTCAGCCATGATCCTGTTCATCTCTCATTATTGTCACAAATATCAAGTCAATCTACCATGAGGTCATTTTACACTTACGTGAATATGCCTCTTGTGACTTAATCAATGCCTTGAAATAATGGATCTACAACGGCTGCGGATCTAAAAGTGCTAAGGGGGTTTCAAGACCATCCTTAGTTCAACAACAAGGAGACTTAATAAGGGGTTTCTATGTGAAACATCCCAAGCTTGTAGGTTGTGTTGAAGATGCTCGTGGGCAAAGAGCCATTTCATTTCAACATAGAGATTGAGGGTCAAGACTTTTCACTCACTTTGATTTTTAGATAGAAGGGTTCCAATTAGTGAATAGTATGGGGTTACTATATCTCATGAAAATTAGTTAAGTTCTTGTATGGAGTGTTTGAAAAACTTTTCTTTTTCTCTTATTTCTGTTTTTTTTATCAGCATTTAGAATTGTAAATTTATATTTCCAAATAACGGATACTTTTGTTTCGTACCTCAGCCTATGAAGTTGGAAACCAAGATAGCACATTCAAGTGGAAAGAGGGGAGCCTACACCGTAGGAAGGAGAGCCTACACTAGTGCGAAGAGGAGACCCATACATATGGGAATAGTGGCGTACCCAATGATCGATCCCTAGACAACCGAGTGACATGCACGGTTCCCAACCGAGAAACCCCTATCTTTTAGTTCTTATTAGGTAAATGACTTAAAGCCCCACCACAAAGGTGCAACAGTGAACACCTTGTACTGTGCCTATGGGCTTTCATCAGCACACCTTTTTCTGTTTAAGCCTGTATTATATACTCATTCAACCAATTGGCTTTCATCTTTCGGCATAAGCCGCATTTTAGTTACATAAATTGTTTAAGCCCCAATGAGCCGCATCCTTATGCAAAAACGTTGTACATTGTCCTTCAGCGGTAGCTCAACTGGTTATGAATATTGGTGTGTGAGTAGAGTGTATGTGTTCGAATCTCCAATACATCAAAAAAAAAAAAAATTTGTGTCTTGTTAGGACAAAAAGTCAACAAAGGCAGCAAAAGTTTTTTTTTAAAAACAAAGTTGACAGTCGTCTGCCAAAACCGATGGCAGAGTGCACTCTCGCTATAGCGAGAGTACACCTCGCTATAGCGAGGGTAGCGCAGGGAGTCCAGTTGATTCCGGCCTCTTATGAAGTGTTTGAGATGGACTTCTTTTCTAAGTGGATAATTATAAGGAGTCTTAAGCACGAATTTTGGGCTATATATTGGGTGTTTCTCACAATCCAAAGGCAAGAGAAATGACACAGATCATCTCTCAAGTTCTGAATTTGTGATCTAATTGAGAGAAATTTTCTCTAGAGAGTTTTGAAGAGTTGTGCTGTCAAGTACTCTAGAGAAACAAGTTTCTTCTGCATCCCTTGTAAAAGATCATCTTCTTGCGTAGAAGATTTGAGGAGTCAAGCGTTGGATCTGTTGCAATCAACGGTGTGATGTCGTTAAAGTGTGATGCGACACAAGGTAACTTCAGTCTTTAGATAGGGGATATCTAGGGAAAAAATCTGAGTTTCTTGTAATTGCGAGATTCATAGTGTTTGATTAGATCCAGTACGGATCGGTGGTTTTTTACCCGGTTTGGGTTTTCCACCTTAAATTTGGTGTCCTTGTGGTGTGTGCTTGTGATTTTATTTCCGCTGCGTAGATTATTGTTTTTTTGCACACAAGTGGGTTGATTTATTGAGTTGACCAATCTAGAGATCTCGAACCCTAAACCTTTCAATTGGTATCAGAGCGGGTTACACTAATTTGCTGTGTTTGATCTAAAGAGATTTCTAGAATGGTGTTCAATCGAGAAGGGACATCAACTACTAAGCCCCCTTTGCTAGATGGTTCTAATTATGCATATTGGAAGCAAATGATGATTGGGTTTCTTAAGTCCATTGATGATGATGTTTGGGATATTGTTGAGGAGGGTTACTCCAAACCAACAATTGTGGTTAGTGGACAGACTGTTCCTAAACCTAAAGCTGAATGGACTAAGGATGAGAAGCATGCCTCCAATTGTAATAACAAGACAGTAAATAGTATATACAATGGAGTGTCTGCTGAAGAGTTCCGTAGGATTTCCACTTGCAAAACCGCAAAAGAAGCGTGGGAAGTCTTACAGACAGTATATGAGGGTACAGACACGGTGAAGCAATCTAAATTGCAAAGGCTGACTAAAGAATTTGAAACCATCGTGATGGAAGAAGATGAGACCTTTGATGAATTTTATGCAAAGCTGAATGATATTGTCAATTCTGTTTTCAATCTGGGTGAGGAAATTCAAGAAAACAAGATTGTCAAGAAAATCTTACGGTCTCTACCTTCGAGATTCGATTCTAAAGTTGATGCTATTGAAGAAAACAAGAATCTTGATATCCTTAAGGTAAATCAGTTGGTTGGAAATCTTCAAACCTTTGAAGCAAACCGTTTGGATAAAGGAAAATCAAAAGAGAAAGGTATTATTTTGAAAGCCAACTCAGAATCAAGAAAGAAGCCTGAAAAGAAAATTGTGTCTGATTCTGAATCTGAGGCTGAAGATGATTTGACTGAAATGTTCAATGTCTTCAAGGACTACATGAAGTCAAAACAGGTTAAGTGGAAGAGTTCTAATTTTGCGAAAAAGAATTCTGCAAAAGGAACTAAGTGTTTTGAGTGCCATGGCTATGGTCACTATGCTAGTGAGTGTGCCAACAAGAAAAGGGTGCAATGAGAAAGGCTCTCAACACAACGTGGGAGGAACAGTCATCAGAAGAAGAACAAGATCCTTCAATTGAAACTTCTGAAACTGTGAATGGCAAGTTTGTGGCTTTCATGGCTAATTCTCTATCTGACAATGATACTGATGAAGATCATGGTGATGAGAATGTCAGATCAAGAGAAAGATTATGAAGCGTTGTATCATAAAACATATGCTGATTGTGTTAAGATGTCCAAGTATGGCTACAAGATCTCTATCAAGTTTAAAGCTGCTCAAGAAGAAAATTCTGCATTAAAAATTGAATTAGAGCAAGCACTTGAAAAGATTCATCTCTTGGAAAGTCAGAAAAACTGCACGGCTGAAACTTTGACCACTGAGAGTCAAAAACTTGAAAAGGCTGAACAAGAGATTGAGAATCTGAAGCAAGAGATAGAGACTGTTAAATCTGAAAAAGAAGATTTGCAAGGAAGACTGAAGATCACTCTGTCTGAGTTAGAAATCAAACAAGCTTCACTAAACAAGATGAACACTGGTTCGAAGACTCTTACAAATATCTTGTGTAGTCAGAAGTCTCAGTTTGACAGAAGCGGTCTCGGTTATGATCATGGTGCGTCCACTTCAAAAGATAAAGGTAAAATAATTTTTGTTTCTAGTGTTGCGAATGCTACTCCACATACTGCACTTTCAAATAATATGTCGAGTAGTTTCATGAAAAAGAATGTGTCTCGCACTGCAACGCACATCCACTTGTCACCATTGTAGAATGAAAGGACACATTCGTCCCCATTGCAAGAAGCTGCAAAGTCTACCAAAGACCAAGCAATGGCGGAAGAATTTTTCTCCACCCAAGACTACTCTAATTTCAGTTAGAAAATCTGATTTGCCTAAGGAGTTTGCTCACACTATGCTAAAAGTTCAAACTACAAAAGTATGGGTGGCTAATCATAAAAAGCCCTGATCAAGGAGGTCAAGTCCACATCCCCAGTGCTGATACGAAGATCATATTGAGGGGGAGTCAAAATCGAGGGGGAGCTACTGCATCAAGATTGATAGAAGCTGCATGATGATTTTTTGTTTGTCAATTATGGACAAATTCAGGGGGAGGAGAATGAAGCCCAGAAGAGTTCTACAAGCTAAGGCAATTCAAGATCTACAGTGCTGATTTTTTTGTTTAAAAATTCATTGTATTTTGGGTTTTTATTTTGGGTAGATCTTATTGTATTGTTCTAGGAGATTTGTCCACGAATTGCCAAAAGGGGGAGATTGTTAGGACAAAAAGTCAACAAAGGCAGCAAAAGTTTTTTTTTAAAAAAACAAAGTTGACAGTCGTCTGCCAAAACCGATGGCAGAGTGCACTCTCGCTATAGCGAGAGTACACCTCGCTATAGCGAGGGTAGCGCAGGGAGTCTAGTTGATTCCGGCCTCTTATGAAGTGTTTGAGATGGACTTCTTTTCTAAGTGGATAATTATAAGGAGTCTTAAGCACGAATTTTGGGCTATATATTGGGTGTTTCTCACAACCCAAAGGCAAGAGAAAAGACACAGATCATCTCTCAAGTTCTGAATTTGTGATCTAATTGAGAGAAATTTTCTCTAGAGAGTTTTGAAGAGTTGTGCTGTCAAGTACTCTAGAGAGACAAGTTTCTTCTGCATCCCTTGTAGAAGATCATCTTCTTGCGTAGAAGATTTGAGGAGTCAAGCGTTGGATCTGTTGCAATCAACGGTGTGATGTCGTTGAAGCGTGATGCGACACAAGGTTACTTCAGTCTTTAGATAGGGGATATCTAGAAAAGAAATCTGAGTTTCTTGTAATTGCGAGATTCATAGTGTTTGATTAGATCCAGTACGAATCGGTGGTTTTTTACCCGGTTTGGGTTTTCCACCTTAAATTTGGTGTCCTTGTGGTGTGTGCTTGTGATTTTATTTCCGCTGCGTAGATTATTGTTTTTTTGCACACCAGTGGGTTAATTTATTGAGTTGACCAATCTAGAGATCTCGAACCCTAAACCTTTTCATGTCCCTTGTCAACTTAGATTTAAAATCAGTTGATGTATGCTAGAGATTTTCTTTGAGAAGATATGATGGTTAATCGCCACTCAAAGGTTTGAAAAGTAGGTTTTCATTCTCCCATCTTTACACACACGTTGACATAGGGATAGCATGAACGGATCAGGCTATCTAAATAAATGACCGCGGATGGTACGGATGGTATAGTTTTGTCAGATGAGAAATGCTATTCAGCCTGAAAGGAGCTTGAAATAGAGCATGAATTGAAGTGAAAAGACATTTAAATGAAAAGACATTTGGGTGAGGGACATTGAGTGAATGACATTTAAGGGTCATAGGTGAAAAGACATTTAAATGAAAAGACATTTGAGTGAAGGACATTGAGTGAATGACATTTAAGGGTCATAGGTGACTTTTCCCTCTAATTCAGGCTCTATTTCATGCTCCTTTTCATGCTGAATAGCATTTCTCTTGTCAGATTATGGGTATAGAGATTTTAACTATTTAGTCGAATTTGACAGGCAGAAATGAGAACTATAGTTCTTTCACTCAGCCTTTCTCAAATAAGTTCTAGAACACATTTTTTTTTTTGCCAACCAAGGTGGTCCGGGCTTGATATCACAATCAATAAACCCATCATGAGTCACAACTTTTTTTTTTTTTAGGGTAAGAAGTCGCACCTTGATGCGACACAAGGTAGGTGTAAGTTGAAGGTGAGTTGGAGTTTACTCAAACTCATGCTAAAGTGAACTCGGTGACACGATAGTTTTTACCATTTGTAAGTAGGGAAACTAACCATCGAGTCCAGCAGCCCCCTTGGGCCTTAATAGTTGGCACTCCATTCCCAATCAAGGTAAGAATTCTCATTGTCATAATAGAAAAGAAAAGTTTTGAGATGACGAAAAACATTCACCTGAGCACTATACATTAGACCATCCTAAAGGTGGTGGGACCCACCTCTAAATACGCATGATGCATGTCTCGGATGCACAATGCAATATGGGCATGTGAATATCTCCCCCATGACCATATATCTTGAGGACCTTCCATTAATATGTTACTGTGGTATCTTGGATTACACTGACTTGAGCCAGGTGAGGGTCTAGTGATCCCTGGTGGAATCAACTTTTATGAAAAAAAAAAGTAGTTTATAGCGATAAACATGGAAACGAATTGTTGGAAATGAGAGAGTTTATTTTTGAATTATTAAGATTTTATAAACAGGCACCCGCAAAATTTTAGAAGCCTGAACAATTGTTGGGCTTTTACGCATAGGATAAGAAAATGAATTTTACATATGCAAAAGTTATATAAATGATTTTTCTCATACGCTCTACTGTAGACATGGGGCTCATTAAAAGACTGAGGCCCAGACATTGGCCCATCTAAGTCCAGCCCAGTTGAGACAGCTGTTAAAAATCGTGACCCGAGTAAAAAAAAAAAAAAAAAATCCGCTCGGCCGTTGCAACTTTCCCATTCGCCTTAAAATGGCAACAGGAGAGTTCCAAACCCTAGATCAAAGTGATATAGAGATCTCCTTCAAGGGTTACCTTCTCTATCCACACCTTGAAGAGATCTCTCTGAAACCTTCGATTCGTCGGAGGGTCTTGATCTGAAATCGATAAAAAGACATCTCAGAAAGCCATTGCTCGCTCTTCATCGGCTCTTGGCTCGCTATGATGCCTACATCTCCTTCTTCTTCTTCTTCTCTTTTGCTTTTTCTGTCTTTGGTATTTGAATGATTCTTAACAGGACAGGATCTGGGAAGGAAAATAATAGTTTCTCATGTCTAATCCTCAGTTTGTGAGATGAGATTTTTTTTTTTTTTTTCCTCTCTTAAAAATGATCTTCATTTTTTTATTTTTTTTCATTAAGTTGATTCTCTGTTTTTTATTTTATGTGATTTTATTTTTTTATTTATATTTTGTGTGATTTTATTATCAACATGTTGTTTGTGGCCAACTCCTAATATACACTGTACCCTTATTATTTGTTTTTTTGTTTTTTGTTTTTTGTTTTTTTGTTTTTTATATGAGGAAAATATATCAGTTTACACATAGTCCAAATGTAAGAAAGAACATCAATTTCAATTGCTGGTTTGTGGTCATGATTTGTAAATGCTCAACTTGTTGCCTTCTTGGCCCTATCAAGTCTACAGGCCATCATCTCTTAATTGGCCCCCTATGCCAACCTCTGTTATCCATGAGGTATCAACTTAATCTATCAGAGTACCTAAAAATACATTGATTTGAAGTCCCAAAGTGCTATCAAGCATATATTATTACTTGATTTGTCTCATAATCTTGTGTTGAATATATCTAAATGTTTATGGTATTGTTTAATTGAGTTACCTTTTACCTGTTCTTCTATAGGAATTGCAGAGTTCCAAATTCTACAAAAGCTTCTAATTAACCCCTATTTTGGATAGCTAGGGGCGAATGATGGGGGAGGCAACCTTTTCTTTCCTCCGCCCCTTCATTTGCTACACATAATGGTACACCTGATCAATGGTTGCGCTCATCTTACATAAGCCACCAAACCTTAGCATTGAAGGGCCAAGCACCTTACAAGGCTAAGCAGCTGTTACTCCCACAGCAGCAATTAAAAGACACTAGCATGAAAGCTCCTGCTCGCAGGGTTAAATATCATCCAAAAAAATGTTAGCATTCAAATTAATTATCAACTAATAAAAAGGGTCAGAAATCATTCAATTAATATCAAATAAAAATGAGATCTTTTTTTTTTCTTTTTTCCTTTGATTCATGCATGTGTTTCAATTTTGAAATGATGGTTTTTATTTGAGTGTATTTTTCAACTTTAATCGGTTATGGAGTATCCTCTACTACTAAAATTTTAGGTTAAAGTGTTGGTTATGTTTAATGTTAGTTTTGATCCAAGATGATTGAACTATGGGGTCCAATAAAAATCTGAGCAATCCACCAAGTGGAGATGAATATGCACCAGTGGAGAGAAGTCTTTCTCTTCATCTCAATGTGAGGTTATATTAGCTTGGTCAATATAACCCAATTTATTCTTATAGCAATCACTTGACTGAAATTATTATAAATATGGTCCAAAATATCATTATTCATGTGAGATGGTGAAAATCTAAAATAAAATTACAACAACAAAACCCAAACCAACTATGTTCTTAATACAATCAATTGGGGGGGGGGGCGGGGGGGGGGGGGGGGGGGGATTTTAATAGTCAAGGGCTGAACCAAACTGTACAGTCCGGATCCACTATTTATTCCACACAAGGGATCCCTATATGGGCCAATCCCCATGTGCCACATGGTCAAGAGAACGAGTGTACAACACTCCTGTTTCGCCCAAACAGGATCCCCTGTTGGGCGAAACAGGGGATCAAGGGCTGAACCAAACTGTACAGTCCGGATCCCCTATTTAGTCCACACAAGGGATCCCTATATGGGCCAATCCCCATGTGCCACATGGTCAAGAGAACGAGTGTACAACACTCCTGTTTCGCCCAAACAGGATCCCCTGTTTGGGCGAAACAGGGGATCCAGATTCAAACTGTAATGCCATTAGTGTGGCAAATGGCCCTACCTACCTAATACATCAAAAATCAGTCTAACATGACATTTCTAAACATCTGATCTTGTGTGATAAAATGCACGATCAAAACCAATTCGTATTGACTATCCATAAGACCGCTTTTAAATTAGATGGTTAGAAATATTGAATGAAACTGTTTAGAGGAAGCCGCTGGTGATCTGCTGGTGAACTTGAGGCTCTCTTGAAAATTCATTTGTAATGCCAAACAGTTTTTTATGGATTGGGCTGGGATGGGGCTGCTGAAGATCACTCCACATATAGGGGCTAGAGCAGGGCTGTATTTTTTTTTTATAGGAGACCAGGGTTGCGTTTGTAAGCCCACGACCCAACGTATATAGCTGAATAGTAAAATTGGCTACTGCACTGTCTGCCCAACCCCAGCATATTTAATACAAAGGGATGTGTATATTTTGCCAACAGGAAGATTACTGGACATTGCATACCAGTCCAGTGGGTCCACTATGGATGGGGTGGTTAAAAAAAACAGCAGCTCAAATCCTGGTTGGGAAATTTTGGATGATGTAAACGGTAAACCCCAAAAATTATAGTGTTGGGATGTGGGTTGAAAGCCTGAGTTGACTCAGCCAGGAGGTAGACTTTCCCCGGAAAGGAGGGAAAATAAAAATGGAGGTATTTTAAAATACCTCGGTAATCTCTCTCTTTACCTCTCTCCCTCTCTCTTTGTTGGTGCCATACCTCGAACCAGTGACCTGATACGTTAAACCATAGGTTTTAACCACCATGACAAGGTAGAGATTGGCGGCACATGAATTCATATTTACTCCTTTAAAACTATAAAAGGTACCAGGCCTACCCATCTGACAACACATGCCTTCGTCTGTAGAATAAAAAAGGCTTTTTCTGGCAGGAAGTTTGCCAACCATCCATCAAGCAACATAGGCTGCAAGCTGAGATCCAACGCCCCCTACCCGGTATCTGTGCCATCCGGGGCACGGATTTCGGACCGTGTATACTTTTCCATATGCACTGATATATATGATCATGTGAGACGGCGGCATGTGAACAGGACCGGCTCACCATATAGGCAGGTGAAGCAAGTGGTGGGGGTCTCACCATGAGGGGGCCTTATAATTTTGTAGGCATGGGTGGCTAGGTTGGATTTCTTTCCATTTTCAAAGTCGAATCCCAATTCCCAAACTCAAAAAAGCAAAGAAGATAAAAAAAAAACTCCAAAATCAGAGAAGATAAACGAAACAGAAGCAAAGTAAAAGTAACTATTCTAAAATAAGTCCGTTTTTTAAGGTATCAAATCTCACCGGTAATCATCTTAAATGAATTGAAATGAACCCGAGCTAGAAGAAAAAATCGATCACAATTTGATCCGTTTTCTAATGAAACTGAAATTTTATCATTGGAAAATTTTCATAGAATCAGAATTACAAATAGGTCCTTTTTTTATATAGAAAATACTCTCTTTTTTTTTCATAAAATGGCATTTCAAATCAATATGACTCCAAAATAGAAAATATCCAATACAATTCCAGAAATTCATTGATACCAATAATTCCATATTATCTTATCATATAATTAATCTAACACATTAATCCACACTTGCAACTAAACATAATTATTAAATAAAAATACATTCCCAAAAATCATAATCTGATGTCTAAAGGCCTGCTGGATTGGTTAAATTAACTGATAAAAGAGCTCTTTCCAAAAAAAGAAAAGAAAAATGAAAACAGGGCATGTGTGCCAACGAAAACCACATATGCTGATATGCGTAAGAAAAAAAAATGAAAAAAAAGGAAGATGGGTTTCAAAACCCATGCACTGTTGTGACGGAACGTTACTTGTTCTGCACCGTCCGCCCTTTGATGTGGTTTTGTTTCATGTGCAAATCACATGCGTTTAATTCTACCACCACCTCACATGTGAAAATTAAATCTGAGTATGAAAAATAATACCTTTTTACACATCATTTACACACCAAAATTTCACACGTGATGCGTAAATGACCTCAACCAAACATGAAGATGTGTAAATGATTCACATGAGTTATTTACATACGTAAATGCTCTCAACCAAACAACCCCTAAAAGAATTGTATATGGATAACTCTTGACCTCTCATTGTTAACCATTACTCTGATAATTTAGTAGTTTTTGTCATCATCATTAATGATTTTATGCTCTTTTCGGTTATTTCATTTAGCAGGAGGATTTAAATCGAGGGTTGCATTTTCTGCTTGGATTGGATATTTGGACTGCGCGTGCTCTTTTGGGTTGAGGGTTTTCTCATGTCACGCATAGAAGCTAGGGGCCTCGTTTATACTTTCGCCTTGGGCCACATATTGTCTTGAGACGGCCCTGCATGTGAAACGCTATGAGGGATCCTCACTGCTGATGTGGCGGCAATTCCCCTCTAGCGCTTTCCGCATAACAAGCGATCTGATTTTCCGACCTCCCCCTCGTAAGAAATCAACCGGCAGAAGAGGAAATGCATATATATATATATGATGATTGATATATTAATTAAGAATGTAATTAATTAGCATAATCTTATACATATTCACTAATCACATTTTTTTGTACAGGATCAATTTTATGGTGGAATCAATCCTTTATCTGGTAAAACCTGGGATGCACAACACATTGGAATGATCTACCTAAGAGGATATGGACTCAGGTAAGGAGTCATTCGTGTTCCCCAAGTCCACGGCTTCCCTTTTTTGACCCTGGGTGCGAATTTTTTCAAACAAATGACTCCTATTGTTTTCAAATAACATAAGAAAAGCCACTATATTTTTGTGTTTTTACTAAAACTACCTTAACTGAAGTTTAGATTTTATACAAAGTAACTACTCGCCATTTTATTTGTTTATGACATATCTAACCTTGAGATAAACTTAAATGGGCCATCTACGCTTTAAAAGATAAAATGATTGTTTTGCCCATAGGCTATCCGGTATAATTAGCTATATTGGACCATCATTTTCATCCAAAGATTAAAATATGTATACCTTGGGTGGTTTTTGTGGCCTCACGTGCTAGATGTGTGTTTATTTTATATAATTTTTGTTTTTGGGGTAGAACTTTTATATGATTTTATAGTTCCCCACCGAAGAGGGTATCAATACAAGGGTGACTTTGGGAATGCAATCTAAGGAAGGTGAGACCCATTTCATGGACATCAACACATTGAAGGCCTTTCAGGTAGAGATGAAACCATTTGACAGAGAAGTCAAGAACATCGATCTGAAAGAGCAAGACTTTCTGGTCAACTTTCACACATGTACTTGGAAATGTTTCATAGGGTGAATATATTCTTCTTCCACCACTGCACCCTAGATGGATAGAGTCCAGTTGTCGAAAGCATCACTAGCTTACCCTCTCATGGGAAAGCCCACTTCTCAACACTACCCCTAATAATAAACCCGGGTGGAACACTTTTGGCGACATTTTTTTTCCATACCAAGTTGTTCCGTTTGGGATTCGAACTCACAACCAGTTACCCGTTACCGTATTAAGTTTCATCTACTAACCATTCCTACAAGAACCATAAGGCATTTGTAGAGACAGTATAAGCACTTTTCAATACTCCCCTTAAGTGGAGCCCACTTCTCAACAAGTCCCCCTATGCTTGCTCTTTTGTGGGCAGGGCAGAGCTACTGTGGGGTTGGCCACCTCCCTGAAGCTCAATCTCTATTGTAAATTTCAGCAGTTATTCACATTGGCCTGACCCACGACTTTCTTCTCCCATAGCCCCCTCCCATGCACAAGGCATATTTCATGATTCTGTCACTTCTTGTGAGGCCCACCTAAGGCATGCCAATCATGGGAGAAGGAGAGGTGAGCGATCAAAAGAAATAAGTGAAACCTATATGTGTGCGAAATTTCAACCCTACTAAATCATTTTAATCTTTTGATCCATGTCCCCTCAAATTTAATAGTTTTACATGCATGGCATCATTTTTATAGGATTTCATTTCAACGTTGAATAAAACTATAAGTGCCAAATTAATTTAGGCTAAGGGAACTAAAAATATTATGATGCATTCTAAGACCGTTGAATTTGAAGACCATATATCAAGGGGTTAGAATAATCTAACGAATTTGATATTTTCCACACACCCACGTTTCATTGTGATCTTTCTATCCTCCACCTCTCCCATGACTGGCAAGTCCCAGGTGGGCACCACAAACAAGTCACACCTTACTATGTGTTGACACAGTTATCATGGAATAAAACTCAGATGTGTAAATTAAAGTTACTTCATATATCTTCAACAATATTTTGATAAATTAAATTCAAAAGGAGATAAGGTGAGAAATGAAGTAATATTATATGCAGGTGCTAAAAACATTCCAAACTTCCTATCCTTGGTAAAATATGATTTTTGGAGTTGATTTTTCAATTGGAAACAAGTAATTTTGAATAATTCTCCTTAAAGTTCTTTATTAATTCCTATTTTGGATTGTTATGCAGATGTTGATGAGTGTAAAGATAACAATAATTGCAAGGAGATATGTATTAACTTACCAGGGAGTTACTACTGCACTTGCCCAGAGGGCACTACCTACGGTGATGGCTGGAAAAACGGAACTGGTTGTATTACAACTGCCAAAGGATTTCCTGTGCCCCAAGGTCATTTTAGGTAATATGTTCTATTTACTGTATTAGTAGAGAAAATAGGGATTTGGTGGGGGCCGGGGTTCTATATATTCTTTGATCCACCCTACATATGGTCCTAAAAGTTGGCACTGGCCCAGCCAATAAGAAAAGCATTGTGCCTCTTTTTATCAAATTTGTTAGGCTGGGTTGATCATCCTATATTTCAAATCAAGAATATGAGAGCCGAATAGTTGCCCTTTTAATCATTGAACTCGAAAATCAAAATTGAGTCCACCCTAAAAGCAAGTTCATTATTTGAATGAGAAAGTGAGAGTGAGAAATCCTCACTATTAAGTGAAGAAATAAGAAATCCAGTGGTAGAGAATCCCCACTAAAATTAAGTTTACCATGCACTTGTTTTTAGTCGTGATTCTCCATGTGCGTGGTTTGAAATTTAGAATATCGAAAGGTATACAGGAAAATCTATTTCGAGACTTTTTTTCAAGTGAGAAATATTGGACAAAAGAATTGTTCTCTGTGACTATAAGCACAATGATTAGAGAGGTTTTCCAGATTAAGATCTAAATTTTTGAATGCGTGGTTATTTTCTCTCTTTTAAAATAATTTTGATAACAATATTTTACAACTAAAATATTTGTGTATGTAGGAACTGACTGAAGCTTGCTATTTCTATTCATCACAAGTACTTGGACATACTTGGTCTGGAGATGAAGGACGAGCATTAAACTCAAGGAGAAGTTCTTTCAACAAAATTGAGGTTTAGTGTTACAACAAAAGATCTGTATCCGTAGAGGTGATACATTCAAGATCTTCACCATCAAAAGAGTTAGAAAGGGCGACAAATAATTACAATGCAAGTATGATAGTTAGGCAAGGCGGGTATGGTATAGTTCACAGAGGAGTTTTACTGGATAACAAAATAATTGCCATTAGAGAATATGCTTCTTATTCTGCTTCCATCTTTTGGGGCCACCTCTATTATCCTTTGTTAAATAGACCCGACCATAACAATTCATGTTGTCATTGTTGTTATTATTGATTTTTTCCTTTCTCTTTTATGCATGGCATCTCGCATCACACAAGTTACTTACAGGGTGCTCATGCTCTAGGCCAGCACAGGCCTGACCCATATGTATTAGGAATTTACGATGGATTAGAATATAATCTTTAGACCTGTGGACTGTGACCAAGCTTAATTTTCTGGCCAATTAAATGGGCTAGGCAGGGGCTAATATGTTCTTGGAGCCCACTTATTCAACATACTTGACAAAAAGTGCGTATATCTTTTGCAAATGGGCTGGGGCATTAAATTCAGGCTGGTGGGCTGGACCTAGGCTAAAATCAGGCCTGATAATTAAATGGGCCAAGGTTAGAAAAGCTTAGGCCCAGCCCGATGAAGGTCATGAACACTCCCTTGTTTATATTTTAGTAAAGCTAATCCAAAAGGTCCTTTTTTAAACAATTTATGGGGATACTCAAACAGTAATATGGAAAGTTTCTTCCTACTCATGAGCGCCTCACATCCATGCATGGGAGCAGTGGAACTCTATAATGGAGCATAACCATTGAAAATCAAATTTGCCAAAAAAAAAAAAAAAAAAAAAGGAACGTCCTTGTATGAGATGTACCAAGTTTTACTCCAGGAGTACAGATATCCAAGATTATTTGACCCAATCCACTAACTTGACCCCTATTCAATCTGCATCACTTGATTCACTTCCTAGTCTTGTTGATCATGGGCCGGATACACCTGGCCACACAGTAAAACAAGCCTGGATTAGGGCTGACCGTCTCACACGCCCAAATAAATTGGGTTAGGGTGGAATCACATATCTTTTAACAATTTGGCAGTTTAATAGTTTTTTGTAGTTAAAGGGTAATTTATTTTATATAGAATGATCCAAGCTTGTATTGTTTTTTTTTTTTTTTGTTTTTTGGCCTAGAAATAAACTCAAGTGTATCCTTAATACTTGGAATGAGTTGGGTTTGGGCCAATTTTCTGCAAATCGAGTCAGGTGAAATCAGCTTAACGGGCTGACTTGCATTGGATGAAGGTTATACAGGTTGACTCGAGTTGATCAAGATCAAGTGCAGGTTGGGGTTATGAGAGTCCCATTTTAAAATTGGATATTCATATGATAAGGATTGGACTGGAAATATAGAGATTGTAACCATAAACTACTTTCAAATTAAATTCAATGGCCAGTGAGGGTCCAAATGAATCTAAAATTAGATCTCTAACCAGAATCATCATGAAAGGGACTACTTTAATAAAGGTGGCCTCAAGTGGACCAGAGGGCTCGACAGCACATGCAGTCCCCTGGTACGAGAACAGTTTCGCTGTTGATAACGGGTGCGTGCGACCTTATCCGTTGGGTGGACCTGTTTCGTGTCCACGTACCATTGATTACAGGGAGCAGGAGTAATTCTTTTGAAATCTGTGGGAACTGCTGCCACACAATGCGGATAAGTGCAAGGGACAAATGACTCTTCCACTATCTATCACATCTCAGTTTGGATTAGAAAGAAGATAGAGAGATCCCAATTCCCAAAACAGTACCACTTTACATGGATCAATTAAACGTTTAAACCTCACCGTCCTCCACTTTTCCATTATATCTACATTATCTCTGACTATATTCATATGACACAACTTCTTGATTGGATTGATCACCTTTAAAATATACTCCCAATGATCTTCTCACCTGAGTGGCTCACTCTATAACCCAACCAAGCAATGCATTAGTAAATGGGTTGAGTACACTTTAAACGGAGCTGTTCACTTACTAAAATCTCTTACAGAAATTCAAATTATTTAGGAATTCAGAATTCCTATTAGAAATTCTGTGTTTCATTATCAGAATTCATGAGCATTTGAAATTCCAACTATTTCAAATTCCAAAAAACCTAGTATTTGAAAAACCACTTCAACAAGTAGGATTTGGAAATCTCGATCACTTGGCACATAAATTCCGGAAGAGGGACGATAGCATTCCGGGAGTTTAGATAGGAATTCAGGCCATGAATGAAACAACGAATTTAGAATTTCAGAATTTGGCAGCATTTCAAATACCAGCATTTGAAATTCTCAGACAACCACTAAAACATGAATTCTATGAATTCTAGTAAAGAAACGGACCCTAAAAGTCCACTATTGCTTTTGATCCACCAAGGGGTAACCCTTTTATCTTTTCAATTGGGTTTCTGTTTGACATTTTTTACTCGTTTAATCAAAATGCCAGGCTCAGGCTGAACCTATTACCTGATCATGGGTGAAATTAGGAAATTTTCCTTTTATTTATTAGGGGTCATATGCATGGAAATATAGTAAGGATTTCTGAACAATCTTGAGTGGTGATGGTGGTGGTGGGAGATGGTGTGTTGCTTGTGAACCCAACAAAAGAAATTCTCTTGCTTGGTTTTTGTTTTTCTGAGTGTAGTTTCTCTCTTGCCCATGTACATTCTCCTTATCTCATCTTGACAAATTTCATTTGTTTTTTAGTCAAAAAAACAAAAAAAACAAAAGAAAAAAGAGTGTGGATCTAGGGTTTTTTTTTTTGGGGATTTTTTACGAGAAATTAAGCTTAAAAATTAATTAAATGGTTTTATATAGAAAGACCATCAAATGAAGAGATAATTGTTCGTACATTTTTTTTTGACGAAATCCAGCACAGTTGATGATATCGTCAACTTTCGTTACAAAAAATGATATTATGCTCTATATTCTTCTACCTAGTTATGGAAAGGTTATGAAAATCATTGCCTTTTATGTCCCAATGGTCTTTCATAAGTTGTCTCATCAATCTTCCTTATGTATAGGGTCCCATGCTTAGTTTCTACAAATTTGTTTCCCCTGTATGCATGCTTTTGGAGGAGTTTGAGTTTGCAATGCAAGGGTTTTGGGTGAAATGCCTGAATAAGAACTTTTTATGATTTGGCAGTGTCTTTGAGCGAGGTTGGAGGTGATGAACTTAATTATGCTTTTGTGAATATTTAGAGTTCGAAGCCATTTGTTTGGAGAAATTTCGTAAGTCTTCATGATTGTGACTTGTGAACAATATGTAGGGGAGCCAGGGTTGGCATCTTGGAAGTAAACGAATATGATTTTTTCCCCTAGATATTGTATTGTTTGTGTGGAGTTTTAAAATCCAAAAAGTGTTTATTCTTTCGTTCATCTGTAATCGTTGAACCAATTTAACAATGGATTTGATAATGGATGGATTGAACACACTTCGTATGTGATTTGTGAAACACTTATCAAACTCTCCTCCTTTGATGTATTCATTCACCTCCTTTCGAATTTTCTTTATTTTTTTAACATGGCTATTCATCTTCTATCAAATCTCAACATCATCCCCTCAAAACCTAAGACAACCATGTATTGAAAACCATCAAAGAGGCTAAAGAAAAGTCGAAGAAGAAAAAGCTTGCAGGAAGTTGATCATCAACTTGGTTGATGATATCGTTAATTCGGGTAATTTCGTCCAAAAGAATGTACAAACAATTATTTCATCATTTTATGGTCTTTCTTCATAAAACCGTTTAATTATGGTTTAAGCTTAATTTTATTCGAGTCTATTTGACAATGTGGTGGACCTTGTGGAAGGAAATAAATGAGTTCCTTTCTAAGGGTAATCAGTTAAATCCCATGAATATAATCCTTTCGATTAAAGCATTCTTGCATAATCTTAATAATCCTTGCTTTATAAGGGATGGAAAAAAAAAAAGTTAAGGAAGAGGAACCCCCAAAAGCAACTAGATCCAAGGAGGAGGAGGTGGTGATATTCTTAAATATATATATTTAAGAGCTTTTTGTATATACCCCCCTAAGGTTTGTAAGATTTGTATATATGCCCCTGAGATTTTAGTATTTGTAAATGGGCCCCTCTTTTTCCTTTTTAATATCTTTCATGTTTTCCAAATCAATATTCCTAACAAGAATGGGTAGTCGCATGAGATTTGCATTGGATTTTTATATAATGATAGCTTTGCTCTTACATCCGTAAAGTAAAAATAAATATATTATTATTTATAAAAATATTATTATTTTATCTTAAGTCCCAATGGTTTCTCTTAATAAATCTCTCATGCACAATGATCAGATGTGAACCCAAGTACAAGGCTTGGAGCCCCCACACATATTTGAAGAAAAGTTTTAGATTCCCCATCTCCCCCGCAAATTCTAAAAAATAATATGTTTTTTTTTTTTTACATGTGCCCCCTTCCACAATATTTCTTTATGGAGAGCCCCCCCCCCCCCCCCCCCCCCCAAAATTTAAAAACTAGTATTTTTTTCACATTTTTCCGTTTCCTAATAAAAAACGAAGATAAAAACGAGCAAGAAGATAAAAACGAAGAAGAAAAGCTAGAATCGTTTTCCCGCGGGACCACAAATTGTATATTAACAAGGGCAATGCAGAGAGTTGATAAAGTAGCATAAAGATGCGGCGTGCTCCCGAGGTACATCCTCTTTTTCCGTATCACATGCATGAATAAATAATGGTCAGAATCAGATACATCCTCTCAGCAGAGCACGAGCAAGTGGACCCTGAATCGTTGCAGGTTTCCATAATTCCAAACAGTAAAAATGATTAATTGCGGTCGCAAAGTTTGATTATTTTTACTTTTCTTGTGTATTAATTTGTATTGGATTCAGTCAAGTTGGTGACCTGCCTTTCACACTTCAAATCTTCAATCGATCCCTGGACCTCAAGTCTTGTTATCATTATTTTTTCAGTCAAGTGAGGCTGGGTCCCACTCCCATATGAGACTGTCCCTGGAGATAGGACCAGTCTCCAAATTAGAGATTTGCTCCCTAAATACAAGAACCACTTCTTAGGTAAGAAACTCTTTCCTTATTTCCAAAAAAAAAAAAAACACTCCTTCATTTCATTGCATTGCAGAAGACCTGCCCCTATGGGTTATTCAGAGATTGATCCTTTTAGATACTATATAAGGTGAGAAGGGTTTCCAATCAATTGGCCAACCCCTCGTTCACTCTAGAATTAGACTTAAAGTTAAAGTTACACACTATGTCAAAGTTTTAGAAAAATAAATAAATAGTCTCTTTTGTATTTAATTTTCTTCACTTCTAATTCTTAATTTTAAAGAAGGCCTTTGATGAAGGTCTTTGCTTAGTTGCTGTCTCCATCATGAATTTCTTAATTTGTCAATGACATTTTAAAAATTCAGTGTCACGCCCCAAAACCGGGATATTGCAGCAATCCGATCTCGGAGAGCGTGATTTGGGGTTAATTAAGTTTTTTTTTTTTTTTGCTTTCCCCAGGATCCGCGCATGTGAGGATAATAAAATTCCACAGAACCTGAATATTTCGCGGAAGCTGATGTAGCGTTGCGACTCGGAGTCTGTGGCCATCGAATTCCGTGTCACACTCAACCGCTAACATAAAGTCATCAAATCAAGGCTCATAATCAGATTGGAACAAATCAAGAACCGTAAAATACTGAGCTGGCAGTAACAAAACATTTCTTTTCCAATATATGTTAAAGTTACAATTATACAAGTATATTCATGAAAATCCCAAAGTAAAAAGGCTAATAAAAGCCATCCAGAAATAACCAATTAAATAAAATGCTATCCCAAATTATGTTACGAACTTCGGCGCCAATCGCGACGTCTAGATGGCATCATTGGGCAGCCACTCACGTCTACCCGACGGCTTAACCTCCTCCTCTGCTCAAACCGTCTAAAAGACAACGGGGTCGAAATCTGGTACCAAACAAGAGAGTATCAGACACGACGGTCTAGCAAGCAAATAAAACAGATAATTAGGTGACAATTATTTGAAAAATATTATAAAAACATTCTAAATACATTTAAAGTTCCAAACATAAATATCGATAATTTAAGGTAACCAAATACTGAATACAAGGGATTAACATTGAGAACATTTTTCAGAGAATTGAGAACTGAATAAATCATAATAATAATGTTATAAAAGTCCATTTTTTCCAATACTAAAGCTCATTTGACAATCTAAAAAGAGGTAGTTATTAACTACCTAAAATCATTTGTTTGCAATAGAAACCAGGCTGATCCAAACAGACAAACAGACAAATCGGATAAAACGGATGGCAATCCACATTTGTTATATTCTCCTATTACCGAAGTAACAAGAGCACTCAATCAATAAACGTACCTTATTACCGAAGTAACAAGAGTACTTAATCAATAAACGTACTTTATTACTGAAGTAACAAGAGTACACAATCAATTACCGAACAATATAAAATGGACGGAACACTCAATAACCATAGTCATGGCCGGAACAATTAATGGGGGTCCAAACTACAGTTGGCAATAATTTTAAGGATCCCAAACCGATTGATCAGCCCGAGGAGGTAACCCAAGCTTAGTGGTGCCGAACAAAATATGAAATCGATAAAAATCAATCGTAGCAATCCATTTTCATTGATAAAAGAAACTACTCTGAACAATTTCAAGTGAACAATATTGAACAATTTAAATGAATAGTCTTACTGATTTTCCACACGTGGCGAACCACTCAAATAATTTCAAATCGATTTGTAGAAAAAATATAATTTTCTCTAACATTGGAATGAAGTAGTGTATAATGATTTAATGACTTACCAAGGGACGTCTCAATGCACACTTAATCCTTAAAGGCTGATTTATAAAATAGGTTTGGTACCAATGAAAATCCACAACACTTAAAGTTATAAAGTGTGCTTTAAGACTCATAAAAAATCCCGAGTAAATCTCATATCAAGCCTTTCTCTCATTTCAATTTATACATTTCAAAGTAATACAATTCATCTAATCATTCTCGGGCTTCCAAGCATTAATAGGAGGTCAATGGGCCTAAAAAACAAGGAGAAAAGTGGGCGGGCACAGGCCTGAAACAGGCTTGGGCAGAACCAAGGCCCTCTCGAGCGGACTAGGCTGCTGCCAAGTGGGGCTCTGCCCGGTCCTGTCCAGGCAGTGGCCTGGTCCGCTCGAGGGGCTTGAGCCGCTCAAGCGGGCCAGGCAACCATTTCAAGTGTAAAAATGCACTTTTTTTTGCATTTTTTGTTATTCTTTTCTCCCTCTTTCTCTTCCACTTGCATTTTCATACATTTTGGGCTTCTCCTAGCCCCATCAAAACTCCATTGAAACATCCATACACTAATTCATTCCATCCTTTCCAAGATTCAAACATGAACAAAGCATTTTTAATTCATTAAAGACAATAACACTTGAGATATACAAAACTGAATCAAAGGAGATTCATTAAAACAATACTTAGAGAAAGATAGGTATAAACTAATCATTAAACATTCTAAAGATTAATCCATTTATTGAAAGGAGAGAACAACATAAGAGAGAAAGTGTAAAGATCCAACATTTTTAAGAATAAAACCCTTAATCACTTCAAATAGCATACAATCTATTATCTGAAATATTTACTTGCCTCAAGTCAAAGGAGTTTCACCAAAAATCACTCCAAGAACTGCACTCTCAAAGCAAAGCCCCAATCTACAAAAACCCCCCATGAAAAACACACAAAAGCTCAACATTTTTGAAATGGAAGAAGTTCTAAAAGAAACCCTTTGCATGTATGAAGAGAATGTTCTAAAGATATAGAAAACCAAGATTTCCAAGAGAGGAAGCCATTGCTAACCTTTCTACAGCTCTATTCAAGAGGACAATCTTGGAGAGAGATGGGTTCCAGCTCAAATCTCTTGCGAATGGTACCAAAATGAAGCCCGGAGGAAGGAGAAGAAATTGGTGAGATCAAATCTCCACTTTCTTCCAAGAATGATGGATATTTAGAAGAGAGAGAGAGAGAGTGCTTGGAAAAGAAAAAAAGAGCTCCCAACTGGAAAAAGTTGCAAGAAAAGTGACGGAACCCTAGGTGGGTCTTGAGTGAGTGAGTGGGCTAGGTCCCATGGGCCCCAAAACGTGTCATGGCTGGAACTATCACTTGTGGGTCCCGAATGAGATTGACGAAGAAGACAAAATCGATCGTCGAAATATCTAGTTTCCAAAAAGTATATTTTCCTCATGATTTGCAAATTCCAAAATTCATGCATAGATGCGGTGTGAAAAGTCATTTTTGCCCTTTTTTTCTCGAAAGACGTGATTTATGGGTTTCAAATTCAAACGGAAAAAACATAAAAGTTGATGAGATCAATAAAACAAGTCAAAATGAGTAAAAATCAGAATTTTTCGAAATAAAGAATAAATTCCCACACGAAACTAATAACAAGGGTCACCTCGGGCCGGGTCAAAACAAACTCAACGGCTCTCGAAATTCTCCTAAGCTATGAAAAATCTAATCAAACTCGCAAATCAAGCCAAATCACCTCTAATCTCACTCAAAAAGCTAATCCACAACTAAGAAAATACTAAACATAAGAATTAGGGGTCGAGGTCTTACATTCAGCATTTTAGATTATCAATCTTGACCAATAATTTTTTTTGGATATGACCTTGCAAACTGCTAAGGGGTCGTTTGTTTGCTGTGAAAGTATTTCACATGTGTAAATGACCCACATGTGAGTCATTTACAAATGTAAATGACCCACATGTGGATCAGATTTCACCGTTTGCTACTAGCATTACATTTCACATGTGAATCTATGAATAGGCTGTATATTGTTTGATGATATCTCAATATCCAAGCATCATCAACGACTGAAAATTGGATACATGGACGTGTTTGTTATTATGAAGAAGATGAACGGTCTTGATTTTACAAATGGAGCCCACAAATATAAAAACAATTATAAAAGGTGGACTGGGTATGCCGTTTACAATATACATCCAATGGCTAATGTTTTGATGATATCTCAACATCCAAGCAACATCAATGGTTGAATCTTGGATATATGGACATGTTTGGTATTATGAAGATGATGAACGGTCCTAATTTTACAGGTGGAGCCCACAAAAATAAAAACAATTATAAAAGGTGGATTGGCTATGCCATTTACAATATATATCCAATGGCTGTAATGTTTTGATGATATCTTAACATCCAAGCAACATCAATGGTTGAATCTTGGAAACATGGCCGTGTTTGAGCTTCTGCAGAATATGAACAGTCCTGATGTTATAGGTGGGGCCCCAAAAAATAAATAAATCATAAAAGGTGGACTGGGTATATTAGTTACAATAGATTAATCTAACGATTGAAATTGTGTTGATGATATTTGAACCGCCAAGCATCATCAACGGCTGAAAATTGAATATATGGCCGCGTTTGAGATTCTTAAAAACATGAACAGTTCGGATGTTACACTTGGGGCCTATAAAAAAAAATTACAAAAGGTAGTCCGTACTGCTGCAGCGCCTCTGCGGAGTGGAGGTGTGTAATGTTTGACCATCATGTAAGGTGGGGAAATTTCTCTACGAAAACGGGTGCATTTACACATCATTTACATATGTCATTTACACATGTGATGCATAAATCGATACAAATAAACATGATAGTACGCAATTATTACCCATGCGATTTATTTACATATGTAAATCACCCTAAACAAACGACCCCTAAGGGTTATTAGAGCATTTGTGAATCAGATTGAAAACAACATTCGAGAAATTTTGCTCCCGATAAGAATCTTAGAAAGCTAACTAGCCCAATAAATTTAGAATGCAAATGTAAATGCGTCAGGTTAGAGTTGGATTCATATTGAACCTAATCCAAACTCAAGACCCGTCGGATCTAGACCTGACTCTAAAAGACTTGGTTGGACCTAGACTTTCTCGTACTAAAAAAAATACACATACACAATACACATATATATTAATATGTTATATATAATAAGTGTGTAATACAAAATGCCTTAGTAGAAAGGGGCATCTCATCTCGTACACCTAGAGATCGATCCCTAGACTGTAGGTGGCAGGGCCGGCTTGAGATAACTTGAGGCCTAAAGCGATAATCTTAAATGAGGCCTTTTCTATTTTGTAATATTATTATAAATATTTTATTAAAATCTATTTTTCTCGCTTTTTGTGAAGCAAAATTACTAATCGGTGTTGGCCACAAAGATTATAGAACCTAAAAAAAAGACAAATTATATTTGTGTTAGTGAGCCATGATTAACATATATTATCAAAACTATATTATAAAAATAAGTATCACATAAGAACAAAAAGAAGAGGGGAAAAAATAATATATAAAATGCATACCTTTTGGCTTCAATCAGAACAAAACAAGTTCCTTTTGGAGTCCAAGTTGCAGTGATAGAAGGAGAATAAAGTATGGAGAAAAAAAAACCTCTTGAATTGAAGGGATTCAATAAGAACACGGAGGAGATTGTTCTCTTTGGATTGCAAGCAGATGCAGAAAAAATCTATAAAGATGAAGAATTTTAGAACTCAAAATGAATTCATTATTTGTTGTAATTGCAAGGTTTTATTTTTTTATGTTTTTAATGGCTACAAGCTTTTGGAATGTGAAATGTGAAGCCATGAAGGAGTAGTTCGTTGGATTTTTTTGGGATGTGGAACTCTCTACAACTTTTCTCATGTTTTGGAATGTGAAAAGTTTATTTTTTTTAGAATCTGAACCGTTTAAAATGGGGCCTTTTTTTTTGGGATTTGCTTATTTTTTGGGATTTATTATGAGGCCTTTTGGAATGTCAAACGTTTAAAATTGGGCCTTATTTTTTGGAATTTGTTATGAGGCCTTTTGGAATGTCAACACTTTAAAATGGGGCCTTATTTTGTGGGATTTATTATGAGGCCTTCTTTTTTGGGAGAAACAAGCTAATTACTTTATTGTTTTTTTTTTTTTTGGAAGTTGAGAACATTGGGGGCCTAAAATTTTGGAGGCCTAAAGCAAGGGCTTTTATTGCTGGTGGGTAGGTAGTTTCACAAATTTTGTACTTGGATCTCGCAATATTGTAAAATTAAAAAATGTTAATGTTTGATCAACTGCTCATTAGTGTAACTTAGAGCTTGGGCGGTTTAATACACATTGCCAATAGAAAAGGAAAGAAAGAAAAAGAAAAATTATTTTTCAAAAGGATTAAGATCATTTGGTTAGTCTACTAACAATGGTAACACACGTGTTGAAAGGCTGAAAAATTTAATGACCCTTTTTTTTTTTTTTTGTTAATAATGACCTTGTTGATATTACTCCTTTGTGTGGAACCTTATTAATTAAAGTTGAAAATGTTTAGGGCGTATGCATTTGCATGAGGGTTGGAATGATATAAAATTAAGAAGAGGGAATTAAAAAGTAAATGCATGAAATGACAAAATGACAAAAACGTTTTCTTAGCTGTCAAAGCAAATGTGGACCAGTAGGCTCCTGTAGCAAAAACAATATAATAAAATGTAAAAGTTATTGAGAGGATGAGCATGAAAAGTTACTTTTGACAGGAGGTGGGAATTCCTTTTTAGGCTGTAGATCTCATCTATTAATGGCAGTTCTTTCATCTGGTTTCATAGGCAGAAGAGAGCTTCCTGTTTTGTTTGGAGAAAGAAAGATCTGCAGCAAGCCAGCAACCCTTTTCCATCACCTGAAATAAATGAAACAAGACGTTTCAGTGTTTGCTGCACCGCTTCTCAGCCTCGATTTTCTTCATTTCTTCTCCTTTCTGTAGATCCACTGTTCGAAAAACTTGGATTTTTTTTATTATTTTTTGAACCCTCTCTTTGCTTGTCATCATCATCACCTTCTTCTTCTTCACCACCTGCTTCTTCCTCTACTTAACTCCTTTTTTCATATGCTTCATTTTCTTGTGGGTTTGCTCTTTTTGGTTGTGTGATTCTTGTTCCTGATTTTTTTTCGTTTTGTCTTGGTTTCTTCGCTTGACAACGAGAGAGAGCACGCTCGTCCACATTCATGCAAGGGTAAATGACTGTGTACATGCGTGCTGTCTCTCGTTGCCATTGAAATCGCTCGTCAAAGCGTTTCCTCTTCCACCCCCTTCTTCTTTTCTCTCCTCCCTTTCTCTCTCTCTCTCATACACGCACATTTTTTTCTCTTATCTCACATGTGGTGAAAGGTCCTTGATTGTGGCCAGATCTATCCCATGAGATGAGAAGTGCAAAGAAATTGAAGGTTCTGGTATGTGCTTAGCCATCTCAGTTCCTCACTTTCACTCTTTCAATTCCAACCTTGTCTTCTATATTATGGCTGTTGTTTGTGTAGTTCATTAGTTAGTCATGGGCACATAGTCTTTATACCATACAAGGCAAGGAAACAAAGTGTGTGTGTTTATTGTAGTCCTTTGCTCTCAAAAATTGAAGTATCAAATGATATGCCATAAGGATTCGCTATCTATTTGAATGATTTGGAGTTTCAGTTTTCTTTGCTTCTAACCCTTTTTTTTTTTTTTTTTTTTGAGGAATTATTATGTGGGGATGCCTCAAATTCAGAATGTTTTGTTCGTTAAGTAGCTTCTTAAAATCTTCTGTGTTTTTTAGATGCTGTTAGTTTTTATGTACTTGAAGAAATAGCTAGATTTTGTGTGAACCCATATGTGCTTCTTACTGTCATTTTAGGTGAGCAATCTATTTCCATTTCTATAATCAGTTGGTTCATGGACTGGCAGCTTTAACATATGCAAAATACCTCTATGGTTCGAAGTGGGTGCATCTATTTAGTCATGCAGATTGAAGTATCAACCGGATGTGAAAGGAAATTTATTTTTTTTCCATTGTGGATCATCTTTATACATGAGTTTGTAGTTTCAGTTTCTTTGCTTCTGGCACTTTTTTGAGAAAATGTTATGTGTGGGTGTTTCAATTCCTGAATGATTATTCTAAATTGACTTTTTTTTTGGTGTGGTTGCTTCTTAGCAATCTACTGTCTGCATTTTGGATGTTATTAAACTTAAAGAATAAGCTAGATATACCAATAAAAAGAAAAGAAAAGAAAGATTAAGCTTGATTCGTAAGTTTCTTATTCTAGTACCTGGTGAGGTTTTAATCTCCATTTTCTAGAACAACTTTTTTGTTGTGTTATTAAATTAATTGCTACGTTTCCTCTTCTGTTAATTAATTTTCTTCCTATGTTTGAATTTCTTTCAAATGTTGATACCAAAAAAAAAAGGTAATTAGGGGCATTGGGAGCCATACTTAGAACCTAGGGTTTTGTGTGACATGGGTAAATTGTTTCCAAATTCACAAATACCACATGATGAAAGTAGAGAAGGAAAATCAGTCCAAGACTCAAATATGAAGCGTATCAATTGAGGCGATAGTCACAATTCAACTTAATAAGCATAGAGAAAAATCAAATCACAATGGAAGTTCTGAATTTGTTAAAAAAATAAAATAAAATAGGATGTGCATCCCCTATTACATTCGCACGCACGCGCTGGCGCATGCACCACACACACATACATTTTTTTCTACTAACAACAATCCTATAACAAATCTCAACCATCTTAACCTTACAATAGATCTTTCAATCTTCACCATTTGAGCATTATAGAAGAAAAATTAAATAACATACACTTAAACTCATCACTACCCTACATTTTATCAATAGAAGGGCTAGCTATAACTTTCTCAGAACTAGTTAGCAGCCTGCAAACTTGGGTTAGTGTGATGATAATGGAATATCCCATCCAATGGATCCAACTTCATATATATCATTTGGAGATCATTTAATGATTTAAATCAGGAAATTTATTAAGATCACTAAAATAACACCAATGGTTCTATAACTCATTTGAATGTGTCCACCCATGGTTTCTTCATTCTCCCTTGGTGGAAGAAAACTTGACCTTGAGTATACTTCTTCCATCTTCTTGTGTTTTCATTTTCACTTCCTAATTCTGTCTTGCCAATATTTTGAGCCTTGGCACTGCATTGAATTTCTTCCTTTATGCCTTTCATTTTTGGAGTTCTTGGAACTTGTTTGAATTTGATCCGATGTAGAGATCTTTTAAGTGTTTGGGCTAATGGAAAATGCCCTCCAAAAGATGGATCGAATCTTCTGCCATTTTATAATGTTCAAGAGCGCATAATCTCGCCTTGATGTAGAAAAAATATTTCATTAGCCCAGGTTTTTACTTCTATTTTACCGTCAATTGTGAAAATAGAACAAATTTCATTCCCATAACTTTTTCCAAATCTTTCATCAAATATTGGCTTTTCTTCATCTCCTAGGTATGCTAAATTGTTTCTTGCTGAATGACTATTGGTTCTCTTGATCATTCTGTATGATCTTATCACCATAATCATTACCCGCTAATTTAAGATTAGAATCTTTCAGATTCAAGCTTCTACTTACCCATGCCAAATAGCCCATCTTGCTAAACAAAATGCCTGATAGAAACCATTGAGCAAGGAGCCATTAATGTCCCATGAACAACTCAGTAAATGATTGAAATATACTGACATTTGACAATATGAGAGAAGCATATGAGTTGATTATTTGGAGCAGTTATGACCAAACATATTATAATGGCAGTAGATGTTGCACAATCGGAGACATACATGCAACTCTTATCTAACTCCAAGTGAGCATGGGAGAACCATCTAATGCTGACTTGGTGCATTGTGTCAACAGTTTTGAAGAACAATTGGGGGCGCCATGATAGTAAAGGTGGCTAGTCAATTGAAATTTTAGAAATTAAACTACAGATGTTGAAATTAGTAAGGATATATATGAAAAAGTGCAACCTATTTGAGGATTTTGCCGAGGGTAGACTGGAATGGCCCAAAAGAATTCGTTTAGCTGATTGTGATGATGATGTGAAAACTACAGATTTTGATTGTGAGATGGGTATGAAAACTGATATTGCCTTATTTGATGGAAGATTAGTACTTGGTGCTTTCCTCAACTAGCTAATTTATGTGGAGAGTATGTTTATGGACATGGAGATGACAGAGGTACATATATAAGGTGGTTCTTATGGCTACTTGATTTCATGGGTTTGCGACAATCTAGTGATTTGATGTACGTGCAATATGTTGGCGATTGCAGAATCTTAAAGTGCTTGTCACGAGCTAAAGAATGAAAGCACTGATTCGAGTCAGGTTCCTCCCCTGGGATCTCTATGACAGGTTAATAGATCTTCTCTAGGGGACAAATTTGGGTCGTGAGTACATGGAAAGTTTCTACATGTTGACGGCCAGAGCGGACTTGGCCTTAGATAGTATCTCCATGGTCTTCAACAGAGAATTTGGCAAGAATTGGCAGTTCATGTGACGACATAAATGCAGAACAACATGGACTCAAGGCAAAGGAGATTACAAACTATCAAGAAAATTTAGATCAATAAAATGAGGGCGCAGTGGTCTACATCCACATTAGTGACTATAGGTTCCGAAGGGTTTTAGAGACTTCAAGAAAAAATCAAAATAGTAGGATGCTATAAACCCAACTCCTAGCGAAGGAAGTTTGACCATACGTTACTTTTACTGCAATTCTGGGCATCGAGCTGATGATTGTCCGAAGCAAAACATTCTTGAGATTGCTGAAAGTCATCAGCATGTTACTAGTGAGGTAGAAAGGAAAAATGCTAAAATGTCAAGAAGGCTCAAGAACTAAATGACGAAGAAGATATCACACGCGGTAATGTAGAACCTTTTACTTTGAACTAGTGTTTGATGGCATAGAAGGTTAGCATGCACAAGTTAAAGATGATGTTGAAGATGAAGATATGGCATTAAATTCATGTTAACTCAAAATGCTCAAACTTGAGGATGAGTACCTTCCCACTTCAAGGAAATGACCTATACACATTATGGAGGGCCCACTTTCAATGGTTTTTATTTATTTAAATTAATTCCTTGTCATTTGTTTACCATGTCATGTTTAAAGTTTCAAAATTAAATGTTATGATTTAATTGGAATAGATTGATTTGGGACAACATCATTCTAGGGTTAGTTTGCTTTTAAGAAACAAATAAATATACTCAAGGCATAGGTGACGTTCTTTTCTTTTAGATTAGCAATTGGTGCAACTGAATTTCTTCTCTTTGGAAGTCTTCCTTCATCCTTTGTCTTTTGTTGGAAAGCTGTGTGTGAGGCACTCAAGGATTGGGTACCTTGATAGAAGGCCTTCCTCGTTCCTTCTCTCTCTTTACACTACATCAATTGTCATGGCAATTTCTAATCCCTCTAGCAAGCAAGATCAAATTTCGTTATGTGAACTGCTCATGTTTGCATAAGATATTTTATCTTTATGTACATTAGATTGATATTTATTTTTGATAAAGCCTCCTATTTCATCTTGCCCTCACTATGCTTGTTTGATTGCAGTTGCAGACTACTTTTAGAACATTGTAATTATGCTTGCTCATTTGTGCTTTGCTTTCCAATCAAATTGATGTAAACATATCAAAGAGCACCCTAATACCGATAATCTTGTATTTTTCTCCGTTTATAGTGTTGGAGACTTGTGGCACACTCACCTCCTAACCACTTCACCATTAGGTCAGCAACAAGAAAACTCGCTTCATTGAACTATCTGGTGTTAATTTCATCACATAATTGTTTTTAGGCCTTCAAAATATGCGGGCCGGGACGAACTAGGGTTGTCCAAGCTCTACATTCAACATATGTGGGCCGTTCCTAAGACAGGCCGAATCTCTCGAAGGGCCTGCAGGCCCTGCACTACGAAGGCCCTTACCTGGCCCTTGTGGTCTAGGGCCAAAAGAGAAGACTAGTTTTAATTTTTTATACAGTACACTCTATGCAGCGAGTGTAAACCTATTTTTAATCCTTATTCCTTATCTGAGCTTAGGACCACCAACTCAATGCAACAAGCAACATGACGGTAGATGAAAATCACAGTTTTACTACACTCTGATTTACTAGGGTGATGGCTAGGCAATCATTTACTATCCAAGACTATTTGATGGTGTTGGTGAATCTTATCTTTTAACTTATGAATTTTATGCCAATGATAGAATGCATTGCATTTAGTTCTCATGAATTAAATACCCATAGTTTTCAAAATCGAAATCGTATCGCAAATCGTTCATACCCATGAATCGAATCCAATCGTGAATTGTATCGTGAATCATATGATTTTTTTATTGCTCTAATAAAAATGAAAAATAATTAAAAATTAAAGGGGAAAAAAGTAATTATTCATAACCATCCATTTTCCCATTTATATTAGTATAAATATAATAACAAGTACGTCTATCATACAATCATATCAAGAACATCATGACATATTTATATATATATGAAATAAATGATGTATAAATAGGTAAATAAGTTTAAAGTATCAATATATATTTTTTGTTATCTTTAAAGCAAAATTACAAAAATAAAATAAAATCCAAATCATCAATCTTACACAGTAGGATCTCTCTTTAAGTGAAGAAAGTGTTCATGAAGAAAAAAACCAAAATCAATTAAAGACAGACAAAGATATAAACAAGCATCATACGTACAATTGAATGCTTTAGTTAAATGCATGTTCTTTATTCATCTTTAAAACCTTATCAAAGCCGCAAAAAATTCTTACGTGGTTTCATTAACTACTAAATAATTAACCTTTTAAAAATACAAGCAATAAAAGAAAGATAATAAAGAAAGAAAAAAGGTAAAAGATTATTAATATTAACTTATTGGCTGTAGCCATTCTTGCTTAGTCGAATTGCTTGAATCATAAGATTCGATGAAAAGAGTATCGAATCGTAGGATTTACACTTGAATCCTAAGATTCATTTGTAAATGGGATTCATTACATAGATATGAATCGTTTTCTTTAAGATTCGGGATATGAATCGTAGGATTCTTATAACTATGTAAATACCAAACAAACAACTGGATTCTATATAATAAAAGAAAAAATTTCTCATAATTGCCTTTACAAATTACAATGTACCATTGGGATTTTGTGGCACTTAGTTTTCTAGGTTGTGGCCTATACAAGAGGCGGGCCATTGGAATTGAATCCGAGTATGAGGCTAAACAATGAACCCAATAACTAAAGAGAAGTGATCCCCTGCCATTAAGAATTTACATGTGACTCACATAAGTGCTTAAATGAACCCACATATATGCTCAAATAAACCCATACATACAACAACTCTATCTAGATAAGTCATTGCAAAAGCAAATCATATAAGAGTTATGCATGGATTGTTTACATAAAAATCAGATGGTGATTTCTCCTGTGAATTTCTGCGAGAAAATCATTCCCCGCTTTTAGTGCTGGAGGGCGCAATTTGCATTCACAAATGGGATTGATTTTCACACATTGTTTAATGTGGATGTTCGCAGTAGAAAATCTCACAAAAATCCCAGAAGAATCATGCTAAAATAAAATCACATATATGCTCAAATAAATCCACATATCTATAAATAAGAAAAATAAAAGGGCAGGGCTGGGCCTTGTATTTTCCAATCACAACCCTCAAATCAGCAAAGTTTACAAAAACTTTGTACAAGCCTGGCACTCGGGCGTTTTAGAAAAAACAAATCCATTCTTTTGCGGGCTTTTGAGGGCAAGGCCTGACTGGATAGTGGATACCCTCATTGGAGGGCCTTATTGACAACAATAATTGATTTTAATCCTAGCATCCCACATTAGTATTGGGAATACATGATTTGTGTCACAGCGAGACCCCTTGATAGTATAGGGAATGTGTTTGTTTGAGATGCTAATATTGCCATGGAATTTTTTTCATTTCAAATATTTTGCTTTAGTCTAGTCTTATAGTGAAGCTGAGATTCATCATCATCAACTATGTTGGGGTCGGGTACATGAATTCTGCTTCTCCATTCCGATCTATTTTGAGCCAAATTCTTAGATAAGTTCTTTATATCTATTTTTACTGCCTCCATCCATGTCCTCTTTGGCGTACCCCTTACCCTTGGTAGGCCATTAACCTTCATAGCCAAAATTTTCCTTACCGATGTCTATTGGATGTGCCCAAATCATCTCAAACGGGTTTCTCCAATTTTATCCCCTATTGTTGCTGCCCCCTTAAATGCTCTAAAAAACCCACAGTGAAGCTGAGATTGATTCCTTACAATAAATAAGTAGAGGGAGAGGGAGTTCTCAAATTTTAAGAGAAATCTCCAGCTAAATTGCCAAGTGCAACCATGACACTCAGTTGGACCTCTTCCCAGTGGTTTGTTCTGTTCAACTTCTATAATTTGTCATTCCACAAGGAGGACATGTCATCCTTAGAGTAGCCTTTACCTTTTGGATCGGTAGGCTGTCATTCAAGCAGTCTAAGTTATCCATTATCCACTGTTCAATGTTGGCAGGATCTCTGACTCATTCTCCAATATATTATTTTCAGCAGTAGTATGACCAAATCAAACTAAAGTAGTGTCCGCAATTAGTATCTTTTCTCTGTTCCTAGTATTTTCCTATTGTTTGGGGAATGGCACGTCAAAACCATGGTGTTATTGCTGTAATTGGCATGAACATGAATTATAGATGACAACAGGTAGTTTGATCATTTGGTATGCCTTTTGGATTTATGAGAAATCAAGGGAGTGAGTTTGGAGGAAACCATTTTGGTCCATTAAATCTAAACAATTAGTAACATAACTGATTGAAATAGAGCCGTTTCAATTAATCCTTCTTACAAATAGACTGTTTTATGTGTCTAATACTTCAATTCAATTAGAAAAGGCCAACTTGTTATATTGTGAAAGTTATATGGACAAACTTATCTTAAAGTAGAAGTAGTACCGAAAAATTTGTCATAAAGTAATATTAGAGGCAAACTTGTCATATTATAAAATTTCTATGGACAAACTTGTCAAGAAAAAAGAAAAAAGTGTGGGTAGTTTAGATATTAATGTTTATTTGAAAAACTTAACTTATGGTTACCTTTGAAAATTGAAAAAGAGGCAAAAGGTCTTAAAGCTGATTGAATTAAACATCCACGTGAACTTTGCCAAACTGGCTAAAGCATTCAAAGCATCTATTTGAGTCAGCTTTAAGTTAAATTGACATGAAAAGTAGACTTGCGAAATGACACTTTTTTTTTAATTCTAATTATCCATTTTAATTAGATCTTGGATTTAATGATAACTTTGTCCTACCTATTTGAGCTCTTGCCTTGGTCTATTGAGCCAATAGGCATGTCGTGATAGCTGTTGAGTTTGTGATTTTAGCATTCCTTATGAACAGTTAAGTTATGGAGAATGTCAATATGGTTGAAAAGAAAAATAAAAACACTCATTCACTAAATCTTTTTTTTAATGTTAACTTTCATTAGTTGAAAAGACTTAACAGTACAAGAGGGGTATACCGTAAAGCCAGAAAGAAAAGAGAAGGGAAAACAAAGCCCACCGAGATTAAAGAACACAAAACAAAGCTACAATTAACCCATGAAAGGATGGACCACCTCCCTCCAATTCCTTAGGAAGATATCAAAAGGGATCCCTTGGAATTGAGGTAGGATAGACACCCAAGAAGTTATAGTGATCTTCAATCGGTAAGCAAGAACCTCTGTCGAAGAGATAAAGTCTTCAAAGCATCTCGAGATCCTTTCCTTCCAAATGACAGCTGGGAATGCCGTCCTCCAGATAACCCTCCCAATATCCGATCTAATCTCATTCACTAAATCTGGGTCAGGTTATAATTCATCTTTTCTATGTAGACCTCATTTCTAAAACATGGATGATGCAAATGGGCTTATGGATTTTTCTGTCTCCTCTCAAAATGTATATGGACTTTAAGCATTTTGAGAGGACTTTGTAGAGACTCTAGTGATCATTTCTTTTCAAAGAAATTAACTTCTTGGGCAAATGCAAGCTCTAATTCTAGAAACAAAGGAGCAGGTTTTCCAGAAAAGCGTTAATTTTTTGTCTGGTTGTGCCTTGCTCACACCAAGACCAATAAGTAGAAGCTTAATCTGGAACTGTCCTCTCTAAGGAACTCAGAGCTGACTTACCTCTGATCAAACCGGTGGAAACTACGACGGCTTTTGCTTAGCTTAGTTTTTTGTTGTTTAGTTTATGGAAAATGCACGATTTTTCTGATCTTTAATGACTGATAACCGTATTTGGGAGCATCCTTGTCTATACAGATGTTACATATTAGTGTCAAAGCTATGAAATTTAACTTTGCAACATTCAGACTTGATTTTAGAGACAAATTGCAAGTGAAAACCTGTTTTAGCTGTTCTTCTACTAGGTGCATTTTATTAGTGGGCTGCATGAACAAGGACATCTCTTTTTTTTTTGAATGGTTACTTCCATTAAAAGATGCAAACAGTACAAGAGAAAAGTACTGAAAGCCGAAGAAAACAAAACATGACAAACTAATGCCCTGACAAAGACAAGGCTATCTCTTTCCAATGTTACACAATTTGATCTAAAGAGTATCCCTTAAAAGAAGGGAGAATAGACACCCAAAACGCTACAAAAAAACTTCGACTTTTCCACCAGTCTACTTTAACTAACAGCAATTCCTTCAAAACATCTCGAGTATCTTTCTTTCCAAATCGTCCAGATCACCGCTAGGAAAGACAGCCGCCACATCAATGAACAAGGACGTCTCTAATTGATAACTTTCGAGGAAACTACATTGTTTTTTAGAAACTTCACTCCCATAGAAGAAAAAACATGATGAAACTTCAAATATTCAAAATTTGAACTTTGTTAGAATCTCCTAATCTCTCTCTCCTAACTCTCCCCCACAATCGCAAGGTCCTTTCATGGATAGGATCTTTTGATTGATAACATTTATAAGGAAAAAGTACAACTGTCGTATCTCTTGATTTCTTCCACTATCATCATCGGTTACTAGTGATCACTGTCTGTCATCTACATACCATCAGTCTCTTAGTGCTGATATCACGCTACATCAAATCTGTCATGATTCTTTCATAAGCATTCATTGTGTGGCTTGGTGAAGATGATGAGATTGGGAGACTTAATGAGAGAAGGGTACTTATTATTATTATTATTAATTCGGGAGGAGGGGAGAAATGATGATAACTTTTAAGAACACTACATTTTCAGAAACTTCTCCGTACCTACAGAATAGATCCCAATTTATAGAAGAAAGAACAGATGAAGAAAATTTAAAGTATTCAAAATTTAATCCTTCCTAATATCTGTCTCCCTACATCTCTCCTTTTATATTGTAAGGGGAAGTTTCTCCTAGTAGATGTTCCTGCATGCGGACGTTACTGCCTTCACAGTTGACGCCTTTATATTCCCAGTCTTTTGACTGGTCCCACACCTCTTTGACTGTATGTCCGATCGGAACATCTGCATGTGGATGTTCCAGCAGGTGAAAATTTCGCCATCTCCTAATGTCTCACTCCTACATCTCTCCTAATATTTCTAACAGGAACTACCTTCTAGAAATTACATCATTGCTGAAGTATTTACTTCATGGCCACTGATTGTGTGAACTATCTTCTCTTAGTGCATTCAATAACAGTAGTATTAGCCTTTACTTGTAAGTTAGGAAACAGCTTGTTATTCTCTCACTGATGTGTTGGTTTGTACTTTCTCACTGATGGAATTGGGGAATAGAAAGTAATAGAAATTTAAGGACTGATACTGTTAAAATGTTATGATGACAAGCAAAGAATGATGTGAACTGAACTTAAAAGGAATATGATAAGGGAAGCCTGAAGGCAAAAGACTGATGTGAGCAAATTAAACATGGTATATGATAAGGAAGTTTTGAATAGTGTGTAGTGCATAGGTAAATTATTGGGTCACGAATACTAAAATGGAATGGAACAGCATGACCCTTCTTTGTGTTGTTTGGACTATGGGACGGGGTCCTTGTGGATGAGATGCATGAAAGATAAGAACATGCAAGAATGTTTCTTGGACATCTTAAATTTCTTTATTACTTTTAATGAGGAGGGAGAGAGAAATTATGTTTTTGCATTCTGTTGAAAGTAGTATCTGTCCAATTATCTTGACAAACGCATCCTTGGGATTTGAGCAGTTGATGCTTTCGGGTTGCGAGCAATCCTGTTGAGGATCGATCTTGGATGTAATAATAATAGTAGTGGTAGATCTGATATGTGAGCGTACTAGCTCATTTAATTTTGTGCGACTGACTTTTGCCTGACCATCCTCCCTACGAAATGGATATTTGGAACTGTTAATTTTGTTGGTTTGCACACCTTGTGATATATTGAAGGGTTATGAATTTCAAGGAACTAGGGAAAGAAGAAGAAGGTCCGTAAAGAGCTTGAATCAAGAACTGAGGACATTCATGATGTTTTTGGAGCTGCAAAGAAACATGGCTTTCATAGAAGTGTGCGTGAAAGTACTCACTAAGCTAACCCCTGACAGATGGATAGAAGAAAGTCTTCTTTGATTAATTCAATGTGCAACTTGCATTCATTCTCACCATTTTCTCTTCTCCTTACACAAGTACTGAATTGCGTATTTTATTTATTATACACATTATGAACTATGCAGATGATGCTATTTGGTTTTTGTGTTTACAGGTTGCAGCTTGGTTGTATCTTTAAGTCGAACAATGTGACGGCTTAGCTTCTGCTGATGTAGGCTTGCCTACCAGTTATGAAATTTTACCCTTTTTTTTAACATGGTTAGCCCTCCCCTGCAACTTTGTATGTACCCAGTTCTTCTCAAATGCGGGAGTCTGTGAGTATCATCTGTATGGGAATTATTTAACCCGTTAGTTGTATGCATGTTGCAATTCTGGACCATCATTTCAGTGGGTCCCTTTACAATGTGCTAGGACAAGAAGTAGACTGGCTGCTTGCATGGAGAAATGGAGGGCCAATAAGAAATAACTACGGATCAAGTTAAAAAAATGCAATGGTTTTCTACATACATGTTTGACCTACGTAATAAGTGGTCTGTCCTGATATATGTCCTAGAACATGTTCTTACCGGGTCCACCTGACTTGGTAGCCACCATATTAGCAATTGTAGGTGCAAAAAATAATGACCCACAATGATGGGGGGTGCCTTAGAGGACTTACCCAGATGAGATTAGGGACACCGATGCCTGCGCCTGGAGCCTGAGAAAAGGAAGAGAAACGTAGGTCAGAGGACCCTAGCCTGGGCGGCGCAAGGCTCTCCGATGCCTAAGTTAGTATATGAACTAAGCAGAGGGAGGAGGAGATTTTTGGGGAAGAAGATGGCATACCAGAGTGGTAATGGCGTCCGCCCGCCCTTTCTCTGGAGCTGTAGCTGTGTTTTTATGTAGAGGAAGAGGAGGCAAAGGGGTAGTTGGCTGTCTTGTCATAGCCCATTTTGTCAGGTACTAGGGAGGCGCGGTCTCATCGTAGCCTGCCTGGTCCCGTCGCAGCCTGTCTTATCCCGTTAGGCCATATCCTGGCGCCTTGGGAGCTGTGGACGGTGATCTGTCAGGAGATACGGGCTATCCCCTTGTCTTGTCGCACGGGCCATAGCGTGCTTGAGCGTCCATGGGAGGACAGCTGTCAGTGCTCAGTACTTTCATCGATATGAGGCGCTTGGCCGAGATGGAGTGTCGTGCCGGGTGAGACCTGGCGGAGATGTAGGGTCATGGTACTGTTGCCGAAGTGGAAGGGGCTGACACTGTAGCCGAGCTGGGCAGCCGAAGTGGGATGCTTTGGCCGAAGTGGAGCCTGCCGAGGTGGAGTGTCTGGTCTTGCTCAGGCGTGCATTGCCGAGGTGGGGGGAGTTGAGCATAGGAAGCGTGGAGCACGAGACCGAACTTGCCGGGATGGGCTTGCTGATGCGGGGGCCCGGGATGGAGCACCTTGTCCAGGATTCTCTTGGGGTTTTCCCCACACAAAGCCCCCCAGCTTCTGAGCTCATTAGACTCCTCTTTGAGGTCGGAAGCTAAGTATCATGGAGGACGACACTTGTGCCTTGGAGCAGTTTGTCGCTTTGAGATTGATGGTCCAGCCTACTGATTCATCACCAACTAAGAGATCGAGGCAAGACCAGCTGGCCCGTCACCGGAGGCGCAGCCCCATTGGAAATGTTCTGGCGATGCTGCCGAGGTGACCAGTGTAACTGCCAACCTGGAATCTGGCACTGATGCCGAGCTGAGGACTGTCATGAGGCCGAGGAGGTGATATGGAACAGTCTCTACGGCAATCTTGTCGAGCTGCCATTGGCCGAAGTGGCCAGCTTTTGGCCGAGACGAACTGCGTTGCGACAGAGTGGATCCAGAATCCCGCTGGTCTCGGAGATGTGAGCATGAGTTCGGCAACGGTCTTTGAGGGGTGTATAAACCCGGAATTTAGGAAACGGCTGAGCGTCGGCGCTCGAAGCCCTTTCCAGGGTCCAGGACCCGGAGCTTTAGGAAACGACTGAGTGTATACGACTGAGCGCATGTACTCGAGATCTTTCCAAGGCGGTTGAACCTGGAGGAATTTAGGAAACGGCTGAGCGTCGGAGCTCGAAGCCTTTTCCAGGGTCCAGGACCCGGAGCTTTAGGAAACGACTGAGTGTATACGACTGAGCGCATGTACTCGAGGTCTTTCCAAGGCGGTTGAACCTGGAGGAATTTAGGAAACGGCTGAGCGTCGGAGCTCGAAGCCTTTTCCAGGGTCCAGGACCCGGAGCTTTAGGAAACGACTGAGTGTGGACTCGAGGCCTTTTCCAGGGCGGTAGACCCGGAGCTTTAGGAAACGACCGAGTGTGGACTCGAGGCCTTTTCCAGGGCGGTAGACCCTTGAGTGGGTTCAAAACCCCGGACTTTAGGAAAGGCTGAGTGTAAGAACTCCAGGCCATTTCCAGGGCGTAGACCCTTGAGTGGGTTCAAAACCCGGGACTTTAGGAAAGGCTGAGTGTAAGAACTCCAGAACATTTCCAGGGCGTAGACCCTTGAGTGGGTTCAAAACCCGGGACTTTAGGAAAGGCTGAGTGTAAGAACTCCAGGCCATTTCCAGGGCGTAGACCCTTGAGTGGGTTCAAAACCCGGGACTTTAAAGGCTGAGTGTAAGAACTCCAGACCATTTCCAGGGCGTAGACCCTTGTGACTTGCCTTTCTGGCACTCGCCGAGTTGGAGAAGCCTGGGTGTACGAACCCGAGGGCAGTCTCGATGGCACTGGCCGAGACCAACATGAGGCCGAACCTGTGAAGCGCGTAGCTAGCACGAGGGCGATACCAACATGAGGTCGTTAGATGCGGTCGAGACCAGCATGAGGCCGAAACCAGCGCGAGGTGGGAACCAGCACGCGGACGGACCTGCATGAGGTCGTTAAATGCTGTCGAGACCAACATGAGGCCGAAACCAGCGTGAGGTGGAAACCAGCACGTGGACGGACCAGCATGAGGTCGTTAAATGCTGTCGAGACCAGCATGAGGCCGAAACCAGCGTGAGGTGGAAACCAGCACGTGGACGGACCTGCATGAGGTCGTTAAATGCTGTCGAGACCAGCATGAGGCCGAAACCAGCGTGAGGTGGAAACCAGCACGTGGACGGACCTGCATGAGGTCGTTTGGAGGCCAAGGAGCCTGGGTGCGCCTACCCGAGGACTTGGTTGCTCTGGCGCCGAACGCGAGTCACGCCTGAGTGTATAAAACGGCCCCAGGGTGAGCTCGGTGGCTCTGGACGACTGATGGCGGTAGAGGACCGTGCGATCAAGGCTGACAGCAGAGGACCGTGCCGTCGAAATGACGGTAGAGGGTCATACGATCGAAGCCGACAGTAGAGGGTCGTGCCGGTGTCATCGAAGCTGACGGCGCCATCGAAGCCTGACGGTAGAGGACCGTGCCGCCGAAGTGACGGTAGAGGGTCGTGCGATCGAAGCTGACGGGCGGTCGAAGCTAAGTGACAGAAAAAGGGTTCACCTAACTGCTCCCCGTGTTGGAAGAGATTTCTGCAGAGCGGGGGGCTGCTAGCGAGCTGGAGACGTCCGCCGAGCTGGAGGCGTCCGCCGAACTGGCAGCGTCGGCCGAGCCGGCAGGTTCGGCCGAGCTAGAAGCGATCTGGTCGCTGTCGCGGAGGTTGAACTGCTCCCGGGCTCGGGCTTCGTCCTCCTCTTGCCTGATGAATTGATTTACCCTAGTCATGAGTGCTGCTATAGTGACCACGGGATACATGACCAAGTTGCTTCGGAGCTCGTTGCCTGGTACGAGGGCTTGTTGGAAAGACAGGACTGCTATTGCCTCTGAGGCATTCTCGATCTGGCTGTAGACAGCCCAGAACCTTCTGGCGAACTGCGCGATGCTCTCGGTCTGCTTCATTCTGAGGGCCATCAGGTCGGCGGCTGACCTGGGGATGACCCTGTAAACTTGGAACTTCGTCAAGAAGGAACTCCGGAGCTGCTGCCAACTTTTGATTGATCCCGGGGGGAGTGCGCAGAACCATTTTAGGGGGAGGTCCCCGAGGCTGGAAGAGAAGATTCTACAGCTCAGGTGGCCCGCGTTGCCCCATATCGACATCCGCTGGGAGAAGTGCCGTAGGTGTGCTGCTGGGTCCGAGGTTCCATCGTAAATGACGAACCTCGGGACTTTGAAATCTTCGGGAAGGGGGAAGCTTCTGATCTCTGGGGAGAGGAGATGCGCCGAAAATATTAGAGTTCATCCAAACTTGAGCGTAGTCGGCCATTTCCATGTGCTGTCGTACTGCTTGCTCTATGCGTTGATCGAGCCACTCTCTGGAGTCGCGGTCGTTACCCGAGCCTTCGCCATGGGCCCGGTTGCTCCTGCTCTTCAGGGCGCGTCTTTCGGAGGGTAGAGTCGAGGTCGAATCCTTAGAGGATGAACCCGACCGAGTATCCTGAAGCTGGTCGCCTGCTGGACCAGATTTTGCTCCTGACCTCTCTCGGCGGGGGACCGTCGGTAGCTGGGTCGACAGTGCGATAGGTTCATTTCCCTTTCTGGTTCTTCGAGGCATGGTGTTTGGAAAGATTTGGAGAAGGTTGGGAAGGCTGGGATATTGCTTCCCCACAGACGGCGCCAATTGTAGGTGCAAAAAATAATGACCCACAATGATGGGGGGTGCCTTAGAGGACTTACCCAGATGAGATTAGGGACACCGATGCCTGCGCCTGGAGCCTGAGAAAAGGAAGAGAAACGTAGGTCAGAGGACCCTGGCCTGGGCGGCGCAAGGCTCTCCGATGCCTAAGTTAGTATATGAACTAAGCAGAGGGAGGAGGAGATTTTTGGGGAAGAAGATGGCATACCAGAGTGGTAATGGCGTCCGCCCGCCCTTTCTCTGGAGCTGTAGCTGTGTTTTTATGTAGAGGAAGAAGAGGCAAAGGGGTAGTTGGCTGTCTTGTCATAGCCCATTTTGTCAGGTACTAGGGAGGCGCGGTCTCATCGTAGCCTGCCTGGTCCCGTCGCAGCCTGTCTTATCCCGTTAGGCCATATCCTGGCGCCTTGGGAGCTGTGGACGGTGATCTGTCAGGAGATACGGGCTATCCCCTTGTCTTGTCGCACGGGCCATAGCGTGCTTGAGCGTCCATAGGAGGACAGCTGTCAGTGCTCAGTACTTTCATCGATATGAGGCGCTTGGCCGAGATGAAGTGTCGTGCCGGGTGAGACCTGGCGGAGATGTAGGGTCATGGTACTGTTGCCGAAGTGGAAGGGGCTGACACTGTAGCCGAGCTGGGCAGCCGAAGTGGGATGCTTGGCCGAACTGGAGCCTGCCGAGGTGGAGTGTCTGGTCTTGCTCAGGCGTGCATTGCCGAGGTGGGGGGAGTTGAGCATAGGAAGCGTGGAGCACGAGACCGAACTTGCCGGGATGGGCTTGCTGATGCGGGGGCCCGGGATGGAGCACCTTGTCCAGGATTCTCTTGGGGTTTTCCCCACACAGCAATCATGCTGGACAGAAGCAAGGCATTGCCTAACACGATGTTTGTATAAGCAGGCTTACACCGGATTTACTGCATAAATGATGAAAGTTACAGAAAGCCTGGTTACCTATTCATATGTTTTTAGTTTAAAGAGAGTGCCAAGTCATTGATTAGTTGGCCTTTGACAAGTAGACAAAGTCTCTTGTGCTCAGACATATGGTCCCACAGCCAATTTCTGCTGATCTAGCCTTTCCTTCTTGCACTATTGAGGTGGGTAGACTAAACTTTTCCATTTCAGTAGAACCTAAACTACGCTATGTTGAATACATTACTTGGATCGAGTTTGACATTGAAGCTACTCCATGATAAACCAACAGAAACCAGCCATTTTGGGGTGCCTGATTTTTTTTTTTTTTGTTTTTTGTTTTGTTTTGTTTGACAGTAACTGTCAAAAACTGGTTGAAAGTGATGGATCTTGGCATTTGTCAGTCCGAAGATGGTAGTTTTGTTTGCTGCTGCTTTTTATTTTATTTTTTTCAATTTGATACCTATAACATCAGGAGGAGCAGGTTTAAATTGAACCATTCATTTAATTCTTAAAGATTAGAAATGTTTAAAGTATTGATTGATGGCAATTGCTCATTTTACCTACTGTTTTGTCTTGAAAGGTTTCTCTGAAATGTGCTGGTCCTTGGCACGTGCTAGTCTGAAGCCCAGTAGTCTGACTGGCAGTTGGCTATTAGCAAAAAGCTTGTCAAACCAAATTGAACTCTAGCTGGTAGCACTCAGACCACCTCAATTTGGTAGGGGATATGATTATGGAAATGATGTTTGTGTTGAAATGTAGAGATGTGGAATTCAAAAGCTTCTTCCATGATGTGAAAGTTCAGATTCTATTAAACAATATAGCAGCTGAGCTGAAAGAGAACTGCAAGGGGAAAGAGGCCCACATCATGGCACAATCAAAGAAGCACACTAGTCCATGAAAGGAGAAAAGGAGCAGATGGATCAATTGCAAGGACATCAAACAAAATATTATAACTTGGATACAAGCATTACCAGAATACAATCAGTCGGAGCAGGTCTGCACTGCTGAATTAAGAAGTTAGCTCATCTCTATCACACTTGAAAGGAGGCAAGCACGGACTATTCTTAAAAATCTTGAGGTGAGGTTGCAAACACTTTGAATGCAATAGATTTTTGGAAGGAAGAGGTGCTTGATTGATTTTTCTCGAAGTTTATTTTCCCAATTTGACAGGTTTGGATTTCTACTGGGATTTATTAAATGAGAATTATCCCACATTATGCAAATAAACTTGACTTGATTGTTTAATTGCAGGATCTTGTTCCCGTTGTTGCTGTGAAATACAGTGAAGGTCCTGATATTTACCTCAAATAACTTAGTTTGAAGGTAGACGAGATAATATACTTGAAATGTGCGGCTCTGCAGAACAAGAGTCAGTCTCTTGGACATGAGCGTTCAGAGGATACACCTAAATTTGTGGCAAATTCTATACATTCAGCTGGCTAAAATGCCCCTCCAAGTAGGTGGCCATTGTTAGAATCTGAAATAAGGTTGATTGAAGAACTATATATAGCATTTGTTGTAGCCACTTGGCTCCATCAGTTATATCAGGCCACTGTTAACCTATCTTCCAATAACTGTAATTAGAACATCATGTTTCTTGGCTGGTAATGGGTGGTACAGGTAGCTTATGTTAGGTGATCACGACCATTGATGTGATGGACCATCATGTAATAATGAATGATTGAGCTACTGTTGAACTCTTTGGCTACTTATGCATATCTTTGTTGTTATTTTTTTTTCTTTTTTATTTTCGTATTTTTGACGAGCGACTCTAGTCGTGAGGGAACTTCCTAAAGGGATCAGAAGAGAGACCTGACGTTTCCAAAACCAGCGTCGTTACAAATACACCAATGCTGGAAGGACAAAACATAAACAAATAAAGAGCCACTCTTTGATTTTCTTCCTTGCTGATGGTTTTAGAACATGCATTCTGGTTATTGTTGATAGAAATTTTTATGCCGTTTACTAATTGCTCGAGCTTTTGGTGTTACAAGTTATAATCAGCAGTTGCTTCCAACAATAAGCTTCAAAATATTGAGAATTTTTAAGGGGGTGTTTTTTTTATTAGAGAAGCCATGGAATTCGACTGATTTTCTCCTGTTTGGAGCGGCATCTTAATGCACCAAAAGAGGCACTAAAATGTTTTTATCCCTTTTTTAAATAGAGAGGAAACTGAAATCCGGTTAATGAAAATGGGGATTCTATGCCCACACGAAAAAAATGTTGGTCCATAGAACAAATATATAAATATTTTACCAGTGTGTCTAATGCTGTACTGTAAACCTCCAATACAACACTTGCGATGCTTCACGCTGCAACCACTATAAACTCTCAGCCCTCGCGGTTCCTTCAGATTTCAAGCATTAGCAATGGCCATGATTTGTTCTTTTGAACCCTCACTTCGCACCCGCTCCGCTCCTCCAATGTTTGAAAGAGGCGCTTCTCTTTCATCATTTGAACAAAATACACAGCCAAATTTCTCTGTCCTCAGCACCTTATAGGCTTCTCTCCTGTTAAGAGCGCTACAAAGAAGCACTCAAAAACTGTACACTTTATCTGTCAAGTTTTTACCTGTTAAGGTGTACTCTCAGTCCGGGTATCCGAAGGTTCCCTCTGTGATTATTCGACAATGATTAGTATGAACTTCTTGAAACTTTAAGCTTCACTTTGGATGTGAAATTATTATCTAAGAGTATGTTAGAAGACTTCACATCTCCATGAAAGATTAGCATTGAAGTGGTGGGATCATGCAAATAGGTAAGTGCTTAATTATGCTGTTTTGGTGGTGATCCTTAAACGGTTGGCTAATGAGATAGCTGGAAAGTTGCTCACCTCATGGATGTGGGAGTAGAGGGTTCCCATTGGAGACAAACTCATAAACTAGAATAGGGACTTGTGTTGGGAACTACCACATCCCAGATCGTCTAGTTCCTGAGTTGGACATGGTTTTATATACTTATTTGGGTTTTCCACCTATCAGCTTACGCTTTTGGGTTGATACATGGTTTTTTACATGGTATCCGTCCCACATCGCTTCTTACAATGGTGATCTTTTCACTCCATTCCTATGGTTAGTCTGAGGGAAGATGTCAAGCTCACTGATAAATTTCTCAATTTGACTCACATGCACCAAGTCACATTTCTTAATAGCAACTATTCTGCAGTTTGGTAAAACTCCTTTGTAAATCACGCCATATAGTTACCTTGCCCGACAATTTTGTGAGACTCGTAATCGTTTGTTGCCCTTTCTAACTCTTTGGCAGTAAAGAACTTGAATGTATTGCCTTTAGGAGAAGAGATTTTTTGCTGTTCACCACCAAAATCAAGAACGCTCGCTCGTAGCATATCTTCCAAAATCTGTATAGTGCGCCCGGACTGTCCTTATGTTTGAGAATGGTAAGCGGTACTGAAGCTGAGTTTGGTGCCCATAGACTGCTGGAATGATTGCCAAAACGAATAGACGAACCTCGTATATCGATCAGAAACTATTGAAACTGGAGTATCATGTAGCCGGACAATTTCCTTCACAAAGAGCTTGGCCATCTCATTAAACTTCATGCCCTTCTTAAAAGGAATAAAATGAACTGATTTCGTCAACCGGTCTACTATCACCCAAATTAAATTGTTTTTCCTACTAGTCAATGGTATTCGTGACACAAAATCCATCGAAATATGTTCCCATTTCCATTGAGGAATAGACAAGGGATGTAATAAACCCGGGGGTTTTCTATGCTCAAACTTTACTCTCTGACATGTATAGTACTTTGATACAAATTCTGCAATTTCACTTTTCATATTATTCCACCAGAATCGTCTCTTGAGATCTCTGTACATTTTTGTGCTTCCAGGGTGCATAGCATATCTGGCACAATGAGCTTCTGTTAAAATTGGGATTATCAGATGTTGAGTATTTGGCACACATAAACGATTCTTGAAATATAGAACTCCATCCACTAACTGAAAATCAGGTTTCTCATCAATGTGATCTCTTATCGTGGCCAAATTAGGATCTCCAAACTGTTCATTTTTTATTTTATTCATCAATATAGGTTCAACCACCGACATGGCAGCTAACATCACTGAATCGCTGATTAATCGAACCTCCACATCAAGTTTCTTGAAAACATCTAATTTGGACCATTGAGCACTCATGGCTATAGTTAGTGCAGACTTCCTACTCAAAGCATCTGCTACAACATTTTCTTTTCCTGGGATGTATTTGATTGAGAAATCATAATCTTTTATAAACTCTAACCACCGCCTCTGTCTCATATTGATGTCTTGTTGAGAAAATAAAAACTGTAGGCTGCGATGATCTAAATGCACTTCAAATTGTTATATAATTAATTAGTATTCATTAGAAATATAGAGTCAAGTAAATATTCGTGTGTATATGGTTGTCATTTGATTCGATTTTCAAAACAAGTAAATATAAACTTGTTCAATTTGATTTTTATATGATTCGATCGAGTCGGCACTACTTAGCTTCGACCTTGTGATACCCGACGGGGTTAAACATGACTCGTATTATTTGAGACTACTGCAGTATGTCGTCTGGACCTCCGGAACTCCAGAACCGGGTAGCCAGCTAACCTATGGCCGGGCGGCGGGTGACATCCTAACTAGATTTGCTCTCATTGAGAGGATGAACTTATTGTAGTTGCCCATTTAGTATGTATTTCGTTCATTTGATTTCAAAAGTATGAATTAGCCCATTTAATACAATTGTCTAATTAACCTTTTACATTGTTATCTTATTGATAATTGTCAAGTAAATTCATTTTCAAATATTATGTATACTCTTTTTATTGCCTGTACTTGCCATTTCGTCGTATTTGAGATACTACTCTTGGTGTCACAGGCTCAGATGCAGCTCCCGGCCTTGAGGAGGTCCAGGAAGGAGAGGAGGGTACTCAAGAGGTTCCTCTGGGACTAGAGGAGTGGCCCGATGTTGGGCAATTTTAGATTCGATCTCCTCCTTCGTAGGGCGCTACACACATTGAGAGCTTATAGATAGGGTGTGACTAACTTCTTTTTGTGTAGTCACACTATGACCTTCTTTTGTATTTTGATTGTACTTTTGGTATTGTTGTAGAGGGTTTTTTGTTGACAATGTATAAACTTGTAAAAGTTCCTTTGTATTAAACTTGAATATTTAAATGGACTGAATGGGGAAGGATAACAGTTTCCGCTTAAATTGAAATGTTTTAATTGATTCAAGTGAGTTTGACTCACGAGTGGAATTGGTTTATCTCCAACAGTAAATCTACATTTTGCTGAAAGAATTTCTATGTTTAGTGCTCGTTATTTTCCTCCATACTAAGTAGGTCCAAATGCTTCCAATGAGCAGAAATGGTAGGATTAAGCCTATTCCTACATGTAATCCTACATGCACAAATTAAACTATATGATTGCAGCTACATTAATCTTAGAACAGGGAAGATAATGATAGCTCGCTATTAACTATATGCAGAAGCTACTCCTAGAGAACAATTTATTTTCTTCTCTCTTTTTTTTTTTTTTGTTTAAAGAAAAGTTTCAAATTATCTTTCCCTATATAGCTTTCTCTAATCAAACAATCAATTCCATACATATTGGATAATCACTACTAGAGTAAGGTGTTGAATCTCCAAAAGGGATTCTCTACCTCTGTACGTCTGAATAGTTTTCCAACTTGTATAATTTTCTCATTCAATTGGGCATTTGTGCAATTACCTTTTTCCTAGAAGAAAAGTTGTAATTTCTTCTTTTGAAAATTTTGCATTTGGTTCTACTTTTTCCCAGAGGAAACTAGAAGCAACAGTATTTATATTTTTTTAGGTCGATATTGATTGAGGTTTGAATAGACATTAGGTCGATATAATTAGGAGAAGCCAGAAATAACTTGTTTCAAAGAACAGACATTAGGTATTCATAAAAATTTAAAGCTGTCAATGGCCGAATTTGGGTCGGACTCACCTATTTCCAAATCTGGGTCTGGGTCTGAAAAGGACCCTAGTGGTCAGACCTGAGCCCGTCTATTTTGTAAATGGACAGGCTCAATATCCTGCCCGATTAAGGCCTGTTAGTACATTTGGATGCGGATCTGAGCTGTGCCACCGAGCCTTAATTTTTAACAAAATACTGTTAAAAAGAGTCATGAAAATCCAATTCTCGATACATATGTGTGCTATACGTTTTTTTTTTTTTTTAATGGTACAAGTGAAAGACACTACAAAAAGATTTGGACTAGTAGATTTGATTTTCTGTGAGTCTGTGGTATGATAAGTGGGTGACCGGAATGTCTCTTTGCTGATCTTCTACTTTCACAATATGATAAGTGGTACCACAGACAAGGTTAGAAAATTACTAGCAAAAAAGACCCGTGCTAAGCCCGGGTCTAAAAATATTACTAAAATACTGTCAAGTGTCAAATAATAAAAATTTTAGATTGTTGACACATGGCAGGACTTTCCATCTATGGGTATTAAATGTTTAAGAAAATGTGAGAAGAGGGTATTAAATGTTTAAGGAAAGTACTGCCAAGTGTCAAATAATAAAAATTTTAGATTGTTGACACATAGCAGACTTTCCATTCATGGTTTTTGTCTTATAATATAGATAGATAGATTAGGTAGTAGCCAATGGATTGCCCCGGACTCCCTCCCTCGAGAGATCGGATCTAGCTTAATGCAGGGACTTAACAGTTGCCCCCCTCCAATCCTATCTAAGCCAGATACTCTAGTTTGGATCAATGCAAGTAGTGGAGATCTCTCGCTTAAAGAAGCTTGGGAGTTGATTTGCTTGCAAGGAACTAGTGTATCTTGGTATCAGTTGGTGCGGAACAACATTTTCCAACCAACAACTACCTGTTTTGCAAGAAAATCTTGACTTCTATTTGGGTTAAGTATTGGAGTCTTGACTGCTTCTGGTTGCCTTCTTTGTCTAAAATAGGCAGAACCTGAAGGAAATCTTTTGATCAACTATGGTTCTACTGCCTCAGATGTTTGTGATTGTTTCTCTCAACTGAAAGGTCTTCCCTGCTTTCAATCCTACTCAGCGACATCGCTCTAGAGAAAAATTTCTCAGTGGGCAGCAGCAAACACTCTGATGGATCTGGATATGGATGACTCCTCCAACACATGTCGGATCTACGTGCATTCCGCCAATTGGGACAATTGGGAATGGAGAGTATCCAACCCTAGGCTCCCTTATCTTTATATAGGCAAGTCCCAAAGAGTCTCACACTTACGGATTCACTGGAAGCCTTATTTGTGGGGACTGATCAAGTCTTGATAGATGTGAGATTCTTACTATGAGTGGGATTGTCTAGCTATTTTCTGCTGGCCTATCCCCTGCATGACTGACGTGGGACCTGTGGTGCATGGGCCACACAATCTCCTACCCATTTCTCCTTGGCTATCGTGTGATTTTGCTGATTTTTATCCATGCTTTTTAGAAGACTAGGAATAACCCAATTCACAAAAGCACTCCTATTTCCTGGGCTAAAACTGCCTCAGCAAATAAAGAGAGGCTAAAATACCCTCTCAACGGCATCAAAAGGCCCTTTTGGAGTGTCATTTTTTTAATGCTTAATGCCTGGTCTCACTTCTAACCAAGCCATTATCACCTGATCTGGCATAGAGAGCTGCTCTATTTTATCCCCTGCTCTATTGAATAATTTCATTGGCTGCTTGCTGTATTTATATTTAGTTCTCATTTCTTCGATGTTCATCTCTGTATTCTTTTTGGGGGACAGATTTTTTGTTACCCTGTCTCTTTATTTTTGCTAGGAGGCAAATTGTATTAGGAGTTAAAAAAAATAAAGAGGAGAGTGTAAGGCTCTCTAACAATGCCCCAGGAGAATGCACGCCTTTCTGGCCCAAAAAAGGAATGACCTGCAGAAGCAGGGGATACCAGAGAATAACCTAACAGAACCTGCAAAACATAGAGACTAAATACTCACCTATAGAGAATAAATTCACATGAAGGCTGAGAACAGGAATGGTTCCATTGGACCTTGCCAAATGTGAACCTTCATCTTTTAAGTGGGCCTTTACTGATTGAAATGAACGTTGCCTATCTTGAAAACCTTTTACCATTTCTTAGTTTCCAAAGCACAAAGATAGCAGAGAAGAAAATTCCTCCCTGAACTCCTTTTGATTTTTTTGCAAAAGCCTACAGTTAGGGAGTCCTGGCCCATTGGAGTTGTCAACTCTTGAGAATCACTAGCTTTGACAGAAGCTAAGATCCGCTCACATAATTTAGAAGGAAAGGGACAGGAGAAGAACATTTCTTGGTAGGATTCTTGGTGGGAGCTACAAGGGGACACACCGAAGCCAGATGGATACTGATGGACTGTGTCACGCCCCAAAAATTCGATTGGATCCTAATCGCATTATTAGGGCATGAGAATCGGGGCCAATTAAAATCTTTCCCTTAAATACATTTGCGGCCCCAATTCCAAGTAGATCGAAGTGAGGTTATGAGTGATGATCAGTCACCATAAACAAATACGGAAGCAACGATTCATACAATCTGCGCAGATGGTCATTGATCGGTCCCCAAGTGTAGGGCACGATTGTAGTAATAATCTGGTAAATCCAGGTTGATTCACAGGGAGCAATGCTTTTCAAGAAACCTTCCAACTTTGACATGTCCTAAATAAACATTAATCTGGCCTGAATAGAAACTAATTAAATTAGATAACTAAATATAAAATGGTTAATTACAATGCTTTCAAAAAATAAAAGAACTATTGTTAATAAAGGAAACCTAATCTAAGCAATCCTAAAATATCTAAAAACCTGCAAAAGAACACACAAATCAAACGACCAATTTAATATAAAAAAAATCAAAACAAAATTTTCTAAATTAGATCCTACTTACCAAAATCAATTTTATGCAAATATGAATGAACTATAATGCCCTAATTGCTAACAATGCAATTTTATGCAAGTTTCTAACTATATGATGCATGCTGTAAAAAATTCTAAGTATGGAAACTATTGCGCAGCCCTGTTTTCACTGGACTGTACGACTGGCCTAAGATGGTGTGAACCTAAATCTAATGGCTGGGATCAATAGTCTAATGATGCATGAACACAAAAATAAAAAATAAAAAAAAATGACTTAAAACGAAAAAGATATGATCACCTAAAGATGCCTACTTGAACTGTTTTGTTGCTGAAATCTGAACGCAGGCTTACCAACTACCCCTGTTTAAGCCTCTGGTTGACATGGTTCCCGAGGTTATTTTTGGCTGAAATTCTGGGGGTTTCAAAGTCCAATTACCATAGTTTAAATCTGCTATTTTTTGGACAAAAATATTACCGTTTACCTGGTTTTTAAATCATGCACTTTTGTAACCCAGTTGGGTCAATTCTGCTGTATTGTGCATGATTTTTCACTATTCACTTATCAGATTCGAATTTAGTGTTTCTAATCAGTTGTTAATCTTGTGATTTCAGAAACAAAAACTTGTTCTAATGCAATTTCTAAATATGATGTATGTAGAAAAACACTATCCAACCATAGATTATGCAAGTAACAAAAATTGTAAGTTTCTATATGGAAAGATGCAACTTGGGGTTTCTAAATCAAGAACTTGCAAATAATAAAAAAAAATGACAGGATATTAACTTTAAATAAAAACAAAAGGGGTGGAAAAAATAAAAAGCGGAAAAGATGTATCAAAGATCTAGAAACTAGACGATCATACAAGTATTGAAAATGCGATAATGAAGTCCTCTCTTCTCAGAGTAGGAAAGAAAAAACAAATGCAAGTGATTACCTGATGTCTCTCAACTTTTAATCCATTTATTTTATTTTCAAAAACCTAGATTTAATCATGTGAAATATTGTCTCCAATAAAAACACATAAAAGAACTGGAAATAAAAATTAAATCACTTACATAAAGAACACGCATAATCAATCCAAGTAGTGTCTTTTATTCCTTGATCTTTGAATACAAGAAATTAAGATTCTTCCCTCCTTTTCATTCTCTCAACATGGCCTCTCAACCTATGCCTAAAAGAATTAAAAGAAAGGTGGATGGGAGTGGAATAGAGAAAGAGAGAGCCTCCAAAATTGCTACCCAATAGTCTTGGACGTCCAGCCCTCTTGGCTGGTTCCTTTTTATGCTTTTTGCAAATCTTTTTTTAGTAAAGAATCTCTCATCTTTAGGGCTCTTGTTTCCTTGTGTAGAGATTCTAGCTTAGGCTCCAAGCTAGCTTCTTTCTTTGGAAAGACTTTTAAATTAGAGAGATCTCCTTGCCTTATTAGGTTTCTTGATGAACACACCTTTCTTTTATAGTTCCAAGAATATCTCTAAAAATTTCATGATGATGTAGAGTGAAGAAACTTTCCAAATATTGAGATTTCTTGCAATTCCCGCCTAAAACTGTATCAGTCAATTTCCCGAGGTCATATCTCCCTCAATATAGCTCTGATTTATGTAATCTTGGGTCCATGGATATCTACTCGAAAAGAGCTTTCCAACGGTGTCTAGATTGCGCCGATCCGACACTCGGTTTGATAATTATGGCCATTTTAAGTTTCTACTCCATAAAAATCCGGGAATAATTGTGCACAAATGGAAGCTTCTATGTTGGCATCCAATGGTGTGTGTGGGGTCCATGTTGGACGTCCAAGGCATGCTTGGACTCTTTCCTTGCTTGCTTATTTGACTTTCATTTGACCTCTCTTCTCAAATTTCATCGATGTGGGTCCCATGTTGATTTCTCCTACAAATTGAAAGAAATAAATTTATCATTAATTACATGTAAGAAAATAAACATGAATAATGCATGGGACCCTACATGTCTAATGATGCACCCAAATGACAAACTTTTCAAAAATAGCACATGGTGCCAAAAATAGCAAACATGCATTGATGAAGCCAAAAACTAATTTTTTTTTGGGTGATGAATGAGATGAAAAATCCTAATTTCACAAAAGTCATGCAATTCAATGAATTTTGACCAATTCTGAACATTTTCCAAAAATATCCCCAAATACATGTAATCATGAAATTAAGTGCAATTCTATGCAATTAAACCTAATTAAGCCCACAAATGCTTATGAAATGATGACCTATTGACCTAATTTTGTGGACTTATCAGTCATCAATACAACATACAATAACATCAGAGCTGATACAAGTAACAGAAAGGCATTTACTTATATTTCAATTACAAAATGCATTAGAGTTTTAACGAATGTCTAAAACACTATAATAACCTGTGTAAGAAGCACATATGCTCATAGCCGGAATGTAAAGTGAGGCTCTCATGTACCAATCCAGCGACACCATACTGCTACCACACTCCACTAGGGGTAATCCCTCAACTAATGAATCTCGTAAGACCGGCACAACCACCTATACAATGGGCTCCACTACTTAAGCACCAAATGTAGCAACATCAGATATACTGGCAAGTAAATAGATATGAGTAACAGTGTAACATGTGCCAACCGAAATCAATATATAAGTACAAAAATAATGGATAAACAAAACATGACTAACCAAAAAAATAATCAAACCATCGTATACTATCAAAATAAACACACCCGGGCAAACCCGATACCCAGACAGGCTGGTCGAACAAATGCAACCCAGGCGAACCCGGTACCCAGACAAGCTGGTCAAATAAATGCAACCCAGGCGAACCCGGTCAAACCCAGACAAGCTGGTATGGTGGCGTACGTCCACCTCCCGATCTGCAGACGGTAAGTACAAAACCATATGCGGGTACACACACACAAACTTACATATCCACACACATATTCAAACCCACATCTACACACACAGATACAAAATCACACATACACACACAAATCCAAACCTACACATGTACACACAAACCCCCCCACACACAGATCCAAACCTACACATACACACACAAACCCAAACCTCCACACACACACAAACCCACACACACACACACAGAGAGAGATCCAAACCTACACCTACACACACAAACCCAAACCTGCACATTCACACACAAACCCAAACCTACACACACACACAAACCCAAACCTGTACATTTACACACAAACCCACACACACAAACCCAAACCTACACACACACACAAACCCAAACCTGCACATTCACACACAAACCCACACACACAAACCCACACACACGCAGAGATCCAAACCTACACCTACACACACACTCTCCTAAACAAGAGGTCCGATTAATCCTACATAGGGTGCTCCCATCACATTGTCAATAGAGCCACAAGGGAGCCCACCCAGCGAGCATATTAATAGAGAGTATTAGACCTAGTAACAGAATGGGTATATGCTCCTGTCTTGTAATATTCGGGAGGTCATAAGCTAACCATAGCCTAGGGTGCACATCGGGTCGGGTTCCGGGTAACCCGATAACCCGGTAGAAACTGCAAGTCGGTTTTTTTTTTTTTTTTTTTTTTTTCCTTTTAACCAGTGCCAAATTAAACAAAAAAGAAGCCAGATGTCAAGACAGTCGTCATGTTGTTTTGCTGCAACTTGTGGAATTCATTCGGATTTCAATTTCAATCTTAATTCTTGTGATGGGTTAGAAGGAAGAGATCGGAAGAAGAAAGATCATGGAATGGGACAGTGATTCGGAGTCGATCGGGGGAGAAGAAGAAGGGTTCCTTTTCAGCGATGGTGGGCCCCTTCCGTTCACCGTCAGGAGTTTGCTGTAGTCGGCGACGTGTGGGTTCGTCGTCACCGATGCCTTGGAGCCCGACAACTCGATCATATATGTCAACACTGGATTTGAGCTTGTTACTGGATATAGAGTGGAGGAAGTCCTCGGTCGGAATTGGTACGCTTCTATATGTGTTTCTCTAAACTGTTTGGGTTTGAATTTTTGTGGGTTTTGTGTTTGGGGGAGTATCTCTGAGATGGGGTTTTTCATATTTTGAATTGGGTATTTTCGGATTGCCCCAAATTGTTATAGGATTGGATGTCTGTGGTGGGAGGGGTTAAACATTTATTAGAACATGGAAATTGAATGGGGATAGGAGCATTTCTTCCCCAAGTTGCCTTCTTGGTGACTAAAACTCTCTCTCTCTAATATGTTTTGGTGTGAATCTCGGTGGGTTTGAGTCTGGGTTTTCTTATTTTGAATTGGGTATTTTTGGATTGCACCAAATCGTTATAGGATTGGATATCTGTTTTGGGATGGGTTAAACATTTATCAGAACATGGGAATTGAATGGGGAATCAGAGTATTTCTCTCCCAAGTTGCCATTTGGGAGACTCCCTCCCTCACCGTCTCTTTGTATGTATTCACCGTCTCTTTGTATGTATGTAGTTCTTTAATCTGTTATCGGGTTATCGGGTCAATAACTTATAAAATAGCAACCCGGAACCGGACCTGTTAAGTAAGGTCCGGGCAAACCCGGTCCGATAAATTCTTTATCGGGTCAGCCCGATAAGGTTCGGGTCGGACCGGGTCTCCAGGTCGGTCCGGGTTTTAAGACCCGGTGTGCACCCCTACCATAGCCTATACAAATCCTATAGTCAAGGGCCAAGGGGAGTGGGCACTAACCAACCTAAGGCTAGGGTCATTCATCACATGTAGGGTCCATACCGTCTAATATGGTGGTTACGCGGATCCGAAATGCATCTCATAATCATTTGGTGCTTCTGAAGTTGTTGGCACCTCGGGGTTCCACTATGCCACCCACTTAGCCCAATATGGGTCCCACATATACTACCTCACAACCCACAAAGATGTGTTAGCCTACACACCCCCTTACTAGAGGTCCAATTCATATTCATAGGTCAAGTGGGGCCAAGGTCCAAGTTTTAAGGGTAAATGGGTTCCAAATATTCCATTTAATTTAACACCATTTTAAGACCCATTAATAGTTTCACCATTAGTGCATTTTAAATCCATACTTACCAATCCAATTATCATAAATGCACATGTTAGAGATATCTAACACATTTAGAAATATTTAACACATTTATAGCATTAGTAGATATATTTAACACATTAAGGTATTAGTAGAGGTATTTAACACATCTCAATCATTAGTAGATATATTTAACATATTTAAAATAATAGTAGATATATTTAACATATTTAAAGCATCTAGTAGAGATATTGAACATGTTTAAAGCGTCCAAACCAACAAATGTAACATATACACACTACTATTCATGTCTATGTACTTGCCTTTGGTTGAAAATGCCCAAATCCACAAATCCCAGCTCAATAGCCCAACAAATCAAACCTAAGGGATAATAGCAAAATAAAACTAAATTAAAATGTAAAATTAAAAGAATGGAAAGCTCTAAGCTATCTTAACACAATTCCACACCCGAAGCACATAGACCAAACCTAGGGGAAGGGAAGCTTACCAAACAGAGAAGGGAATGGAGTGGTGGCTTGAAATTGGAGATGAGATGCTTGCGGGGTCCACGCGGAGATGATAGTGATGATCGGAGGTGATGGGCAGCCTCTAAGATCCATTTCAAGCAAGGTGGGTGAGAGAGAGTGAGAATGAGAGAAAAGGAATTGAAATTGAGATGGGGAGGTTGTGGGGCCCACTTGATTGGTGGCCCACTAAATTAGTGGTGATGGGGAACTCTTTCACATGGAACAAGGAGATGGGAGAGAGAAAGAAAGTAAGAGAGAGATGATGAAATGGTGAGATGGGTGGGGGAGGGAGTCAACCCACGTTGACAGTGAGGAGTGGAGTGGAGTGAGGTGAGGGAGAGATGAGATGAGATGAGATGAGATAGAATGAGAGGAAGAAATGGGTGGGGGTGGGTGCTCAGTCACTTGGCTGGGAGATGAGTGAGGAAGAGAGAAGAAAGGAAGAAAACAGAGAAAGAAAGAGAGAAACAGAGAAGGGGGAAATGGGGAAAACAAGGAGATGGGCTGGGGGGAATTTCGCCGGAGATGATGGTGGCCGGCAGTGATACAGGTGGGTCGCTGACGGCGACGGCGCCGTGCTCGGAGTCCAGCGGCAGTGGGCAGCATGGCTGGGTGAGGGAGAGATGAGTGAGAGAAATGAGATGGGAGAAGAGATGAGAGAGTGGAGAAGAGAAAGGAGAAGGAGAGCTTGATGGTGATGATCGCCGGAGATGGGGGAGCTCGGCCATGGCGAGGCAGCGAGGAGAGTGAGGGAGGGAGAACGAGAGGGATGAGGGGCTGCTCTTGATGTGGAGTGGAATGAATGGGAAGAGAGGGGGAGTTTGACCTAGTAAAGGAGAAGGGGGAAAGTGGAAATGGGTGAGGGTTGCACGTGGGTTAAGGTGAGGAGGTGGGGAAATGATGGGAGTGAGGTGATGAGGTGGGGCTCACATGGGATTAGGTTAGGGGGGTGGGATGAGATGGGATTTAAGGCCAGGGGCCTTACAGACTGGGCCCAAATACTAGTGGGAGCTTGCTGTGGAAGAGCTTCCAAGCAAAATTGAGACTGTAGGCTTCATGAACTTGTTAATTTTCCAAACACAAGGAGCCCAGGCTTTTCTACTACTTCTGCACCTCTCTCCCTGATATAATTCTTTTGCAATTTGGAAGGAATGGAAAAGAACAAGAAAAGAGAGTTGTGGTCTTTCATTTTCATCCTTTCTTATGGTGTTAGAACAGGCATTTTAGTTATACTTCGAAGTTCTAACAATGAGCTTCTCACAAAAATGAGAATTTTTAAAGATAGGCATATCTTTCCATACAGAAAATACACATTTAAAGAAAGGTTGTTTGCAATAGGGAGGAAACCGTAGTCCTATTAAAGGGAGGATGCAAATTGGGATTCCATTCCCACACGCAAAAAAGATGCAGCATAATTCAGAATCTTGTAGTCACGCAAGTTGGATAATCATTCATCAAAGAATTTATAGCAGCAACCTACTATTAAAACAAGATATTTTACCATATTTGTTATAGAAATGTCCATTATTTGCAAATAAAAACTAACAATTCCAGTACAGAAGTACAGATACAAAAGCATAGAACTAAGAAAAAGAAAGTTGTTCAAACACCCCACTCAAGATAGCATTTTATCTAATTCTGATGAAATATAGCAACCCCAAGTACTGTTTAGTAGTTGGTTCTCAAAGCCCTTCTATCCACTTGAAGTGAGTGAAATGTTGAAATGGTTCTCTATGCTATGGTGCCCATAGGCATCACTGATACTTCCTCGTAAAGTTTCGTATAAGAACCTTTCATTCTCATCGTTATCAAACCAAGGATGGTCTTGGAAGCCTCTCAGCCCTTGTAGATCCACCACCACCTCTTTCATTGCAGGTCGATCTTCCCCTTTAAATCTCAAGCATGTCTTGACAAGTTGAGCAATGGCCATGAGTTGTTCGTTAGAGCCCTCACTTTGAACCCTCTCCTCTAATATTTGAATGAGCCTATCCTCTTTCAATGCATGAACAAAATGCATAGCTAGATTTTTCTCTTTTTCAGTCTTATTCAAACATAGAGGCTTTTCTCCTGTTAAAGAAAAAGTCTCCACAAGAAAACCACTGCAAAACTATATACATCGCTTTTGTCTGTTAATTTATGGGTCTAGGTATCCCCAGGTTCCTGCACCAATGTGGTTATTTGAGTATGATCAATAGGAATTGTTAGTATTTTTAGATTGTTAGTATTTTTATGTTGGCTAATTCATGGGTTGGACAAAACTCTGGGTCCATTGAATTATATTTTCTATTTCATTTAATATTGACTATGGTTGTGTCGACGGAAGAGCTGAAGCAAAGAAAAGAAGAGATAAAAGAAGACCGGGCGAACACTCCCAGGCCCGATCGATTGGAGCCTCAGTCTGATTGATCGAACTGCAAACGCTCCCAGTTATTTTAGCAATCCGATCGATCGGACAGGCGCAAAATTTCGGGAAAGTCTCAAAAGAAAATAATTTTGTGTAGAAACTGGAGACTTTGGGGCCATATATAGGGTGTTGCTCTCAACCCTAGAAGTAACCATTCTCATTAATCTGAGTCAAAGATATCTTAGAGAGAGATTATTCTCTAGAGCCATTGACAGATCATTCTCAATGGTTACTCTATAAGGTCATTGTTGCTTCTGCTTTCTGAAGGAGAATATGGTTCATCTTGATTGGTAAGGTGCGAGGAGATCAAGTAAGGAGAACGGGGCACGATGGATGTCGTGTCAGTGGATTCTTTGTAAAAACAACTACAGTCCTTAGGTTTAGGTACAGACTGAGGTAAAGGAGCTTGAGAGTATTTCTTGTAACTGTTCGTGAACTCCTGATTTCTGGTTAGTGGTTTTTCTCCCTGGATACGGTTTTCACGCTAAATATTGTGTCTGCCTTCTTGTGGTAAGTGATTGGTAGATAGCTAGTTCTAGATTGTCTGATTGGTTATTTCCGCAGTGCATTGATTGGTTAAATTAGAACTAGTGATCCATTCTGGTAGCCCCCCAAAACCTTCAATTGGTATAAGAGCAGGCTGCATTATGTTATTGTGTTGATCCATATTTTGCTAAAATGGATAACCACCGTGAAGGCACTTCAACTAATAAGCCTCCTTTGCTGGATGGGTCTAATTATGCTTAATGGAAAGCCAGAATGGTTGCCTTTGTTAAAGGCATAGATCAGAAAGTTTGGAAGTCTATTGTGAAAGGCTATTATTTGTCCACTGTCACTACTGATGGGATAACCAGTCTGAAATCTGAAGAATAGTGGACTACGGACGAAGAAGTGGCAGCCACTTGCAACTTTAGGGCTTTTAATGCTATTTATAATTGAGTTAGCATATATGAGTTTCATAGAATTTTCACATGCACTATTGCAAAAGAAGCTTGTGATATTTTGTAGACTGTGCTGAAGGGACTGACACTGTCAAACAGTAGAAACTTAAAAAATTGTATACAGCCTTCAAAACCATAAAGATGGAAGATGATGAAACTTTTGATGAGTTTAATTCGAAGTTGAATGCAATTGTGAATGATAACTTTACTTTGGGAGAGCTAATTCTTGAGAATATAATTGTGAAAAAGATTTTGCGGTCTCTTCTAGAAAGGTTTGATGCAAAGGTTGTGGCCATTGAGGAGAATAACAATCTGAATTCTCTCAAATCTGAGGAATTAGTTGGCAACCTTCAGACTTTTGAAGCAAACCTGAGGACTAATGGAAAATCAAAATCCAAAGGTATTATTTTAAGAGCCTCCAAAGAATCATTAAAGAAAATTGCTAGTCATGATTTTGATCCTGGTTCTGAGGAGATTGATCCCCAAGTTGTTGTTTAGTTTATGAAGCAATTTCAGTCTTTTATGAAGGGGAAAAAAGTGATTTGAAAATCCCTAAAAATCTTGTAAAGAATAAATCTTCTAAGGGGATTCAATGTTTTGAGTGTCATGGTTATGGACACATTGCTAGTGACTGTTCTAACAAAAAGGTAAGAAAGAAGGCTTTCAATTTGACTTGGGATGATGATATTTCTGAGGAAGATGATAAAAAGTCTAAGTTTGAGAAGCCTGAACCTAGCAAAGAAAAATTCATGACAACTTCAGTTTCTGCTACTCCATCAGTGTCTAATAATGAGACTGATTAAGATGTTAGTGAGTCAGAGACAAAACATGATTGACAAGCTGAATATCAGATATTGTTTGCGAAGACCATGAAAGATGAATGAAAATGTGGCTTCAAGCTGGAAAGAATCTGAAGAGCAGAATACTTCTTTAAAAGCTGAATTGTCAGAAGTTCTTACAAAAGTGAGTCACTTAGAGGCAAAAAAAATAAAAAATAAAAAGTGGCAGATAATATAAATTGACTGCCGAAGCACATAAGTGTGATTTGATTAATCACTATATGATGGATTTGTGAAGGGAGAAGTCCTTGAAACTTGATTTTCTCACATGGGTGATGTTGTGATAATTCTTCTTTCGTTTCATGCTTTCTAGTGGTGTTACGGCAAGCATTTTAGTTACTTCCAATGATAAGCTTCTTATAAAAAAAAATGAGAATCTTTAACGGCGCATTTTGTAGCAGGCAAGGTTTGGGGTCACCCGAATTTTCTATCGTTTGGTGGGGCATCTTTCCACATGAGAAAAATGCACCTTTCTAGGTAGGTTTTTCAAAATAGATGGAAAATTAAAATCCAATGAAGAAGAAGGAGAAAATTGGGATTGCATGCACCAGGGAGAAAAGAGATGCCATAAAACGTATAAGGATGTAGTTGCCAAAAGTAGGAGACTCATTCTCCGGAGAACTTATTATATTAGCCTAGCATATTACGCCTCAATTTGGCATCACTACTTTTTATCTCCATTTGTCAAAATCTCTTATTATGATAGAGATTTGGAGAATAGAGGTGCTTGGCAGCGTTGGGAGCCTTTAGATGGTGTAGAGAAGTAAACGCAATACCTCTATTTCCCACAACCCACGATTGGATAAAGTAGAAAGTAGGGTGGAAAAATAGAGGCAAGTGAATAATATTCCTGGCCCATTCACGCCCAGTCCCTTTTTCTCAAAATCTAAGAGTGTAAATCAAGATCCGAACCGTTGGAAATGTTCAAAAGAAAAAGTATGGTCATGAGACAAAATTTAAGCCGTTGGATCATCAACAGTCTTGAGATATGTGCAGAAAAAATGTGAGTCATTGGATGTAATTTTCTGAAATCTGTGGGCCTCAAATACAAGATCGAAACCGTTAGATCTCTTTGAAAGGCTTAAAACGATTGTGAGGTCAATTCTCAAGACTTGGTGCCTTTTGTATCTTAAAAAATTTACAAAACAGTTTTAGTCATTGATGTATTATGCTCAATATTGGATTTGTCCATGAATAATAACTTCTTTTATTATCTCTAGTAGTGTAAATCAATATCCAAACCGTTAGAAATATTCGTAAGATCAAACACGGCCATGAGACTAAATTTCATCCATTAGATCATCACCAATTTCGAGATATGTGCAAACAAGTGAGCTGTTTGATGCAATTTTCTAGATTATTTGGGCTCCAAACATGAGATCCAAACCGTTAGATCTCTTTGGAAGGCTAAACGCGCCCATTAGGTAAATTCTCAAGGGTTGATACCTTATGAGTCTCAAGAAATTTGTGAAAAGCTTCCAACCATTGATATAAAAAAAGTCTATTTAACATAGATCATTGCATTATCAAACACTTCTTTTCATTCTAGCTTTTTTTTTTTATAAATCTTTTTTATGATGGATCTATAATAAAAAAGAATAGAGATACCAAACAAGGTCTAACACTACATTCTACTGGATTTATGTTAGAAATATCCATTATTTAGAAATACAAATTAAACTTACAATCCCAAGACATGCAATATCAAAGAACAAATGGAAAAAAAAAGCTGTTCAAACACCCCACTCATGATAGCATTTATCTAACACTGATGAAATAATGCACACCCCTACTACTATAAACAAACAGAACTTGGAACCCTTCTATCTGCCCGAAGTGAGTGAATTGTCAAATTGGTTCTCCATGCTATATTGCCCGCTAGCATCTGCAGCATAACCTTGAGATGTTCCACACATCAACCTTTCAGTTTCCTTGTTATTAATCCAAAGATGGTCTTGACATGACCCTCTCAGCACTAGTAGATCCGCCACCACCTCCTTCATTTTGGGTCGCTCTTCTCCTCTAAATTTCAAGCATCTCATGGCAAGTTGAGCAGCGGCCATAAGTTGTTCTTCTGAACCCTCACTTCGAACCCTCTCTTCTAATGTTTGAAAGATGCGGTTCTCTTTCATTGCATGAATGAAAAACACGGCAAGGTTTTTATCTTCTTGTGACCTATTTAAACATACAGCCTTCTCTCCAGTTAAGAGCTCCACAAGAACCACCCCAAAACTATAAACATCACTTTTGTCTGTTAACATACCTGTTTGAAAGCTCTCTGGGTCCAAGTATCCCCAAGTTCCTTGCACCAATGTGGTTATTTGAGTATGATCAATAGGAACCAATCTTGAAAGTCCAAAGTCGGACACTTTGGCTGTGAAATTATTGTCTAAGAGTATGTTAACAGACTTGACATCCCTATGGAATATTGGCATCACTACTAGAAAAATGACTTTTAGCGGCCGCCAGTAGCCGTCGCTAAAAGTCCCCTGGCGGTCGCTAATACTCTTTAGCGACCGCCTAGCGACCGCTTAGCAGCCGCCGCGTAAACGTCGACGCAAAAGATTATTAGCGACCGCCATTGACGGTCGCTAAGTATTAGCGACCGCCATTGGCGGTCGCTAATAGTTTTAGTTTTTTCAAAAAAAAAAAAAATGTATCGGTTTCCTTTTCGACCCCCGCCGGGGGATACCCCCGGACCCCCTTCGTAAAGGGCATGTATTAACACCATCAAAAACTCTTTCATATATTTAAATAAATCCTAACCATCCATTTGCTAACAACCAATGCTATCATTTCATAAAAAAAAATAAAAAAAAATAAAAAATAAAAAACAAAACAAAACAAATTACACTATATTCCACCAATCCAACCTGAATCCAATCTGTTCATTATGGGTTCGAATTGAGCCCTTATTAACTTATTGGTTGGGCTCGTGTTGACATTTTATCCCGATTGATAAATGGGTCCATTTAGGGATGATCCTATACATGTTATTTATAGTGCTCAACCCAAACCTGACCAAACACAATGCACATAAAGCACACTGGAAAAACATACCATTTCTACACCATAGCAAGAACCACAGTATTTCTCATTGTTAAGAATTATATGCCTGTGTTGCATAATGCAAGCTGTAAAACCACTGGAAGCAAAAATAGGGGGAATTAGAGTCTTGAAGCATCATTGAGTGCAAAGGGATCTAATTCACCCATTACGTACCAGTCAATCCCATAAAAAGCTTTCCTTCAGAATCTATCCGGCTAAAACTAACTGTAGAAGAGAAGATTCAACAAGAATAAAAGGAAGGGAAGCGAGAATATATTAGATCCTTAAAATCATATCTCAAATCAAGTATGCACTTATAATTTATGCCCAGAGGAAGAAATCATAATAAGTAAACTATCTGCGAAAGGCAAACAGAGGAGATAAAGCTGCATGACCAGCATGGGACGTCAAAAGGAACAGAAATGAGTAACATAACCTTTTTCTTTTTTTAATGCCTTATAACATATCTACATGTAGTTATTAAAAAAAAAAAAGTAAATCTACATGTAAACATTAAGCTCAAAAAAATTAGGCCACAAATGTTTGGCTTCACCCAAGACAATAAGTAAACTACTAATTTCATTACTTATTACAAACAAAGCTCACAATATTTCTTTAGAATACTCCAAAGGAAATGACAACCAATAACAGACGTAGTCATCAACTGACCAATGGCAGCTTTTCCCTGGTTGAATTATTTAGAAGATTGTCAAGCTGTCAATCAAACATAAAGTTCTAAAACCTGTATTATTTTAACAACTAATATGTAATCTAACCATGACAGAATGTACTATAACTTCAGAGAACATAAAGGCTTCAATCTTGATGTAACAATAAAATTTTGGAAGTAGTAGAAAAGGCAAAAGGTGAGTTCTATTTACTGTTTGTATGAGAACCTTCAATATCACTTCAATTGTACAAGAATCTCTACAAATAATCAAAGATGAAGAGAAGTCTGCCAATACATTTTTAAAGATGACAGAATAAATATATTAACATATCAGTTCATCCACAAGGAAGACAACTGCTTTCACAGTATTTTTTAACGGGCCCCACTCAATGCTTATAGCTAAAGTAAGAAATTAGAATCATATAACATGTTAAAAGAAAATAGGACCATTAAAACAAATGAACTGCTGCTTCTGACAGTGCATTGATCACATTTCATCTATCTCCCACTATAACATATGTGGAACCATAGCTCAACTGAGAACATCAACAACTTAATGCTTCTGAAACTATTGAATTTTGACCTTGCATCCTGACTACAGCATCTGAAACAATGTTGGAAGGAAGGCCTAGGAGGTAAGAGGACGGAGTAAAACAGAAATTAGAGGCATACACACACAGTCTGCAACATATAAACCCACTGAAACCAAAATGTTCCGCATTCAGAACGGTTCACAGATGCATTCCAGTCAAACAGGACTTAAACAACATTTCTTAGAGGTACTAAAATTGACTTAATGAAATCAAAGAGTAACAACAAACATTTCAAGGGTTCGATAACACATATGGAAGGCATTAGACACCACTTAAGGTGGGTCTTACATAATCACATATAGGAGACCACATGTCCAAGTGCACCAACACACTTTCTACTTTTAGCTTCTAGGTGGTCATACATGACCACACCTAAGCTATGATGCCTAGATATGGATAAAATGGATGCAAGCACTGATCTGTTGTAGGCCCATCATGTGCTAACTCAAGGCTTGAGGTTACTCGGAAAAATCATGAGTTGAGGAACATTGAACCATTGTAAAGTGCCCAACTTACCTGCTTATATTTCTTGTAGATTTGCTTCGTTACTATGTTCTTGGATTCATCAAAAAATGTGGGAACTTCTCTTCTTTTCTTCAATCCTGCATTAAAAAAAAAAAAGCAAGATTAACATGGATAATTTTTTTTCTCAACCACCATTTGTTAATTTTGTACATTCATGGGATGCACCAAGGTATAATCTTGTGGGGGCGTATAATCTTGTGGGGGCATTCTTGTAGAGCCCTTTATGAGGCATCTAATTCATAGGGGTAGGTGGAATGTGTGACAGGCATCTAAGTAAGGGGTGGGCAAAATCTCAATAATTCCCACAACAGCCTTGAAATGGGTATGAAGACTAAAAGATAAGACATGGGATGATGGCAGGACTAGAGTCAAAGGAAAGATGAGAATTCCTCACATAATCATAGGTAAGGTCAGGCATGTATGCGCGCAGAATCATCTCCACCAGTGTTTGCACTTTGCACCATTATAAAATCCCTAGTTTGTTCCACCATGAGCCATCTGAAAAATTCAAAGACTACATTGAACCAGAATATAATCACTAGCAAGTACCAAAGAGGCAGTGAGCATACATAAAGTACAGCAGAACCGTTGCGGGACAAAATAGCATCTAAAAACAATAATGCAGATCCACAATGCCAGGGACACAAACAAAGAATAGGCAACTCATAACATAGCCATCTGAGATATCAACAACAATGCTTCCTGGTGAGTATTCAGCTTGACTAGCTACTAAGAGAGTATTCAACAACAACCATGTATACCTATCCACCCTGTATAGAACCATCTTCAAACATGTCACTCTTGAATCTGACTTTTGTGTTTAAACTTTTAATGTCTGTTGGAGAAATCTTCAAGACACTAAACAGCCACATATATTGGATGCAAATTTCTACATATACCAATTTATTTATTTGATCATCATCATGTACCCGCAGGAAAAATGGAAATCAGATCCATGTTTCCAACTCTCCCTAAATCTAACTATATAACCTCGAGCCCATAAGTGTAAATTGAACTAAAAGTGAATGACAGTCATATAAATATATGTTCATACTCGAGCCCATTCTTTTTTAATTGGTCCAAATCTCAATCAAGAACCGGGTGCTTAGATATGAATCCTTGCCAAGTAATTTTTGGATGAACAACTGATAATTCATGAGGATATCTCGGCCAATGATAGGGATGGGATTGATGATGGGGATCAGAAGAATTCAAGAGGAAGAGGGGTTTCAGAGATGGCAAAACCTAACCCATCATCAATCCCATCTCCTTGGTCCAAAGCGCCAAAAAAAATGAAGCAGTATGCTGGTGAAGTGACACTTTTCTTTCTTTTTATTTCAATTGCTTATCAATGTTGTAGCTGAACTTGGTAATGTTTGCATTTGCCATGTTCTAAAGTTGATTATCTTTCCTTAGCAGTGTTTGGTTCCTCAACAAATTCCTAAGTTGCTTAGGAATGAAATTTGAGCAACTTGCTCAAGCTCAGTGGTTTTATTTTTCTTCTCCCCTTTTGCTCTTTTTCATTTTTGTAAATTTGTGTGCCTGCGTGTGCGTGGGGTGGGGTAAGCGGGGGATGGGATGTGTGTTTCGAAACTAACCAGGGGTTGGAGTAGGGGGGGATGGAATGTGTGTTATGAAACTATGTGTGGTTCAAGTGGTCCAAAACTTGGTACAAGTACTTAAATAAATACCATATGGTTCATCGTATTGGTAGCTGCAACCAGCAAGCTGCCAATGTCACGAATTGCCCATGACTGGAGAAGCGTTGTCTAGACAAAGGTGATACCTCTCAGAGGAGCCTGATTCTTCCAAGTTATTATTAAAGAGATTGAATCTTACCTCCTCTCAAATGCCATAAAAAAAAAAAAAAAAAACCCTGAGAAGCTGCTGTTGTGGCTGTGTCAAATTCCTTCTGAAACCGAAGTTAAACATGTCCATCCAAACCACATCACCAGTCCCCGCTGCACGTTGGAATGCTTAATCTGATGCCACCTCCACATCCCAGCCCCCTCTTGATTACCCCGGTAACATGATGTGACTTGATACTCCGTATCTGTAAAGTAGGGGCCTCATAGGGGTTGCCCCACTACCATTTTCTCACGACAGCTTTGGTAAATTGAGGGCTTGATCCCTAGGTGCCCTTTTGGCTTGGGTGGGCACGCAGTATTACACAACTAAATGTTACTTCCTTCTCTTCCATGCCTCTTGCAATACGAAATTTTGATGCAATCTCCCGAGCCACTTTTTAACTTTCACTGAACGCTTGAAGAGGGAAATGAAATGAGCTGGAAGGTTCAATGGGACTCCTTAAATCAGAGGTATTGGCGCACAACCACAAACCCCTCTTCCCACTCCAAAACCCCAACCCTCAAATCCCAACATCCCTGCCTCGCACAACCACAAACCCCTATTCATCCCCAACCCACGAAAACCCCAAATCCGGCCCTAACCTAGCAATCCCATCACTCCATCTTCGGCCAACTCCAATCCACTGTTCCAATCGCCCAGATATATAAAAAAAAAAAAAACCACGCCACAGATCCGAACCCCATCTCTGCCCATTCCAATCGAATCCGAACCAATTTCCCCAAACCTAAACCCTAAATCCCATCCCCAAGACCCAAGACCACTGCGCACAGAACCCATCCCCACCATCTCATCTCGCCTCACATCCCTGCAGCCACCCATCTTCGTTCGAAACAAACCCCACCAATCAGGAAAAAAATAGAGTATAAAGACGAGCGAGAATCAGCAGAAGAAGAAGTAGATCTGAGTTGAGAAGTAAACCTGGCACCGGACGAAAATCACTAGCCATCTCCTTAGCCATAGTCGCCTCCATCACAGTAGCCATCGTCGCCGAACTTCCAGCGCCATTGCCACCATCCACGCCCAGATTAGCCGACCATCCCCCTATCTTCCCTTTCACCTTCTACCAGTCGAACAGGTTAGAGGTTTACTCCTCCTATTTTCATTCCGGTGCAAAACCCGAGACGGAACCAAAAGTCCCGCCCCTGGTGCGGGGATTGCAGATCGCGCGCGGGAGCAAGGGATTGCAGAACGCGGGAGGTGAAAAGGAAAAAAAAAAAGTGGGAAGAGGAGGGTTTCGGGCGGGTTTATATCAGGCTCCAGCGACCGCCATAAGCGGTCGCAAATGGCCCTTCTGGCGGTCGCTAATAGTCCCATTTGCGACCGCCACAAGCGGCCGCCCGCTTTCTCAGCCGCGAATGCTCCTTTTTCTAGTAGTGCATTGAAGTGGAAGAATGCAAATAGGCAAGTGCTTCTGCTATTTCAGTGGCAATCCTTAGGCGGTTCTCTAATGAGATTGAAGAAAAATGTCCGGCATCATGGATATGGTGGTAGAGGGTTCCATTGGAGATAAATTCATAAACTATACTAGGAACTTGATCCTCTAAACAACATCCCAAGAGCTTTACCACATTTCTGTGGTTGACTTGAGACAAAATATCAAGCTCATTGATAAACTGCTCAATTTGACCGGCATCCACTATTTTGGATTTCTTTATAGCAACTATTCTGTTGTTTGGTAAAACTCCTTTGTAAACTATACCAAAGCCCCCTTGCCCAACAATTGTGCTACCATTGTAATTATTTGTTGCTCTTTCTAGCTCTTTTGCAGTAAAGATTTTGAATGTATCGCATCTATGCGTACCGATTTTCTGTTGTAGCATTAGACCTCCATTCTGCTGAAAGAACTTCTCTTTAAGTTCCATACTTCTCCTTTTTCTCAAGAATCAATATGCATAAGTACTTGCAACGAGTAAAATTAGCATGCTTAAGCTAGTTCCTACATTCACAAATAAAGTTAAAAAGGGTTAATTGCATTAGTATTTTAAACAGAAAAGGTAACCGTGCATTCCGAGTTTATTTCTTAATCTGAAATGCCTCACTAATCAGTACACATACTATTTATTTTTGTCCAATGTTTGTTGGGCCGGGCCATGAATATAGCTGTACAAACTAGGACTGGGATTATTAGATTTCAAAGGCCCAACCCCGCCCAACAAGCTTGACAAAAAGGGACATAATTTTTTTTCAATTGGGCCGGGCCAAGGCTTAACTTCTGGGACCAAAGGAGGGCTAGATCAGGGCCCTCCATGTTTTCCTACTTGTAGTAGAGGATATTACCCAAAGTCACATCGAGTACTGGAAATCCTTCTGGAACGCAACTAGTTCCGTTATTCCAACCATCACCACGGTAACCCTTCCGGCATTTGCATTGGTAACTTCCTGGTGTGTTGATGCAGGTCTGCTTGCAAGTGTTATTGCCGTTTTGGCACTCATTAATATCTGCATGCCCATAAAAAAGAGAAACCAACCACTGATCAGGAGCACTAGGAGAAGTTGAAAACTGCTTGTTTCCATTCGAAAAACATCAAATAGAAAAAAAAAAAAAAAAAAACCGAACTTTGAAGTATAAGGATTGGTTCTTCTCACCTTGGCATCCTCCAAGCGTATAAGGATTGCCATCGTAACCAGGAGAGCACCTGCAACGATATCCAGGGCCTCCGGTATAATTAACACATTCGCTATCCTTGCTGAGACAAGCGTAGTCCGGCCTTTTGCTTGTAGCTTCTTGGCATGTCTCATTCCAGGCCGCCACCCAGTCGAGTACCGCCGGCACTCGTATATTTCCGTCCCAAGGATTAGTATTACTGAGATTGGAGACGGAGAAGTAGAACCTGAAGTCGAAGTCTTCTTCGACGAAGAAGGCATAGCTGCATGGATTGAAGCTCCACACCTCCGTGTGGTTGTTGAAACTCATGAACTTCACCTCAAAATAATTGAGACCTGGTGGGATGGAGGACTGGCAACAGCCTATGCCCGTGCAGGATCCGTTTATGACACTAGTAGTGTTCCAGCAAGCTGACATGCACCCGAATCTGTAGGGATTCCCCATGAAATCATTACCCGACACGTAGGCCTCGGTGTCGCATCCTATGGCTGTGAATTTGTTGCGAGCTTCGCAGAAGGTATAAGGGGTTCTTCTAATATCGGTTAAGCCCGGTTGATAATGGGTTCGCTTGCCCGATTTGGAGTAACAATCCCTGAGTATATTTGTTTTGATTCTCAACCGTCCTTGGAGTGATATGCTCAACACCACTGCCATATCGAACAGGAGTACTTCTGGGGGTGTAACAGATTCATTGCATGTTAGACGGAAATGGTCATTTCTGAAACAGGTGGGATCTTGTCCCATGCCAAATGGGTAAGGAATGCTCATGTTTCCGCAGCTCGTTTGGCACTTGGGATTCGTGGAAGATATTGATGATGATGATGATATTGCTGCTGATGATAGACACCACCACGTCAACAACCACAACACCAGAGCAAACCGGTGCAAAGCCATCCTTCACTGTGAGTCACTTCACCGTTGTGGACTGAATCGTGAACTTGCTTGTCAGGAAACAAATCCTCGATCGTCTCTGAATTGAAGGTGGACGCCATGAAACATTTCAAATCAAAAAAAGAAAAGGAAAAAGATGGAAAAAAGGAAAATGCTTTGTCCCTAGCAGTTGCACTAATCATGGACCGCGTCCCCCATACTATTAAAATTGCTAATGGAATTGCAGAAGATACCAATGATATACTAGGCAGGTTTAATTTAGTGGGCCCTTGATCCTTTAACATGTATTATCAACATCAAAAAATGAAATATGTAAAGAAAGACAATTTAACATAAAGGCACATTTGTGCAGCCATGTTTTAAAAAAATGGCAATGATAATGGCACACTTTCCTATGATGAAGTTTTTTTTTTTTTTTTTTCCTGTCATTTGGTGCGATCGCTGATTGAGAAAAAGGCAATGATAATGGGACATGTTACTTAATTAGAGGACCAAGTACTTTTACTAGTTTTGGGTGTTAGAACTATGGCAAAAAAATATATATAAAAAAATATTTGGGATATCCTTTGATATTAAATAAAAGAAAAACACTATAATAATTTTGAATCTCTCATAAATAAGATCAAATGAGCAATTGAAATATAAAATAATGATTCAATTATATACACTTTATTAACGTGAGAAATATTCAAAAAGTTAAAATAAAGGGAAAGTGAAATATATTTTTTTAAATATATAGACATATATATAATATATTTTGGTATAGAAATAGAATCATAGATCTAAGCTAAAAAAAAACCGACTTTATTCATGATTTCATAAATAAATGCTTTATTTGATTTATCCAAAGTTATATGGTGAAAAAATCACTTGTAAGGAAAGCAGTGCTCCTCATTAGATGTGATCTACCCTGATTATTCAAGTGAAAAAAACAAAAAATCTATTCAAAAAATTTCAAATCCAGAACGCCTCTTAACTGTGAATAGTATACGGTCTTGATCTAAAAATGGAAAATGGAGTTTAAGGCTTCTCACAGCTGTTGAGTCTTTCTAAGCACAAAGATTTCAGCCACATAGGGTTTTAAACCTTCTTATACTCATCTACCAAGATAAAAAAAAAAAAGGCCTTTTTTTTATACTCGGCTAGATCGCTAAACAAGCTCTTGATCTCAAAAGATTAGAGTTCTCAAAAGTTGCATGTATAAATTCTTTAATATTGGTTTGTCTTTTCATGGACCCCATGCCATGCATTGGAGTTGGACGGGCTCAAAGCTTTACATAAAGCTTTTTGCTAACCATGTGGATAGTCCCGTTTTTGTCAAGCTCTTTCAGTCCGCACCCAAAAATATCAAACAGATTCCACAAATCGTGTTTCATGAGCATGGGTGGGTTATCAAATCGTTGTTCCTTTACCAATTACCAGGGACAGCTTTACATCTCCTTTTTTTGACTTTTGAGTGACACGTCGTCTATCATTGGTAAAGTTTTCATGATTATAAGGCCTATACTTGTTACAGACAAACATACTCGTTAGAGACCAACCACCCAATGCGGTTTTTAGGTACAAAAAGTCTAAATGGACTAACTCATTCAGTTAGTCCATGGACTAATCCTATAATTTTTATGGGAATATCTTGTGATATCTCTATGGATATCAGAGAGTTAGTCCATGGACTAACTCAATGAGTTAGTCCATTTAGCATAACTATTTTAGGTATATATCAACTCACAGTAACAGCTTTGAAAACTATAATAATAAAATCTTATTCTATGATTTAGAGCTTATTTACATGATAGAGCATTTGGTAAACCACTAATTGAACTTTCTACTTTTAGAACTTATTTACATATTAAACAGTTAATTTTATAAGTATTTTGGATGAAAATGACCTCATGAGTTTTTTTAATATGATGCAATATGTTTGATTCTACATTGTAATTTACAAGGTGTGCCCCAGTTGCATCTTGAAATAAAAGATATTTTTTTATATAATTTTACTAAATGATATTAGAACATAAAAATTAGAGCTCTTGTCTCAGACCTTAATCCCATTGGTTCTTACTAATTAATTAGGTTTGCCAAAGCTTCCTACTATTCTGGATAAAACATTTTGGACTTAATTCACATCAGAAGGGTCCGTTAAGGATGGTTTTATTACTTACTTAATCATTTATTTATCTTTCTTTATAGGTAGTACTAAGTGGGTCACCACTGAGGAGAGAGAGACCAAAGGTTGTGTAATTCAAGCTCAAATTTAGTCCATAGGCATCAGATATAGGTGGAGGCCTAGCCCTTTATAGTCATTGTTTAGTCCCATATTAGACACACAACGCCCCACTTTAAAAAATGGTGAATGATTACATAAGAAGGCAAGATTCTCAATGTTAAATCTGTAATTATATTTATTTCTTTGTTTTTTCTTGCCTAGCTGCTCTCTTGAGAGCTTGTATTCGTGTATTATTTTCAGAGTTTCGCTTCGGAGTCCCGATGTATCTTCTTTTAATATACTTTTTCCATTTAGCCAAAAAAAAAGAAAAAAGATAAGAAGACATGGTGATATGGTCTGGCTCTTAAACCATCTCAAGGGGTGCTTTTAGATAGATAGGTAGAACAAGTTGGTCACACTGTATAATGTTTATTTATTATTTTGGTAGAATGCATTTATACCATTAGTTTCAATCATTTAATTGGGGGTTTGTGTGTTCTCTTTTATCTTTCTTAATTGATGAATCCTTTGTTACTGGAAAAGAATAAACAAATAAATAAATTGCTCCACCCCACAAAGTAGAATCTCTCATAGAATTGCTTCTTATTTGCATCATTTCCTTTTTAATCCCTTTCTCAACCACATTTTGCTATGATAGTTTCGAAAACATCCATACGAGCCAGCCGTCTCGATTCAACCGCTATGATTTCATTGAATGGTTCAAATTAATGAATAGTTTGCTCCATCATTAAATGAGTGGTTTGGCGACCAAAGTTGCTTGTAGGGTGAAACAAGTGATTCATTTATCAAAGATAGGATGATTAAGATCCTTCGATTAGTTTAGATTTTTTTCCCTTGGGTCGTGCATAATGCGTAGTTTGCCTTTCCAAATGAAGAACTAATATACGTACTACTGAATGCATGATTTATGTAAGTATATACGTAGTTGACTTGACTCTACAAAGCTTAATTTGAGCGTGTAGGAATAGCTTAACCCTCCCATTTCTACTCGTCTAAAGTATTTTGGACATGCTGAGTTGGAGGGAAAGCACAGGCATTAAATTTGATGAGTCAGGCCCAAATGACCCAACCCATGAGGATGAAGCTCAGGTCCAAGCCCACGAAGAGACCAAGTCAAGGCAGCCACGTTGCTTCGGATGCAATCCCGCTCCTACCAGGTCCTGCGGAGAAATATCTCACCTGCCTCGTCCAGCGCGAGGGCAGTTCCTCACCTGCCTCCTCCAGCGCGAGGGCAGTTCGAGGGTTCCAAGGACGAACGTTGCTGAAGAGTCGTCCCCATCTGTTAGGGGAGGACTATAAATCAAGGAGCCCCACCAGCACTTGCAAGAGGATGGATCTCTCTCTATTCACTTCGACGCTTGTATTCCTCTAGTTTGTAATAATCATTGATGAAGTAAAACACTACAGGCAATCTCTGCCTTTATGAAGTGGATGTAGGTCATCTTGACCGAACCACTATAAATCTCTCATCTCTCTTCATTTACTGCATTTATTACTTGACCGATGGTGTCCGAAACCCTATTTTGGCATCATCAGTTTGGCGCCGTCTGTGGGAAACGAACAAAAGTTCTCATCATTTTTTCAAAATTATGGTGATCACCACTAGATCGACAAGACGAGCAGAGGGCGAGGGTAATCCTACCCCGAATGCTCCTGCTCCCACTCCTCAGCAGATGTTGGAGACCATGCAACAGCTGGTAGCCGCCCAAAACCAGCAGATATTACAACTCGTGCTGGCAAGGCAAGGTGGAGCACAATTTGGAGGAGCACCACAGGGAGCATCACGCCCGGGACCTCCCCATCTGGGCGCCCATCCTCAGCTGGGCGCGCCAGGGAGCTCCCCATCAAGCGCTCCACGCCCAGGACCTCCCCATCTGGGCGCCCATCCTCAGCTGGGCGCGCCAGGGAGCTCCCCATCAAGCGCTCCACGCCCGGGACCTCCCCATCTGGGCGCCCATCCTCAGTTGGGCGCGCCAGGGAGCTCCCCATCAAGCGCTCTACGCCCAGGACCTCCCCATCTGGGCGCCCATCCTCAGCTGGGCACGCCAGGGAGCTCCCCATCAAGCGCTCCACGCCCGGGACCTCCCCATCTGGGCGCCCATCCTCAGCTGGGCGCGCCAGGGAGCTCCCCATCAAGTGCTCCACACCCGGGACCTCCCCATCTGGGCGCCCATCCTCAGCTGGGCGCGCCAGGGAGCTCCCCATCAAGCGCTCCACGCCCGAGAGCTCCCCAACTGGGCGCCCATCCTCAGCTGGGGGCGCCAGGGAGCTCCCCATCTGGGCGCCCATCCTCATGGCGGCGCCCAGGGAGTTCCCCAGGGCGCCCATCCTCTCAATGCCGTTGTTGGGCACATTTCTGCTCCAGATACAAGATGACCCCGCAGCAATAAAAGCATCAGCAAGGCCATCCTATGAGTCATTATCAGCCAGGACAACCCTCTCCTCAGTTTGGGAAGCTCAATCCCGTGCTGCCCTCTACTCTTAAAGTTGTCCTCGGCATCACCATAGACATCATCAGTTTGGCCGAGGCATGCTCCATGGCGAGAAGCACCTCACCGGGCGCCCATCACCATGGCGCCCAGGGTAGAGGAGCACCTCACTTGGGCGCCCATCATCATGGCGCGCCCAAGGTCGAGGAGCACATCACCATCGACATCATATATAAGAGCTGCCACTACAATCATCAAGCCCCTCAGTCAGCACGAAGCCTAAGAGGGCAATATCTGGGAAATCAGTTCTCTCATGTACCGCCCTAGTCACTGTCTCCACAACGGTCTCTCTGAGCATCACCCTCTCACGGGTCTGTATAAGCTCAGCCTCATTGAGCGAAGCCCTCTCGCGGGTCTTCAGAAGCTCACCTCACTGAGCAAAGCCCTCTCACGGGTCTTCGGAAGCTCAGCCTCATTGAGCGAAGCCCTCTCGCGGGTCTTCAGAAGCTCACCTCACCGAGCGAAGCCCTCTCAAGGGTCTTCAGAAGCTCAGTGAGCCCTCTCAAGGGTCTTCAGAAGCTCAGCCTCACTGAGCGAAGCCCTCTCAAGGTCCTTCACAAGCTCAGCCTCATTGAGCGAAGCCCTCTCGCGGGTCTTCAGAAGCTCGCCTCACCGAGCGAAGCCCTCTCAAGGGTCTTCAGAAGCTCAGTGAGCCCTCTCAAGGGTCTTCAGAAGCTCACCTCACCGAGCGAAGCCCTCTCAAGGGTCTTCAGAAGCTCAGTGAGCCCTCTCAAGGGTCTTCAGAAGCTCAGCCTCTCTGAGCGAAGCCCTCTCAAGGTCCTTCACAAGCTCAGCCTCTGCCCTGGCTGCCCTCTCTTAAGCTACTAAGAATTCGGTCTCAAGCCTGGTCGCCCTCTCGCGGGCCGCGGAAAGATCAACCTCGGAAGCTCTTCCAGCTGGCACAGCCCTCTCCTAGCTGGCGCAGCCCTCTCCTCAGCCTGAGAAGCTCTCTTTTTTCTTCTTTTGGGATGACCCATCAGAAGTTACCGAGGGCAGAGTCTTGGAATTTACATGTGCTAAGGGATATATCATGCGCTACGAAAAAGAAAAAGGAATATGTAACGGCCGCCATGGGACCAGGCCTTCTCCCCGAGGAAAAATCCCTCGGGCGCCCAGGACTATTCCCCCGGGCGCCCAGGGCCTCTCCACGCCCAGGACTATTCCCCCGGGCGCCCAGGCCCTCACTCCCCGGGCGCCCAGACACTCCCCCGGGCGCCCAGGCCCTCACTCCCCGGGCGCCCAGAACTCACTCCCCCGGGCGCCCATCACTCCTCAGGCGCCCAGGGCGCCCACCTCCTCCTCGCCCAGCGCGGTGTCGCCCTCGCCCTGCGCAGCATCACCCTGCGCAACGCCCAGCGCAGGGACGCCCATCACCCACACTGACTCCTCGCCCAGCAGCGCAGGGGCGCCCGCCAGTCTCCTCTACGCCCAGGATAACTCCCCCGGGCGCCCAGACCTTCTCCCCAGGCGCCCAGACTCCGGGCGACCAAGTCCCTCGGGCGCCCAGGCCATCTCTCCCTGGGCGCCCAGGCTTCTCCGGTTCCGAAGCTCGCCCAGACCAGGATTAAAACCGGAAAAGAGGAAAAAGATTTTGGAGGGAGAAGAGACCTGAATCTACCAATGCCCCCCTTTCAAAAAATTATTTGGGCACGGGGCATTGAGGGGCAAATGATGAGTCAGGCCCAAATGACCCAACCCATGAGGATGAAGCTCAGGTCCAAGCCCACGAAGAGACCAAGTCAAGGCAGCCACGTTGCTTCGGATGCAATCCCGCTCCTACCAGGTCCTGCGGAGAAATATCGCACCTGCCTTGTCCAGCGCGAGGGCAGTTCGAGGGTTCCAAGGACGAACGTTGCTGAAGAGTCGTCCCCATCTGTTAGGAGAGGACTATAAATCAAGGAGCCCCACCAACACTTGCAGGAGAATGGATCTCTCTCTATTCACTTCGACGCTTGTATTCCTCTAGTTTGTAATAATCATTGAGGAAGTAAAACACCACAGGCAATCTCTGCCTTTATGAAGTGGACGTAGGTCATCTTGACCGAACCACTATAAATCTCTCATCTCTCTTCATTTACTGCATTTATTACTTGACCGATGGTGTCCGAAACCCTATTTTGGCATCATCAAAATTCAATGAGAAGTTCGTTTTTCCAATTAAAGTGGATGATGGATGTTACAGCAAAAGGAGCTCTTATCATAGAGCAGGTACCAACAAGATAAGATTTCGAAACGAAAAGACAACAAATAATTGCAATGCTATCGTAATTGCACGGCGAGGATGTTGTGCTATCTATCATGACTACGGTTTGCCTGTGAGCGGAAGAATCACAGTAAATCTTGGTATGCCACGGGCTGCTGGAGAATGGAGATGGGAATGTTTTTTGATGCAGCTGTATATGATTCGCAGTTAACATAACTCATTGTTGATCGGATCCTTCATGACTAGAAGAGTGGAAGGCAAACTCGCACTTTTTGGCGCGGTGAAAGCTCGAAACGGACTCAATAAGATCGATCGTTTGGGTGAAAAACAAAGCAAGCACATGAGTATAAAGACTAAAGAGAGGCACACGAGATGCAGACCCAAGTCGCGGTTGCAAAAGGTGAAGCGCACATGAAGTGGGCCTCGGGGACACACCATGAGGCACAGATGTTGTACTTGTGGGGTCTATGAAACCATTAAAAAAAGAAAAAGAAAAAACCCACAAGGAAGAAAGACCCTCAAAATGGTAAAATGGTCCCTACCGCCTTGTCGGGTGCATATAGACCCAAAATGGCATCCGGTCAGAGCTCTAAAGTGGGTCCCAAAAAACTAGGCTAAATCTAGCAAAATGTAGTGAACTCCGAAATTGATAAAACATTGGAGAGATTTTCAGTATTTGAGTAGGCATTCAGAAGTGATGCTCGTAAAAGGATTTGTTTGGACACTTCACTAGTAAGGTGGAGTGAAGTAATGTCTCATTTTATAAGATAAGAAAAAACTAACAGTCATATTGAAAATATAAAATTTAAAAATTCCCTCCTTTATTAAAAAAAAATAGTAAAATAATAATATTCTTATGCAACTAAAAGACAAAAATCCATCTACTTTAGACCCCAAAAAGTAAAATAGATTATTTATCAAGCCAATAAAAATAAATTTTCATCATACTATAATTAGACTCCCATAATATTTTATTCTCTCTCCAATCTTCATATCACTCTACAAGTATTTTTACTAAATAGTTTTTTGGATAAAAAAAATATGATTTTTTATAGAGGATTTTAAGAAAAAAGTCCCGAAATTTGTCATTCCTCGCGAAGGGTCCCTGAATATTACGTAGCACAGACGGGGTTCGTCAGGACCTCTTCCACTTTTTTTAATGCTGACTCCTAGTGTCACTCGTGTATGATGATGGTTTTCACAAAACACTCTTCTTCCTCTTATTTCTTCTCTTCTTCTACCTATTTTTCTATCTTCCCCACTCCATTTTCTCCAAATCATCTTACGAAAAAAGTATCACAGGCTTTATAAAAAGATTACCATTGACCGACATTCTTTCTTTCTTTTTTCATAATCTCAAGATTTATCTTGAAAAGTAAAAGAGACAAGGAAAGGAAAAAAAAATGACAGACATAACATGGAAGAGTGATTCCAATAACAATTGGCACATTATCATGTAGAGCTTATCCTCAACTCATGAACCCATCCATAAGAAAACGAGAGAGAAAGGCTGCTCAGTAGAGTAAATCTGTAGGCTTAGACGCAGCTTTTCTGCCCTTATGAACAACAAAAAACTTGTATTGTCGGCTTTTTCTCCCTTATGAACAGTGAAAAACTTGTAGTATTCGTAGTTTTTCCACCAATATAAACGCCGAAAAACTTATATTCGCAGCTTTTCCACCAATATGAATGGTGGAAAACTTTTATAATTCGCTGCTTTTTTCCACTGATGGAAAACTTCTATTCACAGTTTCTCCACCGATATGAACGCCGAAAAACTTGTATTCACAGCTTTTCCACCAATATGAATGGCGAAAAACTTTTATTCGTAGCTTTTTTCCACTGGTGGAAAACTTGTATTCGCAGTTTTTCCACCGATATGAACGACGGAAAGCTTGTATTCGCGACTTTCCCACCGATACGTGAAGAGCGACTCTAGCGTCCTTCTAAGTTTTTCTAGGCGACACTATCGTCGCTAAAAAAAAGAAATAAAAAAAATTATAAAATGACGGGAAGACTGAATTTGTGCTATACAATCTTCAGGAACCCTTTGCAAGGAATGACCAAATTTCATAATTAGTTTTCCCATAAAATCCCCCTTTTTATATTACAATGGCATGAAACCATTGCTTTTCGAAACTTTTTTTTTAAATGATATTTTTTTAAAAATATTTATACTAATAATAAGACTCCTAGTCTTTCCACCAACTAGTTGAAATGGCCAAACAAACTAGAGAAATTCTAAATGGCCCGCCCATGAGCTCTATTTTGTTCAACGGGCGTGAAAATCGACCTCTTATTGCGACCATACAAGAAAAACCACTTTTATATGTGCTTTTTAATACCCTACGTTATAATAATAAGAAAAAAAGCACCCAACAATGTTCGTTTGATTTAATTATTAAGCATAATAAATATCTAGGCTAGCAAGTTTGTTCGTGAGAATTATATGGGCCCCAACTCTGAGTTCTATTTGGGAATGAGATGAGGAGATAGAAAGATATATGTAGAACCACCCTAATTAGTATTTATTTTGACCCCAATCTCATGTCCCTAACCCCTTCATCTACACCAAGTATTTAGTTTGACTCCAACCCCATCCTCCTAACCCCTTCATTCGCGGTCCATAAATTTAAAGGCTTCAGATTGAAAGAAAAAAAAATTCAACCCTCCATACAACAATCCAGGTTATTTGGATGGATTACAACCCTAGAGATTAGTGACTATCAATCAGGAAGCTCCCTATTTGTGTACAGTTTTGATGGGTTACTAGGTGGGCCCCACCAATAGTTCTCACGAAAAGACGGTGAGAATTAATTCACACCTAAATATTTTCATGTGTTTACATATCATTCTTAAAAACTCCTATTTTTAAAGACTCCCCTTTCTACTCCCCAATGATTTTACGACATGCGCCCACCTTGAGCCAATCCAATTATTTCACACATCCCCGAATCAGTACAAAATCCAAATTTAACACTCACCCAACCTTTACTCATCATTGGATTAAAGTCACGAGAAAGTGGTGCAACTAAAATCATTAAACTTTGAGGCCATAGATAAAGGGGCTAGGATAATCTTATGGATCATAGGTAGATTTAATCTATATTATTCCATCTAGCAACATTCCATAGTGGGCCCAACCGAAAGTGACATTTTTTTTTTGCAAAAAAAAAAAAAAAAACCTTCTAGAATGATCGAATGGGGTTGATTTTTACAAACAAAGGACAAGAAGATCTTCAAATCCCCCGGGGTCTCATCCCGACGTAGGCCATCAGGTGGGCACGCACTTGATGACAAAACATACACCAACAGTCTCTAACAACATAACTGATGCCTGAAAATAAGCTAGAATCAGCACAATTACAGAAGATCTGCTGAAAATACGAAATTACTATTTTCTCTTCCTTTATTCCTGCCTTGTAATCAAATATTTAAAGCTGTCATTCATTTTGTTTCCATTCTTTCTGTATAGCTGGGATTGACCCATTCAATTGTAATCTCTAAACACAGTATAAATATATAAGGCAAACACTCGGATGAGTAAGCAATACAACACAACACTCTGTTTTTCACTTTCATGGTATCAGAGCTATAGATTCTTTATACTAGTTGCTTTTCTCAAAGTAAGATCTGTTCTCTATTTTTTTTCTTTTTCTCTTTTCTTTACAAATGGCGTCCAACTCTTCACCCTTTCCCATTACCAATCTCTCCAACCTGGTATCAGTCAAACTAGATGATACCAACTACCTTCTTTGGAAAGACCAACTTGAATCCATATTCATTAGTTGTGATCTCATGGGCCATATAGATGGATCTACTTCTGCCCCACCATTAACTATTGCCTCAACTACAGAGACAGATTCCTCTACCACCTCCATTACTCCCAACCCTGAATACCATGTATGGAGAAAAACTGATCACTTTGTCAGAGCATGTGTTAATGCCACCTTAACTGAGTCCCTTTCTTCTCATATTCTTGGCCTCAAAACTGCAAAGGAAGTGTGGGATGCACTTGCTGAACTTTTTCAACAACAGTCAATAGCCAGAAAAACATATCTCTGCAGTGAACTTCAAACCATCCAAAAGGGTTCATCCTCCATCACTGACTATGTTCATCGTATCAAAACATTGGGCGATTCCCTTGCTGCCATTGATGAACGTGTAAAAGACTCCGATTTAGTTGGCCACACCTTGAATGGCCTTGGATCAGAATATGGTCATTTTATCATAACCATTGAAAACAGTACCCCACCTGTTTCTTTCACTGAACTTCGGGCCAGACTTCTCACCCATGAACAACGGCTTCGTCGTGGCTATGGCACACAGTCCACAGCCTTTTCAGATCCACATTCCCAGACAGCACTCCTTACCACAGAAACAAGTCAGTTTCAGCCTAAAATATTCAAAGGAAATCACAAAGGCAGTGGCTCATTCAAAAAGGGGCAAACCTCCAACCACCAAAACTTCAAACCACAAGGGTATGTACAACAGGGGTCTGGATTTTTTCCAGGACCTTTGCCTTCTCCACAACAACAAAACAATGCTCGTCCAGCCTTTGGCGCATCTGAATCTCAAACTCGTCAGCCTATCAAATGTCAAATCTGTGCCAAGATGGGTCATGCAGCCAGCAAATGTTTCTTTCGGTACTCTGCAAGTCGAAACAGCAACAATAACAACACAAATCATGCCTTCGCTGGTCTACACATGACTCCTTCAGGTACCAATCTTCAGCCACGAGCCCCTTTTTCCATGGATACTCAATGGGTGCCTGATTCCGGTGCAACATCACATATGACATTTGATCCATCAATGCTGCAACAATCTGCAAATTATTTTGGGTCTGATCAAGTCTTTGTTGGAGATGGTAAGAGTATTCATATCTCCCATACTGGTTCCACTACACTGCCCACTTCTGCATCTGATTTACAACTTAAAAATGTTCTAGTGGTGCCCAATATTGCAAAAATCTGTTATCAGTTTCTCAGTTAACGCGTGATAACAATTGTTCTGTTGAATTTTTCCCATGGGGTTTTTGTGTCAAGGATCTGCAAACAGGAGCGAAACTACTGACGGGACCACTTAACGGTGACCTCTACTCTCTTTCTGCAGAACAGGACTCGACAAAGACTAACACTGTGGCTTTTCTAGGCAAACATCATTCATCTGAAGTATGGCATCAAAGATTGGGGCATCCGTCAGCACAAGTTCTTCAATTACTCAAGTCTAGTGATGATTTAGACATTTCCAACTTTCTTAATCACAATAAAATTTGTGAATCTTGCCAGTTAGCAAAGAATCAAAAACTGCCTTTTGGAACTTCTTCTAGACAGTCTTCTTCTCCTTTGGAACTGATTCATTGTGATTTATGGGGGCCAACGGTGCCCTCTATTAGTGGTTTTCATTCCTATATAATCTTTGTTGATGATTATAGCAGACACACAAGGATTTATCCACTGCATGCAAAATCTAATGCTTTGAAATGTTTTCGTCATTTTAAATTAATGGCTGAAAATATTTTTTCAACAACTGTCAAATACTTCCAAAGTGACGGTGCTCTAGAGCTCACACGTGGTGTGTTTAAAATTTTTTTGGATGAATGTGGGATTGTTTCTCGAATTTCTTGTCCTCACACGCCCGAACAAAATGGCATTGCAGAGAGGAAGCACAAACACATAACTGAAATGGGGTTGTCTCTTTTATTTCAAGCCAAAATGCCAAAGAGGTACTGGTTAGAGGCCTTTCTTACTGCAGTCTATCTCATAAACCGCCTCCCGACACCAGTCTTACAGGGTCGTTCTCCACATGAAGTACTATATGGGACACCACCGGACTACTTGTTTCTTCGTGTATTCGGCTGTCAATGCTTTCCTTGCTTGCGACCTTATAGACCTGACAAGCTGTCACAAAAATCCATTGCTTGTGTCTTCCTAGGCTATAGTCAACATCACAAGGGCTACAGATGTCTAGATCCAAACAGTGGCCGCGTTTACATCTCTAGACATGTGATTTTTAATGAGCATTTTTTCCCTTTTGCAGATAGAGAAATCTCTTCTCCATCTCGTGACACTCCATCAAATACTGTCACTCTGCAAGTACCTCATCCTGCTACTGAAAATACAATTGCAAACCCTGTTGCTCATACTCCACAAGCTGCGGTTTCTGGCTCTTCCATTGCTTATACCCACTCTTCTCCATCAACTACAATACCTTCACCCACATTGGCTGAACCCACCACCACCTCCTCCCCAACCCATCCACCACCGTTTAATGCTCCCACACACTCAATGATTACAAGAAATCAAACTGGCAGCAGAAAACTTAAAGTTCCATTCTCCCTCCTTAGCACTCGTCATCCACTTCCTACTGTGTTTTTGTCCACCCTTCATACTACACCTACAGAACCTACATCCTACAAGACTGCGGCTAAAGATGCAAACTGGGTCCTGGCCATGAATGATGAATATGAGGCCCTCCTTAAAAATAATACATGGTCTCTTGTCCCTGCCTCTACTTCCATGAATATAGTTGGATGTAAATGGGTTTACCGGATCAAAACTAAGAGCAATGGATCTATTCAACGGTATAAAGCGAGACTCGTTGCAAAAGGCTTTCACCAACAACCAGGAATTGACTTCACAGAAACTTTCAGTCCTGTTGTGAAGCCAGCCACAATTCGCACCGTTCTCTCAGTTGCCATCTCCAGAAATTGGCCACTTCGACAACTAGATGTTAAAAATGCCTTTTTACATGGCATGTTAACAGAAGAAGTTTACATGCAACAACCACCAGGGTTTGTCAGTGCCACTCATCCAACACATGTGTGCCGTCTTCATAAAGCAATATATGGCCTTAAACAAGCACCGCGTGCATGGTTTCAAAGGTTCAGCACCTTTTTACTTCACATAGGCTTTACCCGCAGTCTTGCTGACAACTCTATGTTTGTGTTCCACTCAAAAGATGGTATGCTCTTTCTACTTCTTTACGTGGATGATATCATATTAACTGGCGATAGTATGACTTTGCTAAATCAATTTGTAGCACGTCTTAGCACTGAGTTTGCCATGACTGATCTTGGCGACCTTCACTACTTTCTGGGAGTGGAAGCTCACCGTACAAATGCTGGCCTTGTACTCTCACAAACCAAATACACACTTGATCTCTTGCATAAAACTGGTATGCAAGGTTGCAAACCCAGCAAGACTCCAGTCATGTCTGGCTCTAAATTATCTCTGCACTCTCAGTCTCCATTGTCGGATCCTCATGAATATCGCCAGGTAGTAGGTGCCTTACAATACCTCACCATCACTCGCCCAGATCTGTCATATGCTGTTAATCAGGTTTGCCAATTTATGCACGCACCAACAACCGAGCATCTTCATGCGGTCAAACGCATCCTGCGTTATCTCAAGAACTCTGTTGGTGCTGGAATCATTCTCAAACCGGGCCCCCTTTCTCTTGTTGTTGCCTTCTCAGATGCGGATTGGGCTGGTTGCCCAGATTCACGTCGGTCAACCACTGGATTTTGCACATACTTAGGATCTAATCTCCTCTCTTGGGGATCCAAAAAGCAACCCACAGTTTCAAGATCCAGCTCGGAATCTGAATACAAAGCTCTTGCGATCACCGTTTCAGAAATGTTATGGCTTTCCTATCTCTTACATGATCTTCATGTCCCAGTCAAGTTACCTATGATCATACACTGCGACAACATAAGTGCAATACATATGGCAGCCAACCCAGTTCTTCATGCTAGAACTAAACATATTGAGGTTGATTACCACTTTGTCCGTGATTTAGTGATCAATAACTACTTCAAGTTCGGTTTGTTCGATCCAATTAGCAAATTGCAGATATCTTCACAAAAGGACTTCCCTCACCTTCTTTCTTACAACACCGATCCAAACTATTGTGGTTACCACCCATCAGTTTGCAGGGGGATAACAACATAACTGATGCCTGAAAATAAGCTAGAATCAGCACAATTACAGAAGATCTGCTGAAAATACGAAATTACTATTTTCTCTTCCTTTATTCCTGCCTTGTAATCAAATATTTAAAGCTGTCATTCATTTTGTTTCCATTCTTTCTGTAGAGCTGGGATTGACCCATTCAATTGTAATTTCTAAACACAGTATAAATATATAAGGCAAACACTCGGATGAGTAAGCAATACAACACAACACTCTGTTTTTTCACTTTCAGTCTCCTTTCTCACCAACCACAACGATAGTTGTTCTTATGAAACTGGTCTATGCAAACATGACCAAGCCCATCAACATTTGGCTTAGATTTATACTCTGTTCTTTGCCTCTGGGCCGTACCCAGGCCTAAATTTTCTGCCCCGAGCCCAATCCCCACATGTTGGACTATATATATAGTGACTTAGATCAAACCTGAGTTTTGGGCCTGCGATCAGCATCTAAGCGTGAACATTACACTCAATAATTCAATTAGACAGACCTGGATGTATTGATTTTTTTTTTCTTCCCAAGTGGCAGTGTATTATACATTTATTCATTTCGTTATTTTCACAGGGAATGTGAATCCTTTCAAGGATAGTCCCCAGTGAGGCGGCCATATAAAAAGTCCTATCCGCTAAAAATAAATTTCAAACCATCATGTATAAAAACGTGTTAACTTTTCATAGTACTTTATTACGAGAAAAACACTGGTAAGAATGCCTCCCATAGTTAATATTCGAGGTAACTCGTTTAAGATTCATTGGATTTGTGAGTTGTATCTGACAGCCAAGATGCAAACTACTTAATCCAAAAAAAAAAAACCGTAATATCTCTCTCAGCCAAATCCCTAAACCGAATACCGAATTCATAAAAGCCAAATTCCTAATCCCTAAAAAGAATCCATACTGCCCTTTCCCTAAACCCTTCTCTCAGATTATTAGACTGGCTGATTACCAGTTCTGTAAGTAACCGATTTGTCTATATTTAACTGATAACAATAATTAATTATAGGGCTGACAAATCTTAAATGGCTCACCTCCTATAGGACCTGTACGAGGCATTCGTACCCAGAGTCTCTTTTATTACATGTTTCTAAGATGACCCGAACTCCTATTTGAATGAAATTCAAACAGAGTTCATACAAGATGGAGGCTTTCATTTTGATCGGATGTGAATTTTATGAGGGAAGCATCAAAAAGTTATCACAGTAAAAACACCCTATCAAATTTATCACAAATCTTTGACGATGTAAATGTAATATTTGTAAAGTTGGAGGGTTTTATGGAATATTTTGGGTTCTGTGAATCTGTACATGGTATTAATAATCATGTATTGGAAATAAAAGATACTGCCTTTCAAGTTAAATTGTTCGGTACTAACAAAAATTGTCGATATCGACCATTTCATACGGCCAATAGCGACCATTTTCACTAATGATAGAAGCTACTGCCTTTCAGTAAAATTGTTATGTATTGACAAAAATTGTCGATATCGACCATTCCCATATGGTCGATATCGATCATTTTCATTTAAAACAAAATCTACTGCCTTCCAATTAAAATTATTCTGTACTAACAGAAATGATCAATATCGACCATTTTCACTGGATACACGAATACACAATATTAAATGAATCTTTCTGTGACGGTCGATATCGACCATCCCAAAAAAGTTAAAAAAAAAAAGAAGAAAAGAACTGTGTCGAGAGGACCCCTCTCGTGTCCAATGTAATACTGGGTCATGATAGGCTATATGGGGTCCTACAGGGACTTTTCTGTAAATTCCTCATAAATATATATATATATATATATTTCAGAAAAATAAAATGTTCTACTCATCTAAACAGATGGTTCATGACACTGTCATTCTCGCTCCACACCTATAGAGAGAGAGAGAGAGAGAGAGAGAGAGAGAATAATGGTTATTTTATACAAAAAGCCAATAAATAATGAAGCCCCCGAGAACGTGGTGGAATAAGAGTATAATACCAACTACTCATAATGTTCCAGTGGTTCTAAAAAACAAAGGTGTCTACGAGAACGTGCGTGGAAGACAGGAAGAGGAGTAGATTGAGTAACCATCTAGTCCTGTCATGTAACAGAAAAGCAAGAGGAACCATCCAATGCAATGACAAGGAAAGTGGAAAGTGGAAAGTCTCTCCTGCTCGGATGAAGTCTGAGGAAGGACTTTGGATATCTTCTTCTCCCTTCTTTCCAAGCAACTGCGCAGTCAATGTAAAAGGAGACGTAGTATCAGTTGGTCTTGTGGCTGATCTCCGAGTGCATGTGGTTCTCTTTTTACAGATGTGGGTCCATTAAAAAGTCTAATTCGCCGGCCTGGCGGCTTGAAAGTTGTAGCGCATGCTTTGAACACACATGAGACCCATTGAATTACACTGTTCTATTTTTCTACGTTCATCTCTAAAAGGGTGAAACTTGTTGGTTGTTGATGAATGATTAGAACGATAAGATGGGCCCCTTATTTTGCACAAAGATAAGCCACAACTAGATGAAGAGACCCCCCTAGTCCCATCCCAAAGTGGGTCCCACGGAAAGGTGTGCACGGAAGCTTCCATGCATACCGTGTGCACTGTATATGAATTTGTTTTTCCAAAAGCTTTAATGTGAAAGACCTCTATAGAACTAGGAGACTGTTTGGAGGCCTGACCCATTGCCAATGTTATAAGTGTAATTAATCACTTGACATTGAACCGTTATTGAAATTCACCCGAACGAGAGTAAAGACGAAAACTATTTTAAGCTTGATTCTAAGAATATATCTGTCACCAGTATCATTTATCAAAAATCTCCCCAGTAGTACTCCATACTGTAAGTATACTGTATAAAAGGCTTAAATGCCCAAATTATTGCAATATAACCAAGAAAGTTTGTGATATCTATAGAAGTTTTGCAATGTCACAAAATTAGTTTGCAAGATTTTGCATAGTATACTTATATACGGGGCCCACCTTATGTTAAATCATATGATATTAGCCAATGCTTACTCCAAAAATGTTGGTTAGAGCTTTTAACACTTAAGGGAATAGACGATAAATATGACCTAAGTAGGTTGGAACTTGCCACATTTAGGAACAAATGATAGGTATGACCTACTTATGATGAATGGATGATGAATATGTTCCACTTATAGTTGATGTCACTGTAAAAAGAAAAAGAAAAAAAAATTCATGATTCGAAAAGGTTTTTAGGCTTTGTATGAATCCGCATCTTTGGGTTTCACTAGCATGTGTGGGGCTTACCGCTTACCGAATCTCAGAAATTGTTTTCAACCCACTATATTCTCTTAGTGGTCTACTGATATATTTATATTGCTTAATACACATGGTGTTGCCAGAGTGTTACACGTATACACAGGCTGTTAATACATGAGTTGCTATTCATGTACAAGATACAAATCGACAGATTATCCTATAGACTAGGAATGATGATTCTGGGACATGGAGATCATATCCTTTGGGTGATGCTCTGGATTTGGTTTCCATAATTACCACATCATTGCTCTTCCACCATTGTACATCTTTAGATCTCCTTTCTACCTGATCACCCATCCGTGATAAGTTTTCTTAAAATATCAAACCAATAACGATTTGATTTAAAAGATATATAAAGTTACACCATATTTGGTTCGGGGTCCAAACCTGAGGTTGGATGACCCATTGATCAGGACCTCAATCTAAATTTCTGCCCCACTGCCCCATCCAAAAATAAGTTTCATACCTCATTTTTTTTTCCAATCAGAGATATTTTGGTGGATGTTTGCTGAGTACGTGCATTAAAGACGGGCCCCGCCTGAGATTTCAAAATGGTTAATGAAATGGTCCCCCAAGGTATATTTCCTGGTTCAACACTTGATTAAAGACTTCAGATAATTAGTAATCATAAGGTAATTAATGCCAAGTGGGGTTGCAATTATTGGGGTGCATCAGGCCAAAGGGTGGCCTAATTTAGTACCAAATTTAGCCCACAAGCCTTGGATCCAAGTAGAGGCGCCGTAACCCATTGTCATTGTTTGGACCCAATATTACTGGTTAGATACAACAGGCCTCACATAAAAGAACGGTGCATAGTTGGATAAAAAAGCGTACGTCATGATAATATAAGGCCTCATTTAAAACCCCACAGATAATATAAAAAATGCGTTGGAACATAGAATATTCATGTAGCTACACAACATTCTCGCTCCTGAGAAATTATGGCAGTAACCTATCACAACAACAAGACATTTCACCACGTTTGTTTTGGAAACATCCATTATTTGAAAATACAAAGCTTACAATTCTATTACAGAGAGGAAAGCAAACAACTAAGAAGAAAAATTACAGAGACACTCTACTCGAGATATCATTTAACTAATTTTGATAAAATATAGCAACCATGCATATTGTTCACTAACAGTAACAGTACTCGGAATCCTTCTATCTACTCAAAGTGAGTGAAATGTCAAAATGGCTCCGTATGCTATATTGCCCGCCAGCATCTTCAATACAATCTTGAGATGTTTCGCATAACAACTTTTCAGTCTCTTGGTCATGAACGCTAGGATGGTTCTGAAGCCCTCTCAGCCCTTGTAGATCTACCACCACCTCCTTCATTGTGGGTCGCTTTTCTCCCTTAAGTTTCAAGCATCTCAAAGCAAGTTGAGCAATGGCCATAAGTTGTTCTACTGAAGCCTCACTTTGAACCCTCTCCTCTAACACTTGAAAGAGACGATTCTCTTTCATTACACGAACAAAATATGTATGCCAGATTTCTGTCATCATGGGACCTATTCAAGCATACAGCCTTCTCTCCTGTCAAAAGCTCCAGAAGAACCACCCCAAAACTGTACACATCACTTTTGTCTGTTAATTTGCCTGTTTGGAAGCACTCTGGGTCCAAGTATCCCCAGGTTCCATGCACCAATGTGGTTATTTGAGTATGATCAATAGGAACCAACCTTGAAACTCCAAAGTCGGCCACTTTGGCCGTAAAATTATTGTCTACTAGTATGTTAGCAGACTTAATATCCCTATGGAAGATTGGCATTGAAGCAGCAGAATGCAAATAAGCAAGTGCCTCTGCTATCTCGGTGGCGATTCTTAGACGGCTCTCTAAAGAAATTGAAGGCAAATGTCCCGCCTCATGGATGTGGTGGTATAGGGTTCCGTTGGAGATAAATTCATAAACCAGAATAGGGACTTGGTCCTCTAAACAGCATCCCAAGAGCTTTACCACATTTCTATGGTTGACTTGGGACAAAATGTCAAGCTCATTGATAAACTGATCAATTTGACTAGGATCAACTAACTTGGATTTTTTAACGGCAACTATTCTGTTGTTGGGTAAAACTCCTTTGTAAACTATACCAAAACCACCCTGCCCAACAATTGTGCTAGCATCGTAATTATTTGTTGCCCTTTCTAACTCTTCAGTGCTGAAGATTTTGAATGTATCACTTCTACGAGTATTGATTTTTTGTTGTAACATTAGACCTCCATTTTGCTGAAAGAATTTCTCCTTGAGTTTCATGCTCCTCCTTTTCCTCCATAACCAGTATATCCAAGTACTTGCAATGAGCAGAAATAACAAGCTTAAGCCAGTTCCTACATGCGCAAATTATGTTGTAAAATGTTAGCTGGATTTATTCTTAAAAGGGGAGAAATAACAATGCATACAGATTTTAGACTAAATTTGGATAGCTTCACTAATCACAATGTATAAGCGATGTTGTCAGATAACTTTTATTTTTGTCCAATATTTTTGTTTAAAAAGAAGTTTCTAAATAGCTCATTATTCCACTCGCTGTAGATTTTCACTTACATTTTGAAATGGTCCTTCGTGGCCTTTTTTGTGTTTTGGTCACAGAAAAAGGAGCTGCAACAAGTGATAGCTGAGACGTAGTGGGCTTATTTTAACTACCTGATCATTCCCGGAAGAAGTTGTGTTTCCAAATTAATGTCTGCAGAATTTCTCATTTGATGCTACATGACATTTTTCCACAGGACTTTTCAGGGGAAACAGAGGAAAACTTGTTTCATTTTTTTTCTTTCGGACACTGAGAAGGAAGGACTGATTTGGTAGTTCCTCAAGAGTTGCATCTCTTGTTTGGATTGTTTATTGCTCGTACAATATCCTTTAAAATGGTGCATAGATCCCATGTTGGATCCCACTTTTTTCCTATGGTTGTTTATAGTGGCCGGTGCTGGATCAACCTAGTTTTAGCTCAAACTTGGAATGCACAGACTTGATTTCGGCAATATTTTTATATTCGTGGGATTGAACCAGATTTGATCTTAGAGCCCATAGTTAAACAAGCTAAGAGTATGGGCCCAACCCAGCACAATAAAATTTGACAAAAAGGAACATAATCTTTTCGTATTGGGCTAGGCCAAAGGCCTAACTTTTGGGACTAAAGGCAGGCTAGATCAGCGCCCTCCATCAAAATTCAAAACACTACTTCTTCCTACTAGTGCTATATATAGAGACGATATAATTACCTAAAATGACCTTGAGCACCGGAAATTCTTTGGCATCTGCAGTACAACCAGTTCCATTATTAATCCATCCATCACCATGGTAACCCTTTCGGCATTTGCAGTGGTAACCCCCTGGCATGTTGATGCACATCTGCTTGCAATTATGGCTCGTTTTGTTTTTACACTCATCAATATCTGCAGAACCATTAAAAAAAAAAAAAAAAAGAAAAAAAAAGAAGGAGTTGTATAATTTAAGGAGAAGTTGAAAAGCAACATGTTTCAATTTGGAAAACTTCAAAATAGCACTTGACTATTGTCCTAATATTAAATTAAATGAAAGGATTCAACTATATATTGATAATACGAAAAGCTCCTTAATTTGAAGTGTTTCTAAGCTGTCTTTCATGAATTGCAAATGGGTTCTTCTTACCTATGCATCCTCCATGTATGTAAGGATTCCCTTGGTAACCAGGAGAGCAACTGCAAAGATATCCGAGGCCATTGATAGAGTTGTTGCAGCGGCTATTCTCGCTAAGACAAGCATAGTCCGTCTTGTTTTTTATAGCTGCTTCGCATGTCTCATTCTGCTGCGCCACCCAGTCGAGCACCACCGGCACTCGTCTATTTCTGTCCAAAAAACTTGTTATTGTTATCGAAAGATTAAAGACAGAGAATTTCAAGTTGAAGTCTTGGTCGACGAGGAAGGCGTAGCTGCATGAATTCCGCCGGTCGCTGACGCGACTTATGTCCACTTCAAAGCCTACGATACCTGGTGGGATGGAGGTCTGGCAACAGCCGATGCCGGTGCAGGAGTGGGTCCCGTTCATGACACTAGCACTCCCAAAGCAATTCGAAATGCACCCGACTCTGAAGATTGAAAAAGGCCCAAGCTTTCTAAATCCCGTCAAGTAGGCCAGGGTGTTGCATCCAACGGCTGTGAATTTGTTGCGTGTGTTGGAGAAGGAATAGGGACTGTTAAAAAATGGAGCGGGCAACAATATCCTGTCTTCGGAAACATTATACGATTTCGGGTGACAATCGTGGATTATCTCCTTTTTTGTTTTCAACTCTCCTTCCAATGAAATGTCCAGCACCTCGAAATGGTGGTACACAAAGTACCCCAGACGTGCTTTTGGGGGTGTAACAGATTCGTCACATGTTACATTGAACCATTCGTTTCGGAAACAGTTGGGATCTCCCATGCCAAATGGAAAAGGAATCTTAATTTCGCCGCATCTCCTTTGGCACTTCATGGAAGAAGAAGAAGAAGATAATGATATTGTTGCTAACGATAGGCACCACAAAAACACATGAATTATTACAAGCCAGTGCAAAGCCATTCCCCTCTCTCTCTAGCTATCCATCTCACAGTCAGAGAGGTAATGATGTCTTGTTCAATACAAAACCATCATTGATTGAATGGTTAGCTTAGTCAACGAACAAGTCAAGTCTCCTCCATTTAGTGCACGCGGTGGAAGAAGACCAATTGGCAATGGCCCCATGTAAGAAGACCAATGCATGAATCTCGAGTGTTCCCAGCAGTTTCGCTTCTAATGTCTGTTGTCACCTCGTCGATGATGCTTCAAAATGTCTAATGTAATTGCAGACTCGGGCCAATGTGCCCAGGCCTGTGGCACGGCCCATGGGTTGGCCCAGCAACTTCGTTCCTCCTCTTCCTTTCCCATTTCCATCTAAAAATACAGGCAGGTCGCTCCCCTTTCTTCTCTTATCCAGACCTACAGCTTCGGTTAATGCCAGTAACGATGGCTTCTTTTAACTTTTCTATCTTTTCCGAGCCTGCAAATCTAAAAGAAAATCCATTTTTACAACACTCAACATGAAACTCTATCTATTGGGAAGACTTTTAAAATAGTATAAGTAACTCATTGTCTAACTCATTGTAAGATAAGGTTGCAGGCGGATATCTGATTTTGAACTTTTAATCGGTAAAAAAATCGGATTTGGAACATGTTTTACAGGTCCGAAAACCAGTTCCTGGTTCATATAGGTTCCAATCCTTTGACTCGAGACCCGACATATGAGTCTTTGATATTGCAATATGTACCACTAAATTAACATTTATTTTAAATATTTTTATGTATAATATTGGAGGCAGTAGACTTGATGCACTGTTATAAGTTGAATGATATACTTATTTTAAGAAAAAAAAATAAACAGAAATTAAAACCGATTTTAAAACTAGACTTCTGTCTTCTAGTGGACTCGGTCCCAGAATAATATTCGGGTTTTCCTATTGGAACCGGATTTGGAACCAACAAAATAGATTTCGAGTGAAAATTGAACCCGAAATCAGAACCGATATTTAAAAATGGGTCCAGGTCTAATATGGTTCGGACCCGCGATCGTTCCATTTGTAACTCTAACTGTAGAATGGCTTGATTCCAAATGAATAATTAAACGTTACCTTGCTGGATCTTCCTTATAACTGAGCCTTGACAAGCCTAATCATAGGCCTTTGGGCCTGTGAAATTCAAACACGCAATAGCCCCTACAATATTATGCGCTCCTGCGAGATACTTGCAACTTCGAGAGGGATAAAATTGAACGGACGGAAGGGACGAAGCGCCGATCCATTCACCAAAACGGGCAACGGCTCCTCCTCGCTCGTACCGTGCTCCTAGCGGCGTAACTTAGAAAACCCTCGTGCTTCTGGCTACTGTGCGCATTGCTCTTGTTCTTGTTGCTGCTCTCTTCTCCTCAGTGGTCTCGCCATGGCTTCTGCAACCACACCTTTCCTGCAAAATGTAAGCTTCAGATCACTTCTTCTTCTTCTTCTTAATATTCGAGTGGTACTTAAAGAAGAGCATTTCCTTGTATATGAAAGAGTATTCGCTCGGGTTGGATCGATTTGGGGCACTGTGGACGGTTTGGAGGGAATCTTCGTCTTTTCCATGTGAGTATTTCTCATGGGTTTTCGTCCTCTTGTTGATTGCATTTCTCTCATTTGTATATATGAAACACGTGATGATTTTTTAAAATATTTTGGAAACTAGATACCCCCTGCATTTTAATCCAAGAATTCGTGAAATCTAACGATGTGGACACTTGCCATCTTGGCAGGGTCAGTGGGTGATTAGCCATCTACCAAAAATCGGGCCCAAGTAGGCATTTTTATGCACATGGTCTAAGGCGATGATATGGGGCAGTTAGAATTATTCCATTTTGTTCTGTTTATGGTTTGCAGCTGACTCATTTACTTGGAGAATATTCAATTTGAGTGTGCTGTTATATCATGTTTGTGGACAACGTCTGACAACAATTCCAATATGAATTGGTGTTGGGTTTATCATGCCCTATCTATGGTTGGGGGAAAGCTTGCAAATTGCGGCCTTTTCATTTGATATTAATAATCAATGCACTTGCTTCCATCAATTTGGGTGCGTTGTTGTAATTGATTCTTAGGAATGTGGGAATTCTAATGCAAAGTTCAAATAGGGTTTCAGCCTAAATGTTAATTTGAATTTCCTTTGGGGACTCCCACCCACCATCCGTGGTTGGTGGAAGACTTGAGTGTTTATATTTTCTTGTTAGATGGTTAAAATCAACACGTGGACCCTTGATTCAATGAGTTTAAGCTTAGAGCTACCAATTGATTTTGTGGGATGTGTATTTGAAGTATCAATGCATATTTGTATAGGCTTCTTTCTCAACTCCGAATTGATATGGTTGACAATTCCCTCCCATCACCTGTGTTTTGGCAATGTTCTGCAGTTCTGTGATTTATTGCATACTGTCACACACGCTGCATAATATCTTCCCATAGAAATCCTGTTGCAGTCATGTTTATATTGGATGATGCCAGAAAGATTTGGGAAAGATTAGAGAGCTCTTATTAGCTTTGTTAGCTGGAGTATGTGTGGGAAGAAATCCAAATGCAATTTCAGATGAGGATTGCCATTTGGATTATTAGGGTACACCGACTATGAACATGCAAATCTTAACCCAAAAAGCTCCAACTGCAAGATTGCAAATTCAGTTTATCCTTCATTTGAATAGTTTTGTTGGTTCAGTTTCTCAATGTCATTCTCCTTTTGGGTTTGGAGGGTGTTGAAGAAAACAGGGGTTTTGGTTTAAATTAAAGAGAAAGCTGAAATCTGTAGTGTTTGACAGATTCATCATATTCATGCAGTAGGTTTTCTCTGAGGTTATATGATTTTTAAGGAATATAGTCCTAAATATCTGAGTGGAGCACATGTCAGGTGACTTTGTTTGAAATGTAAGAGAAATTGGACTCTGTCTTTGATAACTGATAACTATTCAAACAGAAGGTTTTCTCTGAGGTTTCTTACTTTCTAAGAGTTCTAGAGCGTAAAAGTTCTAAAGACGATATCAAGTGATTCTTGAAAAATGCATATCAATACAATCTGGTGATAGGGGGTTTCTGTACCTGTGTTTCTTTTCCACAGTAACCCTGTGTCGGCTATAGACATGTCAGCTATTGACAATGCATTCCAAATTCCAATAACATGCAACATTATCATTAGAATAAAAAGAATTTGATGTCTCCATAAAAAAACCTTATATACAGTATTGGATTATATTCAATTCTTAGGTTTTAACATGTTTATTTGTTGAGTATTGAGACAAATTAGGTTAATTGTGGTTGGAATGCTCAGAGAGAGAGAGATTATATATTTTGCTCCCACCTTAATAGCCTGCTAGCCCTTAGATTGTTTGCAATTTAAAATGGGGTTGGCTTCATGTTGGTACGTGTGCTCCTTTTAGGCACTGTGGAGCTTAATATGTTTATGAAAAATAACTCTTCAGTTGTTTTTTAAAGGGGACAAGTGCCCAAAAAGCGATGGAAAGCCGGAATTTCTCCAATTATTAGAAGTGGTTTCTGGCTTTCTGCTATAACCAAATGAACTGAACTGCAAGAATTTCTTCCAACCAGACATGCACTAAATATTCCTACTTCCTTTCTCTTAACTTTTTCCTGGAATACAAACTTCTCCATGCTGACACTTTCATATGGTTATGGTTGTGACCTTTCTTTTAGAAGGAAATGATAGCTTGTTTGCCACATCCATGTGAACAGTTAGTCAACCTTCTAATCTCTCGGAAGTGCTTTGTTTGTATAGTTCTTTCTCTAGAAATTGCATTGCTTTTAAATTTAATTGAACTGTTGGGTTGATGCCATGAACAAACATGTTGACATTTCGATGCTTGCTCCCGAGTTCGTTCAGCTTTGATGCTTGAAATCCAGACGACTTGTAGAAAAGGTTAACTGTGATTCTGATACCAATACGAACTCAAGCCATTCTTATCAAATGCAGGTGTCTTATACACATTTATCAAAGCATTTAATTGCATCTGGATATCAAGGCATTTGAGTGTTTCTGTAGGAAAAATTATTTTCACTTAAAAGATATTTATGCCAGCATGGAAATTGGAATCCACTTGAGTTATGACTTTTCTGTGCCAAATGTTCTCAGCATGACTACCAAGATTAATTTGTGTGGACAAGAAAGAGCAATACCCCAAATTATGTTTTTTTTTCAACTTCTGCACCATCTCAACTTTGGAACAGATTAGCCATCCTCTTTGCTAAAATATTCAAACCAATTGTGATTTGGGTTCATTTAAAATCCCCCATTAAGGGTGAGATACGTTGTCTTCCTTCTCTATCAGAGACAACACTACATTCTCTGGCCCAAGCTAACAATAAAGGCTAGAGAGTGTAAAGCTGTAATAATTTCCAACGTCTTGCAGAGAAGCATTGAGGAGTCTCAAAAGAAACGAAATTGGACCATAGCTTGCAGGCTGGAGTTGAATGCAGATATTTTTATATCCACCTTCCCATCACCTCGTCAAGATGGAACTGCACCTTTGGTAAATGCTCTTAAAACTACAGCTGAACAGGATGTTGCTCGTTTTCATTTCCCAGGACACAACAGAGGTCAAGCTGCACCCTCTTCTTTAACCCAACTTATTGGAATACAACCGTTTCTTCATGATCTACCCGAGCTTCCAGAGCTCGACGATTTGTTCTCTCCAAAGGGAGCCATTTTAGATGCACAGAAGAGAGCATCCAATTTGTTCGGTTCTTCCGAAACATGGTTTCTTGTAGGAGGAACCACATGCGGGGTCCATGCAGCAATCATGTCTACTTGTTCGCCTGGAGATACACTTATATTACCTCGCAACTCCCATATCTCTGCTATGTCGGGCATGGTCTTATCAGGTGTGATACCGTATTACATATTACCTGAGTACAACTTGCAGTGGGACATTGCTGGTGGAATTACTCCGTCACAGATAAAGAAAGCTATAGAAGACTTGAAGTTGGAAGGTAGAAGTGTATCTGCAGTGCTAGTTACTTCACCAACTTATGAGGGCATCTGTAGTGACTTGAGCAATATTGTTAAGCTTTGCCATAGCTATGGAATTCCTGTCATAGTCGACGAAGCTCATGGGGCACATTTCAGGTTTCATCGTCAGATGCCATGTACTGCCCTTGAGCAAGGTGCTGACATCGTAGTACAGTCCACACACAAGGTCTTGTGTTCACTCACACAGTCGTCAATGCTGCATATGTCAGGAGATATTGTTGATAGGGAAAAAATATGTAGATGCCTCCAGATGCTTCAAAGCACAAGTCCCAGCTATCTGCTTTTGGCATCACTGGATGCCGCGAGAGCTCACTTAGGTGAAAACCCAGATACCATTTTTAACAATTCCATGGAATTGGCTGGTGAAGCGAGAAATCAGATCAATACAATCCCAGGCATCACGGTCTTGAACATGTTAAACTTCTCCAATTTCCCTGCTATGGACCCTTTACGATTAACTGTTGGTGTGTGGCGGCTTGGGGTATCCGGGTATGAAGCAGATGAGGTCTTATGTGAAGAACATGGTGTCATTTGTGAGGTAGCAGGCAGGCAATCTCTGACATTTGCTATCACTTTAGGGACTCATAAACAGCATATTCAGAGGCTTTTGTTGGGACTTGAGCATTTATCATCAATGTCCTTGCTGAAGAATGGGTTAGATGAAAGGAGGGTGGAGCATAGTGTGTATGCACCCTTTGATGATATTACCATGAGCCTGAGTCCTAGAGAGGCCTTCTTTGCCAGAAAGAGAAAAGTCGGTATAGGAAAATGCCTTGGAGAAATCTGTGGGGAGCTTATCTGTTCATACCCACCTGGAATTCCAGTACTAATACCCGGTGAGATCATTACTGAGAGAGCTTTATCCTATCTTCTAGATGTTAGAAAAATAGGCGCTGTGATTAGCGGTGCAGCTGATCCTGAGCTCTGTACCATTGTTGTTTGCAAATAATACATGATTATTGCCAAAATGACATTTGATCTATGGTGTAGTTTTTTCTCTTGGAGACTTTGTCATATCAACTAAAAGGAGTTATATGGTAGTCAGACTCAAAAGTTAATTGTGATATCCAGACCATTTATCTGATAAAACTCATTGCAGATAGACCATGTCTGAAAAATAACCAAACTGGAAATCCGAGGCATCTAATGCTCACTTAATTTTTTTAATTAAAAAAAACACTTTAGCTTGGGCATCCAATGTATTCTTTGAATTTGAACTGTCAGTGTATTTCTTTCCCATTTGTCTGCTGTCTGTCAATAAATGTTTTAGAGTTGTCTGATTAGGAGATTTATGGGGCATCACCTATGTAGGCCAATCTAATAAACAGTCTAGATCATCAAACCATGGGCTGCACATGTACATTTCAAGGCCTAAAGTAGTAACAGTATGCATATAATCAGGGTGAGAGGACAATATTATTTCTCTTCCAACTTGTACTATTTTCATGGCTCCATGTGGTTTTTTTCCTCCATGACTCTTTTGGATGGTTAAGGAAACAATTCTGCTCCCACTTCTAGTTCAAGTAAATTGGACCTTTCTTCAGTCATTTTACTGTTATGATGCTTGTACGTAATCAGTGGTTGGAGAGTAGATGCTTATGATTGACCTTTAGATTGAATATTGGAGGCAGGTTTAAATGTTGAAATCTGGAGATGCAAGAGCAGGTTGTGAAGCTCTTGATATTTTGGGTTTTGTGGAACTATAGATCTTCTGCCTGTGTGTGGCTCATGTATACGTTCATTTGCATTTGCATTGTAAAAAAATATCTCCCTTTTTTTTAATGTACTGCAGTATTGTCATGATGATCTCATAAAATAAAAATCACACTAAGAAACTACAAGATAAATACTTATAAAATTCCTTCTTTTTTTCTTTTTTTTTTTTTTTTGTTTTTTTTAAGGTCAGCAGGTTTCCCCTGGTGCCATGATGAAGCATCAAGAATATGGAAATTTCCCAAGATGAGAAAGTTCATTAATAAGAGCAGTTACATTTTGTGTCTGAAAAGTGGATGATCAAACCATGGGTTTTGTATCTAATAATATGGAGTAATGGCAAATCTACAGTCACTACTTCCAGCTGTGGATGAGGTTGAGTTCAGGGTCGCTAAGCTGCCCATCTCTGCAAATTCTAGTCATACAGTCCCATGGTTTGTTCATTTAAACCATTGATCTGATGGGGCTAATCGTGGACGGGAAAACCCTGAAAATCTTTCCAGTATGTGATTGACTGGGATGATCCAGGCCAAAGTTTGTTCAAGTTTAAACTAAGTTTCAGTCGTATCGTTTAGTTATTTTTACCCACACCATGGGACCTAGCCGTGTATAACAACCCTTGTCTCTGTATGGCTTGTTCCCTAAACATCAATGCACCCAACTTCAGTTTCTCCAAATTATCCTTATCCCATCTTCCCTCCACATACTTTTAGGTCATCCCTCACTTTCTGACCTATGAATTGATTAAAGGGAGCTTTCCTAAGCATTATGAACCAGCCCCATGTAAACAAAGACTTGTAAAGAGGAGACATAATGGCATCTTTAAATTGTCCCTCTCTCTTTGCGTGATCAAATGAGGAGATGGAACCATCTTGAGGCCCATGCTACCATCATCCGTGTGGGCTTGGCACGACATAACTGGTCACCTCTGAGAGGATTAAGGGGAGGTTTCATATATATAAACAAAGTCTTCTAATGAGGAGACATGATGGCATCTTGCTGATGGTCCCTCTTTTTGCATGATCAAAATGAAGGATATGGAGACATTTATTGAGGTCCGCCCATGCTCTCCATCACCCATGTGGGCTTGGCACTTGAACCATTTTAATGTGCTAAATTTTCTTGTCATTCTGTTACTATTTTAAGAGTCATTGAATTACATGCATGTAAAGTCCATCCTAGTTTGTCTTCTCATGGAAAGGCATGGATGTACTAAGGTTATGGGATGTGTTGGAGAGTCAAAGAGGGTTTGCAAATAGAATAGGTTTTAGTGCATTCAAGCCATCTAACATATCAATCTAACTTCCGATAAAGGGTCTTTAAAGACAATTAAGACACTCAACAGCACAATCCCTCTTGCCAAACATTTCTCACCTTTTTTTCTTTTCAAGTTTTTGATCACCTATTCTAAAATCATATCATGCTTTCAATTTTGATACTAGGATAGTCTCAACTCTCAAGGCATTGAGACTGCTTTTATTGAGCGGCCCGGGCGTCTTTTAACACCTTCCACCATTGTCTGTATACCTTGATGAAATGACCAAGAAGCACATTTTAGGATGTTCTAATCCAGCCCTTGAACCAGGTTAGTTGATGCATCTCATATACATGGGACCCCCTTTGCGCTGGTATTTCAACTGGTCATTGGACTTTGGAGTTGTCAGAGATGTAACTTTTTTTTTATTCTTTTTTAATTATGGCCGAATTTCATGTGCTGAACAATGTTAGAATGATCAGAAATTGGATCCATTGAGGGGCTTAATTGGTTAGCTTTCCATCCAATGCAATTTTTTTATGATTATGAAGCAATGTAGATGCAATCTCACTTTCTTAACTAATTAGGTGGTGGGCTGGGTATTCATTTCTCACATCCCCTTGATCCATTTTCCATCGGAGGGGAGATAATTTGACGATCATTTTTTTAAATTCACATTATTTCCTTATTCTAACAATTTTTAGAATTAGAAGTCTTACAATTCCTATATAGTCAATTACACAGTGCAAACAAACATGTAACTAAATGTGTAATTAACAATTGTAAACTTCCATTTCAAAAAAGTGGTTAAAACAGAAGATGAACAAAAAAAAAAAGAATTTTCAAAAATACCCATCAAATTATCTCTTATTTAACGAAAAATAAATCAAGTGGAGAAGGAAAATGAATACCTAGCTACCACCCTAGTAATTGAAATCCAAAGAAAGTGAAGGTCGCAACTACATCTCACCTTATATCATTCAGCTCACAAGTCAAATCCTTCGCCTTTTACTTTTCCTATGTATTCTGTAAATCTTGTTGATATCATACTACTTGGGATCACCTTGACCCTCATGTCCTCCATCTTTAGTGCCAAATTTTTAAGAGAACTCGTACACATTGATCTTCAAGGCCCTCAGGTGACCCACACTTGCGTTGGAAACTCGCGAGGGTGCTACACTAGGCCCCAAGATCCCACCACACTAACAGTCCAGATCGGCAAAAGGGACTGAACACCACCACATGTGTACACTAAAGGGCTCACCAAACTTCACACATGAATTTATAACCGTAGAATTCCTCAAGCTCATCAATTACAATTATACATGGAAGCTTCCAAATGTAGCAAAGTAACCAAAAAAAAAAAAAATGGAGAAGCCTTTCATACAATCATAACCTATACAATTTCTCCATACACAACATCACCAACAACACTATCTTTATGAATATTATATCTCACACAAAAATCCTAAGTAAACCTAAGAGAAGAACCATTAGCATGAGGAGCATCTGCTTGAGCAGCCATGGCAAGTTCAAACTGCCTGAGAGAAATAGAAGGGAGAGAGAATAGATCTGGAGATTTCAAGTCATCCCAGCTCTTCATGGTGGTGGTGGACCCATCCCATCCTATGTGTGTCACATGCTTCACATCTGTTGGAAATCCAATCTCCATATCCATCTCTTCCATGTCTTCTTCCTTGTAGACTACAAGACAAGACCCAACAGAGAGGGAAAATTAAAAAATAAAAAATAAAAAACCAGCACCTTTCAGAAAAGCCTTAAGACCAAACAAGACAAAGTACAAAGAAAGTGTTGGAATGCACATGCATCCCCTTGTTGATGTTTTTACTATGGTGCCCGTTTTTCATGGATATAGACCATTAGATCTTAATAACCCCACTGTACGCAAAATCAAGATTGATGGGATAAGGCTTAAAAAGACAAAGTCGACACCTAGTTCTGAAGGTTTCTATCAGAATTGTATTCTTCGTTGGATTGAATTATGCCAGGAGGAACAAGGAACTTCCATGAGAGAGAATTGTCATTTGGACGCGGTCAATCCAATGTCAATTTTCACTTGGATCAGAGTGAAATTTAGGCCTCATTTGTTCAAAGGGGATGGTTTGGATCCAACTGTTTGTCTTCTTGAAAGGTGGGCCCCACAGCCCAAAAAAAAATAAAAAATAAAAAAAAGTTTTATTCGGAATCACTTGTTTATTTCTTCTAACTTTCATCATGCAAAATGAAGGAAGATGAAAACAGTGAGACTTTGTTGTTCTGTTAAAGTTTAATCTGGTTATCCCAATAGTTAATGGACCCCATGGTGGAAAATCCTGACTGATCATGCGTGAGACCCAATCATCCATCTAGAAAAATGAGACAGATTATGAGATTTTAGCTGTCCAATTTGCAGTCCTGATGGTGGAAAAATAAAAGCAAAAGTGACTCTCGAAAGAGAAAAATTCCAATGATATAGAAACTAAGGGTCATTCAGTGGCTGCAGTTATAAGTACAGCAAGCCATTCAATCTGGGAGCCACCAACAGTGCAGAATATTTGATTGCACATCCATGTGTATATGTGTTTGACACTAATGATGATATGAACGGCCAGAGTAATTTCTAAGGGAATCAAATGAGCTTCTTCCTACTACTCACCAAATAAATGAGAGAAGTTCTTGAAACCTTTGATCAGCCTGTGAAAACCAGCAGAAATGTTGGATTTTGGGACAGGAAGGAACCCAAGTGAATTCTTCATTTTCCCACCAGATAAACACTCTCCTTCATCAAAACAAAATCCAGATAAGCATTAGAAATGGAGGGAGGGAGAGAGCACCTTCCTTCATCAAAACAAAATCCATATAAGCATTAGAAATGGAGAGAGAGAGAGAGAGAGAGAGAGAGAGAGAGAGAGAGAGAGAGAGAGAGTATACTAGTTGAAGATGGGTTTGCATCTTGTTTGGTCTTCTTGGGATTGTTTTCGCCTAAAGCAACACTAGACTGAGAAACGCATCCGATAGAGAAGGGAAGAACCACCAACCTTTCCATTCGATCTCTCATCTCTTCATGAAAGTAATATGGATGGAAGAGGGAAGAAATAGGAAGAGAAACAAAAGGAGGTGGTTAAAAACTTGAAACCATGCAAGTGTGTAGTAGGTTTGTTATATTGGTTTTGTTGCCTTTGTAAGCAAGATAGAATGATTTACATGAAGAAAAGGTGAGAACTACACAAGTTTGGTGAGGGAGAGAGAGACAGAAGGAGAGAGTATTTAATGTGATGGAGTGGTTAGATGGTGCAGTTTAAACTACTTTGCTGATTGCAAGTCCAATTTGTAGGTTGGTCTTGAGCCCACAAAAGAAAACTAATTTGTTTTTGTATGAGACTTCCTCTTAATTCTCATTCGGGGCTCTTGCACTTTGCTTCCTTCACTTGTATACCAAGCCCTCATTCAACTTCTTTCCTTTCCTCTTTCTTGTTTACTACTCCTTCCAAATCAAAAAATCCAACAACAATTGAAAGAGTGAAATGCAAGGGACTGGGCTATTTGGGGCTCAAACCATATCTGACCAGGGCACCGATGATGCGGACCCATCACTTCGATTCCAAGACACAAACCCCTTCCAATGAAATGGGATCTAATAACTTGGATTTTAGAACATGGGTCTCTTATCTTGAATGCAACTGAGACCCAGAAATCCACCAATGAATTGGGATTTCTTCTGCTCCAAGATGCAGTTGCCTAATGCCTAAATCTGTACCGGGATGTCTTAGCCTATGAAATGGGAACAAGTATTTCTTGGATTCTAAGATGTGGGTTGTGTAAGATTGTATGCATACAATAGCTCAAAGTCACTCCTGAGGACATGGGGATTGAATACTTCTTTGATTTCAAGATGTGGGTTGTTCTAAGAAGCCTGTATATAGACTTAATTAGTAGTGTTGGGTTAGCCTACTAGTGCCTTTTCAACTAAAATCCAAAACTGCTCTCTCTTTTACCTGTCTTATGTGAACCTCTTCCGGGTTCCATTGTGCGTCATTACTAATTAATAAAGTCTTTCAACAGTGCATTGCATGTGAAATGTGGAACATCTGGGTCATACTTTCGTTTTTGTTTTTTGGTAAAAACATCTGAGTCATACATTGGGGTGCGACTTAGGCAAGCTGGAACAGAATATTGACAGAGCCCAAGCCAGGTGGAATGAGGTGGCTTAGCCCAAGACCAGGTGATATTGGAAGTAATGCATGTGGAGTTTGGACCGAACTCATTTATTGTCCGAGCCCATGGCTATAAGTTCATCAGTGGGACCCACCTTTAAACTCCAAATGCTCAAAATTACTGCCGAACTTGTTCTATCATCAAGAAAATTTTCAAGCCTATGCCCATCAAATTGATCATATATATATGCGAGTTTTTTTTTCACAAAGCAGCCTATACTTTTATTTAAACCACTTTTCGATCCCTCTATAGTTTATTAGGTTGGGCTCATCTTTAACAAATTCAAGCCAATATTCATTCTGATCGACTTACTTTACCTCATGGATTGGCATTGATTTGACATTCATGCAACCATTGACCATCATTGGGTTCAATCACAAAAGATAAATTCACTTCCAAGTTCTAAGAAACCATTAGATTTTGCAGTTTCAACATTGAATACTGCAATTATCTGATTGGAGTGATATCTGTCCCAGGTGAGCTCACACAAGAGGAAAGAACATTTTAGAAAGCTACACCCAGAGACACCCAGATCGACAAGAGAACGTCCTCAAATGAGCACGTGACTAAATTAAAAAACGAAAAAAAATCAGCTCACATGTTTTACATTTCATCAATGTAACAATAGGAACAACTGATTGAAGTAAAAAATTCCATGCTAATTGAAAGGGTTTGGGAACTTGGAACAATGATTTCGAGTGTTTGGTTTTCAAAAATTGTCTCACTGATAGATTTATAGCTATGAGCTAAGAGAATCCAATTCTGTTCGCCAAAAGAATTGTCAAAACAGTCTTCAATATCCAGCCTCTATTCTGGTATCATGAGGCCAAAGGTTGTGCCTGACTGGATTCCACTTGGGCTTTCACACAAGCCAGCGTAAGAACTCCGTCCGGACTCCGGACAGCACCCTTAATCATGGCTGCATAGGGTGTTAACCACGAACTTCTAACGAAGTGTATTCGCAAGTCCCACATCGGATGTGGCCGCTAAGATCACTGGACTTATAAGTCAAATCCCGTCTTAATCCAATAGACCGTGTTTTAAAGTTTTGTGCCCCCCAGTTGTTTAGACCTTCTTTTTTTTTTTTAAGTTGTTTGGACATATAAAAGATGGAAAGGAACTTGTGTGGATTGAGGTTGTTTGAGGGGGGGGTAAGGTCTATCTTTGCCTTCGCTTACAGGGCATTGTCTCATTGGAGTCTCCCTGTCTATACAAGATATTTATTATAGCTAAGGCCCAAAAGCTTCTTCCAAGGAGTATGATGTTCCGGATATTGAGCCTCGAGGCAGAGAGGCAAGCCCATTAGCTAATGGAACCGGAACCTTGCTATTTTAGGTTCCTTTAATTTGACTAACAGGAGGAGCGAGTTCTCACCAATGTTAATTTGCAAACAGTGCCAAGGCAACTCGTGTGTGACTCAGTTGGTTTAGGTGTGGCAGATGGACCGGGTTTAAACGAGTCAGAATGAGATGAAGTGTCTGTTGGTTTAAACCCTTTCTGACACCCCAGTCTGCACCATCTGTGGGTGAAACAGACCTAGCACTTCTAACCTGTGCCATTACATGTGGGTGCACCTGCAAATTAATTATTCTGGGCCCATATTAAATTGACTCTCGTAACTCATAAATCGATTTATTGCCCAAGGCCCCGCAAACAAAGCACAAGAACCTGTCTTACTAGGTTTATTTAGGAAGGCAGGGTGTTTATGCTGGTTGACAAGTTGTGCCGGTCAACCCCTGCCCAACCAACTCAATAATAGTTTATGTCAATTTAGGTCTGTTAGATGGGCCAGGTCTGTTTGTGCCAAACCTACTTCACCTTGATTAGTTGTGAAGTTCCCATCACTGTTAACCAATAGGGCATGGCCAGTTGAGTTGATTCAAGTGCAACTTACAACTCTCTCTCAAATCTCAGGTCGAGTAAAATGTGCTTATTGTCACAGAAGTTAACCCATTATTGAAACAGTGGTAAGGCACAATCTTGTCATGAGTTATACCGGAGTTTGAATCCTAAGAAACAGCTTGTACTCTTGACAAGTGGCATGCCAACAAAAATAGAAAATATAAATTCATTAAAAAAAATGGTAAAATTCATTGAGAATTCTACAAACTAATTTTTAAAAGTTATTTATATTGGCTTTTTATTTTTAATTTTTTTTACTATTTAAAATAGCTCCTATTTCCCAAAGACAATTTTCCTCGATAATATCTAAAGAAAATCCCCAAATTTAAGCTGGACTTTCCGAGATGATAATTTTCTGGTCCCAAAATTCAGGGGTATTTTTCAACTTGTTTAAGGGTCGTTCTTATTTCTTGAAAAAAAAAAGGTAAACCGTAAGGGTAAAGAGGCCAATGATCCAAGACATTCCATGTGCACCAAGTCACATGTATTTGGAATCAGATGAATCGGTCGTCCAAACTCCAAACCCCCATTTTGGCGTCTTCAATGTCCATTGCATCAAGACAACGTCATGGGATGATCTGACCGTTGGACAACTCTGGCTTTTGGCCTCTTTGGCTATATAGCCAATTTTCAGGAGACTAACAATACGACAGTTGGATCATCCCATGATCCCATGAAAGGGATTTATTTATTTATTTATTATTATTATTATTTTAGTACTTCAATTTTGGATGAGAAGAAAGGTATATGAAGTCCAGCAGAATGAATGGTGCAGATGAACATATGAAAACTTTTGATTGAAAACAGCTTGGACCGTCCATTTGCCTATATGATCAAGCAAATTAGGTCCAGCAGTGTTGAGAGTTCTTTCAGTCCTTCACTTCATTAACAAAACAAATGCTCTCTGAGGTCGTTTGTCTGCACCCAGTTAAATATGGATAACATGATGATGTATATACGTAAATTATGCATGATTACATCTGTTGGTGCTCAATGGTGTGTAAACAGTGGCAAGTAAATATAAATGAAGGTGTGGAAAACAAATATATATGTAAGAGAGGACAAGCCCCGGTACAAATAATAGAGCTTTCGCCCAGTGAGAGTTGCAAGATCAAACCCTTTGAACTACTTTGTTTTTATTTTTCTTTTTTCTTTTCTTCTTTTCTTTTTCACTTTTGTGGGCTCTAACTTTTTAAGCCAGTCATCTTTTATGCAAGTCTAATAAATCTTGAGACACATTTTTTTCATAATTTAATTTTTTATAAATTTTGAGAAATTTATGAAAAACTTTCAAAAATTATGCCGGGCCTATACATCTGACTTTCTGCACTTTTGTGAGGCCCCATTCATGCTTGGAACCATTAGAATTTTTAATGATAACATCAAGACATTGAGTTTCATATTATAAATCTACATAGATTTTTAACATGTCAAAAGCATAAACGCATTAAAAATCGTTGGAAGCACGCGTTGATATGATTACTTTCACGACATGATAATGCATTACATCTATAAACATTTGCATATTTGCTTTTTCATAACAATATTTTCATGTATTTTAAATGCATATCAAGTAAGGGGCCAGCTCTCCTAAGCCGAAGCTTAGGAAAAGGTAAGCTAAAGTAAGCTCAATTGTATGGTGGGGCCCACCTGGGGACCCCAATGAGGATGGGTGTGGAGTGGATTTCAAAGACTCCCTGAGACTCTCATTCCTGCAAAAAAATCAGCCCCAACTCGTGTTTCTATTATCTCCATCTGGGCACAAAATGTTTAATGGACAACGGTCCATTCGGATCGGCACATAGTCGATCAAACGGTCTAATAAATTTGGATCTAACCAAAAGTTAGTGGACATGTGCAATTTAGGGGGGGTCCTTTATTTGGTCCATTTGGATGGACCAATGGTGGGCCCCAGAAGCATTAGCTTACGGAATCTTATCATAAGCTTAAGCTTAGGAGAGCCTTGCCCATCAAGTAAAATACAAACATAAGAGTGGTGATTGAAGTTTTAAGCAACATTAAATCTCAAACTTTTACCAAAAAAAAGACATTAAATTTCAAACTAAACACGTGAAAACGGTCATCTATAAATGTCTTAAAACGATGTTTAATTTCCACAAAATCAATCCATTCGAGGGTCTCAAGCTACAAGTTGCATAAAACTTACAGAGATGTCAATCTAATGCTCCAGCAACCCAAAACTCACTCTTATGCTGTGTACCCAGGTTCGCTAATGCTTTGATATTTAATGACAGCCAAAAAAATAAATATTGTGATTGGAAGATAATGCTGTATACAGTGGGAGAGTGATCTAGTATACAAGAAATATAAACCAAAATTGAGTACTACCGAGTATTGATCAGCATATCTCCATGATTCACTGAGTAAAAAGAACACAAACAAGTGTGGATGAGCAATAGCTGCCCACAAAGAATTAGTACGCAACTAACTACAAAGGAGGGTAAAAGTATGAAGACAAGGAGAAGCAAAGGAACAGCAACCCTCCAATTGTTGCAACAGTTCCTTGCGAGATCTTTGACGCCAACATGCTTCCTCCCACCACCGCAATCGATGTACAGATGGTGTGTCCAAGCGTTGCTCCCACAGCTACTCCAACTGCATTTTTGTGGGTTGCCAACTGCAGGTTCAAAAGAAATAAAAAAAAAAAAAACTGTAAGACATCATCACGATCACGACTCTCTTACAGGAATAAAACCAAAAGCTGTAAAGGTTGGTGCCGAGATCTTAAGTTTGTAACAGGACAATCAAAAAATATTTCTACAGGTCATTACTTCTACATCAGCATGATTTGGAGGGATACAATAAAATTTTCTTTAATGCCTGTACAAATATATTTATGACATTGATCACATGTCATTAGTGCTTGTTCCTCCCTTCACAAAAATAGCATCACAAAACTAGGTAAGAATAGTTCTGTAAAGCACGTACAGCATAAGTTCAATCCCTTAAAATTGAACACACATATGCACACGCATATAGAGAAAACATTCAACAATAAATTCAGTGTTTTGAAAACAGGCCAACCGCCTTGTAAGACAGATACTGAACAAATGACTTGGATTGTTTGATTCTCACTGCTATACAAGTCAAAAACAGATCATAACTGCCAAAACCAATACAGATGGTTAGATCCTCATGAACCTGGTTTTAAGCATTTTTAAATTATTTATTGCATTATCAACATTAAGCCAGCTGCAAAAGCAGATTCATCTGTCCGTTTTGAAGTTCAACCTCTAGGTTAGAATTATAAACATTGATTGAGATTTTAATATAAAAGCTCAAAAAGAAAAAGAAAAGGAAAAACAATAGTATAAAGAGGAAAACATAAGCATGCCCTTCACAGAGGTAACGGCTTCTGAGTTCTGGTCAATTCCCATAATAATCCCAAGATACCCTTGCAAGCCACACTGGAGGCCAACCAAAAAGACAAGAAATCAAAAGAGGGATCAACTTACAGCAATTGTTGCAATCTGGCTACGATCCCCCCATTCAGCCAAAAAGGTTAAAATAAATGACTGCAAAGAAACATTATAAATAAAATGAGAATCCATATAAATGTTTGAAATGAACAAGCTTCTGAAAGCCTTAACTATGATGATATTAATATATACAAGGCAAATTTTCTAACAAGAAGGTAGAACTCAAGTAGAGACTTAAGCACAAAATGGTTCCGAGCATAATGCCTCCTGAATCCAGAACTGTCACCTAAAATTAACATATACCTCCAAAAAAATCGGTGTACAAAATCTTGAAAAGAAACGGCGGTATGCTGTTTTCCCCTGATTCGTTTCCAGTTTTTCTTCTACCTGCATAAATTTGTGCGTGGGCAATTAAATCAGCATTTATGCATTCCAGGCAAAGGATTAACAAAACTATGAAGACATGAAATGCCCAAATGATGATTTATGCAATGCAACAAGGCTGCTCTAAATTTCTGCAGTGAAGACTAAACTGATATAACATATATTTCTACCTAGTGAAGAAGAAATTTACTTAAAAGAGAAAAGTAATACAATTGGCTTACAATCAAGGTTGGAAAACTTGGACGCAGACTTGACTCGTCCAGCTCTAAAATATTGACTCGGGAGAGTCATGTTTTTTTTTAATAAATATTTTTAATACTAATAATAAATTCAAATTAGTAAATTTATTTCATTTCAATGAATCATTCTTAAATTGAAGACTCCAAACCTCAATCATTAATTACTTGTTATTTGACTCGGCCGAGTTTATTCTATACTTGACTCGGTCTTTCATCAAAACGAGGTGACTCAGCAGAGTCAAGAGTCAACTCACCGAGTTGTCCAACTTGCTTACAATGCCATGAGAACAAATAATAATCAAGGTTCCTAATCAAGATCTAAAACTATGTTATTCAATGAGTTGCAAATGTTAGAAGCCAAATGCTCTGTATACCCATGAATAAAAGAGTTAGCAATTAGCATAGATCTTAACATTTTAAGAGAAAGACAGAGAACCAAGTATTAACCGTAAAAACAGAAATGTAGCATCATAGATTTAGAAACACCCTATCCATGTGGTAGCATCGTCAGTGGTAATACAAAAAGGAACACCAAGAGGCTGCTAACTTGCAAAGGATGGAAATCTTAAATTTCACATCTTCCACATGCACTTCCGGTTGTTTCATCCTTAAAGATCAGAAAAGAAGCATGCAATTTAGCTGGAATCTCAACAATATCTGACCATCAATGGAGCTCTTTGCCCTTTTTATCCTTGAAAATGTGTTGCAACCAACTCATTTCCCCAAGTTATTAACACTCGCTTTTCTCTAAATTGAATGATTCAAACCAGATGTGTGGCTTCATATCCAAGAAAAATGTGAGATTTTATTCAGCAAAAAGACACTTGCAGAGTTGAATCCAAACTGAGTTCTAGTGCTTCACACGAAAGGAGCTTCCATCAAATGGTGAAAGGTAAAGATACCAGATGATATCTACAAAAGGCCACCAGAGTCCTAGGATTTAATGCCACAGGGTGAAGTGTGAATACATGTTCCATTAAAAGAGGATGTATTTTGTATATGTTCACCTTTGATCCTTCGCTCAGCCCCTTTGGTAGAAGGATGTCTTAGGAAGTCCCAGCATCCAATGGGAATTATGCACACATGCCCTAGAGATTTAAGGCTGTAAATGGACCCCGGCAGACACAACATCAAATTGGCCCCACCCCTATAAAAAAAAATGTCTGCTTCCAAGTCTAGATGCAATGTCGCACCCAAAACCCTACTGGACCCAAACGATAACACTGGGCCCTGGACATTTGGATGCATGTGACTAGATCATTCAACTTTATATCCGCCTTTATTTTTGTGATCTTTTTTGAATATTTCTTCGTGGTTAATTTTTTAACTTGAGTAGACATCCTAACCATGGAAGGTTGATAATTTAGATTTTATTTTTATTTCTTCAATTTATAAAGAACAAAAAAGATCAATGTAACTTATTCTCCAAATAATGTTGATATCTTAAACTATTCAACTATTGACACATATCATTTATGATATATTAGTACATGTACAGGCTATCTTCCTATGATTGTATCCCAGTTTAGTCATTGTAATTATGCTGCTATGGATGGATTATGAATATTATTTTTTTTAAGATTTTTCTTATTTTTTATTTTTTATAAGAAAAAAAATCCTACAACTCACAATAACATTCATGATATGATTTGATTCATCTCCTTAAACAATTTGCAATACGATTTCAATTTTCAGAACAACGAGCACAAGAACCAAAACTGCAGCATTTATTTTATTGAGGTATCTACACCACATAATATAAAACTTGAGCAGAAAGTGCATAAGATTAAAAAAGACAAGAAAATAGATGCAATTCATTTGCAAATACATTGCGGGGAAAAAGGAGAAAAAAGCATTGTATCAAGGTAAAGTAACAAAAGGTGAATCGATTGTGAGAAAAGGAACACATACTTCTTCCATTTCCTTCTTTTGTGATGCCTTTGAATCAGATCTCCAAGCAATGTAAAGCAGACGCAGCCCAAAAAATGCATACAGAACTGCATTTTTAGAAAACAATGGAAATAAAAAAGAATCCAAGATCACACTTACTTTTTAAGGACAGCTTCAATAAAAAGGGTATTTGGGATTCCTGACATTGAAATTAGGGAGTCACTAAAAGTACCATGCCTTGTACCTAGATTATCATACCAATAAAATGTTTCTTCTTATTTGCTTCTTTCTTTTTTTTCTTTTTATTTCTATTTGAGAACAACACATAGGAGGAGGAGGAAGGAACACGGGCACTCAATGTGGCCAAAGGCACACCTAGGCAACAGAGACCTTCGCACCTCACCTGGGTCAAGCAAGACCCAAGAAAAGGTTCGTGCCTTCAGCTTTTGCCAGTTTCTCTTTTTTATTTTGAAAGGAAAGGAAAGGGAAACGAGAAGGGAAGAAAAGGGAGAGAGAGATTACTGAAGGTACATCCACTCCCCTGGTCGTGGTCAACTTTAACAGTTTGCAGTCAACCAGTTTGAGTTTTTTATCTTTCCTCCTCCATCTCTTTATCCTTCTTCTCCATTTTTTTATTGATGGATTTCACTGAGAAAAGACAACAAACTCCTCTGTTGTGGTCAGCTTTAACAGTTTGCAGTCAACCAGTTTGGGTTTTTTTTTCCTCCCTCCTCCATCTCCTTCCTCTTCCTCTCTTGTTGAGTCCATTGAGTTAATCAACCCTTGGAAGCTGTTTGAAAAGATCGATCGTCACAATTTGACTATAATAGTGATTTTTATTTTTTTGAGTCTTTCCCTCTTTCTGAAATTACCAATTGTATGATATTTCTAAAAAGTAAACCAATCCATTTAGTTTCTCACTAGGGGTCAAAACAACCCACAAGTTGGGACTTTAGAGCCATCATCTTTAAGGGCTAAAGCCATTTTTTTTTTTCAAATTTAGGATCATAATTGATATAAAATGTATTTATTTAAGCATCATCTCATCATCAAAGCCTTGCCCCAACTATGTTGGGTCAGCTATATGAATTATGCTTGGCCCCACTCTAGTCTGTCCTAGGCCAAATCCTCGAACAGGTTGCACTTCTTTAGATCTATCCTTACTGCCTACTTCCATTCATGTAGGGGCGCTCATGGACCAGGCCATCATGAGACCGGCCCAGCCCGATTTGGGCCGGGATTGAGCCATTTGGTTTAGTACTCAGGCTGGGCTCGGGCCTTTTATTTTGGCCCGTTTAATAGATGGTAAGGGCTTGAGCTCATTCGTATAGAGCCCAAAGCAACTGAGCTACACTTTTTTTTTTTTTTGGAAATTAACTGAGCTACACTCAACACAGTTGAATTTTACTTTTTTTTTTATACTATATATCAATCTCGGGCTGGGCTCAGGCTTATAGGTTTCCAGGCGGCTTGGGCTTGGGCAAGCTCCTTATAGCCCAATTTGGGACTGGGCCGGGTTTGGACAAATCATTTAGAAGTCAGGCCGAGCCTACACATTCCTTAGCCCGGCCCATGAACACCCCTACATCCATGTCCTCTTCATCCTACCCTTCTCCTTGAGTGACCCATCAACCTGCATAGAGAAACTTTCCCTTGCTGGAACCATTGTTGGCCTTCGTTAGACATGTGCAAACCATCTCAAGCTAGTGTCTCTTAATTTATCATAAAAAGGGTGAAGCAGCTTTTATTCCTTAATGATGACATGGCATAATGATAGAAGCTAAACATGTGTGTATGTTTACTTCCTGGTTCAACATTTAAGTACACCTCAGCTTGTGCCTAGAGAAAATTAGGCTTGCATCTCGCGCCTCAAACTTCAACAGGGGTTGGTGCCTTGCACATTGACTACATTGCCTGCACTTTTGGTCACAACAATCCAGATCACAGGTAAATACACTCGCATCCGGAAATACTTTTCCCATAATCCCAAGAACCTATTTTGCAGTCCAAGTACCCAATGGGGGAAGATCTGAATCATTTTAGATCATGATCTAGAGTTCTATAAGCAGAGAAAGAGTATCACATAAAGGTTTCCTATGCATTTTTCATTTCACTGTTACAGTTAACCAATAAACTATTGAAGGTGAGTAATATTGAAGATAACTTCACAAAACTTTAAAAAAAATAAATGAAAACATAAAAAATAGCTGATAGGATTATTGGTCCTTGAAGTTGGGTTATGTAAAAAAAAGTTATAACTGTTGTTCGGTACTTCTAGCTCTACCACCAATGTCCACAACAAGGACAGTTGCATAACCTCCAAAGTATCAGTGTGGAAAGGTGTCAATCGTGACAATGATCTGTTAATAAAACGCATCTTGCTTCAATTGAAATCCAGAACTTCTTGACTGGCACTTGATTTTTTATTTTTAACATTAACTAAAAAAAGGAAAAAAGTAAAAGAATATCTAATGGAAAATCAACCAACTGGTTGCTTGAATTTTGGATCAAACATCCCATTTCTGTCTATTTCATACATCAGCACATTTAAACATCCAGAACAACATTGAAACTCGACAAGACATTGTTAACTGTACAGAAACTGGCAACTAGATCAATCTATAGAAAAAAGAAGCACAAACATTTGGTGAAAAACCAACCGCAACAAGGGAAAGATAAACAAAACATAGATACTCAAGACCTAAAAACAATTGACTAAGCAGATAGTTTCTTTGTAAATTTAAATGCATTGAGCAAGAAAAATACCTGTAGCTGCACTGTTTGTGTGCTTCCTTGAGATCAAGTTTGGCACAATCCTACCAAGTCCAGTGGAAAGTACCTAAAGTGCAAAAATAAAAATAAAAAAACTATAAATTTGACCTCCACAACAGTGAAAGCTGGTGAGTAAACAGTAAACAAGAGGGGCAATAAGATTCCAACAGACAAGAATGGCAGTGATCCCGCGGCTAATTCAGAACATTGACCACACAGACTCCGCATAATTTTGGATACACCAAAATATATATATATAAATAAAGTTGGATACAGCAAAATAGTTAAGATTTCAAGATGTTAATGTGCCATCATTTGGCTACAAGAAGACAGTCAAAAACTAAAATTAGTTTGAAAATAAAAAGGTAAAGCTTGGTTAGCTAACTTCCAATTAAGAAGATTTATGGAGGTTCCTATCCACTGTAAGGCCTAACAGATCAACTATCTGGATCATCAAAACATGAGATCCAACTCGTATGGAACACATGCATCACAGCATTGAGACACCACATGTTCAAGTGCATCAGAACCCTATAACTCCTCGGTAAAAAATAGCATGCAACGTAGAAAATAATCTTCAATTAATCATCAGTCAGAAGTGACTCGTGTTTGAGATCTGCATACATACTGTCATCACAATAAGGGCAGTTAATGCACCCGACAGAACAATTGATTTCGGATGGCGCATTGCCATAAGCGCTGCTATGATAAATGTCTCATCTCCAATCTGGCAATAGCATCAGCAAAAGAACATTTACATTAGATTGAGATATTTTACAAACAGAATCATCGATGCTCAAATTCAGGTGCACATACCTCACTAACAATGATCATAGACAAACTAGCAAAGAAAGCATCAAATATCCCAAGACCACCTTCTTCAGAAAGTTCAACAACTGCGTTCTTTTTAATTCCTGATTCTATATCATCATTTCCATTTGCAGCCTCATCTTGAACATTGGGTAGAACTATCTGCTCAAAGAATATAACAAAAAAATTGCAATTCTCCACTCTCAGATTCCCCCTCAAAATGCAACAGATAAGATACATCAGTTTAGCAGATAACAATATGTTCCACCTTGCATATGGAAACCCATTTCTATTATTTTATCACCAAAATCAATATCTCGAGCATTTCAGGGTGACCCATTATTAACCCTAAATTGACCCAACAAAGTTGATAGATCCACCAAAATTCAGAAGAAAAAAAATTACTATAGAGCTACAAATCAACCACAAAGACAAAGAAAAAAGATCAAACGTCCAAAGAAACAGCAATCATGAATTTCATGCACAGATAAAAGAACTCCCCAAAATCATCAACCATTCAGGTTAGATCTGTACTCTTCCAATCTAAAACAATAGGCTGTTTGAGCAGGCTACATCTTCGATTTCAAAACGAAAAAAAAGGGGCTTTCTTTTCGACCACATACACAGATCCATCATTTCAAACAATTCAAAGTGGGGGAAAAACCAAATCCATTCGCTCGAACACCTAAAACATCCCCTAAATTCAATTTCAAACAGGAAAAGAAAAAAAAAAACAGATGACTAAATCTTGACTCACTTTACTACGCCGATTCAGAACTCTGGTAGATTCATTTGATGAATCATCACCCGTTTCCAGCCCTAAATCCTACACCAAATATCAAAAAAAAAAAAAAAATCAATAAGACAATATCAAAAGGCAATTCATTTTCTATGTTTAAAGCCTCAGATCCATCAGAATCCAATAAAAAAAAAGAAACAGAATTACCTGAGCGGAAACGGGAGAGATCACCGAAGCCAAGGTCGCAACGAGGAGAAGGAGAAGAAGGAGAAGAGATCGTAGGGAAAACCCATCTCTAGGGATTTTTAACATATCCATGATCCGCGTTTTTCAAACCCTAGAAACAGATCCGAATTCAAATGAGAACAAACACATCAATCTACAAGCTAAAGATGCCGAGAGAATCCATTTCCAGGGATATTGGACAGATCCATGATCCGCATCTCCAAACCCTAGCTAAAGATACCAAATCAAGCAACACAGCAATCAAATCGAATTGAAATCTGAAGGTTTCATTGTATAGAGACAGCGAGCGCAAAAAAACTAATGGATTTGAAGAGAGTGGATGGCAAACTCGTAAATTGAGGGAGTTCTGAGGATGGAAATGTTTGCTTCCAACACAAGATGTGTGATTCTTCCGAAACCACCGACAGAGATGTACGTGCGCCCCCGGTTTGATGGGGCTGGTGTCGTGCTGATGTTACGAAATTGCCCTTCGTTGGGTGTTGAAATAGAGACTGTGTCAGTCATTTGAATTTCCTCTTCTTTTATTTTCGAGAGGATGTCCCCCGCGTTTCGGCACGAGTGAGCTGTGTAAGCGTGCATGTGGTCAAAAGGTGGACCCCACATTTACCTTTCCAACAAAATTGTGGAAGGTGATCCAATGGCCAAGAGGTGGACCCCACTTGTTGATGACCTTTTCTTTTTTCTTTTGTATGAGGTTGGTATCCCTGTGGCTGTGAGGCATTTTGACCCAACAGAATTATGTAGATTTTTTCGAGCACGAGATATGGGTTGGATTTGATTTTCCACTAAGGGGTCGTTTGTCTACGCATATTTACATATGTAAATTAAGAATATGTGTAATACTTACGCATCAGTCATGTTTGTGTATAATTATTTACGCATCTTGTGTGTAAATGAGATGTGTAAATGGTGTGAAAATGAGTCCATTTTCACACCAAAATTTGAACACCTATTGAGATGAGAAAATAAAGAATACCAAAATGGGTGGGATTTGAAAGAACACCCGTTGGAAGCGGACGGTGTTTCCGTCAAACAAGTTTTGGTTTCGAAACCTCCCAAACGCATGAAATTTTTTTTTTCAGAGTTGACAACTCTCATAAAACCACCGATAGTGCGTCTTTCTCCTCCTTGCGTCAAAAACCCATACTGCATCTTTCTCTCCACCCTGCGTCTCTCTCCTTGCGTGGTTGCATCTCTCTCCCTGCATGGTCGCCCAAGCTTCTCGTCTTCTTCGTGTGAAGGTAATACAACTGTCTGCTAATGAACAAATGGGTTTATAAGCATTTCTTCTAGCGAGAGAACCATCATGATCTTGAGCACAAATACTATTTCTTTACCAATATTTCTTACAGGGCATCATGATCTTGAGCACAAATGGGTTCTTGACTTCATATTAGGATAGATGGGGTAGTAATCGAATACCACGAATCCTTCCATTCGTATACGCTTTGTAACGAGAAAGAACAAGTTGTGTATGCCTTCAGGTTTATACAAGTTGTTGTACTGAGAGTTCATCCCACAGAGAGCGATGCGACCCTGGACTCTCATGTTCAAGAGAACTGCATCGAGCATTGAGCCACCAACATTATCGAAGTAGATGTCGATGCCTTCTGGAAAATACCTGACAGTAGTGCAGGATGCCATAAAACAAAATGCTAAGTAGAATACATGATAGATTGATATTGAAATTACAAAGTAATAGTAGTGATTTGTCAAATGCAGATATATACCTTTTTGTAGCTGCATTCAAGTCCTGTTCTTCTTTATAGTTGAAAGCATCATTGAACCCAAGTTTATTTTTCAAAAGATCAACCTGAATGATTGTGGCATCAGTGATTTTTTTAATCAGTAAAAACATTTAGCTGAATCTCATCAATGCATATTATATTTGGGTATATATTTTCTTTTATTGTAATGGTGCTTTTGTTTGAGATCTTAATGGCCAACATATGTGTTTTACACTGTATGATGGTTAGTTCATTCAAGTATGATGGTTTGATGTATTCTACATTTGTTTGTAAAAAATCATGTGTTTCATTTATTCAAGTATGATGATTTGATGTGTTCTTTTTGGGTTTTCTAACAAGTAGTCCTCTAAGGTCCACTGTTTTGCTGAATTCAGTTTGTTACAATGTTCACTACCCATCACAAATTGAGGAACGCATGCTGCCTTTTAAGTGTTTGATGAAATTCCTGTTAGAAGAAATTAAAGAGTAGTTATATTTAGAAGAACTGGATGTGAGCTGAAAGTTTAATTACTCATCATTCCACTTCTTTCATAATTGGAGTGATGATTTCATACTTCAACAAACAAGTGTAGACCCAGTTGATTTCTTAAGTTGGGCCACCTAATGAAAGGCCACCTAATGAAAGGCTTGAATGGGTATGTACATGCCAATGAGCATGTGTAAGTAATGAAAGGCTTGGATGGGTATGTAGACCCTGGACTCTCATCTTCTGGTATCATGTGTTTAGGGCTTTCTAACACCTTTCACATTTACCTTGTTATATGATATATAATGGAGAGGTCCTGAAATTTGAAATGATTGAAGATGCTAGCATTTTAGCATTTAGCTGACTCATTCTTATGGCAAGCTGTAGCATTTAGATATTTGATTTTGCTTCCATTTCAGAAGCCGCTGCCAACATTCATCAAAATGTTTGATTCATTGGTTACCTTGACATGCAAGAATATAGAAGGGATGAATGAATTGATATGGTTTGGGCGGACATTTTGTTGAAAAGATGATAGTGCCACAAGTTATTTGACTTGATACATTGGGCTTACAGATATGGTTGTGTTGGTGTATGAGGCAGGGACTGTTATTTCTGACTGTAGCTTGGGATGGTGTGCTCCCTCTTTCTTCACTCATTACTTGTGTGTGCATGTCTAGTAGGAGATTGTAGTAGTGCTCTAATGCTTCCCTTAACGCACAGTAGAGACTCCATGGTTTATGAAAGGGACCATTCCATTTGATGGTCGTCATATTGAGTATGAGTGGTGCCCAAAAGTTATCAAATCTCAGGCATCCAAACCACTCAAACCATTATACTTCTCTTGGACTGTTGTTCCAGATTTTTCTTTAGAGCATGTATGTCATTTTTCCTATGTTATACATTTGGAAGTACCATTGATCTTGGGGTGGGGAGTGAAGGATCAATGAGAAAGGTTCTCTCGCCTTTTGCACTTTGGGGATTGAAATGATTTGATACACCATCACATATGAATGAATTTTATAACACTTCTTTTTACCAAGATTAGGTGGTGATGGGAGGTGGACCCCTATTGGTTTTGGCTCAATGGTTTGGTAGGTCTGCCTGCCATCTCATCATATTGTATGACAAAAACATTTACTTGCTGCAATCTGTCAATATGAAGGTCACTGGGTCATTTTGCTTTTGCTTTTCAGATGGATCACTTTGATGATGTACTATTTATTTAGTCAATCTGCTCAGTCTAGCACCCATTGGCACCAAATCGTCCATTGTTCTGAAACTCTCTATTTACAAACAATGCAAAAATTAGATTGAAGGTTAGGATTATAGTTAGGTTCTTTAGTTGAGAGAAACAATATACATACACATTGCAGTTGGCTGTTACTAAGCCAAGTGAAGATTTACAATATGGGATTCCTGTGTGTGACTTTTTTCTCTTTGTGACACTTGGGTGTGACCCAACTTCCTGGAGGTGGATGTGAAGCCTGTTCTCTTCGTATATCATCTTGCCTCCTTCATCCTTAGCTCCAATATTTCTTCCTTGCTGCTGTTTGCACTTTCACTATTGCTGTTATCTCAAGAAAATGATATGTTAATCTCCAATCGACCGTGATTGGATTTTGGAGGAATTAAGTGATGATATCTAGTAGTGTTATGTTGGACCAAGTGTGATGTTTTTTTACTATAGTAGTTTTATTGCATTTTGGATGGTATTTAATATTGTAGTGTTATATTGGACAAAGTGTGACTTCTCTATTTAATTTTATTAAATTTTGGCTCTCTTTTATATTTTATTGTTATGTTTGTATTATTTGACTTTTATTTATTATCCAATTGTTGTGTGTGCTATTCTTTTAGATGGACAATGTTGATTTATAATGTGACAATAATGTTTCTATGAATGGGCTAAAATAGTTACTCACTTTTTTATGTGTGAATTGATTATGAAACAGTATAAAGTAATGGACATAAAGAAGAAGATCGTTTTTGGTGGTTGGTAGCACTATCAACGGTCATCCTTATGCTTGTAGACCATCATTGTAAACAGAAGAGGGTCAAAAGGAGGAGAGTTCATAATTCAGCTTTAACTGGCCATGACTTCACACAGTACCTCATTCATGGTCATGAGTGTTTAACATATGATTTACTTGGAATGCATCAGCAAATAGAAGAGCAAGTGCAGCGCAAATGATGCAGTGAATTCAATTAAATGAGTACCAGATGCAATGGATCTTCTTTTTCATGAGTGGACATACTATCATTTTTGAAATGAAATCCGAAATATATATTTTGTGAAGATGGAGTTCTTCTATTTTGGAATATTTATTTTGTAAGGTAGAGGACCAAACATGGTGGAATGCATTTGTGAATGCATTTTGTGAAGTTAATCATTCATAGAAATTTATATTTGTGAAAAGTATATTTCATATTGAAAGACATGTTCCTTTTGAAGGATCTAAAATGCAGATGAAAACTATGATATAAAATGGGCCTTTTTGTCTCTCGTTCATATTATTATAGTAGAGTTTAATTTAATGATTAATAACTATCGTTTACAAGATCATCTAATAAATTTACACATGTCATTGAAACAAACATGGTAAAATGAATCACACGTGTAAATGGTGTGAAAATGATGTTATTAGACAAACGTTGTCAAAATAAACGCATGTGTAAACCTTACATACTTAAAATTTGAATATTCATCAGTTACATGTGTAAATTATATTTACATATCCCACGCGTAAAAGACAAACGACCCCTAAGCCTATTTTTTATTTAAGATGTAACATCAAAAGTATTTTAATTTAAAATTTTTTTTATTTTTTTCTAAAAATACCAAAAAACAACTACCTTTTTCCATTAAAATACAAAAAAAAAATCACTTTCCCATATAAAAAGTCAAAAATATTCATAACAAATAACTAAAAATAAAATACCTCATAACCCACTTCTATTTTATTCTTTTTTCAAAATCAACTTTACTTCACTTGACTCTATCAGTAGAGTTGTCAAACTGACTAGAGCCCACAAAATTCAGGTAAGTGTCAAATTTGGGATGACGGAAGATATCAGGGTTCATAGCTAAAACCAATTGAAGTCTCATGGGGCCCATTTATATTTAATTTGTGAATATTTTCCCAAATTGATACACAATAACAATGTGGGATTTAGAAAGTGATTTTTTTTATATTATTTTCTCCATTTTTTTAGTTTATTTGGACTCAGTATTCAACCAGGTCCGAATGCATTAGGAGGTTTTATATGTGCAGGCTTGACTGAGTCTGCCCATTTTCTGATGAAGCAAACTGAGATGTGGGTTGTGGCCCTTGTGGGGTCCAATTTTCTGTTACATAAAATGTTTCGGCACTTTACTGCTGTGTGTACCTGTCCTGAGCAATATGTAAACAGGTCGAGTCCATGCTGGATGGATCTACCCAGCCAACATGGGTTTTTTCAAATTCAAATCTGAAATAGCAGAAGACCAAGATCCAGTTGCTCATCCAGATTAGAAGAGCTGGAATGAATATACTTAATTTAACAAACATCAAAGTAAAGTATCTTGAGGAATCTCGCACAGCAATCCGAGGAAGGTGGGGATTGAAAATCCTACACTATCTTTGTGCAAGACCTCCCACGGGCCAGAATTCGATCATTTGCCGTGGTAGGTCATCCACATCATCTGGTCAAAATACACATGGACCCAGATCGGATCCTATAGAATGGATCTGGATCCGAATTTCTTCCGGATCCAAAAGCAAGTTTCATACCTGTTTTGAGTGTTTTCCCAATTCAGGAGAGTGGGACTTCAGATGATTGGATACCCATTAACATCCTTAACCCCAACATGACATAAAACTGGATACACAGACACCACACCTTCCCTTCAATCAATCCCACAACAGGAAATAAAACTGGAGAAGATGTTGGGCTGGAGTGACTTGCAATTTCCAAATTCGATATCAGAAAACATGGACGTGCCGAGTTCAAACTGCACTGTTGGATCTAGATAACCCCTGTGCTTATAACCTCTGCATCTCTTGGAGGTCCTTCAAGAAACTGAATCACAAGTTTTGCCAAAATAGGTAATGGGAAAGCTCTTAGGCACTTTCTAATCCTTCAAATAATAGCCCTACAAAGAGGTGACTAAGAAAAAAATACAGTAAAGAGAGAGCTAAAGAAATAGAATGGATGGTTAGAATTAAACAATCTCGGACATGCTCCATCCATGATCTGGTCCATCATACCAATGGTCTTACTGAGCAATGGACCACGTGTAATTGAGTGCTAATTCATGAAGCCAGTGGGACGCTATAGCTAGCTGAATTGCCACAAGCCTGTCTAGTTCAATGGGACCAGGTTAAGAGGCTAAAGCTTCCACAGAATCCACACTTAGTCAACATAGGATGAATTTGAATAAACCATGAACACAAATCAAAAGAACCAATTCAGAGGAGCACCATGAAGCCAAGCAATAGTTGGTACTGTCCTGATAAAGCCCAAGTCAAAATACATAAGGCTCGAGGAGCTTGACCAAACCCATGCCAAACCTGTCAGGCCCTTGGAACCCAGCCCAGCTCATATCAGGCCACTCACAAAAGGCTAAGCCCACCGGGCTAGGCCATGCAGCGTGACAGGCCCACACATGGCGCGCAGCCTAGCCGGGCATTCTCTCAACCAGTTCATGACTCGAGCCCAGTGAGGAGCATTCAAAAACCCTAGAAAATTAAGATTTTAACTTCTTTTTATTATTTTTAACAGTTGGATTATTTCTTCGGCTGATGGATGGTCAAGCTTTTGCTTGGAAAAAATTTATTCACTTCTTCTTGTTCACGTCCATCACAGGTTTTAAGTGAACTACTATTGGAGAGGACTCTCTTGGATTGTGCAAGTTTTCTATTTGTTTAATTGCTTAAATCTTTTGAATAGATATTTGGGTAAGTGCCTCGGGCTTAAAGATGATCAGGCCCAAATGTCACAGCCATTAATTGATCAATCCCAAGATTTGGGTAACGATCATGTCAAAGACTGTGCATTCTCTAATGTAGCCAGTTAAATCACTCAATCACAGGATATTTATTGTAATCTTTACCTCTATAAATGAAAACACCCAAATCAAGTGTGGGTGATTAATTTCTCTTCAAAGAGTTTAGAGAGATTATCAAATTTATAAGTTCCCTTTAGAGTAGAATTCTACGGTTCAGGCCTTCAACAAGTTAGTCGACACCAGTCAATGAGGAGACAAACTAGTAGATACAATATAAAAAATGTTTGATCCCCTTCCAGAGAGTTGCAAGCCATTGCCCAACAACGATGGTAACAGCGTCAGCAAAGCATGAACCCTCAATCTAAAAGCAGTGACAATGGTCACGGGAGAGTAATGTCAATAAATTATACTCAGAAGCAGGGTGATAAGAACCATAGAGACCGGAAAGATGGGATAACTAGAATGATTGCGGACAAAATTCATATAAGTGTTGAGGTCAACATACACCATCGCTCCAGAACAGTCATAATTGTAGTCGAGCCCTTGCCCTTAGTATATAAACCTATAGGGTATAAGATCCTACAGAGAATTGACAATTTCTTAGATTGATTACAAGGAAATTTCAAGGAACAAAAGGGACAGCTAGAGGACAGCCATCACTATCTCATCAGAAATTTCCAATGGCAAAAACTTTGTGAAGAAAACATGCCTTAATAAATCTCATCAGGCCTAATTTGTGTGTCAAGAATAGTGATAAAACAAAGCAAGGAAGTAGAATTTTGTAAGTAGATACGTTTTTTCGTATATGATGTTATTCCAAGTCCAAACAAGAGTCAAAATGGTCATTTTATGTCGTCTTGTAAACATGTTTCTTTTTAGGGCCTGTTTGGATAGGCAAAAAATAGAGTAGAGTGAAGCTAAATGGGTCATAACAGTCTAAAATTTCAACTATACCCCGTTTGGATGAATCAAATCCGATAAATGAAGTAATATTGTGAGCCACATGTACTTCATTTCACTTTAACTATAAATACTTTCATTTCCTTGAATAAAAGTGGATTCTACTACAAACCTTAACTTAAAAAAAAAACTTACAAATGGAGTGAAGTGAAGTACTCTATTTTAACTTTAACGCACTTCTCTTCACTCCAATCCACATGTGAAATCCACTTCATTTTACTCCACTCCTCGTTTCGACATAAAAGTATTATATTTTTTATGAGAAAAAAAAAAGTCCCTATTGCTCCGACACTTTTTACACCCAAACAATGATATGACTCTATGGGGAAAATGCTACAAGCATCAAGTTAGGGTTTCAATGTTTCATATGCCCTAGATGTTGATTGGACATGAAAATCAATCAATGTCCATGTTCGATTTAATGTCTACGCGGGGTCAATGAGGCTGTTTGCCTGGATCCTGGAACATGGGAGTCAAAATCTAATTGATTTTGTGTCGGATAGAGTACCAAAGTCAAATTGGGCAACAAATCTATCTTAGTGTATAATATAAATGTTGTTGCTCATTATTTTATCAAAAGAAAATAAATTAAGAAGACGAATAAACAAAAAAGAAACGCATGGAAAAGAAACAACAATTTATAGTAATTGTTGGTTTTCAGATAATACATGACATTTGGTACATACCTGATTTAAAAAATAAAAAAAATCATGAGTCACAACAAGCCTCGTGCACAGGACATCTAATGGGTTTTTTTTTTTTTTCGTAAAGTCCTCGTGAACTTTTTACCAAGAAAAAAAATACAAACTAAAAGGAATGAACTGTTATGATCAGCATTTGTGATAAGTTAGTCCCAATTAACTCTTTCCATGCATAAGATATTAGAATCATAATTTACAACTATCATTCTTTTGAATTAAATACATTCTTGGTTCAGACCACAATTTCTGCACCTTAAATGGGAGATTTGAAATGCACGAATGAAACTTATCACTTGTTTGTTTGTATGAATTTGAATTCATTTGCAATAAATTAAATAGTCATCATAAAAAATAAAAACAAAAACCTTCCAAAGATTGATTTTCTCCACCATTTGATACAGATATTTTCTTCACAAGAAAAAAAGAAAATATATATATATACATATATATATATATATATATCACAGTGCAATATTCTTCAAATCAACGAAATAGCATTTCCAACGTGGATTAGAAAAAAAAAATATTTTCGACTTTTTCGCAAAAGTGATACAAACAATTCCTAAAATCGATCTTTAATTTTTTTTCCTTCACTTTCAATTACTTTTTACAATAGATATTCTTAAAAAAATTCCAAAATTTCAAGTCCATACAAATCAGAGGTTCTAAAATTTTAAGTGATATTGACCATACAACCGTTCTTACATCTAACATTTAGCTTATAATACTAAAAAAATTTATAATTTTTATAAAATATAATAATAATATGATATCGAAAATACCCTAATATGTCATATATTTAATATCACATGAAATAATATTTGTAATATTGCGTGGCCCTTACTATCGTCCAGTATGATGTGAGTGACACATCAAGTGGCCTTTAGAGTGTCGTAAAAAAACAAAAACTCGCATGTCCAATGGCCCATTATTAGATGCCTTTTTACATTCTGCACAATGGGCCCATGGGCTGAAAAAAAAAAAAAAAAAGGACGGTCAGAGTCTCTCAGAGCATAAGAGGACCGTCCAAATGCTAAAAGTGGTGTGAATAAGAGGACAAATGTCACCCCCAATAAATCCTGAAAAAGCCCCACCTATAGTTAGTAGGAAGAGAGAAGAAAAAAACAAAGGTAGCTATCGCTAGATGGAATAGGTGGACGTGGCAGCTCGAAAGCATAGATTCTCCAATCCTCCTCCTATCATAAATCGCAAGAATTTAGTGGGCCCCATTAGTCTGCACCTTTCATTACAATTACAGGAGGGCGACGTATCATTGATGAAGAAGGAGAACCCAACCTTTCAAGTCCCACTCCACTCGCTTTACCGGTGTCGGCATACCTTACTTCATCCGCTGAGCCCCACTGTCGTCATCATCGCGTCAATGCCAAGCTATTCCTTCTTTTTCTTTTTCTTTTTTTAATATTTATGGTAACGAGTGGCTATGATGTCTTGATGTATCTCTTGCATATTTATTACTGCTACACTTGGCTTTCCTTCAACCTCATTATATTTGTATATTATATACTCTTTAGATAATTCTCTTTCATCACACGTTCACACAACTCCTCCTTTTAAAAATTATATAGACTTTCTTTCGTGATTCAAAAATTAAACATTGAATTCATCCACTCATGCTATCACCTGAGGCCATAAAAATTTTAACCGACTTCTTTTTAACCCTCCGAACCATTTTATTTTAATGACATAAAGATGCCTGGAGACATTACACCGCAGGTCAAGTTCATGACTATAAATTAAATTCTAATCACCTGCTGTATATGAAAGCTAATGATTTTGACCAACCTGATTTTAGTTTTTAATTGATGCCACTCATTGTCTAAAGAACATTACCTATGCATCCGGCCACCTATACATTTTAAGCACTTCACCTATGATTTTATAACTTTCCTAGATGTCAGTTCTCATGCTGGGAGGGCTACAGGGAAAGAACAATGCCGAGGAAAAAGTCATAGAATGGAAGAAAGCCAGGTCAAGCAAGTCAGCGTACTATCTAGGCCAATGGATGAACAGGTACAGGAGCAGATGCCTGGAAAATCAAACATGCTTTAAAATCCAGTATGATTGGAATTGATGGTGAAATTAGCTCCAATAAAAAGATTATTAAAGAGTGGGGGATAAAGTGTAGGTGTAGGTGGAAATATAAATAGACCTTTCCTTTCCAAAAATTTGAATTACTAGGTTGAGGTCATGAACACCCAAAATTAATTATGAGAGATGGGAATTTAATGCTCAATTATGATGTTGGTATGACAATTCCTAAAAATTCTGAAGTCATGACATCTAGATCTCCACCTTGTATTTTTCGTCTCTCATTCTCTTAATAATTCTTTGTTTATATCTATCTTACCATGAATTCATAGGAATTGAGCTTCATGTAGGCCTATTTGTTTGCATTAAAATACATAGAAATATACAGAGTGGTTATAAACGAAGATTGAAGGTGAAATCCAAAAATAAATACCAATATCATTTTCTTTCAGTGAAATAGAATCAAGGAAGATGTTATTTGATGCTTATTCTTTGAAATTCACTTTTAATCTTTATTTTTAATCGTGCTGTGTATTTTAATGCAAACAAACAAAGCGTAACAAATATACCTTGTATAACATTCTTAAAAATCATTTTTGTGGATTTATTTTTATTTTTATTCTTTTGTGGGAAATTAACTCCAACTCCTTTTGAAAATATTCTTTTGTTTTGTTTTTTTATTTTCCATCCTTTTTTGTTGTTGATAAAACAGCGCCCCATTGGACTACAAAATAAACGAAGATTGTGAAACCACTTTTTCGAAAAAAGTTGCAATACAAATATGCCCTTAGTAAGATATATTTAAAAGTGGCTATAATTAAATGAATTAAAGTGAACATTCATAAATGACTAAATAAATTAAAGATGAATGGAAAATCGTAATACCTAACCATCAACCCTGTAGAAAAAAGTCCTAAGAAAATCATGTTCCAATTTAGATCTTCACCTTATTATCTTTTATGTCTCCCATCTTAGTAAATCTTTGTTGGAATTCATTTTATCATGAATTTTTAGGAATTCAACTTCATGTAAATAAACGGGCTCCTAAAGCTTTTTTGTGTGACATTTGATCGATTATTTCTATAGACTTACTTTTCTTCTCTTTTATGGAAAAGCAATTGTGACTATTTTGCCATCATGAAAAAGTAGTTTGTTGCCATCTTTCTACCACTGAAATGGTACCGCATCAAATTGACAAAAAAAAATTCGTGAAGGTGCCTCTTCCATAGAAAGTGGCGTTTCCAAAAATTTCACCTTAGTTTATCAACAAAATGAAATGTGATGAAAAGTACATTATTTTTTTTTATAGATCGAGCAAACAATTTCTCCTGAGGAGGTTATGGAACAGTATAGAGAAGGTAAGAGAGATTTACATATGGTGTTTATTGACTTGAAGAAGGCCTATGATCGGGTTCCTAGGGAGATTCTTTGGAAAATTCTGGAAAAGAAAAGAGTTTGTGTCGCTTATATTGAGGCGATAAAGGATATGTATGATAGAGTCGTGACATCTATAAGGACGACCGGCGGCGAAACTAAGGAGTTTTCTATCACGATTGGTCTACACCAAGGCTCAGGGTTAAGCCCGTACTTGTTTGCCCTAGTTATGGATGAGATTACAAGACATATCCAGGATGAGGTGCCGTGGTGTATGCTATTTGCAGATGACATTGTTTTAGTGGATGAGACGAGAGAAGGAGTGAATGCTAAACTTGAATTGTGGCGGAAAACATTAGAGACAAAAGGGTTTAGGCTAAGTCGATGCAAAACGGAATATATGGAATGCAAGTTTAGTCAAAGTAGGACACCTGGTAACATAGAAGTAAGTTTGGGGACACAAAAGATAGTAGAAAAAGAAAAATTTAGGTACCTTAGATCTATGGTACAATATGATGGAGGGATTGATACTGATGTAAGTCACAGGATTCAAGCCGGGTGGACCAAATGGAGGAGTGCTTCGGGGGTCTCGTGTGATCGGAAAGTCCACCTCAAGGTTAAAGGAAAGTATTATAAGGTGGCGGTACGGCCAGCGTTGTTATATGGATCAGAGTGTTGGGCAGTAAAGCATAATCATGTCAAGAAGATGGAAGTTGCGGAGATGAGAATGCTAAGATGGATGTGCGGGATCACAATGAGGGATAGGATTAGGAATGAGGAGATTAGGGGCAGAGTAGGAATAGTACCGATTGGAGATAAAATGAGAGAAAATCGACTGAGATGGTTCGGCCATGTTAGAAGGCGTCCAACAGAGGCACCTGTTAAAAAGTGTGAAAGCATGGAGTTTGCCAAGAGTAGGAGAGGGAGATGGAGACCCAAGAGAAGTTGGAAAGAAACTATTAAACATGATCTTGCCTACATGGATCTAACGGAGGACATGGCCCTAAACAGATTTGATTGGCGTTGTCAAATCCATATAGCCGACCCCACCTAGTAGGAAAAAGGCTTGATTTGGTTTGATTTATAGATCGAGCAAACAATAATATATACAGGCAGCTACATGATGCTGCTCACAATTTAGTATTACAAGTTCTTTTAACCTTACTTCCAGCTACATGATTTCTATAGTTAATGCAGTTTTCTGATGAGTCTTGACTTTTTTAGTGTACTCTGAAAACATCAAGATATTGACCACGGACATTTTTCTGTACATGTTAGCTAACACCGTCAAAATTAAATATCACCTAATCTGTGACACTGCTGGCAGAAGATGCACTTACATGAACAATTTTGGAAAACCAGTGATGATACACATTCTCTGGGGGTGACCTTAAAATGAGGCAATGAGTAGATAGATAGGTTTGGATGTGGATTAGAGGGGAATGTATATGGGTACATACAAAAAATTCTAATCACTAATATCATGCAAATTGTCAATATAAAATCCAACAGTGGCTAATACTAGCTTAGTTTCAAACCAGAATTGTGCCAAATTGAAGTGAATAAATGTGAGTGAAGGGACTGGGTTAGTTGCACCTGGACTGCTTCTATCAAAAAAACAAAGGATGCTAGTAATAGGGCAGTATTCTTGAGAATTTACGATATATATCAATTACACAAAGCTCTTATATACATCCATCCTTGTGATCTAAAATATATATACAAGTACAACCTTCCTATTTTTATTAATATAGACAGCTACTTGCATTAATGATTTAATGTCAAAGCATAGTGACCCATATTCACAATTCGTTTTCTTTCCTTGGGCCATTGGTGGTGGAAAAGTCCCACTGTATTTTACAATAAAATTACAAGAGCTTCCTTGGCCTTAGCTTAGATCATATTAAACTCACGGGCATGCATGTTTACATGAATATATAGAAATTTATAGTAAAATGAGCTCCATCAGGATTATAAAAGTTGTGAGGGTGAAAGATGTGGGGACTGGGGTGAAGGATATTGAGACCTATACTTCCATAGGCATTGAATTAGTGAGTGTACGTGGCTGGGTATTCATTTCCCATCTTCTTTGACTCAAATTTTACTAGAAGGTAAGTCATTTGATGATCATTTTAGAAAATTCACCATTAGTTCTTCATTTTAACCAAATATAGGATAAAGGTGTTTATTTACACAAAATATATATGCCCACGCCAAAAGTACCAAAAGAAGGAAAAAAAATATATTTACCCTCCTATATATTTAAGAAAAATAAAGAAAAACTCATCCTCACTTGATCAAGCATAAAAGGAGTCAATAGCATCCTCGCTTTTTCAAATTCTCTTTGTTGATCCACTTGACGGATCTAAGCCACTGACATCACACAATCATAAATATATAATCACCCTACAAGAACTCACTTCAATTTGAGTTATTAGAACCATCATCAAAATTTTCACATATAAAATCTTTAATAATAAACTCTAATAAAAGAACTCACATTTTTTTTTACATGTAGTCAATGCAAGGTGTTATATATATTTATCCCAAATGGGCCTATTGTCCAGAATCCAGATCATAGAGAAAAAAAGTGGGGGGCATATTCCCACTTTTATAATGGGAGATAAATATCAATACCATTCAAGTTGGTCCATCAAAGATTCCAAATCAGCAAAGGTAGTGGGTTATTTGGAAAGAAAAATAAAATTGCAGATGCTTGTAACAAATGTAAAAGAAACAGGGGGTTTTTCCAATTTCCATGTAAGATCCTGGTAAGAAGAGAAAAAGTAAAAGATCAGGACCGTCCCTTTGTCCAAAAGCGGTTTCCGGTATTTTACCCCTTTCGCGGGTGAAAAAGAAAAAGTCGAAAAACTACTGGCTGTCTTTTGAATGGCTGCTTTTTATTCGCCTGTACACAAAGAAAACGCTTCCTCTTCTTCTTCTTCTTCTTCTTCTATCTATTCCCTTCTCTGCCTGCGATCGATTCTCGACGCCCGGAAAATCGACTCTTTGATCGGCGTCCGGGCCGGAATCCCGGCCAGATTCTCGCAATGGTGGCTCTACTGCGATGGAGAGCGATGACGGAATTTGGATTCATGGAGCCGCTGTGATCGACGGATCCTCGTTCTCTCCGTCGCAGCTGTACGAAGGTTCGGAAATGTTGAAATTTCGATGTGTTGTTTTCGTCTTGATATGGGTTTTTTTTTTTTTGTTTTGGAGGCATTGGTGCAAGATGGGTTTTTTAAATTGGACGTTTTTGAATGGAACTGAATGTGAATTGGGGTTTGAAATTGCTGTTTTTTTTTTTTCCCAATAAAAAAGGTGTTTTTATCTGTACATTTGGGAGGGAGTGTTGGTTTGGTGATCTATGCAGTTTATCTGATGGGGCCCACTTGGAATTGGGGTTCCTCCATATCTTGTACTGGTAGATCCTATGTTTCCATTTGAGTAAGTTTTATTGTGTAATTTCTCTTGTTCTTGGACGCTGATCAAAAGTGACGGACCTATGGATGGAAATGAATGCTGGGTACCCACCGGATCAACGGTTTGATCACTAAACTAAGGGCCCCATTGCCCTAACTCGATGTACTGCATTGGCCAAGACAATGGATACTGTAGCCCATGGTGAAATTTTTGTATGACTGTGTGAAAATTGCAGAGTATGCTGTTGGTCGTTTGGCTTTTTTTTGTTGATGGTCATGAATTTTGGTGTAATGTTGTTCTCGTCTTCTGTCCGGGTCTGTATTTTTGCTATTGTTACAGCTCTCTGGATTGCGTTTTGTCTGCCATTCATGAAACGAGAAAACATTATATACCCACCACCAAGAAGGGCATGTGGGGCCCACCTGCCCTGCCTAGGATCAATCTAAGCTGTTCAGTTATTGATCCCTTTGAATCAGCACTCAACCAAAATTCGACGCTCATCTGAGTTCTGTGGCACTTTGTCCAGGGGGACTATTTGGGATAACTTTGAGGCCCGCAAAACAGTATTTCCATTATTTGGATGGTAACCAATTTCTGCACACTGGTAGATATAGGAAGACCGTTCTGGCACTTAGAATTCAGAACCCTGCCCCTCCTCCCAAACAACGATCTTGCTTCTAGGTGGGCCTCGCAGGGCAAGCCTTTTCAAGCTTAGGAATGTCACAGTCTTTCCTTAAAATGCCATGTATGACTAGCAGTATTTTGCTACAGTAGATTTTCATTATGATTTTAATATGGTCCTATAAATGTTATGTTGGATATTGCTTTGGGGTTCCCATAATCAAAGTAAAAAATGAAGAAAGAAGCAGAATGTGGGCATCATGGAGTTCCATGAAGTAGTGGTAAAGCTGCTGCATTCTACATGGGTACTTGTTCCAATTATTATGACTGCTCATTTGGCAAGCAATCAAATAGATGAGTCATTGCCTCATGGGCCGAATTATCAGAGATTCACGTGGCCATCTGATCGGTTGCATGGCCCGAAAACATCAGAGATTCACGTGGCCATCTAATCAGTGCATGAGCATTTAGTTGAACAAAACATGAGTAGAGATCCACATTCTACCGGAAATTATTGCCATTATTAGATGGTATGGACACTTGCAATTTGCAAATGTTGGGAGTGTGAACCATCCGCCAGGTGGCCGACCAAATGAACAGTCTCACCCAATTTTATTTATCATGCGTGTGTTGCGGAATGTGGATGCTCTTCTTAGAACTTCTATGAGTGCGAATTACAGTGGTTCTTTCACTATATTGTTCGAACATTAATTGGTGTTTCTCTTCACCCATGAATAGGGCGGTCAACAAGCTGACTTAGCTCATAAGCCCTCTCTGATCAATTTCCAAGGGTAAAGCAGGCATTGTTCAGCCCAACTTGATGTCAAGGTTGAGCTGCAAACCATTTGTCTACGGGCTCAACCAGCCGCCCAGAGATACAACCAGCCGCCCAGAGATACTCTCCCAATTCGTGGTGTGATACTCTCCCAGTACCCTCTCCACATATCCATCCTATTAGACCTTTCCCATGTCTCTCATAACACTCTCATGTATATACTTCATACACTCTCTTGCGGAAGGTGGATTAGAAATTGCAGTCCCATCCTTCTATCACCATCTAAACAGAATAGATGCATGGAAGACTACTACTAAATAGAAATCTTTCAATTTCATTTTTTTGCTTTGGCAAACCTCAATATCTATCACCGCTCATTTTGCCATGCTTTTTCTTAGTTTTACATGTCACCTGTCTTATTTACTCATAGAAGAGTTATACTCTCTTTACCTTTCTGGGAGGACGAGGAGTTTTATGTACATGTTTGACTATGAGTAAATAATGTTGATGAGTATGGCTACAAAAGTTTTGAGTGAATATCTTCTAATATATGATTTTGTGATAGTTTATTCTGTAGGTTTTTATTATTTTAAAAAGAAGAAAATATGGCCATAAACCTTGTTTTAAAGCTTGTCCGAGTTGGAGCCGACTCAGGCAACGTTCTGTTGCCACATATTGGAATTAAGATTTCTAACTTTTATGAATGTTAGCTAACTTGCTTAAGGCCTGTTTGTTTGGAGGTAATTTGCCGATAATTGCAAGTGTTGGGAATTTCTAATGCTAGGGTCAAATTATGTCTCAAGAGAATTTGGAATTCTATTTGAATGCTAGAGTTCTCAAAACCAACCTTCTGAGAAGTCACTTCAAAGCCTTTAGAATTATCAAAATTCTTGCTTCCAGAATGTTGGACTATACTTGAGCATTTTGGAAACCACTTGAGGGAAAGCATTTGGAGAATTTGTAATTCTTCCTAGGTAAGAATTTTCAGAATTTCTTTAACCGAACAGGCCCTTAGACTCCTTCAAGTAGAACTTAACAACTGTTAACTAATAGGAAAACAAGACAAAACAACTCATTCCCCCAAGGATCTTGTGCAAGACAACTTCTATTTACAATTGTATCTGATGCATGTGCAATTGTGCAGTCACATACATCAAATCCGGGTCCCATCTTGGGCTTCCAAGTATAAGAACTGCATCATTTCCTCCTTTTTGGGGAATTGTTTCTCCAAAGTACAAGAACTTCATTATTGCTGTTGTTGTGACAAAGTTCCATATTATAATGTGTGCCACTGTTTTCTCCCATTTGCATTCAATTGGTTTTCCTCATGTATGCTTTGCTTGATATTTCTTGATTTGCTTTCCAATTATATGCTCTTGATATTTACAAGTGGAAAGTTGCAACCATGTGCAATCAGTGAGGATCTATTAAAATAGATGCATAACCAAGGGAACACATGAAGTATATCTTAAATAAACCTTTTGTCTGTATAAGATGCGTGCAGAATTGAGTGAGGATCTGTGTGAAATATATCTAACAGGTACTTTTGTGAACCAGATAGAATGTGGCGAATGAATATGCGCCCAAATGAAGCTATAGAATCTGGACCCTATCCAGAACGTCCAGAAGAGCCAGACTGTGCTTATTACATCAGAACCGGCCTATGTAGATTTGGGATGACATGCCGATTTAACCACCCTCCTAATAGAATGCTGGTAAACACTAATCCCTATCTGGTTAATCTTATTGCACTTCCTTCAGTTGGTTGGCTGATATTTTTATTGGTAATCAGTGTTCCATAATCTGTGCTTGTATATCCTCATCTAGGGATTTTAGTGCAATTGTAGATGTATTTTGCTATTGCATTCTTGTAAGCTCCAATCACATACTCCTGAAAGGTTCTTGAGGTCATCTTATGATCATTTCACCAACAAAAAATATTTGTCTTTTATTGTTTTATCTCCTTTTCTTTAATTAAAGAACTATTCTGACTTGTTTAGATGCTTCTTGTTCCTTTATTCTCTCGTGTTCTGTATAATTATCTACAGTATAGATTGTGTGGGTTTCTTGTCTTGTTATATCTTCTTTGAGGGGTTGGGGCAGGATCTTTTCTGTAAAAAAAGCAGTATGTTGGACATTTCAGGTCTAAACAGAAACGTCTAGAATTGATCTTATTGGTTGTGAAAGGGATCCCACAAAATGCTCTTTTTTTCCACTTGACTCATCCTATCCACCTGTGATTTGGATACGTCGAAATGCAGCAGTACGTTTTTATTTTAAAAAATGTCAGACTAATATGAACTTGATGGGGGTGGATTAGCAGGATTCCTTAATTGTCATTACTACCAGAAACATTTTAAAATATTTTGATGTTTTTGCGTGAAATGATAGAATGAGATAAATCCTATGTTAAATTATTTTTGTTGTTGCATGAGTTTTTGGAGACATATGAGATGACCCTAAAGTTAGAGTTGATCCTCTTTTATCCAAGGCCTTTCCAGCACTTGGACAAAACTTCCCTTTACAGAATACAAAATATAAAAAAGAAACAAAAGCAATAAATAGAATGTGTTTCTCTTGCATTAACAAACAGAACTATGCTCTAACAGTTTCAAATATGAGAGAGAAGAGAGAGAGAGAGAGAGAGAGAGAGAGAGAGAGGAGAGAGAGAGAGAGAGAGAGAGAGAGAGAGAGAGAGAGAGAGAGAGAGAGAGAGAGAGAGAATCTCATAAGGTTTTGATGATAGTTTACACAGTTTAAATACATTATCCAACACCTTTTCTAACTTTAATCTTAGCGAACTTTCTTGTTTATTTCTCTATTGAGGCTCTTAATCTCCTAATATATTCCGGGGGTCCTCACATGTTCAATTTTGATAGAATTGACAAATAATATTGAGATTTTTTAAATGCTAGGCTGTTGCTGCTGCAAGGATTAAGGGAGGGTACCCTGAAAGGATAGGGCAACCAGAATGCCAGGTATCCATTCAATTCACCTTTTAAAATTCAAACAAGACTGTAATATTTTTTATTTTTTTTATGTGGCATTTAAAGTTCTTAACTTTATTGGTCTTGTAGTTGGAGGTACTTCATAAGTTCTTACGAGCCTTTACAAATTTTCATTTGTTTTGTATATGGATGGTGGTTTTCTTGTTGAAATATCTGGTTTAACAAATTAATATATTAATTTTTTTCCCACCACTAAAAAGAGCTTGCCAATTTTTTGGTTTTAAATCCGTGGATATGCTATGCATTGAGGAAAATGCTGGGTGAAGATATATTTTCTCCGAGTTCATTACGACTCGTGCTGCTAAGATAAGTTATAGTGTGATACCACAAACTATGACAACGTGGGACACTTTCATACTTTTTTTTGGAAAATTATTTGACACAATGCTTAAATTATCCCCTCTTTTAAATTGCCTAAGCTAAGCAATGGTTGATCATTTAGAAAATGTGGGTAGAACCATTGATGTAGATGGCGGATCGAGGTGTGGGGCGGGTGGGGATGCGACGGAGAGGGGAGTAGGTCAGGCTTTCGCCTAAAAAATTGGCCTCACACCAAACTCCCTATCACAGGCGAGGAAGAGATCGCAAAAAGAACTCGAAGAAGAACTTAGGGAAGATCCCAAAAGCTTTAATATTCATTATCGTTATCCTGTCTAAACCTCTGGCATTACAATGCTTTAAACAGGGGAATGCTAACCCTAGATCTAACCTGGACCATCCAAACAAATTGATGGCCAGGATTAAAACATCTAAAATTAAAACATAATCCACTAAAATAAGTTTTGAAATAAAATAAAATAGAAACTAAATGGGCTGGTAGGTGGGCTGGGCCCAAAGGACCGGTCAACCCATGGGGACCATGGGTCTGTCTTGCATCACCCATTCTTGGATGCCGAGGACCCGAGGTCCATGTAAAGAGTCCATTATTGTCATTCTTTAGCAACTTCCAGTTTATTTTCGTTTTGTCTTTATCTTTATAATTTGTTTGAGCCCAAGTAAAGTTGATGAGGACATATGACATATCAGTCATATCACCCTTCCTCTCTGTTTTTGATGACTATCAACCTCAACTGATGGAAACTCGATGCGCCCTCTTTAGACCCACCTGGATGCATAAATTGCGAATCACAAGGACATAATGGCAAGGGTTTGATGCAGATAAGATAACTTATGGTTATGGAAGCATCCTTTTCGTCCCTCGTCCCTTTGGCATCCCCTGTTTAAAATGAGCAAGAGCTGTTGATGGATCCACGGGGATGGTAGAGTGTTACTGGCAAGAAAGAAATATAAGACAGCACTAACTTGGAGTGTTCAAGAGTTTTCTAAAAAGAAAAAGAAAAAGATAAATGAAACAAAAAGAAGGAAGACAGAGATGAATGAGCCAATGACAGTTCCAACTTCCAGGCTCAAGCATAAGAGTTGTCCACTCTTATTCCCTAACTTGAGCACTCCCAGTTAGTGCTGTGTAACTCTACCATGATGAGAAAATGTCACAACACATTTACTTTCCCACAATTGTGGATGTAGATTTTTCTTATATGTACATGAGCAATTCAGGTGGTGGTAACTGTGGCACTTGCACTATGCATATTTATGTTTGAATTGTAGAGATTTGATTCTCTTTTCCTTTCCTCTTGGAATTCTTTTGAGTTTCATTCTTGTATTAGTTTATTCTGTCTTGAGTTTGAAAACAACTCTGTTTGAATTGTTTTCCAGTACTATTTGAAGACAGGAACATGCAAATTTGGACCCACTTGCAAGTTCCATCATCCTAGAGATAAGGCTGGAATTGCTGGAAGAGTTCAATCAAATACTTTAGGCTATCCATTACGCCCGGTTTGTACTAGCTGTCTCTCTTTAACAAATATATGCCTGCAATTTCACATATGTGATTATTTATAATAGAAGAAATAATAATGATAATGATTTACATTCTGTGATAGCATTTAACTGTTCATCAGTTTCCGGCAATGTTCTGAACAAGTCAGATCGGATCATAACATTCAAAGAGGGCTACACTTCTAAATTGTTACTTGTAAGTCATAAAATCGTAGGACTTCTATAAAATTCTATAATTTAAATAATGGAACTATACATTATACATTAAAATATAACATATTATTTTGTCAAATATTGTTATATTATGTCACAATTTATGCATCATATCACAATAATACCATAGTAAATTGCCTAATGCCTACTGGTTTTTGCCTTCTAATCATTGACTTGCACTGAAAATCAAGGCATTTAGTCTGTCATGGCTACTTGTTTTAGCAAGATATATCTGTGCTTAAGAAGCTCTAAAAAAGTATTTAAAAAGATGAAAGACTGAGAAGTAATTTTTAATGGTTACAGCTGTGCAGAAAACCTTGAATTTTTCATTTTAGGGAATCACAAGATTTGAGATGATCATAATATTCAAATTGGATATTGTTGAAAGGAGAAGTTGTAAGGTTTTTGGAAAAAAAGATACAAGCATAAAATTAAAATTGTTTACCGTATGGTTCAATTTGAACTGCAAGATCCATAATATGAATTGTAAACTTTTTTGTGTCTAGCATCAGTTTTCCTTTCAACCTTTTATAAAGGGTTTAAGATTTTTTGTAACAATTTTATTTCTTATAAATTAATGTCAAATCTCCTCTGCTTTCCATTTCAATCTTTTTAGAGGTTCACTATTCTTACACTTGCACAATGGTGGAGCCAGGATTGTTGGTTGGGGGAGTGGGGAGTGATAGTCAACTAATAATGTTGGTAATTTTGCTGAGTGATAGTCAACTAATAATGTTGGTAACTTTGCCGTACTACCATAATGAAAATAAAAAAAAAAAAAAAATCATTTAGTTCTTGTAAATAGAGAAAACAAAGCTACATAATGCCATCTTTATCGCAACTGTGGGTCCCATACAGTTCACATGGAGCCCAACTCTCTACTTCATATCACTTTTAATTAGAATCACCTCCACCTTGAATCATATCCAACCCAAATACTTTTCGATCATTGTGATCTATTACCAAGTAATCCAAAGATAAAAAAATCTTGGAAAGAAGTAAAGCAATAATTTTTTTTAATCTTTTTCTTTATGGAGAACTCATTGATATGACTTTCCTTAGCATTAGATATAAGACATTGGATATGGCAAATTATACGGTTGGGTTGCCTTGAAATCTATTTTGATGGGTAAAAGTTTAGGTGTGGTCAAATTATTACCAGTGTCAGTTGAGTAGAGAAAGTCTTCTCATCCTTCTCTACTAAACCAATCAATAATTATCCACCCATCCAAGCACAAGTATTCCCTGGCCCCTTATTGAAGTGTCCACCCACTGTCGCGGGGGGGGGGGGGGGGGGGGGGGGGGGGGGGGGGGGGTGTTTCCCTCTCAACCGCTCTCCCTCTGCCCCTGGACTTGCATAGAGACCGATTTTCCTTACATTTGGCTGTTAATTCCAAGATGGCACATGTGTGCAAAACCTGGGCATCCTCATTGTGGATCCATGTGCCAAACCTGTCTCAGAAAATAGTCTGACTATCATTACATGTCCATAGTGTAATTGGCCTGATTTTTTGGGCTAGGTTATCTACATGGTGAGTCCTACTTGATCTGTGGCTTGCATATGATGTTCATGCCAAAATGGTGCAAAGCCCTCGGTGTTCCCAATGGGGACCCCATTTGTCAAATAGCTAGCTCAAATATCACATTATCACCAGATGACAACAGTGCATGAACAAACAGATATTGATTAAATTATCCGGTGTTCCACATTCAATGCACAGGCAGGTCCACCTCATGAGTGGACTTCCTGATTTTACATGGTAGGTCCTAGTTGATGCAATGCTTGTGTATCACATCTGCATGTGTGCTTGTGTAGGTTAGGTACTGTGTGATGTGGCAAACATTGTTTGTGTGCGTGTGCGTGTGCGTGTGTGTTTTCAATTGGTAACACTGCTTGTGCATTTAGATTTATGTTTTTGCATTGGTGTCACATGGAAAATTTTGGTTAGATGGAAATTCTTTCTAATTTATCTGATTATATCTTATTTCTTGTAGGGTGAAAAGGAGTGTGCTTATTATTTAAGAACCTTACAGTGCAAGTTTGGGAGCACATGTAAATTTCACCATCCACAACCATCTAATGCAATGGTCCCATTGCGTGGATCTCCCGTTTATCCTCCTGTACACTCCCCAACCGCTCCCAGTCAGCAGTCATATTCGGGATTGTCAAACTGGCCCCTTTCAAGGGCCTCTTTCATTCCAAGCCCACGTTGGCAAGGTCCTTCAAGCTATGCTCAGTTGATTCTTCCTCAGGGGGTGGTGCCAGTAGCTGGCTGGAATGCATACCCTGTAAGTCATTCTCTGTCTTCTCTTTTCTTTTTCCTTTCCTTCTGAAAGTGGATGTACTTTCCATATATTGACTTAAGACCTCATTGTGGAGTTTCATTATCTGTTCCCATTGCTTATCCTTCTGGCACTGAATTTTATGGATTGTTATATTAGCAATTTATATAAGTTTATTTTTTAGTTTTTCTTTACTTATAATATTATTTATTATTATTATTTTAGAAAAAAATGCAGGATCAGCTGTACATTTACTGTTAACTCTTAAAAAAACTAGATAATTCACCAGGCAAGAATACAGGATTAAAGTTCTCTTAAGTTAGTGGTTGTTGCTGAAATCTAACAAAGGAAAGTTTCTCAAGATTGGTTAAAAGTATTGACCTAATACCAATAAAAAGAAAGACCTAATCAAAATATATATCATAATAAGACTTTTGATGGGTGAACCTCAGCCCTGTTTCGATGCTTGGAACCCAGTTACCTTGTTCTCAGGTTTCCTCTAACTCTTGTTACCTATATTTGTCCAATGGATGAAAGAACTGTGGACTAGTGTATGACTCTGGTTCCCCAAACACAAGAACTACAGGCTTACTGCTTGGTGTAACTCAAGTCACCTTCACTTGAATTATGCAGATCCACCCTGAGAGTTTGTGAATTTCTGGTGCACTGGGAGAACAAAAGGTTTTTCCATTGTACGACCTTGACTAGAAGAATAGTAAAGAAGACTTCCGCCATAGAGTAGGGAGGCACTCGGCTGGAGAGCCACAATAGGATAATAAACTATATTGCAAATTTTTATGTGATTGTATATATAAATGTGAAGACTGAATACAGGAGGCATCTGCTCCTAGATAATATGGAGCTTAGCATAATAGTGGAACAGAAATCTGACTTAATGGAAAGAGAATCCGAGGCAGACACAGATAGAGAAGCAGCCTTCGAGTTTGGGAGAGACTGGGCATCTAGTCTAGACATTTCCATATGGCTTTCTTTCAGCACTTTTGGGATGTGGTTAATCTTGATTTCTTGAATTTCCTCAAGGAGTCTAGTAGTAGGAGCAGATTACCAAAGCAGTCCCCTTGGAGTCAGAATCAAGGCTTATCGCTTTCTTTAATTTCTGGATTCTTCACCAAATAAAGGAGAGCTTGAACCTTTCAAATCAATTTTTATTAGATAATACTCTGGAAGTGCCGCACAATAGATATATGAAGACTGTTTTGCTTCTATCACAAGCTAGGATTTATTGTCCTAGTTACAAAGAAACTCAATGAATCCTATTTCTTATCTATTGAAATCGTAACCAGTGACTTAAAAACTTCAGCTTCTTTTTCTGCGAACTACTAACTGATCTCTTTCTTGAACGATTTCACTGGGCATCATTTGGGATTGGAAGGTTTTGGTTTACACTATATAACTAGTGGCATTTTGTGGTGGCCATATTAGGTTGGCAACTATAATTTTCCACCTTTTGTTTCATTTTATTTGTTCTTGACAACTTCTGTGAGAGATACATGCCTCAGATATTTTTAATAAAAACTTTCTTACTAAAAAAATAAAGCAGTATCATGCCCATAAGAGCATGTGGATATATGAGCTCATCTTGTTACAAGGTTTAACGCCTTGAGCCAAGTGTTTAAAGCTTCTAAAAGTTGCCCAATATGACATTTATAGCCTGTTGTAAAAACAAATAGTAGGTCCAACTTGTTTAACAGGGGCTGAAATGTACATAGGCACTGGGTAGACAAAATGGCCAGTGACACTTTCTCTTCAAGTTTGTGGAGCATTCAATAGCCAATATTGTTATTTTTAGTTTATGTATTTCCTGATGCAAGTCTGAAATGCTGACAAGCTTTTGTTTGTAGAAATTGGTGCTGTTATTTTATCTGTATAAAGCTATTTCTAGTCCAAGTGTGATAGTCAAGTTTTAGTTTGATTTACGAATATATAAATGCCTTATGTGTGTTTGGAGGTGTCCATGTCAGGGGCAGATGGGGTCAGTTTCATCTTCTGAGAACCACCAACAAACATCAGGAACAAGTCAAATTTATGGGACTTCACGCCAAAGTGAATCAACAAATGCAACATCTCAAGGGATATTCTATCGTTCTGGCTCTGTCCCTGTGGGCCTTTATGCATTACAGAGGGAGAATGTTTTTCCAGAGAGACCTGACCAACCTGAATGCCAGTATTACATGAAGACTGGAGACTGTAAGTTTGGTGCTATGTGCAAGTTCCACCATCCGAGAGAGAGGCTGATTCCTATTCCAAGCTGTACGTTGAGTCCCTTGGGACTTCCACTACGTCCAGTAAGTACAACTCTTAGTTTTTTTTTTTTTTTTTAAAATGTAGAATATCTACATCTAACAGCATGCACATCTCTCTGTTATACTGCTCTTTGAAGTCCTTAATTCATGCACTTCTATTACAAAAGATACAATAATATGAGTCAACCATTATTTTTACTATATAAACTGAGTGATTTTTAGGATCTCCCTTGCTATGTGAATTGTTTCGCATATATATATATATATATATAGAAATATTCAAGTAAGAACTAATTCTCATCTATTATATGAGAACTTTTTTGCCGGGCCCAACCAGCAACCCATCCAAACCTAGCAACTAATATGGAACCCCTGATAGTCACTAATCCCATGGATTGGCACATCCAAATGGACTGAACTATTGATCGAGGGTTGAATATTTTTTTGAATATGAAGCCATTAAACTTGTGGGCCATGGATGAAGGGGTTAGGGGTCAAACTCGATACTTGGGGTGGTCTCACATAGATCTTTCCATCCCCCCTAATCCCATCCCTAAATGGGGCCCACAAAAAAGTTCTCATATAAAATGTGAGAACTAGTTCACCTGAATATTACCGATATATATATGTCCTATAAGGACCATCCTTATGGTCCTCACAATTCAGAACAGCCACTGGGGCCCACCTTATGACCCATCCAAATTGACCACACATTCACAATCCCTTTATAGGCATCGAATCCCATGAATTTGCATAGATTCAGACGAACTAGACCGTTGGATTAAGGGTCAATTTTTCTTGTTTGATATAAAGCTGTTAAACTTGTGGACCACGGATGACGAGGTTAGAGGTATTAGCTTGACTTGAAATTTGATATGTAAGTTGGCCCCACTTGGATCTTTCAGTCCCCCTCCATCCCATGACAAGTGGGGTCTCACAGTGGGCCCCACTAGGCGGTCCACACCTAAGACTATAAGGACGGTCCTTATAGGACCGGTTCCCATATATATGTGAGTGTATGTCTATATATATTATAGGGAGGCGATCCTGTAAGGTTCGGTCCTCACCGTTCGGAATGCCCACTAGGGCTCACCTTATGACCCATCCAAAGTGACCACTCATTCATAACCCCCTTATAAGCACCGACTCCCATGAATTTGCATGGATTCGAATAAACTAGACTGTTGGATTGAGGGTCAATTTTTCTTCTTTGATATAAAGCTGTTAAACTTGTGAGCTATGATGCCTAGATACGGCAAGGACACGCCATAGACATGGTAGGGACACGGATTTTATATGTAAAAAGTGAAGTATCGGATACGATACGTTGCCCATTTTGAAGTATCCGTGCATCATAGCTTGTGAGCCATGGATGAAGGGGTTAGAGGTATTAGATTGACTTCAAATTTGATATGTAAGTTGACCCCACTTGGATCTTTCAATCCCCCTCTGTCCCATGACCGGTGGGGTCTCATAGTGGGCCCCAATAGGCGGTCCGCACCGTAAACCGTAAGGACGGTCCTTATAGGACTGCCTCCCATATATATATAATTGAATGCATTATCTCGTGGAATTTTTGTCACTTAAATGTGCAATGGGACTGTGAGATAGATTTCAATGCAAACTGAAAAATATCCACTAATTGTGGCTGGAATGGGCTAAATTGAGATCTAAGGACTGACTGACCAACCGGCCTTTAGATTTGGAATTTCTGAATTATCCTTTTGGAATTGGACCCTCTAGGTAGTAGGAATTGCCCCATGAACACAGCCCCTCGCTCGTGCAATTCAATAATTATGGAAAGATGATCAATAAAGGAGAAACAAAAATAGTATACTTTCCTTAAACTGCACATCACTGTATTCAATGCCTCTGTGACTTTGCTTGTGTGTTAGAATATACACATTCTTGTCTAGCGACTTCTAGTAATTAACTATTTAGGTTTGTTTTTAGCTTTTTCCATTTCTATTGCTTACCTTTTTAAATTTAGAGCAAAAGATGCAAGGTGATGTTTGAGACACCTTTTGCAGTGACCATGATTCGGACGGACCCTTTTTGATGAGTCTAATATGGGTCATGCCTTGTCCTTGTTTCACTGTGAGCCTCTTCAAATGCTGAAAAACAAATTATCTTAGATATCCTGTGGGTTCCATATATTTCTTCTCCAATGGAAAGTTTTAGTGCTCTGTGGCTGTCATCAGCCTTTGGCAATATGCACCACTAGTAAGTCTTTTCGCAATGCAAGGCATACTAGTTCAAGAAGTTTAAACAACGCATTCACATGGATCAGAGTGACTGGAATAAAGAATAGAATTTACTGTTGTCATCCGGTGATGGGATTCTGTACAGTAGCAATCACTGATTGGAGAATCCCAATTCCCAAGTCACTGTTGTCATTGATGTGTGAACTCCAACCAAAAACACTGCTTGGACAATCGTAGCTGCAACTGCTAAGTAAATAAAAGTCCTGTTAAGTGCCATAGAAGTAAGTTTGGGCACACAAAAGATTGTAGAGAAAGAAAACTTTAGGTACCTTGGATCTATGGTGCAACAGGATGGAGGGATTGATACTGATGTAAGTCACAGGATTCAGGCCGGGTGGACCAAATGGAGGAGTGCTTCGGGGGTCTTGTGTGATCGGAAAGTCCCCCTCAAGGTTAAAGGAAAGTATTATAAGGTGGCGGTACGACCAGCGTTGTTATATGGATCAAAGTGTTGGGCAGTAAAGCATAATCATGTCAAGAAGATGGAAGTTGCGGAGATGAAAATGCTAAGATGGATGTGCGGGATCACAAGGAGAGATAGGATTAGGAATGAGGAGATTAGGGGCAAAGTAGGAATAGCACCGATTGGAGATAAAATGAGAGAAAATCGACTGAGATGGTTCGGCCATGTTAGAAAGCGTCCAACGGAGGCACCTGTTAAAAGGTGTGAAAGCATGGAGATTTCCAGGAGTAGGAGAGGGAGAGGGAGACCCAAGAGAAGTTGGAAAGAAACTATTAAAAACATGACCTTGCCTACATGGATCTAACGGAGGACATGGCCCTAAACAGATTTGATTGGCGTCGTCAAATCCATATAGCCGACCCCACCTAGTAGGAAAAGGCTTGGTTTGGTTTGGTTTTGTTTTAAGTGCCATTTTTGCTATTAAAACCTACATATAAAAATCTAGGAGTTTTCAATCAGCATGAATTTTAGTATATGGTCCACCAATAAGAAAATAAAAAAAGAAAAATAAAGTCAAGTAATCGTAAACACTAAACATGTCTCATGTACCAAAATAGAATTTCTAATATGTTGATTGAAAATCTAGGGATTTTTACATATAACCCCCTATACCCTGAAAATTCCAAAATAGAGCTTCCGTCTGCTAAATAAAAAAAAAAAAAAAAACTGTTCCTCTGCCAATCTCAAAAACATCCCTTGACTGATTTCAACGAAATTCCACCATCTAGTCAAGTTATAAAATGATGTCAAGTTTGCCATCCGCGAACCAACTAGTGAAAATTTACAAAAAAAATGCCCTCATTTTAGCTCTTGTTAACACAATTCCATCTGTTGAATTTAATCCATGCTTACTGAAGCTCTGAAAATTTCTAGTTTTACATTGTCATCAAAGCAGCTGGGATTTCAGTTTCCAGGTCTCTTTATTCCTTCAATACTCTAACAACTCTGAGAGGAGTCCCCCATGGGAAGAAGGCCTGAAAGATGTTCAATCTGGCCTAAAGGCATGTTTAAACTCAGCTCACTCATCCTTGAAGATTAAACCTTTGAACCACCTAGGTGCAATATCGAGAGTGTTCATCAGGCAGACCCTTCAGTGCATTAGGTGATGTTAAATTGTTAACAACTCAAAACTAGTAAATGTCCCCACCAACAGGCCATTAATCAAACCATATAGTAGATCTATCACTTGCCTTTATGGTTTGAACCAATGGTTTATCCCATTAGGTCTTGGGATCAAGATTTTGCAGAGGCAATGTGGTGACAAAACAGGCTATTAATCAACCATATAGTAGATAGTTTCATGTTATTGTACCACTGGTGAGCCTCTGATTGAACCAAAGAATTAGAACCTTTCTATCATTAGGGCCCACCTGATGAATGGCTTGAATCCAATTTAGTGTGCCCACATTTGGTTTTGGATCAAATGTGCAGAAAATGGTTGTGAGGCTGACGGTTACGTAAGAGTAGGGTAGGATGGTGCAGAGACTGGACTAAGATCGGGCTGCTCTGATGGTTGTGCTCTTTGGTGCCACTGGACAACATGTTGGGTTCAGCACTACCATCGTTGCTGAGCTGTAGTAAGGATGACCATGGTGGGTTGATTTAACATTGATTTATCAAGATAAAATGTTGTAACAAAAGTCAAGAACAAATGGTAAAAGCAGTAAAATATATTTAAAAACCAGTTTTTAAATGGTGATTATTTCTATTTTGTAATTTTTTTAATTATTTAAAACTGTATACTATTAAAAAAATAAAAATTTAAACTGTATTATTCTTCACGACATTTTTGGATAATATCCTGCCATTTTTCTGAGATGTTTCCAGATACAGATATTTGTGACACTGGTTGTAAGTTTACCATGAGCGCTTAGAAAGTTGAAGAATGTAGATAGGGGTGGGTTTGAAGGAGATGTGTTGGTCCTGATGTTAGTTGTAAATGGAAGAAGCTGGCAGATGAAATGGCATGGGCAATTGGGCATGATGGGTGGTGATTGATGGAATTGGGGGATGGAAGATGTGTACATTTGTGTTGCATGTTAGGATTAGTTTGTGAAAATGCTTTATCAAGTATATTTAGAAGATGTTGCAGATGGGTGTTTGAAGATGCCACCAATGATGCTGAACATAACAGCAACAAGAATAACGAGAGGAGATAATGTGAGGGTTGCAGCGCTTAGAGAGAGGAAACCAATCTCATTAATGCAGTTAACTGGGTTTAAAGTAGGTGTTGTCGTTCAAACCTTGGTTAAATGGTTTGTTTTGGTTAGGGGGACATGGTACCGATCAAAAATTGGAAAAGCAGTCATTTTTACAAAATTAACATCAAGGAGGGATCACTGGAAAAATGATGTTTGAGTTGATCATCCGTAGGAGTTTCGATCTGGAACCATGTTTAAAAGGTTTGTTTTGGTTTAAGGGGAAAGTAGTACTGACCAAAAGAAAAGATGGAGTGTTCATTTTTACAAAATTGTCATCTAGGAGACGCCACTGGAAAATCAGTGGAGTTTTAGATGGTCATCAGTTAAGAGAAGTTTTGATATTGTTGTTTAGCATCCTTAATTTTTGCTATCAAAGCGAACCAGGGCAATTTCAGATTTCTCCATTGCTTGAAAGATCAGTCAAAAGGGCAATATAAGATGATAGGAGTCGGACTCAGGTTGGGCCTGAACTGTAGGTCAGGCCAGATCAGAAGTTGGGTTTAGTTGTGCCTAAAGTCTGGCATGTGTGTAAGTGGTCTGCCTTGGGTCTTGTGCAAAAAGGAAATAAAGAGGGTGAACCTCTTACCACTTTCGTCTCTGGATAAAAGAGAGTGTGATGGGCGAAGGACCCTTGCCAGCTGCTTGCTGCTGGAGAAAAGAGATGGTTGGAGACTTGCAAAGGTGCCAGGTAGTCTTCTTGATCTCTGCCTTCTCTTCTGCTTCTTTCTTCTTTTGTCTTCTGTTTTTTTTATATATATATATATATTCTGGTCTGGGGATGTCGAACAGAGTGAGGGCCAGAACAGTCCCTGATGACCCTGCACAGATGTTGGGGTTTGTTCGTGGGCCCCACCAGATGATCAGAGTATAGATTTGAGGTCAGGTATGAGGTCACAGAATGTTTATGCAAGTGATGGAAGAAGTTTCAGCCGAAAACAATCAAGAACCTTGATTTTGGACGGCTAAGATGAAATCAGAGGGAGAAAATTGAATTTCCACAGATTGTGATTGAAGACCTACATCGGATGGAAAAAAATTTCTGAAAAATCACCACAATTACTAAGAAGTCCAGTCGACCAATATGGGCTGGTTCCGCAGAGGTGCTGAAGATGATCTCAGGTGGGCCACACCTGATCTGAGATTATCTGGGATGATCGGAGACACACCAAAGGCTTCCAGACGTGGAAGATGTCAGGGAGGATCTACATATCCTTGTAGCTTGAAGAAACTAGAGCACTAGGGCACATATAGTGGCTGTCGACCATAGGCTATGATACCATGTTACAAATAGACGCAGGGGAAGAATGAATTGTTTGGAGAAAATCGTGTACCCCTTAGGGTTGCATCATTCTCATTATATAAGGGTGGATTACCCTTTTATTAGAATCCGAATACAAATCAAGTTTCTAAGTTATAGCTACCTTTCTAATTACAACTCAAGTTCCTAAGTTATAGTTAACTTTCTAATTACAACTCAAGTTCCTAAGCTATAGTTCACATAATAATACACGTTCCTAGATTGACAGTTGTAGGTGAAATGGGCGTTTTGTAAATAAGTCTAATGTAGAGCTGTATTTGTAATAAACTCCCTTAAAAACCCAAAAAAACTATCTAAAACCATATTCCGCGTTCTATCATTTTAGAGACAATTTTTTTTTTCATTTCTTCATTTTATTATTTTCCTTCCTCGTCGTGATCTCCTTGGTCCATTTTTCTCGATCCTTTGCTCTTCATAATTCATTATGGGATTGGTTATTTCTATTGCTGTGGATGGATCTCCTCGAAGAATGGTGCAGCTCATCTTATATTTGTTGTGTCATCTAGGCGCTATGTGGACTAATTTACTCAGGGATTTCGGTTTTCCTTGAGAAACTAGATTTGCTAGACCTGCAGAATCATGTTGGGGAACTCATTGTTATGATGGGCTCTCCTGTGGAATGATTACCTTTTGTTATCCCTCATGATTATATTTGCTTTTTGCGTGGAAAGTGAAAACACCATTTCAATGAGGCAATCTAGCATGGTTGGCATGGGGCCACAAAAGCATGTTTTATGAAAATTGGCTGTTTTCATAGATCCCCAATATTATTTTGGCCCACTTCATTTTCAATATCTGTCTAACAAGTTTGGTGCTGAATTGCTTAGAATATTGTCTTTTATTTTCTCTGAGTTCTGTTTCTACCTTTTCTTACCAATTCTGCTGTTTCCCTTTTTAATATATTTATATTTGATAATTTTGCATGATACTGTATGTTCTGTTTTGAATGCATTTTATGCTATGCCTCCAAATTTTGACTGAGCTACTAATGCACGGTGCTGGCTTTTTTCCTCAAACAGGGAGAGCCCTTGTGCAACTTCTATTCTCGTTATGGAATATGCAAATTCGGCCCAAATTGTAAATTTGACCATCCTGTGGGATTTGCATATGGGTTTTCCACATCCCCTTCTGCTGTCCCTGTTGTTCGACATTTATTAGGATCATCATCAGGCATAGCTGCCATACCATCATCATCAGAACGGCCTGCTGAGGCAGGTACAGGAAAGTCCAGACAACCTTCTTTATCGGAGACACGGAAGATGCCTTCAGGCGATGAAAATTGAAAACATCAGGACATAGGGATCACACTCCACTACAAGCATCAGCCCCATTTCGACCTTTTCTTAACCCTCAGCTCAAGGATAAAGTATTCATCTGTAAATTTTCGGAAGATGTAAATGCTTTCAGGATGAATCAAGTCTTCATCTGGAATGCATTTTTATTTGAAAGAAAATATTTCTGAAATTTACATTGTCATATCTTGTAAATCTACATGTAATATCCCCATTTTAAAAAACCACTATTGTACATCTTATCTGTTTCGGAATACTATATCTTCCTAAATGTTTTAATGAAAAAACTTGTTTTTCCATGATTTGATCTGGTTACAAATGTCCCCTCTCCTTTGCAGTACCTTTCTTCAGTTGCCACTATTCCCCAACCTTACTTTCAGTGCTGACTTATATCTTGTTCTTCTATGTTAACTATCGGCATATGCATCCAGGTGTGTGCATATGTGCATGCGTGTGCTTGTGTGCCTGTGCGTACATGCATGTGTTGTTTGTCTCTGTTTTTTCTCATATAAATAATAATTTTCATGGGGGAATATTTTCAGGTCCTATTTATTATCATGCCCAGGACTTTGATATTTCTATTGTAGCTAACCAGTATCTGTTGCAGAATTCATCATGTGTCACTCTTTAGTGAATAGATGCTGAAGGTACCAAGGATGAAACAGAAGGATCCTAATCATGCACTCAATAACAAAATGATCCCTCAAAGCTTCTGATTCTAGAAGGTGATTTCTTTCCTCTTCTTGTTTCCATTTTCTTCACTTATTATTTTGTAGAGCACCCTTTATGAGTTTGGATTTGGATGCAATCCAAACACGGTTGATTTTTTTATTTTGGAAACTGGAGGTGTGGCAGAAATTTGAAATTACATTAATGTGACTGTTTGTCTAATGTAGTCAAACTATACTAAAAACTGTGGAATATTAGACCCCAATGGTAGAATAACAGTACCCCGCCACGGTTCCTCATTTTTGCTATGCCTAAAGTACATAAGAAATGGATATCCATCCATCCTTGAGAGATTTAAATGGATTGTAATTTGGGTTGATCACACACATTCTGAGTGCAATAGCGTAGTTGATACTGATAGCCTAGTTGATATCTGAAGCTATATTTTGGCTTCTCTTAACAGGTTGTTTCATGGTGTAATGCGAGAAAGATTCTCTAGATCTGGTTTGGTTCCTTCAGCATGCTTTTATGAAATAGCTATGAATCCAGATGCATGCAATACAAAGTTTGACCATGCTGAAGTGCTCATTTTATATATATAATCCCAAGAAGGCATTGTGATAGGTTGTTAAAGGGAACACAGCTTTTTATTATGATCCCCATTTGATGTATATTTTTACTGTCTAAAATGTTATTGTGATTTATGTTGATGAAGGGGTTTCACCGTTGTTCTTTAGACTTGATTCATTTCACTTTATAAAGATCTTCTTGTGTGATCTGCACTATAATTATGAACTCTAATGGTAAATGATGTCTAAGAAAGGAATGTTGGTCCCACTTCACATTTGGATCCTCTCTACATGAATATGCAACATAATCTATGGTGGCGTGCTTAGGGATGACTAGGGATGTGGTGTTTATTTTCTCTAAGAGTGCACTCACACACAGGTTAGGGACATGACTGTGCAAGGGTGCGTGAGTTTGAGTGCTATGTAGCCGGAAAAAAAAAAGGTCTAATCACACAGTGTTGTTGTCCAATTTAGAAGCCCTCACTTTGTTCTCTTTGCTTCATGGAAAATTAATTGTGGAAAGCAATTCTAGTAATGACATCTCTTGAATTTCTTCTAGTGTGGGTCCTTCGAAGTTTCATTTTCATTTCTTCTAAATTAAATTCATCTTCTTATGTCCAAGTGGAATTTATTCGTGTGGGGAGAATGACCAACGCAATGGGGGACACATTAGCCAAGCGAGGGGTTGATAGGGAAGTTCCTTCTATTGCTCATACTATGTAAATGTTTGTGCCTTTGTTTTCGGTATAATACCTTACATTAACGTCTTTTGGTTTTGTCCGTCTTTTTTATCCCTTGTAATTTTTCTCATCTTTAATATAGACTAGTTTTATTCATAAAAAAAACAAAACTTTAATGTAATCTAGCGATGTCTTTGACCCCAAGATGTGCATAGCATCCTTAAAGGTCTGTTTGTTTGCATAGAATACATAAGAATACAATACATAGGAATTTAGGATCAAATGAGCATTGCCGAAGGATTATTAAAGAGGTTACTGGAAGGTAGCCATGTAGATGAGACTTTGACTTTTTAGGATTTAAATTACTGAGGTGATGGTCATTTACATCTTCCCTTGATTCAATTTCAATTAAAGGTGTGGTTTTTTTACGGTCATTTTTTTTTATATATTCACCTTTGATTCTTCATTTTTAACCACCTGTAGAAATACAAAGCCTTAGAATTCCTAAAAATTTAATTGCATGAAGCAAACAAACCCTCAGAGCCTTGAACATGTACTACTGTCTTTTTGTTGAGAGGAGCGCTAGAAAGTTCACTTTTTTAATTTGATAAAGCCAATTATTTGAGGACCAGAATCTTCTTATCAAGGTTGCTTTTGTGGCATCCTTCATCTGTGGCAGGTCCTTGCAGATCAATGAGACAACTGAGCCAGGAGCCCCACTGATTTCTATGGATGGGCAACACATACTATGTTTGTGTTCCATAGCAATATCCTATGGAACCCTTACATCATCATCATCATTGTAGAGGGCTTATCCCATTTATCTGGAATTGGCTTGTTAGGTCTACTATTCTGCTTAACCGCATTTAATACATGTTATGAGGAACACAAACTGTTGTTTATTTCCTCAGTACTCATTTAATTTAAGGTTTTATCAGTCTCTCTTGGAACATGTAATCTTTCAGTATATCATATTGAAGTTATTGTTGATCTTTTTTGTACATTGCTTGCTTATATCCTTCACCCCTGGCATCAATCATTCACACTTCACCTTTAATATAATCTTTTGATGGAGCTCATTTTTTTTTTGATGGAGCTCATTTGACTATGAGTTCCTATGTATTCAATAATTCAATTTATTTGTATTCTAATCCAAATAATCAGGCCCTAAGTTATGTTCGGTTTTTATTAACTCATCTTTCTACTCTCAGATCCACCAGACTTGCACTTGATATTATATCGATCGGCTTTGCATCCCCTAAATTTTAATTATTTGATTTGAAGCCTTCATCGAAAGTTATCTTTTATCATTTACTTGTTTTCTGGTCTAACAAATTGAGTACAACGTCATCTGTAAACAACATATAGTGAAGGGCTTCATATTGGGTATTTTTGTTAAACTGTGGTCCATAACCATGGCTTATAAACAGGCGCTCTGAATAACTCACTTGTTTTTGTTGAGAAGGCTAAGTTCTTCTTTCTCCTTTTGTCCAGCATTCTTCTTGCGCTCATTTTTATATGATTACCATCTAGTTTAAATGCTCTATATGTCTTCACCATCACTGGGATTGTTTTTACTTTGTGTTCTAGATATCTTGTTGATCCCTCTTAGATTTGGTTTAAAATCTTAGGTACTTCACTTTCAGATTTTCTATCTAATAAAATTTTAAAATGCATTCCTCGTCTATCTTGGAGCTCCCCTTTTTTTTATCTTCTTCCCATGCAATTTTCAATTTTATCATTAAGTTCCAACATTTCAAGAGGCTAAGTGTAGCTTTTGGGCTAGTTTATTTACCTGCATCTATCTGCTCTTGAAGGTGTTGGAAGTTGGAATAGTTGCCTATATGTCATCAGAAAATGATACTTAAACAAAATTCTAGTGGTTCACAAAAAGGAGAAAAAAAGAGTCATCGATGGTAGGGACTAGGGGTGCACCTTGGGCAGGTCTGATATTATGACTTTAAATACTGGTAGAGCCTGTAATGAAGTGGGGTGCATGTGTAATAATGGTTTAATCTTTTAGTTGCTGAGTCAGGCTGATTCCTGTATGGATCCTCGAAAATTTCGACTTCAATGGAAATTAGGCTCATTGTTAGATTGGTCACTTATGAAAATTAATATTTTAAAAAACTCAAATATTTTATAATGATCAATTTAATGGTGGGTTCAACTTTTATTGGAGTGAAATTTGTCAAACACCCGTAAAAGGGCACATTTATTTTTTAGTGGATTGGGTTTTTTAAGTACGGTCAACAGTTACTATAGCCTCGCAGATTTCTCATGAGGCTGAGCCTAAGAAAATTCTTTTATTTAAGGTACAACAACATGCAATCTTCTCCTTAAGCTATCTCAACATCCAATTTATTTCATAAAAAAACTTTGTAATTGATATTACTTCATTCAGTTTAATTCGAGGAAGAGGTTGAAGAGATTTAATCATCGATATCGATATCCTACTATGCCTAACTGCCTATTAACTCCAGACAAAAAGTCTACTTGGAGGGATTCTTGGGACCGGTGACCGATCCCAAGAATCCCTCCAAGTAGAGGGCTCAACTCCAGAACTCATTAAAAACTTTGTAACCAATATTGTTTCATTCAATTCAATTCACTGGATGAGATGATGAATATAAAGGGATTTGTTACAGGCTTCTATACTCTATAGGGTGAGAATGGAGTGCTTGATGTTTTGATGTCCTAGTTATTATAGTTAGGCTTCTTTCTCCCATGTTGACCTTGCACGTGTGCTCTCCCTTCTACTGCAGTACTGCTAATCTATTAATAGTGAGGGGTTTAAAGTTTAAACCCTAGACCAATTTTAAGCATGTATGTGCTTGGACTCATTAAAAATAATGTACAAACTGATTTATATGGAGACTTAAGAGCATTCAATTCAACCATGGCAGGGGATTGAATCCACTGAGGAGTCTCACAAATTTCCCCTGAGCCCACTCATCACAAGTTATAACTTAGTGGACACCTAGGCAGGCATCCAAGATATTTATATCCACCCTGACATTTCTCCTTGTTTTCCATTTGGGGCTGATGTTTACTGATTGACCTCTCATTTTCCTAGTTTATTCTGTGTGAAGATTCAACCCCTACCCTATGAAGTTCTGAAATTTCTAATTAAATTGGTGGGTTGTAGTGCAGTTACTCAGATTGAAGGGCCTAATGGAGAATGAACTCAACTCGAACCCAAAGTCATTTATTAACATATAACGACCTTGACCCCAAAAATAAAATAAAAACAAAGGTTACTCTCAACTATGCCCAAGAGACACTAGAGTGAAGGACCACTCATTTCACATAGCTATCTAGGGATCGATCTCGAAATAGGTATGATGTCTCACATTTACTACAACTGTCCCAACTCGCCCAAAATAAAAAATAAGACACACGCTTTCTCTCCACACATACATGCACAAACAAGGGTTACAAAGCTAAACTACATCTGCACTCCCAGTCCCAGCTCATTTATGCATGCCATTTATACATGCCCTTACAGCTTCCAACTTCCCGTCTCATTAAATATACTAGCAATGACTCCCACATCAACATGCCCCTTTTCTTCTTCTTTTAAAAAAATCACAGCCCATTCAACCATCTCCAATGCTAGAAAGACATGTCTTGCTTTGGGGCTCTCTCCCTCCTCCTCATCATCCTCTTTGCCTCTCTCATCAATGGAGGTATCTCATTCCATGTGAGTCTTTCTACATTTTTCACCCTCTTTTCCTTTGAAAAGTAGGTGCTTTTCTTTTGGGAAATACCATTTTCATCCTCCTGTTTTTCATCCATATATACATCCGTTATCCTTGTTGTTTCATTAGTTCTTCTCAAATGATAATAGCAAGATTCCAGCAAAAACAATGCAACAGTAACATGGGCAAGAAGCACAATGATTTTACCCAAAACTAAAATAATATTAAAGAAAGGGTCAAAATTTTAAGAGTCGTAAGTTTCAATCACTCCCCTTTCTTGATATTATGTATTTTTTCACCACCCTTTTGGTTGCTTTTATTTGTAGAAGTTTTTTTTTTTTTAATCTTCTCCTGTATATTTATTTAGGTTAATGAAAATAAATATAAGAGCTCATTTCAAGTTTTAGAGGTTATTTACAACTTGAGAATAAGAGATTGTTCTTAAGTTTGTGGAAGTGGGTCCCACATATCAAACCTGTTGACATGATTGTGCCATTGAGGATGGCCCATTCTATGAAAATCTTCCTTATGGAAGAGTCCTAACCCTCCCTTTGATGAATAATCTTAAAAAAGGGTTATGAGAAAAGGTGGCTAGTGTTATTATAAATGGTAAATATAGGACAATCAGACCATCCAGGGTGGGTTCCACAGGGCCCACTCTCGCAGATGGGGGGATTTGCATTGTATTATCTTGTCAACTTTCTCTCAATTTCATTTTGATGGACAGGGTGTGGAGAATAGATCAGAGCTGATGGAGCCGTTGATCGAGCCGGGGACCGGATGGATGGTGCTGAATGAGACACGTAGGCGGCTAGGGAGATTTAAGATATGTGCTCTTTGTACATGCTGTGGAGGCCCAAGGAGGATCTGCGTGCCTTCCCCTTGCTGTTATGCTATCAACTGCAATATTCCAAATAGGCCATTTGGCTTCTGCTCTTTTACGCCCAAGACCTGCAATTGCTTTGGGTGCCATCTCTAGATTTTCATTATTTCCCTTTCCAAAATGCAAATTTCTCTCTTGGGGGTTTGGTTTGTTATTAATTGTTATGATATTGAGGCTTGAAAGTTTGAATGGAAATGAATATGATGAATCTTTCCTAACTGCCTCTAACAAGGATTTTTATGGGTTGTTATAACAAGCTACAGTTTGCTAAAGGTTTACTTCAAGCAATTTCATAAGACCTGATAGTTGTTTTTATGAAATTTCTTAAGCTTTTGGAAGCTGTGGGTACCCCCATTTTATTATGTAGAATAGGCCCACCTGTGATCAATTCAAACGTTACACACATGTGCAAAAGATTGTTGAGACTGTTAGAAGGGATGGCTTGATTATGAGTGGACGACGGCTGGGATGAGATATTTTGTACATTGGTCATCTATACCATGGCCCATAAATTCAATGGTCTGGATTGCTATAGGTGAGCTTGATTGCAGTCTGAGCACTGTGCAGGTTTGTGCATCATCTGATTGTTAGTAAAGACTCAAATCGCACCAAAACCAGTAATTGGGAACTGAAATCATGTTTGATATCATGATGGTGTCATGGTGACATCAATGTCTGAGCCACCTCATTTAGTCATTTGGACTTGGCTAGGTCAGTAGACCCATACACCAGGTACTTTTCTAGTCCCCTTTGGCCATTCTGAAAAGGTGTGGGGCCCACCTCAAGTAATGGGACCTCTTGATGTGTGGTCCCCACTGTACAGCCAAAAGTCATACTTTTTTTACTGTACAAAAGCTTGTAGCATATTGGCAGGTGCAATATTAATAAATAGTCATTATGGGTGTAAATGGTTAATAAATTTTCTTTTGCTATAAGATTCACATGGAGATTTTCTCAAACATATTTTTCATAGAGTTGGCTTTTATGAATAAGATCAAGTGAGTTCAAATCAAGTGATAATAAATACTATGAACCAACCTTCTCCAGGTTCAAATCATTGGAAAGATGCATCCACCCATTTTACCCATATGGATCTCATTTATGCTTGATCATCACCAGTAGGTTGGGCAGGTTGTAAGAAAGAAGTGATTGAATCTCAAAATGCATGCCTATCTTCTGAAAAAAAGTCAAATATTTCATAAAGTGAGAGCCACTTTGTACACATTCAGAATACTCGTATTTTGATGGGAACATTTGATTGGAAATATTTTTTGTTAAATCTCACAACCGTTCAATTTATTAATGAATATCACCCTGATCAAAGACAAATCTTGAACAAACCAACTGTGCAGCCATGGAAGGTTTGGATTTCTGAAACATGGTTCCTATTGTACCAAAACATGATTAATTGAAAACCATCATTTATTATCAGTTCCATTGCATTTTTCTCAATCCAATAGTAATTTCAGTCCAATAAAATTGGATCATTGATCCACTATTGTAGAAATGGATTCAAACATCATATGAATGGCTTAGATTAAGATCATTGACTCCAAGATCCAGCCATGATAACTAAACAAATTAAGATCATGGAAAACTAACATTCTCCTATCAATTTTCCTTCTTTGTTCTCTTCTAAAAGGCCAAAAAGACTTTTAAGAAAGTAAAAGTAAGTAAGATATAAATAAATGCTAACAAAGCATTGAAAAATGACCCAAGAATGATTAAATGTGGCCCACAACAATAGGATGAAATAGCCTCCATCCATCAAGATGAGTAACATTGCAAAATTCAATGCCAATATGTCTGTCAATGACGTGTTTAAATGATAAAAGCTACTAATCAGTGTAATGCATTAGCATGTAAGGATGTAATTATCTTCTTGAATAAAACCTTAGGTAGGTCTTAAGAAACTTCACCATGGTTGTAGGGGTTTATGTTAAATATGTATATACTGGTAGTGGTAGCTAAGAACAAGATAAAGAGATGTCTTTTGTTTCGATGTTGTTGTCATGGATCATGGGTCATGGGTGTACAGCTAGTCTACCATCAAAGACAGGTGAAGAGATTAAATTTCAGCATCTTTAAATCCAATTACGTAGAGGATGAAAAATGCTGTTATCAATGCATGTAAGCTGAACCAACCAAAATATTTAGGGTAGGTGGCAGTTGGGTAGGAATTAAAGGAGGGAATTATGTGATGTTGACCATGTGCAAGTGGGCCCCACAGTTTGAGTGGCAATGAGAATGGGCCGGCTTTGGGCCGGCTTTTTAGTGAGCTTTGGCCCGAAACCAAATTACTTATACGGATCATAACCGGACCTGGACCAGAAGCAGAGCCAGGTTACAGGACATGTACCCATGCCCACACCCAAATTTACATTGGAGACTTAACCTTGACCTAGGCCCAAAAAGGGGTCTGGACCCAAATACATATATAATATAATATAATGGCCTCCTATGAATCTCTGGTGGTAAATGGTATTCATCTGCTATTGTTGAAGGAATTGACTTTCAGTCATGATTGGCAAAATATATAACTTCTGGGCCCATCATTTTTAATCTGACCAATGTTTAAATTTTTTATTGGCCCATTAAACCCCCCAAAAGTCTTAGTTCAGGTCTTGAGTCTTCGCAGATTTTGAGATAAATGAAAAGTTCACATATAAAATTCAAATAATTCAATAATTACCAATGTGAAAATTGTGCTTCCAAACAAATATGGTACTCTATTTTACACATATATATTTTACATATTCAAAATTTCCATAAACGGATTTTACATATAAAATCTCATGTTAATATTAAAGAGGTTAAAAAGGGGAGGAGGAAAGGTTTGAGGTGTTGTGTGGAGGATATAAGATTGCAATGTAGATTGGACCTTAAATTTTATAGGATTTGAATTATGTCCTAGGTATTCATTGCCCATCTTCCCTTATTTAATTTCCATTAAACAAGAGGTTTTATGATGGCAGTTTTGGGTATTTACCTTTGAATCTTCATTTTTTAACCAGTTAGTTAATACAGAGTCTTAGAACTCAGTTACATGTTTGAATGAATCAAACAGGTAGCAATCGAGTCGTTCATCCTTTCTTCTTTCTCATGACAATGATATATTTAAATTCAATGTTTTCTTTTAACTATATATTTTTTTCTCTCAATTTTTTTGACACCTTGTTACATTCTACATCTTCCATCTTATGTCCTTTCAGTCCCCCTTATCATCTATATAATTATTTTAAATCTGAGAGAGAGAGAGAGAGAGCGCCTACACAAGTGAAAACACAGCCCAATGTGACCATGTGCTGGCTGGCCCAGCCCATGAGCAGCCAATTGTAACAGCCCACCCTAGCCTTAACACTAATTATAGGATGAAGCATACATCATCTAAGGGCACGTTTGTGGGGGAACTTCAAAAAAACCAATTTCACAGAATAAATTTTCATTTTCCACGGAAAACCTTTTCCAACCTCTCCCATCAAAAATGGTTTTTCAAATAATTACGGGAAAGTTAGTTCATTTTCTAGTTTTTCTTGAATAAAAGCGGCCGCACCAAATGTGAAATTTTAAAAACAACCAAAAAGCTTTTATACTTTTCATGCATTTCCACGTAAAAGTGTCCGCACAAATGTGCCCTAATTACTGGATGCTTGGATATGAGAGAGAGAAAATATAAAACATTTCTTCAAAGTCAATAAACCATTTTAGAAATCTCAATTAATTATGAACATGTTTGGTAACAGGTGAGGAATCCATGAATCTGATGATTCTTTACTACCTTGGAACAAAGATTCCTCGCTGGGGATTTGTATAGTTGAGGATTTTATATTGATATTAGTATGTATCGATGTATATTGTTGAGAAAAATAGAGTTCCGTATGCAAATCCACTTAAGTAAGGATTTTCAAATCTTATGGGGCGTGTCAGATCTGAAAATCCTAACAAATGAAGATTTCCATTCGTCCAGATCCTCAGAAACTTATAATTGACAAATATAGATTTACCACAACTTTAGGAAAACCGAAAATCTTTTCCCAAAAGATTTAGTTGCCAAACCTAACCTAAGGGGCCTTTTAAAACTTAAAACAACTGGAAAAGGTGTCCTTAAATGATCCGTTTTATTAATTTCTTCATTTGATTGGTTATCTACTGCTTCCAAAAGTTTTAAATATGAGCACCTTAAATTTGCAGTTCTGACAACCATCTTCACATTTCTTGGCAGCGAACTGTCTAAAATTAAAGAGAATGCACAGAAAATTTAAGCAAGAACCTGGTCGCAGGGTTGAAGGTTAAAGCAGAAGATACATGTAAAAAAGCCTTCGCTTGAGTGCACCAGTTGCGGATTCCATTCCTTGAACAGCATCAGTTCTTGACCACCTACTTGCTTGGTTCCAATCACCCATACACAACCAACCCATTTGCTGGAGCAGTCCCATGTAGGCTGTTATCATTCTTTTGCTATTCATCCAACCAAAATCAGCTAAACATGAGAAATGAGCCCCAAGTCCAATCATTGAAATGCAACATCTAGTCCAAAACTAGACAGGGTTACCAATCCAACGGCATTATAAGAAAAAAAGATGCCAAAATTTGTCTTATTATGGGTGGATACACGGCTGCAGAATTGTAGATGGTTTTGGTACAAATCAATTCTCAAGATTCTTCTTTATTTAGTTTTCCTAGTATTCTTTGTTCATACAATTGTTGTTCACGGGCACGTTTGGCAGCAACAGCTTCCTCATCGAGCACTCGGATGGGCGACCATTCAGGCAAATTCCACTCGTTGATATTTCCATAACTCTGAAGGAAAGGTTTCAACCGCAGAGTAGCAAAATCTAGCGCAGTCCCTGCAAGTGCAAAAATGATGGAGTAGCGAATAGCACCACTTTGGCCCCCTGAAATGCAATAAAAATGACATATTTCAATTTACAGTGACGTTAAACAAATGTAACCATGTGATTTAAGAAACTATATGATCCTCAATAATAGGATACATAAGCTTTGAGTAACAAAGTTATCTACTGACATCATGGGCTCCACCTTAGAATGTCCAAAAATCTTGCCAATGCAACAACTGATAATGCCTAACCTTTCAATTTAATGACTGATAGTAGACCGCACTCTAGGGAAATAACATCAGTAGCAAGCGTCTCTGAGTGGGTCATCCTTAAGCATGGTCTACCCTGATGTTGAACAAGTTGCAGATGACTTTTTATGGAGTGTCAAGATTAAAAGAAATCGAGCCGGACGGCTGAATGTGCAATTTAGCTTCCTGCAGCCATAACTTTTGATCCGACCGTCACATTTGTCATTAGGCTATAACATTGCGAAGCTCTGCAAGCGTACTTTGATGCGGCAAATCAACTTGGTCGATTTGAGCTTTCTTTCACGGTTAAACATCATCATTTAGTTGTCAGTTTCAGTTTTTATCAAACATGCTATATAGTAGTTTTAGTTTTTCAAACTTTTTAGTCCAAATGAAATTGTCTTCAATCATTATGAAACATTACTCGAGTGTTGTAAGGTAGATTGGAGTCTAGATAGGCATTCATACTATATTCAGTTGGTGGTTGAAGGTAATCCAAGCAGGTGATGAGGTGATGGTCCATATCTAATTGAACGTTCTTTTGGTAGGAACATACAAGAAATTCAAAAGCACGAAGGCCCATATCATGTAGTTGTTACAATTACTATGTCGTTGATTTTTCTGACAAAACTCATTAGCGAACATTCAACATTGTAGATTTGTTTGAGCATAGCGCACCAGTAGAGCAGATGTGACTGGTGATCAACTCAGGCACAAGTTCTTTCCAAGGTGGGGGAACTGATATAGAACAAGTTGTAGATTACTTTGTGGAGCGTCAGGATCAAAAGAAACTGAATCAATGGGCCTGGGACACACCCTCTCTTCTGGTGTTTGTAATTCTTTTTAGCCAACAGTCAGATTTGCATTTATAATATACCGTTAGAAAGCTCCCAGCCTCCCAAGAAGTACTTTAATATGGAAAATAGATTTGTCAATGTTGAATGAGAGAAAGAAGTAAGTAATCTGTTCGACTTTGACTCTCCAACTCTAGTAGTAGCTTTTTCTTTCTTTTACTTTGAAAGTAGCTACTTCAGCTTCAGCCACTCTTAACTTTCGATATTCCTTTTTATTTATCATCAAACGATTGGCATCTTCTTCTGGAAAGTGGGTGTAACTGTTGAGTTCTAGGTGGCGAACTCAATGGAGTCAGCTATAGCAATTTTGCTCTGTGGAAAAAATCTGCTAGACGTGCCAAATCTCTCCTTTATGGTGAAATTCGATTGTCCAGGCAGTCAAATATCAATTTTGTGGTCAAACTAACTTTCTATAGTAAGTTTCTTTTTAAAGAATGAATGAAGTTTTTGTGTAACTTGAGTAATTAGGAATCATAATTTAAGTGTTTCAACAAAGTCGAGTGTGGAGTTTCATCCAATCTACAATTGCCAGCTACATAAAATCTTATGCTAGCTAATGCACCCTCTCAATTGCTTTCTTGGAATGAAAATATTAAGGAAGATATTTTACACGGTTGGCGATTGTGGATTAGATGAAACTTTTTTATCCGGACTCAACAAAGTCTGTCCAAATATGCATTTTTACTATTTTTAGTGAACTTTCTTTAGAAAAAAAAAAAAGAAGTTGAACATTTTTTAAGTAAGTCAAAGTGGATCCAATTTAGAAGTCTTTTTTTTAAGCATATGGCATCCAGAACAAAATTTAATTCAATTTATCGGTTTAATTCTCAAAGTTCTCAAACTTTGTGAGGTTTTCCATTTTCTTCCTAGTGGAAGTTCTTGGGTTCTGCTACTTTTGGAAGAGAAGGTAATCTTTCCCTTTTATTTACACACGTCTGCCAAGTCATATGGATGGTGGGTCATCAAATCCACGACTGAGATCATGGAAGAATGAGTCAGCCCCATAAGCCCAATCTAAGGGCCTAATGATACTATGAACAAATAATCACAGAGTTCCTACTTCCTGCACTATCTCTGATTTGACCACCTCAAATCTTTTGAAGTAAAAACTACAAGATAATATAATAAGGGTAAACAGAGAAAGAACTGATCCAAATTGTGACCTTGAAGCCGCCCAAGAAGAGCACCACTAGCAATCCCTCCTAAAACAGAATTTAGGAGGTCATCAGGTGTTGAACCTCGAGTTTCTCTGGCAAATTCACGTGCACCTGTATATGCAAGAAACCACACAATCATTACACATTCTACAGCACAATTTGCTGTTGCAAATTATGGAAATCACATATATGAATCAGCATAATTAATAGAATTATTTGAAAGCAAATCAATAACCAAGCTCCACTCTTGGCTTCACGGTTGCATCTTAAGGATTCAATAGGATGATAAATGATTGGAAGATTGATAAATATCATCTTCTTCGCAAAAGTAAATCACAAGTCACAGTGAAGGACAAATAACCAAGAATAAGAAGTGTTTTAGAACCAATGATGGGCTGCTCTTATTACAGAAGTTGTCCTCCCAGATCATGAAAGGTTTATTTTTAGTAGGATTAGAAAAACCCCACTCAAGATTCGGTTAGAATATCATCCTTCTTTGATTTAATTTGAAAACTGAGATGCTAGCAAATTGCCTTCCATTTCCTTTTCAGAACCTAAACCAGAACTTGACTATACATCTAAAAGCAGCCAAAGTCACAAAACACAAAGAACCAGGGTTTAAGAAAGCTAGGTACAGTTAATCGGGAAGAGTGGTGGCAATACAGGGTGTACATATATATATTTCAACAATTTTCTTTAGATAATTTCAAGAAAATTTTATGGAAACTAATAACAATTGTTAGTATTTCTGATACTAAAACTACTTAGCGAACATAATATTATCCTTTACAAAAATCCCCCTTTTTTTTAATGATAACTAAATTTCAATAAGAGCGATGCATCAGTACAAGAGGAATATACTAGACGGCTACCAAGAAAGCCACCACAGATAGAAACCAAACCAAACACACAAACTGCTGATGCTAATTACTCCTGGGACCATGCTGAACAATCAACAAGCTATGACAACCTACACCCTCCTTAGTCAAAAGATCCACTGCCGAATTTGTACTTCTCCTAACACGAGCAATGGAGATTTCTGAATCCTTGGCCAAATCCATCATCTCCTCCACAACATCCACAATGGCCAGCGGATGGTAATGGATTCAAACTAGAAAGCCTTCCATTTTGTTCATGGTTGCTTCCTGAGGATGGTGATGGACAAAAACTAGAAAGCTGGAATGGACCCTGACTTTGGGCTCATTTGATAACTAGGTCGGATTTGGTCCATGGTTATAAGGTAATTGCATCAGATGAATCCAAGTCCAATCGGGTCTATGCACAATTACCCAAACAGCATTTTGTACATGGTTAGCTAAAATGCAGTTTGTATGACATGCAAAATAACATTAATAACATATACTGGAATTATTGAAAGTGTCCAGGCTGGTATGTCCTCATTAATGGTCTGGCCTATGAGGGGACCACCGAGCCCACCAGTACCCTGTCATGAAAAGGCACTTCCCCCAATTGGTACTCATCTAACTTATATTTACTATTAGATTCATCATGCAAAAACCAAAAATATGTACTTCATCTAATGGTAGAAAACTCTTTATGAGTTCAGGTCCTTAAATCAAGGGTTATTAAGATGATCAAATGGTCCCCGTTTTATCCAAACCGCCATGCCATATACAGACCTATCCATCCTTCCCCTTCCCCACACTAATGATGTGCAAGCATCCAAGTTGGATCCAGAGGACAGACCATTAATTGCGTGATAGCAGCCAGGCATAGAGAAAATTTCTCATAACATATATATTGTCGATTAGTTAATATATATAATTATATATATATATATTGGGGATTTTTTTATTGGTTATATGCAATATGTATCTGAAAAGTGGAAACCTTAACTAATGAGGATTTGGGGATAGGTTCCAGCCCTAATTTGATTTCTAGAATTCAAGCAATTATTCCACACAGCATCACTCAAATTCCCCAAATGTTATCATGCCAGATCATTCCAATTGCCACATATACATTTAATGAAATCTACAATTAGAGGAATTCCCATCAGAAATGCTCCTAATAAAAAAGCCCAAACAGAATTACATCAAGAACACCAAGTATAAATTCTAGAGAGTTCCAAAAAAAGAATTTTTACCGCAATAGCATCCAGTAACAATGGCGAGATTGGTGGCATATGTGGCCGGCAGATTAGCCACACCGTAAGATTTTCGACGTTTCAATACCAAACCGGCTCCTCCGCCAATAATCCCTGCAAAGAGTCTTCGTTTTTTTAGATGAAAAGATTCACATGAGAGGTTTCTAGGATTTTAGATTTCAAAACACGAAGGACAGAGAGAGACATGTAGAGATTAGGGTTTTAGAAAGGATACCTGCAATGATGGTAGGGATGTAGATTCGCTCCTTCCAACCTTCTGATGGGTTTTTGGAGGGTTTATCAGCGTCGTTTCCGGCCATGCCTCTGCCTCTGCTATTGTTTCTCTCAGGGTACCTTCCGAGAATGGGGCATGTATTGAAGATGGAATGGAAAATTGTGCCGGCGGGAAGTGATTTTTTCCCCAAAAAAACAAGTAGGAAAACTTAGACCCTATTTTAAAATACTGATTTTTATTGTCCTTTTTTGAGAATCATGAAAAGTAATTTTGGAACCTTCTTCAAAATTTGAGCCTTTTTTGAGAATCCCTATATTGGTTCACTCCTTGTAAGTCAAGTGGAGGAGTCCAATAAATATCACATCAATCACTTATTCATGCGATCGATAAAAAAAAAACACTATAATACCACTAAAGACAAAACTCCATTCATACCCAACAATTTCATTCCAACAATTTTTCATCGTACAACATATTTTACAAACTTTTTATTTCACTAAACTGATTTAAAGTCCTCAAACGGCCTTTATTCCTCTTGAGCTCTGTACATCCATTCATAGACGCCCTATAGAATTTCCTATATTTGTTTCGTACATCGAAAATCCCTCAGCTCGAGGACATGTAAAACCAGTGTGGAACCTTGACGTCGAGAGCAAACCGTGGTCCTATGCAGGAGGTCCCCTTTTATGGTCACGTTTGTCTAGTGTTAGTTGACTTCCTCTTTTTTCAAAAAACTTTTTCTATCCTAAATGGAAAATACCTTTTTTACGAGTTTGTAAAGAATTAATTGTTTTTAATGCCTTTTATTATGGAAAAGTATTGACATAAAATGATAGAAAAATATTTTTTTGTGAGAAAACATTCAACGTTTTCTTTTCAATTCAATGAAAAAGTAGATACTAACGTTCTGACTTCTCTATACGAGCTCACTCAATGGCGGCTCTAGGAATTTGAATCAGTGGGGTCAACAAAAGACTCATTTTTCATAAATCGAATAAATTTATTTTTCCTTTTATCAACATCTATCATCTACTTTTGATAATTCAAAAAATATAATATAAAATTATCAAATAATCTATTTCCAACAATCCGACAAATATAACATTGAATTCTCAAACAAAAATAAAAAAGGAATTTAAATACATTGTTACTAACAGTTATTAATCCAAAAAGGAAATTTCAAATACATAAACTCCCACAGCTGCCCTCGACGGGTTTTCATGTGTTGAAATCATTGCATAATAGATTCATTATTGACATTAGCAAACATATCATTTTCAATATATGTGACCAAACATCATTTATCCATTGATCTCCCATTCGGTTACGCAATCTATTATTTACGTACTTCATTGCTGAAAATATCTTTTTACCGTTACAGTTGCTACTGGTAAAATCAACGTCAATTTTAGAAGTAAATAAACTAATGAGTATACGATATCCTTCTTTGTACTTTTTTAGCAATGTCACAAATTCCTTTAAGTTCTAAAAACTCGTTGCTACAACGCATATCAGCAATATAGTTTTGAATCTAAATGGCCGGGAGTCAATATGTTTGAATCTGAATGTTAGGATTTTGTCCTTCAATAAGGGGAGAAAACCGTATTTAGAGATTAAGTTAGGGTAAATGAAGAGTTACTGACAGAATGTCTAAAAAGAAAAATTTTCTTTAAAAAATAAAAGTTGGGCTTATTAATTTTTTTATTTTGGTAGACATATGACCCATTAACTTAGGCAATGAGTGGGGTCAAAAGCTTCCCGTAAGTTCAATTCATGAAAGAACCCCAAGGGATAGCTCAGTTGGCCTAGGAGCACGGTTTGCACCCGGAGGTTGTGTGTTCGAAACTACACTACCATACTGGGGCTATAGGGGAGTTTACTTAGTTTCCCTCTGGGCTCGAAGGGATTAGTTCAGCCCAAAGAGTTGGGAACCCTAAAAAAAAATTCATTAAAGAAAAGTTTCTTTTTTTAATATTTTTTCAGATCTCAGTGGGGTCAATTGGATTCAATATAGCGCGCCGCCCATGAGCTCACTAAGTTGTCTCGTATGCTTATTTATTGTTTTATCCAATTGGACTAATATTAATACAACACCATTTGAATGATTCACCTATCGCAACCTGTATTCTTCACAAGCGGTAAAATCAATTAAATAATTAAGTTTCCACAGTTCATTCAACCAACTCCTCTCCACAATTTTTTTTGATAAATGACAAATACACCCTTCACTTAGGATATATGTTTATATTTTTAATATCTTTCCTCCCTAAAATTGGTTCATTTGATTACGATGATCATAATCGTTTAATGAAGTTAATTTTTTTTAGTCATTTCGATCCCCCCTTTTAACCATTTCTGCATAAAGGCAGTTGAAGTGGGCCCCAACAAGGTCATTTCAGTTGGACATAATCATTTTCCTTAAATGATTTATTAAAGAAAATCTTTATAAAAATGACATAAGGGTATTCTTTTTTTAATTTCTCAATATTTTTTTTATGGAGAGGAATTAACTGAAAGAATTGTAGAAAACTTTTATATTATTTTAAAATATTAAAATCTTCATATACATTTTTAAAAATCAGTGAACAACTTTATACAGTTTAAAGAAAGTCTCCCATTTGATAATGGCGAGAATTAAAAACCATCCTTATACCATTTGAATTAGATGGTATAAGGTTGGCCAGGATCAAAAAGTTACCATTTGAATTAGAGCAAAATTATAAAGTACATGGACTTTTTCGATGTTAATAAAAAACCTAGGTATATTTTTGTAAAAAAATTAAAGATGTAGAGAAGTAGGGTTTTAAGTCGAAGAAAGATAGTCTAAAAACCCTAAAACCAGGAGACGATAGCAGTCGAACAACAAAGAAAAGTCTCGAAACCCTAACAACAACAAGAAGAAGAAGATGATATACGACGTGAATTCTCCTCTCTTCCGATCCTTCCTCAGCCAGAAAGGAGGGGCCTCTGATAAAAGGCAATCTCTCTCTCTCTCATCTTTGTATATATCTTGTGTGACCCATGGTTTATAAATTTTTGCAGTGTTCAAGAGTAGGTCCCATAAGTTTTATCGTAGTTCTTGCTTGATTCGTTCATTACTTGAGCTGTTTTGGTTAAGGTCTAAAAATCTAATGTGGTTAAAGCTATTTGGATTTTGGTTTATTGCTTTTATTGCTCAGTTCCTTGTTCATCTTATTGTGGGATTCAAAATGAGATTGTTGGGATTTGTTTGCTACTTATATTCCTTGATGGGTTTAAGTCTGCATGTATAGAGTTGATCTTGATCATCTCGTCTTAAAATAATATCTGGATGTTTTGAGTATTCTCTCTGCTTGCTTGCATTAAAGTTCTTTGTGTTGCTAGCATTCTACGATTGCATAATGTCTCTCTCCAGATTGAGCTTGAGTGTTGGAAGATGTTGGAATACTTTTGGATTAGAGTTTTGTTGCCGGGGACTTTTTTTCCTGATAGTTTCAAATTGAAAACTTCATTTGATAGACTATTTTGTTTAACAAGAAAAGATAATGAAAGCCCTTTGTTTAATAGATCTATAGGGAATGAATAAATTTAGTTCTGAGGGTTGATTTGGACAGCTTTTTTTTTTTTTTGGTTACCTCTTAACTAAAAGTTAAGTGTCATTGAAACTGAAAACAGAAGATGCAACAAAGACATAGTAACAGCTCTTCCAGTGTAGAGATATATTAAAGAAACAACCTGAAACATGTAAAAGAACCAAAATTGGCCTAAGTTAATATCAATTAGAGAATGGGAATCTCCAAATTAGAGCGAGTTTTTAAATCCAATTGCCGGTATCTGACTCCGTTGCCACTAATACTGGCACAACTTGACTGAGTTGCATGCCAACTTGCTCTAGTCGCATGTAACTTGCTCGAGTCATAGAGACTGGGTTCTTAATGAGTCACAGACGTCCCTACCAGGATTTAGTTCCATGTATTAGGGGCCAGGATTTAGTTCCATGTATTAGGGGTGCATGTTTGCTCTTTTAACTTTGTACTTTGCTTGCAGAAAGATTTAAGCTTGGTATAGGAATAGGATCCATAAGATCATAAGGGGCAGTCATGCATAGGGCTACCAATGGGCCAGATTTGGGATGGACCTACCTGGTCTCCAATACTGGACTGATTAGGATTGAAGGGCCTCAAGAAGCCTCGAGTCTGCAATTGACATAGTTACTAGGCCTAGGACCCAGGTCTGAACCTGTGAAATAAGAAATATGCTGTAGCCTGCCTGTTTGACGTCCAAGTTTGTCAAAAGTTTGTTCTTAGTCAAAAAGCTATCCTTATACCATTTGAATAGTTGCCTAAAAAGTATATCGTATTCATTTCTAAAATAGGCGTATATATATTTGTATACATATCAGATTAAAATCCATGTATTACTAGATTTCAATGGGGTTGGACTTGAAGGCCTGAGTCTTGATCAGTGAGGGGTTTGGACCACTTTGGCTTGGGTCCATTGGGCAGTCCAATGCTCCATTATCAAACTCGGATTCAAGTGGGACCTAGGTCCATTGACAGCCCTAACCAATGCTTTTAGGAGTGCTCATTGGCGTGCTTACTGGATGCTTGATCGTCCTAAAACAGGGTTTGCAAATATAAATTATACCTTGCTATTATCTCCACTCGTGAAAGCAAAGATGTCAACCGGGTGTAGTATCCTCTGGGACAAAAAGGCTAAGTTGTGTTGGTTCCCTAATTCCCAAACTAATCCTAATAGAAAACGAAGTATTGATTGATGGGTCTGATTCCTAAATTAACGAATTAAAAACAAAGTTTTGATTCAATAAGAGAAAAGTCTTAGGGTACAAATCCACTCTTAACTTTGCACAATGGCAAGTATAGACCAAGGGTTTCACTATCAACGCTAAAAAGACTCGTTCTGGTTACAAACCTTCACAGAGTCAACAAATAAGGGATGTGGATGTAGATCGGGGCATAACCTATCTCTATGGCATAGATTATCCTAGATCTAACAACACATTCATTCAAACACCGCTATATGGCTTAGTATTCAAATCTACAAGATTAAAATACCAAAGAAAGAGATATTGCATTAAAGAAAATCCAATCAATGGATAGCATCATGTCATATAACCAAAAGCGTTCAAAGTAAAACCCTAGAACCTATACATCACCAAAATACAAGATTAGGGCTTCATCGCAACCCTAAGATAGAGAGTTGGTTGCCCATGGCGAGAGGTTGACGAAGAATCTCTGACGAAATCCCCATTGGCGCTCTTCCAAAGCTCCCAAACCAACCTCCAAATCTTCTCCCAAGATGTGAATCTATTAAAAACGAGTTTGGCATCCTTTTTATAGGTTTTGGACCCAAAAAATCTCTTCGGTGGACGGCAGGAGGTAAGCTCCGGTTCGTCGCGTTTTGGCTCCATTTTCTCCAATTTTAGCTCTGAAGTCCTTCTCTTCACCTAAAACACCTGTAAACATGAAAATAACATAATTTAGCTAATTACTCTCATCGGAAAGTATGACAAAGTCCTTATTGAAGGGTCTAAATGGTGTATTTAGGTTCTCATCAATGCTTTTCTTCTATCTCGTAGAGAACACAACTTCTCAAATGTCTCTTCTTTTTTTCTTCCCTTTTTTCCCATATGACTAGCTCCAAATGGTTGTACTTGTACCTTATCTTAAAAACTGGACTAGTTCTAGTTGGTTAGATTGGAACTGCTGGGCCTTGGCAGTTCAGTTTACATGTTCAACCTGTTTGATACATGCTGTTCTCTGTAGAACACAAAAATGCACGGTACTTGTGACTTGAAAGGTAGGATCTCTTAGAGGCACAGTGAACAATAGTCATTTGGCCATCAAATGTACCTGGCACTTAAAAAACAGTTAGAACTTAGATCTTGGAAATAGAATATTTGTTCTACCGCCTGAATTATTATGGACCTCGATGTCATAATTGAGCCAAAAAATCAGTTTTATTTTTATCACTGAGAGAACACACTAATTGCTTTAACCAAGGATAATTACAAAAGTATCCCTTACTTGAAGATCAAATGAGAGGTTTATAAGGGCAAAAAGGAAAACTGTAAAAAAATAAAATAAAAAATTACAATGCTCCTAATAGACTTGGAAATCTATGCTCCAGCATAATTCTCAAGCTTAGGCATACTTATCAATGAGTTTATACTTTCCATTGGCATCTTGCGTGAGATTTAATAGCAATGCCTTGATGAATGTGTCTGCTAGCTGTTTTTTGGACTTAACAAATGGAGTACAAATATACCCTTCGGCAACCTTCTCAAGTATGTAATGAGAATCTGTCTTTATATTAGTCCTCTTACTGAGAACTGAGGTTCTTCCGTTAAACTCTTTAACCACAACAACTCACAGCTAGTATTTTCCCTGGTCCAATAATTCACCTTGGCACTATATCCAGCCACAGCTATTGCTTGTTGTTCTTGTCACTACTGTCCCCAACAAATGTACAACATTCCAATAGTAAAAGAGTGATATAGAATGTCCCTTTTTGAAGTAGACTACTCAGAAAAGTCAATATATACATGATGACCGTACAGAATGCCCCTGCCTGTAGAAACCGTAAGATACTGCAAAATGCATCAGAGAGCTTCAAAATGAGCCGTCCATGGGGCATGCAGTTTTTACATGTGTTCCTTCTATAATGTAAATTATCTGTATCTTATATTGTGCATGATTCTAGAATCATCGTTCAAAACATATGCAAGGATTAGTTTATCACCCTTTTCGATTTTCCTGTAGAGTCTGCATCATTCATTTCTAAATTTCTCGTTAAACAATCTATTTTGCAATTGCCTCGTCCATGAAGATCTGTATGTATTGATACCTTGAGTTGAAGATCATATAATCCTTTGAACATAAAGGATGCTAAAGGAATAAACCAAGTATGTGTTTCTGGAGTTGGGTTTATAAATAACCCTATTGGGTCAAAAGGCAATGGCAATTTCCATAGTATCACGTACTTGTAGGATAGGTGGACCATTTTTTTTCAAAGAAAGTAATTACCAATAATAGAAAGAACTGTTCTATGACAGAGTCAAAGATGGATCCTTTTCAGCATTTGAGTTTGAAAAAATGGCTGATTTTGTGAACTATCCTTCTTGTCTGTTTTTAAACAAGCTCAGATATTATGCTTTGTACTCTAAAGTGACCACTTGTTCTTGCTAGTTTCAAGCAACTCTTTTTCACGGAACATGCTTTGTGGCTGAGGCTAAGGCTATACGCCCAATTGTCATGGTTTTGGTTTCTATTAATTTGAAATGTACTTGACTTGAGAATTCTCAATATCCCACGAAAACAACTAGTTGTGTGCTCCCTCTTTGCTTCAGGTGGGTTTGTGAAACTTTTTTTACTCTATTTGCACAATCTCCAACATAGTTGGGACAAGGACCACAAGGCTTTGATGTTGATGATCCACCACCACCACCACCACCACCACAATCTAGCAAGCGTTTTCCTTTGACTGAACTCTAATGCATGGTTTTATGACCAAAACTTCTCTATGCACTTAACATTGCAATGAATTTGTCTGATATTATCTGATCAATTGGGTGTGGTTTTCTTCAATATCCAGGAAAACAGAAGAGCAAAAGCCCAGGGAGCAGAGGCCAAAAGCAAATGAGAACAAGCCTGTAATGACAGAATAATGGAATACAGATTGGGTGGGTAATGGACGTTAAGCATGTTATGGAGTATGGAATTATGAGAACTCAATGAAATACATTTTTATATGGGTAAAACACCTTTCTGATCATAGATTGTGATTTTGTATTGTGGCACTACTTTTATCAAAATTTATAGTCTACTAAACAGGAATTTGAAAATTTCTCCTCTTAGAAGATTTGTGAAGTTGGAAAGGGGGATGGCAAGTTTTTCCCCCCTTAGAATTGCATTTGTGAAATGAGATCATTCTGTTGTAGAGAGGAAAATTGTTTTGACTTTCTGCGTAGCTCAATGTTCCAATGTTTGGTGCAACACATTTTCTTTGAATTGATTTTCCTCAATAGAGATGATTTCGATTTCATATGAGAATGGTAGAAATTCAAGATTCTTCTTGGCTTTTTCTGGCCTTTTGGCAGGCAAGGTGTTTTTGCCTATATATTTTGTTTTCTTGCTTTTCTTTCCCGGCTTTTCAACATCTCTCTCTTTTACTGTTTAAGCCTTTTTTTAATGAAAGTTTTCATCTAAAAAAAGAGTAGAAATTCAGGATTCTTCTCTTCAGGAAACAGAAATCCCCATAGGGTGGGGAACTCTCTCATTGCGCAAACAAGTCCTTAAGAAAAGTAAATGGTTTCCCAGGAAGAGTTGGGGTCTTTCTACAAATGGGGCTGCATGGTCTTGGTAAGAAATGTAGAGGTAGGGTTACTTACAGGATACTTAATTTTAGGAAGTGGACCCTAATTTTTCGTATTGAATTGGTTTCCTGCCCTTTCATTTGTTCTATGAAAATGAATCCGAGAATGTTTTGACAATGTGCCAATAAGGATCTTCTGTAAGAATTTAGTTACGAACGTCTAATGTCGGGAGCATAGGGCTTTCCGATGTGTGTGGGGGACTACTTTGTTCCAGGCGGGGACCACATGACTCTTTTTTTATAGATTAATATCAGTTTTTTTGGGGAGGTTGAGATTTCCTTTCTCTGGTCTGGTATGTACAGTTTTAGTTACTGATCATCTTATTATATGTTGGTGGTTCTGTGATTACCCAATATTTTTTTTGCAGCAGAAACCTTCCCAGTGCTACTGAAATGTCTAGGAATCTCTCTCTCTCTCTCTCTCTCTCAAATGAGGAGATTGTCCTATGACCCTGTCTTGGTTTGCCCTCTAACCGCTTTATGACTCTTAGGAAGTAAAATGGGATTTGATGCCTTTTACTGCCTTACAGTTTCTAGTTTGATGGATGACAGAAATTAGGGGGTCGTGTTCATCCATCTTGGACCCCTGGTTTTAGGGAAAGAGGGTAGGTGAAGTGGAAGTCTTTGGTGAAGGGGAGAAGTATTAAGGGTCAAGGATGAACATCACATGGATTTTATTTTTATTTTCATATAGGAGAGGGTGTAAACTTTCTAGAAAAAATTAACCTCCATTGCATTATTTGACTGTGTCCTGACTCCTGCCTCTTTTTACTCGCAAGCACAAAACGGCTAAAATGCACAATGCCATGAGGGTCCAGGTCCACCTGATTAGTTTGACCTAAATTGGGAGAAGGCTTTGTGGATGATGAGGATGATATTGCTTGGGTACTGGGGTGGACGGGTGTGGACCCAACTGGATCTGGACCAGACCAAAGATCCATAACTGTATTTTTCTGGGTGGGTTAGCAGATTAATTGGATAATTGGTGGTCCATTGACATCCCTACTAGAGGTTTTCAGACCAAGATCAACAGGGTCTTCTATAACTTCGCGAGTCAGTTCCAATTTAGGAGAGAGTTACAAGTTTTAGATTTGCAGGTCAAGTGAATGCAGGGCAACCTCAGTTCCATGGATTTCAAATTTTGAATAAACCTCAAGAATTTGGGTGGGTAAATCTGACAAGGGTGGACTGCAGGTGAAGTTGGTTCTGCAGCAGTCAGTCCTCATTTAAATCTATTTACATGAGGCCTTTTACTCTCTTCTCACCTAAAACGATTGAATACATCTTCTTTTACTACTACTAATTTAGCTACGGAGAAGACTGAAACAGCTCCACTGTACCAGTAACTCAGGCCAGGTTATCCATGTTATTCTGGCACGATTCCTCATTTATTAATGAACGAATTTCCTATGTTCTGACACGTGTGGTGGGGGATTTTCAATCCCCACCATCCAAGTAAGTGGCAGATCAATGATTTTTGTTTTTAGGGGGCTGTTCCAAAAGAAGAGGGGGTGCGCTGGGATTTTGCGGGCAAGATTAGGATTTCCATGTAGGTTTTGGGGGGCGGACTTTTGGAAGCTGGCTTAAGTCTGACGAGGGCAACTGCCTCTTAAACTATATATGTGGGTACGCCCCTGGTGCAAGCTGCAGGACCCTAACCATATATGTGGATACGCCCCTGGTGCAAGCCACAGGACCCTGCACGAGAAAGGTCGTTACTGCTGTGTGGGACTCCCCTTTAAAGGTGTCCTAGCCTACAATTGTTATGCAAAAGCTCTAGTTGGAAATAAAGGATTCTTAATTGCAGGATATGTTTATTTTGTTAATGTGCTAAGTGCCCCGTTAAATCATTCAGTGACTTAGAAAAAAAAAAAAGTCATTTAGTGGTAGCTGATCTTAATCTTTTCTCTCTATGGCCATGCCAACAAATAGGCGGTTAAGACAACAAAGTGAAACAAAGGTTTAGTTAGACTGTCACTCACCATTTGAGGGTTCGGATGTTCCAAACTTAAAACGTTTTACATCCATGTGTGCTCACACATGAACCAAATTGGTTTGCTCAACAGCAGACGAAATGAGAGCTAATCCTGCGCAGGGCTTGCCTTTGTTTTATCAACCTGCTCATAGCAGATGCCTCCATAGATGTTTGTAGGTATTGACTCAAATTTCACTTTAAGAAGTGGAGTCACAATATCGTGTAAAACAAATATTGTCTTTTGCACATGATTAGTCCAATGGTATATGACACCTCGATATGAGTAGTCCTGATCATTCTAACATTTCAAGTAGATAGCACCCAATCAGCACCTTAATGAGGATTGAGGTAGGCATGTGATCAGCTCTCAGCTAAAACTGAGACTCGTGTGGACTCTTTGCCTCTTAGCAGGAGAGAAGCTCATCCCAATGTTGTAGTCTGACAGTAGAACTGACTTTGTCTGAAATCATGCTACAGGAAAAAAAAAACAGTAAAGTTGGTCAACAAGTGGGCCATCTTGGAGCAAGTGTGTGGGATCCACAATCACTTATATGCAATGGAGAGTGTGGACATTGGACAATCGTTATTGCGGTCAGTTTCCACCCCCCTTATTGTGGTCAGTTCAAACCAGTAGAAGAAAGGCCAATAAAATACCAGAAGAAAAGCAAATTTTTCCACACGGTTGACCCCACAAAAGAGAAACACATGGGACCTTCGTTTCGGAAAAAGTTTTAACACATGGAGCCATGGGCACTTGAGTAGACATGAGTGCAAGCCATGTGAGAAGAACATGCCTTTCCTTCCCTCCCATCTTCTTTTATCCTTCTTCCTCAATCATGGCCATTTTACTTTGTCCTAGTAATATATATGCTAAACAAGAGCAATTAATGTCTCATTGGCAGAAAAAATTAGAATTGCCCATGTAAGTTTTACCTACCAGTACTATCATGAGTGAAGCCATGTGAGAACAACATGCCTCCTTTTCTCCTTTCTCACCAATCATAGCCAGTGTTTACAATGTTCATAGTTATCCGCCTAACAAAAGCAATCTGGTACAATGGGCTAAATGTTAAAAAACGTGTGGCCCATCATGCCGGTGGGCCCCGCTCGGATTAAGAATCTGTGTCCCTTGTAGAGATTAGAATGAGATCTAACTGTGTGTTTGGTGGTTAAGAATCTCAATCCTAGTCGGAGATATGGAGTATTAGGATTATCTAGTGGAGTTGTCGACTACACTCGACACATCCTCACTATCCAATTGACGCAAAGAGGAAGGTGTGCTCATTATTGCAATCCGGAGGTTGTGGGTTTGGGTAATTATGGCCACAATCCAATGGGCGGAAAAAAATGGAAAATGTCTATTAATCTCCAAAATTGCACATGTAAACAGCACCCTGGTATTGGTCTTTGTGGTTGGTCATGCTCATGCAGCATCAACCAGGTCTTTCTCTATACATGTCAACCTTACCATTTTGACACCAAACCCCAAAGCCTTGTCCAATGTTTTCAAAATATCGGCCGATATCTCGATATTTCAAAAGATATGTCAAAAGATATTATGTCGGACAAGACTTTCCCCTTCACCTGTAGGACCCTACCCCAAAAAGGCATTAGAGAGTGTGGACCCTGTCTTTGGTCCTGATTAATAATTACGTCCAGATTCGGGTCCATTTATCTGAATCCAATTCATAATGATGATTTTATATGCTTGTTATATGTAATTGTATATGTTATGTACATTATACTATATGAGTCTGGTCCAAGGTCCATATCACCATAAGCTGAAATGGGTCTGGATATGGGTCCCATGACTGGATTCAATTTAGGTCGTCGACTCAAATCATACTCATCTTAAATGGTTAGTACCCCATAAAAAATAATTTCTTCTAGCCTGGCTGTTAATTGGAATAATAGAATCTATATTGTGCTTTTTATGTATATTCAATTACCCTATGGATAGAGGAAGAGTGGAAGTGTGAAGCATAGAAATTAAAAGATTTCAGTGAAGTTGTCTGCTTGCTTGACATAGATAATGAATAAACATCAGTTAATACCATTCCAATTGCCATAACAAAATTTATTAGTTTTTTTTATGTTAAAAGATATTTCAAACTAGTATTTTTTTTCCTTATAAAAAAAAAAGAAGCACCAATCCTGCAACCAAACTATACTTTCCTGGCAATGCAAGAGAAGCCGACCAGAAGCTATACAGTATATATATGGTATGCTGTACCTGTTCCACCGAACATATGTAGTATGATCCAAGTCCCAAGTGCTGAAATAAATTGATGAAGTTTTGCCTTATTTGGTCTAGTCAATCTAGTTTTTCAGAATTTTTTTTGAAGGGACAAAGAAGCTGTTAAGATCTGTCATTATTGAGCAATGGACTCGTTTCCATTTTGTATATTGAATTCCTAAAGGATACGTAGTAAGATGGGTTTTAACGGAAAAGTATTAAAAACACGAAGATGGAATGATATAAGATGGAGATGCAGATATGACCCTAAGTTTTCTTAGATTTGATTTAATATGACCATAGCTGACTAACCCTTTCCTGCCGAAGGAGAGACTAATTGATTGCACTCTCAAGGTTTTCATGTTTATTCCTTCAATTTAAGCCCCTATGGTAGGAGGGTCCTGCTTAAAATTTCAAGGAACTCAGTACCCCATTAAACAAAATGACCCCAAATGATGAGGATAAGACATGGGGTGGTTAAAAAGAAGGTTCCCAACGTTCTAAACCATTGACCTTTTGATCGGTGTAATATTCCACAATCTATGCATGTTTGCAAATTATTAATAACTGCATTGATGAAAAGGAAGGCTTGGTGCACCTTTAGAAAGAACAAAGAACCTTTTGTTTCCAAAGGTGTCTTTTGCCTGTGTGCTTCATCCTTTCCTTTAGTCAAGCCACTTTAACCACTCCTCCAATCACGCATCCTATCCTTCAACACACTAAAACAAGAATACCAACTACTTCTATTCATCCTCTCTTCCCTTCACAGCTCTCTCCCTACTAAGAATCCATAGAAGATATGTCTAAGGACGACTGCTTCTCTAACATTCCCCACCATGTCCAAGCTCTCCTCATGGCTGACCTCCTCTCTCTCTTCTCCTTCATGCTCGCTCACCCTCTCTACTTTGCTTATCTCCTCTTCTTCTTTCCTTACCTTGTCCAATTCCTTTCCTTCCTGTCTCCTCTCCTCATGTCCACCTCTCTCCTCCTCCTCCTCTCCCTCCTCACAATCTCTCCTCACCTTGAGAAGCCGGCCCGATACGGGTTCCTCATAAATGCATGCCAAAAGATTGTATATGCTTTACAAACAAGACTCGACGACAATGGGGAGCTTGATTTATTTGAGCCATTAGCCTCACTGGTATTGGAGCTTGAAGCATGCTTAAGTTTGAGCTCTAAGGGAGTAGAAGAAACCTTCGCCATTGAAAGTGGTCGGGGAGAAAGCCTAAGCGTACATGAAATTGAAGAATTTGTGAATCATGGAAGCTCAATTAGTATGATGTCTCAAAGACCAACTTCTAAGGTTAAAAAAGAGCTACTTGAAGTTCCTCAAGAAAATGATGATTTGGGAGCAAACAAGAACTCAAGTGTGGTGTCTCAAGAATTAATTTGCAATGTAGGCGAAAACTGCGGTGGAGTTTCTCAACAAAGTGACAGTATGGGAGTATATGAATTTCAAGAGTTCAATTCAAGTCTTGACAGCTTATGGCATGAGTGTGAAACAGAAAGTATGGGGTGTAAGGGACTGAATAGCAATGTTAGAGAAGGCCCCGTCGAAGTTCGTCAACAAATTGGCGAATTAGGAGCATATGAGCATAATGAGCTCAAGGTTTCGACGGGTTTTCAAAGCTTAGGTCACAAGCCTGAAACCAGAAGTCTTGGGTCTAACGAAATGACTTACAATGCAGGAGAAAGGGCGAACAAAATTCCCCAACAAAATGATGAATTAAGAGCATATGAGCATCAAGAGCTCAAGACTTCGCATCTTGGATGTGAAACAAGAAGCATTGCATCTCAGGGACTATCTTGCAGAGTAGGAGAAAACCTTCTCCAAGTGATTGACAGAGATAGCATGGAGAATTCTGATGTTATGGGCTTGAATCATGGAGGCTTCGGATCAATGAGGAAGGAGAAGGAATGGAAGAGGACATTAGCATGCAAGCTTTACGAGGAACGGCAGTCGGTTGATGGCACAGAAGGGATGGATCTACTGTGGGAGGTTTATGAGGTTGATTCTGGGAAGGCGAAGGGGAAGAACAAGAAGGAGAAGAAGGTCAAGAAAGAAGACATTGATGACGATGAGGAAGAGGAGGAAGAGGACTTGGATTCCCAATTGTGCTGCCTACAAGCTTTAAGGTTTTCCACAGGGAAGATGAATTTGGGGATGAGGAGGCTGAATTCAATGAGGATTTCCAAGGCCTTCAAAGGAATAGGATTGTTTGTGAGGAGAGAGAGGAAAATCTTTTAGGTATGTGGGTGTTTAAATGTATGCTTGTTTATTTGAGAACTGTATGTTAATTTCATATTTACACGAATCTTTGCTTTGCAGCCTTCACTTGATTTTGCCATACTTATAAATATGTCATTCATATCACTTCTTAAAAGAAAATCATTTGTTCAAAGTAAATAAAGAAACAGAGTTCCTCAACAAAATTCCTATAAATGATCCACCACAGTAAAATAAAAAAATCCCACAAGGAATTTATATAAGATCTTGCATAATTTTCATGCTCCTTGGGCAAGTTCTTGTGAAGGGAGGCAGATAGGCAGAGAAATATTAGCTATCTCACTGCTTGTCCATTGATATGAACATCATAAGTGATTAGAGATTCTGATCATCCATGTGAAAGGATAATTAGATAAAATGGTTGGCATTTTAAATCTTTTAAGGTCAAATGGACCAGTAAACAGATTTTTCTTTTCACCTAATTTCTCTGCGAACTCTACTGGATTCACTATGATACCCGGACACTTCAAGCTAAGAATTGTATCCATATTATATTGTAATTGGTGCCAAGGATGAAAATAGCGGTTGCGGCGGGCGTAGCGGCCCGCCGCCAAAACGCTACGAAGCGGGGGATACGTAGCGTAGCGGGGATACGTAGCGGCGTAGCGGTGCGATTTGAAATAATCGCCCAAAAAATCTAAAAAAATTCCAGAAAATCCAGAAATTGTAAAATGAAAGAATATGTGGTTCTTTTGCAAAAGTAAGTAAGAAAAGTGGGTGTAGCGGTGCCCTCAATATATGAAGTCCTGTATCGCTGAATAAATAGAAAATAGTAGTAATTATTAGTTTTTTCACATGTATTCATGTTTCTTAATCAAAAGTAATGGAAAGCTCATAAAAAAAAAAAACTAGAACATAAAATAAAGGCATAAGACTTAAGAGTTAGGTCATTACTCATTAATGAACATTGAACAATTAAATATCAATACTTCAACATTCTAGGTTCAAACTCAATCAAGTGAATGAACTATGAAGTGATCAATAATCAATATTCAACACCAATTTAAAAATGACAGAGTAGAGAGTTAGTGAAGGAAATAGGAATACCTTAGTCACCAGCACAATGAGGGTTCTTTATAAAATAATTTAATTAAGACCAATTTGAAATCTAGTAGTAATAGGTAACTATATCTTTACTACTATACAATTTCAAACATAATTAAACAGGTTTAATATCTTATCTAGCAAGTTATGATAATAATAGACATCCAAGCACAAAAATGGAAAGACAACCAGCAAAAGAGTCTTAGCTATTATGGTCAAGTATGATCCTTTTATCTTCTTGATTGCCACTTTTTCAAAAACATGCGCTTCGCAGAGGGGGTCTGGGGGATTCCCTTGCGGGGGTCGAGCTGACCGGTCAGCTCGCGGGGGCCCAGGGGGCAGCGACCCGGGACACTCAAGCTAAAGACTACCCTCGCCCTATCATATATATTGAATGGTGCTTCAATTGTATACGTAAAATCCAAATCTCTGCAGTATTTCATGACAATAACCATGCCATATACATCCTGTATCTAGGCATCATAGCTGGATGACTGGTCAGTGCCAATCTTGGACAGAACAGGCTCTAAACTCTTTGTATGTTCAAAATAATCAATCCTCATGTAACATGAACAGGATTTTTCTTTTCCCTTAGAAGCGACAAAGGAGAGATATTAACTGAAATGGAATCTGTACAAAGACAATGGGCATCCTGATATTAGCTTTGATTTAAACACTCACTCCTTTTGCCAATGAATCTGCCCTGGGATTCCATTGTCTTGGGATGTGGGCAAAGTAAGTGTCCACATTGGATAGTAGAAGTCTACTCTCATTTTTCTGTCTGCCGATTTTCAAGGTGGTAAAGCTGTGCCTTGGGCCCATTTTATGGTGTTTCTTGAATCAGCTTGAATGAGGGCCCCTTTGCTCTCTATGCAACGAATATTTTTAGAATTCACAGCAAAGTGGGTTTTAGCAGAGGAGTACTAAATGGGCAAAGGATGAATGGTTTAAGGTGGAGATGTGGATGAGACCATCACTTCTCTAAGACTTAATTTACTCGGGTGATTGGGTAAAAAATAATTTCGACGGAGATTATTGGAAGGCTTTTATGAACTTGCCTTCAAATCATCTAATTTCAACCACTTTGATAGGGAGGTATTTCTTTAGGATCCAAGGAATTCGATTCCTGTTAAACAAATGGGCCCTAAGTGTGATCCCTTGAATTCCAAGAATTATTATACTCTATTTCACTACATGCATTGGACTTCTCTTCATGAGTTGTATAAAAAATAAATAAATAGAAGTCAATGCATTAGCATGGCACAAGCAAAAGAGAGAAGAAGACAAACCACTCTCTTAGCATAAATGGTTATTATCAGCACATTATCAGCAAACAGATTTTAGGCTTCAAATGTATTGTCGTCATCATCATCATCTTTGTTGTTGTTGTTATTGCGGTCACTTATGCAACTGCCGCGGTTATCATCATTAGAATAAGCTAAATAAACCCATTGATCATTAGATGGGATCAATTGCATATGAAGGGATTATTTAGCCATCTAACTGTAAAACAAAACATTCTAAACTGTTTTCCATCTTCGTCACAAAAGTTTTCAGTTACATTAAAAGAAAGACATTTCAAGGACATCCTATGGGTGTCTAGATATGACCTAGACTCCATCATGTATTGTAATTTATTTATCTGTTAATCTCGTACCCGAACAAAGGGGGAGGGTGACTGATTAAAAATAAAATAAGGGGGGAGGGTGTAAAAATTTGTGCCCCAAGTATATGGGACATGACTTCGTTGATCATGCATGACAATGAAGAGTGACCAAAGTTACACGTTTCCTCTGCCCAATCTCAAGTCATATTAATGCTATCCATTTTTCTTATCAGTAATATTGATGCTAGCCTTTACTAATTTTACTGCATATGCTACTCATGTACAAGACCAGGCTACTGTTTCTTTTTTTCAAAGTTAAAAGTCAATAAGATACCTTTAACTCTTTGCCTCTTTCTGGTCAGTGTAAATGGGAAACTATGTGCCTTGGCCACTCCTCTCTAAGGAACCCATCACCATATGTTTTTCTGTCGACACCATGGATTCCACTACAGCCCCCCTCTCAATGCATTTGACTCTCTCTCTCTCTCATACGCAGAGTATCCAATGTTTGTCATTTTTAGATGCATCCAGTTATGAGATGTGGAATGAACGAATCACGGGTTGGCCATGCCACACCTTTTTGGATGATCCCAACTACTGTCTGATTGTATTTTTTCCCCCTTTCTCACTCTGGTTCCAGTTGGGTACATGGTGGATCCGCGCCTGAACCCAATCCTGTCTTGGAGACTCATATCCGATTGGATTAACCATTGGATCCATAGAACTTAAATCTAGACCGGCTTGTCAAAGGGGCCAGAACCAAGTAAACACCTGTTATTTTTTGTGGGCGAGGTCCTTTGGACAGAGAGGTAAGAGGTTCCATTGCCATCTCATGGTTATATTTGTTGATCTCAGAAAAAAGGAATGGCCCAAGCCAAAATAAGTATATAACTAAACACCCATTTTGGTGTAGGTGTAAATGGGAATGCCAGGCTAAGATTCAGCAACCTATGATACCTAGATGTTCAAAAGATGAACATGGGTATGTAACGTATGTAACGTATGTTCCACTTCAACCGGATATATATAAATTGTGTCTAGACATAAAGCTTTGGATTGTCAGTGATGAGGCTGCCACAAACATGAAAAAAATAATTAAGCAATGGATGGGTTCAAGCACCATGTGTGGAGACCAAGAGATCAACCCCAACCCCATATAAGGCTAGGATGGTTTGGATATTCTACATCTCTTTTTTTTTTTTTTTTTGGTAATCCAACCAAGGGGGCTCGAACCAAGAGAGAGCCGGAAAGATAGTCCACACAAGCGGGAAGAATGCCCACACAAGTGGAAAAGAAGCCCGCACAAGCGGGAAGAAAGCCCACACAAGTGGAAAAATGTTGCGTACCCAATGTTCGAACCCTAGCAGCAAGGTGATAATTGCCGCCACTTACAAGTGAGGTAATTGGCCGTTCTCTATTTTCTTCATTTAGTTCTCAAACAAGCATAGCTGGTCATGGGTGGATTGCCTAGTTCCAATCCCCACGTGCGACAGAAGTTTAAATATCTCCCCTTTGTTGCATCCTATATCGTGGGTGGGTCCTACCCACGTGTTATCACCCATGGGCCCAGTTATGGATGCCAACATAAACTCCATGCTCTCACCCAATCCATGCCATGCCTGGTTGCATGTGATTCTGGTTTTCCCCTCCATCCCTTTTTGTTTACGAGAGATACAATGTGAACACCTCTTTGTGGACATTGCTCCACATGTGGGATGACCTCTAAATTCAGAAATCCAGGTTGTAGATTTGAGAGGGTTCACAAGTGGATTTATCTCCTAAAGAAATGTCCATTTATTTGCTTTTTTATAAAATGAAAAATCTTGTCTACAGGTCTCTAATTTGTCATCAACCGACTAAAAATGTCCAATAAATCCATGTTGTGCGCGTGCATGCGGAAGCGTGAAACCTATGATCGATCAACATGCCACACAAGAGAGACGAGGATTTTACGTAGTTCGGTAAAACCGCCTACGTCCACGACAAGAGAGCAACATTCGCGACTCTCTGCATAGTCTAGGGTTACAGATTATATGATATATAGTCTTCACTTTCTTGTTCTCTAAGAAAGCCCCGGTACAAAAACCAAAATACCTTTGACTCTAAACCCGGTCATTGGCTAACCCAATGGACCAATCCGGTAAACTAGGAACACAAGACATAAACCCAACAATCCCATTAAAGTACTTAGGTGTCTTTAATGAAATCTTTCATTATCAAACAATGGCAGCTTTTGTGCTTGGCAAAATTTCAATTAATCGATCCTTAGAATTTGGTTGCCTTGCACTCAGCTTGGTTATGGAAAAAAAAACAAAACAAAACAATTTTGTACAGGTTTCTAAGTTATTTCGACATACTAACCCTGGGCTTTATTTCAGCTGTTCTTTAGTGGTTTTGACCCTGACCATTCTGATACATGAAAGTGTGTATATGAATTTTGAAGTAACACACTCATGTCTCTAAGCAGTTGAGCTACAACTGAAACATTAAAATAAGCTAATTAGATGCATGTATGGACTATAGATTAAGGGTCCCCAAGAAATCACATGTGGATATATCCAATCATCTGATCTAAAGTGATGTTTGTTTTCTACTTTAAAAGTTCTTTACTTTGTGTTTCGAATTTCCATGACAAGAATAATAAGGTGTTGTGATCATGGATTTTTAAAACAGCTGAATTCTAAATCATATTGATCAAGATAAATGCTGATTTTCTACTGATTTAATTAGTTCAAACCCCAGTATTCTTTTTTCTTCAGCTTGATGTTCTATCTTGTTGTCTTGTTTGCATCTAGATGCCTTCAAAATAATTAAAAGTTTTCAATTCTTTAACTACATCAACTTTTCATTTTTCTTTTTTTTTTTTCTGTTGGAAAAGAGAGGCCCAAACGATTTTAGATACCACTCTAGAAATAATATATCAACTGATTCTCAAATGTTTAAGCTTTTGGCCGACACAAGGAGCAACTAAGTATTAACACCAGTGCAGATTAGGAATGAGATTTTTTCCGAGTACCCAATAAATTTGTGGGCTATACTAAGCAGTAAATAAATAAATCCTCAAAGATTGGGAAGAATGAGATACATCTTGATAGGCCGAAGATATTTTGGTTTCAAAACTAAAAGCACAGTTAAATTTGACCATCAAACTTTCAAATGCCAAAATACTCAATCCTACACCAAATTCTTTCTTACTTTCCACCAAAATATGCTACAGTATGCTAAAACTACTCCAGAATATGGTAAAATGCGGTAAAAATACAGTATGGGAACCTGATATTTTGAAAAAAAATGAATATTTTCTCATCAGTCTTCTGAATGAAATGTTCAAAGGGACATTTGTTTTAATATGGAAAATATGGGCAGTTAGCATTCAACATGAAAGAGGGTAATTTGCCTGGATCTTACAAACAGGTAATATCTGGGTCGCACCTGCAAATGTCATCAGTGATCTCAATGCATAAATGAAAAAAGGATGAGAATAATGAGATAAAAGAAATAATAGGAACCAAGGCCAATTGCAGAACATTTGGCCACAGTGTGCATGACATGAATGCACCTCAATCCAGACTTGTCCAGACTGGGGCTCATTGTTGATATAACACATCTGCAAATGCCAATGCTGGGGCGGTTCTCACCACCTGATTATGTGCATGAGTTGTTTGGTTTGGACAGCTAACTATTTTTAATTTTTGGTGAATCCATTTGATGTGCACAGTGCACCAATCATTGGCATCTTTACATTCTAATCCCAAGACTATAAGGACTAGTCCCATGGACTCACATTCTGTATCATTTACATCTCTGAGCTTCAAAAACAAGAATATCATTCAACTTGCTCTTGCAGATGCATCTCAGTTGTGGGACCTCGATTAGGACAGGTCAGTGTCTCGCTTAGAGATGCATAGACATGCACACTTGGGAGTTCTGAATATGGAAAGATGGAGATGTGGATATTCACCTTGGCATACCTTAAAATGGGGAGAAAACCCATGTATAGTACTGTGAAGCCTACACTCATTGTGAGTTTGATGCGTCAGCCAACATGGGTGATTCCTTCGGTGGGCCACTACCCATATCCTTTGTCTTGTGAAGAAGAAAAGTTCCTGAAAGTATAGTCACAAAGCCACACAATTCTGTCGCAATCTGCGATGCATTTTGCGAGTCCCAATCCTGGAACAGAAACAAGTAGAATCCCTAGTAAAGACAATGTGGAAATCATAAATGATTTAGGGATATGGATGGTAGGAAAAGGTTATGCACTTCGGAAAGCTTATCTGATTGGTCCACAAAGGATCGAACATGCCCAGCACCACTCGATTTAATGGACTATTTCTTATTAATGTGGATATTTATCTTGCATCTTGAATGTTCCTACCTGATGGTTGTTGATTGAATGGTTGGGATTTTCCTGTAGGGGATATAATTTTGGGGCATGTCAATCCAAGTGGACACACCCAAATAACAATATGGACAAACTCAAGGCCCATGAATCACATTATTCATCTCTTGCAATTATGAAAGTCTGCACAACATTTCATAAAAATATTTAATAACTGATTGATTCAAACAATGAATTACTGCTATCATTATCATTGTAGCCATCATCGTTTTCATCATCATCTTAGCCATATCCTATCAATCTGGAGTTGTGCATTGATCAACTTCTAATTCTAAATTAATAAGATGTAAAATAGCATTCATGGAAGCTGTTGAGGAATTGACTTAAATATTAACAAAAACAGGACAAAGCGTTCCATGTGAATGAACACAATCTTATTATTTGGTAGTGTTCATGTCAACTAAAAAAATAGTAGATAGCATTTCAAATATTAAATATGTTTCTACTTTTCTAAGATGTATGCAAGCTATGAATAAAACTCAACTCGGCTTACTGAAGCTAGCTTAAAGATAATAAACCATGGTGAATGTATTGCAGACCAACACCAATGTTGATAACTTAGTCATGATAATAGATACAGCCCTTGATCATTAACCACTACAAACTTTCACAGGGAAATGCAATCGTGATATGACTTCAAGGAACATTAGAGTGTGCTGTCATGTGTTTTCAGTTCTAAGCATTAGGTTTTTGTGGGAAAGGGATAAAAGGCTGGGTACCGCTTTTGGTTTCTGTTTTCAAGTGCACTGTTTAAGTCTCTCTCTGCTTGAAGAGAGATTTGAACTCACGCTCTCCCGTCCCTATTTGTTTACACGAGAAGAATGAAAGAGTAGGGTTCACATCAAGAATAAAATCAAGAGCAGGGGGTGGAGAGTAAAAGGCACTACATTTCAAATGTTTACTCTAACACTGCTTTATTATGATTTTTTGGGTGGGGGCAGGGTCGGTGTTGTAGAGTAATTACTTTATGTCAAATCAAAACTTTACTCTACCCTCCCCTTTTCATCCAAACACCCAAGAGAAAATTTTTGATCACATCAGTGATTACTCTACTGTTACTTCTTCCATCCAAACACCTAGGAGTAACAATCTCTGCTAAACAAACAGGTAAATCCAACTTGTCAAATGTGATTAACCTTCTGATAGATATTCAAAGGAGTCATTAGGATATACAAAGGTCCATTAAAAAATAACCTAGCGACACTAAGCGTTACGCAGTTGACCAATTACCACTAAAGGAGATTTGAATCAACTCCACAGCTAGTTGAAAGAGTACACCTGTTCTTATGTTTGACAAGTAAATGACGCAGTCTAGTTTATTATAAAAGAACAAAGAAGTTCCTAATTGGGTTTCAGAATATCTTGAGATTGATTCTACAATTGACTTTTGTCCTCTGGTTCTGGGCCTCTGGCCCACATTCAGTAACAGTATGCTCATATGGTCCGTTTTGATTCCAAGCATGGGGTGCCATGGAAATTCAAAATCACCTTAGATGCGATATCCTTTGTCAATAAAAATGAGATCAACACTGTAAATTAAATGTAGAAGTGGAGAAAAATGGAATTCCATTCACCAATGAATTACCTTGAACATTATCACACTAGCAATGATGGTTAAAGAAGTGAACATCACATAGTACACAGGAGATACGACAGCAGAGTTGAATAAGTCTAATGCCTGCGTGAGAAGAACCAAATAACAAGATTTAGCATTTACACATGTAAACAAAATAAAATGCCTTTAGACACAAATGCCTTGCCAAATTATATTAGAAATGACAAGTTATGGAGTTTTTTATTTTTTATTTTTTTGCATAGAAATGATCAGTGTTTTGGGTAAGTTGGGTTCTACAAGGTGATTTTAATACCATAAGATTCTCCAATGAAAAGACAGAAGGAACCAGAATCACTGCGAGTATGTGCAATCTTGGGGTTGATTGGATCGTTAACTTAATTGATCCAACATCTGATAGAAGTAAGTTTATGAGCTTGAACAAACATCAATTAAACTTAATTGATCCAACATCAGATAGAAGTAGATTTTTGCTTTCAGATTCTTTGGATACTAAATTCCCCTTATCAATGGTGTAGATGTTGCTGGGTTCTCCTTCTGATCATGACTCCTGTCATGCTTAATTCTTTTGCAATAGAAAGGGACAAATACCATTTTGATTTGGATATATGTGGCTTGAATTGAAGTCTCTCCTACCAAACTTGATAGACAAATGGTGGAAAGAGTTCCACATTGCTGGGTAAGCTGGATATCTATTCTCGAAGGAGTTCAAGTATATTGAAATTTAAGAAATAAAAATGGAAGAAATCGATAATATAGAGGAGAAAATGAAAGTAATTATGCATTAGCTTTTGGCAGTAGAACAAAAAGAACTTTATCCTTCGTCAATTGTCAATGGTGGAATTACTTTGAAAAAAGAATTTGGTTTATTTTTTTATTCGATTTGAGGATAAGAAGGTAAAGAGAAAAAGTAGCAGGATATTCCAAGAAAACAGTAGTTTCATTTATATCACCAGAAATACATTGCTATACAATGGCAGTACAAAATGCATAGGATACTTTTTTTCTTTAAAATTGAAGTCATGCAGTGTTATTATTTTAGTAGTGAACTAAAATTATTTCAGAATCTTAGTAGAATGACTTTTTATATGTTTCACAATGATCTTCCAGATTACCTTGTTCAAATAGTTAATCTGCAAGAGACAACAGATCACAACAACAATGGTGAAAATCCAAGTCTGGAAGAAGACAAACTGATTTGCTCCTTCAACTGTTAGCTTTATAGCAATTCCTAATGCCTTCACACTCATAACCTGCACTTGAAGAAGTAATGATCTAATGAAGTATTCAAAAGTATGCTCAGCAAAAAGTGGCCATCAAAATTGAAAAAAAGATGAGCATTATGCAAAGCATACCGTAATGGAGCCCATGAGTGAGCAAATTCCGATGTATACAATCATATGTTTTTTCCCATAACGCGGAGCAACCATGAAAATGAGGATAAGAACCAATACCAGAACCAGAATAGCGTAAACGATGAAACCTGTAAAATCCAAGGACTGTTTTTTTAAGTTTGAAAAACTCAAAGCATAAGCTCCATTGAGAGTTTGGTAAAATGTAGACAATCATGACGAACTAGCTGAATGGTAATTCAGATTGAATAACAAGTGGAACACTACTAGGTCTTGTATTGTATGGCATAGAGAAACAAAACTTGGTTTTTGGTTTATTCATTTTTCATTTGTTTCACATTACCATTATAGAACAAACTACATAGTAAATAACAACCCATTTTGAGAAATCATATATTCGTGTGTAGGAGAAGTATCAGGAAAAGCTTGGTCATTCTGGAGCACAGAATGGTCAAGCTTATGGAGACACAAGTACCCCATCGATTAATCCAAACCACTCACTGTCTAACATGGAACCACCCTCCAACCCACACCCACACAAAAAAGAAATGAGCACTAATCAAATTTTGATTATGAAAATTTTGAATTTTTTCTTGGCCTTGAACTGGTCATGCAAAAATGTATACACACTCACTTTATCTAACATCGAAAAATTGTTTGACTTTGAAGCCTTCAAAACCACCCTTCCTTGATCAAATGATCCCAATATTTGAAAAACATATCATGAGTACGCACACAAAAACTGCTGATCATCAAAAGACTCAAGACTTGCACTGAAGGGTGAGTTTGACTAGTAAAACAAGGTTTGGCCCATGAAATTAGCTGCAAATGGGCCAAAATTATATAGCATTTTGATCATCTCTAAAGAGATTCCCTACGATATATAGCAATAACAATAATAAATCTAATAAATGAAAAAAAAAAGATATAGACACTAGAAGTAGCATGGGTAAAAAGGAATTAAGACCAGGAAATGGGGTACAGTTGCCATCCATCCCTATCTTCCCATATAAATTGCTTGAGATGGGATGGATCTTTGTACCTTGGAGATCCTTCCAATGATACATAATATGGGAAGATCCAACGAGCGGATGAACAGTTATGGCCTCCAGAAGTTGGCGTTAGCGTTATGCAAAGTGCTTGGTGTCTGCCATTTGGTGCCCAGGACAGCAGGCAAGAGGACTGGCATATGTCATAAATATTATGGTGTAGGATCCCTTTTTGGCCGGAGATTATCCAGCGCAAAAGCGTCCCAAACTCATTTCTGCCGCAAAGGGATGCCAAAAACCTATAAATTGGACTCCTTGGCCTCATTCAAGGGAGAGAACTCTGCAGACCTCTCTCTTTTTCCTTTTTTCTTTCTTCAACTACTCCATTAGAAGAGTGCTTGAAAAGTAGGAGGAACTTGAGGGGTCCCCCCAAAAGTCTGCTTTTATGCACTCTTAGGATTGTAAAAGGGATATCAAGGACCTTTGATCTTTGGTCTTGGGTTCAAGAATTGAATGTCATTATGCCCAATGGCGGGGATTTTAACATGGTGCGATCTCCCCAAGAGAAAATGGGGGGCTCTTTCTTGTCTCGTAGCATGGCAAGGTTTTCAGATTTTATCGAAAGTAATGAGTTCATAGATTTGCCTCTTTCTGGGTCAAAGTTTACTTGGTCTAATAACCAGGTTAGAGTGGCTATGAGCAGGATTGACCGCTTCTTGGTGTCTAAGGATTGGGAAGAATGTTTTGCTGCGGTTGTTCAAACAGCTTTGCCTAGAGGTACATCAGACCATAGGCCTATCAAGCTTAGCTCTAATGAGGTTGATTGGGGTCCAAGACCTTTTAGGTTTGAGAATTGCTGGTTATTGCATAAGGACTTTTTACCGTTAGTCAAAGGTTGGTGGGAGCAGTCTGATGTGCAAGGTTATGCGGGTTTCAGGTTAATGAAAAAACTTCAAATTCTCAAAGGTAAGATCAAGATGTGGAATAAAGAGGTGTTTGGGAGGCTTGAAGCTTCTAGAATTTCAGCAGTCAAGGAGATTGAGAAGTGGGATTTATTAGAGGAAAATAGAGGTTTGAATCAGGAAGAGAGAGAGGCCAAGGAAGCTTTTGTCAAAAAAATTTGGGATCTGGACCGTTTGGAGGAAATCTCTTGGAGGCAAAAGTCTAGAGCTCTGTGGTTGAAGGAAGGGGATAGGAATACCAAGTTTTTTCATCGAGTAGCCAATGCTAGAAAAAGGATAAACTTCATTGGTAAAATTCGAAGAGGTAACAGTTTCACCAGTGTGCCTGTTGAAGTCAAAGAAGGGATTGCTTGCCACTTTGAGAGTTTGTATTCAAGTGAAGCCTTTCCAAGGCCTACCCTGGATGGGATGTCCTTCCCTGTTATGTCAGATAGTGATAAGAGGTGGTTGGAAAGAGAGTTTGAGGAAGAAGAGATCAAAGCAGCTTTGGTTGAATGTGGGGGAGATAAGGCGCCAGGGCCGGATGGATTCAATTTCTCTTTTCTTAAGGCGGCTTGGGATGTAGTGAAACGAGACTTCGGCGACATGTTGTCAGAGTTTCATAAGAGGGGTAGATTGAGCAAAGAGATCAATGCAACTTTTCTGACTCTAATTCCGAAAGTTCTTAATCCTGATGATCTGAGGGAGTACAGACCTATAAGTTTGGTGGGCTGTGTGTACAAGTTGTTGTCAAAGATTTTGGCAAATAGGTTGAAGAAGGTCTTGCCATCTATTATAGGCCCTTTTCAAGGGGCTTTTGTGCAAAACAGGCAAATCCTTGACGGAGTTATTATTGCTAATGAGCTCATTCACAGCCGAAAACAATCTAAGAAAGCAGGGGTTATCTTTAAAGTAGATATGGAAAAGGCATACGACCATGTGGATTGGGGCTTTGTGGATTACATGTTAAGGAGGTTTGGTTTTGGGGGAAGGTGGTGTGCTTGGATTCAGGAATGTATTTCATCTCCTTCTTTCTCTGTCTTGGTCAACGGTTCTCCTTCACGCCTGTTCAAAGCTTCTAGGGGGCTTAGACAAGGCGATCCTCTCTCTCCCTTCCTATTTACCATAGTGGTGGAAGCTCTCAGTGCTCTACTGTCCAAGGCCAAGGAGTGTGGGATCTTGGAAGGCTTTGAGGTTGGCAGAGGGGTAGAAGTTATTACTCACCTTCAATTTGCAGATGATACCATTTTGTTTAGTTCTACAAGATGGGAGGAGGTTGTAGTCTTAAAGAGGATTCTCAGGTGCTTTGAGCTTTGCTCAGGTTTAAATATAAATCTTTCCAAGAGTCTAATGGTGGGGGTTGGGGCGACGGATGAAGAGATTCAGACTTTAGCATCTAAGTTTCACTGCAAATCTGGTAAATTGCCTTTGCTTTATCTGGGTTTGCCTATTGGGGGCAAAGTAAGATCTAAAGAGGTGTGGAATCCAGTGGTAGAAAATTTCAAGAGAAAATTGTCTATGTGGAAAAGAAATTATCTTTCCTTAGGAGGTAGAGTCACCTTAATCAAAGCTTCCTTATCTAATTTGCCAGTTTATTATATGTCCTTGTTGCGTATGCCGGTGGCAGTCAAAGAGAAGTTGGACCGATTAAGGAGGGACTTTCTGTGGGGAGGGAGGAGTGACAAAAGGAAGTTGCATCTTGTTAAGTGGGAGGATGTGGTCAGGTCTATGGCTGCTGGGGGATTGGGGTTGTGTAACTTGGAATTCAAAAATTGGGCTCTTTTGGCTAAGTGGTGGTGGAGGTTTGGGGATGAGAGGGAAGCTTTATGGAGGAGAGTTATTAGAGCTAAATATGGAGAAGATATTTGGGGTTGGGAGCCTAGTAGAGTTTCTAGGCATCGTTTGTCGGGTCTATGGGGTAATATTCTGAGGTTTGGAGATCCGTCTTTTGCGGGGGGAGAGTTATTTAGGAGGGGGGTTGGTTTCAAAGTGGGGGAGGGAAGTCGTGTTCGTTTTTGGGTTGATCATTGGGTAGGGCTGGGTCCTTTGTCCTTCTCTTTTCCTAGATTATTTAGATTGGTGGTCAACAAGTGGGCCTCGGTCAAAGATTATTATGTGGGTGAGGGGGGGTTTGGGTCTTGGGATGTATCCTTCAGGAGGGTCTTGCGTCCTTTTGAGGAGTCTGAGTTTGGGTCTTTGAAGAATCTTCTTTCTAACGTCTTCTTTTGCAGGGATGTTGTCGATTCTCGCATTTGGATGCCTTGCCCCTCCGGTGCTTTTTCTTGTAAGTCCTTTTATAAGGAATTGGAGGGCTTTCCAAGTACCAAAGCTTCAGCTTCTTTGGCTTGGTTAGGCTTGGCTCCTCCTAGGGCGGAGGCTTTCATGTGGTTGGCTTTATCCGGAAAAGTTTCTACGGCAGACAATCTCAGAAGAAGAGGGCTGACTTCAGTGGCTATTTCTGACATATGCGTGTTGTGTGGGAAGGTCAATGAGACGGTGGACCACTTATTTGTGCATTGCGAGTTCTCTTATTCTTTGTGGTGTAGGTTTCTAGTGCGATGTGGTGTTCTTTGGAGTCTCCCAAGGTCGTTGGTTGGGTTAGTTGAAGCGTGGAGGTTTTCTTCTTTTTTTGGTAGTGGTTTGATTCTCTGGAGGATTATTCCTTTTGCTATTTTGTGGGCCGTGTGGAAAGAAAGGAACAATAGAATTTTCAGAGGGTCTTTGTTGCCCGTGGAAGAGTTAGAGCAATTGGTGGTGGTTCAAATTGCAAAATGGGCTTCCTTCAAGAAGGAGTTTGACGCTTCAAAAGTTTTTGGTGTGTTGCATAATTGGGAGGCTTCCTTATATTGTGGGGTGAAGAAGGTGAAAAAAGTGGTGCATTGGGCTCCTCCCAATGTTGGGGTGTTGAAGTTTAATGTGGATGGGGCAGCTAAAGGAAAACCTGGGCCAGCGGGTATTGGTGGTGTTCTTCGCGATAGTAGAGGGCTTGTGTTGGTAATGTATTCCAAGCATGTTGGGACTATGGAGTCTAATGAGGCGGAGGTGTTGGCTATCCTTGAAGCTCTTCGAATTTTTGCCTCTTCCTCATTTAATTCAAGGTTAGAGGTGGAAAGCGATTCTCTCAATGCTATTTCGTGGGTGTCTTCTTCGGCTGTCATTCCTTGGAGATTTCAATTTTACTTTAATGAGATTAAAGCTTTAGCTTCCTCGATTCAAGTAAAGTTTCAACACGTTGGGAGGTCGGCTAATGATTTTGCTGATTCGTTAGCTAAGCAAGGGGTGAATAGGTCTTCTAATTTGGTGGCTTTCATTGAGTGATGTTTCTTTGTCGTTTGCTTTTCCTTTTTCGTGGTATAATTCTTTTATACCATCGTGCTCTTTTTGTTTGTTCGTGTGGTTTCTTGTATTTGTCTTTCTCTTTTAATATAATTTATCGTTACTGATAAAAAAAAATATATAAATGAGGTCGCATCACAAGAGGAAACAGGCGTCCACATTTAGGCCCCTTCGCGATCACCGTCCCCGACACTTGATCCTGCACAACACAACCAGAGCGAGAAAATGAAACATTACAATTATCATCAATTAGTTGTCCAACAGACAGAAGATTTGTAGTAAGATGAGGAGATAGAAAGACTTTTGTGAGAGGTAAAGAATGAATGATATCACCAGTAGCTGTAATAGGAAGCTTTTGACCATCAGCAGTATGGACTTGCAAATTCCCTTTGTATGGTTGCAGGTTAGAGAGATGAGTGGTGGAGGAGGTCATGTGATTGGAAGCTCCAGAATCAATAAACCATATGGAAGAAGAGGAATGTTGGTTACCTGAAATGCCAAGTGCAGAAAAGGCATTGATGATCATTTGTTGAATAAGCTCAGGGGTAATCTGAGGAGCAGTAGTGGAGGCAGGAGGTGGCGAAGGCATGACTGGTGCGAAAGGACTATCACTGGAAGTAGTAGCATCAGTAGTGTTGACATGATATGCTCGTGGAGTGCGATTTTGTGGCCGCCGTTTGCATTCATTGATAACATGACCATTGGATTTGCAGTAATTACAAAACTTGGTCTTACACTGTGAGACATAGTGTCCATAACTCTTACAGCCAAAGCATTGGATTTTGCTGAGATCTCTTGCAGGAGTTTGTCTTTTAGCAGCAGCATTAGTATGATGAATGATCCATCCCGGACCGTGAGGGACACTAGGAGTGTAACTGGTAGTGGCAGCATATGCGACATCGGGAGAGATTCCGGAGGACTGTTGCTTCAGAACATGCTGAGTGAGCTGACTTTGTTCCTCTCGCAAGAGTTCATTAAGACACTCATTCAGGGATGGAGATGGAACCCTGCTCATCAGATTGGAACGAATGATCTCATATTCAGATCTCAATTTCATGAGGAACTGGTCTCTATGAGAAGTTGCCTGTAATTTTTGAATCTCAGAAAGAGCTGCCTCAGATACATTGAAGTATTTGATTTCATCATATTCTGCCCATAAATTGAGAAAACCCGTATAATAGTCCTGGATAGAAGAGGTGCCTTGGGAATACTGAGCAATCTCCAGTTCAAGGTGATATTGACGGGCAGAATTCCCTTGGTGATACACTTGTTTCAGATAATCCCACATCTCCTTGGAGGTCTTGTAAGGTTTGAGGTTCAGGATATATTGTGGTTCAACGGAACCAAGAATCCAGGTTTTTATCTTGGCATCCTTAGTATGCCAAGAGAGTATTTTTTTCTCATCTTCCTGAGGTCGTGGATCCCATCCGGAAACAAGTCCCCACATTTCCTTTCCTTCAAGATAGACTTGAAATTGATACGACCAGGAAGTATAATTCTTTCCATTAAATTGGATCAATTTAATTTCATGCTTTTCCATTTCAGTCAAACAGTAGATCTATCAACTGTGCACAAAAAAAATCTCACTGTTCTTAAATCAAACTGATGGATCAGATCACACACCAATCAGATCACAAATAATATGCTAGAGTGACCAGAACTGTTCCCAGAATGAGCAGTGCACAAAAATTGCAAACACAACCCAGACGACCCTGTCGTCAGTGTGTAGTTCTGTACGTGGGGTCCACAGATGGATCTAATTGAAGATCAGACCCGAAAATAGAGACTAGTATCCAATTCCCTTTCCAGCAGTACAAGTTTCAACCAGATCCAATCAGAATCAAGGATTCTGTGCGGCTGTGATGAAAACTATTTAAAGAAAGTAAATAATCATAAGATGGAACAAAACTCCTACCTCTGATCTCTGAAAAATACTGAAAAAATCTCCAAAATAACCAGAAGAGATGGACGATGTTGATCTGGGATGGGCCACTTCTGATCTTCAATTGATCTGGCGACTTCCAATGCTTGGAAGATGAAGAAAAATTCTCCAGAAAGTCTCTTAGAGACTATTACAACTTCCAATGCTTGGAAGATGGAGAGGACTCACTCAGAGGCACAGCTCTGATACCATGACAAGAACTCAAAAGAGAGAAATATTGGATTGTAATCTTCTATCTTCATTGAATGGACTAAGGATACATTTATACACATTTATTGAGCTAAAGTCAAGTAAAGGGGCTGCTTAAGTCAAGTAAAGGGGCTGCTAAAGTCAAGTAAAGGGAATTAAGTATGTACATGTGGTACATGTGGCTTTGACTAATGAGCCTAATTACAATCAAAGTCTAATCTTCTAGATACTAGGCCTAAATGGGCCTACAAGTTTGGGCTTGAAAAATATATAAATGAGGTCAAAGGGAATTTGCAAGTCCATACTGCTGATGGTCAAAAGCTTCCTATTACAGCTACTGGTGATATCATTCATTCTTTACCTCTCACAAAAGTCTTTCTATCTCCTCATCTTACTACAAATCTTCTGTCTGTTGGACAACTAATTGATGATAATTGTAATGTTTCATTTTCTCGCTCTGGTTGTGTTGTGCAGGATCAAGTGTCGGGGACGGTGATCGCGAAGGGGCCTAAATGTGGACGCCTGTTTCCTCTTGTGATGCCTTCCTCTCAGAATAAACAAATCTCCGCTTTTTCTTGTTTTTCTCCTCAAGATGTTTGGAAGCTCTGGCACAATAGATTAGGCCATCCTCATTCAAAATTGTTATCTTTGATGTTGAACACTGGTAGTATTAATGAAAATAAAACATCTTTTCGTCACATTTCTGATGAGTGTTCTGTTTGCAAACTTGGAAAAAGCAAAGTTCTTCCATTTTCTTCCAAATCTACTATGGCTTCAAATTGCTTTGACATTATTCATAGTGACGTCTGGGGGATTACACCTGTGATTTCTCATACACATTTCAAATATTTTGTCACATTTATTGATGATCATAGTAGATTCACATGGGTTTATTTCTTACATTCTAAATCTGAAGTCTTTGATATTTTCCAAAAATTCATGGCGTATGTTGAAAATCAGTTTTTTACTCGCATTAAAATTCTCCGATCTGATTCCGGAGGGGAATATATGTCCCATCAGTTTCAAACTTATTTGCAAAAACACGGGATTTTATCACAGCGATCGTGCCCTTACACTCCTCAACAAAACGGAGTTGCAGAACGTAAAAATAGACATCTCCTCGATACTGTTCGTTCTCTTCTCCTAGAATCATCAGTTCCCGCAAGATTTTGGCCCGAAGCGTTAGCCACTGCAGTTCACTTGATCAATCGCTTACCATCCTATCGCCTCACAAATCAAACACCATACTTTCGTCTCTTTCGTAAAGATCCTTCTTATACCCACCTGCGCATTTTTGGCTGTGTATGTTTTGTTCATCTTCCTCCGACTGAACGTACTAAATTAACTGCTCAGTCCGCCAAATGTGCATTCCTTGGCTACGCATCTCACCAAAAGGGGTATATCTGCTATGATCCTGTGGTCAATCGTCTTCGCATCTCTCGAAATGTCACATTTTTCGAAAATCAAAGTTTTTTTCCTAACCATTCCTCGGATTTACCATCATTTTCTCATCTACCAGATTTTTCTGACCCAATCTCTTCTCCACTCCTTATCTATGAACGGCGTCGTTATAAGGATGTTTCACTACTGCCTCCCCCTCCGGATCCCTCACCGGCACCTGATCTTGACCACGTTTCATCACTTGATGCTCCATCTCCACTTCAGCTTCGACGCTCTACGCGTCTCTCTAAGCCTCCAGAAAAATATGGGTTTACTCACAGCTCCTTGCTTGCTACTCTCTCCTCCATTGCCATTCCTTCTTCTTACTCACAGGCTGTGAAGCATGACTGTTGGCAAAAAGCTATGCACGAAGAATTAGCTGCTCTGCAGGAGAATCATACCTGGGATATTGTTCCATGTCCCTCATCTGCAAAACCTATTGGCTGCAAATGGGTTTTTTCAGTCAAACTTAAGTCTGATGGCTCGTTGGATCGATATAAAGCACGGTTAGTCGCACTGGGCAACCGACAGGAATATGGCATTGACTATGAAGAAACATTTGCTCCAGTTGCAAAAATGACAACAATCCGTACTGTTCTTGCCATTGCTGCTTCTCATTCATGGCCTCTTTACCAATTTGACGTCAAGAATGCCTTTCTTCATGGTGATCTCAAGGAAGAAGTCTATATGCGACTTCCCCAAGGCATTATGGGTGTTTCGGCAGGAGACTGCGCACGCTTAAGACGATCTCTATATGGTCTTAAGCAAGCTCCGCGTGCTTGGTTTGAGAAATTTAGAGATGCTCTCCTTCATCTACAGTTCTCTCAAAGTTCCTCTGATCCTTCTATGTTCCTTCATCGCTCCTCAAAAGGGATTACTGTCCTCTTGGTATACGTGGATGATATCATCATAACTGGGACAGATTCTGCCATGATCACCTATCTACAGGCATCCTTACATGAATCTTTTCATATGAAAGACTTAGGGCCACTCACATATTTTTTAGGCCTTGAGGTTCATCAGTCAGAAAAAGGTCTTATCCTAAATCAACACAAATATGCTATGGATCTTATTGAGACGGCTGGCCTTCAAAACTCCACTCCTGTAGATACACCTGTTGAGGCCAATCTTCAACTTGCACACGATACGGGTGATCTTCTTCCTGATGCCACAATGTATCGCCGGTTAGTCGGAAGCTTGATCTACTTGACTATCACTCGGCCTGATATCTCATATGCGGTGAATCTGGTTAGTCAGTTCATGACACAACCTCGCCATCTCCATCTTGTTGCTGTTCGGCGCATTCTTCGCTATGTTCTTCATACACCATCTCGTGGCCTTTTCTTTCCTGTGGGCAATTCGACTTCTCTCATAGCTTATTCAGATTCTGACTGGGCTGGATGTCCTGATAGTCGACGGTCTACCACGGGTTGGTGCATGTTCTTAGGGGACTCATTGATCTCCTGGAAGTGTAAGAAACAAGATAAAGTCTCCAAATCATCCACAGAAGCGGAATATCGTGCTATGTCGGCTGCCACATCTGAAATTGTCTGGCTTCGGGGTCTTCTTTTTGAGCTTGGATTTCCACAATCTGGCCCTACACCTCTCTATGCAGACAATACCAGTGCCATACGGATTACTGAAAATCCTGTCTTCCATGAACGCACAAAGCATATTGAAGTGGCTTGTCATTACATACGTGATGAATTTGTGCGTGACGCAATTACTCTTCCTCATGTTCCTACCGGACTTCAAATTGCAGATATATTTACCAAGGGACTTCCTCGGCCACGACACCAATTCCTAGTTGGCAAATTGATGCTCGTGGATTCACCCGCATCAATTTGAGGGGGGGTGTTAATGAGGATGTTTCAAGCCCAAACTTGTAGGCCCATTTAGGCCTAGTATCTAGAAGATTAGACTTTGATTGTAATTAGGCTCATTAGTCAAAGCCACATGTACCACATGTACATACTTAATTCCCTTTACTTGACTTTAGCAGCCCCTTTACTTGACTTAAGCAGCCCCTTTACTTGACTTTAGCTCAATAAATGTGTATAAATGTATCCTTAGTCCATTCAATGAAGATAGAAGATTACAATCCAATATTTCTCTCTTTTGAGTTCTTGTCATCAACTACATCACTCATATAAATGAGGTGTCAATCAGATCACTCGTATAAATGAAATGAGCTACACATTAGTGGGGCCAACGAGGGCCTCCCAATGATCAAGCAAACCTCCTCACAGTCACTAAGCTCCATGAATTGGCTCTCCCAGATATGATATCACAACTTATTTTTACTGCTGGATAGAGGCACCCTCTTTTTCTAACACTTCTTTTATCAATGATCTTGAGGCCTTATCATCCACACAAAAGAAATCCATCAGGCTGATTTTTTCTGTAGCCCTTCTGCATGCTGCAGCTTCCAATTCCCAACCCCGTGGCCTGGAGTATATATTATTATGTAATGGAAACTCAAAAGATGTTTATTATATATATATATATCAAGGTTACCCAGAATTCAAATAAATTTCCAAAAGTTGATCTACACAGCCCCGGTAATGTATGTGACACATGACCAAGAATGTTTTGGATCCTTCCATAAAACATTCTAGTAAGAACAGAACCATTTTTCCTTCCATGGATTTGAAAAACCAGTTTGCAGAAGTATATAGCTTCCTGCCTTTTCCATCCAATTGTTTCAGGTCTAACCTCAAATGCATGGTTAAAAATTATCCTTTCTAGCAATATTTCCTGGAAACAATACATCCTAACAGAGAACAAGGGATGAATGTCAAAAGTACTTCTATAAATAAATTTCATTTAAGACTCTAAGGTGCATTTTTTGATAGATGTAGCTTAACTTCCAATCAGTTAGAATCTTTTCCCAGAATGGAGTGTTGCCTGTTATGATTGTGTGTTTGGGGATACATGAAAGTTGTAACTTAGATCAGATGGGATGTCGTTCTGTGTCTTCCACACCAAATCAGTACAAGTGATTTGGGATGGAGAAGTCAGAAAATATTATCCAACCAGGTGTATATATTACAAGACAAAAATAATTTTCATCCATTGTTTCAAAATATCAAACTGGTAGCTTTGGACATCCACACACATCCTCGTCGAATTACCTGGTTCAGTTGCAAGGTGCCATACTTGCTTCACCGATTCAATAGCTTTTTCTTGCGGAGCATGCAAAACAATAGTAGTGGAACCCACCACACAAAGAATGCATCCAACCACTCCAAAGATATGCAACTTCTCCTTCAAAATAAAATGAGCTAGTACTGCACTGCATAGAAGTAACTTTCAGAAAAATTTACAAGATGCAGAATCAGCTGCATAGGAGCCGAAGAATAATACTATTCCTTGTCATACCTGACTATAATGCTCAGAGCTCCCAAGGGAGTTACAAGAATTGCTGGAGCAAAGGCATATGCAGCAAAATTTGCTATTTCACCAAGAATCACTAAAACAACAGTGTATTAGATTTCAAACAAACCACATAATTTTTATTAGAAAAACAGGTTTTTCATTTTTTTTGGTAAAGAACAGGTTTAGTGAGTTATATAACAGAATTTAAGATCTCAAAACACAGTGTTAGAACTTAAACAAACTACAAAAAAGATTATCTTAAAGAACGAAGTTCAAATGAGATATATAGAACATAATTTAAGTTCTTATGGGCTGTCCTCGTGGTACTTGAGGGTCTTTTACATTTAGCTGATCCATTACGGGCTTACATAGCTGCATGATTAGATATCTAGGTCAAGGGAGCCCATCCGATTGTCACAGCTATTGATTACATAATATACAGAAATTATAATAATGCAATAATCCTAGCTACTGTTTTCCCCGTGAACATTCTTGTTTGTTGTTTCTTTTTAACTATCCATTCAAATCACACTAATGGAAGGATATGGCGGCTGTCTAACCAATTGGACATTTTATATAGTTTTCAATCCACTGTAGGGTGGATCAGATGGAATGTTCCAGATCATCCATCCAAGCATCCAAGTGGTCCAATCATGATTGGGCAAGAAACAGATCCTGAATGGTGACAAGTCAGAGTAGGCCTCAGAAATGAATGACAAAACAAATATCCACATCATCATATATAATCTGAATGGACTATAAGCCAATGTAGCATCCGTATGATTTTGATTAATAGCTGCAACCATGCCAAGGAAACTGGAGCAAAAACTCAGTAAAGCTGCAAGCGCACCAACAATAAACTGAGCAACAAAAAACCAACCGTAGAACTTCTTTATAAGGCTAAAAAGCATGGAATGGTGCCACTTCACCTCAAATATGATCAAATCTTGGGGATATCTGTGCCCCTTTTTAAGAAATACTTTGTATGTTTGATTGGAAAATCTTAAGGAAGTTTAATCAAGATAAGCATGTTGAGAGAAGGCTACCGATCCTTGATGCCTTTTTTGCAAGGAGAACAAGTAATTTTCATCAAGATGAGTGTTTTCCACATTGAATCTTCAATTTGATGCAAGAGTCATTGTAAAGAAAAAATATTATCAATAAACCCAATTGTCTTCCAGTGCTAAACACTGGTAATACATACCCTCCATTATGGAGGTCTTCGTAGGATGTGGGGGTATGAGTTCCAACCTGTGTAGGTTGTATACTTGTATTCATACTCTCAATAGGTAGTCCCGGTTTGAAGAAGAAAAAATCACCTCTTAAAATATTTTAAGTTTCTCATATCTGGTTTCTCAAATTTATGTATCATAGTACTATAATGCTTGTATGGTTTATTATAAAAACAAGATTTTTCTGCATCGATTTCTATTACTAATATTTTACTCATCACCATCATCATTTTCAATAAGTCCTTCCATCTGGGGTTGGCTTTGTGTCACAGTTCTACTTTTCCAACCTATTTAAAGCATGTTCTCAGTAACTCCACATCCAATGCTCAGTTTTTTTACTGTTAAATATTAAACAGCTCTAGATATGTGTAATGTGTTTCTGCAGTCATGCAATTAATTTCTTAAAAGCATGTAGGTGCGAACTTTTTGATCCTGTTAGTTTAATGTGTTATAGAAGAGAACAATAATGTAATTGCCCACCTCTTTCATCTCATATTCCTAATAGTATAGTTCAGATGAAAGTACTAAGAGGTTTCTAGTCTCCAGAAATATTAAACTTGTTCTCCAGAGTACAGCTCCATGAAGGCTCTTTCTACTTTTCATCTTTAAGCACTGAGTGATGATAGAGAAACCTTCAAAGAAGGATTTATTGTTAGTCACTGAAGTCTATTAGCAAGATAATGTGTTACCAGCTGGTTCTGTCCAATCAGATTGCAGTAGGTAAATGCAAGTTGAAAAGCATGCATTCTGTGAAATAACTCATAGCTACATTTGAAAGTAGATTATGTGGCGCTGCCTACTGTTCTTCAATGGAAAGATGTTTCAAGTGCAGCTTACATGGGACCCACACCCCTCTTTTTATGGAAAGAAATGGGCTTTTGTGGTTTCATGACCCCAGTTGCACACATCTATAGCAGAGCCATCAACAGAACATGAACGAGTTGGTCTGCATCTTAACAGTACTTTCAAGTATTTAAAAAAAAAAAGTAGTGTTTTCATTGCTACCATATCTTCATCATCCGATTTTAATTGACAGAAAGGCACAACAAACATGTACGTCATACTAGCCTATCTCATTCTCAAAATTTCAGTGAGCATGCAGGAGATCACAAACAACAAAATGCTACCAGTCCAAGAACATCTAACCATGGCAGAACGCTACATGTATAAACAGATAACTAGTCTTGCTGTAGATTGGTTATAGAACTTCAATTCAGCATCCCTATGTGACGTTTGAAAGAATATCTTCTAAGAAAACTAGCATCCATGTGAAGTTGATTGATACAAACAAACAAACAAAGGCATCTGTCCCTTCTAATCATTTCACGATGAAAACAAGTAAACAAAAGGAACTTCCCATGATAAATCAACAATCCCATAATATGATGTAAAAAAGAAAAGCTTCAGTGCTAACTTACTAGTAATCATCCCAGTCCACCATAATGGCTCATACAAGTATGAATATCCACCTGATCCTGAAATCAAGATAACCAAACTCTTAGTAATCATTCACAGGTCATCAGTTGTTTCAATAGTTGCAAATGATAACAAAAACCAATAGAAAGCCTGTTCTTGGAATTGATATAGAAAAAAGGAGAACCTAAGATCCAAAAGAACAAATGGAAACCTCAATTCATCACCATATCTTATAATTAGAGAACTTCATATCAAATCAACAGACAAATATTATGGTAAAAATAAAGGTTTGTACACATGGGAGTAACCAATACATTCACAAAATGCTGGAGAGCCATTTCAATATGCGTACTTCTCTTGGTGACCGTAAATTGAGACAAACATGTTTTCTTCAAAATAAAACGCATCTAAGGTCTACAAAAAAACTATAAGGGATCCAGTAGCCCAACTGCAAGTTCTAAAAAGAACAAACAAGAAATTCTACTCCAGTATCCCAAGACCATTCATTGATGCAAAGAAGCATACATACCAGATGGATGTGCATTCCTTCATTGAAAAAAACTTTGCAGCATCGATCACCACTCATAATTGAAAAATAAAGTATTTAAAGAATGACAAACAAATTAGCAGACCCAAAAAGTAAAAATTGAAATCATGTTGCTTAATATCTCGAGAAGCAGAAATCGAGTTCTTAAGAACATATCAAAAGAACCCATCAAATAAAACAAAAAAGATACACTCCATACATATGTTATCCTGAAAAAAAAAAAGATCAGTACAAAACATAAACAGACACGCATACATACAAACATTCATGTTTACACATTGGTTCATCAAATCCTTAAAAACCCACAAATCAATCGCCCTACAATTATCATAAAACCATATAATTAGACAACTCCATAACTAAATCAACAAAACCCAGATTGTAAAAACTTTAAAACAAACAAACAAACAAACAAACCTGCTCTGACTCCACCGTCTCCTGCTCTTTTCAGACCCTTCTTCTTAACTATAAAGCTCGAACCGATGAAAAAACTCGAAGAGAGAGCCAAAGACAACCCTCGAGCATTGTCATGTGATATCGTCATAACAAAAGATCAAGTTCTCAAACAAACCCAGAAGCCCAATCCTACGTACCCATATAAGGAAAAGGAAAGCAAAACAGAAGAAGCAAATCACTTACTTTGGATTTCTGTGACTCTAATCTACTATGTGGCCCACCGTCCTCCTCCGAATATCATGGAAAAGATCCTGTCCGTTGGTGGGATTGGAGATGATGACGATTGTGATGGATGGCATGTGTTCATTGCAGCTCAGGACATGGAGAAGAGGAAGAAAAAACGGTATTTCCGTTACGTGGGTCCAAAGGCACATAAAAATTCCACCTCACAATATAAAGATGTGCTCCGTAGAGCTCGGAATTGGTTAAAAAAAAAAAGGACATACAGAAGGATCATGGTCTGTACTGTAGTTTCCATGCAGCTACACCATCCTGACCGTTCATTTTGTGGTTTTCATCAGGGTGAGGGGTGGCCCACAAATTGTACAGTTTGGGTCCTTTGGAATTTTTTTTTTTTTTTTTTACTTTGTTGCTGTGGTTAAACAGTTTCCTATGGGTAACTTAAACACCAAACATTTGGCATATGAACATGTCAAGCCCCCTGTGGAAAGCTCAGACATAACTGTTCATTTGATGTCTGAAAGTCTTGACTGAACTGCTTATTTGATTTTGATGTCCTAGTGTTGCAATTGGAAACCAAGTTTTCCCTTTTTTCTCATGTTTTTTACATCAAGGGAACTTTTCTTTAGAGGGATTTCTTACAAAATTTCTTTTGTATATGGAATAAATTATGTGGCAGTTTAGGAAGCTTCTTACTAAAAGTTTCTTTCCTTAAAATTGCTAGAATTCCAAAAATCAGCTTTTTAAAATGCTATTTTTGGCCTTTCATAATTTTCCTCTGAACTCATGTTTGTTTGAAGGTATTTCTAATGAGAATTATGGATGTTAGGGATTTTGACATTGGTGACAGACTATCACTAGAATATTGGAAACTATGCATTTGGATGCTATAATTCTAAATAATAACCTCTAGAAAAGTCACTCTAGCCTTTTAAATTCATGGGATTTCAAGGCTTGATTCTTTCAAAGAATTCAAAAAGCATCTAAAAATGTTAAAGGGGGTTGAAATTTGAGAATTTTAAATATTATTTGAAAATTGAGACATTTTAAGTGGCTGAAATTTGAAATTTTAGCAATTGAATGCTGCAACTGAAAATGCCAAGCAGTTATCTCATGAAAGTTCCACTTAAACCAAATTTTCTTAAGGAATTTTGTGGAAAAAAAAAAAAAAAAACCTTAGCTTTTTGAACACTAGATTGTACTTTAGCATTTAAAATCTCAACTTCAGGATTTGGAGAATTCCAAGTTCCTCTTGGACAAATCCTTAGAATTCTTAGAATTCCCTTTTAAAAATAGAAAGAAAAAAAAAGTCCTTAGAACTCTTACAAACAAAGGTGATGAGTCAGGCCCAAATGACCCAACCCATGAGGATGAAGCTCAGGTCCAAGCCCACGAAGAGACCAATTCAGGGCAGCCACGTTGCTTCGGAAGCAATCCCACTCCTACCAGGTCCTGCGGAGAAATATCTCACCTGCCTCGTCCAGCGCGAGGATAGTTTCTCACCTGCCCTCCAGCGCGAGGGTAGTTCGAGGGCTCCAAGGACGAACGTTGCTGAAGAGTCGTCCCCATCTGTTAGGGGAGGACTATAAATCAAGGAGCCCCACCAGCACTTGAAAGAAGATGGATCTCTCTCTATTCACTTCGACTCTTATATTCCTCTAGTTTGTAATAATCATTGAGGAAGTAAAACACCACAGGCAATCTCTGCCTTTCTGCAGTGGACGTAGGTCATCTTGACCGAACCACTATAATCCCTTCTCTCTCTTCTTTAATTATTGCATTTATTGCATTTATTATTTGACCGGTGGTGTCCGAAGCCCAATTTTGACATCATCAAAAGGGGCTCTTTTTAGCATACTCCCAATAAATAATGCAATATTTTGGTGCTCGAAAACAAAGCATTTCTATGAAAGGAACCCATGTATTAGTCTTTTTCCTCTTTTTTTTAGTCTATGAAAGGAACCCATTTATTTATTAGTCTTTAATATCCATTTTTCTTGTTCTTTCTATACTCGTCGAGTAACGTCTCTATGCCTTGAATGACATTGTTATCCAAGGAAATATATGAAATTGAGAGGTAGGTAGTACATTTGAATGTGGATCTCGCTCTACTGGCATACATCTCAGGGACCCAACCCTACCCTAATTTTATTCGGTTCCATTCCATCCTATTGAAATTAGGGGTGTTCATGGGCCTACGCAGTCTGAGCTGAGTCATATGCAGGCCCAGCCCAACTTTAGAAACATAGGCTCATATCAGGCTCATTCCTGTCACTTTAGTCAATCGAGTATGGCTGGACCAGGCTGAACCAGATTTTTTTTTTTTTAAGTTTTATGTATTATAACCATTCATTGTTTGGGTCGGGACAGGCTGAGTCAAATCCAGGCCCAGATCCAACACTGCTGTAAATGTTTGGCCTTAGCCTGCCTATATAGTCATTCAAACCGAGCAGGGTCAAGCGAAACCGGTTTTTTTTTTTATGAGTTCACCGGTTTTATCAGGAGAACAATAATTTAAGGCCATATTTGGTATCTCTATTTTTTTTTTCTGATAGACCCAGTAAAAATAGAGTCATAAAAAAAAATATGAGTCATATAAAGAAGAAGCCAAAGTTCTATTTTTCAGCTGCCCACTTTTTTAGCATTTGAATTTTAGAGGATTTGCCTTTAACTGTCTAAAACAGACATAGGCAAGAATATTGTGCCAAAAAGCTCTTTTTTTCTTAACCTCTGTCCGCTTTAGACATTTAGACAAATAGAGGCTGAAAATAGAAGTGTCAAACATGGGCTAAGTCAGATTTGTTGCGTGTTAGGTTCTATCTTTAAGCTTGCTTCTTTTTTCTTTTTTTTTTTCATTAGATTAAAACTTGAACTAGCCAATCCAGATCATGAGTGTGAATCCCTGCTGAGTAATGTGAGGAAAAATAGAAGAAGAAAAGAAGTAAGGTCGTCTTTTTTTTTCAAAGAAGAAAGAGAAGTGGTTTGAAATCAGCGCGGCTACTCAACAAGTGTTGACTTTCCCAAGCAAAATAGTGGTCGAGCAGAATCTTGTCTGGTGGATGCTCATAGTAGGCGAGAAGAAGTACCCAAGAAGTCATATGCTTCGATTGTAGGCATTCTGTTGAACGGGTACCAATTTGTCTCTCTCTTTTTCTTTCCTTTTTTCAACCTTTCAACTATAATATCTGCATATACGTATTATATATTAAGTGAGACAGTCATGTGCTAACCTTAGGCTACTGTTGCTTGGCAATAGCCAATAGTATAGAAGTTGTGCGTTGTAACGAATTATCCTTGTTAACCAAGTTAATTCACAGATCTCTATTCATGTACAAAAAGAAATTCTAATATTCAGCAATATTTTTTATTATATGATGCAAGCGAAGGTTATGAAAGAGAATGCAGCACCTGTTACTGTGAGATAGGCGCCTTCAAAACATAGTTATCAATTTTGTTTGGGCAGATGCCATACAGGAGATGGCTCATTGGGAAAGTTTCAAACTCTCCAGAAATAAATTCTAGAAATTCTCCCAAATTTTTTTATATTATATTCCGGGAATTCTCAAAAAAAATAATAATAATAATAAAAAAGCCTTTTGTATTCAGTCAATGGTAGCTTGCCAGGTGGTAGGATTTTAAGCGAAGAGGTAGTTTTTATTTTTTTTTAGAAAAAAAAAAAGTTTCGGCCTAATTTGCCCTCTGAGGCAGACTTCTACTGAATCTACTCCGATCATCCTCCTAATTCAATTGGATGCCTTTCTGTTTCAACCGCAGGGTCACAAGACTTCCGCCCCAGTGAAAAGCATGTCTCAAACTCGAAACCATTATGTGTGGCAACTCCAGTTATTTACGGCTGTGACCCTTCTGCTCCGAAAGCAAATGGGCAAATGGTTAACCACGAGAACACACCTATATGGTGGCTTAAAATCCAGTTAAAAAGTCCAAATTCGGTCTAATATTAATTTTAATATTAATATTAATATTAATATATAGATATAAGAACAGATAAGATAATAACTTGCAGTAAATTTGGTTGTACTTTGAAATTATCTCGGCCAAGACACCTACTAACGAAATTTCTCATTAATTTTTCTCCCAATCCAAATATCTTGAATCTTACCCTAGTTCTAAAACTATAAAGCCCCTACAAATACACCCTTGAAATCATTTCACACAAACATTTCAATGCACTCATAAGATTTCATGGCTAATTATTACGAAATTAGAAAATATGGTGTTGTATACAACCAGAGACCATATCTTTAAAAAAGGAAAAGAAAAAAAAAAAAGGGAAAGTCACAAGGCAAAGAATGATGGATGGCTAATGATCTCAAAATCTTTGAGATTGCCTTATAAGCAAACTGCATATCCCTCCTTTCAAGCTTCACAAAATCTCTCCTTTAAGTCCGTTTCTTCACGTCAACGCTTCCCCGGATTTGGGAACACAATTTAATTAATTCAAAATAAGATTGATACCATCTCATCATTCTTAAATACAAGCTTACAAGATTGGAACTCCAATAAAATATATATATATATATAGGTATATTAAAGAAAAAAAGAGACTACAGGCCATTTGCCAATAAGGATTGACCTCAAAATAGAGTACGAGAGAGATTGTAGATTGATCTGATCTACTCTTCATTGCAAAATGAAGAAAAGACAAAGCAGAAGGCAGTTAGCAAAGAGTAGTACAGTTCAAATTAGTATAATAATTAGACTATACATTTTCCTCCATATATAAAGCAAGAATTACTTAACCCCTTGCCTTCCCCCAAACATGAATTGGTATGTAATTTCTAAAAGCTAAAACAAAACCACAGCTAGAGAAAACATCGATTGAAGCTACTAGAAATCATTAATTGCTCACCCAAATGTTGATGGAGCTACTATAAATCATTAATTGGTCACTCAAAAGTTGATGGAACTACTACAATATGCCTCAGTGGGTGTGAGACATCAGTTCCTCCGGCATGCTTTACAAACTCCTCTGGCGAGAATGAGCTTCCATGGCAGACACAGATGATGCTCACCTCCGTTTTGGTGTACCTGTACAAGAACCCAGTAATGGTCTTCCCATTTGGACCAGTAGTTGACACGCATGGCATCCGAGGTAGGGATGGTGCGGAACGTGGGTTCTGCTGCTTGTCTTCTTTTCCATCAATCCCCCCATTATTGGTTGGTGTAAGAGGCCTCCTTGGTGGTGGGCTTTTAGTATCTGAGACGGGTTCATTTACAGGAATGGCTTCCTGTTTTCTTGGACTAATTTGTGCATTGATCAAGACGGGTTTGTCTGTTGTGATCTTAGCATCTTGTGAAGGTTCAATTTGATGAGATGAACCTCTGTGTTCAACTGGGCCCTTTGCTCTGTGAAGGGGTGAAACATGGGTCTGAGTCTGCTCTAATGGAGAGTGACTTGAATGGCTCCTAGTCTCAGTACTACTCCCCCCTGCAGCATAAACACAAACACCAATCATATATCTCTCCTCACAAATAGTAGATCAATTTCTCACAACAATAGCAGATCGAAGGAGAAACCATAAGAGAAACGCGTCTTGCACAAAACCCATCTTATGTCATTTTAGTTTGGTTGATTTGTAACAACTAAAACTATTTGGTTAACCCAAATATGACCTTTTTTACTACAATGCAAATCTTTATATAAATAATCACTACAATCTTCCTAACACTGGCAATTTCCAAATTGCAATTGCACAAAATGAACCGTTTGCTGAATCTTATTTCATATTGTCGTGTCAATGATTGGTTCTGATAAAAGCCTAGCAAATGTCCTAATAAAATAGCTCCCAACTCATTGTTTGTGCATGAATCATGCCACTACATGATACCCAGCTACTTCAAACTAGGCAAATATCGTGTTGTCCTATAATTTCTGATACTTCACTTTGAATGCATATAAAATTCGTGTATATGCCCTATCATGGCATGTCTCTATCATATCCATGCTTAACCTGAGCATTAGAGCTTCCAATAGTTCAAAAAGGCCATTAATGGATAGTTTTTTCTCCCCATCAAAGGAAAGTCAGGTAAACAACCCAAGCACTTTTTAGGAACTACAAATCAATCCACAGAACAATAGGTAACTCGCCCAAGATCCAACAGAGGCCCCCCTATTGAGGAACATGCAGCATTAGCAGAATGCAGAAGCAATGCATCATATGAGACGTGTTTTAGAGCACGACTCCTGTTGTGTGATAGTCATCAACACAACAATGTATAACCATGAATTTGAGTTTTCCAAGATTAAGTATTTTTCTTAAACATATGCAGAGAACAGATTATTCAACACTCTGAAACCAACATTGCAGTTTTACCAAAATACCAAGTTTTGTAATTTTAATATCCACAGGGTTTTCATTCCATATCATAATAATAAGGATATAGATATCTCTCTCTCTCTCTCTCTCTCTCTCTCTCTCTCTCTCTCCGTGCAACCAAATGAAGAAGAACATTGTGTTTTCTTCAATATCCCCCTCCAAATGGGCAATGGCATAAATGACATGACACAACAATCATGGAATGGAGAATTGAAGGAAACTCTAATTCATTCAAATTCCTCACCCAATCTCACCAAATCAAAGAACCCCAGAAATCACACATTCAACAACATATCGCATTTTCCAAGCTATCATGGAAAAAAATAAAATAAAAAGGAAGAGAAATGCAATTTACCTTGCAGAGAAGCGCTCCGGTTATCCGAAACAGCAGACGAGCTACTGCCCATGGATCCATCATTCTGATCAGATTCACAGCCGTGAGTCTGCTTAACGCTCTGATGAGGATTCCGATTCGGCACCTGAAACGGCCGGAAACTCTGGCAAGCAACAGGATGAACTGAATTCTTGTCCTGCTTCAAATCATCACCACCGATCGGCGCTGCAACAGCCGGCTGCCCCGCCGACGACGTGGCGGCTGCCCAACACGGCATCACGTACGGATAACGATGCCCGTTCGCTAAAGGCATGAACTGAACAGGATGAAATGGATATTGCATCGGCATCGGCATCGGCATCACCTGGAACGACCCGAAAACCCCCGAATTAGTGTTAGGATTAGGGTTTTGCTCCGAATTTTCAGAAAGGCAGATTTCACCATTCTTCTTACAGTTCCTCTGCATCCGACACAACTCAGCTTCCTTCACCGCTCGATCCCTAACCCTACATTGCATCTCCTGAGCCTCCAGCGCAGATCGATCATCGACCGAACCGTTTCTCGCCGCAACAACAACCTTACTTACAAAAACGCCATTGCCATTGCCATTGCCAATTGCGTTGCCATTGCCGTTCTTCTTCTTCATCTGCTTCTCTTCCATCTTCTTCCTTGCCTCCTGTCTCCGAAGCGCATGCATTTCCCTCTTCGACTTCGGATCGAGGAAATCCCCACCGCTCGATCCCTTCGCCTCAAATACCAGAGCAGGATCGACCGTAGATCCAACAACAGATCTCTGATCTTTTTCTTCGATTCCGCCGATTTCTGAAGCGGAGATCCATACCGGTCTCTTTCGAAAGCTGCTTCCTCCGATCGAAAGCCCTAAGCTGAGCTCCACATTGTCTTCTTCTCTTCCCAAATCCAGATCTGAAACTCCCGCCATTAGAGGAGAGATTGATCGATCCAGCTCTATGCAATCTCACAAACAAATTTCTAGGGTTTCATGTTCTTCTTCTTCTTCTTCTTACTGCTAATGCACGCATGTTTGGAGATTTCTAGGGTTTGTGTGAGAATCAAATACGCGAAGGGTCTGAAGCAGAGGGAGAGAAACAGACGGAATGGAATGACATATGGAGGGAGAAGAGAGAAGGAAGGTGGAGATGGTGACACGTTGGAGGGAGTAGCGTGTTTCGCGGGAGCGCTGATTACGGTGGGCCGGCTGTTGGGGAGATGAGATAAAGATAGCGGGAAATAGGGGCATTTCGGTCCTTTTATCACCGTGGAGACGTACGCATGTGCATGTCCCGCGGGCGCAACGTGGAGGGTGATGTACGACTGGAGCGGCGAATATCACGAGGACTCGGCTGACACGTGGCTTTCGTTCCAGATGAGGGTTAGGTGTTCGTGACACGCGTCGGGTTTATGGGGGCTGCCGTTACATGGATCTCGTAAGGGATGATTTTTAACTGGAGGTTGAAGATGACTGCGACACGTAGGAGCGTTTGGATGCGCCACGTGGTGGTTGTACACGACGGGGTAGTTTTGAATTGAAACTGGCGTCCTGTCATGAAGAGCTGACACGTGTTGGGTGTGGAGGGTTTTGCATACGGAAAGGAAGCATCTCCAGCTGTTTCGAGAAACCTAATTAAGAATAGAAAAAGGGCAAAGGGCAAAATCGGTGGGGCCCATCATCCAGTGCCCCCATTAATTAATATATTTTAGTCCACACTTTTTGAAGCTGAAGAGAAGTGGGACATTCTGAAGTATAAGATATTAATGATGGGGCCCACTGACAAGCCGAAAGTGGTAATAGATCAATGGATGGACGGTGATGATGAATTGATGATACTAGCATTTTATCAAAAATTAGGGAAAGCCAGTGATGCACACTTGTCCTAACGTGTGCTGCAGTGCAGGTGCAGCCCACCCACATGCACATCATGATGCCTTTAGCTTCCTTTTGAAGCTTAGGAAAGGAAACCTTCATTTTCATTCCATGCCATGCCATTTCCAGGCAATAGACAATAGGCATGTCGTGCTTGAGCAGCGGGTGGGGCCCACCGCCCACCTACAGATCCCATCTACCGGTTGGTTGACTGCCTCCTGGTCCTGGGGCTGGAGATATTTACAAGGAAGCCCCACTTTTTTACGGCACTTGCAGAACACGCAAGCACAGCCACAGACGTGTAAGGTGGGCCCCACTGAGTTGGCCAGGCCCTGATAAAACCTGCATCCGTTCATTGATTAAGGTGACAGACGACGTGTCGTGGCCCGTGGGTTGATGAAAAAGAGAAAGTAGGGGAAAAGTTCGTACGATTTCTATAAAAAGTGATAGTCCGCGTGGCACACATGGATCTCTTAATCTTTTTAGTGGGCCCCACTGGAAAAGGTCTCAGTTTTAACCTTTTCTTTTAAAAACCTGCATGTGGACCGCGTTGTGCAAGGACGTTGTTTTTACTTCCCCCATAGCTTTTAGAATTTAGGGTATGTTTTTGTAACATGTTTTCGTGGAAAGGTAGAAAGAAATTTTATTTTTTAAGAGAAATTTTATTTTTTAAGTATTTTAGGCGGAACCGATAAGAGGACCACGTCCTGATCAGATGTCCGGTTCTTATGGCAATTCACGTGCTGTATGTGTAGCATGCATAACAATATCAACATAGTTCACAAATCATGGATTCAGTTGTAGTCTTTTAGATATAAGAGCAACCCCAAAACAGATCATTGAAAAAGCCAATGTGTATTCAGTATATGAATGTTTAATACCACCTGAGGCCTGAATTTTACGGGCGAAAAAAAAGAAAAAAAAAGGATAATCCAATTAATGTGATTTTTTTATACACTTCAAGAATTCCCCTTCTTGACATAGATTATAGTCATGACCTAGCAATCAATGGACAAAGCTAGCACTTGAATAAAACCTAAACTTTTAATTGGCTTCCAAAATCAAAGCCAGGGGGGATCATTTTGACAGCCTTAGGCCGCTCAGAACTGTTAAATATATTTACCTTTTGCGACAACAAGATTACCAAGTTCACAAACACCAGAACAAATAGAAAGGCTATGGAAAGAAATGTCTTATTCATACAACCTTTAAAAAAAATCTTTTTGGATGATTACAGATATATAGAGTTAAGGTTTCTAACCAAACTCAAACTATCACTGATTTGCAGCATTATCTGAGTATCTAGAGAAGTCATTAAACCGGGGGTAGCCTCACCAGCAGCTCGCCATCCACAACACTGTAGATCAAAGTAATCCATGGATTTAGTCATCAGTATAGTCCATGATGCTGTAATTATAGTGCATGCAACACAAGGAATAACACATTTGCTTGGCCTAAATTAATGCATCTGTTTGGGTCATTATTCTTTTAAGTAAGGGTGAGCCTTTGGCACGTTTGCTAACTTTTTTGAAATTCTAGGAAATGGTCTTTTTATAAAATAGGCTAAGATTTTCATCAGAAAAGAGAGAAGAGGGTAAATCTGGGAACAAAGGTGGAGATATACATGGGACCATAAAAATTCTCCCTTCAAACGGGAAGTGGTTACCTATGAATTCTTAGAGGTTTTTATTAATTTTCCTTTTTGGAAAAAAAAATCCGTAGGAAGCAGTACAAATTTTTCTAGACATGTTCTTTCTAATCTACATCATCATCTAGTGGGTTCCACTGCAGATTGACATGATCCCGGAATATCCTCCATACAATAATTCTAGATGTCTTGATTTCTGAACTTACTCTTTGCCACCTGGGCCATTGGCAGTGATCTTTTCAAATACTCCATTTATCAACAAATAGATTGGCAGGATTGTACCATGGAAAAGCTTTTACAGCATCATAGTTTCATGGGAAAACCACCAGATGCATGGTCTCCATAATATCACAAATATAGCCAATATATTCAAATCTCATTTACAAGCACGTGAAAACACGCACGCACAAATAGAAGAAATCAGTAAAAAGATTCCTCGACGATCATACAAATTGATCAATTCTTTTGAAGAACGGGAGGAGGAAAATGAGGAAGAATCAACAGAAAATCATGGGATTCGTTCAAGAAAAGCCAAACGTGTGGTAATTTATACTGATAAGGCGGATCCGGATCAGAATACCAATACTGATACTAGTATAAGTACTAATAGTGATCTAATAAAAGAGGTGGCTTTGATACGTTACTCGCAACAATCAGATTTTCATCAGGATATAATAAAAGGATCCATGCTCACTCAAAGACGTAAAACAGTTGAGAAATGTTACGCGCAAATTTGCATTACCCACTTTTTGTGGACGGAAAAGACAAAACCCTAACACACATACCATTTGCAAGTTTAATAGTTTTAGAAGGCATCCGTCTGTTTGGATTTCATTCCATCAGTAACAGTTGGATGATTGTCAAATCTGGGCTTGTGGCAATCATGGGGGTTAGTGTGTGAGGGGAGTAATTTGATCATGGGTGGGTCAGGTGCCTTGAAAATAGGGTGGTTTGCATATAAAAGCCATGACAGAGGTTATCATATGAATCGCTAGATATATATGATCTTCTCCCATCTATTGTTCAAATTTATTAATTTAATTTTAAGAGTTCTCCCAACTATATATATTATCAGTAACCCGAAACTTTAAAATACAGACCTTTTCGGCTTTTCCCAATTTTATCTAGAGAAAACTCTAACCTCTTAAAAATTTCCTAATAACCCAAGAGAAATTGCTGAGAATGAGCTTTGTGATGGTGGCTTTGGATCACAGAAAGGTAGGAACTACTTGTACCTTTTTGTCTGATCAACATCAACTGTCAATGATATGATCCAGACAGACACCACTAATTGGCCAAATATTGGTTAATTTCCTTGTTGAGTATGGTGATGCAAGAAAGATGAGAAGGAATTCACCTTTTCATATAGTAGTAACAGAAGTCGGCCAAGATAAAGGTCTGAACGATTTCAGCAACGAGGAGCAGTGGTAGCCAGATGTATCCAGTCCCGATAACTAGTAGATACTGCCTACCAGATTCGATAAGCTAAAAACAAACAATAAGCTGTTACTGTAAAATTGAACAAATCCCAAAAGATTTCATGCATATGAAAACAATGAGAAGGGTGCAAATTTTGTTTAAGAGAATTAATACGCTGATGCAACTGATTCATATTATGGGACATCATCTCAAAACATTACCGATCCAGTGTAATGTTCACACCTCAGTGGCTCAGTCTATAGTAAAAATAAAATGATAACCAACAGATAATGAGAAGCACCATGAGAGTGAAAATATGTCACACATGTGACATTTGTCTTTATAGAGAAATGATAAGTGGAGAAGTGTTACTGGATATTTAAACCTTAGACTACACCACGCAGAGATTGGGTCTTGCACGCATGTGCTTTATGTTGCAACGGGGTGACAATATTTGGAATTCCTCTTATGATTATGCTTGATCAAAACTGAACTCAATTGAGAAACACGAGATGCCCAAGTGGAAAGGGGAATCTCATCTCAGAGAGGCACCCAGGGATTGATCCTTGGGTGGGTAGGTAGTCTCACAAGTTTTGTACCACTGTCCCAGCTTTGCGGGAAAAGAAAAATGAACGACAGTTACAACTTGTAACAGCCTCACCCCCATCCATTTATACCAACATGAATAAGAAGCATTTAGTAACAACATTATTTAGGAAGTAGGAACATAATAGACCCATCTAGATGTATACAATTCACATGGTAGTGACTGGATGTGTTACAAACAGGTAGCAACAGCAATTGGATTTAATGTCCCAGAAAAGGTAAGTGGAGACTAACAGGATTGACCACAACCCCTGGAGAGTGGATATATGTACACAAAGTGACTTGATCGAATGCTTTCTCATAGAGCATCATATAGTAAAAGAAAAGTATCTTTTGTATTTGTTTCTCTCCCACTGCAATCTCAATGAGTGAGTCAATCTACCTTCCATAGAGGAGGAGAGTTGCAACAAGACATTTGAAAATGAGGATGAAATGAGTTTGCCGAGATGGCTTCTTTGTTGGACTGATTAAATGAGGTAAATTGCCAATATTTGGGAGGTAAGATTTTCTCACGGTTGGCAAGTTGAGGAAAGGATGTGGTAAACCATGTGAGAAACAAATGCAAGAAATTGCCCATTTTGAAACATTAAAGCTATGGTATTCATGTATGAGTGAAAGAAATACAATGATTGTTGGTATTTGTGAGGGAAAATTATCATCATATTGTGCCAGTGCCAGTATTTAATCAGTCAAGTCGCATGGGACACAGTTGATAAAGACTTTCAAATTATTTCCATAAAATCACAGTAAGCATGAGGAGAGGAAATCCTCTCAATTTATACAAGGCAGTAAGGAGAGTTATTCAAGTTCAAACTCAATCCAAAAACCTCTAACAACTCTTTTTATCTCTTAATAAAAAAACCAACGTAATCCTATCTTATCCTTAGATAATAATCTCTAACAGTTGAGTCATACTAATACCAGTAGTGAGTCTGTGACGTTTTGGTTATTTATTTAATATTATGCCATTTGAATGTATTTTAGTTAAATAGGTGGTTAGTCTAGGTGGGGACCACGTTATGCTTAGATTAGGTGAGTTGGGCTTGTTGGATAGTTGGCTTGACCCATAGTTAACCTAGGCCCAGCCTAGTGGGTAGAGTTCTTCTCAAACTAAAACTCTTCTCTCTTTAGAACCCAAACTCTTTTCTCTTTAGAACCCAAGTTTTATTCCCACTCCTATTCCTATTCTACATATATATATAACACCACCGTACCTTTCTTCTTCCCACAAACTCTCTCAATTTCTTTGGCTCTTGCAACCTAGAAATCCAGTCACTGGATCTCCGATCATAGACGACCATCTTCTTTCTCGTGAAACCCTCTTCGCCGGGATCTCATTTTGGGCTTTGGCAATAGGAATCTTAGATCGTCTCCTCCAACTGCGAATCTAAAGCAAGTACCTAACCATAACTTGTGAATTGGAATGCTTGTTTCCTTCTTTGATTCATGCTTTGTGCATTTAGAATCCTAGAATGCCCTTTTGTAGATGGTGATGTTAGAATAGAGTTTTCTCTTTTTATTTGGGTTTTATGAATGCCCTTTTGTAGATGGTGATTGGTTTTCCCCTTGTGTGGGAAGGTGCTTTGGTGGAGAGGATGGTGTTGTGATTGCACAAGCGAAGGTATGGGGAAGAATTTGCCATCCATCAGACCAGTTGGAGCTTCTGTCCGAGGTTCGATCGATCGATCAGATGTTGCGCAGAAACCCAGGAGGCCCGATCGATCGGGTATGATGTCCAATTGATCGGACCTGTGTTAGGCTTTCGGGATAAGTGGATTTTGGGTCTTGTTTGGTAGCAAGTTGCTCTCTAATGCCTTTACTTATTTTTGGGAATTATTGTTGGGTGTTTCAGGTCTATGCAACATAAATTGTGAAGAGATGCGTTGACCTTTGTCCACTAGAGGTTCTTATGGTGCTGTTGGGTTCGAGACTGTGCGTTTGACCTTAGGACTGGTTTGTGGTTATTCTTTGACCTTCGGGTTTGCATGCATGATTTAGATTAATGTTGGTTTGTTAGTTGCATACCCTATATTGGTTGGATATGGACCGTGATGTGGCTTGGCGATTGATTGAGATTATGTGAATGATTGTTCGGATGATGTTTCGGTGTGTGATTGTGGATTGTTGCGCAGCCAGCTCTTCACTTTGACTTTATTGGTCACTAGGTCTATTATACTATTATATGTATATGAATGTAGCAATGTTAGGGTCATATTTGAACGACTGCAGTTCTTATTTGGATGGCTGATTACCGATGTGCGCGGACACTTATATCCGATTTGTTTGTTTGACCGGTATTCCGGATTATTTGATCGATTTATGACAGCCGACGTGATGAACGGGTTAACCTGGATAGTTAGGGTTGACCACCCAAAACAGTGGCAATGCTTCCTTGTTTACTATTGTATTGCTCATTTGCTTAGATTTAGATTTATGTTACATGTTTCTTTTGTCATAGATATATTGTCATTCTCTTATGATCTTATATGTCTTACTCATTTTTGTTTTTTGTATTTCGTTTGCAAATTATGCTTTCGCACTTGTTGTTTATTTAGTATTATTGGTACATAGGTACCGATCCCTACCCTACCGAGAAGACGGAGAGGGTCAAACGTTTCAAGCGTTTGAGCCAATTGATGAACCCGAGTGGAGTGTCGAATATGGCTTCAAAGACATCAGAGTCTACGCAGGAGAGACCAACATCATAGACTTCTTAATTGATTAAATTTCATAATACATTTTATTTCCTTTAGTTGATTTTAGAATTATTCATCAAACTTGAAGATTAATATTTAGATGGTCATGTGTTGGTTTTGGTTATGGATATTTGATACCAATTGGATAATACTTCCGCAGATTTAATACCCACATAATTTGAAATTTTGTGGGTCCAGCCTGTCTAACGAAATCAAAATCCTCATCACGTCCTATTCGTTTCTATCCAGTTTTAATTTCCTAGAACGTGCCGGCTCTGATACCAACTGTCACGTCTCCCAAAATACAACTAGGGAATAACGTGAAAATAAAAATAAATATAAAAATTTTCCGTGTTTAACTCAACACAGGTTTTTAAGTATGGACCTAAAAAATTTCAAATCATGGTGGGTCATAATAAATCATAAATTAAATCTACGGAAGCATTATTCAATTGGTATCAAGTATCCATAACCAAAACCAACACATAACTAGCTAAACATTAATGTTCAAGTTTGCTGAATAATTCTATAATCAACTAAAGAAAATAAAATTTATTATGAAATTTAATCAACTAAGAAGTCTATGATGTCGCTCTCTCCTCTCCGACACTCTACTCGGGTTCATCAATTGGCTCAAACGCTTGAAACGTTTGACCCCCCTCCGTCTTCTCGGTATGGTAGGGATCGGTACCTATGCACCAATAATACAAAGTAAACAGCAAATACGAAAGCATAATTTGCAAACGAAATACAAGAACAAGAATGAGTAAGATGGGTAAGATCATAAGAGAATGACAATATATCAATGATAGAAAAGAAACATGTAACATAAATATAAATCTAAGCAAATGAGCAATACAGTAGTCAACACAGAAGCACCGGTGGTCATAAACCGATCAAATAATCCAGAATACCAGTCAAACAAACAAATCGGATATAACCGCGCACATCGGTTATCAGCCGTCCAAATACGAACTGTATGTAGAATAGACCTAGTGACCTGTAAAGCTCTAACGCAGAAACCTAAGTCAAAGTGAAGGGCTGACTGCACAACAATCCACAATCACACACCGAAACATCATCCGAACAATCCTTCACATGATCTCAATCAATCGCCAAGCCACATCACGGTCCATATATAACCAATATAGGATATGCAACTAACAAAACAACATTAATCTAAATCATGCATGCAAACCCGAAGGTCAAAGAATAACCACAAACCAGTCCTAAGGTCAAACGCACGGTCCCGAACCCAACAACACCATAAGAACCTTTAGTGGACAAAGGTCAACGCATCTCTTCACAATTTATGGTGCATAGACCCAATTAAGGATTTTCCATTAGAGATGGGTTGAACTCTAATTCACTAGAATTCATTGAGGGACATACATGGTACTGAAACGGTATTTACATAGGTCCAATTAACAATATAGTCTCAAAACGGGAATCTCAAACACCCAACAATAATAATTCCCAAAAATCAGTAAATGCATTAGAGAGCAATTTGCTACCAAACAAGACCCAAAACCCACTTTTCCCGAAAGCCTAACACAGGTCCGATCAATCGGACATCATACCTGATCGATTGGGCCTCGCTGGTTCTGGGTTTTTGCATAACATCCGATCGATCGGGCCTCGCTGGTTTTGGGTTTCTACGCAACATCTGATCGATCGGACCTCAGACAGAAGCTCCGACTGGTCTGATCGATGGAGAATTCTTCCTCATACCTTCGCCTATGCAATCACAACACCATCCTCTCCACCAAAGCACCTTCCCAGACGAGGGGAAAACCAATCACCACCACCCAAACATCCATAAAACCCAAATAAAAAGAGAAAACCCTATTCTAACATCACCATCTACAAAAGGGCATTCAAGGATTCTACATGCACAAAGCATGAATCAAAGAAGGAAACAAGCATTCCAATTCACAAGTTATGGTTAGGTACTTGCCTTAGATTCGCAGTTGGATGAGAACAACTAAGATTCCTATTGCTGCCAAAGCCCAAAACGAGATCCCGGCGAAGAGGGTTTCACGAGGAAGAAGATGATCGTCTCTGATCGGAGATCCGGCTACTGGATTTCTAGGTTGCAAGAGCCAAAGAAATTGGGAGAGTTTGTGGGAAGAAGAAAGGTACGGTGGTGTTATATATAGAGAGAATAGGAATAGGAGTTGGAATAAAACTTGGGTTCTAAAGAGAGGAGTTTTAGCTTGAGATGTAAAAGAGTTTTGGTTTGAAAAGAACTATACCCACTAGGCTGGGCCTGGGTTAACTACGGGTCAAACCAACTATCCCACAAGCCACCTAATCTAAGCCTAACGTGGTCCCCACCTAGACTAACCACCTATTTAACTAAAATACATTCAAATACCATAATATTAAATAAGTAATTTATATATGAGATAAATAACCAAAACATCACAAACTCAGTCAGTTATTGGCACCAAATTTAATGCCATGGAAGGTCATGCTGAGGTAACAAAATAGTCCAAAATCATTGTATGGTGAGGCTGGTGGATGATACCTGGACTATGTCCACATATCCTAAGCCAATACAGCTACTTATGATATGGTCCTCAAGAGACAAAGTAGTCATTGGTCATTTGGTTTTGCAGGAGTCATCCATCAAGAGATAAAAGGAAAAGAAAGAATTACAAGGCAAACCCTCAGCACACTTTAGCAACCTTGGCTCTTTGGTAATTCATAGAATTCAGGGTTTAATGCCCAAAGGAATTTCTTATCCGGGGTCCGAGGATGGATGAAACAGTGGCCACAAATTTATGCCTCGCGAATGTGGTCATCACTATTTCCTTTCATCCATTTTCAAGCTAAGGGAGATATTTCTTTACGGGGAAGCCTACAAATAAACAGTTACTTACACCATCATACATTATGTCAAGTTAGTGCAACAGCAAACTGGATAGCATAAACAGACAGCTGAAGTAGGATAGGAAGTCTGAGACAATACATTCCAAGTTCACGTCATTTAGTTTCATATTAAAAAGGTATGACATTAATATAACAAGGTAATTCGAAAATACCTGAAGGATCCAATGGGCACAGCCCAAAAATCTTGCAATGCCTAATGCAAATACGTAGTGCGCTGTAAATGGCTCAACCATCTGTAATCAGGTAAACCAAATATAGAGAGATGTTACAACTAATGAATTGGCATCTTATTGTATGATAACTGTGAACACAAGAAACCCAAAAGAAGAATTCACACCTTTGCATTCTGCATCATACGAAGCTGAGGTAGCACTGATACAGACTCCAAGTACACACAGAAGGCCCACAGGATTCTGTAAAGTCTACAATACTGAATGTTAGGATGGACGATAAGGGCAAGCAAAACACAAGGAATCACCTGCAGGAAGATCACATTAGTCCTACAGAAAAGAAATGGAGAAAATGATATAGATTCATAAACAAAACTAGAACATTTTTCAGAAGTTAGTTCAAATTCAACATTCTATACAGAAACATCCATCAGATATTAGGATGATTACATCCAAATCACTGCGATGCAGACTCCCATGCTGAAGACCATGCAGCTAGCAACAAAATTCAGCAAAATACACAATTTCTTAAGCAGGCAGTGCCCATGCTATCACCACATAAAAAATTCATTTGAACACAGAATTAAAATGAAAAATTAAATGTCAGTCTGAAAAAAAAAAGATCAAACGAAAAGTATTAACACTTAACATTAAAAAAATATATATAGTGTCAAAGCCTTATCAAATTTTCTAAAGTTAGCTTCGAGAGTTCTACTTATCCCTTGTCCCTTCCTAGTGATAAGTTCTCTATCATCCCCACAAGTTCATGCTTCCCCAATCTCTTAGTACCTTATAGTTACAACACTTCAATTTTTCTGCAATGGTTGATTCTAGTCTACTAAGCGCATACCCAAACCATCTCAGATGAAATTGCTTTGTTTTCCCTTGAATTTGAGCCCTCTTATATGCACATTGATTCCTGATTCTATCCTTTCTAGTTACTCCGCAAATCCATCTTAGCATCTGCATCTCACCTATGAATGTCATCTCCTAAATAAAACACAAGATGGCCTTCTTTGTAGAAGTCATTTGCCTTAAAAGTTGATACATAAAAGAAATACATCCAAGGAAAGGAAAGAATCTATGATAAGAAACCAAATCTAGTTCAGGAATATATTACAAGTTCAAACAAGATAACATTGATGTTTTTTCCTTAAAGAAGATTTGGCTAGTGGATAATTGGATTTGATTTTTCAGAATAATTTCTATTAAGTAATAATAAATTTACGAATAAAATAAGAACAGATGTTATACCAAATAGTATATGGGAAAGTTGTCTAATTCCTTCATGTAGCTTGATTTCAGCTTGAACCGTATCATATATATAACCCAGAGTGTTGAAATGAGTGTCGCAACATCAAGCACGGTATGAATGTCAGTTTCCACTACAAAACTGCAACATGATCTTGCAGCTAGAAATATAGCAGTGAGCTCTTGAGATTTCAGCGAAAGGCCTGCAACAGAGAACAGTTCATAATGAAAGATAGATGAGTAAAGTAGAACATAATAGGGAAATTATTCCCCACTCTCTAAGTTGATAATTTTTGGCAATGTTTGGAAAAGACATTCAAAATGAGGAAATATCCAATTGTTAACTGCACATCTCTTTTGCCCTATAAACTGTGAATGTTTAATTTATTTTATTAGCAACACGACTTGAATCCAAATGAACACCTTCCACTGTGGCACAGGATCAAAATTGTGCATGTTGGGAGGAATAAAAAGAGGGGTGTGTTGTGGATACCACAAAATTCTCCCACTAGATGCCCTATTAATTGTCTAACATCAAAAGTGGGTCTTTGATTGCGTCTGGTTCAGGACCATCTGATATGAGAGTTTAGCGCATCATCCATTCCATGACGGGATATCAACATCATAGCCTTGTCTCATTTATCTGGAATATGATTTCTGAGTTCCACTTTTCCACTCACCCATTTTCACCTGTCTATTTTATTTCCTCATTGCTTCATTTTAAGTATTTATTGGCCTCCCAATTCTCTTAGGTCCTTAAACCTTGTAACCATACAATAAGCTATACAAGGGATGAGAGACAAGGATAACCACTGAACCATGCCTAAGCCTGCTCCCCAGTGAACCATGGCAGGTCAAACAAGAAAAGAAAAATCCCTTCCTCAATGCTGAAATTATTGTAGGTTTATGGAATGATCTAAATGCTGTCAGTCTGTCACTACCGTCAAGCAAATCCATATTTGGGGCCGCTATATTATGCAGGCTAAAAAACCAAATCATACTATCATACCCAATGAAGACCAATGATCTTGCATATCAGAATGCTCAAAGGAACACATTGGGTTGATCTAATAATGCAAATTAGATCATCAATTCCCAACACCTAAGCTGCATGAGTGTAATAGGCACATACATCCAAATCAAAAACAGTTCAAGAAGCAAATCTCATCTCAGGGTTAAAAAAAAAAAGGATTCATGGATTCAACCATGATCGGGCTCACCTAATGAATTGGCCCCTATACCATACAGTTTTGCCACATGTCCAAATTGAGTACTTCACATCCTATACAACCCTAAGAAGCACGAAGCTCGCTCAAGTTGGATTTCACAAAACACCACACAACAAACAGTAAAAATTATATGATCCTCACTTAAATTTGAGATCAGACCCTTCATGTGATGGCACCCACCATCAATATCTCACAACCCAAAAAAAATCTCCCTGGTTAGAGAGGTGTACATGAAGAATAAACACAAGGGCCCAGGACACAACATCTTAATCCAAACCGTTAAAGAACACCATCAAATCAACGGTGGGCCACACATGCAAAACCTCAAATCCCAGACAAGAGAGAGAAAGAGTACCAGAGCAGGTGTTCTGCCTTGTTAGCTTGTAGATGAGGACCATGATACCCGCAGCATGAATGGCTTCTGATGCCACAAAGAAGTGACTGTGATTCGGCACCAAAACTTTAAGAGCCACAAGAGAACAGAGCACCAAAGCCACTGCAAGAAACGTCTTCACCTTCATCGACTGCCTCCGAACCCACCCAAACAGCCGGTTCACAGGATCCCTCGAACCCCTCCTCCTACCCATCCTCACTCACCCTCCGATCAAAATCCAACGGTCAATATTCGATAAGAACTAATAAAAAAAAAGAGGGTCCTTCTTCCTTTGGTTTGGAAACTCCAACTCCAAAGATGGGCTTCCTTTTTTTGTTTCTACAGAAGCAATGGCAGAATCAACACGAGCAGTGCATGCAGTGGGGGAGAAGAAAGATCTTGCTGATGTATCTTCCCTCTTTATTTTGCCAACCTTGCTATTTATAAATCCAATTGAGTGCTGACATGTGTCCTGAACCTGGGATACACATTTGAAAGTCCGGATCCTACCCTAAGTTGTACCATTGAAAATCTGGCTGCTCAAAATAAACATAATCCATCATGCATAGTTAATTTAATTTTATCCTATAGATTGTTTGATAAAATCTTGATTAATGAATATATTAAAGAGACCGAAACTTATTTAAGTAAAATTTAGAAAGATCTTAAATATTATGATTGGGAGGACGCTTATTTTTAGTAAGTTAATTACAACCCTAAATTCAATTAGGATTTCTCTGTTAGTCAAAGCCAGGAGGATTTGTGGGGGAATTTTATATGGAATTGATATATGCTTGGGATCAAATGGGATGCTACATGTGTGGGTATGAGAGATTGGGGGCATGGGAATTTTATATGATGGGGTTCACCAAATCTCTTAATGTCAACGTTGAATAAGCAGAAGGCGTTTGTTCACCTAGAAATTGTTAGTGATTTGATTGGAGAATGCCTAATTATACCTATCCACGCACCTACAAGTTATTATTAGATATTAGACAATGAAAGCAGTGGGCCCGAATATATAGAGAAATTTAGTCAAGTAGCTGGAAGCATGACACTATCCTCTCTTTTATTATAAGGGTTAGTTATTATAGATAAGGGTTATAGATATGAAGAAAGTTTCCACAACTATTATTTTGACACCTTCTTTTCATTTAGGGGGCCCACAGTTGATCAACCCAATTTCTTCATTCATTAATCATTACTACCCCATTTGAATTGGACGCTAGAAATGAATGTCAAATGTGTGGGTAGTATTAAGGATAGTGTTGCTCACCAACAAGCTTACTTATTTCCTAACAACTGATAGATCAGCATTCTGATTAAGTTAGCAGCCTTACATGGGTTTCCAATATTAATAGGGTAATTTGTGTATGGCTAGCAACTGCCAATGTGTTGGCCTAGCTTGAATCGGCTGGGTTACACTCGGGCTCAAGCGTAATTTGTGAGCAAATCGAGTTGCGCTTAAGTTCAGCTTGATTAGCTCACGCTAGGTCTTGTATATCTTTGACTTGACCCGAGCATGAATTAACTAAAGGCTTGGCTTGAGCTTGAGATCCACCCGGGGGTGCAAATAAGCTGATGTTATAAATGAGCACAGTTCAAGTACTAGTCCTATATTAGTATTGGAATTATAATAATAAAAGAGTCCTGCTATTGGAACACACATTTTATCTTTTCCCACACACACACTTAAAAAAAAAAAAAAAACATGTGAAATGTCCTCTTTGCCCACCCTCTTCCTTTCTATCTCCCCACCTCCCCCTTTCACCTCCGGCTCCGGCCAGCACCGGCGCCGGCGCCGGCGGCGGCCGAACTCCCTCTCCTCCCTCCCTCTCCCTCTCCCTCCCCCACTGTTTTCTCTCTTTCCTCCTTCCTTTCCCTCCCCCCCACCTTCCCTTTCTCTCCCTTCTCCCCGTCTCTCCCTCTCCCTTCCTTTCCCCCGCTGGCAGCAGCAGATCGGCATCTGCTGCATCTCCTGCTGCCGGCGGGGGAAAGGAAGGGAGAGGGAGAGACAGGGAGAAGGGAGAGAGGGAAGGTGGGGGGGGGGAGGAAGGCGGAGAAAGAGGACAGGGGGGAGGGAGAGGGAGAAACAGTGGGGAGGGAGAGGGAGAGGGAGAGGGGGGAGAGGAGTTCGGCCGCCGCCGGCGCCGGCCGCCGGTGCTGGCCGGAGACGGAGGAGGTGAAAGGGGAGTGGTGGGGAGATAGAAAGGAAGAGGGTGGGCCAAAGAGGACATTGTTTTTTTTTTTTTTAAGTGTGTGTGTGGGAAAAGATAAAATGTGTGTTCCAATAGCAGGACTCTAATAAAAGAACTCCAAACTAGATAATTTGAAAAGAGCCATATCAAGTATCTTCCCTTTCCCCGAAAAAAAAAAAGAGAGGAATTTACCTGGTAGAGCCCGGTACAGCCCTATACGTACTACGAGGACCCCGTTTCACGTTGGATACGAGAGGGGTCCTCAAGGTCCTTTTTTTTTTTTTTTTTTTTTTTCGTTTAGCGAATGGTCGATATCAACCATTTTGCGGGAACTTAAAAGGAAAATGGATTTTTCAGGAGGAAGAAGATGGGAGGGGAGGAGGAGGGAGAAGATTGGTCGAAATCGACCATAAATTGTCCTCTTTAATTGTCGATATCGACAACATAACTGAAACACAAAAAATACAGTCATTGTCAGTATTGATCACTTTTATTGTCGATGTCGATAACATAACTGAAACACAAAAAAATACAGTCATTGTCAGTATCGACCACTTTTATTGTTGATATCGACAACTTTAAAACAAAAGCAAACAAAAGGATGTGGCACAGATCAGTGCTCGGGGGGTAGGATCCTTCTTCTTCTTCTCCTCGCCACCCTTTCCTCCTTCTCCTTCTTCTTCTGTACCGTCTCTCACTCCCAAGATCCCTTCTACAATTCCATACTCTAAACCTTCCTTAAAATCCCTCACCAGATCCTCAGCAACCCAATTCTTCCTCACCCACTCCCTCCCTCCATCTCTCCACTCCACCAGATATTCCTCCCTCTCCCCTTTCCCTCTCTTCTCCATCACCCTCTCCACCTCCCCATACTCACACAACGCCGCTTCCAGCTCCCTCACCACCCCCTCCAGCGCCACCCTCCTCCCAAAAGTCATCGGATTCTCCTTCGGCGTCTCCTCAAGGACCTCCCTCGCCATCGCCAGCGCCAGCGCCGTCCTCCCTTTTGCATCCTCCACCTCCGAGTCCGCCCCCCAGCTCCAGCAGCCGCTTCACCGCTCCCAACCTTGCGTACCCCGCAGCCATGTGTAGTGCCATCAGCCCGCCTGCGAGTCCCTCCGGTCAAGGTATGCAACGGCTTCAGCCAGCACTTCGATGCAGGGCTCGGAGCCCAGGACGGCGGCAAAGAGGAGGGCAGTGCGGCTGTTTTCATCGACAGCATCCACATCGTAGGAGGGGTAGTCGAGGAGGCAGCTGCGGAGGGCGTCGGCGTCGGCCTTCTTGGCGGCAGTCCACCAAGGGGAGTAGAATTCGGCGATGACGTCGTTGGCGATGTTGGGGGAGGGGAGCCAGGTAGGGGAGTGGCCGTCTTTCCACTCGATCAGGTACTCCATGTCGTAGCGGCCGCCCGTTTCATCGCGTGGGAGCGCTCCATCTAAGTATATGGCCTTTTCTCCACCCTTCCCCTCTCCTCCCTCCTCCTCCTCCTCCTCCTCCTCCCCTCTTGAAAAACCTAATTTTTATTTGGGTTTTCGAAGAATGGTCGATATCGATCATTCGCTAAACGACAAAAACAAAAATAAAAACACACATGTAGAGCCTTATCCGTGTCCATGGTGTGAGGACCCACCCCTGGTGGGCCCTCAATTTGAATTTGAATACTATATATTAGCCTAAGTATTTTAATTATACTAATTATGAGATTTAGTTAAGGGTAATTATGTATTTTCTTAGGATTAGTCTAGTTGTGTAATTAGTAGAGTCAATAGGGTGTCTTTTGTTAATTTTGGAGTTAGTTAGTTTGTTAGTGGCCCTAGCTATAAATTTGTGTTTCCTATAGGGGGTTTACACCAGAGAATCTTCTAGAAGCCTCACTTAAAGACCTAAGTACCCTCTACCCTAACCCTAATCATATTCTAACCCCAAGGGCATTTTTGTCCCTAGCCCGAAAACTCAACCTATTTAAACTAAACTCTCCCTGCCCAAGCAAATCACCGTTCATCTCCTCTCTCTCAATTCCTATCTCTTTTTTCTCTTCTTCTTCCCCACTTCTCTCCAACGAGCCCTCATCTTCCCATCCAATTCCGATCTCTCTCCCTCTCTCTTTCTCTCTCCAGAATTTCTAATAGAAGGCCAACCCCAGCTAAAACCACAAGGCTGATCAACAACAGAGGAGCCCCACTGCTGGATTTCCCCTATTATAGCTTGGTTCTCTTTTCTTCCTTATTTCTTCTTTAGATCAGGCAAGTGCTCTATGCTGCTAACTTAGAATGCATGACTTATCTTCCTCTTGATTCTGCAAATTTCAATTCTGTTTATATATGTTTAGATCGATCTTTAAGCTTGTCTGCTGGTTTTTCTTTGGCCATTGATGGATGAGGTTACCTCATTTGGATGATCAATGGTCCGGTTGATGATGGATGGATGATATGGAAATGATTTTGTTCTTTGATTATGCTTCTGTGATGGTCTGAAGAGAAACCCAAGGGAATGGGGTCACTGTATCTAGTTCCCGGAGGTGGGATTGTGAAAACCCATTTTGCTGCGTAGAGACCGGGACCCAGGTGGGACCACCTTTGGAAAATCAGGACCCCACATCTGATAGAGGAGCCCTGGGCGACCATAGTAGTGCAGCCTGATCTGAGTTTGATCAGCGCGGGGGCCACCATCCTTGCACTATGGAGATATGGGGCGTCATTCAAGATGGGTCTTCATTTTGAACATCATACAGTGGCGGGGCCCACTGGGTGATCTGAACACAATCTCATCCACTCTAATGGCCGTACGGGGTGGGGCGACCATGAGGGTGGATGTTGATCTAAATCTGATCAAGCATGGGAAAGTGGTCCAGTGAACTTGTGGGGCCCAGGTAGGTCCCTGATTTCAGATCTGATCCAGATATAGGATCATGAAAGTCTCCTCAAACCCAGTGCTCAGCAATGGCCGAGCTCAGCACTGACCGAGCTCAGCGTTGGCAGAGCTCAGCGATGGCTAGATTCAACACTGGCCGAGCTCAGTGTTGACCGAACTCAGTGTTCTGCCGAGCACAATGCTCATGTCGAGATCCGCATTTAGGCCGAGCTCAGTGTTTAGGCCGAGCCCAGTGTCTTGGCCGAGCCCAGTGTTATGGCCGAGCTCAGTGTTTTACCGAGCTCCGTGCCAAACCGGGCTCCTTGCTTAACCGAGCTCAGCGCTTGACCAAGCTAAGAGCTTGACCGACCTCAATGCCTGACCGAGTTCAATGCTTTACCGAACTCAGCTGGGTGACCGAACTGAGCTAGGTGCTTTGCCGAGCTATGCTAGGTGACCGAGCTGAGTGTTTAATTGAGCTCAAGTGCTTAGCCGAACTCCGAGCTGGATTCCGAAAAGGCCGGATTCCAACAAAGGAGACTAGAACCTAGAACATTTCCTTTTAGCCAGAGCTTTCAGTGTGCACGGCCAACTACCCAGGCCAGGGGATTGGCCGAACTCACAGGAAGTTCTGGACAATCAGGCATTGCCTGTAGGGTGTTACTTCTCTGATCCCAATGTGCCGAGCTGACCGCCCAGGCCAGGAGGTCGGCTGAGCACACTGTGTACAGTGACACTTCCCAGATTCTAATTTCTATTGTTGTAATCATATGTGGGGCCCATTGACTATCCAAATAGACTTTCATCACTGTGCCAACCACGAGTCGATGGTGTGGCTCAACCTTGACTCGTGGGGTCCACTAATTAAGGTCCAGGTGATGTAATCTAAGATGATTCGACCTTTATATGTTACCAGTGATGTACATAACTTCTGAGCACCAAACACAGTATTCCTTAGCATCTGTGGTTTCACTTAAAGATCGAATTACCTGAGATAGACCTGAATCTGAAAGTGGATCATTTACTTAGGTTGGACTGTTGATATCTCCCATTGATCCTTGTACTTAGAGATTCATCTTCCTCATATTATTACTATCACTCTTTTGTCCTTATTATTGGTTATGCCTGTTAATTAAATGGAAAATGGAGGACCCGAACCTATGACTACTTAGAAGTGACCCGGTAATATGATTGGGTGAACATTGACCTGTGTCTGTGGCTAGGCGGGCCCTTTTATGGCCTAAGCTTGGAAGTAGAATACCCTAGACTGGAGAGGTTAGATTGTATGAGCTTGTGACCCATTATGGATGTAAACGGATCATGTGTTATTGAACATGATCTTGTATCTCATATGGACCGTTATAGACCAGGCCATGTATTTGGTGGGCCTTGGTATGGATCCATTGACTAGACTTGGACCTGGATTATGATCCATGGATACTTGGACCTTTTAGGGACTTTGTTAGGACCTTGTTCACGCAAGGCAAAGCCTAGATAGACACAGACCCTTATTATTTTCTGAGTCGGCATAAACATTCACTCAGTTGATCTAAGCTCAGCCAGTTGGACTGATCATCTTTGGTAGGAGCTATTGAGAGTGTTGTGTGGCTACCATGATGAGCATTGTTGGAGACGGACGGTGTGATACCAAGTCCGGTCTCAGTGTGTGTTGATGGATGATATTATTTGTGGGGCTAGATAATCCTCAGCACTGTGAGATTTTCCCCGCCGCGACTGTGTTCAGTATGGAAGGGCCGCAGCATAATATCCCGCGGTATCCAGCTTGTGTGAGTGTGCCATTTTGTGTAGGGTTATATAATGTTTATCTTGATTCTATTTGTTTATCTTGCTCAACTGCCTAGGATCTGTACCATTGCTATTCTCTTAACTTTATTACCGTCTCTACTCATTTGATGCGTACATCCTATATTATCAGCATACTGTGACTTGCCAGATCTTTAGATCTGATCCACTCTTGGTGCTTAGGTCTTGACCCCGAGTTCGAGAGCGATGCGTACGCACTCGTAGAGGCGCCCGTAGTAGGTGACTACGGATGGGGACCCGGCCGACCAAGAGGTCGAGCCGGAGGGTGGAGAGCCAGTACCAATGGCAGGGGCTTGAGTGTCTGTTTGTTTGGAATTTTGAGAGATTTTTGTGGTGAGCTGGGTAGTTAGTCAAATATGTAATTAAACATTGATTTTCTATCACTTGTCATTTTTAGGCTGGATAAGCCCGTTATACATGATATGATTTTGATGATACCTTATGCTTCCGCTATCTCTATATTGCTTCCGCTTATTTCCTTATGCTTCCGCAATATTAACTGTTATTATAATATTGTTCAAAAAGTTTTAAATTGGACCTCACTGCGAACCTACGATCTTGGAAGTTCTCGGATTTTCCGAGAAGTAGTGCGCCAATTTCGGTGCTTTGACGGTTTTCTCGGTATCCGAGATTGGGGCATTACACATAGTAAATACGATACCTCCGAAGTGATATAGTATCCTACAAGGCTCTATCAGAAAAATTCCTCAAAAAATAAAGAGAAAAAAGGAGGAAAATGCCTTTTAAATGTAAACTTTAACTAAAAACATATTGTAACATCTTTAATTTATTCCTGAAATAAGGAAGTCCGGTAAAAAGATTAAGCAGTTAAAAGGGTTCTCATAAACCATCTTAAAAGGAAGAACCCTCGCCCCCGCTCCCGCCCCCAATTAAACGTGATCAGGTCCACATGTATTGTGCAGGTAAAGTATCATTCTTGGTCAGTATTCCAACTTAAAAAAAAATACACTTACATACCACGTGCACGACCCAATTCCTCAATCAATGAGCTATGGATTAATATGTGGTTGTTTAGGTGGAGAGTAGGGGTGTAAAAAAGAAAAAAGAAAAATCGACTAACAGAACTGAACCGAACCGAACCGCTGTTAATAATCGTGGTTCACAGTTCGGTTATTGAACTTCAAAAACCGCACGGTTCGGTTCGGTTACGGTTTTCCATAATAACTCACGGCAGTTAACCGAACCTGAACCGTAAACTACGGTTCGGTTAACCGTACCGTTATATAAATAAAGGAAAAAAAAAAGAGCCTGAATGAAATATTTCTGAACTTATATGGAACCTCATTTTCGTTATCGCCAATTGCTTCCCTCCCTCCCTCACTTCCCTTTCGCTGAAATCCTTTCTCCTTTCTCATCTTAGGGTTTAATGAGATCAATTCCTTGCTGTGGCTGGAGGTTCGGATCTCCTAGTGTTTGATTCGATTTGTTCGTCTCTGTCTCTCTCGCCATGAAGAGAAAACCCATAAAGGTTTCTTCCTCTTCCCCTCGTTGGATGTGATTCTAGTACCTCAGCTTTCGGCTTTGATTATTCTGATGTTCTTATAGAAAGATTCAAGCTGGAGTGTGTTTTCCCTCTTCTTTTTTTTTTATTTCTATTTTTGTGCATTTGCAATTTCAATCTTTGTAATATACCCTTTCTGCGTTCGTTATTGAATGCTGATTGCGCTAGGGTTTGTTTTTTAATCTTTGCCTACTGATGATGCCTTACTATTTTCTCTTGTATTATGTTTTGATGTTCATTTTTTAGGGCTTATGATTTCATGTTATCCTTATTTGTTTTTTTTTTAATTTGAATTAGAAACTCAATTTAAAAAAAAAAAAAAAGAACTCCCCTTTTGCTGCAGTTATTGGTTTTCGGGTTTGATTTTTGTTGTTTATAGCTTGAAAATATGATGATTTGGGAATTTTGGGATTTGAACGGTGGAGATGGGTAACAAAGATGGTTTTTTTATGAGTTGTGGTTTGACGAAGCAGATGAATCGTATACACCTCCACTCCTGATCTTTAATCTTTACCGTTGATTATGAAGAGAAAAGGAGAAAGGGATTTTTCTTTTTTTTCTTTACCTGTTTATATTTTACCATAACAAGGATTTTTTAACGGTTATTAACCGTAACCGAACCATCTATTACGGTTAACCGCGGTTTGGTTTTCTACAGTTTTTATCTTTACGGTTATGATTACGGTTTTAAAAGACAGAAAACCGCGGCTACGGTTCGGTTAACGATTTTTCCAAAAAAATCGGTTAACCGAACCATTACACTCCACTGAAAAATTAGTTAACCAAACCATTACACACCTAGTGGAGAGGAAGATACCTCGCCACTTAATTATCAATCAATTGAGCGGCTGGTGGATCATACGTACTCCTTTTAATTTTAGAATCAATGGTAAAGAGAAAGAAAATGTAGCTCAAATCCTAGTGTTCATAATTTTGGGTTTGTAAAATTGAGTTGGTGGCAATTGATAGAGGATAGTGAGCGAGGGGGGAAAAGAATTAGAGGCATATTCCTCTTCTCTATTAAGTTAGACTAGTGGTTAGGAGTGATCTTTTGAACGTGACCCAAGGATCAATCTTGGCATTACCCTCTCTCTCTAGGTGCCATGATCTCGAACTGATAATTTCAAAATTCAAACCAAAGGTTTAACATTCATGCTACTATTATTCATCGATGAAACTCGTGTTTACTTTTATTAAAATTTAAATGGTCACATTAAGTGAACTAGACCTAGCAATCTGTCTCTCATGTCTTGATCAGTAGCAATATGACTTATTAGATTCATTACTATATTAAATTTCCTCTGCTAATCAATAGTACCAAAACCTTAAAGCGTTAATAGTAGCATTGGAAATACTTTTCAATTTTTTTCCTTCTCTCTCAAATTGAATTTACATTTTCTGTTATTGAACAAAGTGAATCATTCATATAGTAAACTTCAAACGGGTAAAAATAGTTTCAACATAGCCTCCTAATCCACAGTCTATTAATCTAATAGAGCCAGGAGGCCATGAAGGTGGGGGATTTGGGTGTTTATTATGTACTTATAACAATTGGCATAACAGTCAAGTGGTGTTTTATTTTGACTTTAAAATAAAATTGAAGTAATAGTCCATACCAGCTTGTATAGTCCTGTTTGGGATGTAGAGGTGTGAACCAGATATCATATTATATTCGTTTCTCTAAAGTTTAATGTGCTACGTAGTACGTACATCAGTCCATATTATTATTATATGTATTAAAGCTAAGGGAGAGCTGAAATGTGAGAGGTGCCACATCATCACCCAATTATTCTCCTTTTAGAAAAATCACTTATAAAATATTGAGGGAGCCTTTACCTTTCAAGTGGGGCCTTGGTGCCTCTCTCAATCTCCTAAAATCTAAAATCTCTCTTCATATTCTAATACTTCCTAAAATCTCTCATTCTAATGTGGTAAGGTTCCTGTAACCGATCTTCTTATTAATGCAACTTTTCCAGAGTAACGCAAAGTGGGTGTTCCTGGCGCTCTCACTTCCATTCCCTAAATCAAGCTAAAATCTTGGTTTAAATTTTACATCACACACGAGCCATTATTTCTGTTTAACTGTTTAAGGACTTTTCAAAACATTAAGTCGTTAAGCATTATCCTATACTAACTGAGCCCTGCTACATGGACTAACCCATGGACCGATCCATGGACTAATTCCATAGTTTTGGGGGGAAAATCACCTGACATGAGGTGATTTTTCCCCTAAAGCCATGGGGTCTGTCCATGGACTAACTCATGGAGTTAGTCCATGTAGACTTTTTGATACTAAATAAATGATTGGGTCAACCAAATTCCTAAAATCTCTCTATTCTTATCTTAATAATTTCTACTTATGTTTACAAACCAAAAATACCAAATCTCTCTAAAATATAGTGAAAACAAAGAACGTGAAATCATTGAGCCATTTGCACAGGTCCGGAAGTCACGGGGCAGATGACTGAAACAAGTGAAGGCTTTCCTACACATTCTCCTCCCGCTACTCTCTACATATTTCAAGTCCCTTTTTTCTGTCTTTTTTTTTTTTTACCTTTCCTATTTTGTGGTCTAAAGTTCAAGCCTGGTCTTGATATCTCAATTCGACTCAAACCTTTGATCGTGCGGACCATAGTATGAGTTGGTTTGATTCTTGATTAAGGGTGCTGTCCACTTTTTTTTTATTCTTTTTGTGAACTAAGGTTCTTAATCAAGTTTACGAAAAGATTATGATCTTAATCCATCTGGACTTCGTATCTGTTGTTAAAAGCTGTCGGCAGGTTCATGGGAGCCACAACTCTTGCATAAGAGGTTATAAGTTGATTTTTTTAACTATAATATCACATAATACAGTCACACCAAAACAGTATATGTGTAGTGGGAAAATAAGGAGTCATATCTCTGTTTTCATATTTATGCTCATATCTGTAATTGTTGGTATATGGGTTGGGTAGGTTGGAAACACTGGCCATGGTCATACGAACCACGTTTAACCACCATGTGCTGAAGCTTTAAAAAAATCTTCTTTCAATTTTACAGGACGGTATCAGTTCCAGAGATGCCCACTCGATCCGCTGGACATGGATTGAGGCTAAAACATATTGGTAGAATCAGATGTGTTGCATGTGAGTCCTCACGAGTTAGTAGCGACAGTGAAACTACACCATGGACTCCAATACAATCTTCTCATATCCAAAAAGTTGTCACACCGAATAGCAACCTAAGCACTTAGAGCATGCTTCTAAGTTTTTATTTATAATTTTAATGATGATCCCGGTAAAAAGATTTTTTTCATTCCAATGTTTCTTTTCAATTAATATTCATTCAAGTGTTTCTTGTTATTTAATATCGATAATTCTTTTCTTTTTATGCTTTTTGAATTTTTATATATTTAGAATCCCTCTATATCTTTTTAAATATGTCGTTAAATGCCGATGCTGGTATTTGGGGTTTCTGGTTACTCTCTCTCTCTCTTTATTTTATTTTATAACTTTCTTAGTATATAACTAATTCCAAATTTAGATAGCATTAGTGGTACAATCTAACTTTTATAAATAAATTAGCTTAGTTGTGAGACTAAGATTGGGGTTTTCTTTTTTAAAATAAATATTTATTTATTTTTAAAAATAAAATATTAAATTTAACTATATTTTGATTTACTTGGTCCAGAGTTAGCACAGGCTTTGCTGCTGGTTATATGTATTAAAACAATAAGATTTGTTTTGCCAAAGTCAGCACCCATAAAAAAAGCTCACCATTCCAAAAACTACCCAAGAAAAAACTTACCCTAGTCCTCCCGCTGATATGCATACATTTAAACTTGCAATCTGCTTGTACAAATACATTATCCTATAATATAGATTACCCATGAATTTTTTTTTTTCTTTTCAACCATGCACACATGCTCCCACAATCAATAGAGAGGGCCAATTGTAGATTGGAAAGATGGAGATGGCCATAGGGTGGCTAAAGTCTCCTGACTTAATTATAACCCACCAAGTGGTTTGGATTAGAATGTTGTGGATGGAAAGCAGACAATGCAAACAGTACCCCTCTGCAGAGAGGATAAGAACTCACTAAATAAAGTAAAAGAAATATATAGTATTAGCAAAAATAATAATATATAAAAGAAATAGAACATTAGAACTATAAGCCTAAACCAAAACGTATTCCAGTAAGTCCACAGCCAGCCAATGGGTTGACCTGAGCTCGTCCTCGCCGGAGACAGGGGACGCCAAGCCGCCGTCAAAGTCCTTGCCATAATAGTAGACTGCGAGGCCGTAGAAGAGGAAGAGGAAGAGGAGGATGACGCCGCACAACCCCTCGATGAGGCCGTTGTAGGAGGCGACGCGGGTGACAGCCTGCTGGAACTTGAGGAGGCAGCCATGGCCGGCATTGTGGGACGGTTTCTTCTTCACCGTTTGATCCAGGGTTGGCGTTGGATTGACGAAGGTGATGACATGATTCCTCACTCTCTTCCACCATTCCTGAAACTCGTAGTCGTAATTCCTTGTGTCTCCATACATTTTTCTATTCAAAATCTCTCTCTCCTGATCCGAGTGTCAGGGTTGATTGTTTAGTGTAGAAGAGGTCGAGGGCAGATAAGTGAAGAAGAAGAAGAAGCAGCAGCAAGTGCAGGTTGATTGAGAAAAAAGACTGGTCTTAATTAAGTAATACACTCCTGCTTACTGCGATATCTATATATATTGTAGGTAAGGTACTAAGGTCTTGGGGTGGAGTAGTCCATCACAGGTAATAACTCTACTCATAATCTGTCATCTATATTTTTAGGTGGTGGACTCTAAATCAAATTTGAGTTTCCTTATTAGTTAATGGTTTAAAAATTGAACTGGACTAATATATTTAAGGTGAATTAAGGTCAGTTTAAGTAAGGTTTTTTTTATTAGTCTTATCCAAAATAAAATACTAATAATTTTAATATTGCAATTAGAATAGGATTTTATTTTAAATTGTTTTTTGTCTAGATAAAATAGATTTTGTTTTTTTGTTAAAGTTTAATATAGAAAGGAACTTTATTTTGTTTAAGAGTTTGAATTAGTCCTAGGAGTTTGATTTCCTATTGATAAAGTGAGTGCCAATTTGTTCGTTTCCTGATCTGGGAAGTGTTGAGAAAAGAACAAAAAGAATTGTCCCGATGGTTTTTTTTTATAAATGGAAAGTTTCAACTTGCAAGCAGCAGACATGGGTTCGACTTACAGGTAAAACCCGGAATCGTTTGAGGTTTAAAAACTGTGACCGTGAGATAAAACCTAGAGGATCCTGATTCAAATCAATTCTGGAAGTACATTTTTTATTTGAGCGAGAGTTGACCAAAACCTACACGAGCAATTATTTTGAGCAGTTTAGATTTTTTTCATATTAAACTTCAATATGAAGAGCTTTCTAATGATGTAGGGTGTTATGACGGATGACTTTTTGGGGGATGATATTTTACTTTAAAGTTGTTATTAATAGAAAAAATATATTATTTTTTTAGCATTTTATAATATTCTTGATTTTTAAATTTTTTTTTTTGAATTTATTTGGATGAAAAAACTTACAATGCGATGAACGCGACTGATACCGCGATTTTAATTCAGGGCCCACCAGATCTCTAAATGTCAACGTTGAATAAAGAGAAGACGTTTGCTCTCCTAGAAATTGTGTGGTTACTGAGGTGGCAATCGGGTCAGGTTGTGTTAAACGGGTTGGACCCGTTTATTAAACGGGTTATACAAGTCTAACCCGCATCTTACTCGTTTATTAAATGGGTCGGAAACCCCTAACCCGCACCCACCACGGGTCAACCCGACCTGGCTCACTTAAACACGCATAACCAGTGCGGGTTATACAGGTCAGGTCAACCCGCATAACTCACATCCATCTAGTGAATCAATCGACTCAACCATTGTTCCCTGCCTAACTAAAACTTACTTTTAAGCTCAAATTTGGTCTAATCTCATTTCAACAATCATTTGATGTGGGTTTTGTCTGTCAATCCAAACCCGACCCGCTTAATTGCGGGTCATAAATACTTGACCCATGACCGACACGCCTATCAAACTGGTCGGGTTAAGCGTAGGGCTGAGCAATTGGTTATTCGGTCGGTTATTTATCGAATTTTTTACCAAACCGATTTTTTTTTACAGTAGAATGTATTAACCGAACCGAACCGATTTGTTGTTTTGTAAAACTTTTAACCTAACCGAGCCGAACCGAATCGAATTATTTAGCTTCGGTTTTTCGGTCGGTTCGGTTAATGTGATGCATTTTGTTGGACTTAATAATTGCCCAAGTTCTTGAAAATTTAGAACTATATTGCTATATTATATACATTTCATTTGTGAAATTGGGCTTAATAATTGGCCCATAAATCCATTATCCATAAATGATATATCATAGAAGTGCTTGAAAATACATTAAACACAATTACACAAATAGACAATAACCATAAAACTCACTCATCAGGTAATGGACTCATGGAGTCATGGATCAATATTTAGTGGGTTGTGGGTATGTATGGGCTGGGTAATGGGTATGTAAGTATAAAAATATTCAAAATAAAACTGCATATAATTCGGTTAATCAGTTAAGTGGTTAAATAAGATCATTGACCGAACCGAAATTATATAACCGATTTGCCGGGACATTTACCCGAGCCGAACCGAATTACCCGAAATAACCGAACCGAAATTAAATTTCAGCTATTGTTCGGTTTGGTAAATCGGTCGGTTCGGTTTTTGCTCACCACTAGTTAAGCGGATAATATGCGGGTCGGGTCTGGTCGGTTTGGCGAGTCGGATCATATTTTGCCACCTCTAGTAGTTAGTGACTGGTAGATGAAAATGTATTATGATCCCTATTCATCCACTTATAGGATGGACGGACATCATTTAGATTAAAGAAAACTTGATCTACAACTCATTAGATTTATGTAAAATTCCCACGACTCCTATTCTTTGGACTCAATTTCTTCATACATAACTGCCCCGGCCATTTGAATTGGAAGCTAGAAAAATGGATGTCATATGTCCATGTGTCGTGCCAACTTGACTCAGCTGGATTACATTCGGGCTCAATCTCAACTATGGTACTAATTGGTTTGTGCTCTCAAATGCTACATAATTAGCTCACAAGCGAAGTCCAAACCAATGCCTGTTCAGCTTGACTCGACTAGGGCCTTGGCTTTATAGCTCCAGACCTAGCCCATCCCAAATAAGTTTAAGCACATCTCAAGCCAAATACCAGCTCAGTTCATGTTTTTTTTTTTTTTTTTTTTTTTGGGGGGGGGGGGTGGGGGAGGGGGTGGAGAAAAATCCTATCTTTTCTGAAACTAGTTATTCAAAAAGAATCACATTGCAATCCTGATGTCTTTTAATTCATTTATAAGAAAACTTGTGCAGCTAAAATAGATGATGATCTCTTTAATTTATGGCTTAAGATGGAAAAGATCTCTAAGGCATTGATAGGTTCATGTTTTGAAATCACATATAACAAGATCCGTTAAAAATTAGGTAACTAAGGAGTCACGTGTACTATCCTAAAATGATAAATGCAAAAAAAAAAAAAGGAGCTTATTCAATCTACCATAACAAACCTTCTCATGACCAACCCAAATGAGACCCACTTAAGTAAAGTTTTAAATGACTAAAACGACTTAATAAAGTTTTAAATGACTAAGAAAGGACCCACTTCAAAGCATTAACGGTCATCAATTAGGCCCAGTTGGAAGAATTTGAAAAAAATTATAAATAAAGGTATTTTAAAATACCTTTTTGATGGCCTTTTTGATGAAGATACCAACACTCGATCCTCGCTGACTAGGAACATTACTATGCTCTATACCAGTGAAGCAATTGAGGTTGGTATTCTCAAACTTCTCATTATTGTTTATGTAGATAACTATAAACATTGGCCAGAGATATCATCTTTTCAATTGTGGCATTAATTGATACAGACTGAACCATCTGACAATAGGATAGGGTTGTAAACTGGGACGAACTGCCCAAGTACGACACAGCCAACATGAAAAAAAATTGTGTCCCAGTTGTGCCCGCAGCCCGCCCTTTTGACTGGATTGACTGGGCCGAGCTAGCACGACACGACCCAAAATGGCCCGTGCCGGACAGGGAGCCCTGGCACGACATTTAGATATAGACTTCTTATTTTCTTAACATAAATAAAATGTAAAAGTTAAAATAACTAAATAATTATTTTTTATTTACAAATTAGCATCAATGTTTATATATTTATTTTAATAGATTCAATTTTATTTCAAGTTGAGAATCCCTAAAAGTTCATAAAGTATCTTTCAATTTATATAAAAAAAAATTAAAAAAGCTCCCCCCCCCCCCCGCGATATAAGCTTTTTCACCAATAGGTATTCCAACAGTAATCGGGGGCACAAATGTGTGACTACCTTTCACCAGAAAGGAAAATGTGTGATAAATAGCAAAATCAAAACCAATTCGTATCGACTAACTGTAAAATCAATTTTAGATTTAGATGGTTAAAAATGTCTAATGTGTTAGGTTTATGGGTTTTGGGTTTTGGCTCGTTTTGTAGGCCCAATGTAATTAGGGTTCAAGGGTAGTTTAGTATTTGAGTTTCCTATATATTATCCTTATGGTTGTAACCCTAGTAGCATAGGAGAAAACTTTGATTAGTGAAAACTAAGAAGAAGACGGGCTTTGTTCGTGGACGTAGGTGTGAAATCACCGAACCACGTAAAATTGTGTTCTCCTTTTGTGTGGCTTGTTTGATTGCTTGTTGATCGCACGCTTCCGCACACACGATCACAACAAATTGGTATCAGAGCTTGGTGTGGTAACGCGATCAACAACTGTGATTGTTTTCGTATCTCGAAGAGGTTCTTTGTTGCATCACACTGCCGTCGGTGAGATCAAGGTGGCCACACAGTTTGCTGTGTTTTTTTGGTTTTGACTGTTGCTGCCAGAGGAAACAGGATCATCGTCGTTGACCGACTGGGTTTAAAACCTTGTGATCCACGATCACAAAGAACGAAGACCGGAGAAGAAGAAGACAGAAGAGGCAGCGGTTTCCGTGGAACAGAGGGCTGTTCTTGTCGTCGTGCAGAATCCTGAGACCAAGAACGACTGGATCGGTTCTGCAGAGAAGAAAGCGCGCAGATCATCGCTGGAGTAGTGGGCCACCGTCGCCGGAGTCATCGTCAGGTCGCCTGTTGCCACTTGCACTTTGCCAGAGAAGATCTCGACGCCGGAGTTGCAGAGGAGAAGAGTCCAAACAGGACTCTGTTTTGCCCGGTTTCTGTTACCGGAGAAGTTCGTCATTCACAGCGCCACCGTCGCCGTTGCCATTCTCTGCCGGACTCCGGAATCTTGCTCGCTGTCGCCGGAGTCCGCCTGCGGCCGTGCCAGTCGCTGTCGAAGAAGAAGAGGAAAATCAGTTTGTTACTGCCCTGTCTCTGGTTCTGTCCCAGAACCGAAAAAGGAGAAGAAGATCCAGTGGGCCGTTCCAAGTCTGGGTCAGTTCGGGTCAGGTCCGACCCGCTCGCCCGTGAAGCCCAGTCCACAGCCTGGAACAGGTCAGGTCAGTCTGGGTCAGTTCCGCCTGACCCGTGAAGCAGCAGACACAACATCATATTTAACCTCAGTCTTCCCGTTGATCAAAGTGTGAGTAAAATGATCATAACTATCGGGAAGTGAATTCAGAAGAAGTAATGCCTTATCTTCATTGGGTGCTTTAGACTCCAAAGACTTCAAGATTACCATGGAAGGTGGAGTTCTAAAAGTTGTTTATGGTGCACTTGTGTTAATGAAGGGTGTCCGAAGAGGTAATCTGTATTTCTTGCAAGGGAGTACAGTTGTAGGTGGAGCAGCAACAGTATCTCATAGCTCAAATGAGACTGTTAAAGACACTACCAGATTGTGGCACATGCGTCTAGGGCATGCTGGGGAGAGAGCAATGCAGGGTTTGGTTAAGCATTTGTTAGGTTTATGGGTTTTGGGTTTTGGCTCGTTTTGTAGGCCCAATGTAATTAGGGTTCAAGGGTAGTTTAGTATTTGAGTTTCCTATATATTATCCTTATGGTTGTAATCCTAGTAGCATAGGAGAAAACTTTGATTAGTGAAAACTAAGAAGAAGATGGGCTTTGTTCGTGGACGTAGGTGTGAAATCACCGAACCACGTAAAATTGTGTTCTCCTTTTGTGTGGCTTGTTTGATTGCTTGTTGATCGCACGCTTCCGCACACACGATCACAACATAATGAGACTATTAAAGTAAGCTATCGGTGATCTGCATGTCAACTTGGGACTCTTGAAAATTCATTTTTAATGCCAGGCCGGGCCGCTAGAGTCAATCCACATATGTGGGATCCAACGCCTCCCATGGGAAGCCGGGCCACAGCCCGGTCTCCCCATCGGTGCGTGTAGACAGGCTCCTGCATTTTTATGCTCACAACACTGTGTATATAGATAGCTGAATCAGACGTGCTACAGGGCCCGACGTCAGGCCTGAAAAGTGGCCTGACGCCAGGCCATTTAGACTTTTTCTAGCTGAATAATAAAATGGGTTGGGCTACTTCTGTCCAGCATATCTAACACAGAGATGTATATATTTTACCAGCAGGCAAATACTGGACTTGGCATACCAGTGTAGTGGGTCCACTTAAAGGGATGGGGTGGTAGCTCAAATCCTGGTTGGGAAATTTTAGATGATGTAAAACTGAATCTGGTGACAATTTGTAGGGCCCCAAAATATTAGTGCCTATGGGCTGTCCTGCAGTGGGCCTTCCCTTGAAAGGAGGGGAAATAAAAAATGAAGGTTTTTTTAAAATACCTCATTTTTCTTATCTCACTTAGCCTTCTAAATAGTGATACCGTGTCCCTTGACCTAATGATCTACACCATCAGTTTAAACCATGGTGCCAAGGTAGAGATAGGCATCAGTTGAAATCATATTTACTTGTTTACAAACAATAATACGTACATTAATTAACAGGCCTGCCCATCTTACCACTCATGTCTTCATGTGTAGAATAAAAGGCAGGTTATCTTCTCTCTTTCTTCTCTCTCAGACAGTGAAACTGCATGTATCTTTCTCTGAAAAAAATAATTACATTTGTATGTAAAGTGTACGTCTCATTTGGTATCATTTGTTTATGTAAAGTGAATGTCTGAGTCATGCTAGGATTAGCCCAACCTAAACAGACCACAACGGGACCATTTGAAAATGCCTTGCATGCCTGATACAGACCACCAGAAGCCCTGTCAACCATCATGAGATCCATAATTGCGTCAAAAGGGTCCACAGCCAAATTAGGGATGTAAACGGGTTGGTTCTAGTCCAGATTCATGGTGGACCTATAACCAAAACCATTAATGAGAATGTGTAATTGGAACCATTTTGAAACCGGTTTTCTAGTTTCGAAATTGAAACCGATAATGAGAAGATGGAATCGGGATTGGAATCAGAACCGGTTCTGTATATGGGACGGGTTTTGGGTAAAGGATAATATGAAAAAACTAGTTTTTAGGAGGAGTTTTAAAAAATCGAGATAATATGTCGGGTCCTGAGTCTATGGGTTGGAACCATGGCAGGAACCGGACCCATTTAGGTCACGGGTCCAAAAAATGATCCGGACCTAAACCTAAACCCAAACTATAGTTATTAATTTCATACCATTTTTGCCGAAATGACCGAAGTTTTTCATTTCGGTCAAATGGCCAAAACGAAATCTCGCATAAAACTCTTCATTTAAAATTTCTGTCCATTTCGGCCGAAATCAAGTATTTCAATCTAATGAAATTTTACATAATTAATTATTTTTTTAATTTTTATACATATATATTCTTTGTATTTCTTATAATTGCCAAAATGTAATTCCAAATGGTTTTACTATCATGGATTCAAATTATATTTCTTATTTTATTTTTTATTTTTCTACATATATATAAGTATATTATTTTATATTTCTCCTAAATGTAATTCTAAAAAGTTTCGCCGAAATTCTGAATCGGACGAAACTATTCATTTTGAAGGTCAAATCGAAATGGAGTCCGAAACGATATTGACAACCATGACCGATACTCATTTACTTATTGGGGCTTAAATAAGGGCCCAAACCCGATTTTTAACAGGTAGGAACTTTGGATAATTGGAGAATCGGGAACCCATTTACATCCCTAGTCCAAACCATACTTCAGGCCGACGCGTGTACTAGCCGTTCTTCAATGGACCTCACTTCACAAAAAATCAGCCTTCCATCTAGGCCTATTGATTGAGCCCGTATAATGGGTACTCGGCCAGATCCAAGTCCGAAAATATAGAGCTTTAAAAAAAATTAAACTTAGCGGGCTGGGCTGTGAATTGATAGTGGTTCTAAAGCCCGGCCAAAATATGATTGTGAATGGGCAGAACAGGCCGACTCGGCTTGCCCACACTACTACTTTCACAAATTTGTTAAATCCATCTCTAAAATCTCTCATCATGCTCACATCCTTTTGTACTAATTAGTAATTAACCATGTAATTTGTCGTTACTTTAGGTATGTATGACGCATGTCTATAATATATACTCTATTTGCATCTCTACTTATTATTGTGGTTCCAACAACAAAGAGCACGGTTCTAGACCTAATCAGGTTTCTCATCATTTTGATACCCGTATATCTATAAAATTTAGGTCATCCTAAAGTTGCATCTAACTAAGTCATCCTCTGAAGAAAATGATATGGTATAACCCTTCATCCAGCACCCATGTCTACATATACTTATCATAGATCGCAACCTATGCATCTTTTTTTTTTTCCTGAATGGTGTAGACTATTCATTTATTGCAGTGTATGACCCTCTAATCATTAAAAGAAAGAACCTTAACATAGGCATATGGATCCAAATAAGCCCCCTATTGCGAGTTAACCCAAGTGTTTCAAAATTAAAAGAGACTTTCAATTGACCCAGAAGGTGTTCCCGTTTTACTGAGGCTAATCCAAAAAGAAATTTCCATGTCTAAGCAGAAAAGGGTTTATCACCTGGTCTCATCAATGGTTAAAATAAATTTTCTCACATTAATAAATCATGAATGTGTTAATGTTAATGTATTAAAAACTAATAAAAAAAATTCACAAGCTATGGCTCTCTCAATTTGTACACAGTTTTTTTTATCTCTAGAAAGATTTGGTTAATTTGTAACTTTTGTATTAAGTGAATGGTGAAATGCATTGGGCTCTGAGCAGTTTCTGCGTAAATTGATGGAAATGTGTAAAAAACTTTCAATCGGACTTTACATTATTAAGATTTTGTTTTGTTGTTTTCTACTTAGTTCTTTTAGACATTATTTGACCCACACATGATATTTAGTTGATTTCTGTTAATTTTTTGATTTGCTACTCTGCCACCAGCAAAAAGTAAATAAATAATTTACTTTTTCATGTTGCTTACTAAGCCGAAAAGAAGAGAAGGATTTAAAGTTCGATTCACACTTGGTGTTCGGTGAAAACATAAAAATAATTGAAGAATATTTAACTTACATTCAAGATCGTGCTAAGCCCTAGCCCGACCTTGGCCCAGCCTCAGCCCGTACGTGATGAGATTTGATGTAGGCCCCTATAGGATGGGATCTGATAGCACTGCCCAATATGGAATTGGACAGCCCAATCCCCGGCCCGGCCCGGCCCGGCGCATTGACAGGCCTACTTCCATCCTTTGGGTGGGGTTAAAAAAAAAAAAAAAACACAAGAGTGATCATCTTGCAAGGAATGGAGCGAAAACGGCTGAAGATGATTTTTCTCTAAAAGAAAACCAAAATATGGCGCGAATATGGCCTCCCAAACTTATCTCCCGCTTCCGTATTTAGCAGACCGCTTTCGTATTTGGCAGAGAAGAGAAAGAGAGACGAAGGAAAGAACCCGGAGAAAGAGAAGAAGAAGAAGAAAGGAGAAGACGAGCATTTTCAGGTTGTCCCTCGCCCGTTCGGTTTTGGGTTCTGAAATGTGTTTTTTGGGTTCTCTCTCTGTCTCGGTTTTGGGCTTTTGGATTTTGGATTTTGGGTTTTTGGTTGCTGTGACTTCAGCTGCAGCTTCTTCAGTTAGGGGTTTTGGACTGGGGATTTTGGATTTTACGAGAATGAGTAGGCAATGTGTTTGGGTTTCCAGATGAGATTGAAATGTATCTGGAAATGTTTAAATTTTCTCTCCTGCTACTAATGATGAAGTAGTATGACTTGGAATTTCTTGACATCTCTTTCTCTCCTTCGACATTAGGGTTCTTAAGTTGGTTACGTTGGTCATTCAATTAGGGTTCTTGAATATGTCACATTCTTTGAATGTTCCTAAAATTGTATTGAAGTCGAAAGCTTGGGGTTTCATGTATTTTCTTCGGTTTGAGACTGGGAGTTGCAGAATCGGTTTTCAAGATTTCTGGGAGTTTCTGTTTGTAGTTTGATTATTGAATGTGGCCTTTTAATTTTATAGTTTTGCTTGAATTTACCCTTTTCCTATTGATGTTTAGAACCGGTGAATCTTTGGGTCCTGAACTTTGTTTGTTTGATTTTCTGGGCTAATAATATTTGTTGATGTTTCCTGATTTTTTATTGATTTTTTCAAGTTTTGATTTCAATTATTGTTGTATGAGTTGCTTTCCTATAAGAGACATATCTGGTACTAAAAGTCTAAAACTGTGGTTTCTAATGTGTGGTGTTGCAATTCTTTATTGGAAGGTAAATTTTATGTACCCATTCATGTGAATTTCTTCTCTCTTAATTCCTGAGTATATTTGAGTTCAGTGAATGATAGTTGCTGTGATTTTATTGTCAACCATGAGATTGGGTCACTGATTGGTAGTTTATTTCTTCAATTTTGTTTTGTTATTTATGCCCTAGTTTATCTTGTTTCTATTTTGCATACCTTAGATGTTTGATCAGTAGCAAATTTGGTTAATCCTATTTTGGTTTCGCATATATTGGATGTATGATCAGTAACTAATTTAGTTTATCTTGTTTTTGTTTTGCATATATTGAATGCAAACTTGTCGTGATTATGGCGGGGACAACGATGATGATTATGCATGTTGTCAGTGACGGAATTCTTAAATGGGTCATAACATGGATGTGACCTCGTCTTCATCAATAGGAATTACTCATGACAGCAGTGGTGTTAAAATAGGATCTATAAGAGATGATGCATTTGTTGCAAGACGTTGGAATCTATCATCTCCTATCTTTAATCTTGCTGACACGGCGTGCTTGTCCAAAGAGGCATACTTATATGTCAAAGGTAAGTTTGCTGAAATTCATCAGAAAGTACGAGAAATAAATTCCAATGATGGGATAGTGGCAAGGGACCACAACAAAGAAGGAAAGATGGCGTGTGATGAAGTACAGTTTAAGAATCCTCGGCGCGTACATGGGAAGAGACTCAGATCATCTGAGAAAAAGGCACAATCAAAACCACGACTTTGCAATGGATGTAACAAGCGCGGCGTCTCACATGACAAGCGAAATTGTCCTGCATTATTGAATAGGTATTTGCCATACTTGATTTTTTGATCAGTTTGTAAGTTGTGATGTTATTTTGTTCAACACGTTTAAATGTTCAAGTACTTCAACAATATTTCAGATGCACAAGAGAAGAAAAGAATGAGTCTCCAACTGACACAACTTCTGACTGTGATACCTCTGATACATCTACATCGGATGATGAAGGGTCCCAAGAGTGCGTATTATTTTAAAAAATGGACACTTGTTTGTGTCTTATATGGATGAGAGAAATTACTTGCCTTAACTTTTTTGAAATTTTATGGCTAGAACATCTCTGATGTTGCAACAATCAAAACCACGACTTTGCAACGGATGCAACAGGCGCGGTGTCTCACACGACAAGCGAAATTGTCCTGTATTATTGAAAAGGTATTTACCATACACAATTTTTAATCATTTTATAAGTTGTGATGTTATTTTGTTCAACACAATTAAATGTTCAAGTACTTCAACAATATTTCAGATGCACGAGAGAAGATAAGAATGAGTCTCCAACTGACACAAGTTCTGACAGTGATACCTCTGATACATCTACTTCCGATGATGAAAGGTCCCAAGAGTGCATATTATTTTAAAAAAATGGAAGCTTGTGTGTGTGTGTCTTATATGGATGAGAGAAATCACATGTCTAACTTTTTGAAATTATATGGTTAGAACATCTTTGATGTTGCCACAATCAAAACCACGACTCTGCAACGGATGTAACAAGCGTGGCGTCTCACATGACAAACGAAATTGTCCTACATTATTGAATAGGTATTTACCATATACATTTTTTTTTATCATTTTGTAGATTGTGATATTATTTTCTTTGATGCATTTAAATGTTCAAGACTTCAAGTACTTAAACAATATTTCAGATGCACAAGAGAAGATAAGAATGAATCTCCTAGTGATGCAACTTCTAAAGCCTAAAGCTGATACTTTTGATATATCTACTTCTGATGATGAAGGGCCCCAAGGGTTGGTATATTGAAGCTTTTGTGTGTCTTATATGGATGAGATGAATTACATGTCTAGCTTTTTGAAAATTTATGGTATGTTCTAAATGGCATGTTTTTTGGTTAATTTTGGTATCATATAATGCCTTTTTCTGTTTATGCAGGGATTTAAAGTACCTTCCATGTCCACCACTCAATTTGGGTTCTAAGTGTTTTGAGTCCACAATGATTTGGTTTAGATGATTGAATCTAAGCCTACAATGGTGATGGTGTGATGTGTATTGTCATTAGATCTTTGGGCCTACAATGGCATAGTTTGAATTAATTAATATTTATGTGATTTACTCTTAAATGTGTATTTTTAGGCTTGTTTGTTTGAGTTCTCAGTGGTGATGGTGGAATTTGCATTGACATTGATGTTTGAGCCTACAATGGCCTTGATTCATACTAATATTTGTGTACTCATGGGATATCTACATGTTTGAGCATACAATGGCATTAGATGTTTGAGCCGGCAATGGTGAAGAAACCAATATATTTAATAGGTTATCTACATCTTATAATTATTTCATTATCAAGTGCATTCATTGAAACTCATGCTAATCATTTTCGAGTCCTTTAGAAAATCACACTAATCATTTCCAAGTCCTTTACAAAATTATTGCCTGACTGTAGTTGTCTATTTTGATCTATGAAAGCTCCCTCCCGTTGTATCCAAAAGGTTCATGAAACAACTCAAAGGCATGAATTCTTTTTGAAGCTCATTAGATAATTTGAATCATTTAATGCGGGTCTGATGAACTAAGTGCCCTACTGTGGACAATGTCTCTCGGAACTTCTCCATGATAAAACAACATAGCTGATTTCAACTTTTCTGGTCTACAACAACATTTTTGTTGGAAGTTCTTTTAAAGCATTTTCTGATCATTTCGAAAAGAATGACAAATGTTCACTCAGAAAAGAATAGCAAGTGGTTTTCAAGTGGTTCTCTTCTCTCTTTAAACAATGCTATTTCAACAAGTCCCTGAATCCACATCCAGTTGCGAAGCCAGTAAAAGGGCCTTGCATCAGACTATTGCACCTTACCTTGCAGCTTATGGTATTACACCAAAATTGGGCAATCGAGCAGGGGTCCAGGGTCTATGGTCTATGGTCTATGGTCTGCACTGATTTCTGGGTTCTGTCTATTTTTTGTTTCTATGTTTTCTTTTAGAAGTGTAAGCATTGCTTTATCTTGTCAAGTGATGTTGTAGTTTCCTCCCTCCAATTGTCATTTTCTCCTCAGTTTCGATACACTACAGAAATATGTCGAATCAAAACTACATCTATCCAAATGAACCTGTCACAGTTCTTTTTCTTCCTCCAAGCAGTTTGATTGATTAACATAGGCGAATATCTTAGTATATATAACAGAAAGAAAAAAAAGAAAAAGAATCAATTGTATTGCATAAAAGAGGAAATTTATACAAACTTACATTTAAGTGAGAACATTTCCAAAATTTTCGACCGAGTTGGGCATTACGATTCACTGTAATGCAAAGCCTATGTATAATTATAGTGAGCACAAGGAAACATTTGTCACCTCTTGAAAGACACTCATGCCAACTACCATGACAACAAAAAAAATCTTAATTCTTTGGTTGGTAGTCTTTCAATCTGATTTTATCCAAAAGTAAGGGCAGGTTTGTTGGAATTCCTGCTTGGGGGATATTTGAATTTGCCAAATGTCGTCCCTCAACTACATTCACGTTCTCAGGGATCTTGAATGTTTTAAAAGCTAGAATTCGGAGAATTCAAAGAATTCTATAAGCCAAACAGGTCAATCCACAAGGTTGGGTTTTTTGAAAATTTACAAACAAATATATAATTTTAAATTTCAAGGCCTAGACATTTTCAAAGGTAGAATTTGGAGAACTCAGATTTATAAGCCAAACAAGTCAATTCAGGTTGCGTTTTTGAAACTTACAAACCAAACATGGAATTCCAATGCTAGAGGACATCCAACTAACATGCTGCTAGAAGTCTCCTACACCTAAATTCCTAAAATGTTCCCCAAAAGAAGTTGCTCGAGAGTAGATGGTCCAATCATGCTGCGGGTTTCTTTGGTTTCTTTTGATTCTTTATTTCATATGCTTGTAACCGGGCTGTGGGTCTTTATTTTTTTTTTATTTTCCAATGGGGAATGCCCCCATATGCAATTCTCTTCCTCTTTAAAGAGAATCTCTCTGTAAAGCATGTTTTTTGAGTTTTAACGAAAGACTCACTTATCTTTCAAAAAACGTATAATGGACAAGATGGTAGCATGAGAAGCAATTTGTGGAAGATGAATCAATGACACTAGGCTACTATGATTAAGGGTGTTTGTTGGGATTAGCACTTCATATTGCATCTTTCTATGTTTAGGAAACACTTTCTATTTTTGTTCTATGCATGATTTATGGTCGGAAAGTATTTGTTGCTTGCATTAAAATTATGTTTTATATTTAAACTTGTGTTTTTGTGCTGTAAATCAGATATTATTGACTGATTTTGAAGACTAATTTCGGACTGGTATGAAGCACTAAGGCTGAAAAGGGAAAAAAATAGCACTGTTGCAATCAGATTCTACATGTTTTTCTCCCAAAAGTTTGTAAATTGAAAACTAGGCAAACGGATTTTTTTTGCGTTAAAAATTAGCAAAATAAAGTATGAAATAAGGACTTTGAAACCCCAGAATTTCAAAGAAAAATAATACTGAAAAATGGGTCAAACAGTGGCTCAAACATGGGTGGTCGGACAACCTGCAATTAGATTTCCGGTACAAAATTGTTCAACTAGGCATTTTTAGTAAGTCATAACTTTTTTGTTTCAAATCCTTTTTCACTTATAATTTTTTTGTTGTGTTCATGCATCATCAGAGTTTGAATTCCAGCCATTAGATTTAATTTTAGGGCATGTTAGTTAAGTTGTGCAGTCCAGCAAAGTTGGGCATGCGCAATAGTTTCTCAACTTAATTTTGGTTTACAGCATCAATCATATTTTTAGAAACTTGTCTCGGTTTGCATTATTTGTTTTTAGGGCTACACAAATCATTTATAATTACATAAAAATTAGTCTTGGTAATTAGGATTTAATTTAGAAATTTTAATTTTGATTTATTTCATATTAAATTGGTTGTTTTGATCCAGTTTGTTGTTTTGCAGGTTATAGTTAGCCTAGGGTTTTTATTTTGTTGGAAACTTTATAATTAAACTTTCCATTTCAGTTATTAGGAATTTTATGTACTTTGTTAGTTTATATTTAAGTTAGATTTAATTTATAAATTAGGATAGGCCAAAGTTGAAAAGTGCTACAATGATTTACTCACTGTCGATTTGACCCTGTACTCACCAGGTTTTTACTACAAACGCACCCTTGCATTTGGTGGTTCGATCAAACCCCCCCCCCCCCCTTACGGTACCATGATGTATATATATATATAGGTAATTAATATTGGCACTCCCTTTTTTCCTTTTTTTGATAGAGGCAGTCTCAAATTTTATGAAGGAAAATGAGTGCCTCCATAAAAAAAAAGGAGTGCCAATATCACTTCTCTTTTATCATGCATAGCTTATATACTTAAAAATACATGAGAATCGCATAAGAATCATATAAAAAAATTAATATATGAATCGCATAAGAATCATATCCCAATAAACTCGTATATATGTTGAAATAAATCCATATATATATATAAATAAAAATTTAAGAGTGGCAGGCCTAATATCAAATTAGTTGAACCCTTAAATTGGTGGCCCTATAAATTTTGTCCAAGCCTAATTCTCGGTCCTTTTAAGGAAAGCAAAAAAAAACCTTCAATCAGGGTTGGGCTAGCCAAGTACCCTTAACAAGAGCACGGATTGATAGCCCAACGAAAAGTTTGAGTCCATTGAACAAGGAAACCTCATTTTCATGGTATTTTCATTTTCAATTGGTTGGACGGGACCCCAAATTAGTGGAATTCTGACAACACTCCGTGGATCCGGACCCATCCTGACCGTAGTCTATTCGTGTCCATGGAAACAAAAGGGTTCTCTGTTCTTGGGTGAGGGAAAAAGGGCGTAGTTCTGTGTTCTGGGTTTTTCTGTAGAAGCCTGCAACTGAGAGAGAGAGAGATGGCTGCTAATTTCTGGACATCCTCTCACTTGTAATCTCATTTCTCAATCCTTCTCACTATCTATATATGTATAGATGGATTAAATTGGTCTGTTATTGTTGTTGATGAATCTTCTTCTTGATTTGGGGTTTTTTTTTTTTTGAAAGTGCAGCAAACAACTTCTGGAGCCAGAAGACGTGGATGTGGTGCCTTCACTTGACAAGGAGAAAGGCCTCACCCTAGAAGAATTCAAGATGATCAAAATCCACATGACTAATTGTATCTTCTCCCCCTTTCCTTCCCTCCTCTTTTAATCTCATTTTTCTCAATCAACCCATCACCTTAAACTTTTATTATTTTGTCTCAAATTTGTCTTCTGCTGTGCATCTGTTTACCCATTTATTTGTTCAGCCATTTATATTAGGAATGGATTGCTATTTTGTGTGTTTTTTTTTTTGGTTTGTTATGATGTGGGTCTTCTTGAAGTTTGATTAGATATTGTGAACCTGCCATATGATATTGGTTTTGCGATTTTTGATCTGGGTTTCATCTCTTTTTTTTCATTATGGTTCATTCAAATCTCTTAAATCATGCTCTATTTTGGTTCGGGAGAGTCCGGATCCTCTGAGCGTCTCAAAGAGAATTCCTGAGTGGAAGGAGTAGAACGTCCTTCACTCATTTCATATATTTATTCACTCATTTATTTCTTTTGGGCACTCTTTTATCCTTTTTAACCTAACCATACTGCATCTGAAATTTAAAAGATATCCTACTTTGTGAGTTTTTGGTTTCTAGACAACCAGAATCTGTTGATGTATTTAACAAGGCATCTTTTGATCTTCAGTATGATTCAGCTTTCACCCGCGTTGAAAGAGTAAATTTACTTCAAATTTTTCTATATTGTTTTGAGTTTTGGAGAGTTTAAAGTTCATGTGAATTTTTTTACTTAAAAACCCATCTTCATCTTCTTCTAGGTGTACTCTTCTTTGAACACTGTAGTTTTGTCATACATTAAATTGGCTTGCTATTTTTGTAACTTGACTTGCTAATTGCTATATGTCTTGGGATGCATACTTTCACCCTTTTTTTACTTTGAGCAAATATGGTTTAAAATGGAGAGAGTGGATCAAGCAATGCGTGCCCTCTGCTTCTTTCTCAATCCTTATGAATGGAGCTACCAAAGTTTTTTTTTTTTTAAACCCGTCAAGAGAGGTTTTTCATTTGTGCCAAGTTGACCCCTCTATCCCCCTTTCTTTTTGTCTTGGTTGGCGAGGCCCTTTGTAGGATTATAGTGATTTCTGGTTTCAAACCTGCTAGAGCTGCATTGGTTGTCAATCTCCTTCAATTTGAGGAAGATCAAATTATGAATGAGCAGAAGCATATAACTTCACTTTTTTTAAGTAAACTTATCCACCATTTATGCTGATCTAATATTTTTCTTTATGTAGATGACATTCCTTTTTTTTTTTTTTTTTCCTCTTTCAATTTTGCTTCTTTTCATGTGATGTGTTAGTTCTTCCTAAATTGATGCACCACATGTAGTTTTCAAGGAAAACATATTCTTGCATCTGTAGTTCTACTCAATGCAGACAGTTTTAGAGCTTCCTCCTTTGTGCATTCATGAAAAAATTTGTTGCAGATATCTCAAGACTGGGTCAACAATGTAAAGTCAGGCAAAGGTTTGTCCTTTTTATTAACAACATTTTTGGTGTGACTCTCTCTCCCCAAGTTTTGATACTAATATTTATTGGAAAAGGTTATGAGTGGTGTATCTGGTAGTGGTCGCTGTCAAAACTAATCTTGATTGAAATTGCTGCTGTATCCTTTGCTTAGAAACATAACCTTTCTGAAAAAAAAGAAAAGAAGAGATGATGGTGTATAGGTATTATCCTACCATGATTAGAATGTGGACCTGTTGCTGCTACATGATCATTTACCTATTATTAGCGAAGGGGAAAGGATAATCTACAATTAACTTTTACTTTTAGAGAGGATGAACTGACCATAGATGATAGGAATTTCCATGACAAGACACACATATAGACATATTAGATTGTTACAGGGTGGACTTAAAGAGACCATAGATTCATGGATGTGTTGCTCACACACATATAGACAGATTGCTTTTTAGTTTTGCTTGGTTTCTAATCCATTAAATGGTCTTTCAGGGTGGTAGCTACAGCCATTACTTACTTTAGACGAGTGTATACAAGGTATTGTCTTTATTTTGGCCATTATAATTGAATTATTTGAGTTTCTAATAATTGCTGTAAGTTAAGAAACTTTTGACCCTTCTTTTGTACTTGAATATGCTGTTGTGTCTGTTTTGATTACTGTCAAACTATTTGGTGCAATTTTTTTGGAGGTTAATAGTATATATTTTGTAGCCAACCCCAGATTAATAAATGACTCTTTCAAATGATGGTGATATTGACAATAATGTAAATGGTGATTTGCCATTGTGCCTGTTGAGTCATCTCAATTCTCAATATTCTTATTTCCTTAATTGCAGAAAATTGGAAGGTTTTTTCTTTTTTGATTAGGAACTGATGTAAAACCTTGACTAAAAGCATGTTTTGGATGACTGTTAAGTGTTAAATGATATGTAACATTGGTGAACAATAAACATAGCATTTCATCCATAAAGTCACGGCTATATGTAATCTAGTGATTCAGTCTCATGTCAGGGGTGTACTTGCATTCTCGTATCGTATCATTTAAGTAAAATTTAAAAATGTGTGATACGGTAGATGTCATATAGAAATTATAGGTCATGATCAAATATTATTTATACATGAACATAAAATTTATAAATGTGTGATATGGTAGATGTCATATAGAAATTATAGGTCATGATCAAATATTATTTATACATGAACATAAGTATCTTCTAGTATTTCCACCTTACCTAAATTCAGGAACATGCGTAGGCAAGTGGTTATGGCTCCAATCTATGTTACTTGGACGCAAAACATGCTGGTGCAAGCATACTGCAAGTTTTTTTATCAAGAAACTTGGGGAAACAGATACAAGGCAATGTGTTTGATTTGAGCCCCTTGGTGATGAGCATTGACAAAAATCAGCCTTGTTGAATGATGATCACCAATTCACCATCAAATTAAGAGCCCTAAAATTTGACAATTTTAAGGGTGCATGATCTTTGTGATTCAATCCAAAACTGAATCATCCTGATCTTGATGATTCAATGAAAAAGTGGCTTACTTCGATTGGGATGAGGGGGCATGCCAGACCTGGCAGGTATTGGTGGAGTTATGTTTAATGGAGTGGAGGTTGTGTTAGCATTTTCTTGGCCTTTTGAGATAAAGGACTCAAATGAGGCAGAAACTATAGCTATTCAGGAGGTTCTAAGATTTTTTAAAGCATCTTTTTCAGGCCACCTTCTACTGGAAAGTGATTCTATGGTTGCAGTAGTTGGGTGACAAAGCAGGGAGATGCCCTGTGGAAGTATAGCTACATATTGAAAGTACATTTTTTAGAGTTAGTTTATTTACACATTGCGAGGTGCAAATATAGTTGTGGATTTTTTAGCTAAAGAGAGTGGATAGAGATTCTATGCACTTAGAATGGATTTTTTTTTTTTGCTATATTTAGTTTCTTTTCTTTTCTTTTTTTTCCCAGTCTTAAACTGGTATATTTGCATTATACTATGTACTTAGAATGGAATTTTTTTTTAGAATTGAACTTTTCTTGCTATATTTGGTTTCTTTTGTGCTCCTTTTTTCCCCCATTTTTTTCAGTCTTTTAACTGGTATATTTGTATTGTACCAGTTTTTGATGTGATAATAGTAATACTCTGTATGTTGTTCTTTTGTGCAATAAATTTTCACTTTTGTCGATAAAAAAATTTCACTTTGATTGGGATGAAAACTGGAAGCATGGTGGAAAGAGAATGGGCAGAAGGGAGTGGGAATGACTGTAGGGAGCATTTGACAGAGAAACTGCAGGATCTGAGGGAAAACACAATCTCTTTTTCGCATCCAACATGAAGGAAGCATGAAAGCAGAATTGGAGACCATGCTCAGCTGTGTAGGTCATGTATTGGTTTCCATCATACCCAAAGAGAAGATGATTGGATAGAATAGATGCTTTGCATTTTGAGATTCCGATCTAGGTAGGGAGCAGAGAAAGCGATTAACATCACTGATGGAAGATCGTGAAGAGGTAGGAAAGATCAGGTTCAGTTGGCTTTATTCACATTAGAGCAAGGGAGCGAGGAATCTCAAATTCTCAATCACAAGCCATAGTTAAATAAGTTTATCTGAGTAGATTGGTGCGTGGGGTAGGGGTTCACTTATGGTATTAGTGTGGAAAGTGGAAAACTAATCTTATGTTGGGCGATTGTTATACTTGACTATAACTCATCCAGAGATTTTTTATGCAGTGATTATCAGTCAATTCATGCATGTCCCATTGATGGGACATTTAAAATTTAAATGCTATATACAAAATTTTGAAGTATCTCAAGAAGTCACTAGGACAAGGAATTTTGTATTCAAGAAATGGTCATTTGATCGTAGAAGCCTACACTTATGTCGGTTGGGCAGGACCAAAGATTGACAGAAAATCAACAATAGGCTGTTGTACTATGGTGAGTGAAAATCTAGTGTCTTGAAAAAGTAATAAATAACTGGTAGTAGCAAGAATCCATTTCTGAAGCTGGATATAGAGCTATAGCACTTGGTGCATGTAAATTCTTATGGCTACCGGGTCCTACTATATGAATTGGGATTTCTATATAGAGGTCGAATGGTGTTATGTTCTGATAGTGCATTAGGTCACAACAAATCCAGTCCGCCTTGAATGTAAGAAACATGTAGAACAGTTTATTGCCATTTCATTAGAAGAGAAGATTGGGGGGAAAAAAAAAAGAAGCCAATATTGAATATGTGCACATAGAGGATCAATTAGCATATTTTCTCATTAAGGCAGTTTTAAGAAGAAAGTTATTAGATGCATTGTCCAAGCTGGGCATGGTAGATGTCTATGCACCATCTTGAGGGTTAGTGTTGAGAGTACTAGTCTTGTTTGTAATTTTGTAATAATATGGATTTTTTTTTGTAATTACAGGAAAAGAAAAGATTTTTTTAAATATACAAAATATAAATAAACTATATGAGTGGTCACCCAGCTGACAGTTTGAAATTGAATTCTCCAAATTCCTCTTCCTTTCTTCTGTTTTCTTTATTTTCCTCAGCTAGGACTTTCTAAACATTAGAGAAGAAAAGCTTAGGAACAATCATATAGGGGAATCAACACTAAAGAGTTGTTGGAAGAGCTTCAAAGAAGTGTTGCTGACCACCCATATTCACACAAGTGAGGAAGGTCGGAAGAGCTTCAAAGAAGTGTTGCTGACCACCCATATTCACACAAGTGAGGAAGGATGCTCGGAAGGCTAGATTATCATAGAAGGTTACAAGAACATGATCTGAGTGGTTGATTGGATGGTAAAAGAGAAAAGAAATCTCTATTGTAGTCTTGTTGGCTTGTCGAAATCAATTGCTGGAGGAATGTTGGGATAAGATGTTAGTTGATACTAAACTACTAGGTCTAGTAATCTAAAACTCGGTCTTGGCCCCAACTTTGTCAAGACTGAGTCAAGTTGGGTCGAAACAAATGTATCCCATATGAGAGAGAGAGAGAGAGAGAGAGAGAGAGAGAGAGAGAGAGAGAGAGAGAGAGAGAGAGAGAGAGAGAGAGAGAGAGAGAGAGAGAGAGAGAGAGAGAGAGAGAGAGAGAGAGAGAGAGAGAGAGAGAGAGAGAGAGAGAGAGAGAGAGAGAGAGAGAGAGAGATAGAGAGAGAGAGAGAGAGAGAGAGAGAGAGAAGAGAGAGACTCTCTCTCTCTCAAAAACTCTTTGCTTTGATTGGTTTCAAAGAGGAAGAAGAGAAGGTGAAAGAAAATGTGAAACCTAAATTTTCTCTTTCCTTTCTTAAAAAATCCCTAATTTCAATCCTTTTTATTTAGTTTGTTCCTTTTTTTTTCAGCTGAAACCCTATCTTCAGTGCTCAACACCACGGGAGATTTGTTGTTTACTTAGGTGGTGCTTGAAAGAAAAGGGAAGGAGTCATGGAAGGAATGGGCGTCAAGTTCTCTTGGCTTGTGTTGTTTGTTGGATGCTTTTCTCTGTTATGAATTCTCTATCCTTTTCTATACTATGGGATATAAATTGGCATCTGAGTTTTAATCTCTTTGCTTAAGATGATTTCTGGCCTTGACGAACACCAAAGGAAGAGGAGGAATGGAAGCCCCTGTGAACCCAAGCAAGAAGAGGAAAAATGGAAGAAACCAGGGCATTAAAGTGGAAAAATGAGGCTTTCCCATAAGAATTGGCCGAGTCGCACGACCCAACTCATGGTCAAGTCTGAGTTGATTTGGACTTGGCCTAGTTTTAAAATGCTGTCTAGATGAGGATGTGTTTGGTCTGCCAACCAACGGAGGAAGAGTTGAGGGGGGTTGTTGAGCTTTATCGGAAAGTGCTTCATCTAAGTTCTGGTTTTTGAATGTTTGACAAATTTTCAGAAATTTGTTCAAATGGATGTAAGGTTGCACTCTCAAAAGCACGAAACTTAGGAAGCATGTTAATGGTAGCAGATCTAATCTCAAACTGGGCTGCAGTGGTTGCAGGTAGAACTATGCAAGTAGGTGGGGGCAGCAGAAGCGGGTGCAAACAGCTCCGTGAGATTTCTCTCTTGATTCTCCATTTTAGGAACAATAGTACAAACTTGATTGGTGTCTCAAATAGTTTAAATCGGGCTAGACGACCTCTCTCACGTATCCAAGTTTGCATAAACCAGGGTACAACCTACCTAAATTAAATGAAAATTCCTATATGGCCCTAGAATGATGCACGTGTAGTCAAGTACACCTTAATGTTAACACACCAACAATCCAATGAGTTAGCCTATGTCAACTAGACAGCTCCTAACTGGTTGAAGAGTGCACCTAAGCCTCCAACTCGGTCTTATGAAACCAAATCAACCAGGTAAGCCCCTAAGTTGAGTGCTGGAGTCACAATGTGCTTGGCAAGGGTCCTGCTTAAACACCACACTCCTAGAATAGAGACTACCACCCTTAGAGGGACAGGGCTTGCCTAGACATCGAATTGATCAAAGAGCGCAATTGGTGCAACCTTTGGTGTTCTTCGTCCTAATGAGCTCGAAGATCCTAAGGCCAATGTCTAATTGATTTTAAATTATTAGCTTCGGTGCTTAAAGTGGGGTGTGGTTAACCTAATGGGAGCCGAACCGGTGATGAAATCCGGTCCTTATCTTATGGGGGCGAGTGCCCTTACTAAGTGTGTGATTCCAGTTTAATGTGTAACATTCAATCAATCACACTTTTTGCCAAAATTTAACAATCAAGAATTAACCCATTTATTGAAGAGGTGTGGGTAGGGTTTCAATACTCACCTCCCACTCAAGATGGGGGAGGATCTAGTTGAGTCAACTCGGGCCATTGATACCTGGACTCAGTGTAACAACCCAAGGTGCAGAAGTAGTATCGTCCAATTGTCATCCTTCCCTGCCCCTAACTATTAGAATCTGGGCCTTCCCATAATTCAAAATAATTAAAATGATCACACTTTGAAAGCCCTACTACAATGGATCTAAAAATAATAATACTACTAAAAATAAAACCCCTTTCCCGTTTTGATTTTGTTCCTTTGCAAGATTCTTCTTTTTTTGGCAACTTAGTTGAAAATTCTTTGTGCTCCAAATCTGGTAACTCCTTGCATTAAGTGCTCCTTCCTTTTTTTTTCTTCAGTCCTGCAACATCAACAATACCAAAGTGTAAAAAGGAAAGGAAAAAAAATTGCTAAATGGCTAAAATCCTAAAAGAAATATTTTAAAAAAAAGTCCTAATAAACTAAACTAGTCCAAAATAAAAAAATCAGATTTTTTAAACCGTTTTCAAGAGCAAATCCCTGGCAACGGCACCAGAATTTTTAGTATTTTAGTTATTATTTTCATGATTAATTGTGTTTTTAAAATCCCTAGTGTGAAAATTGATTGAGGGCTTTTAGATCTTGTTCCTACAAATCCCTGTGGATCGAATTGTACTTGCCACAGTCTAATTAATAGAAATTTGAGCGATTGCGGTTAATTATTTTGAGCACATCAATTTCCATGGTGCTTAGCATAACTTATGTTAGCACCTCGATTTTGGGCCCACCTGGATGCATGGTCATGGCCCATGGGGTGTGGGGAAGGAAAGATCTAGTGCTCCTTAGGGCTGTGCAAAAACTCAGCCCCTTAGGAATATCCTACCCTCAAATTTGGCTTTATAGAACATGGTATTCTGGACACACACAAAGAGAAAAGAAAGTAGGACCTTTCCAACATTAATAGGATCATCAAAATAAATTTCTAGAGGAATGATTGACACTTATGTTCTTCTTTCTACGGTTTAATGGATAAACAAAATTTAGGCAGATGGAACTCAGTAGTGAAATGGTGTTGATATGTTTTTTACATTTCTACTTTAACGGATTTCTCTGTCCAAGATTAGTAGTGCACCATTTGCTCTTCTATGATTCTAACTTGAAAGTGGACAATGTTTTATGGTTGCAATTATGATTCTTTGATATCTTCCATTTGTTTTCACATGTTACATTTCTGGTTTCAGAAAGAGCATGACAGAGTATGACCCACTTCTGGTCGCTCCAACTTGCTTGTACTTGGCATCAAAAGCAGAAGAAAGCACCGTGCAGGCTAGACATGTTATCTTTTACATCAAAAAAATCCGTAATCTTCCATTATACACCTCATTTAAGCTTTCTTCATGAGAAACTATAAATGTTCAATCATACCATTCTTTTGGTCCTACAAACTGAATATTTAAGGGGCCAATGTTCTGACAATCCAAATTGTTTATATGACAAAAAAAATTAATGGATGGGAAAACACCTCAAGAATGTCTTCCCATTAAGTGATCCTAATTCCTAACCGTCTGTTTTCTTTCTTTAAATGTGAAACAGTGGCTGTATTCTTAGTTTGCACTCCACTTGTTGGGATATAGGGCATGATCCATCCAGTGATAGGCCCACCAATTCAAGTGCATTGATTGCTGAATGGTGGATCATGCCTACAGAATTGCTGATCAGATTAATGAATGCTGTTTCTACCGGTGAAGCAGCTTAGTACCTCTTTAATCATGCACATGAAAATAACTTTTTGTTTAACTGGAGTTAAAAAAACATTTTGTTTTAAGTATGTGTAGCATTTTGCTGAAAGATTATTTATTCCTCTTGGATCTTGAACTTGCTTCTACCTCATTTGCTTTTTGCAAACTGATACAGCAGATAAGAAATATGTATATGACCTCAAAGACATTCTTGAAATGGAAATGAAGCTTCTGGAAGCGCTCAACTATTACTTGGTTGTTTACCATCCTTACCGTGCATTGTCACAGTAAGTTATTCTTTTTGGGACTGAAGATATCTTGATATCCTTATTGATTAAAGTGTAGTGAGATAATTATATCGGGGGTGGTATGTCACTGATCCCATGTTTTATCAGGGGGTTAGGATGATCTGATGGACATGAGATTTTGCAGATGGGGGAGTTTCATTGGATGTTTCTATCCCCACTTTCCCATGAATTGACATGGCCCAAGACGGGACCCACAAGGTTGTGCGCAAATTGCTCAAATGAGCATGTGCGCACCTGAAAGGGAATATATAGAACTAGTTTGAGCTATAGAGTGAACGGTTCAATCTCATGTGCTTTTTCTCATGACATTATTGGAGCAAAATTATCTTATGAGGATATCTTTCTTTAACAGGTTATTACAAGATGTGGGTATGGCTGATTTGACAATCCTATCTTGGTAAGACTTTCATGCTGTCTTTTTTAAGAATCACTTTCTTGGTCCAACACCTTGATTATTACAAGTGCTGACAGGAAAAACTCAGGTGAAGTGTCATTTCCTTTGGCAGTTCCATTGGGGTTGGACTTGGTAATCCGCAATCTGAATTAGGATCAACCCCTGCTGCTTGGTGGATTATATTTGGATGATTGAGTCCTGTTGCATCAGTGTTCCACCCATCCTTGTACTTCCATTCTGTGCCAGTAGGATTCAAAGTTCAATGACTGAGATTATTGGTTTAACAGGTTCCACTCTGGGTGGAATCTGCGCAAATATTCTAGATGGAAGATCCTAACTGTCCAACTTCCTTTAAAACAAAATGCTGCCATATAAATATATATATATATATATAAATTATCCTATGCACACCTCATAGTGGGACCCACCTGATGATCCATCTGAACGGATCACCCAGTGTGTGCGCGCTAGTCATTGATCCCTTTTTTTACGCCCATCCAAATGGACTACCCAGTTGGATCTACGGGACAATTTTTCATTCACTGTCCATATGAAAGATCTCTTTGGCTGAAGTGCATTTTGAAATGTACAGGTCTCTCATCAATGACAGTTACAAGATGGATCTTATTCTCATCTATCCTCCTTACATGATTGCATTAGCCTGCATATACATTTCAAGTGTACTAAAAGAGAAAGATACAACTGCATGGTTTGAGGAGCTCCACGTTGACATGAATGTGGTAAGGAATAGTTCTTTGGAAGCATTCATCATTAGTTAGCTTATCAGCACACAGGAATTACTTGACGTCTGAATATGCCAAATGCTCAGGTCGTGAGTTTGTACTCTGGATGGAACCCCAGACTGTTGGTTGGCAGGATCTGCCATGGATAAACTGTCCAAAGAAAAAAGAAATACCCAGATTCTCTTGATTGTAACCATATGAATAAATGGTTTGGGATTTTCTCATTGCGGCTATTCTTTGCCTGCAATCTTTCATGGGGCCAATCAGATCGCTGTGCTTTGATCACCAAACCATAGGCCTACATTACCCATATAGGGGTGGCAAACTGGCAATTCTTGACCTTACCTGCCAAGCCAACCTGAAATCAATCCAGTAATTCTGGGTTGTGTTCACATTGCCAAACCAATTAATAAATGGGCTGGGTGTGAATTTGAGTTCATACTCGCTGGCTAACGTGTTAATCTGACCCAACCCAACTTTGTAGTTAAACCCACATACCAAACCCTAGCCCAACTTGCACAAACCCACCACCTGGAGCCTAGCCAAACTTGGTGATGTAGGTTTTGGGTTGCAATTTCCAACCCAATTAATGAACAGATTTGAGTTCGTACTTTTTTGTTCCAAAAGGTCGGTCACCTTAACCCTACCCTTTGCCACTCTTAGACCCAAAGGACCACTGGGTGCCCTGCAGTTGTCGGTTGTCTCACATTTTTATATCTAGTCTGCGTTTATCTTGCATCAAAACATAAAATTCATTTTATTTTGCTTGTTTTGGTTCCTCAGGTGAAGAACATCTCAATGGAGATATTGGACTTCTATGATTCCTACAAGCCGTCTATACCGGATGAGAGGATTAATGCAGCTCTGAGCAAGTTGTCGTCGAAGCCCTAAGCAAGCTTTTACATCTGTTGTCTGGAATATTTGTAGGTTTTCAGGTTATTGAATGTCTCTAAAGATTAATATGAGATTATTTTAGAACTCAGTATTTTTAATGAATATTAAGCAGAGACTTTAAATTGGGTCTCATGTGATGATGATGGGAAATATATTGCCCATACAGTCCAAGACGGAAGACTAGGATTATACCTTTTTTCAACTGAAAATGAGACCTCGCTGCTACAGATGATACACTGTTAAGATTATTGGCCCTGTAGGAATTTGCCCAAATTTCTCTTTAGGAAAAGTAACATGGACTGTTAGATACGTTTTTATGTTAAGTCTGCAAATGATCAAGCTACGCATGAAATTTGGAGCTACCAGTGGCCCAGATCAACCTTTCATCAGACATGTAAAAAGAACGTTTGGGTAATGTCCTCATAAAGGAATCCTCTCTGCTTTTCCTCGATTCCGAGGGAAATGGGTGAAGAGAGAAAAACATTATGGGCACGTTTGGTAAACGATGAAGAATCCTCTATTCAGAGGATTCTCTCCATCTCCAAAGAAAGCCACAATTCTCAAGTAGGATTCTCAATGAAAGTTCCATGTTTGGATGGAGGGAGGATTCTTACAATTTGTAGAATGTATAATCTAATTAATATTTTTACAAATATCTCAAGATACAGTAAGGATCAACGGTTGAAATTTGGTCACCTTACTGTGTTTGACCGTCCCAAATTAATGACTGGTTTTGATCATGATTTTGGACCCCACATGAACCAAAAGATTTGAAAAAAGGGACTGTTTTTTATTTTCATTTTTAAAATTAGTATAAACAGTAAGATGTTTTGGCACATATCTCAAGATATAAGAGGAATCAATGGATGAGATTTGGTCACCTTGCCGTGTTAGACCTTCTAGAACTAATGATCGGTTTGGATCTTGATCGTGAACCCCACATAAATCCAAAAATGAAAAAAAAAAAAAAAACGGACTGTTATAATTACCATCTTCAAAATTAGTGTAACAGTCAGATGTGTTTGGCACATATCTCGAGATATAAGAGGAATCAACGGATGAGATTTGGTCACCGTGTCGTTTTTGACCTTCTAGAACTAATGACCGGTTTGGATCTTGATCGTGGACCCCACATAAACTCAAAAATGAGAAAAAACTAATTGTTTTCAATAATAATTTGAACATTAAGACGTTTTGGCACATATCTCAAGATATAATTTAACGGCTGATATTTAGGGAGGTGACCGTTTTGGAGTTTTTAAAGATGACTAACGGTTTGGATCTTATTAGGGAATCTAAAAGGTACATTCCCAAAGCAAAAACTTATTAGAGCCACATTACCACTTACCGTAAGTGTCCTTGACTATCGTCACTAACCCTCACGGTTTTGATAAATATCTCAAGATCTAAGATCAATCAACGGTAAAATCGGTCTGTCCTATATTACCGTCTCCGCAAATCCTTATAAGGGCGACGATTCGACGGATCCAAAGGGGGGGTGGGACGACGCTTGAAATATTTAAAAGAGTGAAAGTCTTTCAGTCCATCGTAAATCCAAACGTGCCTTATAGGATTTTTCAAATTCTCCCAACACATAAAAATTCCTCTCTGGCACTGATTTCTCGGTCCAGTCCTGCCCAGTTGAATTTTGCAAATCCACAGGAGGAGGAGGAGGAGGAGCACATGAGAGTTGCAAGCCATGAAAATCTAATCAAATCCATCTTTCGTCAAAAAAAAAAGGCTATATAATGTGGGCGCCGTCTGTGGGTTCGCTAATCAAATCCATCTTTCGTCAAAAAAAGCTATATAATGTGGGCGCCGTCTGTGGGAATCGAACCCACGACCACATGGTTAAAAGCCATGCGCTCTACCAGCTGAGCTAAGACGGCTAGATACTACCCACTTTTGGATTAGTTAGAATAAAACATTTTAGCAGCCTTGTCATCTCTCAGGTTAAGAAAAGATGCCTAGCCTAACCACCAGCTGAAACTGGTCTAGGCCCATTGTTTTACAAGGCTCTGAATGCTATATAGCAGGCAATGTCAAAACATCACCATTAGATAATATACTGGTTAACCGACAAAGTTAGATCAGTTTTGGTGTTTTTCTCTAAAAGAAATGATTTTTTTTTTAATTTAAAAAAAATCAAAAGTTGAAAAATTGTAAATTTTAGTTTTTAATTGCTTTTAGGGTGTTTTTTTAGATATAATAAGTGAAAAAACAAAAATATAATTTAAAGGTGGTGGGAATCAGTCCCGAATCCCAATACAATTTTGGTTTCATAATCATACCTTTATTTCTTTATTTTAAAAAAAGTTGGTACCTGTCTTGGTATTTATTGACCAGTGAGTTGACTCAGTTTTGGCCGGGTTTTGCTACCATGGTTATGTCATCTGAGGTGCACAATTTCATTCCCTCTTGAGCTAAACATTAAATATTAAGGCCTGTGGACTAGGTATGGGTCAAAATACTGGGCTTGATATTGACAAGCTGCGCATTCACCAAAATCTTTGACTAATACAGTTGTGATTTCCAAAACTCCACAGTAAGATTTACATGGAGGTCCTTTTTTTGGCAATGCAACATAGATTTCATGGACAAAACACATTTAAATGATGAATTTTGATGAAAGAAAATTTAAAAATGTAGACTGATATTCAACGGGATTAATGAAAGATTTTCCGCAATTTATTCCAACCACAGTTTTTTTTTTTTTTTTATATCTCGGAGGGTGTCCCAATCATTTGGGCCACACTAATCCCTTCTGGCACAGAAGGAGCCGGATAAATCCCCTGTAGCCCAGTGTGGTACGCAGTTTCGAACCCTCAACCTCTGGGACCAACTAGAGTCTCAAGTTGATCAATTGAGTAATTTTAAAATTTGGAATGAAAACCATTTGTTCACTATCATGAGGCGGACTAAAATATAATAGGGATAAGGCTTTGATGAAGAGCATCAAAACCATAAAGCTGGCGTTAGGGATGTTTTGAACTTCTAAGAATTGCCTGTGGAGATTCCGCGAGATGAAGTCCAATGTCTAGACTGACTAGCCCACTCAAATGCACTCAATCACAAAGTCAGCATACAACATGATTAAAAAAAAGAAAAAAGAAAAAAACATGATTCAATCCCACCCATTTCATAAAGAAAATGAGACCAATTACCCAACCAACAAAACTACTTGTTACAAGCAACATCTTATTGCATTAAAGGATATGTAGGCTGACCAATCTAACTAATGTTGAGCGAGTTAAAATGAAATTGTTGAAAATATGAATGAGATTATTCAAGAATACATAGTGAATGCTGAGATCGCAGATAGAATTTCTAGTACTCGTTCCATGATAAAAAAAAAAAAAAAAGCACTTGTAATTGTTAACAAAAGATAAGGCAGAACTAGGATAGTTTTGTATGAGAATCTACAACAACAATATAACTCAACATGAAAGAGTTAATTAGCTTTTTACATACTTAAATATATTGGAAAAAGAGTGAAAGATATGAAACAATGGGGATAAAAAGGCTTTAAGGACTGCATTCCCCAGAGAAGAAAGATGTAGATAGTTTTAAAACTTGCCAATCATTTGCTGCCCCTCTTCTTTGCCTGCTGCTTATCTGTGCATTGAATGATTGATAAGAAATCAGAATCAGTTCAAGACTGATGAGTGATGAATTCTAAAGAAAGAAAAAACAACAACAAACGGAAAGAGAGAACAAATCTGCTACCTAATCTCCTTTTGGCTTCAGATTTTGCAAAGAACTCCATCCATTCATCTGTCAAAACAAACACTGGCTCTTCTTCTTCCTCCTCTTCTTCATACAATTTCTCAGCACCCTCCTGCAACCTATTTCAGATAACATTCATGAAATTGAGATTAGGATTATAACATTAAGATGCAGTCCTTTATTACCAACCACAAGAATAAACAGACATTTTATCTGGATGGAAATGATATCAGAAGAGAACAAAACAGTGGAATCCTTGGGAAAGAGAAAATTGAGAGAAGAAATAGGCATGATCAGATGAGGAAATACTCTTAAAAATATTTTTTTCATCAATATAAAACTAATAAATATAATGGTGCATTTGGATGTGCCCTACATTGTAAGGTTGGAAATAACAACAGTTATCCATTTTGTTGTCAGGTTCAGCTGGCGCTGGAAACAGGATTCACATAACATAGGCAATTTTTTTCTGCTCCACCACCATGAAATAAGATTGGCATTGTAGCAAATCTTGATATGGACAGAAGAGCAACTACCACCAAAAGGAAGGGATTCCAACCTTAGTTGCACAAGGTAAGTGGGAATTCAAATACTGGTCATGAATTTCAATGTGTAAATGGTAGGGAAGTAATATTAACTTTGACAATGGAAGCAACACTTGGCTAAAAGGTTCCTGCAAATAAAATTCAATTGAGAATGCAATTATTTCTCAAGAATCTTTATCTCCATGCAAATGACACATGTATCAAAATCCAGGCAACTCATCTGTTTGGCTATACCCAAAATTGAAACTGCTCTGATAAACCAAGCTGTCAAATTGAGGCTTACACATTGAACGTTGATTATTTTATTGTGCGACAACCCTTCCTCTTACATTACCAAATGACGCTGCTCTGACAATCTAAGCCTCTGAGTGGAAAACACTCTCCTCAATGAGGATTGAGAAACATATTGAGACAGCACTTCCTAGGCATTGTAGGAGCACAAAGGCTAGACCTTTTCCCTCACTTAAAACAGGTTGATCATGCAGTCAAGAATAAAAATCCCTTTAGCCTTTGCCCTTGAAGGCCACCAGGGTTTCGTTCTAATCATCAAATTGTAACAAACAGTTGTTTTATAACTTTATATGGTCAGCCAAGTAGATGACAGGTCTGGATGATGTATTTACGTGCTATGTTTATGAACATAGAATCGTAATAACTCAAGTAGATAACACCTGATACAGTTCAAATTATACAGCCACTCCCTGACTGCAAATAATGATTCCAAGATCAAGATGCTAGATCAAGTCACCCACAGAGGGGGAAAAAATGCTCCGGAAAAATTCTCTGGCAGGCCATCCCATCCCTATGATTCATGACCTCAAGATGTATAGCCGAAAGTACAGAAAACATCTAATGCAATGGATGTAATAACAAGAGAGATGGTAACCATATTCCAGTCTAAATAATTTTTTAGCAGTGTTGATAAATAATGGACCCACCGGGTCAACAGTCGGATCATCAATCACATAAGTTCAACTAGGGGCTGGTTGCACAGACTCTACCTCCCTCATAATCTAAGAAAACAACAGACTGGGGATGATTCGAGTCAAATGGTCTTGCAACTCGAGATGATAGGGAAGTGGCCTATTTTTATTTTTTTTGCTAACAGAGGGTTCCCAACCCTTTGGGCTGGACTAATCCCTCCGGGCACAGAGAGAAGCCGGGTAAAACCCCTGTAGCCCCCAGATGGTAGAACAAGTGGACTCAACCTTCGGTTCCTGAAGAGGGGGGAACCGGGGGTCAATAGCAAGACCTCTAGCTCCGGAAGAGAGAGGAACCGTGGTCCTGACCACTCGGCCAACTCCTTGGGGTTAAGTGGCCTATTGACTGCATGGTCCATTAGATCAATGGTTTGAACCACAATAACCAAAGTCCCTACTTATTCATGTAGTTCCCTTGAAGCTACCATACAAAGGACACTTGAAATTATTAGTTTTGACCATGGTCACTTATGGGCCCGTTTTGCATCATTCTTGTGTTAGGAATATATCTTTTCTGAGATTATTAGTTTGTGCTGAGAATGATTCTATTCTGAGATGGGCAGTGCTAAACTTATTTGGCAATGTTTTGTCAGACTTGTTCTCAAGGAGCATAATAGCAAAATTATGTTTGTCAATGCTCTTGAATTTGAATATTTTACAAAATCTTGTACATCCATGCTGTATATAAAAAAATAAAAATAAAAATAAAAAGAATCTAATGTTTTTTTTTATGAGCAGCTCAAAATAGAGGGTTCTTTACTCTTGGTAGAATCTTCTAAGAAGAGCGGATTTTGTATTTAATTTTTCTTTTGGGACTTTTGAAGACTGAAAAAAGGACTAATTGATTTTTAATAGAGAAACAAGTATGTACCGAAATGAGTTATTTAGAATGATTTGAAGAGAATAAAGAAACAATGCATTAGAAAAAGCAATTGGTTCTCAGTTACCAGCAGAATATTCAAAACAGGACCTCTAATATGCATGTTTTTCTTTTTGGGGTTTTGAAGAGTAGAAAGATGAAATGGCAAGCGGGACAACTTCCTGCAGAGAGAGAGAGAGAGAGAGAGAGAGAGAGAGAGAGATGCGGGGAGGGGTGGAGACGTGAAGCTGGTGAGAGAATTTTTAGGGAGTTGATGAAAAGCAGGCTTGTTCCAAGGATAAAAATAATTTTTAGTCATTCCTAACTTTCCATTCCAGATGTAATGGTATTCCGAAAAAATATTCCATGGGAACAACCAATAAAGTGCAACCAAACACGTTCTCATGATTTTCATTCGATGGAGACGAAGAAATCTTTTCACAGAATGATGCAAACAGGCCCTTAGTTTTCAGCTCAACCAGTTCTAGTTCTTCACTTCAATTGCTCAATTCATAGGAATAGGTTCAATCAGTCTGTTTTTCAGTTTGGCTAGCTACTTTGTAGTTCTTGTTCATTTTAACTTCAATGAACATAGTTCAACATGCATGACTTGTAGTTGTCGGTGAGATTTTATTAATTATAGGTAAACTATTACTACGCCCTCTTCTAGCAGATGTTAAACCCTGAATGCCCTCATCATAGCTTATGCATTTGTCTAAGTATTCACCTAACCTCCCCCTCCTTTGAAAAGATTACTGGAAACAAAAATGACATTTTCAAATGATAATGTCTGGCATTTAAAAAAAAAAAAAGAAAAAAGTAAAAAGAAAAAAAGATAATGTCTGGCTACAAAGAGGCTGCAAGTTGTACAATCGTACAAACAAAACTGGCATGATCCTATGAACGTGACAATTTATTTAAGAGCCTCAAAGTTTAATGGTTATATAGGCATTTATAGAACCATTAAAATTTGGGTCTCTCATATAATCATCTGACTGATCCTACCATATTTGGCCCACCTCCAATCCATATAAATACATTTTATTAGCACCCTATTCCCTGCAATTGGTATGCATCAGGTTGGCTCTGCACACCTGTTGGCAAGTTTGAACTTGTAGGCATTCCAAAATATCTTAATACAAACTTAAAAGAAATTCAAATTTCTCTATTTTAATACGAATAATAAATATGATTATGAGAATCACATTACCAAATCGAACTAGTTCAGCCCAATTCACAACCCCTGAACAGATCCAATTGTAAACTAATCGAAAAAAAAATTAGTATGAATAGTTAAATATGGCTCTGACCCTGTATTACTTCTGGGTTTTTGAGACATTGAATCTAAAACTGAAATTTGAATGAAGTTTTATATACAAGATAGGTATCAAAGCACAGAAGAACTGAATTCTCTTACCCGGTTGTTGAAAAGTTGGTATCTACAAGAACAGGAGCCGAAGAGCCCGGATTGAGATTTGCAGGAGTTGGAGGAGGGATAGGAAAAGTAGGGAAATGGGTTTGGAAATTAGGGCACGGAAATCTGGAATGGAAGGGACAGAAGAAGGGATGGTGGTGGTGGTGATGTTGGTGGTGGTGGCGGCAAAGGGGCCTGCAAGGGCATCTGAAGTGAGGGCAAAAGGAATGGTTGTGATGGTGATTGTGATGATGTTGGGACATCTGTGGATGGAGCAAGAATGTTTTCGCCTTTCACCGAATTGGGTAGGGTTTAGTGAAGTCTTTACTAAACCCTGCACGATGTGGCAATAAACTTTAGAGATAAACTTTGGAGAGCTGCTACCTACGCACTATATTTGACTCAACCCATACTATATTTAAAAAAAAAAAACAAAAATTTTTAAACTCCCTCTCTCTCCCTCTTTCCCCCTCCGGCCACCTGCGCCAACCCCGCCGCCGCCCTGCACCAACCCCAGCCCAGTCTCCCTCTCACTCTCCCCTTCCCCACCCCATCCCGCTCCCCATCACCGTTACCAACAACAACAGTTCAAAACGCAGAAAGAGAGAGAGAGAGGTTACAGCTGCTAGATGCCGTGGAAGAAGACGATGGCGGCGAGGAACTGTGCGAGCTGCCTGCAGGCGGCGTCACAGGACCGAACAAATCGAGTTTGTTTGGCCATACGAAGCCGAACAAATAGAGCTTGTTCGGCCCTATGTGGCCGAACGAATCATATATCAATATGATTCGTTCGGCCACATAGGGCCGAACAAACTCTATTTGTTCGGCTTCATGTGGCCGAACAAATTCTGCCTCGCCGAACAAACTCGATTTGAGCCCGAATCAAAATGGCAGAAACACACTAGAAATGTTGAGCTTCCTTTGGCCATTGAGAAGGAAAGGAAGAGAGGAAGGGGAGAGGTGGGCGGGCGGCGGGCGGTGACGAGCAGGGAGAGGGAGATAGAGAGGGAGAAGGAGAGAGGGTGGGTGGGCGGCGACGGGAAGGGTTTAGGGTTTAGCAGGCAGAGGGAAAGAGAGGGAAATAGAGAGGGAGAAGGAGAGGAGAGGAGATGGTGGGCGGGCGACGGGTGGCGGACGGCTGCCGGCGACGAGCAGGGAGAGAGAAGGAAGGGTAGTTTAGGAATTATTATATTTTTAAAAAAATGTAGTGGGTAGAGAGTATAATGTAGTGTGTAGATAGCCTGACTCTAAACTTTACAAAACCCTACCCTACACAATGGGTTTACTACTTTAGCATGTGGGAAATCGAAGAGTCGAAAATAAATGCCCTCATCTAGGATTATATGTTGCCAAATTTTACTCCTCATAAGCGTTGTCCTTTTCTTATTAAAAAAAAAATCTCACTCATATTAGAATATATCAACATGTTTGTGTGGTGGGGTGGGGGTCTTTAGAACAAACATGTTCTATCAATACAATAAATCTCTTGAGAATTTTTTTTATATTTTTGTTTGACAACGAGGGTGTCCAGGCCTCTACAGTCCCCACGCACCTGCGCACCGACCACAGGTAAGTTAGGCTTTTTCCCGGACAAATGTCCCAAGGAAAGGATGCAAATTTAAAATTGTAACCTCTTGTTCCCGAGTCATGATTTTAGCCAAATACACTACTCATTAGGGTTATAAAGTTCAAAGGTAAATGATAAGATTCTTGAAAATGATTCCACTAATGCTATTTTTATCTATTTATTTATTTTTTTGGGTCTAATCCAATGAGGGACATTTCAGGATTCACTTTTTTTTTCACGGTCAAATATTTGTCCTCAAATGGCCTCAGCATGTGAGGAGGTCAGCCAATTTAATGGCGAATAATTTAACAAAATTCTGGGTAATGTTTCTTTGATTGCATATACTATGTAATGGTTTTTTTTTTTTTTTTTTTTTTTTTCCGCCTTTGTAGGGTACAAAGCTTTTTATACTTGTTTTGGTTTCCATTCTTAACTATGTAATTTCTAATCTTTAATACAAAGTTCTTGTTATCGATAATAAAAATTACGTTGTCATTTAAAATTAATTTATGTTGTCTAAACAGTAAACATATATGAATCCCGAACTTGGTTACTGAAAATCAGAATCGAACAGTCTTTAGAAGGAAAAACAATTATAGTCAACTTCCCAGCATGACGAATGTAATAGTAGCAGTACAAATGCCATGGGAAAGAAGAATCATCTAATAATTCAAATGAACTCATCCACTCTCGCGTCCTTGACGAACTGAGTAAAAATGGTTTACTTATCCAATTGATAATAGATTCTGTTTTTTTCACATTTGATTATTATTCTTGATAATAAAAGATAAAATGGTGAATTAGACTAGACTTATCTAGGCATGTGAAATGGCCCGGCACGGCCCGCCCCAATCCTAGCCCTCCCGTGCCACGGGCCGTGCTGGCCCACTAGATGGAGCGGACCGGGCCATGCCTGCCGTGCTCAGCGTGCCTCTTTTAACTTTTTTTCTCCTTTTTGATATTAAAATTAAAAATTAGAGCACAAGCATGGAAAATGATAAGTGGTTCGGTCAAACTTAACCTACTCCATTGAGAAGAATAGGAGGGTTCGAGTATTTATAGATTTGGAATTTATGAAACTCATGGTGTCTGAGTTTTTTAATAAGAATCTCCCGTATGATTTAGACAATTCAAAAATCCAGCATTTGAAATTCATAGACGCCCACCAGAAATGAATCCTATAAATTCTTGTAACTAAAAGAGCCTGTACATTCCACTGAGAATAATAGGAGGGTTTGAGTATTTATAGACTTGGAATTTATGAAACTCATGGTGTCTGGGTTTTTTAATAAGAATCTCCCGCATGATTTAGACAATTCAAAAATCCAACATTTGAAATTCATAGACGCCCACCAAAAATGAATCTTATTAATTCTTGTAACTAAAAGAGTCCGTACATGTGCAATGAGGATCCATATTAGGTTTGCCCCTACCTGAATCCTCATTTACATCCACCAGAGTGGCTAGTGACTTGGGTGAGTTTTTCAAATCTTTTGCTCCTTCCAGGATTCACCCCCTACATGAGGATAATGTGGAAAAATGTGACATTTGTTAACCTCGTTTTAGCAGAGGAACCTACTGGTAATGTTCTTAGAAAGTTGCACCATGCTCTGAGATTATGCAGTGTAATCCACAAACTGGAGAGTAGGTTTAGGAACTGAGATATGAATGACCCCTAAAAGTCCACACAAGTTTGCCTACATGTTTAATCCATTAATAGCACTTTGAACAAAAGCACCACAATTCTAAAACATGCACGCGCAAAGTCATGAAGAATCTTGACCAGTAAAGTATATAAATATAACCCATTGTAAGTAAAGATATTTAAGTGGTTCCGTCAAACTCGACCTACTCCACTGAGAAGAATGGGAGGGTTCAAGTATTTATTGACTTAGTAAAATTAAAAATGATAAAAAAATACCCCTTATATGACCGTTTTATGGCTGTTGAGGGGGGATAAAATGGATATTTTTTTAAAAAATAGTCATTTTTGGACGGGCCAGGCCTGTTGTGCCTGGCAGGCCACAGGGCCAGCCCACGTGCCTGATTGGCGGTGCCAAACGAGCCCAGGTGCCTCGGCCCAACAAGGCCCATGTCACGGGCCGTGCCCGGCCCGGCCCATTTAACATGCCTAAACTTATCCTGTTATCCCCCTAATTAGATATATATCCATTGTGTTTTGGACAAGGAAAAACTAAGTTGAAAACATTTAACCTTTCTTCCTTGCTAAGACTCCTGTACGAGAGAGAGAGAAAAAAAAACAACGGCCTATACATTTGTATAAGATCGTTTTTATCATATTAGAGCGCTCATATTTATAATTAGGCACATCCCTAAATGGGACCCACAATTGGACCCCACAAAAAAGTTCTGAACAGTTCCCACATGAATATTAATATCCTATATTTACTCATTCAATGTGCCGGGCCGGCCCTATATTTCTTTGATTCATCCCAAAGCTGAAAATCAAAGTGTAATACATTACAAATCAAACTACCCATAATAAGTGAAAGAACCAAAAAAAAAAAAAGGCTTTAAAGTGTGTTATAGAATTCCAATCTTCAATCTCCTTTGGTCTCCCATCTCTAGCTGGGCCATCATTTACAAATATGTGGGTCACCAAATAAAGGAGGCGCATGGGAATGGGCCCCACGTGCATGAGTGGACGGCCAGAATTCCATTCCATGATTCACGTGGGATCCTTGTACATTGCACTTCATTTTTTGGATCTTCATCTCTTGTGGTGTGGAGGGAGCTTTTGTAGTAGACTAGAGATGACAAATTTGACCAAGCCATGCAAGTGAATGTCATCCTCCAAACAAGTTGTCTTTACTTTGCATCAGCCACAAGCAGCCTTGCCATGACAGATGAGAGATCAATTTCGTCAGTTCGTCAGTGGCAGTCTGAAACTTCTACATCAGAAACGTTCTCATGATCAATTTCCATATTTGGTAGTGGTACCAATCCAATTCCAACCCTTGATTGAGTTCCGGACTTATTTCTGAAGGTGCAAGAGATATTACCAACTACCAAGGCATTTTTATTTTGACTTATCCCCCAACGTTTGAAGCTTAAAAATATGCCTTTAGAACTGTTTGTGTAGCAAACAAGGGCACAAAAATTATGATATTGCCCATTAAAACTTGAAATATACTATGCCCATCCATGGGATATCACACACAATTTTGTTTCTTGCATCATCTTTCTTGTACCAACAATTATAATATATTAAGTTAGGAGGTCTGGGCTTTAATTTTGACCGTCGATTATGATTTTGGACCGACGGTTATGTAACTACCCACTTATTTTTTCATCAAACCACTCATGTTTCAGTTGTTCCTATGTAACTATACCATTTTTGTTCCAATTTCTCTATTTCTATTTTATCCAATTTGTCGTATGGAAAGAGGTGATTTTTTTTAATATGTGATTATTTATTTTTTCGTACAGTGCAGGGAGATATCGTGCTCAGCACGGGTTATTGGGCTAGTTTTAATTATGTGAATTCCCTTTTAAATCTCAACTATTTAGAGGTAAAAGTCAATTTTTAGGGCAGCTGCATTGTCAAAATTCTTATTATGACATTGAGTCTTTAATGTAGGCCAAGCCTAACACTAAACAGTAGAACTCTATATCTCAAAAATTAATAAAAGAAAGTAGTGGAACTCCTCCGTGGAGCCTACCTATTGAAAATTTAAGATAGATGATATGATACTTAGATCTATCCATAAAATCCATAGGTGGGGTATGTAAAAATCCAAGCCACTCCGAGTCCTTTTGCTTAAACTTTCACTTTGATTTATATCGGAGGCCATGAGAGATTACTTTTATTTTCAGCGATGAGATATCAATAGAAAAAGAAAGTATAAAAAGGATCAATTTTAAGAGACGGCATTGATTTTGATTTGTTTTGAATTTAAGAGGCAACCTTCACTCAAGATTTGTAAGATTGGTCTTTGAGAGTGCTTTGAACCCCGGTCATAGAGGTTCTAGATTCCGAATTTCCTTCTACAGTACATCTCACTCTTGAATTTGGAATTTGGAATTTGGAATTTGGATCATTCAATTAGAAGGGTTTTTGATATTGCTCCTTTGGGACTGGAGGGTGACTTACTTATGCCCTAATTATCTGCATTGAATTGAAATCTTAATAAATTTAAAAAAAATGTATTTTCAAAACTAGCTCAAGTTGAAGGAACAAATGTGAATATCTCTGCAAATGCCAACCAGTCAATTTGTCCTTAAGTGAGAAATTAATAAAGCAAGATATATAAAAAAAATCTCATCTATCACACCCAACACCTTATTAAATCAAATCTTAGGAAAATCGGATTCCATTTACATCCCCGCTTTATAACTTTCACCCCTCACCTCTTTCATAATCTTATTTAGAATTTGAATTTCTAAAAATTTAATTTTATTTAAACAAACGAGCCATTTGCAAAATTCGAACCATTCAAAATAAATACCACCCATCGTTATATTGGATGAAACTTTGCCAGTTTTCTCTCTAATTAGAGATTTAGAGTTGAGCCACCATTAAATTGTGAATTTCTAAAAATTTAATTTTATTTAAACAAACGAGCCATTTGCAAAATTCGAACCATTCAAAATAAATACCACCCATCGTTATATTGGATGAAACTTTGCCAGTTTTCTCTCTAATTATAGATTTAGAGTTGAGCCACCGTTAAATTATTCACGTGTAAAATTATGAATATCATAATTAAATTAAATACTTTTTTTATTTTATATGTGATCAATCTTTTAATGGGAGACCAGATCCTATAAAAATGAAACCAAATTAATAATTATTCCCAAAACATGAGGATCCAAACTCATCACTGTCACCTCATCCCAATCTCAACAACCAATCCAGAAAGTTGGGACCAGTGCAGCTTTCTATGACCTCCAACCATTCACCACTAGTCCCTTCCAACTTCCAACCCTCAAACTTCCACAAACACTATAGAAAAGTGCATTAGATGGGATCCCACCAAAAAGCCACATTCTCACTCTACCACAGAATGAGCCCAACTCCTTTGAAAGGTCCACACGTTCCAAGATCCGCAGCTGCCTTGCAATCCCCATCCCACCATCCCACATTCCCACCCCCACCCCCACCCCCACCCCCACCCATGCTCTTGGTTATTATAAGTTTAACCCTCCTCTATCCGCTTCCTCTGCATGATCCCGCCTCTTCTCACCAACAATCTCATATATTTTTTTTCAATCCCTTCATCTGGGTCGTTGTACTTTTCAATCTTCTTCCAACTTCCTGATCTGGGTGGGTTCTGTTTTGAAGTAATTTCCCTTGCATCAGTGCTTGCTCTGTTTTGCCTTTGCTAGCCAATCCCGTTTTCCTTCGATTTCTTCATCTGGGTGCCTTTGTTGATCTGGGTCACTTCTGTTGTTTTTGTGAACTTTTTTTTCTTGCGGATTAACACTTGGGTTTTCTGAGTATTGTTGAATTCATCTGTATATCTCACCCGTTACGTTTTTCTTCGATTTGTTCACCTGGGTGGCTTTGGTTTTTCAATCTTTTTTAGTTTACTGATCTGGGTGTGAGCCATTTCTAGCAAATTCTACTCTGCCAATGGGCGCTTTGGATGAGGGGCATCTCGATGAGGAGCTAGAAAATGGGGTGAAGGTGGGGTTTTTTGAGTTTGGTCCGGGGGTCGATTTGGAAACCTCTGTTATTGAGGATGCTGTGAAGGTTCTACTTCAAGGTCTGGGGGAGGATCCCTGCAGGGAAGGTCTAAGGAAGACGCCTCTTCGCGTTGCAAAGGCCTTTAGGGAAGGAACCAGAGGTGGATATTATTTATTTGCTCTGTTTTCTTATGCTTTTCATGGATTGGGAGACTTTTGCTTTGTCCGGAATCCTTAACTGCTTTAGTTCCTTTCAAATAGATTTCACACTATTTGCTTGCTGCAAAAGTACAAAGCGCTCTTTTGAGTTTTGACCCAACTCAAGCTGAACATACTTATTTGATGGTCACTCCTATTTGCTTTTTTCTCCAAATCTTTGGGGTTGCTTTTCCTATCACATTTCCTTATTTAATCTTTTAAGGACAAACTTCTTATGGATGAATGATGGAGTACCACTCTGTGGGACCTGGATGCATATGGCTTTCGTTCCTAGTGTGATGTATTGGTTGAGCATCACCGAGTATCCTCCCATGCAGCTTGAGTGGTAAAGTCTATTTGGGGTGAATGCATAAGCAGGTTTGAGCTACCAATGAAGTATTAACGCCCGAAGAGGTTAGAAAAACTGTTAAAAATGAACCGGATTATCTATTGTATCATAAAAGTTATTGCTTCCATGTCCCTCAATTGCTTGGGTTTAGAGTTTAGCTTTTAAAAGATTTTATATGCGTGTTTGTGTATCTATACTGAGTTTGATCTTCCACGGGAGTGAGAAAAATAAGTACAATAGCTAAATAAATGGGCGAGGGATGGACGTACTCGTGAAAAGGGTGGAGCCCCATCTTTGTTTACCAAATCTGTTTCTTGTTCACGCAGTGTTGGGCAGTGATTTTTTTCACAAATCTCATGCTCTGTTGCTACATGTTTCATGTGAGTTATGACATCATTTAGGATACAGTTTCCTTTGTGGATCATAAATCATAATCAGGACTCTTTTTGTACATAAAGTAGTGAATTATTGCAATTAGATGTTCATAAATATAGGGATAAGAACAGATTGAGGATATGTTTACCTTGATTCACATTATACCCATTGTAGGCTTGAGGCCACATTAGTACTGTTGGGTCTGTTTTTTTTTTTTTTTTTTTCCTCCTTATTTTTTCTTCATTGAATGAGATTGAATTGGGATCACTCTGTATGTGATTGCTTCTTAGCAGTTTCTCTCTGAAACTTGGGGCGATCATCCCCTTGGATCCAATCTGATCCAAGTGCTGCCGTGAGGCCTTGTCTTCTTCTATATCCCATTTCTTTTACTACTACTGGCTGGTTTTTCTTCTTTCTGTATCTTCAAAATTATGGTGAGGAGTTCATCATCACATGCAACCCCATATTTTATTTGCAATCTGAGCAGAAAATCTTGGCTTTAGTAAATGGATCTTTGCAACAATGGTGAGGAGTTCATCATTAGATGCAACCCCATCTTTTATTTGCAATCTGAGCAGAAATTCTTGGCTTTAGTAATTAGGTCAACAGAATATATTCCAATTTAATTATACGGTTCCTTCTGTCAACCTATGATTTAAAGGGACTGTATTATCATTTTCAGTGGCAGTCCTTGATTGTGATCCAGAGTACCCAACCTGTCCCATTTAAGATCGACCCAATGCCCCAATCTGTTACTTACATTACTTTCTTTTCTTTTGGATAATCATGTCATTTTTTACTTTGTTATAATGATGAATTCCTTAATCTTCTAACCAACTGTGGCCTGTTTCTTTGGGTCTTTGGATGCCAATACTAAGCCGCTGTGAAAAAGATGAGTTCTCAGAACGATGATTAGTGTTTTTTACCGGTAGAATATTGATGAGTGTAGATAATAAGCCATGTGAAACATCATTTTCAGATAGACCAGAATTCGTATGTTGTAGGAGATATAGATTTCTTTGGCATCGAACATATTGCACCTCATGATACCTAGATACTTGTACATGTCCAGTGTACTCATGTAGGACTGCTATGGCAGTCGTACTGATACCCTTTACTGCAGCTAAACTTCTATGGCACACATTTAGCATAGGTCTATTATTCCATACAGTTTTCTTACTTTTCAACATGAAAAATGTTAAAAATGAATGTGGACAGTGATGATCTTGGTATCATAGATGCACATTGCAAGAAAGCAGATGATCCATACAATGGGTCTCAATGAACTTCATTGACTAAAGAAAATTATCATATCATTTAAGTACTTCCTATTTATCATTGATTTCATTTACAAAATTAATGAAACTAGAAATATTGGTGATAAGGGAGAGAATTTATATGCTACTGATGAAATAAAATGTGTTTTATGTGCTTATTTAAGGAGGCCTTAATAATTTATAGTCGTTTTGATTTGTTATCTTGGTGGTTTAATTATACCAAAGTGTTAATATTATTGCTTGAAAAATAAGAACTTTGATTTTTCATGGGTTATACATGATGCAGAGTGTCTTAATCTTTGATTTTCTTGATGTGGGCTCATGTTTTGGCGACCTAGATCCTCTATCTGATGGCGCCTAACATGGACGGACATTGCTTAAAGGATAATCCCAAATTGGAAGATCCAAGATCTGGCCTTAACAGCTAACATGTTGGGGGCTGTTGCCAGTATCAAAAACCAAGGGAAAAAAAAATAAAATTTGGCTCCTGAAACATCTGAAAGCCAACTGCATCCAACTTAATTTTATAACTATAAATATTCTTGTCAAGTTTCTACTTTTGTTCTTTACGATTTCTTCGCTTCCTGAATGCTTATTCAAACTGCTTGGGATTTCGGTTATCGAAACTTTCTTCTGGAATACCTCAATGAAAAATCTGACATTTACAGATTCCAATGCATGCATAATGCTATGGTTTTAACAGAGCACCTCTAATTTACAAAAATTGGTATCATCTCATACCGAAAAATTATCACGACCCATTTCACAATTGGCATAAGCAGTTTGATTATTGACCAAGTAATTGTGTTGGAAAATCTTAATGCCAATTTCATCCAAGTCACAAATTCATTTGCCTTCTTCCAGGTTACCAACAAAAGGTAGAAAGATATCATTCAAGGCGCACTGTTTCCAGAAGCAGGCTTGCATAGTGGGGTAGGCCATGCAGGTGGAGCCGGTGGGCTTGTGGTCGTTCGAGATGTCGACCTCTTCTCATACTGTGAGTCTTGCCTACTTCCCTTCAAGGTTCAATGCCATGTTGGTTACATCCCATCTGGGCAACGAGTGGTGGGCCTCAGTAAGCTATCCAGGGTGGCAGATGTATTTGCCAAGAGGCTTCAAGATCCACAGAGACTGGCCAATGAGGTCTGTACGGCGCTGCACAATAGCATTAAACCTGCAGGCGTTGCCGTCTTCCTTCAGTGCTGGCACATACAGTTCCCAACCGTCGAAAAGAGTGCTCAAGACTCAAGTCATGCTACCAAAATTGATATGCAAGGGTGGTCGCAGGTTTCAGTCTGGTCTGGTTCTGGAGTTTTTGAAAATGAAAACAGTGACGCCTGGGGTGACTTTACCACCCTTACGCAGCTTAGAGGTGTAAAGAGGGAGAGAGAGCTCACACAGCCTGCAATCCAGTGTTGGTGCCCATTAAAGTCTCAGGAGGCACTGGCCTGCAATGGGCATGGCTATAGAGTTTCTTCCAAGGCAGGGGTGGGACTCAGCCAACCTGCCATGATTGCCGCAGCAACTTCGATTCTCCATTCATTGGGCGAAGATCCATTGAGGAAAGAGCTTTTGGGCACTCCCCAACGTTTTGTGCAATGGTTGATGAACTTCAAAAGACGTAATTTGGAGGTGAAATTGAATGGATTAAATTATGGAAAAACAGGACCGACTAATTTCGGTTTGATGCATAAGAAAAGAGGCGGAGATGGCTGTTCTGATCAGAATGGGATCCATTCCGAGCTGAACTTGCCATTCTTGTCAGCAATGTGAACACCACCTTCTTCCATTTCATGGAGTGGTGCATATTGGATACCTTTGTTCTGAAGAAGCTGAAGCCATTGATAGATCCATTTTGCAGTCAATAGTGGATTTCCATGGTTGCAAGCTCCAAGTGCAAGAAAGGCTCACCCGGCAGATTGCTGAAACCGCTGCTTCTATGTTTGGCTGGAGGTGTAATGGTGGTGGTGGAAGCCAACCACACCTGCATGATCTCCAGAGGAATTGAGAAGGTGGCAAGTAGCACAGCAACAATTGCTGTAATTGGTCAATTTTCAACTGACCCAGCAGCAAAGGCAATGTTTCTAAGTGCCATTTCAAACAGCAGGGTTTAAGGTTGGATGAATTTACAGATATTCTTCAATATTTCAGGTCCCATCTTCATATTTATTTGAAATCGGTGTTTTCTTTTATTTCTTGGGATCGGAAGGCAACGACAGGAATAAGATCAAAGGAGTCTTCTATTGCATTGCTGGATAACGATCAATCATTTCAATATCAAGGTGGAGAAGCAGAGAACCGTATGAGAATTCAGAATCCATTTGCTGCTACTTTTGTAGTGTCTGCTATTTGAGACAAGTCACAGAGGTGAAGGTTGTTAAAATGGCAGTTCAATTATTACCATTGCCATGTCATGCATACACTGTTATTGATGAGCATATCAGTTTTCATAGAATGTTCTCTCTTCTTTTCTTTTCTTTTTTCTTTTTTGGGCTCAGTTAGTAGTTTGCACTAGTGGGGAATCTTGAAGACCATCATGTTTATAATACTTAGGACCCAATTGTTTGCTTGGAATTGAATACATATAAATCCATGGTCAAGTGGGCTCCTACAAAGAATTATTGAAGAAGTCAGTGTGAAGGATGTAAGGTGAAAATGTAGATACGACCTTGACTTTCTAAGGGGATTTAAATTACTAGGTGATGGCTGGGTATTCATTTTCCATCTTTCCCTTGTTCATTTTTTATTAAAGGGAGTTTTCTTTGATGGTCATTTTTGGATATTCGCCTTTGTTTCTTCATTTTTAACCACTTTTACATATAAAAGTCTAAATTTCTTAGCGTTTGGTTCGCTGTAATGAAGGTCGGAATGGAATGGTCATTCCAACGGAATGATCATTATAGCGTTTGGTTCGCAAAAAAGTGGCGTAATGACCATTACCTCCGGAATCCCATTCCCTTATGTAAAGGAATGACCATTCCATCCGGGATGGGAAGGAATGGCCATTCCATTCCTTTCTACTTTTTTTTTAGACCAAAAGACCCTTCTTCACATCTATACATTATTATTAAAATAATAAGATTATAAAAGAGAAGAACTTGTGTAGGCCCCACCTATATAATAATAATATAATATATACATTATTATTATTATAATAATTATTATAAGATTATAAAAGAGAAGAACTTGTGTGGGCCCCACTTATATAATAATAATATAATCTATACATTATTATTATTATAATAATAAGATTATAAAAGAGAAGAGCTTGTGTGGGCCCCACCTATATAATAATATAATCTATACATTATTATTATTATAATAAGATTATAAAATAGAAGAACTTGTGTGGGCCCCACCTATATAATAATAATATAATATATACATTATTATTATTATAATAAGATTATAAAGAGAAGAACATATGTGGGCCTCACCTATATAATATAATATAATCTACAACATTATTATTATTATAAGATTATAAATTAGAAGAACTTGTGTGGACCCCACCTATATAATAATAATATAATATATACATTATTATTATTATTATAAAATAGAAGAACTTATGTGGGCCCCACCTATATAATAATAATAATAATATAATCTATATTACTATTATTATTATAAAATTATAAAATAGAAGAGCTTGTGTGGGCCCACCTATAAGATTATAAAATAGAAGCACTTGTGCCTACCTATATAATAATATAATCTATATATTATTATTATTAAAAGATTATAAAATAGAAGAGCTTGTGTGGGCCCCACCTATATAATAATAATATAATCTATACATTATTATTATTATTATTATAAAATAGAAGACCTTGTGTGTGCCCCCCGCCTATTTAATAATATTATAATCTATACATTGACTGAGCCAAAGATAAATTCTAACAAGGGTATTTTGGTCAGTCTTATGTAAAATTTATTCCATTCCTGGACTCATTCCAGCATACCAAACGCAGGAATATGAATCAACTGGGTTGATTCCTCAGCGTACCAAACGCTGGAATGGAAATGCTCATTCCTGCCTCATTCCATTCCTACCTCATTCCGGTCTCCATTCCATTCCCGCCTACAACCATTCCAGCGAACCAAACGCTACCTCAGAATTCAAATACATGAAACAAACGGGCTGGGTGTTGGCAATGGGCTGAACTAGCCCATCAGGTTTTAAGCCCAGTTTGCTTCAAGGCTAGTTTTAACAGGTTCTTAATACCCAGGGGCCAGGACCAGGCCAAAGTAATAAGCCCGTTTATTATAAGGTTTGGGCCTGGGTTCTACCTCAAACTTGACAATTCAGCTTCACCCGCCCCATTTGATGGTGATTGTTTATATGAACATGTACAATTCTCTCTCTCTCTCTCTCTCTCTCTCTCTCTCTCTCTCTTTTATTATCTACAATGCACATGCACATGCAGTGTCATGCACATGTCTAAAGGAACATTGAGGAGGAATCAATTATTTTACCATACTGAACATTTTGTGAAACCCATATGGATTGGCCAAAATTAGTTTCAATCAAAATCATCCTAGCCCTTGGATTTTGGGCACTTAAAGTTTCAGCCCTCTGATTAATTGTACTTTTTGTTTTTCTGATACAGTAACTTTTCTTAACTCTCAAAATTAAGGCGCGGAAATGTCAAACCTTGCTTTCTACCCATGCCCCACCCATCCCAAAATTATTTAGATTTTGTCTAAATTATAACATACATTTTTTCTATTTATTTCTTATTTTACCACTTTCTATTCTTTAAATGGTCTGTTTTGATTTATTTAATTTTTTTTATATTTCATTGATTGCTTATTTTCAGACCTTTAGTTTTTAACTTTTGTCTTTGATCAGTTTTTATTATTTTTATAGTTTATATATTTTTTTTCTTTGCTAATATATATTAAATAGTATTTGATTTTTTTTAACAAACTTTCACTATTTGCCAAACCATTTGTAGCTCAAAAGTCGGTATCTCCATTCTATATAAATGGTCAATGATCAATCCCTAGTGTAGCACTGATGGCAAGAGACATACGCAAGCGTGTGTGGATGTCCAAGTATTTACCAAAAAAAAAAAAGATTTCCCTATTTCAATCATTGTGTTAAAATCTTGAATTTTGTTTCTATTAAAGTATGAGGCAATAAATTATAGCAGCATAGAGTGCATTATGAGTGTCAACCTAATCTAATTAGACCATAGCCTGCATCATAATGTGCGGGATGCCCTGATCCCTGGCCGTCCCAGTTGAAAGCATTCTGCTGACCAGTAGCCCAACTTGGCGAAAAAGGTTAAAGACCTTCGACCAATCCAATCCCTTTCTCACTCACATCAACCTCTTTTGAATCCTAACATTTTTAACGGTTACGCTGGATTTCTTGTTATTCATAACATCGATTAAGATTTCAGGATTAGAATCACTTCATAATCAAATTCTCCTAATTCATGTCTGAACCTTTTCATAAGGTCCAACGCACCCACTCTTTCTTCCCTCCTATTCCGAATAGGAATTTCTTTTTTTTTAAAGAAAATACGGTGAAAAATGAGGTATTTTGTAATTGACATGAGACTTGGAACTAATAAATAGCTTATTAAAATTCTTTTGTTGAGATAATCATAAGAAAAAATATTTATTAAAATAAAATTAATCTATTTATATTCATAATACTGAAATTAATTAAAAAAAAAACCAATAAAAAACCATAAGGGGTAAATTGATATGATAAAAAAAAAACAAAAAAGAACTTCCTTCGTTTTTAAGACATTGTGGAGCGTTGCTCAATAACAAATAAATATGCAAAAAAATACTATAATAATATAATTTTCTTATATTATTCAGCCTTAAAAAAAAACCCTATTCAAGTCACTTCGTCATCATAGTATTCAAGTCTGTAGAGTGTAAACTTGAACCCAGGGTCTGATACTTTTCGGGTCAAGGTCCAGTCGAGTCTCTGGTATAAACATTTATAGCATTCTCAAGTCTACTAGGTACAGTGAATGAAAAGGGATAAAAAAAAAAAAACACTCAACTAGGTGCAGTGGTGTCTCAATGAAACCTTGAAACTTCGTTAGGCACATAAAAGAGGAACAAAACAGGATAACAGAAGGACTAATATAAATGCAACTGAATCTTTATTTTCTTTCTTTCCCCGCAATTGTACATTTTTTTTCCCTTTTTGGCAATAAAATTCATACTATACAAATATCAAAATTGTGTGGTTCCTGCAGCATGACCCCTCCATCCTTCTCTCCGTTATCGGTTAGGCTTTCTGCTAAAAGTAAAGCGCACGCTCACATCTTCTCTCTTCAATGGCTTCAATCATGAAATTTTTACACAGTGGTCTAAAGAATGCCAATTTTCTGATTGATTAGTTACAGATGAGAAAACTCTGTTTTAACCAAGTCCTGCAATATGCACCAACCCAATGAAGCAAGCAACAAATGATGTTTGTGACTCATTATTCCACATGAAACATGTTAGGACAAGATCACAATCATATTTACTGCAATAGGTGGAGAACTCATACCTGAAATAACATGAATGTATACTAACAATAGAACGATAACCGACAACGCATATTGAGGACAAGATGCTCCCGTACCTTTGAAGCAAGCACTCCGCATTAGAATATGAATGGGCGGAACCAAAATTAGAAAGGGATGACATATGGCAAAGCTATGACATCAGCTGACTCTATCCGCAATGCTTCCCTCCACACCTGCGTCGTTTCGGTGGCAGCATCTGGAGCCGTAGGCTTTGAGTGAATACTATTGCTACTGAACAACCACTCTTGGTCATCAAAATCAGACCATTCTTCCATTTTGGGAATAGAAAGTAGTTGGTTTAGACGTATGGAATCTGGGTGAGGTGGCCTGTTAGATGCTTCACAGTCTACAAGGGGTTCTAAAGGAACCGAAGTCCTCATCGAGATAACTGTTGATGGTTGAACTTTGACTGTGCCGTTTATCTTATGTTCCTTATTGATTTCCCCTTTTCTATAATTTGTCTCTCCCAGTCTTTCAGAAGAACACCCTTCCCTTCTTTCAGAAGAACAACGTATGGAATTCTGTGATGACTCAAAATTCTTTCCATTCTCCAAGGGCATTTGGGAGGAAGAAGCTAGTCTTGGTAACTTAGTAGGATGCAAGTCATTCTCTGTAATGAAAAAAACAGGCAAACAAAATATGACAACATTTCTAATATTGCTGAACATTATTAACAGGGAGAAGCGTAAATGAAAGGTTAATAATATCACATGATTATTCATTTAGATTAAACCAAACACAACTTAGAAGTTTATTCAGATGTACCCCAAAACATAATCAGTTTGAATGGGTGGAACACTATTTTCTCAAAACATAACAATCTCAAATGTGAAGTAGATTACCAGCTTGTCCAGACCAATATTAGTGACTGACGATAAATATTTGCTACAGCTTGAATGCTGCATGACATGCTAGTGTTTCTTTGTCAAAACCAATTTTGGTAATTGACAATTAAATATTTAGTATAGAAACACATTGTTGTCTCTGATTTCTTCACCGCTGCATAGGCATCACAATCCGTTCCACCACTGTCTAATACCACCGTAAAAAGCCAACTTCAGATGCATGTGTTTCCATCCATCTATTTTGCCTGTGATTAGTGGCTGAGTTTTGGTGTGCACATTTTACACCTTAATACAGATGAAACAGGTTTATCATGTAGATGGAGGCATTCAAAATGACTACTGTGTCAAGGCATTGCTTTCCTCCTCTTGCTCCATTGAAGTTCTTCTCGTGTTGACAGCTCCTAAATCCAGTAATTTTTAGCGATTTGCTCTATTGGAGTTCCTACTCTTTCAGAGCTTGCTGCTCTGAGATCCATCTTCCTATTCCTCGCTCGGATACTTTTCTTCAGATTGTAACAAATGCCCTTCAGATGTACCGTTGTTGTTTTTTTGTACATGCGCTCTCCCTTTCTATTAATTCATGCCTTCCTTCTTGTTTTGCCAAATCTGTGATTTGTTTCCTTTTTCCAAAAAAAAAAAAAATGTGATTTGTTTGGACATTTTCAATAATATTATCTGCTGTCGTCTTGGTCATTTATACGCATTGCTCTCTTTTGTGTTTGTTATGACTGTATACTAGGATGACAATTGGATGTGAACAGTTTTTTCCTCCACCTTTTCACCTCATCCAGAGAGAAAAATTGGATTACTTCAACTTTGCTCCTCATCCAAATAGAGGAAAAATGGAGGTGATCATTGAGGAAAAATAAAAAAACACGGAGCTGGAGAAAATTGTCCATAGTCCAAATTCGAGTTGTGAATAGTATCCTCCGCCTGTTTTCTCCACATCCAAATTGACCTTTTAAGGGTATTTTATTTATCTTGCTCTATTCCTCTTTTGGTTGGTTGTGACTTGTGACATTGTGTGGGAGATGGGTATTCATTCTTCTTGTCCTTTTGATTGGTAACATAACTTCATCCTACAACCTCAAGGTTGCAATACTAAGCACCTTCCACTGTGCCACAAGCTCTTGTTCTAGTGATAGGGGTATTCATTTCTGTTAACAATAAGGTTCCTTGATTTCTACTCGGGGTATATGTTTTGTTTTCTGTTTTTGGTTCTTCGTTACCTTAAAGCAGCTGCAATTCTCCCTGTCCATACGTACCTCATGTTTGATGTGTACTTATTGCATTTTTCTTCTTCCAAATGTTTTGCTTGATTGGTTGCCTAAATTTGTTCCGGAGTGGAGTTCTCTGTTTTACACTCTTAATTCAGTATTTTGGGTTTTGTTTTAAGGAAAGGTATACATCTGTTTTCTGTATTGATTCACTCCCTCAGGTTTGAGTTCTTTGTATTCTATTGTAAATTTCTATTTTCCAGCAGTTTTTAGGTTTTCTTCTACTTCCCTGATTATGTGATGGTTTGCAGTAACTATTTATTTAATTCTGATTTTGCAGTATATTTAAAAAAAATACTTTCAGATCATCTGTGAAAGGCAAAAGACACCCACCAAAAAATGGTCTTACCATATGCAAAGCCATTTGTTTCGAAGTCCTTTCTCTTCTTAAGATTTCCCTCAGAGCCAATACTCTTCTCACTGTTGTTGCTGCTGGTAGAAGGAACTGGAGCTTTAATGTTGACTGCATTCATTTGCTCCTTTTGGCTATCTTTTAATTTATCCTTTTCTTTTGGTCTATCTTCACATTTCTCTTTCACTTTATCCTTTTCCTTTTCCTTCTCTTTATCCCTCTTTTTATCTTTCTTTTTACTTCTCTTCTCCTCTCTATTTTTGTCCTTGTGTCTATCTCCTCCTCTATCATCTCCTTCCTTGCTTTTCTTGTCTTTATTTTTCTCTTTGCCTTCACTTCTTTGCTGACCAGCACTCTGATCTGTACCATTAATGATTTGACCCATGATGATGTTTTCAGCAGATCCTCCAACACTGTCATCTCGTCTTTCTGGTCTTCTGTTATCACCTTCCTTCTTTTCTTTCTGTGCAGTCCCTTTCTCCTTCTCCTTCTCCTTTGCCCTACCAAGGCTCTCAACTCTTCTTTGATCTGCAGCATTGAACATGCTCTCAATCCTTCTTTGGATTGGAGCAATGGTTTCCCTGAACACTTGGTTTTCAGCTGGTCTTGCTTCATTTTTAATCCTCTTGCCCAGCTCCTCCGTAAATTTCGCTTCCATATGACCCGCAGCTTTTTTTTTATTCGGAGCATTGAACACGTTCTCACTCCTCCTTTGGACTGAAGCAATGGCTTCCCTAAACACTTGGTTTTCAGCTGGTCTTGCTTCATTTTTGATCCTCTTGCCCTGCTCCTCCATAAGTTTCGTTTCCATATGACCCATAGCTCTTCTCTGATCCGGAGCATTGAACATGCTCTCACTCGTCCGTTGGACTGGAGCATTGGTTTCCCTGAACATTTGGTTTTCAGCTGGTCTTGCTTCATTTTTGACCCTCTTGCCCAGTTCCTCTGTGAGTTTTGTTTCCATACGATCCACAGCTTGAGAGCTGCTTTCACCCAGCTTCTCTTCATTGCAACCTTCATTTCTTCCTTTGACTGTCCTGTTATCATCTGGTGTACTGTTTTTTCCTTATCTCTATCTTTTTCTTTCTTCTTGTGTTTATGTTTTTCCTTCCTTTCTTTCTTTTTATCTTTACTTCCCTCCTTGTCCCTTTTCTCTTTGTCTTCTCTCTTTTCTTTATCCTTCTTCTCCTTTTTATGTTTTTTCTCTTTGTGCTTCTCCTGAAAATTACAAAGATTACAATTGAATTAGTCACTGGAAAAGGTCAAATCAAAGAGCTAAAACAATTCACCACACCAGATCCTTCACTTTAAAATTCAAGGAAATCAGAAGAGTTAGGTATAATCTTGATGACAATAGAAACAAAGAATGTAATTTTCTGTCCTACATATGCTTTCTAAGTTAATTTAAAAAAAAAAAAACATCAAGCCTATACTAAGATCATGCAGAAACAGATCAGCCATCCGATAAGCATATCAAAAAATCAACCACAAAGATGAATTTATTGCATGAATCAAGAAATATGACCACGAGAAACAGCAAGAAAATTTTTCCACGTAGAATTAAGCTATGAAACAAAGATACTCCATTTTCTTTTTCGAAAAAAAGGAAACAGGAATGCTTCCCATATCTGATTCTTGGATCCATATGAAAAATGAGGACGGCTTGACAGTTATAATAAGATAAGGAAAAAAGTTCATATAATCAATTGTCATGTCAAATTTTTCAATTTTTTTTTTTTTGTTCTTATATTCTAACAGCATGTATATTTTATATATTATTTATATAGCTTCATTGTACTTCTTTCCTTGATAGATGCATTATACTATTTTTTTTTTATAACTATAGATGCATTATACTATAAATATACAACTGTTTAATATACAATATAGTTGCACAGATGATTACCCATCTTGGACTTCTCAATAGCAGTCCAATACCAATACCAATATACAGAACAAAAGGGGGGAAATATATGGACGCGTCCATATTACATATGAGTAATAATGTTTTAATGTGGCCATAGAGGGGCTTCCACAAGTTGGGCTTTTGGATCATGGGCCAAATCCATGTCGAGGCCCATTAGGCCAAAACCAATGGGCCAGCCGAAGGCCTATTTGCCCAACAGTTAATCGCAAGAGGCCCAAACCCAAAAAGTTGAGCAGGAGATTCATGGGGTCCTAGCACTACTAATTAAAAAGAAAATTTTATTTCTTGTTATGTTTGGAATCCTAGACAACTAAGAGTCTCATCTTGAGTAGTTAACTTCTTGTTGCTGTACTTTTAGGATAAGATAGATTGAAACTATCTAGATTAGTTATCATTTAGGATTTGGCAGCCAAGGTTAAGGAGGGGAAGGATAAGCCACATCGTGTGTGAGATTATCCTCTAAGGGCTATATAAATGAATGTTCCTCTGCTCTCAAGTAGTGAATGAATGAGAATCTTGTGCTCTCTCACTATTTGATATTGAATGTCTGTTGGTGTGAGACATAGACATGTGAACATGATTGTTTCTTTAAGCTTCAACTTGGAGAGTGATTATTGATTACTTTCCCCCTTCCTTCCTGCATCATTTTTCTCTTAAGAAGTGAGTAGTGAGGAAAACCTCAAATGAAATTACCACCCTACATCAATACATGGACTGAAATTATCACCCTACATCATCAATACATGGAAAATAATAATACAAGCGACTAGGTAAGGGTACTTTAGGATAGCAAAATAAAATTTTGAAATGTTAGGATGGCTTCTTGAGTAAAAAGAGATATGACAAACAAAATAATAATAGTAATAACAATAATAATAATAATAAACAATAATAACTCCAAATTGAAATTGCTTCCTAAGTTCAAAGTGCAGAAACCACAATGCAATCACATTGTAAGTTTGCATCACCATGAACAACATGTGTTTCCATCATAAATCAATTTTGTCTTATCCATGGATGCCCTCTAGGAAATATAAGCTGTTTCAAAAGGAATCCTAAACGAGAAAATTGCAGCAAACAAATGGAGCTAAGTTTCAAGAGTATAATAAAGGTATCAAAATGAAATACGGGTACAAATCTCCTAGCTGGGGAACCTAAAACATTAGGATCTTTTAAATGTAAGTATTGTTCAAGTTTTGTAAGTAGATATTTTTTAGCAATACTAGTGCTCAGGATTTGTTGATTCAGAAGCATACATGATTCAGTTCAAAAGATTGATAATGTTATTCACTGCAATGGGCTATTACAGATTATACAGCTGGAGGTATAATGGACCCACATTACATATTTGTAAGATTTAGCATGCAAAACATTCATACTGAGGAATACAAAACTTCTCTTCTGAAATTAACACCATCTGAAATTATCAAAGAAAATTTTAAAGGTGGAATGCAAACATTGAACATCCTAGTAAAATATTATAAAAAAAAACAATGGTAAATGAACAAGATGAAATGTGAAATTTAGATAGCTTAGAAACCCACATGAGAGAGGGAGAGAGGGAGAGGGAGGGAGGAAAAACTCTTGAGTTTTGTGTCAGAATCCAATTAGTATTGGAAAATAATATGGAGTCCGAAGTTTTGACACACATACCGACCATTTAGGGGAAATAATGCGACACAACTCGCAATATAGTAATATACACTCTCGTTGATTCGTGCAATGGTAAAAGTCTTGGGTGCCATGCATGATAATGTAGGTTCGAGACTTGCGAGCAACCACTTTGTGCGAAATTGCAGAAGGTTAGGTCTGTCTCCAGTCTACACCCTCCCAGGTCTGTCTCCAGTCTACACCCTCCCAGGACCTTACTCCATTGGGACCTAATGCAGCGCAGGTAGGGAAGAATAGCCAATGGGATACTCTCTAAGTCAAAGGCTTAGGGATAGCGATCCATAGGATCGAAACTGTCTTGGTCTCAAACCACAGACACACAACCAAGAGAAAATTCTACAGAGAAATTTTATTAATCAATAGAACTTGTCCCTAAAGAGGGATTGCAATCCTTTATATAGACTCATACTCTAATCTATTCTTGGAAACAATTCTGACTGAAATAAAACTCTAAACCAAAGAAGATAAAACTTTCTAATTAATCTCTTAAATTTAGCTATTACTAAAAATGGGAAAAGTCTTGCACGTTCTGAAGATCTTCTCTTGATGGGCTTTAGTGGGCTTGGGCCCAATGGCTGGCCAATCTACCAACGCATTGCGGGTACGGAAGAATAGCCAGCATGCTACTCTCCCAGCCAAAGGCTTAGGAATAGGGATCCATAGGATCGAACTGTCTTAGTCTCACACCACAGACACATAATCAAGAGAAAACTCTACAGAGAAATTTTATAAATCAATAGAACTTGTCCCTAAAAAGGGATTACAATCCTTTATATAGACTCATACTCTAATCCATTCTTGGAAACAAATATAATTGAAATAAATCTCTAAATCAAAGTAGATAAAACTTTCTAGTTAATTTGTAAAATTTAGCTATTACTAAAAATAGGAAAAGTCTTGCACGTTCTGAAGATCTTCTCTTTATGGGCTTTAGTGGGCTTGGGCCCAGTGGCTGGCCAATCATGGATCTGGCTTGCATTAGGACCTGCACTGGGTAATGACCATTTTTGATACTCTTGTTGCTTGGATGCCATTTCAAGAAGCCAGGGATGGCTTTAGTGGGCTTCGTCCCAGCATGTAAGTTCGCTTTAAAATATAAAAAATGAAATTTGAAGGGGCTAACCTTTTTTTTTACTTAGAAGTAAAACTTAAAAATACATTTTTGGCCTTTTGGCTTAGATAAATTAGTGGGCTCCACTGTGGAGTCACCCATCTAATAAAAACTAAATAACTATATGGGCCCTAGCACCCTAATCAAATTTTCTTCCAATAAAAAGCATTTTATTATGAAAAAGCTAGCCAAGTTTCACTCTAATATGAAATAGCTCGTCAAATATAAATTGACACATTGAATTGAGTTAGTACAATAAATTAGACGTATTATAATTTATTTTTTAATTTCACTATACATATTAAATTTTTTCCAAAATATATCACCGAAATTTCTGAATCGGCAGAAACATTTCATTTGGAGGCCAAACTGAAATGGCGTCCAAACCGAATTCGTAACATTGGGTTAGGCCCAATTGTATCTATCAATCAGATCCTCCACTTCCCTCACCCCTAGTCTCTACATATGAAATTCGATCATGGGACTAAAATAGGTGACAAGCGACCCCCATGTAGATTGAAAACCAACCTAATTTAGCACTCATCTGGATTGCAGACCCTGTTTGATTTTACATTGAAAATCATTTATCATTTCTCAACCTTGACTTTGAAGCCTTAATCAAGGTTTGAAAACTCAAAACTCATACTTGACTCGCCAAACCCAAAAAAAATTGACTCAGAAGTCAACATAGCAAGTATCTATTCATATTTCTTATTTAGTTATTTTAAAATAATTCTAGGAACAAAGTCTAGCCAACAAATGACGTGTATGTCTCTAGTGTACTGCTTGGATATTAGGATCATTTAGCAAACCGTGCAACTGGGTGGTAAGTTTTCTTGCTAATGTGACAACAGCCCAATCAGTAGAACCCATCATGGATACGTTTGCTTTGTTAATTAATTTGAAGCATAAAACAGATCATTAATAAATCCAATGACATCATTTATATACACATGAAAATTATTCACTTTTTTTTTTTTTTTGTAAATCTCTTTCATGGAATTACAACACCACCATCATTTCACATCAATTAGCATTTAATAATTCAATACCATCAATTTATACAATGCAGCTCATGCAAGACTACCATGCTACGCCACCATCTGATCATAAATGAAAAGTTCTAGTTGCTACATTCCTAATGTAGATGGGATGAAAGAAAGAGATTTTCAAGTTTTTATGTCAGTAATGGGAAAAAAGAAAAGAAAAGAAAGACAAAGAGGAAGGCAATAATGCAGAGGAGGTGCCAGGTCGCCGGTGTCCAGTCATCTGTCATCAGGTTTGTTGTCGTATCTCTAATCGTAAAGGGCCACAAAGAAACCTTTTTAAAAAAAAATAACTAACTTGATCTATCTATATGAATTAGACTCATCCAAACCATGAATGACTCAGCCGAGTCATATTCCAAACAAAAAGATCATGGAAAAGGTCCTAACCTCCCGCCTCACTTGACTCTGCGAAGCCAGCAAGTCACCAAATTACTCGGATAAGTCAAGCCGAGTTAAGGACATTCATATATATACTAATGACCCTCTGTTCTTTATGTGGCCCTTGCAAAAAAAAACAAGGCGACTCAGTTGAGGTACAAGTCGACTATGCTCAGGTACAAGTTGACTATGCAAGTTTTTCAATTTGGCATTAATATCTTAGGACATTTGATTTTTAGTTTTCCCTTCCCATCCTGCAAAAAAAAAAAAAAAACCTCCCCTTGAATATCTTAATATCTAAGACCTTTTGAAATCCAGCGAAACTGAGTTTTAGTTTTCCTTCCCCCAGACTGACATCAAAAATAAAAAGGAAAAGGAAAAAAGTCCTCCCCTCAACAGATTCCCATGTGGACCCCACAATGGTGTTGTGCAGTTTTATTATGGACCCCATGAATTTGTTGTTACAGCTCTGGAGTCTAAATTCTAGAGTTAATAAAATTATATTGTGAAGCAGAGCATTCCTTTTTTTTTTTTTTTTGTGCAGCCATCGCCACAACTGATTTGGAGTATGATTATTACCGAGACCGTGATACTCAATTAGGTATCATTGACTCAGTCACTGCAAAAGTCACTAATATTGTTTTCTAAGAAGCGTTTGGATGGTAAGAGTTGACTTTCAGATCACTAATAATTTAATTAATCAAAATCATGAGAGTACGCCATATAGAAGCTATATATTAGAAAAAATTAATTGTATTGATCTTCAATCCATACCCTCCAAGTATTATGCTGCAATAAAGCCCTGAGAAACAGATCTAGAAAAATATATATATATTCAATAAAAAGGCAATTATGATAAATGCCCCTGGTTATCAGTATTACTGAAGCAAAAATACAACCAATTAAATGTAGAGGAATTAAGCATATTATTTTAAAGACCTGAATTAAGGCAACAATCAGATAATGAATGAGCAAAAAACGAAGAAACCAGCACCATGAAGCATGCAATGGCCATAAATAACAAATTCAGGCTCTTAACATAAGGAAAGAAGCAAAACCTTTTGTAGTAATTCTATATCGTCATTCCTAGCCTCCTTTTCATATCCTGGTGGAGGAAATGGAAAGCAGCGAGACATTGCACGGTATACTGGACCAGAACACACTCTTCACTTAGACTCCAATACCTCTGTTCCAAGAAGCAAACGAACCATAAACTGCGCTCCTGTCCATGCACCATGTCCCCACTCTCATTTCCACCTTCAAGATTATTCCATGACCATCTAACTCTATCAATACCACGATCTGATCCTCTTGGCACAGCAGAGAGCAGCAACTATGCAAATTCAGCTGAAATCTGACGCAAAGCAAACGCTATTAACAAACCCAAAAGGTCAAATCTACAGAAATGCACCACCGAACTCTACCCCAGTAGATGCCAGATAAAGAAAACCCTAGAATGACAATGGTCCTACCCTACAGATTTCTCTCTAAGTTAAGCCAATCGGTGTCTTGGGAAAGGATGCTTTGCCACAATCCAATCTCCTGACTTCTCAACCGGCCAACAGATTAGCATCACGCGGAACTTTTCAGCAGAACCCAAAACTGGAATACGCAAACTGGGCATCTCCCAATGCTTAAAAACCAACAAAGACCAGCGATTCGGAAAGACCCAAAATCACAAAACTCAAATACCCAGAACTGCAAACCAGCAGAAACTCAAATTACTGCAATTCCAACAACTCACGGAGATTTTAAAGTGCAGTCCTCTTCCATATCCCAAAAAAAAAAAAATGTTTTTTTTTTCTTCTTAACAATCTAACAATATGAGCTACTGAATCAGTAGCGATCCTGCCTTCCTGAAAGATTCAAACTGCCACCCATCATCTGCAATCAGGCGATCTCGATCTCGAAAGCTGCATACTCCTTGCAAACAGGGCAATTTTAACCAATGATAAGATTCCGATCCCAATCGGATTATGTAGAGGAGGATCCGATCAAACCCTACAAACCCCAATTGCAAAAATAGTCACCTGATCACAAAAATCAAATCAAATACTCCTCTCTTACACAGGAATCTCTACCGACAGCGAGATTGTGATCCAAACCCTAAATAGCTGAAGAACACAAAATTGCCGCCTGTAGAGTGAGCATAAGGCAAAAACCTAGAAACCCCAATTGCAGAAATAGCACGAATCAAAAAACCCAACAGGCAAAAACCCAAATCAGAATCTCCCGTGAGAACTCAGCGAAGATGATAAAAAAAAACGCCGCCTTTGCACCTAAAATGATGAGAATCGAAGAAAGGTAGAGAGGGGTATTTTGTACCTTGTCCGCTACAAAATTCGCATTGTAGAAGGACAAGATCCCCCTTAGAAATCCTCAGATGTAGAGAAGAGAAAGAGAAAAAGGAGGATCGAATACGAAGAAAGCTCTTTTCTTTTTCTCTCTCTCTTTCTTTCTGCGTATGTGTATCTGTGTCTTGTTTGTGTGTTCCGGATTTCGCTTTCAGACCCTGAAATTCAAGGTTTTGTTTGAAGTTGGACGAGATTTCTTCTTTTCTTTTCTTTTCTCCTCCTCTCTCTCTGATCAAACCCACGAAAGGGCAAGAGAGGGTTATGATGAATGGGGTTTGGGTATTTATAAACAAATGGAAGGGTAATATGGGAAAAGGGAGAAGAGAGGAATCCAGTAAAGAGTGCCCCTAGTCCCTACCTGCACACTGGGATTTGCTCTCTACACACTGCAGTAAATTGAAACTGCAGTGTCCACTTGTAAATTTACCAAAATGACTGAACTTCACCCCTTTCAGAGTCTACTTGATTTGATATGGAAGGGTTCTACTGTTATCTACACACTGCGTTTTCCCTTCAAATCAAAATATGAGAAGGGTTCCTCAGTTTACGATCTTCGTGCATTCATCACTCCTCTCTACTTGCTTCCCTCCTTTTCAGTTTAAATGAAAGTGAAGACCGCACCACGAAGATAAGGTTTCTACTTCTTGCATTGACTCCTCTTTACTTCCCCCCTCTTTCATCTTCTTCTCTCCCGGTATAGAGCCTCACATCATTCTCTATTTGACTGCAACGATTTTAATCTTGATTTTATTCAAAGTTGATACCCGCTTTGCTAGCATTCTTAAGCAATGGACAAGCGAAAGGAGAAGCAGATAATGGCTCCTGATCATTCGAGCAGTGTCGAGGTAAGCATATTCATCGCGATTTGTGATATGGTCAGAGACGAACCGTTCGGCCCTGCATGTCCGATCGAATGTCCTTTACACGACATGTTAGTACCGAAGATTTCACAATTGAACGGCACTATAGTGCCGATAAGAACAAAAATCTACAGACATGACTAACCAAAAATAAGGAAACTGTGCGGACATGCAGGACCGAAAATAAATGACAATGTGCGATGATTTAGGTCCGAACAATTTAATTCTGTCCGAATATTCAGAGTCGTGCAGTTGTGTCATTTACATACTCTAACAAAATTGGTTCCATAGCAGTTTCATGCGCCTACTGAATGCAGCAATGTTAGCTCGGAATGTGTGGTCGACTATAGTAATGAGTTTAACACTCAAGAGGTAATTAATCTAGATGAATCATTCGATATTTAAATTGATGAAGTCACTTAGTTTAATATAATTTTGTTTGGTTATGTGTAGATATTCACAAGCCGAAAAGCCCTAATTAATTGGGCTCGTGAGGTTGGGAGGAGAAATGGTTTTATTGTTGTGATTAAGACATCGGCAACGCCCAACATGAAAAATAAAATACCCAGGTTGACCGTTGGGTGTGAGAGGAGTGAGTCTTATAGAGACACGAGTATAACTAAAGATGGGATCGTTGGGAATAAATTGAAGCCGACTGGTTCGAAGAAATGTGGCTGCCCATTCACGTTACAAGGCAAAGTGGTTTGCTCAAATGAGGAATGGATGTTGCATGTAGTGTGTGGTGTGCATAATCATCCAGCTGCAGACTTTCTAGAATGGCACTCATTTGTAGGGAGATTAACAAAGGAGGAAACTTTATTGTTGGTAGCCATGTCGAAGAATATGGTTCGGCCAAAGGATATTTTGGTGACTCTAAAACATAAAAATGAGTTAAATGTAAGCAAAATGAAAACTATTTACAATGCACGTCAAAAGCATAAAGTTATGGAGAGGGCTGGACGGAGTCAGATGCAGTAACTGTTGAAATTATTGGCGGAGCATAACTACATTGAGTGGCATAGGAATTGTCCTGCAACAGATACTGTCATTGACTTGTTCTTCACACACCCTACCTGCAACAGATAAAGTTTTACATGTACCATCTTTGGTATCCAAAAAATTGCATAAACTCAGTTTACAATCTTTCCAGTGACAGGGATCCCTAGAATGATGCTCACGTCATCAAGGGTAATCGTCATTTCACCGAAAGGCAGTGGAATGTGTTTGTCTCAGGCTGCCATCTTTCCACAAAGGCTGACACCATGTTCTTGTTGATGGAACGATAAGATGTCGCCACCAATGGAGCCAACCCTGAACGGCCAATAAGACGACTAAAAACAGTTTTTTGCGTTCCTTCTGAATTCCATGCCCATTCACTGATTTTTTGGCCATGGCTTATGCATTTAAGTGGCGGTCTCTCCTGCAAAACGAAATAAAAATAAATTAGTGAAGGTAATAAATATTTAAAACAAGTTTACCAAGATTATTCACAAACCTGCTGCTGCCAAATACTTGCAGCAATATGCGTCCGGAAACTGGCCAGCAGGCTCAAACTTGTAGGCCCCCCGAGAATTTCTCCAGTCCTACCATGAGCATCAGTTGAAGTTCGTTGACGTACTTCTTCTGCCTCTTCGTGGATGTCTGTTTGCTCTTGGGCTTCGGGGTGTTCTTCAACTACTTTTATATCTTCCTCGGCCTCATCAGCAACAAACCTCTGACGATGTCTCCTGTTCGATGCTGTGAGTCGAATCGTAGAGGTGCTGGGCACATCCATATCTGAAAAAAAAAAAAACAAAAGAAAACCAGTTCTAAATCAGTAAAGGAAATTAGGCATTTTCACTGTTCAGCACTGAGTTACAACCAAAAAACACTATTCGATCCTGATTTTCTGTGTGGAGAATGTAGTCTCGGCACTACCTCACCGTGGACATGTATTCTTTCGGTCATGTATTGCCGTTAAAAAAATAAATCTTTGGACTTATGATGCCGTGAATAATCTTATTGCCCGGAGCCATAGGTCCGAAACTATAAAATATTTACAGTTCATCGAGAACGAAAATATTATTCTTTTTTGGACACACAGTGCCGAATAGTTTCGTCAACTTCAGGGCCTGTTTGGATAGGCAAAAAATAGAGTAGAGTGAAGTCAAATGGGCCCTAACTATCTAAAATTTCAACTCTACTCCGTTTGAATGAGTCTGGCCTAATAGATGAAGTAATGTTGTGAGCCATATGTACTCCATTTCACTTCAACTCTAACTACTTCCATTTCCTTGAGTAAAAGTAAATTCTACTTCAACCTTAACTTCAAAATAAGCATCCAAATGGAGTGAAATGAAGTATTATATTTTAACTTCAACATACCCTAGACGTAATGGCTGGAAATGGGGGAGAGGGGGGGTGAATGAGTGAGAAAAAAAAACTCTTATTAAACCAAATATTTGATCTTAAAAGAACACTACAAGCATTTTTGAGCAAGCAAAAGGTATTGTAATCACTCACCGAGATTGGAAAGGTAACGATTCAGTAATGCACTTTGAAGAAGAATGCACGGAGAGCACAGAAACAGGTTTGAGAAGATGCAATGAAATCGTCGATATCAGAAATGCAGAAATGTGAGTGCCTCATTGAGATCTCATCGATTTAGAAATGGGAGGGAAGAAGACGATTACATGCAGTGCGTAGAGAGAAATGCAGGGAGAAAATTGATGGAGTCAGTAAATAGGCATTTTAGGGAAATTGCTGAGTGTAGAGAGAAAAAAGATGGAATATTTTTACTAAAGATTACTGTGTAAAGAGATGCAGTGTGTGGAGAGCAAGTGCAGATAGCAGCTCTCATCCAATAATCGACTGTGATTGATGGGGTTCGAGAGAGTATGCCACTCGTGTGCAATCTCTATTCCTCATCTAGTTTTTGTTTTCCATCAAATAGGTAACAGCTCCACAACCACAAGGGCGCCGCATAGGGTTTCAAATGGTAGATGCCCTATGTGGTTGGAGGCCAAGCTTAGGGGCTGTTTAGTTGCAGCCATTTGGAAATATTCTTGTTTGAAGTACCATTTGAAGAATTTCAAATATTAAACCCTAATTTATTTGTTTGGTGTGAAAAACTATTTTTAGGAGAATTTTAAGAATTACATATGCCCAGGCTTAGCCCTCTCTAGTATTTGGAATGTTGAAATTATGAAAAATCATAAAGCTAAAAGTGTATGTAAGGTTCGTGACCTTATTGGGTCAGTTGGGCCCAAAACCCGGCCCGTTGACCCATTTATTATTAATTATTTTATTTAATTATATTTTAGATATTTAAGTGTGTTTAGATCATGAGCTAGTTTCTTTTAGCATTAGAATAGTGTCTGCCAAGTCTCGAGCGATTCCGAGTTCGTTTGTTCATAGTAGGGGGTAGTTTGTAATTTAGAAATAATTGAGTGTTTTCCGAAATATTCTAAACACCATGATTTTAGGTTTGTTAGAAAGGTTTCGAGCGCTAATCATTTTTGTCTCTTAACTCGTCGCGATCCTACGATCAGAAGCCCTTCAAGTGGTCCATTCTTCATCGGACCCACTAAATAGGCAACTTAGTCTTTTCCCATTTATCTTCTTCTTAGACGAGGTTAGCCCTAATTCTTTCATTCGTTCTCTGTAACGAAAGCAACTACAGCAGCCCTTTCTTCTTCCTCTTCTTTTCTCAAGCCAGGACTCTAACCCAGAGAGATCAACTTCGCGATCCGAACCGCTAGACTTCATCCTTTCGATCCCTTATTTCTTCTGGTACCAAATTGGTAAGATTTCCCTAAACTTCATCTTTTCAATCTTATTTCTTTCAGATTAGAAGTAGCTTTTTCTTGATCTTTTTCCTTTCTTTATTCTCTCTTGCATTCTAGGTTGGGTTAGATTCTGGATCTTGTAGTTGTAGGGCTTCTCCTCGAGTTTTACCCAATTTCTATCATCTTCTTGGTTGAGGCAAGTAGATTTGCATTGTACTTTTAAGCATATATGTTTGTGTAATGCCCCGGAGTCCCACATCGACTATAGAGATGAAAGTAATTGGGATTATATGTAGAGCTTACACCTTTACCATGCATGAGGCCTTTTGATGGGTTGAGGCCCATCAGAAACAAAATCGTGAGGCCCGTGGGCCAAAGCCGATAATATCATGCATGTGTGTAGGGTGAGGCGTTACAAATGGTATCAGAGCCGATTCTCGACTAGTTCGAGTGTGGGTCCCTTGCCGCGGTCTGGTGCAAGTGGGCGGGTTTCCATGTGGGTGGGTCAAGAGGGCTGGCAGGCTACTACACATAGACGTGCAGCCTTAAGGGGGGTGGAATGCGACGCCCCGGAGTTCCACATCGACTATAGAAAGGAAACTGATTAGGATTATATGTAGAGCTTACACCCTTACCTTGCATCCCTTACCTTGCATGAGGCCTTTTGATGGGTTGAGGCCCATCAGAAATAAAACCGTGAGGCTCGTGGGCCAAAGCGGACAATATCATGCATGTGTGTAAGGTGGGGCATTACAGTTTGTTTCCAATTGATTGGTTATGTTTCTTATTAGATTTTTCCTAATTCCAAGCATGTATTAATATTGATTTGGGATGATGAGAATGGATTGTTGGGAGAGCAGGAGGCTCAATTTCGTGCAGGTTATGGTGTTTGTGAAGGCCAGTAAAGAAATAGGGTGATTTCGGACGTCTGGGGAGAGTTTCTGCCTCCCGGCGTCTGGACGCCAAAAGGCAGAAGCGCAGGGCGCCCATACAACTTCCAGGCGTTCGGACGCTAGGTTCCCGGCATCCGGACGCCGAGAACCCGCAGGGACTAAAACGGACCATTTTGGAATGCCCATAACTTTTAATCCGCCTGTTGGATTTCTACATATAATATACCGTTGGAAAGCCCTGAAGACGTAAAATCCAATGATTGTGTTTCATCACGATCGGAGGTCGAAAAGTGATGTAAATGCTTGGATTAATTATCCTATTCAATTTTATTGGAAAAATAGACTGTTAACCTAGGATTGGGCCCTGGATGTTGGAACCCATGAACCTACTCTCACTTGACCATTAATGAGGATTGAAATCGAAACACGTGGCTTGGTGTGAATTCGATGGGTTATCTAGGTATTCGTGTATTACATATGGTATAATCGAATGCATATGGAACTGAACCAATAGATGCTTAACATGATTATACACCAAGGGATTTCCTTAGAAGCATCGTTGATCCAACTTCCATACGTACTCTGTTAGGACATGTGGGGTACAGGAATGACATCATTTGCCTATAATTGGATTGTAACATCTCATTGACTTTTGACTTGTATCCGTTGTTTATGTTCCTTGTACACTCTCTTGGCATAAAATACTTAATTAACTATGAAACATAAACTCTTGTAGGATTTAGGACTTAGACCTGACTTAGAGTGCACCTTAGGAACCTGTGTCTTGTATTGATAAACATGACTGGCTAGAAATGAAAGGGATTATAACGTGGATCACTTGTCTTGTATTGTATTGAATGAGATAATCCCTAAGATCATGTCTTGTACATTGAACTAGCTAGACTTGCTTGTCTTGTTTTCTGTGTGTCAACACTACTACTATTATTGTTTGCATATCATGGCCATCTACAGTTTGAGATTTTATTGACGGGCCGGTTACTCGGTCGTCGAGGTGGGCAGTCGGCGTTGGACGGCGTCAATGACGTTGAATAGCTGGGAGCGGGCTTGGACCGTGCTGCTATTCCCAAGACCGGGAGCTTGGATCCTACTGGAGCCGGACTTTGGTATCAGTAGTCTTGCTTGGATTGTTACTGGTACCCCGGGAGGTGGCTTGGACATCCTCGGAGTTTCCCTCTTATTTTTTGTATTGCATTGCATGGATAGTGGTTATTGCTAGATGATTGCTAGGATTCATTTTATTTTTCCTGTTGATTATTATTCTTACTTTAGGCCTAGTGTCGCTTTCCTTGTATTCACATGATTATTACTTGTCATTATTCTGTATTTGATGCATGTCATGTTTATTATGCTTTATTTATCTATTGCTCAACATGTCGCTGACTTTGTTCCTTGGTGTGCAGACACCTCAGGTGATTACTACTACTATGAGGAGCAGGCCGGTGAGGAGATCCTTTGCAGAGGAGGAACGAGAGTGGCGTACCGATGACGTAGAGTAGCGTCATCACATTTGGCATGAGAGAGATACATATGGGATCCACTAGATTTTATTTATTCTTTTTATCTCTCGTTGAACCTTTAACTTTATTGACTTCAGTTTCTTTATTGGCCTTGTTTATTGGGTTGGCCAATGTACTAATTACCTTAATTCCTTGGTTAGTTTTGTTCATATATTTTTTACAACTTTAATATTTAATGAGAATTATTATTCATTGCATGATATTCCATATGCCTAGAGTTGTATGAACTCTACATTATTGTACTACATGAGGCTTGAAATATTATCCTCATCGCGGACTTACGATCCAAGGGCTTAAAGGATAAAATTTTAATTAGTCATAAATTTCACATATCCGGATCCGGTTTATTCTTTAATCGAGTTCGAGGGACGTGACAGTGTATTTTTGGATTGAAATTCTGAATTCCTACATCAAATGGAGTATTTGGAATGCTTAGGGTCTTTTTGGTTAGAGACATTTTTTATAGGGAATTGAGCTTGTTGGGGATTTATGACATTGTGTGACATCTTGTCCCCTGTGCATTCCAAATGCCCTTTGTTGCAAGAATATGGAATTCCAAACCACATGAAAAAGGCACTTTTAGCCTTATGAATTTTCAAAATTCCAGCATTTGAAATGCTAGAAGGGGGTTAAGCATTTAGAATTCTACTTTACTTCAGGAGGAGGCATTTGGAATTCTTTGAATTTTCACAATTCTCCTAAACAAACAGGCCCTAAGTGAAATTTTAAAATGCCCATGCTGGTATGAGCATTCAAAATCTAAAATCATAAGAATTTTGCTATTCAAAAGTGGTGATTCACATGGCTAGCTCAACTGATTCTCACCATTCAAAGTAAATCAAATAGAGAATTTAGAATTTCCATAAGTAGCATCTGAATTCCTGACGGAAATGATCTCAACCAAACATGTACTAATATTAGAATTAAACAATTATTTTCAAGGTGGTTTGGTTTGTGATTGAGAAGTCACTTCTCCTTTAATTATCTCTTTAGTCTTTTCTATTTTCGTTAAACTTTAGTGTCATGTAGTTAATCATGTGATTTAGCACTAACGAGGTCTCAATTGCGACAAATAAACTATAACTAGTAAAACATGTTATGTTCATAAAAAAGTATATAAAACTTTTAAAAAATATTACAATTTTAAAATATGATATTTTCTGCATAAATTATATCAAGATAGAAAATCTTATAATAAATTTAAAAGTTTCTTTTTTTTTGTTAAGGTTAATCTTGTGATTTAGCACTAACAAGGTCTCAAATTGCAACAATTGCTTGCATGTTTAAGCATAAAATATAATTCTATTGCATGGCTTGGGTTGGACGTGGTGCATTTCTCCTGCACATCCCCTTCCTCTCTTTTTTTAATTTTTTATACTTTATTCATTCTGTTCTTTAAATGAAATCTTTCGTTACTGTTCAAAAAAAAAAAAGTTGAGTAAGTTTTACAAATTTAGTAAGAAAAAAAGAAGTTTTGTGAATAACATATAGGATGAGCAAGGAGTTCTATGAATAACATTAGGATGAATAACGACCCAAATACTTATACGGAACAATATTATCCCATATCTCATTCATTTTATTTGCGTGCAAGCAAAAGCACGTATAAGATTGATTGATAATAAAAAAATAAATTAAAAAGGAGAAACATCAAGATCACAAATATCTATTGTTGGCAAGCTGTAGAGAGTAAATCAGTTTTAGTGTCGACCAAGCATGAACTATGGTATAAAAACTATGGTATAAAAACTATGGTAAATCAGTTATAGTAATGGGACCCACGTTGTAAATTATTTATAAAAAGGTGGGGTGCACATACCATGATTTATAAAGGTAGGTCCCATGTAGCAAAATTCTAAAGGTGAGCCCCATGTTGCAAATTGTATAGGGTGGGCCCCAGCTAGGGATGTAAGTGGGTCCCCGATTCTCCGATTACTCGAAAATTCCGATCCGTTAGAAACAGGGTCTGGGTCCTTGTTTAGGCCTTGATAAGTAAATGGGTCTGGGTCCGGTTCCATTTTGGTTCGGAACCGTGGACACGAGACCCGACATATTACCTAAATTTTCTAAAATATCTCCTAAAAATTATATTTTTTTAATATCATTCTCTACGTATATCCGGACCCGTCCCATATATGGTTCTGGTTCCGGAGCAAAAAAACCGGTTATGAAATAGTTCCGGGTCCGGTTCCACATTTTTCTTAACAGTTTCGGGTTCGCCATGGACTTGGACCGGAACCGATCCGTTTATAACCCTAGCCCCAGCATACCATAATTGCTAAAAGTGGGCCCCACATATTTTCTTGACGGTCCCCACATGTTAATTTATAAAAGATGGGTCCACATATCAGAATTTCAAAAGTGAGCCCTGTGTAATTTCTAAATGGAGCCCTACATTTTTTTTTCCCAAAAAGTAGGTTCCCACATTGTAACATAAGTACATAACATGTATTGCTCAAGAGGTATATAGGCTGTTAAAAAATCATACGTATTTTTAACACGTGAATGCAATTGTCCTGGATCAAATCCTTGGCATTGAACATGCAAGGATACGGACTTAGGTTTGAATTTTTAGATCTTGAATTCTTGGATCAGCATTTAGATCAAACTAGGATAAAAAATAGGGATAAATGCAGATTACCTACCTGTACTTTGCCAGGATTTCAGACAACCCCCCTGTAGTTTGGTTTTTTTACTAAACCTACCTGAACTTGTAATGACAATGCAAAAGTGATGGTTTCTGTTAGTATTAACGGCGTATATGTATAAATGCCTTGTATGGCATACTGGCGGCAACTGACTCTTGTAAATGGCTTTAAAATAAGACATTTTTGCCCCTGAACCCACCTATAAAAAATGGATAGCCCAAAGACTTGATTTCCCTTCAGCAGAAGAGAAGAGAAGAGAAGCAGAAGCAGAAGCAGAAGCAGGTCTCCATTTTCGTCAACCACCAAGAGGGAAGCAGCTGAACATCTCCATTTTCTCCAGCCATATCAAATGTCGTCTTCTTCAAACTCACATAACCAGTTTTCTCATGGAACTTCCTCTCCATTTGATGGTGAAAATCGTTTCTGTCACTGCGGGCATAGGGCTGCCTTGAGGACTTCCAGAACACAGCGAAACAATGGGAGGAGGTTTCTTGGCTGTGCATTATATGAGGTAATGCTTTGATATTTCTGTTTGATCTTTTTAATGTCTGGTCAACCATAGTATTCTTATTCCTATTTTTTTCAATGTGTTCTCAGATCCAGCCAGCATGTGGATTTTTTGAATGGGTTGATGGAGAAATAGAGCTTGTGCCGAAGCTACTGGATAGGATTGATCTGTTGGAGAGGGAACTGAAGTCGACCTGTAGAAGGGAAAGATGTTTCCTACGTTTGCTGCTGGGGACATGGGCTGGAATTGTATTTGTATTTTTCATTTGTTATCTACTGATATCTTGGACTCCTGTAGATGTCATGGAATTACCATAAATGAACATATGTATAAGTTGGAAATTGAATATCAAATGGGTTGGTTGGAGGTGTTTGTTTTTCAATGACTACTTTTTTTATGAACATCAATTAACCTGCAAAAAGCTAAACACTGGCAAAAAGAAAAAAGAAAAAAAAAATGAACTAGACAGGAATACAATGAATAATTAGTTGCTGGGAACATCATCATCATTCAATTATCCAAAAAAATTAGAAACATGCATTCTCATCCAAAAAGTAACAAAGAAACCCAAAACATAATCATCCAGTTAGTACTAAAAACATCAAAACATCATCATCCAAATGGGAAATAAAATCATCCAGTCATCAGTGACACAACATCCAGTCAGTGAACAACATCATTGACACAACATCAGTCATCCAATCATCCAGTCATCAGTTGTCATCAACAAGTCTTGTTCTGTTTTCCTGCTCCAATCCGCCCTCTACCAGTGGTATTTCTTGTTCTTGGTGATGGATTTGGTTGAGAATAAGCTTTTCTGACTCTTCCCTGACCAATTAAGATTTAGTTAGAAATAAAAAAAATTAAATGTCCTGAAAGCATGTATATACTCTAGTTAGGACTAAAAAATCAAAAAGGGTGACAAAAATATACTCAAAATACCTTGTGTGTTGGCATGGAATGAGAAGCTGTCATGGGTTGAGAAGCTGGCTGTGAAGCTGACTGAGAAGCTGGCTGAGGTTGGGAAGTTGGTTGAGCCTGGGAAGTTGGCTGAGAACTTGACTGAGGCTGTGATGCAGGATCTGGCATTATGGCATGTTTTCAAACATCTAGCACAAGTCATTATTCTATTCTTTCTAGAAACCCTACTGGAATTGGATAACTCATCTGCTTCCCTCCTCCTCGGCTTCCTTGGCCTGCCTGCAGGTCTTCTATACAAAGGATGACCAACTGCTTCCATTCCACTTTTAACCCAATCATGCATTCCAGGTACTGGGTGTATCATATTGTTATATACCCTCAAATATACATCTTTGCTGTAACATACATGAATGTAATCTTCAGGCTTCTCTTGATTCATGTATATACATGCAATAGCATGCTTACAAGGTATCCCAGTCAAATCCCACATTCTGCATAAACATGTTCTTGTCTCAATATTAACAACAAAATGTTTTCGAAAAACAATCAACCTCAAACTCCCCTTTTCCAGACCAATTGGCAAAACAGTGTCTGCTGTCATCCTTGTTCTTTTCCAACTTCTCCAATATCCCCGGACAGACTATTCCATCATATTTGCTCATTCCTCTAAACTTTACTTGAGTTCTGTTCATCAACTTCCTCCTTGTACACTCAAGCATACTAACTATTGGTTTCTCTCTTGCATCAAGTATGTAACTGTTAAAAGACTCACAAAGGTTGTTTGTTAGTGCATCACATTTAGCCCTTGTGGAAAAGTGAGACCTGGCCCATCTGTTTGGATTGGCAGCCATCAGCCAATTATATGCAGCCTGGTCCATCTCTAATATCCTCTGCATGTGACTATCAAATTCTCTTGGTGAACCACATGATGCTGCAGCCCACATAGCATCTTTTAACAATTTGCCTTTGAAAAGTTTTTTGAAATTATCATACATATGCTTCAGACAGTGTCTAATTTCAGCAGTCGGAACAACTATCTCAAATGCTGCATCAAGTCCTTTCTGTCTATCAGACATAAAAGTCCAACCTATGTCACCCCCATCTCCGATGTCATCAATTAGAGATTTCAAAAACCAAGTCCATGAGTCCATATTTTCAGCCTCTACAACAGCCATTGCAATTGGAAACATATTCTCATTCCCATCTCTACCTATTGCAGCCAGTATTTGTCCACCATAAATGCCTTTGAGGAAGCACCCATCCAGACCAATTATGGGTCTACATCCACTCACAAACCCGACCTTTTGTGCCTCATAACAGACATACAATCGTTGGAAATATGGAATTCTATCCATTTGAGGTCTTTGTGTCACCACAAATAAACTTGTATTCAGATTGTGCTTCTGGACAGTGACACAATAGTCCCTCAATCTAGTGTATTGCAGTATAATATCTCCAGATATGTTATCTGCTGCCTTCCTCTTTGCTCTGTACAACTTCTCCTTAGACAAATCAACCTTCAAATCTCTTCTCAGCTCTTTTTGCATTGCGGGGATTGACCATTTTGGATCATCACTCATTCTCTGCTGGTATTTATTAGCTATATAACTTGAAGTGACCAGGTGACTTTTGAATTTCATACCACATGTATGTTTGGGTTTGAAAGACTTAATTTGAAATGTCCTTCTCACCCTGCATGGGTGATGCATGAATCATAAATCTACAATCATGTTTACAGACAGTGTGATTCTCTTGTTCTCATTTTTCAGATATTTAATGTCATAGCCCTGCCTTACAGACCACTCAACAAGTGTTTGTCTGAATACATGTGGACTCGCAAATATCATGCCCAACTTGAGTTGTGGATTCCCCATATCAGTCAACTCATTAAATTCAGGCCATTCAGCCCTGTTCTCATCAGATGAGCTATACAAAGAATGAAGCTCATCCCCTCCCTCATCATCTGTAAACCAGTTCTCATCAACTGGTACTTGCTGGTTTTGGGTTTGTTCTTCCTGCTGGTTTGGGGTTTGTGTTTCTTGCTGGTTTGGGGTCTGTGTTTCTTGCTGGTTTTGTGTTTGTTCTCCTTGCATATACTCAGCTTCATGAGGTTGTGATTCTTTCTCGGGAGGTGCTCTGAAGATATCCTCATCATCAGCTTCTCAACATCCTCATACAACTTCGGAGGCTCAACCTCACTGTCGTCATCATCTGGTCATCATCACTGCCTTCATCAAAAGTAGACACATCCTCAACATCAGCAGCATAATCCTCCTCAGAGTTGGTTTTTCTACTACTTGACCCAACTTCTGCTGCAGGTAACTTCTTCAAGACACCTTTGTTGTCAACATTCTGCATCAAGACCTTCCCCTTAGGTGACACTACCATCAGAGGTTCATGTCCCCTCTCTACATAAATGGTCAACACCTCACTGCCTTTATAATGTTCCAACAGGAGAAATACATCCTTATCTGATTCAATTCGCCTCATACCATCATCAAAACCCAAGTCTGGCACCTTAAAATACATCATACTTGTTATCTGGGTATCCCTAAATCCATCATATAATCCCTAAACTCAAAAAATGATACTTTATCAATATCAAAGTTAGTGACCTCATCTACCACACCCCCAAGGTATACAATATTTGGTGGCTGTGTGAAATAACCACCATGGTGGAAACGTACTGTCACTTCTTCAAACGACATCTGCATGTAAGAGGAGGCAAATCCATATACAATAAGAAAGAAAATTGGCCACTTGGTCACTTCAAACGACATTTGCATGTAGAAGAAGACAAATTTATACACAGAAAATAAGAACGGAATTTTTTTTTGTCACTGTGGTCCCCTCCATGTGTGAAAGGCAAAAGCACTCGACATAGTGCAGATAGGTTGGGATCATCCTCCACCAACATTCATAAAAAAACAAACAAACAAAAAAAAGCATAAAACGGTTGAAATAGATAGCACAAGAGGGACCATTTTCACACATCACTATCACAGACAACGAAATTTCCTCATCCCCATTCACTAAAATGAGACAAAAAAATACAGAATGAAAAAAATGCAACTTTACAATCCATGCACGTAGAGATGTCAACCCATAGAGATCTTTTTAATCAAAACCCAAACCCAAAACCCTCGGCATCACACATTATTAAGGGTTTGATATAAGTACATACCTCTGAAATCGTTAAACCTTCTTGATGGATTCTGATTGACCACTTCTTGATCTGAACAAAGTCTGAAATAGGGGTTGATCGCTTCTTGAAGGAGGTCTTTGAAGAACCCTAACCTGGCTGTCGTTTCTCCCAAAATCGCTGCGTCTTTGAACAACCCTAACCATAGCGTGAAATAGATCCACCTTATTGATGGATTTTCAAGAGGAAAAACGCTGTTGATCTCTTCTTGCAGGCAGTGATCGCTTAACCCTAGCCGTTGTGGTTGTTTTCTCCCAAAATCGCTCATTCTTCGAAGAAAATCCAAAAAGAGCGAAAATGATGGAAAAGTGCAACACAAGAGTTATATGTGGAGGGGTAATTTCGTCATTTATTCTTTTCCGTCACGGACGTCTGTATTTGCATTGTCATTACAAGTTCAGGTAGGTTTAGTAAAAAAAACCAAACTACAGGGGGATTGTCCGAAATCCTGGCAAAGTACAGGTAGGTAATCTGCATTTATCCCTAAAAAATATGTTTCATACTGGCCTTATGCAGAATAAGAGATTCAAATACTCCCTATTGATAGGTCCCATGTATGTAGAGATAAAGGATAGTTGAGTAAGTGGGCTGGGTAAGTGGATCCCATCTAGATAAATTTAAGATGTGTCAGATATCCATTTAGGGGATCACAAATGTTTAAGTTGAACTGATGAATAATAACTATTATCGATGATGTGGTTTAAGAGAGAGTTGGCCCTTTTTTCTTCAAAAAGTATAGCTTTGAGTTGTAATAATTCACACAAGAAAGGAATCCACCATGTAAATATTAGAGTTGTAAAAGGAATGGTTTCGGGTCTAAACCATACTGGACTTGGACCCAGACCTGAACATATTTTGTTGGTTCCAAACACGGTTTTGATAGGAAAACCTAGATTCTGTTCCGGAACCGAGTTCATATAGAGGATTGGAACCTAGTTCCAAAATCGGTTATAATTTATGTTAATTTCTTCTTAAAATAAACATATCATTTAATTTATAACAGGGTATCAAGTATACTACCTCTAATATTATACAAAAATAAGTTAATTTTGAGGTACAATTTGCAATATTAAAGGCTCATATGTCGGTCCAGGGTCCACAGTCCACGGGTCGGAACCTATATGGACCCAAAATCTGTCCCGTTTATTAATTGGAATCTAAATTTGGTTTCGAACCTGAACCCGTTTATGCATCAGAACCTAAAATAGGGTGCAGGCCCGATTTTATGCGGATCAAAACTTTCGGGTAATCGGATTATTGGATATCCATTTTCAACCCTAGTAAATATCTCAACAAAAGTTCTTTGAATTCTATATTATTGGTGTTACTTTTAGACCTTTTATAAAAAATATATTTTCTATTTTTCTTTTTTTGTCCCACGTGACACAAGTAGGGGTGACAAATGAGTTGGATTGAGTAAAAATGGAAAGTGGTGACAAGGAGGGGTTTATAGGTTGAATCCCCAACTGATAGTTTACTCATTTTTCTTAAAATGAGTCAAAGAACCTCAGGAGACTTTGATGGGAGTCAACCCAACCTGGTCCACATAACCCACAACAAGAGAAGAAAAAGTAAGATGAAAAGGGTTATGGATCATAGACTCTCTATTACGCTCATCTTCAGCATCCAAGCCAGACATAGAATATCATAACACAAGACCCTTCCAGGTCAATAAAAAGTTGATAAAGGAGATGAGGCATATATAAGCAGGGCCGGCCCCGACGTTTAGGGGGTCCAAGGCGACCTCTAAAAAATTGGGCCCTTATACAATTATTTAAAAAAAAAATTAATTCATTATAATTTTCTAACAAAAAATTGATATTTTTTATTACAAAAAAGTGCTGCATCCAGATAACTTTAGGACTGCCTACATACCGATGGAGGCTATATTTAATCCCAAGGATCAAGCACAATGTAGTTCTCTTAAACTACCCACCCTTGCCAAAAGCCTACAATTCACACACCAACATTCCCTTCCAAAAAACAAGTCTAATAACCCTAAAATAAAAAAATAAAAAAAAAGTATTACTGAAAACAATTGTATAATCAAGTTTTTCTGATGCTCACGAGAAATGAGGAAGGCTGAAAATTTTGGTGGTCTTATCTTTTGGCGGTGGGCCCATGTTTGACTTTTAAAGTCTTTATCTTATGGTGGTATGGTGGTGGGCCTTAAGTTTGGCTTTTTTAAATAATGGTTATTTTAAATAAGGTGGACTTTAAATTTGGGCCTTTTAATTTATTGATTAGGCTAAATATTTACACACATGTGTTATTAATTTGGGCCTTTCAATTTACATATTAGACTAAATATTTACACATATATATACAAATACATAAAATATTATGGGGCCCTAAAACTGTTGTAATTATTGCGGGCACAAGGCGGCGGCCTCTCCCGCCTACCCCTTGGGCCGGCCCTGTTAATAAGGTAATCTCTCACTATACCCGCAAGAGGATTGAAAACACCATTGGTAAACAACGCCCACCTATGGTATGAAGCCAAGGTTTTGAGATCTGTTTCTCCTTATTATCAGGGCTTTGTTATTTCAAAGGGATGAAAATGGGTATTTGAAAAATCAAGAATATGATTTAGTATATAATTTTTCGTAATGCAATATATAGCTTAAGAATACTTTCTTCAAAGAAAAAGAACAAAAAATCATGCAGGTCAGCCAAACTCCACCATTTTGCCATAGATCGAGTTTACTGACCCATTGACATTGAGTTATATAGAATACGGGGTTACAGGGATCAGATGCATGCAGGTTCAACATAAAAATTGAAATAATCAAAGTCACTGTCACGCCTCCTATATTCATATAGTCTACCGTCTGATTGATTATGAGTAAAATACAAATTTAAAATTCTTTTTTATATTTGATTACCTATTGAGAACGGCCACTTACTCACCTAGCTGCTTAGAATTCGAACATGGGATACCCCACGCCACCATTTTTCGCTCATACGTGCTTCTTTCCCACTTGTGTGGGCCTTTCTCCTGCTTGTGCTGACTCTCTTAGGTCCCAACCCCCTTGATTTGGTTTAAAAAAATATATATATGTATATTTTGATGAGCAAGGCTCTCCTAAGCTCAAGCTTAGGGTAAGGTAAGCTCAAGTGTGTGGTGGGGCCCACATGGAGACCCACATGGGGATAGGGGGATTTCAAGGATTCCCTAGAATCTTCCTCCTTACAAAACATCAGCCCAAATCGTAATTTCTATCATTTCATATTGGCCAAAGAGTTTAATGGTCAACAATCCATTCAGATTGATATATAGTCAATCCAACGGTCCAGTAAATTCGGATCTTACCGAAAGTTGGTAAACATATGCAATTTAAGAGAGTCATGTGTTTGATCCATTTGGATGGACCAAAGGTGCGCCCCACAAGCACGAGCTTACGAAATTCTCTCCCTAAGCTCGAGCTTAGGGGAGCCTTAGCCTATTTTGATTACCGATTATTGACTGACTTATCTTTGTGGTAGGTCTAACTCAAACTACAAGGGCCGTGTTGTTTGGGGTGTTTTTAACAGAAATCTCTGATTGCAATGTGAGTCCTATCTCTTTTGAACGTCTCAATTTCTCCATTTAAATGGTGAGAATTTACAATACTGATAGCATGCAATGCCACTTTTAGACTGAATAATTCCAAAAATTATACATTCTAAAATACTAAATGTCCCTTGTGATTTTGAAAATTCACTTGGAAATCTAACATCAAAAAATTTTCAAATTCTCCCAACAAAAATAACTCTAAAATGCTTGCAATTAAATGGGCCCTTAGTTAGAGAAAAAAATTAAAAAAACATGATAGCCATTTGATTTTTAGATATGACCCAGCTAAATAATTTTATAGGAATATAACTAAGGTTGCAAATGGGTATTCGATTCTCCAATTATCAGGAATATCTGACAAAAACCGGGCCTGTAACTTATTTTAGGTTTTGATTTATAAACAGGTCCGGGTCTGGAATCCAATTTAGGTTCCGATTGATAAATGGTTTCGGTTCTGGGTCCATATAGATTTCGACTTGGGACCAGGTATATGAGTTTTTGATATTCCAAGCTGTATTTTAAAATATATATATATTTTTTGGATATTTTTGTGTATAATACTGGAGATAGATAGTAGACTTGATAGGTTATAAGTTGACTTAGATACTTATTTAAAAAAAAATATGAAAGAGAAGTTAGAATCGATTTTGGAACTTAATCCAGTCCTCTAGGTGGATTCAATTCTGGGACTTGATTTGGATCAGAATTTTTCTATCTGAATAGGGTCTGAAAGCAACGTAAAAAATTCTGAATCAAAATCGAATCCAAAACTGATCGATATTTAGAAATGGGTCCGGACCAAGCATGGTCCCATCCGAAACCGGTTCACTTTGCAACCCTAAAAGATATAACCTCACCAGTTATCCAAGGCGGCGAAGATATTTTGGTGCTGAGTCACAGCACAGTTAACTCGTCTCGGGGCCTATAAATTCCCACTTCGACGCATAAACCCTCATCCCCTCTTCCTCAAAAACCCTAACCTTAAACCCTAGCCGCTCTCTTTCTCTTGCGCTGCGCTTCTAGTTTCCAGAGTAAGATCTCTTCTCTCTTATCTTCTCTCGCTCGATCAATCGTTATTGATCGTGTATCATTTTTCACATGCCTCTGTGTCTTATTTCTATGATACTTGCGTTATGGATTTCTTTTTCAACTTGTGGCATATGAAATGGATTCTGAATCGGTTTTTGTCTAGGTTAAGATGGCATTTCCTTGTTTTTAATCGATGAAGAATCGACCACTGCTTGTTTTTGTACTATGTTGTAGGTTGCTATTGCAGTTTTCTCTGATTTCATATGCAAACTCGAGATTTGGCCTTGTGGGGGCTCTTAGATAGCTCAATATCTAGCCAGAGAATGCCCTAAATCTGTTTATATGTGGCTTATTCACCGATTAAACGCAGTCAATACATAAAGAGATGTTTTTTTAGTGTCATGAGTTTCTATGTTGCCTGAAATGAAGTGAGGGAATCAATCTGCACAAAATCTATGTCTTTCAGATTCTTTAATTCAGTCTGACGTGTACTTGCGGTTCATAACCTTTTTTTAATGGTATGAATGCTTATTGCCATTCAAAAAAAAAAGAAAAAAGAATGCTTATTACCATTTAGAAGAAAAGGCTTGTATCACTTTCGTAGAACTAATCTCAGTTTGCTGGGAATGGTGTTTTGCATTTTAACTATGATTGATGAATGACTGCCTGATTAAGGTTACTGTTATGGTTCATGTAACTGGAAAAATTCCTAAATGTGACCCATGTCATATGATAGGCAGAGCAATCACCACCACCATCACTATCTGCATATCCATTGGCTTCTCTTTGTAAGGTTCCTTTTATATTGGATTTCCTTCTTCTTCTTCTCCTATATATATTTATATATTTTTTTTATCTTGTCCATGTGGAGTTTCAGTCCTTCAAAGATGAATGAAAATTGGCTGCTGGGGGAAAGATCTTACCTTTTGTTTCAGTGGCTTAATCACCCTCATAAAGCTTATGATTTGCATTTTGTTTTGGTGGCTGGATCAGCTGTCTTCAGACTTTTTGATCTACAGTTTGTCACGTCAAAATTTCATCCAAAGTGGCAGAGCAACTTGAAAAGCTCTGTAGAGATTTATTTTATTTTTGAATTGTGGATTTAAAGGGATTTACTTTGAGACTTAATATGGGAGAGGAACATAGTTTATGTTGTCAAGTAAGGGGCGATAGCAAACAAAGCGAATATGTGGTGGGAAAGTAAAGAGGTGCTTTACGCCAAATGGCCATGCCATTTTGGAGGAGTGAGGAGACTTTGTGGAGGAAAGTAATCAAAGCAAATATGTGGGTGGGAGAAGGGAGGTGGTCCTCGAATTAGGTGCTGCTAATTTTCTAAAAGGGATATCGTGGTTACATTAAATCCTTGTTCATTTTTTAGTGGACACTTGATAGGGAAAAAATTAACAAGAACCATTATGTCCAAGCTTGTATTCGTAAACTCAAGCAAAGAAAGCCTTTATTAAAGATTGTTTGGAATTTTTTTTGGGGAAGGGTATATTTGGAATGAGAATATAAGTGAATATTTGAGGGGAAGTTGCTCTTTGAAGGAATGCACTTTATTTTTTTATTTTTTTGTTTGAGCGGGTCTAAAATTGAAAGAGTTTTGTGACTGACTTTTCTCGTAACTAAGAACTCACTGTTTTCCACAGATGTCAAAAGTTTCCATTGTATTGCTGATATCCTCTGCAGTTGGGATCTGATAAGATGAATGTTTCTGGTTGATTCCATATGCAATCTGGACCCACTTGAAATGGGTGAATTGTCAGAAATCATGAGTTGGAAAGCTTGTGTGGCAGGGTTTGGGGATTTCAATAGGGCTGAAGTTATTGGTATTAACCCCCAAAAAATGGCTTAAATTATCAAATCTTCATTTAAAGGTTTAGTGACAATATAAGGTGACACCAATTTGATAGAATGGGCAAAAGGACACAAAAGCTCATTGGAGATTCTGCCATGTTTTGTTGGATGAAAGATGAACCATGTTGGATATTGACACATCCTTCAAGCATGTCAAAAGAGGCTCCGAGAATGGCTCCTTACCCTAGTGTTAAGGAGCAGCAGTTCTCATTGGGAGGTATAGGCTTTCAACATGGCTTTCCCCCCTCCTTGCATATGTGAGTTGCTATTATCTCAAATGTGTGAGTTGTGCCTCCTCGCATGCGTGATTTTCCATCACTTCGCACGTGCGAGTTTCACAGGGTCCCAGCCCCTTACCTGAGATAACCCGCCACCAAAAAAAAAAAGGGCTCCAATATGGAATTCTGTGTTTATCTGATCAGCAATGTGGAAGCTGGCTCAGTGGTCAAATCTGGTTCAGCAAAGTGGGAAAAGTGCTGCACAACTCCATTTATGAATTTACAAGCTCAAAGAACGATGCATTCACCAAATTGATGGACTGTCTATTTGTGGCTAATGTTTGTCTTCTTAATAGCAGTTCTCTCTCTCTCTCTCTCTCACACACACACACACACACACACACACACACAACAACAACAACAACAACAACAACAATAGAAAGAAGCGGCAATGCTCTTTTAACAGAGAATCAATGCTTGGTTGTACTTAATTTTATGCATTTGCAGGTTTATGTGCATCATGAGTAATCAGGAGCTGTGATTTTCATCCAGCCCACTTTTTAACAGCTGCCCTGTTGGGGTTAATTTTTTTGACAGTCTGCAGATATTTGTGGAACTCAAAACTAACATTAGAATAGTTTTTCTACAGGTTTTGAAAAGATAAAGCAGTGATATGGCATTTTGTAGTAGAATGGGAAGTCTCATCAAGAAGAGCTTGTCGTCAACTGGTATGTCTAGAGAGCCACTTCCGGTGACATCAATGCTTAATGCTATTCGCTGTATGACTACTAAGCTTTTCATTGGAGGTAATGGATCAGCATCTCTTTTCTGTTTCTTGTACTTTTGACCTTCAGGAATTGCCATGTGCTTCTGATTAAATTCTCTTGTATATTACTTTTCCTTTAGGTCTTTCATATGGGACTGATGACCATGCTCTTAGAGAAGCATTCTCGAGCTTTGGTGACGTGACTGAAGGTGAGTTTTGTATTTGTTTGGGTGATTCTTTAATAGTTCCATGATAGAAGATGGTATTTGACGGGAGAAATATGTGCTTTTGTTTTTGCCTACATGAGAGAGAGAGAGAGAGAGAGAGAGAGAGATGTGCGTTTGTTTTTGTGTGGGAGGGAGGGAGGGAAATGTGGTTGGGCCAATTTCTTGCTCTACCCTAAGCCTCAATGAGACCTCCCTACGTTGGGTCTGTTTGGGTGATTCACTTGTAAAGTGAATGATCAATTTGGGAGACAAGAAAAGAAGAGGGTCTGTTTGGGTGATTCACTTGTAAAGTGACTTGAAGTGAATGATCAATTTAGGAGACAAGAAAATAAGAGGGGTCATATCAAGAAGTACCAAATTAAAAAAAAATCACCTCTTAAAAAAAAAGAGTAATTCTCTCATCCCACTAAATGACAAAAATGCTCTACTTTTTTATCCAAAAAAGTAAAAAAAGTGCCTTCTCATGCCACAAAATGACAAAACGTCAAAAGGCGAATTTTGAAATTTGGTATTTTATGATTTGGCCTCATTTCATTTCTATTTAAACATTCACTTCAATTCACTTTACATGTGAATTACTGAAAAATATGTTTTCCCCAACCCTAATCTGTACTGGGACCATCTCTCTTGTTAGTCATTTATGTAGTGGATGTAATCATCCCAGGCCCGGAGCAAAACCAGATTATATTCGGATTTGGATCCCTTTTAAAAAGGATGATCTGTCTTCTGGATCTTATACAGTTTATATATTTTGGATCCGAATTTAGTGTGAAATCAAAATAATAGATTCTTGAGTGAGAAATGCTTGGATTCAGTTTCAGATTTGGAAAGCTGCATGGGAAGTTGATGCAGGCCGCGTGGAAGTGCTGAAGCACGTGTCCACAAACATTATAACATGTCTCCTCAGACTTCAACACGAGGAAGAACCTTTGAGTGGTAGAAAACTTGCGATAATATTATTCTAATAATCAAGGTCCGAGAATTCCTTCTACAATGCAATTTAAAATAGGAAAAGCAATCTTAGAGACTAAGAAACTTAAGATACCACCCTTTGATATAAAAAAAAAAAGAAAGAAAAAGAACTAATAACACGTAATTGAAAAAAAATAATTTCCTAAACTATTTGGGTGGTCCCGCACTTGTGCTCATCTGTTCTGCATCAGAAGTGCACTCATGACCAAGTTGCAGTTGCCCCACTCTGATGATGTATCTCAGAAAAGGGTGTCTCCTGCTAGGGGAGCAGATCATCAACGTCAACGTACTGATGATTGCGCTTGGTTTAGTATTGCCGGAACTGTATATATTAGGACACTCTTTTGAATATTGTAAATGATGAATCATTGGGTCCACAACTCATCAAGTGTATGGTCCGACAATGTAGATGGTACTGTTTTTGTTAATCCATAAATTGTCAGCGAATGGCACCATGGATGAATACTTCCGCAATAATCTACCCTGTAAAACGTAGACCCGTTGAAAGGAATAATCTGGTTGATAGAACAGGCACATCGGATGGTTTGTCTTCCAACCTAGGAAATTTTTTTTTTTTTTTTTGTTTTTTTTTTTTGGGTGGACCTTGTAAGATCAACATTATGTATTCCTTGAGGTCATGATTGGCAATAAAATCCTCGGGGATTCCTCACCTTTTTTCCACCTAGTCATGGAAAACTCATGTTTTTGGCAATTGTAAATCTTATATGAGGATTTGGGCCAGTGAATTTTTTTGTCCGACCCTTCCCCCATAGGATTAGGAAATCCTCATCTTTGTGGATTTATGCACGGATGCCAACTTTTCTCAATGCATCGATATCAATGTGAAATCCTCAGCCATACAAATCTTCAGTGAGGCATCTTGTTTGGAGGGCAGTGAGAAGTCCTCAAATCTGTGAATTCCTCACGGATTCTCCGCGTGTGACCAAATGTGCCCTAATTCCTCACGGATCCTCAGCCCTAATATTTCAACTGTCATTGATTATGATGCAGCAAGGGTTATCAACGACAGAGACACTGGGAGATCGAGGGGATTTGGGTTTGTGAATTTTGCCACTGATGAATCTGCTAGCTCTGCTTTATCCGGCATGGATGGCCAGGTTTGTAATTTTTATTGTATCAAATGACATTGTGAGAGCAGTTATTATTAAAAAAAAAAAAGAAAAAACCTTAGTGAGTTCATTGTGGTCCACCTTTGGAATCTGAGTAGTTTGTTCAGTAATTTTCTTTATTTTATTTTCAATTGTCTTCAGGAACTCAATGGTCGGAGTATCCGTGTGAGCTATGCTAATGAAAGACCTAGTGGTGCGTCCCGTGGTGGCTATGGAGGTGGTGCTGGTGGTTATGGTGGAGGTTATGGTGGTGGTGCAGGAGCCAGTGATTATGGCGGCGGCGATTCTGGCCGAGGTTACTGATTTGTCTATCTGTTGCTGGACCTCTGTAGTTTTGTTTTCTGTCTATCTGTTGCTGGACCTCTGTCTTATTTTCCCGTATTTGCTATATTATACTTTGTCTCTGTTCCGGTAAGTGGTCTCTATTCCAGTAAATGGAGATTAAGACAATTCGAAGCGGCGTTTCTGGCCGAGGTTACTGATTTGTCTATCTGTTGCTGGACCTCTGTAGTTTTGTTTTCTGTCCTGTCTATCTGTTGCTGGACCTCTGTCTTATTTTCCCGTATTTGCTATATTATGCTTTGTCTCTGTTCCGGTAAGTGGTCTCTATTCCAGTAAATGGAGATTTAAGACAATTCGAAGGGGGTTTTGTTTCCATTGTCTTCGGTAATATATATAGGTCTGGGTTCAAGAAAATGTTTTTGGGCCTGTAGGTGTTTTAACTATTTCCCATAAACTGAGATTGTGTTCTTGCAGATGCAAAGCTTGCTGTGTTTTAAATGGTCTCTATTCCAGTAAATGGCTAGATGACATTTTAAGGGGTTTTGTTTCGGTTGTTTTCAGTGTAGGGGTTTTGTTTCAGATGTTTTCAGGATGTTCGTATGTTCAAAACATGTTCTGGAGCTAAGGCTGTCTTAAAAAATAGCCCTCTTGCGATTGTCAGTCTTGCAGATGGACTTTTCGGTGACATGATTTTTGGTGCTGCCTGCATATTTTTAGACAACAGTATCTGCAAGAGGATTCTGATAATCATTTTAGATGTATCATCCAGTAGACACCCACATTCAAATAGATGGGTGGGGCCTCATTGATGACGCTCTGGACCCTTGGAAGACAATAGTATCTGCAACGTGATTCTGATAATCATTTTAGATGTATCATCCAGTAGACACCCACATTCAAATAGATGGGTGGGGCCTCATTGATGACGCTCTGGACCCTTGAAAGATTTTGATTAAATCACGATGTTTTATCTGGTAGAATGGATACCCAAGTTTGATGGGACAGCAGTAGCAATTGCCGTATATATGATTTTTCTTTTTTTTTTTTCACTTTAATTCCCTTCCCAACGAGGCTAGGGAAGGGAGAACTGGTGAGTAATTTTCCCCTCGACAGTTCCAACTGATCAGAAAGAATTTACATTGTTGGATGCGACTCCCTTACCTCCACCCGCAGCTCGGTTAACACTGTAAGGATCAGATCGATCCCACCTGCCTACTGGATGTATGGGGCATATTCACTAATTAAAAAAACTGATAATGAGAATCGAAAGTTGCCTTGTTGGTAGGCAACTGTCTCTCACCTAGTTGGCCAGTGTTTGTTTCTTGGATGTGCTGCCTTCTTTGCATGAGGATTCTTATATTTTTTTTTATCTTTTTTTTTTTTGGGTGGTCGAATTCGACCTTCATTTACAGCGCTGGAGGTCGAATTCGACAGTTAAATATAATTTATTATATATCCAATCCATTCATCTATTCGTGCATTCTTTGTAAGTTGGCTATCAGGGTTTTAAATTCGTGTGTGATAAAGGCGAGTTCATCACCAAGTGCACCCTCTGAACTTGAACGGCGAGTAGCAGTAAGAGCTGTCGAAATCATCGCAGCAGCCGCCTCCGCCGCCGTCGATCACATCGCTGGCAATGCTCAACGATGGCGCTGGGTGGCGAACGGCAGATGCTGAAGCGAAGAGCCGGGAGAGACAGCCGACGGTCGGCTTTTGAGCCCTAATCAACCAATCAACCCTTCCAAAGCCCTAATTCTTCGATCCTCCACAGATTCCCGATTCCTTAACCCTAATTAACACCTTTATACACACAGCTTGAGAATCTTGAATCGATCTAGGAAAAAAAAAAAAAAAACGCGGATGAAGATAATGAATTGGCCTAAATTTGAAAGATAGTTAATTGGCAAAAATTTGAAAGATAGTGAAGATGGTTATTTTACTCTCAGCGTTGCATTCGACCTTGTAAATTGGCTAACAGGGTCGAATTCGACGCATGTTTTAATTTCACATTTCAAGACCACCCTTCCAGTACCTAAGTCTACAACCATTTCAAAACTAAATATTCTATCAAGTAAAAAATATGAGGATTACATCCATTCATGGAGACTTAAATTAACAAAAAAGATGGAATTTGCACCAGTCATGTAGAATTACATTAACAAAGAATATACAGATTACATCCATTCTTGGAGAATTACATTAACAAAAAATATACAGATTACATCCATTCATGGAGAATTACATTAATAAAAAATGTGAAGATTACATCCATTCATGGAGAATTACATTAATAAAAAATGTGAAGATTACATCCATTCATGGAGAATTACATTAATGTTTGTCTAGGTACTGAAAATGGAGTGCTGAAAAGCAATCTCTACAGCTTCTCCAAATGGAGTACTGAAAAAAAGTTGTTTCGTTTCTCTCCACCTCTCACTCTCTAAACTTAGAAAACAAGTGCCGAGAGAGGAGAAATGGCGTCCAGGGCTAATGGAGCTGCTTGGATGGAAGGAAATGGAGAAGAAGAAGAAGAAACGATTACCTGGCCTAGAATCATTGAAAAACAAAATGAACTAAGCCTCTCCAACTTTAAATCCCTCCTGGATGAAGACTGGTACATGAACACCACCTCAAACCCACCTCAAAACAACTTTAAGACCATCCAAAACCACCAAGAAATCAAAGAACAACTTCAACCTCGACTTTTCTCAGCTCTTCTTCCCTCCAAAGAACTGCTTCTCCTCCCTCCTTGGAATTGTTTGCGGCAACCCTTTTGAGGCCGGGTTCGATCTTAGTTGTGATGTGGGGTTTCTCTCCTCAAATTCCTCTGTTTTGATGAACAGGGGAGGTGAGTTTTTTCCCGGATTCGGCGAAATGAGTTCGACCCGTACTCTGAAAACCCCGTTTTCGATCCATCTAGGTTCGGGGGTTTTGCGGGTTCTTCTTCAAATGCTCTCTTTCTGAACAAGCAAAAGTGGAGAGGGGTTTGATGGAGCTTTGTTTTGAGCGGATAAAGAAGAGATCTTTAGGGTTTGATGGGTTTTGAAGAGGAAAAGCGAGGGTTTGGGGGCGTTTGACCTGGATATATAATGTATTATATCTAACGGTCGAATTCGACATGCAGCGCTGCAATGAATGTCGGATTCGACCACCCAAAAAAAATGGTAAAAAAAAAAAAGAGAATCCTGTACTGATTCCCTGTTAGGTGTAAGTATGACTAATGTTCACTATTCGGTGTAGTGGACATATAATGTGTATTTTCCGGTAAAAACTCCTAAAATAAATGATGATGCAAAATCTACAGTGACCAATGGAATGTACCTTTTCTAGTATTTGAAAATTTGAATGGAGAAAATCCAAAATCAATTAATCAACCCTATGAATAATTCTTCACTACAATGCCATATAAATAAGAAAACAAACTGTGTAAATGAGGGCAGCCAAATGTGACTATCATAAATGTTATGCATATGCAATATTTATATATGTAAATGAATGCAAATAGACTGTCCCTGTTATCCTTTTCGTATCAATAGTTAGACGAAGACCATACTCCTGTGATTTGCAGCTACGCCACATCCCACTCAAATTGGAGTGATATAAAACCATTTATATTGTATTCTCCATGCTATAACTCTAATTACCTGGATCATAGTCACAGATAAAGCATATTTATCTTACTATAATCTTCTGCGCTGACATGTTAAAAGGTCAAGTGCTTTTCAAAATCTAAAAACTTCAACATGGGATTTATTCAAGTATGGATCTTCTAAGGCATTGACTTAGAGAAATCCAGAGTAAAAAAAAAAAAAAAAAGGAATTAAACTCCACAATGGAGCCCACTAATTGAAAATTCGATCTGTTTCAAATAAACGCCCTCCCAATAATACATACGCATAGACGCTGTGCGTTTTGTGTGTGTGTGTTTTGGAGGTGAGGGGATGATTCTTGTGAGGGACCTGGTGGGACCTACCTTCATATAAAATTTTCTGTTCATCAATCCGTGGCCGTGGCCATCAGTTTAACCAGTTTTATAAGGAAGCAATTTTGTACAGTTTTAGTCCAGTGGTTAGTCTCATTTGGACGGGCGTAAAAAAACCTGGGCCTATGACATTCAGGGTGGTAATGGTGTGTGAGGGGTTGGATGAATCATTGGTCGGGTTCAACTAGGGTAACAAACGGGATGGTTTTGGATTGAAACCAAAGTGGACTTGGACCGGTTTCTAAATAACGGTTTCGGTTCTGGATTTGACTCAGAACTTGTTTTATTGGGGTTCCAGTTCCGGTTCTGAAAGAAAATCCTGGACCTGGTTCCGGAACTTGGTCCACCTAGAGGATTGAAATCTAGTTCCAAAATCGATTCTAATTTCTCTTTATTTTTTATTTTTTTTGGAAAAGAAACATATCTTTTAACTTATAACAGTGCATATGTTTACTATCTTTACTATTATATATAAAAATATTAAAAAAAACTAATTTTGAGGTGCAATTTGCAATATCAAAGACTCGTATGCTGGGTTCGGGTCCTCTGGTCGGGACCTATATGGACCTGGAACCGGACCCGTTTATCAATCGGTACCTATATTGGGTTTCAGCGGACTCGTTTATGAATTGGAACCTAAAATAGGTTCTATACCTAGATTTTTTGGGTGTCCAAGCTTTTGGGTAATTGAAGAATCGGATATCCTTTGCAACCCTAGGTTTTTTTTTTTTTTTTTTTGCTGACGCAGGGTGTCCCGGCCCTTTGGGCCGGAGTAATCCCTGCGGGCCCAGGAGGCAAAGCCGGGTAAAAACCCCCTGTGGCCCCAGTGTGGTAGCGCGGTTTCGAACCCTCAACCTCCGGGAGCAAACCGTGGTCCTAGGCCAACTGAGCTACCCCTTGGGGTTTAACCCTAGGTTCAATGTGGCTCTCTGTAGAATTTTTTCTATGAAAAATCAATCTTAAAAAATAGAAGCAACCAAATGCACTCAATATAATTTTTCCGACTCTTTCACTACACATATCCGAATTTATTCTCAATTGAGGAACAAAACACATAAAACGCATGCCCCTAAACTTACCAAAATGAATCCAGTCCAAACCAAAACAACATGCAACTGAAGAAAATTGATAATAAAGATTGAAACTTTGATCATGTTCGAAGAGATTTGAACAAAACTACATTCATATAAATCCAACCGAGATCGTAGAAATCCAGAAAGAAAACGAAGAGATGTTATGAAACTTAACATCAAAAAGTACGATAACCAAACATTCTATTGCTAAGATTGCGACGGAGAATAACCATCGGAGAAAGAGAATGCAGAAGCCTATTCATAAAATCTCGTGAAAAACTCGCATTCCATGAAAAGCAACACGTCTTGAGAAGAAAGGGGCACTTGAAATTACATAAACCCCTTGACTTTTCTTGAGAATAACGACATTACCTGTGCCTTTTTTTAAAAAAAAAAAAAAAACATGTACCATGTCATGTGATGTGGGACTCATCTGAATGACCATCTTATCCCTTGACTCTTTTGATATCCCTTGGCCTGAAAATAAGCTGGTGAATATTGGTGATGCCACTTAGCTATCAATGAAATAATAGGATTTAACGGTATAAACCCTCCTATACAGCCTATTGTTGCAATTAGCCCCAATAAAAAAACATCACACAGATTGGGCCCTGAATCCACGTTTTTTTTTTTTAATAATTTTTTTTGTCTTTTAGCGCTATAGTCGATATCGACTATCCCTGCTACTAAAGACCGAAAACCCTCTCTCAAGAGGAATAGTCTTTGGGTTCCTCTCTCAAGAACTTGGTGGCGCATTCGACGGCGACGGAGGGGTAGGCCCTTCTCATGGAATCGTGGGTTTCGGTCCCGGACATGCAGTGGATCTCTTCCATGATTTCTAGGGTTTTGAGGATGGACTCGGAGATGGAGGTCTTGGAGAGGAGGAAGGAGATTCTTCGGAGGAGGATTGTTTTCTTGAGGAGGAGATCGGAGTTTGATTGAGGGAGGAGTGAGATGAAAGTGCATGGGAAACAATCGTCGATTGATTGGCGGAGAAGGAATTTGAGGATCCATGAGGAGATGTTGATATCCATTTGGATTAAGAAGAAGAAAAAGAAGGGGTTTGCAGCAGAGCTAACTTGGGACGTCTCTTCTGTAATTGAAGATAAGGCATTGGTGGAGGCGATGGGGGTTGTTGGATTGAGAACTCAAGAAGGGGTGGGTCTGGAAGAATGGGTTGAAAGGGGAAATGGGGTTTTGGGGAAGAAGAGATTGGAATTGGAGAAATGGGTTTTGGGTGTGGAAGAAAGAGGAAGGTGAGCAAGGATTTTGCATTTGAAAGTGAGGGTCTCCACCGTGGCAGCCGTCTGCATCTTCATCTCCCTCACGCTCATCACCATCTCCATGAGATGATGCAGATGCAGTGGGTGTATGCCGGGAGGAAGGAAGGAGGAGAAAAGATAAGGGAAAGAAAAAACATGGAGAAGGAGAAGGTGATGGTGCAATGCGAGGAAGAGGTGGAATGTACCATTGTCTAGTTTGGGTGTTTTGAGAATGACTCATATCCTTCAGATCTCTTATTGTTTGTCAGAATTCAATCTTTTTCTTTGATAGCTTTCTTGGTTTTTTTCTTCTTCTCTTGTCTGTATGAATTCAATCAAGTACATATGCACTTATTACAACTTGTTTGAAAGAAGAGATGGGTTTCATTGATACTATCTTGTGTGGGTGAATTCGTATATTTGTATGTGCAAATTCTCTGTTTACTTGTTTGGATTGTTGAGATTGCGACGGAGAATAACCATCGGAGAAAGAGAATGCAGAAGCGTATTCATAAAATCTCGTGAAAAACTCACATTCCATGAAAAGCAACAAGTCTTGAGAAGAAAGGGTCACTTGAAATTACATAAAACCCCTTGACTTTTCTTGAGAATAACGACATTACCTGTGCCTTTAAAAAAAAAAAAAACCATGTACCATGTCATGTGATGTGGGACTCATCTGAATGACCATCTTATCCCTTGACTCTTTTGATATCCCTTGGCCTGAAAATAAGCTGGTGAATATTGGTGATGCCACTTATAGCTACCAATGAAATAATGGTAAGGGATTCAATGTTTAATGGTTTTTTGCCCTATATCTATCTTATTATTATTTTTTTGAAAGGACTTAGATTTGATTTGAGATTGATACCTGTGGTAGTGGTTAGTATGGTTTGAGATTGATATCTAGATAGTAGTTGTGCTTTGGGTAAAATCTAGAAAGACTTGGAAATGTGGTTATTTTTTGTTTTCAATCTCATACTAGTAACAACCCGTGCTATTTTAATCAAAATAATAAAATAAAATAAAATAAAATAAACAACCCATGTGCTTAACCCGGGCAAAAAATAATAAATTACATTTTGAGTTTATGAAATATCAAAACTAAGTATGCACATATAAGAATGTATTCGTTCATATTTATATAAAAAAACTCTAACAATTAATAATCACATATTCAGTCACAAATACAAGTGGTCAACATCAACAATGAACTATTAAAAAGATATTTTAAAAATGGTGCCCAAGAACACAATCACAAAATTGCAAGGCACCAATACATTAACAAAAAAGATTGGCAACACCGGTCTTTCTCAATGCGGATCTGGTTGTGACCACATGATCCGCATGGGCTTGCCATTCAGCATGGTATGGTTAAGCGATTCCAAAGCATTCAAAGCTTCATCAATTAAAACACAAAACACATTACAATCTCGCCATGGAACCTTGTAACAAAAAGAAGAGAGACATTGCTCAAACTGACTATAAACATGCCATCTATCCGCAAATGAAGGAGATTTTAAAGAAATTTCAGGGAAGAGAGAAAGAGAAAGATTGTAGTAATTGTAGGTAATTAGAGATTACTCATGATAGAAAATGAAATAAGCTCTTTCTCTCAGTGTATCCCGAGAGTTGATGTATTAGTGTATATATATAAGTTTACAGATGTTAAAGGCCCCACGTCATTGGATAAGCAAGCTATGGATTCATAGCTTGCTTATCCAATGACGTGGGGCTTTTATCATCTGTTATAGTAATAACTCAAGTCACAGAGATAATTTAGTGATAGAGATGATCAAAAGAAAAGTTAGAAAAGTATAGATTGAGTGATAAGATCCGTCATTTATGGTATTTCATTATCTAAATAAATCAAACCTATGGGCCCTATTGTACGTGCGGCAAACTGATTTGGGATAGACAAAGATAGGGATGGGCATTAGGTCAAACAAGGGATTCCTTAGAGGCTTTGAGCCTTGTGTTTTATTTTTTACCTGAGGCCTGGGACCCAAGAGAAGACACATAAGTAAAAAGAGGAAGCCCGAATAATATACCCAGGGGTCAAATATTGTTTAGGTCCATGAAATAGACCTCAGCCGAAATAAAAATGGGTCCTAATCATGGAAACAGAGCCAATTTTTTAGGTTAAAGATTTCAGGTATTCAGATATTTGGTGACTTGTTATAATCCCTACCTGTCAACCATGAAACTACCTAAATCCAATGCAGAGTTCATGGTTAACCAATTCTACTTAATTTGATTTAGGTTAAATTTTGATGCAACCAAGGTGGACTAGAAAAAAGAAGTTGTATAGATGCTCAAGGACTAAATGGTGGAACCTAAAAGGTGATAAGCAACTAGCTTTAAGGGAAAGAGTACTAGAGGAAGACGTTTGGGCGACAGAAGAGAGTGCAAATAATATGTGGGATAAGGTAGCAGAGTGTATTAGGAGGGTAGGGAAAGAAGTCTTAGGAGAATCTAAAGGGGTGCTCCGGTACAAAAAGAGGCATGGTGGTGGAGCGAAGCCGTCCAAGACAAGATAAGAGTTAAAAGAGAGTGCTTTAAAACTTGGCAAAAGGATCGAATTGAAGCGAACTTGGAGAGGTATAAAGAAGCAAAAAGAGAAACCAAAAAGGCAGTTAGTGAGGCCAAAGGCAAAGGCATTTGAGAGCTATATAGGCGACTTGACACTAAGGAAGGCGAAAGAGAGATATTCAAGCTTGCTAAACTAGAGATCGGCGGACCAAGGACTTAAACCAAGTTAAATGCATTAAGGATGAGGATGAAAATGTATTAGTTAAGGAAGAGGAGATAAAGGAGCGTTGGAAGAGCTACTTCTACAAGTTATTTAACGAAAGCAGTAGTAGTGACATACAATTGGGGCATCTTACCATTTCTAGAGAAGAAGCGAATCATATGTTCTATAGGAGAATCAGTAGGGAAGAAGTTAAAGAAGTATGAAAAGAATGAAGAATGGGAAAGCGGTTGGGCCAGATGGTATCCCTATTGAGGTCTGGAGGTGCTTGGGGGAGGATGGTATTAGTTGGTTGACAAAGCTTTTTAATGTAGTGCTAAAGAGCAAGAAGATGCCTAATGCATGGAGGAAAAGTATTTTTATACCCATATACAAGAACAAAGGAGATATTCAGAACTGTGCGAACTACCGCGGGATTAAATTGATGAGCCATACGATGAAATTATGGGAGAGAGTTATTGAGAGAAGACTAAGAAGAACAACAAATATTTCAGAGAATCAATTTGGTTTCATGCCTGGGAGATCAACCATGGAGGCTATCTTTCTCCTGAGGAGGTTAATGGAACAGTATAGAGAAGGTAAGATAGATTTACATATGGTGTTCATTGACTTGGAGAAGGCCTATGACCGGGTTCCTAGGGAGATTCTTTGGAAAGTTCTGGAAAAGAAAAGAGTTTGTGTCGCTTATATTGAGGCGATAAAGGATATGTATGATAGAGTCGTGACATCTATAAGGACGACTGGCGGCGAAACTAAGGAGTTTCCTATCACGATTGGTCTACACCAAGGCTCAGCGTTAAGCCCGTACTTGTTTGCCCTAGTTATGGATGAGATTACAAGACATATCCAGGATGAGGTGCCGTGGTGTATGCTATTTGCAGATGACATTGTTTTAGTGGATGAGACGAGAGAAGGAGTGAATGCTAAACTTGAATTGTGGCGGAAAACATTAGAGACAAAAGGGTTTAGGCTAAGTCGATGCAAAACGGAATATATGGAATGCAAGTTTAGTCAAAGTAGGACACCCAGTAACATAGAAGTAAGTTTGGGCACACAAAAGATAGTAGAGAAAGAAAACTTAAGGTACCTTGGATCTATGGTGCAACAGGATGGAGGGATTGATACTGATGTAAGTCACAGGATTCAAGCCGGGTGGACCAATGGAGGAGTGCTTCGGGGGTCTTGTGTGATTGGAAAGTCCCCCTCAAGGTTAAAGGAAAGTATTATAAGGTGGCGGTACGGCCAGCGTTGTTATATGGATCAGAGTGTTGGGCAGTAAAGCATAATCATGTCAAGAAGATGGAAGTTGCGGAGATGAGAATGCTAAGATGGATGTGCGGGATCACAAGGAGAGATAGGATTAGGAATGAGGAGATTAGGGGCATAGTAGGAATAGCACCGATTGGAGATAAAATGAGAGAAAATCGACTGAGATGGTTCGGCCATGTTAGAAGGCGTCCAACAGAGGCACCTGTTAAAAGGTGTGAAAGCATGGAGTTTGCCAAAGTAGGAGAGGGAGAGGGAGACCCAAGAGAAGTTGGAAAGAAACTATTAAACATGATCTTGCCTACATGGATCTAACGGAGGAAATGACCTTAAACAGATTTGATTGGCGTCGTCAAATCCATATAGCCGACCCCACCTAGTGGGAAAAGGCTTGGTTTGGTTTGGTTTAGTTTGGTTTGATGCAACCAAAAGAGGGCCCAAATTCATTGGAAAAACCAAATCTCTCACCCTGACCCAAATCAACAGCAATTAAAGTAAAATTGCAAATAGAATTAGTAAATTGATTACCCACAATGCAAACTCGCCTTCAAATAAGACATGGGTTGACCTGCCCAATCCTTTTAACCTGCTCAAACCACTATATGTAAACTTAGTTAAGGTGCGCCCACCTTGCAGTGCAGTTCTCTGGGTTCCACTTTTGGCACAGAAATAATATGAATGTTAGGCTGTTCTATTTGCATGGCCTAATTATAAAGTCACACATGCATCTAATATACTTCCAAGAAAATAAAAAATAAATAAAAAAAGACTATTGTAAATGTATTATTCGTGTCAGGTTGGGTTGACCAGCACTGGATACAGGTTGGGTTTATCATGTCCGTTTTATAAACAACTCAGATTTTTGCCACCCTCTTTATACATGTATGTATAATTTTAAAATCTTGGGTTTTTTCTATCTCTAAAGCTTGTAAAATTAGAGAAACTCTACAGGCACCGATGGGGAGCCCGGGCTGTGGCCCGGCTCCGCCCGGGATCCAACGGCACCCATGGGGAGCCGGGCCACAGCCCAGGCTCCCCATCGGTGCAAGTAGTAGGGCTGGTAAAATTAATAGTTACTATTGTACATTTAGTGGGAGACGGTAACACTCTGTAAATCCATTTTTATGAATACAAAGCCCATTTTATTAAATCCAGATCGACGACCATGACTATCAACATCTGCATTTATAATTGATTATAACTGATTCGATTCATGCACGGCCCATAGTTGGATTGATGAAAGTTTTAAATACTTTATTAAACTTAAAGTGCAAGAAAGAGTTTGAGAGAGTGAGATTATTGGAACTCAGGATAAAATATTGGCATTTTTTTGTACATAGTGATGTGCTCACTCGTATTTAATGAGTTTTAGTGCAGGTTGTCATTTTTATAAAAATCCAACACAAATTTTTTGGTGATTACCCATTCTCATTATGGCAATTAATTTTGGGGACACGAAAGGTAAAAACAAGGGGTATATATAAGGGGGCTTCGGCCGGAGGTCCCTTAAAGTATGACTTTGTTGCAAACAGTCCACAAAAAAAGTCATAGAGCTAAAGTTCCCTCCCACACTTTTTCATACATGAAATGTCTAATACCCTTTCTTTAAACATAACCCATCCCATGATTGGCGGGATATCCCATTAATAATGGCCAACTAACATTTAATTGCCCACGATTAATGATATTCCTAAATTTTTAAATAAATTCTAAAAACACACAAATAAATTTCAGAATAACGAAAATAAATTTTAAAAAATAAAATAATTTCAAAAAAATCAATAAATTAAAAAAGCAATATATAATCAAATAGCATAAATAAATTTAAAAAGATGCAAATAAATTTCAAAATATCCAAATAAATTTCAGAAAATATAAATAAATTTAAAAAGACTCAAATAAATCTCAAAAGATCCAAAGAAAATTTCAAAAAATGCAAATAAATTTAAAATAACGAAACGAAATTTTAAGAAATGCAATAATTTCAAAAAACGAAGTAATTTTGAAAAGACACAAATAAATTTCAAAAGAAGCAAATAAATTTTAAAAACGCATATAGATTTCAAAAAAGGTACATAAATTTGCTAAAAAACTCAGATAAAATTTAAAAAAAAATTCAGATAAATTTACCAAAAATACAAATAAATATGACAGAAAACATATAAATTTGAACAACACTAAGATAAAAATGACAAAAAGTCGGATAAATTTGAACAAAACTCAGATAAATTTACTAAAAACTCAGATAAATTTTAAAAAAACTCAGATAAATTTACCAAAAACACAAAGAAATATGACAGAAAATAGATAAACTTGAACAACACTCAGATAAATTTGACAAAAACACAAAGAAATAAGACAGAAAATAGATAAATTTGAACAAAACTTAGATAAATTTGACAACAACTCAGATAAACTTGACAAAAAAAAAAAAAAACAGATAAATTCCCTTCTTAGCCTAAAAAACAACCCGACTTCTGAAACGAGTCAGGTCGAACCTGACCTAGAACCAATTCGGAGCTGCTGCAGAACCCACCTTCTTCTTTTTCTCCCGTTCTGGTTCTGCTATAAGAACCAGATGACACTGCTCCCAGTAGTGGTATTCTTCCTCTCTGATCAAGGCACGACGTTAGCGGCGGCGACCCTCCTTCTCTGTCGGAGATCTGTGGTGGGTGATCTGATTTACAGAGGTGTGGGTTTTTAGAGTGCTTGTGGAATTGCAAAGATCAGAAGACTTGATCGGTGGGCTATATCTGTTTGCACAAGATGACCGGAGAAGAAGAACAGAGAATCCTGGTTTGAGTTCGGCCTTCACCGGAGATAGAGAAGAAAGAGGCAGAATCGAACTTCTGTTCGGATCGTTCCTGCGCACAGAGAGACTTGCAGAGGTTGGTGAAAAACAGGGATTTGTAGATATCGGAGGAAGAAGAGATTGTCCATCGCTGATCGCCATCCTCGCTGGAGAAGGCTGACGATCGTTGCAGGATTTGCACCAAAGAAGACAATTGTAGAAGAGGAGCCATCCTCGCTGGAGAAGGCTATCGATCATTGATGGCGATCCCAGACCATTGATGGCGATTCCAGACCGTTGATGTCGATCACACAAGAACCTGTGGCCCACCTTCTTCTTCTTCTCTCATTCTGGTGTTTCCATTTCTCCTTCTTCGATTAGTCTGCTGCAACAGACCCGATCCTCCGTTCTTCTTCGAGTCTCCGAAACCCCGATTAGTGTGGCCCAACATAGATCGGAAAACCCAAACAAACCTAGGCTCGTTGCAGAAGAAGAGGGATAATAAAAGATTTGAAATTTTAAATTTCAAATTTTTTTGCCTAAAACGGTTGAAATGGCATATCAGTCCTGAAATATGTGATCATGTGGATGTAGGGACCTATGGCAACAAACAATCTAGATGAGTGGACCATAGGCCTTAAAAAGTTTTTCCTTGGACTGGAGGCTGGATACATTCACTTATAGGGACCTTTCGCTAATTTTGCATATATATAAATACCGAACCACAATGGCTTATTTTCAAATTCTATAGACTTTAGTAGGGGTATATAAAAAAAGCTTTTTAAGATTTTGAATTACCCTATATTTAGGAAATGTAAAGACTTTAATCTATGAATACACGCCACACAACATTGAGATGGCCTCACGAGGTGGCTTGGAGGTGCCATGTTTGCGGATGATTTACTCCTATTCACTGTGCACCACTGCCACTTGTTATTTTGGTGGATATTGGCTTTGATTGGACAATGTTAGCCACTTGATTGATGGCCGACAAATGGACGGTAGATCTTTATATTTTATATTGTCAGTTTTGGGTGGGATGTTTTTCACCAATTTTACAATCACGAATATCTGGTTAATTAGATTTGTTGGTCGATGCCCATCTATGGTGGGATTCACTTGATGAACAGTCTCATTCCCTGATTTACTTTACCTCCTTCTCCTTGCGCCTGATGTTTAAAATCCCTAATTCTCGCTTTCATTCATTCTTTGGCAAGTTACCATGATTTTAGGCTTATCATTTTTAATAAAGGGATAAGAGATTATGATGGTATTATTATCCTTTCAAGTATATGAAACGGTGGAAGGGACCTTTATCTATACGGAATTAATTCGTAGACCGTTTGCAATAAAAACCAATATTGAGGGACCTCCGACCAAATGCCCTATTTTTTTTTTTTTTTTAAGGTAAAGGTACCTGTTATAGTATTTAAGGTATTAAGAACGATTGTCAATCGAATCGTGTTAACGAATTCAGGTTGCTGGTTAACGAATTCGTGTTAGAATCACCTCAACCCGCACACTACCCATTAAATGAACGGGTCCAAAAATCAAACACGAACACGATCCGTTTATTTAATGGGTTACACGACAAGACCTGTGAAATAATTTTGTCCGTTTTGGATTAGGTCAATTAACACACTATTTTACTAATGAAAGGAGAGTTAAGGAATTAGAAATATCAAAATACCTCTAATGATTTTTATAATTTATGTCATTTATCAATTAATGAATTATATTGAATTGTCAGTGGATTACCGATTTTATTTATTAATGACTCGCTGGTTTAATGGGTCACTACGAATCCGTTAAAAGGTCATCCGAACCTGTTAACATCCTCTGGTTTGGCATCACGTTAACGTGGCATTTTTACAATGCTAGCACAGTAGTACTGAGTACCGACAAAAAAAACTAAAGAATATTTGTTTTGATATTAAAAATGTAGGTGTTCTGATGAGGCAAGAGGACTTCTTTTTATACGAATACCCAGAAAAGGCACTATTGAGAAACACTGCCAACTGTCCTCGCAACAACACTACTAACCTCTATCACCGCAACCAACCGCATTGAATGGTGCACAAAGAGCGACGGTGGCCCACTTCTGTCCGCTACAACCCCTCCACCGCCCGCCCTTACCCTGTAAATAGAGGAGGGGGAATGGATGCCTGACAAGTGTGTGTGCAAGTACTGTTTTGTGCATTGAGTGAAGTGCTTGTGAGAGTTTTAGAGGTTCAAAAAGTCTATCATGGAGTTAGTGCATGTTTGGCGAATCTATTTTTACCCTCTATTTGTCTAAACGTCTAAAGCGGACAGAGTTTTAAAAATTAAGAGCGTTTGGCACACCATATTACCCTCTGTCTGTTTTAGAGAAATAGAGGCTCATCCTCTTAAAACGAGATGCTTCATTTTGGTCCCGTGAAAAGTAGAGGCAAGGGATCTGGGAAAAGTAGAGGCGGAAGCTACTTTTGTGGACGAAAATACCCATAGACGGTGATTTATTGGCAACGAAAATCCTCTCAACAAAAACCCATTTTCTTTGAACGCCCAAACCGAGAGACAGTCAGGAGAGGAAAATGAGGAGAGGGAAAGAGAAAGAGCAAAGGGAAAGAGAAGAAGATCTAAACGCACAATAGGAAAAGGATCGAGGCCTCAATTTCAAGAAAGGTCTGAGATTTTTAGGAAAAAAAACCCATCAGCCAAAGAGATCGAAAAGGATCTAAAATTTCTAGGGCAAAAGCATGAGACGATGGGTACTTGATCGCCATCGCTTGTGGTACTCGATCGCCATCACCACGTTGATGCAAACCGGTCACGTGAGGGAGGACTTCGGCAAAGCTATGGAGAGCGTTGCAGCAAACTGGCCACGTGAGGGAGGACTTCAGCAGAGCCATGGAGATGGATGGTGAGAGTTCATGTGATGATGAAGATCCACTGTAATGCTTGCGAGATGGGAGAGGCCGGCATCATGTGCTCATGGACGAGGCAACACTGTGCAGCCAACATGCTAGGGAGGGTTCTGCTTCTGATTTCCCCATCCCATATGCCAACTGCGACTTCTGCGATGTATTTTTTTTTTAAATTTGGTTTGTATTTTTTTATTACATTTTATTTTCTTGGATACCTGAAGCTGGGTTTAATGTGGGTTTGTGAAATGGAATTGTTTTTATCTTTCTTTTTTGTTTAATTTGATATGGTGTTTTTTCTCATCTTCGTCTTCATCTGTTTGATTTTTTTTCATGGGTTTTGGTGGTTGAATTTGTGGATATGGTATGTATAGTATAGGGAAATCTGATGATGTAGAATTAGATTGGATTTGTCTTTGCTGCATGTTGAATTTTGAGTGTGTGACGTTTATTATTGAGATTTGTTTGAGGTCTTGGTTTATCTGTGTAATGTCTGCCTGTGATTTACCATTTCAATGTTTTGGTGCTGATGAGTAGAAGCAAATTTTTATTTGTTTCGGCTTCAGTCTAAAGAGATTTGTTTGCTTTACCGTTTTTTTTTTTTTTATTTATTTTGGATCTGGGCTTTTTTATTCATTGCTATACAATGAAGTTAAATGCAACCTGGCCTTTTTTGGTATGGGTTCTCTTCAGTCAGTGTGGGATAACAAATGTTGTAAGTTTATTTTTTTACTTTATGACATAAACTACCCCTCTAAATATGAGGCATTAGAGGGTGTAACAAACAATCTATTTAAAACAGATCTATGTAATACCAAACATGTTTTTTTTTCAGCCTCTATTTTTTATGGCTCTTTTTTTTATGGCTCTATTTCATATGGCTCTATCAAAATAAGAGTAGAGATACCAAACATGGCCTTAGTGTATGAACTAATCCATTCATTTCATGAGTTAGTCCATATAACAGGATTCTTATAGATTTATTATAGGTGTTGTGCCAGCGGACACGTGTTGTACTTATATATGTGAGCAGTGTCTTGAGTCTATGGGTGTAACTAGAGTTGCGCAATCACATCATTTTAATGGATATGAGTTCCTTCATATTAGAATCAACACAACCCGTGCACGAGCTATTAAACAAACGGTTCTAAAAATCAAATCCGAACAAAAATCGAATCCATTTCTAATTATGTCAATTAACACGTACTGGTTTTTTGCCGATGAAAAAACGAGTGAAGGAGTTAGAATATAATTTTTTATACCTAAGTTTTTTTAGGATTTTACTTCAATCTTTTTAAATTTATCAGAAGACTCCTCATTCATTTTATAATTTATGTCATATATAATTTGGCGGGTTGTATCGGATTGTTAATGGATTATCAATTTTACTCGTTAACGACTCACTAAATTAACGTGTTAATGGATCCGGCCTATTAACGATACGAATACGTTAAAAGGTCATCCCAACCTGTTAATATCACGTGGGTTAATTAGTATCATACTAACGAAACATCTGGCATTTTGACAGCCGTACGTATAGTGTAACATGTGCATTATTAAGTGAATTAAATTTGTTGAAAAAAAGTTGAATTGTACAAAGTGTAGTGGTGTGTTGTCTTGAGACCTGGTCCATGCTAGGGGCTTTTCTACAGAATTTTTGAATTAATAATGTGTTTCCTCTCTACTTAACATGTCATGTTATGTAGGAAAATTATAACAATGTATGGGCAATTGGGCATTGTCTCTGCCGTTACACATAAAATGTACCATTTCTCCGAAATAATATCAGGAAACATGTGTCTTGTATTTACACCATAAAAATGCATGACGATTTTTCTTAAGACATTCTTATGCAAGAAATCGTGTTCTTAATCATAATTGGTGTTGTAGGTGCAAAAAATAATGACCCACAATAATGGGGGGTGCCTTAGAGGACTTACCCAAGTGAGATTAGGGACACCGATGCCTGCGCCTGGAGCCTGAGAAAAGGAAGGAGAAATGCAGGTCAGAGGACCCTGGCCTGGGCGGCGCAAGGCTCTCCGATGCCTAAGTTAGTATATGAACTAAGCAGAGGGAGGAGATTTTTGGGGAAGAAGATGGCATACCCGAGTGGTAATGGCGTCCGCCCCTCCTCTGGAGCTGTAGCTGTGTTTATGTAGAGGAAGAGGAGGCAAAGGGGTAGTTGGCTGTCTTGTCATAGCCCATTTTGTCAGGTACTAAGGAGGCGCGGTCTCATCGTAGCCTGTCTGGTCCCGTCGTAGCCTGTCTTGTCCCGTTAGGCCATATCCTGACGCCTTGGGAGCTGTGGATGGTGATCTGTCAGGAGATACGGGCTATCCCCTTGTCTTGTCGCACGGGCCATAGCGTGCTTGAGCGTCCATGGGAGGACAGCTGTCAGTGCTCAGTACTTTCATCGATATGAGGCGCTTGGCCGGGATGGAGTGTCGTGCCGGGTGAGACCTGGCGGAGATGTAGGGTCAGGGCACTGTTGCCGAAGTGGAAGGGGTTGACACTGTAGCCGAGCTGGGCAGCCGAAGTCGGAGCCGAGATGGAGCACTAAGCCGAAGTGGGATGCTTTGGCCGAAGTGGATCCTGTGGAGTGTCTGGTCTTGCTAAGGCGTGCAGTGCCGAAGTGGGGGGAGTCGAGCATAGGAAGCGTGGAGCACGAGACCGAACTTGCCGGGATGGGCTTGCTGATGCGGGGGCCCGGGATGGAGCCCCTTGCCCAGGATTCTCTTGGGAATTTCCCCACACAGGTGTAAAAGTTTAAGAATCTTTCATCCATATAGAGGGGGCATTAATTCATAGCCGTACCGTTTTGGCTAATGAGATTTCAACCCTATTTTGTTACACGGTTTTAAAAGATATCATATATAGTTAAGATCAGGTCAAACACATATATACTTAGGATACTTAGGATCAAGACTGTCATGTTTTTGATGTGGGACTTTTGCACCATTGCATATCTAGTCCGGCTCGTTTGATACTTTACTAGATTAATAAAAGTCAAGTAAAGTCTCTATTTTTAAAATAATGTGTTACATCAATAGCATTTTAATTCAAATTCTCTCAATATTTTTCATAAAAGTTAAAAAGTAATCTATTTTTTCCACTAAAAAGATAAAAAGAACTCCAGTTTTCTATACTTAAAGTAAAAAATATTTTAGATCAAACAACTAAAAATAAAATACCATTATAGCCTGTTATATTTTATTCTCTCTTGATTTGTTGCTTTACTGGACTCTTCTATACATATAAAATTATCAAATGAGCCCTCTGAGTTTTCTTCGCTCTCTCTTTAGATAGATGCTCGTTGGACCCAACATGGCAACATCGTTCTACATAGGGCCACAGCGCGACAGAACAAACCCGTTGCGTGAATGAGCAGAGCACCCGTTGCGTGAATGAGCAGAGCACTCGTGATTCGTGAATGTGGCTTATGTGCCTTCCTTATCTTATGTGGATACTATTTAATATTTACCAACTTAGAGCACACAACCGCATAAAATATGCACTCTCCTTAATCCTTATTATTATACTGCGCCCAACATCTTTCTTGTTAAATTCATTATGGTAGTTGTACCAGCTTTGAAGAACGTGGGTAGCAACTGGAGCCGGTATGGATCCACAATTTATTGAAGATGCTAAAATCATCTTGAACTCTATGCAATCGTGGCAAGTGGGATATGTTACGCATGACGCAAATAGAGTGTCATCTATGCTAGCGAGGAGGTTGTTTTTCAGATTTCATTGGAAATCATGTACTTGCCCAAGCTGTTGATGTTGATTGACATTAATGAAATCACTAAGTTAGTACCTAAGAAAACAAAAATTCATTTTGGTAGAGAAAAAGTGAAAAACCCACTTCAACTCTTATGGCAGTGGGTTCCTCCATAAAGCCAATCGCAATTAATTAATCAAGTTGGTAAAGTACCTACACAGATGGTCTATAAATCAAGACCCCCATATAGATACATTCCAATATCAAGTGCTTCTCTGCAGACCTCTCCCTCCAAAGAGAAGCAAAGAGAAGATGGTATTGAACACTACCATTGTTGCCTCATTCTCCGTCTCCAAGCACATTTCTTCCAGGTTCTTCATGGAAAATGTAATGCGACTTAAACCCGTGTGAGTCTTTATCATCTCTTATTCTCCTCCTGCATTATTTGTTTTCTCCGGATCCCATGGCTTTCATTCCGGCATCTCCTCTTCCATCGCCTTTCACCTCATATATATAAGGGATTCAGATCGGGTGGTTTTGGTATGCCCAGACTGCATGGCCTCGCTTACACCAGTACGACGTCACCAAGCTGATTGAGCCACACTTCCTTTGTGGATGGGATGTAGCTGTCTTCTCCCTGGAGGACTCCAAAACCCTTTGTTTGAGAGCATCTTTTCAGTGTTTATAAACCTTCGCAGCATAGTAGCCTGATTGGCATCTAGTTTCATAATGACCCAAATTCGAAAATTCGATGGTGTGGGTTTACGTAATTCATTTTTTGACTCACTCGACCTGCAATTTGAGTTCGAGTTTCTAACTCATAACTCCAATTTGGATATTTTCATATATATATATATATATTACTAAAATTTTATATACTTTAATAAATATATAAATAATAATATTTTATAAAAATTGATACAAATGAACATATGAAGACCAGTATCATCATTATTGTCAAAGCCTTGTCACAATTATGTGATGTCAGTTATTTGAGTTAAGATAAAATATATGCTTTCCACTAATAAACATGATGAAAGTTTTTAATTTGATAAAAGAAGGTTCCATCATTATATTGATCAATATAAAACATGCACATTTTTTTTTAATTTCTATCTAATTAACCTTATGGCGGGCCCTAGTCTGTTCAAAGTAGAATTTTTAAAATCCTATAGAAGAGAACAATCATTTTCATCACTTTAGTTTTCTAATAGGTGGGCTACACTATGGGCCCCACAAATCTTTCATATATCCAACTTTTAATACTCTTGAGGTACGTTTGTGTAGCTGGTTTTCCGCGGAAAAAGCGAGGTTAGTGTAAATTAGATTCTGTGCTATTATACATGTATTTTATTTTATATTTTCTTATCAAAAAGTTACTCTGAAAAGTCTCACTAAAATTCTAAAATATTTTATTTTGGAAGCCAAACCATAATGAGGACCAAAATAAAATTGACAACTATGGCAGGAGCAATGCTTGGGGGTCCCACGTTTTACAACCATTGGGCTGCACGTTAAATTGTAGCAGTTGCATAAAATTTAGAGCCACTGATTCTGTTCCCTCCATAGCTTAGAGAGTGTGAGTTTAAGTCCACTGTGTAGAAAAAAGACCACTGCATCATCAACACACTCATGATTTCGGTGGTGTTGGCTTGACAGTATCATACACATAGCTTGCTGGAGATCAATCTTTGGGTCTTTAAGTTTAAAACTTTCACCCCATAGTCGAACTTAGAAAAAAAAAACAAAGGAAAACTGAAAAAAAATCAGATATGCTCTAGAGCGAAAGAGGTTGTGACTTCTCCGATATTATTGAAAGTATAAAGATTTACAAATGTTCTATCTATTGTTATCTGTCTAGTTTTCGGTTATGAAGAAATTAGCAGAATAGAAAATAACATTTTGCAAAAAAAAAAAAAAAAAAACCAGAATGGAATATAACCGGTTACATCATAGGATAGGAGCAACAGAAAGTGCACTGTGGGGCCTACTTGGGCCCGCCTTTCCTCAGTGCAGCACCTTTGGTAGTCTTTTCATCCGACTATCTAGCATCAGGCCCAACTTTAAAGTCACTGGACCTTCATTCACTGCTGGATTAAATCTCAAAAAAATCTACGATTAAAAATGCTATTAAAGGTTGTTGAATCAAAGGTTAGGATAATTTGGCGGGTCTGATTTTTTAATTTGCCATTCTCTCATTTTTAAACTTACATCTAAGTGGGTCCAACGAGCTTATATGTAATTCCCTCGTAGGTGAACATATCCCCCTAATAGGAGCGTATGGTGTAATATATTAGTGAAGTTGGGCTAATAATTTCTTACACAATTTTAATCTTCTAAAATTTCACAGACATTCTCATATTTTTTTTGCTTAAGATAAAGCCACAACCACTCGATATATGTAATTTGAAAAAGTATTAAATACCATTATTTTGTTCAAAATCATTCGATCAGGAAAAAAATGACTTAAATGTAAAACTGGAGTCAAATCTACCTAATAAGTTTTTAATAGATGTGGCATTTCGAGCTATCCCACTAATACAACACAAAATAGACTTTGGATTTTTCAGGTTCAACTTAATAAGCTTTTTCGATTTTTCAAAATAACCACACATGTTCAAACAGGGAACTTTCCCATGAAATGGGGCGTGTGCCTCAATATTAACCCAACAATGGGTTACTGAATGAGAGAGGTTGTCTAGTTAGTTGGTTGGAAACCCCATCTCTTATTGAGGGCATGTTTGTGCATCGCTTTGGAAAACCTAATTTGTAAGGAACCTTTTTTGCATTCCGTGGAAATCAATTTTGACCTCACCTTTTCAGAAATGATTTTATGCATAATCATAAAAAAGTAAGTCTTTTTGCATAGATTCCAAGCATTTTCCACAAAAAGGGCGGTCACATGAATGTCCCCTCAGATTATTAGGGATCGATCGCTGAGACTCTCCTTTCTCATGTGTGAGGGTCTACTCTCCTCTCACGTGCAAGTGCTTCCTCTTCGGGTGTGCGGGTGTCTTTTTTTTGCTTGTGTACAAGGGGTGGAACCGGATCCCGAGGGGGGGGGTTCATTGTGAAAGAAATGGCCCATGCCAGCCTCCTAGTTTTGACCCTGCTTGTGTGAGTGTTTTCTCCACGCTTGTGCGGGTGCTTTCATGGCCCCAACCCTCTAGGATGGGACACAAAAAGAATAGCTTTCGGGGGTTTTGAGAGGTTAATCCTCATTAAAACTGAATTTCCCAATTTCATGACTGGAACTTAAAGATAATGTCACTTGAGTTGCTTGACCTTTGGTCAATATTTTTAAATCTTTTTCCCCTAGATCCCATAGTATCATATTGGGAATAGCGTGCAATTGATAAATCCCATGAGATCATGGTATTGTCGACTGATATCATGACTTTTATGCAGCATCTTAGGGAGAATTTCTTCAAATGATAGAACCTGAGAAATGGTAGTTAGATTTGTATATACTTTTCACAAAATGCCGTTTTGTGTATTTTATAAAAAATGAATTTGCTTGCTAGTTAGCAGAAAGTGTATTATACAGAAATTAATAAATCCCATGATGTCATTGGATTATCCCATCATATCATGGGATCTAGGGCTAAAGATTAATTATAAAAAATATTAACTAGAATTAAGTGACTTTGGTGACATTAATTGAATTTCGGTCATGAGATTGAAAAGATCAGATTTAAGGGGGATTAATATATCAAAATTCCTTTTTTTTTATTAAGTAGAACAACGGGTTAGTGAACTATCATAACTTTTATTTGCTTGTGTGTAGGGACGGTGTGAAGAACATTAGGAAACACCACTTGAGCCTATGTCGCGCACAAACAGTGGTGACTCATTCCATGCCCCCGGAGAAGAAGGAAATATTCAAATCAATGGAGGAATGGGCTGAGGAGAACCTCTTAACTATGTTGAAACCAGTTGAGAAATCATGGCAGCCACATGACTTCCTGCCTGACCCTTGCTCAGAAGACTTCCTCGATAGAGTCATGGAATTGCAGAACAGAGCATCTGACATTCCGAACGATTACTTTGTGTGTTTGGTAGGAGATATGATCACAGAGGAAGCCCTCCCCACATACTTGTCCATGCTCAACTCGTTCGATGGAGTTTGCGATGAGACCGGTGCTAGTCCAACGCCATGGGCCCAGTGGTCACGGTCATGGACAGCCGAAGAGAACAGACATGGGGACCTGCTCAACAAGTATCTCTACTTGTGTGGAAGGGTTGATATGAGACAAGTAGAGAAGACCGTTCAGTATCTCATTGGCTCTGGCATGGTAACTTCATCTCTCTACGTCTATGAATTTTTTTTTTATATTTATATTATATATCGTATTTTCTCTCGCACATATCTATTACTTCCTACAAAATAATAATAGTTATAATAATATTCTGAATCTTTTAGATGAAAAACTATCATCTAAAAATATTTCTGCATAAATTATATTTTTATAAATGAAGTCTAAAATTAGTAAATTACTCAAATGCCAGGAGAATTATACAAATAGCTAGGCCAAAACATATTGTGGGTATATGCAAAAACCTTTTTTTTTTTTTTTTTTTTTTTTTTTTTTTTTTTTTTTTTTAATTTAGATTGCTTTAAGACCTGACATTTTTACATCAACGGTTGAAGTTTAATATATTGTCACAGAGTAGTTCATATAACTAAGGGCGCTAAAAACTATGAATGAAGGAATAATTGTGTGATATCATATAGATGTAGGATATCACATAGTTTGATTTCTCATGATGGTTGGATCTCACATCATCAACTGTGTGGGATGTTTTTTAAACTTCAACCATAGATGTACAAATGTCAAGTCCTAGGCAGGCATACGGTCAAAGTTCCAAGAGAGAGCAAGAAAGAGAATGAGATATCCATGATATTCTACATTCACGGGATATCTCACAAGCCTCCCTCCCTCTCCCTCTTTCTATTGTACGAACATCTTCATGGGATTTTTTAAATCTGAACCATTGACATGTAAATGTCAGGTTTTAGCGCAGCCGTATGAGCCAAATCTCATTTTTTAAAGTCAAAAGCAAGAAGGTCAAAATCTTTCAATGGAGAAAAAAGTCAACTGTTGATGGGTAAATATTAGATCTTAGGACAACTGTACGGGCAAAATCCCAAATTTTTTTAGTCAAAAAGAAAGAAGATCAAGATCTGTCAATGGAGAAAAAAGAGAATCAGCCTAAACCGACATGAAAGCCAAGTCTTGAAGCTTCAATGCGTAGGACGGTTTGGTATGGGACTAGTGAGTAGTGATTAAAATCAAAGTTGGTTTATGATTCACATTTCCTATCAAAAACTTGTAAAACTGGGTTAGAAATGTAAACAAAAACCAACTTAAAAGTGAAAAGGGTAAACTCAAAACCCTGACTAGCTATGTCGGGTTCAGGCTGGGGGTGAAGTTAGTTATTCCCTAGCTGCCACCCATAACATGTTTATGTGTATGTGTATGCACAGAATGTAGGCCTAGAGAATAACCCCTACCTAGGGTTCATCTACACTTCTTTCCAAGAGAGAGCAACTTCAATTGCACATGGAAACACTGCAAAGCAAGCCCTGGAATTTGGAGAAACAAACCTGGCAAAGATCTGTGGAACCATAGCTTCTGACGAGAAGCGCCATGAGGCCGCCTATGCGAAGATAGTCCAGAAGTTATTCGATATCGACACTGACACCACAATGCTTGCGTTCGCGGATATGATGAGAAAGAAGATCACAATGCCAGGGATTCTGATGTATGATGGTGAGGATCAGAACCTTTACGATCACTACTCTACTGTGGCGCAAACGATGGGTGTGTATACCGCCGGTGATTATGTGGACATGCTGGAATTCTTCGTCAAAAGGTGGAATGTCGAAAAGGTTTCAAGTGGGCTTTCCGGTGAGGGGAAGAGAGCCCAAGACTACATTTGTAATTTGGCTCCCAAACTAAGGAAATTGGTGGAGAGATCAAAGGCAAAGGCCAAGGAAGCCCCATTGTTCTCTTTCAGTTGGATCTTCAACAGAAGAGTTTAAGAAGTGCTTTTGGCTTTAAGCTTTATATTTGAGTAGTTAAGTTTAGAGTCTGGTTGTGTTCTACATGCATCAAACTATATGCATACACCAATATATTCATGTCACGTATGTAATTCTACCTCTATCAAATTATCATCTCCATATGTAACAAGCAATAAAGTGTGGGTATATCAGCCACTATATAAACTAAGATTCAATGTTTTGAATATCATTCCTGGGATTACATTGTCTGGACATGGCATTGGGATAATTTCAAATTTTAGCTGTTCATTGGTGATACCTAGAAAATATTGTTGAAGGGTACGTATGGGTGTAGTGCCCCATCCCATACCCATGCATGATATTGTCCGCTTTGGCCCGTGGGTCTTACGGTTTTATTTCCGATGGGCCTCAACCCATCAAAAGGATTCATACAAGCTAGGTAAGGGTATAAGCTCTACATATAGGCCCATCAAAGGGATTCATACAAGCTAGGTAATGGTGTAAGCTCTACATATAATCTCACTTTCCTCTCAATAGTCGATGTGGTACTCCACGGCGTCACATTCCTCCCCCTTAGGAGGGCCCGCACACATGGAAATCCGCCCACCCGCCCACTTGCACCAGACTACGGCCGGGGACCCACACTCGAACTAGTCGAGAGTCGGCTCTGATACCATTTGTAACGCCCCACCCCATACCATGCATGATATTGTCCGCTTTGGCCTATGGGCCTCACGGTTTTATTTCTGATGGGCCTCAACCCATCAAAAGGTCTCATGCAAGGTAAAAGTGTAAGCTGCACATATAATCCCAATAACTTTCCTCTCTATAGTCGATGTAGGACTCCAGGGCGTTACAATAAGGCAATTTAGTAGGACGGAAGTCATTCTCTTGTCATTAAAAAAACAGGCACACAAAGTATGACAGCAGTTTTAATCAGTTGACATTACGAACTAGGTGAATTAGAAGCGGAAGTTGATAATATCACATGATTATTAGTTTTGAAGAAATCAAACACAACTTCTTAGAAGTTCCTTGATAACTCTTCCCATACCCATCCTATTCAGCCCTGCTCATGAGTTAAGCGATGCCCCCCGGCCCCAACGCATAAGACACAATTTATGCAAAATTCCCAGTATTCCATCATCATACCAAGGGAAAGAAAGGAACTTTTCCGGTGGATTCCACCAGAAATCACATCTTCCAAAATTGGAGAAACTTTTTCTCGGGAAAATCAACCCCAAAGTATAGTAGTATCCAACGCACACTCAAAAGGATTTTTCCAATCCTTTCACTATGTGCATATCCAAACTTATTCTCAATTGAAGAACGAAATGTCACCACTCGCATAAAATGCATGATATGTGACTTTCTTGAGCTATAGTGCTCAAAAGCTTAAGCACTTGTCAAAAAGGAAGAAGAAAAGAAATGTAGATGATCTCGAGAGGGAGATTAAACCTGATAAATAAGAGAGTTTTTTTGTTGAAAATTTTGATTATTATTTTTTTTGAAAGTTAACTTAAATAAATACAAAAGACTCCAACAAATACCCACTTCCACAAGACTAGCTTCTGAGCATTTCAGCCATCGATCTGCCTACTTGGAAAGTGTCCGACTACGACTAATTCAAACTAACAAAAGAAAATAACAATTGAAAGTAGCAAAGAAAATGACAATACCCTAGTGACGGGGGACCAGTGGCCCATGCACATGATGAGATATATCACGTATCAACGCATGCCCTAATTTTAAAAAATGAATCCAATCCAAGCCAAACCAACATGCAATTGAAAAAGGTGATCCAATCAAACATTTGGTTACCTACTGTAACAGATAATGATAAGGTAATGTAAATGTCACATTCTTGAAAAAGGTGAGACAAAATTTGCATGAAAGTAATGTTTTTGCTTTGCATTAGCTGAAAAAAAGTGAGAGACTGTAGGAAAGTAGTCACTATTTTTCTTGAGTTTACTTCACCTCGATTTTATGAGATAAAAAATATACTATGAGCTATGGTATGGCAAAGTAGGCGTCGGCTGGAGATTTCTTTCTCCCTTTATTTTGTCAACCAAATACTTTAGAGATTACTTTACCTCTTTTTTACTTTAACTTACTTTAGAGATTACTTTACCTCTTTTTTACTTTAACGCAGGAATAACAGTACACTAAAAACGAAAATTTGAAATGGGTTACCGTTCCTAATCTATTTTATCCATTCCTAAACCGTTCCTAATCCGTTAATCCGTTCCAAAAATAGAAAATTGGAACGGATGAACGGATTAGGAACACACGGATTAAGAACGGTAATCCGTTCCAATTTTTCATTTTTGGTGTAGTGTAAGAACATGCCTTAATAGGGTAGGATCAAAGAAACTCAACATTAATAATCCTCTATGTGGGCACCAAATATGAGAATTAGGTCAAGGCCGAATTCATACTTAAGTACCTGATTATCCTACTGACATGCTACTACAAAATTAATCATTATCATCATCAAAGCTTTCTTCCTTCTATGTTAGCGTAGTTGCATTAATAAAATTATATTTGTATTTTTATACAATAATTAGCTAATAGTTTGTTGGGTAGAGGCATCCCACAATGCCACTTCCCGTGACCGCTCTAAAAATAAGCCTGCTGGCGCAATATCAAATGCTGTATAAAATATTGAGTTGTGCCTTTTCTATCACCAATAGATTTTAGAAGGAATGATATCTCAGTGAATGCATGAGATCCTACATAGTTAGATGCAGATTAAATGCTAGAGGCATATGACTTATGACCACATTAAAATGTTTATTGCATAAAAAGAAAACGATGATGATGATGCAGATATGTATGTTCCAATGGAGACCCATATCGATTTAACCCATTTATATCACTACAACATATGGGTGCAACCAACCTGACATGCATGTTTACATTCCTATTAGAGGACCCCATGGCATGAAATAGAGAGGGGCTTTTCAAACAATGGTATCCGGGACCTGGAATTTATCCTCTTTAAAGAGGGTCTCTATGAAAAAGTCAGATTTTTGTTTTTAAAGCATATAATGAATGTAAAGTCACCATGAGGGTGAGTTTCGACTGATGAAAACAGTGGCAACAGATTAGTTCGGGTCAGGTGGTTCAAGACAGATATAACAAGGGCCTGCCTTTGATCCGATCTAATCTACATGGAGACAAGCAGGGTCAAATCCGATCCGACAGCTAACTCTGTAAGAATATGTAAAAAAATGATGGGCAGAAAATGATCCCATCGCTTGCGTTCTAAACAGTAAATCTAACAAACAACTCCCTTCGGCGTGAATTCTGAGCAGTACGCCCTTCGGCGTGATTTCTGAGCAGTGCTCCCGACGGCGTCTAATTTAAACGGGTTGAATTTTTAATAGGTGAGTGCCACTATAGAGTTACATTCATATTCTAGGTAAAATTTAAGGACACCCATACACGAGAGTGATTATTTTTTAGCCCTTGGGTTTTTGACTGGGGAGCCTCACATCGAAGTTGGACTCATGCTCGAGGATTCTCTACAAATTCATAGAACTCATGTGAAGGGAGTCTGAAATATCCTTTGAACATGTAACTTAGTGGAAAGAGTGGAACTTAAAGATTGGGCCGTTTATTGAAAATTTGAATGGCTCAAAATGAACATTATTCCTTTGTACAAGATATTCTCAAGTTTTACCTCCTATAGTATTTATTCCCATTTACCACTGGGATAAAAGGCCATTCTCATGTTCCTGCATTACTTGGTCTTTCTCTTATTAGTCCCTTAACCAGCCATATTATTGATGTGTTTCCTCTCCACCTAACATTATCATGTTATATACGAAAATGATACAATGTATGGATTGTCTCTGCCGATATACACAAAATGTCATATTTGTCCATAATAATTTCAACATAACATCCGTGACGTATTTACCACCATAAAAATGCATGGCCATTTTAAAGCAAATAATGGTACGGTCTACTGTCCTACATGGCCATTCTTAAGATCACAATCTTTATGAAACAATTATGTTCTTAACCATAATTGGTGTAAAATTCAAAAATTACTGATACAGAGAGCGCGATCATTGGAAGCGAGCAGGGGTGGCCCTGAGTTTTCGGGGGCCCTAGGCGAGTTCCTAAAGTGTGGCCCTACCCGTATACCCACCAATAAATGATAAAAAAATAAAAGACAAACTTTTTTATTATTTGATCGAAAATTAAGACTAAATTCCTTACCTACTCTTACCGAATCAGAATTGTGTTTCACATTAACCAATTAACACCAAAATTCAATTACAAAAACTAAGCACTATTGAAAAACTACTGAGATTTCTGATGATGCCAAAAACAGGGATTCGGACACCACCGGTCAGATAATTAATGCTATGCAATAAATGAAGAGAGATGAGAGATTTATAGTGGTTCGGTCAAGCGTGACCTACGTCCACTTCAAAAGGGTGATCTTTGATTAATGACGAGGGTTACAGATATGAGAAAGTAGAGAAAATCCGTCCCCCTCAAGTGATGAGAGGGCTCTATTTATAACTCTTCCTCACCAGGTAGGGATGCGATCAGTTCAACGTCTCTTTGGAGCGTCAGACTTGTCCTTGAGGATCGAGCCAGGTGGAAGGCAGGTGAGATCCTCTCCGTGAGACTTGGTAAATGCAGGTGAAGGGAGGACTTCGTTGCGATGACTTGGAGATTGAGGTGACGAGGCTTCGTTTAACGAAACCCGGATCTCAACGGAGCTATTCCGGCCTGACCCAGATCCCAGACGGACCGGGTCACTTGGACCTGACTCGCTATACCCGCGATCCGGATTGGGCTTGACTCATCATTTGCCCCCTCAATGCCCCGTGCCCAAATAATTTTTTGAAAGGGGGGCATTGGTAGATTCAGGTCTCTTCTCCCTCCAAAATCTTTTTCCTCTTCTCCGGTTTTAATCCTAATATGGGCGAGCTTTGGAACCGGCCAGGGGGAGAAGGCCTGGGCGCCCGGGGGACAAGTTACTGGGCGTAGGCGCGAGTGGCTCCATCCTGGACACTCGCCAGTCGGCGGTCGGACTTGATCTGCGCTGGGCGTCCGTCAGGCCGCGGGCGCCCCTGCGGCGACGTTGGCGTTTCCGGCGATCCCTCAATAGGTGAGGAGGAGGTGATGGGCACCGCGGGCGTTGCGCTGGCTGCCTCGGGCGAGGGAGGCGCAGGCAGCGTTGCGGGCCCCCCTTGGGCGAGCAGCCATGGCGAGGGAAGCTCGGTCACCGCGGGCGAGGGGGGAGAGGTTCCCATGGGCGGCGAGCCCCTGGCTGCGCTGGGCGAGGGCAGCACAGCATGCGCGGGCGAGGGCGGCGAGCCCCTGGCAGGCGCGGGCGAGGGCTCCCCTGTCACGGTGCTGGCTGTGGGCGAGGGCGGTGAGCCCTTGGCTGCGCTGGGCGAGGGCCCTTGGGCGAGGAGCAGGGGCGAGGTGGCTGCCCTAGTGGGCGAGGGCGCCATGGGCGCGGTGGCTGCCCTGGTGGGCGAGGGCGCCATGGGCGCGGGCTCCATGGGCGAGGGTGCCATGGGCGAGGGCTCCACGGGCGCGGGCGAGGGCGCCATGGGCGCTGGCGAGGTGGCCTCTTGCTGCCATGGGCGCGGGCGAGGTTCCCCCTTGGGCGAGGAGAGAAGGACTTGGGCGCCCGGGGGAGTCTGATCCCGTGGTGTATTCCTTTTTTTTTTTTTTTTTTTTTTTTTTTTTTTTTTTTTTTTCGGGGGCGCTGCCCCCGATCCCCCGCCGGGGGCGCTGCCCCCTGGGCCCCCGCGAGCTGACCGGTCAGCTCGACCCCGCCGGGGGACACCCCCGGACCCCCTCTGCGTAGCGCATGATATATCCCTTAGCACATGTAAATTCCAAGACTCTGCCCCTCGGTAACTTCTGATGGGTCATCCCAAAAGAAGAAATGAGAGAGCTTCTCAGGCTGAGGAGAGGGCTGCGCCAGCTAGGAGAGGGCTGTGCCAGCTGGAAGAGCTTCCGAGGCTGATCTTTCCGCGGCCCGAGAGAGGGCGACCAGGCTTGAGACCGAATTCTTAGTAGCTTAAGAGAGGGCAGCCAGGGCAGAGGCTGAGCTTGTGAAGGACCTTGAGAGGGCTTCGCTCAGAGAGGCTGAGCTTCTGAAGACCCTTGAGAGGGCTCACTGAGCTTCTGAAGACCCTTGAGAGGGCTTCGCTCGGTGAGGTGAGCTTCTGAAGATCCTTGAGAGGGCTCACTGAGCTTCTGAAGACCCTTGAGAGGGCTTCGCTCGGTGAGGTGAGCTTCTGAAGACCCGCGAGAGGGCTTCGCTCAATAAGGCTGAGCTTGTGAAGGACCTTGAGAGGGCTTCGCTCAGAGAGGCTGAGCTTCTGAAGACCCTTGAGAGGGCTCACTGAGCTTCTGAAGACCCTTGAGAGGGCTTCGCTCGGTGAGGTGAGCTCTGAAGACCCTTGAGGAGGGCTCACTGAGCTTCTGAAGACCCTTGAGAGGGCTTCGCTCGGTGAGGTGAGCTTCTGAAGACCCGTGAGAGGGCTTCGCTCAATGAGGCTGAGCTTGTGAAGGACCCTTGAGAGGGCTTCGCTCAGAGAGGCTGAGCTTCTGAAGACCCTTGAGAGGGCTTCGCTCAGAGAGGCTGAGCTTCTGAAGACCCTTGAGAGGGCTCACTGAGCTTCTGAAGACCCTTGAGAGGGCTTCGCTCGGTGAGGTGAGCTTCTGAAGACCCGTGAGAGGGCTTCGCTCAATGAGGCTGAGCTTGTGAAGACCCTTGAGAGGGCTTCGCTCAGAGAGGCCGTTGTGGAGACAATGACTGGGGCGGTACATGAGAGAACTGCTTTCCCAGATATTGTCCTCTTAGGCTTCGTGCTGACTGAGGGGCTTGATGATTGTAATGGCAGCTCTTATATATGATGTCGATGGTGATGTGCTCCTCGACCCTGGGCGCCATGATGATGGGCGCCCAAGTGAGGTGCTCCTTTACCCTGGGCGCCATGGTGATGATGCCCGATGAGGTGCTTCTCGCCATGGAGCATGCCTCAGCCAAACTGATGATGTCTATGGTGATGCCGAGGACAACTTTGAGAGTGATTAGAGGGCAGGGGACTCTATTAACTTGTAGCACTGATAAAAATGATTTTATTAATCCATTGTTTAGTGCTACACAACATTAACAAAGTTGAAAAAAACCAAGCCCCCAAACCCTCACTACTTTGACTCTCTTATGGTATCACTGGTAATTCATTTTCAACAGTTCCGCGTTCCCTGGCAATGTGTTCAACCACTGCATCGCGAGGAGTGAATGCTTGTCTGTCTCTCTGCGAAGCAGGACCGCGTTGGTCTCTGACAGGTAGCCTCTCTGTCCTGCTTCGCTTGTTGCTTCTATCCTTCCTTTCCTCTCTGTCTCGCCCCTTCCCGTTGTCGACTGCTCTGGAGGACTCCCCTCGCCTAGCCCTTGTGGTATCTTCAGCATTTATATACTTCTGAACCTTTGTTAGTAGCTCTGGCATGCTTTTTGGCGGGCGTTTCATCACTGAGAAATGGAATCTCGATGAACGGAGACCTCCGAGGAAGGCTGTCATGGACACCTTGTCGTCAGGCTCTTCAATTTGAAGTACCTCCTCGTTAAAACGAGTGAGGTAACTCCTGAGGCTTTCATTTGTATCCTGCTTTATGCTGAGCAGGTGTGTGGCAGGCTTCTGGTGGCGGCGTCCTCCGATGAAATGTGACACAAAGGACTTGCTTAATTCCGCAAAGGTGGCGATGGAGGTAGGGGCGAGATTGGCAAACCACTGCCGGGCGGAACCCTTCAGTGTGGTTGGAAATGCCCTACACATAATCTCGTCAGGGATATTATGCAGCTGCATTTTGGTTTTGTACATCTCCAGGTGGTCCAATGGATCATTTCTTCCATCAAAGGTTTCCATGGACGGCATTTTGAACCTAGGAGGAAGGGGGTAGTTTACTACATCAGACTTGAACGGGGTGTTCGTTCGTCTGACGAGATAATCCACCGTCTCTGGGGCCTGCGCCCTCACTGCATCGAAGACATCTCCGATTTGATTCTGCATCTCCTTAAAATTTTCCTCCCATTGATTATAGGGTTCTATGGAAGGACCAGGGAGATTGCTTTCCTCCTCCACTGTATTATTTTCACTTTCCCCTTCTTGGAAGTGGGGGTCATCAGCCGGAGGTTCTGCAAACTGGGCTCCACCCTGAGGAGGAGGCGCCGTATAATAAGCATGACCTTGTGGACCAGCCAGGCTCGGGCCAGGTGGGGGGTCCAAAGGAGCTTCGGCAGAGGCATCCTGGGCGCGATGGAACTGAGTCATCAGGGGAACTCCTCGACCCTGGCGCCATAGGGATGGGCGCCCAGGTGATGGAGATTGGGCTGGGCGCCCATAGGAAGACCCCTTGCCTGGGCGCCCAGGGGATGGGCGCCCGGATGAGGTAGATTGGGCTGGGCGCCCATAGGAAGACCCCTCGCCTGGGCGCCCAGGGGATGGGCGCCCGGATGAGGTGCTCCGTTTCGCGGAGCGGTCGGGCCCCTCGAGCGCGTCGCCTCCTGCTGCTGGATCCCACCGAATGGTGCTCCTCCTTGCCCTGCGAGCATAAGTTGGAGGATTTGCTGGTTTTGAGTCACCAGCTGCTGCATGGTCTCCATCATCTGCTGTGGAGAGGGAGTAGGAGCGGGGGTAATCGGGACAGGATTACCCGGTGGAGGACCGTTCTCTCCCTGTCTGGGAGAGTTAGGCTGAGCGTTAGGGCCCGGACCCGTAGTTAGGCCAGGGTTATCCTCACGTCTTCCTGACCTCGTGCTGATCACCATGATTCTAACAAAGGGGTTTGAATTTTTTCGTTTCCCACAGACGGCGCCAAACTGATGATGCCAAAAACAGGGATTCGGACACCACCGGTCAGATAATTAATGCTATGCAATAAATGAAGAGAGATGAGAGATTTATAGTGGTTCGGTCAAGCGTGACCTACGTCCACTTCAAAAGGGTGATCTTTGATTAATGACGAGGGTTACAGATATGAGAAAGTAGAGAAAATCCGTCCCCCCTCAAGTGATGAGAGGGCTCTATTTATAACTCTTCCTCACCAGGTAGGGATGCGATCAGTTCAACGTCTCTTTGGAGCGTCAGACGTGTCCTTGAGGATCGAGCCAGGTGGAAGGCAGGTGAGATCCTCTCCGTGAGACTTGGTAAATGCAGGTGAAGGGAGGACTTCGTTGCGATGACTTGGAGATTGAGGTGACGAGGCTTCGTTTAACGAAACCCGGATCTCAACGGAGCTATTCCGGCCTGACCCAGATCCCAGACGGACCGGGTCACTTGGACCTGACTCGCTACCGCGATCCGGATTGGGCTTGACTCATCATTTTCTTTCCTAACTGTTAGTCTTGGGGGCCCCCATTTTAGGCCAAAATTTGGGGCCCCAGCCCACCGCCTGTGTGGGCTGTCCCCAGGGCCACCCCTGGAAGCGAGTAGTTTCAATAGGTGGGCTCCACTCTCCACTCAAAAAAACAATAAAAAGAAAAAAGAAAAAACAACCAAAAGAGAAATAAAAAAGAAAAACAACTATACTAGGACCCAAAGAACATCATATTCCTATCCCCTTTAAAGTTTTCTCCGCGCAATTAACTATGTGCAACGAATTTCATTGTCGACCCTATTAGAATAATGGAACTCCACGCCCTTGACAGAGGAGTTCAGTTAAGTCAAAGCCTTGGTAGAGAATACTAATATAGGAGGTGCCTGCCATATACATATATACTAGCAGGAACCAGCAGAAGCATGATAACAGAGTTTGGTGGACTGAAGAATGGCAAGTTGCAGCAAATCAAACAAGAGACAGTCATTTACTTCTGTACCTCGGTGTAACTTTCGCAGACTGGTGGGTAATAGTTCAAATTCAAATATGAGTTCTACTCAAATATTTTACCGAGTAAACCTAGTTACATGATAATAGAGTTTCCAATTACTTAAACATAATTAATATAAGGGAACTTTGGTTATTTTGCAGAGTACCCCCTCTATTTTGGTATTGTGTACTAAATCTAGCTGTAATTCTAATTAACATGCAAAATGAAAGGTTTCTGTTAGTATTAACGGCGTATGTCGTATAAATATAGTTTGGTGTATATTGGCGGCAAATTACTCGTCCAAAAAGATTTATTTACCTCTGGTGCATATTGGCTACAAATTACTTGCCCAAAAGGATTTATTTACCTCTGAACCTAGCCTATAAAAATGGTAATGGTACAAGAGCAGCTCTCAGTCTTGAGATTGAGCAATGTATCTGTACACAAATAGATCAAACAACAGTTCCAGTTACAAACAAGTTTGCATCCGACTTTTCTTCCATTTTCATATACAAATAAATAAAATAGCTAGAAGATGAGCCTAAACTAAATTGGTTTCACATTCACAATCAGAAGATCCTTTAAACTATCTCTGTCTTATGCTCATGGATTTGACAGACATGGTCGTACTTCCAGGCTTGTGACAATCATGTTTTCACAAATTTCCTGTTGGTCATTTATTTTAGTTTGTAATTGTTGTCAATCCTAGGGTGTTGGCATGGTGTTGGAAAGCAGTATGATGAAGGTTGCAAGCATTCAAAGTGAAACTGGGCAACTGCATGTCCAGGTCATGTCAGTTAAGCATATTGTTATGTTTATATCTTCACATCTAGCACCTGAATTAAAAAGTGGTCAACATGAATTTTGTGCATCAGTGAGAGGGCTTGATTTTTGGTTTTGGAATCAGGTCGATCCGACTTCAGCTTTTAAAGTTATGGCCCAAACAGTGGGACAACTCTGCCTCTCTCAGGTTGCTGCTTTTCTCAGACCAGTCAGCTTCGAGGTGATTTTACACTACCTTCCATTCAATCTGGGTTAAATCTCAAAGCATGAAAGTTGTAGCCCTCTGATAAATCTTTTATTTGGCTCAAGAATCATGTCGTTTCGAGCTCGGAAGAGGAAGTTATGAATTTTCTAGTGGAGACAAATTCTGCAGTTTTTCTGCACTGCGAGATTAATTCTTCTTCTTGGTACCTTGTTGTGGGTCCCATTATGTGTTGGGATGTAATCAGCAGATGGCCCATCAGTTTCATCTGATTCAAATGGTAGGTCAGTCCATGTGCATAAGTCTTCATTCAAATGCAAAAGTATTTTGCATTATAACAAAAGTCTTTTGCATAATGCAAAAGTCTTAATGGAAGAGCCTACAATTGTTGAGTGTGCACTTATTTTCAATTAGAAAAATGGGGTTTATTCATTTTTCTTCATAGAGTGCAAAAATCTTGTGCAAAAGTCATTCTATCAAGTCAAGGTTCAAATATTTAATTGATTCCTACATCTTGTTGGGATCAATTTTCTTCCCCTTGGTGTGCTTCTTTGAAACAAGCTCTTTGAAATCATCATCGATGCTACAACACAAGAATCCCATCAATTGAAGTAATCTTGATTCCATTCCAGAGAGAGTTGCAGAGAGGAACTACATGCTGAAAAACCCAAAGTCCCGGTGCAAGCAAGAGAGTTTCAAAATCTGAGATTCACTCTTGAGATCGTACGTGCCTATCACCATCTCTCACTCAGAGTCCTGATTAATATGTTCTTCAGTACATGATGATCTGTTCTTCATCTGTGGTATGGTCATTCTGCCCTCTACTTCATGTGGATTTATATTCCTACTTGTAGTCTTCCTCAGATTATGATTATGCAGACTAAGGGTGTGACTAGAAATTAGTGATTGTGATTGATAAGAGTTGCATGGCATATTTAATTGTGAACTAGTCTCGGTGAAATTATCTATGTGATTGATATTTTCTTGACACCTGTGTGTGTTGCTGGAATGTTATTGTAAGGCACCTGCGTGTGTCATAAATTTTTTTTAATCCTTGTAATCACTCAAGTGGGTGCTTGAGTGTAGGGGTTGATGCTCTTGTCCGTTGGTGCGGGCAAAGTTGTAAGGGGTTGGTGCTCCTAGCAGTTGGTGCTGCTAAAATAGTGGAAGTGCATTTTTGTGCACCGTGGATGTAGCCTGAGGGTGAACCACGTAAAAACTTCTGTGTCGTGATTGTGTGGTTGATTGTTTGCATATAAAATTTTTAGGCACACTGATTCACCCCCCCTCTCAGTGTCCGTGTGGGGTCAACAATTGGTATCAGAGCAAGGTCCCATTTACAAGCATAATCTGCTTTGGGTGATCTTGTTACAACCCACATGGCTTCAGGAGAAGGTTTCTCTTCTAATAAAGCGCCACTATTTGATGGGACAAATTACTCTTTTTGGAAAGTCAGGATGCAAACTTATCTTTCAGCATTGGGGTATGACATATGGGACTGTGTAAGAAAAGGCTACAAAGGAAAAGAAGATCCTACTGATGCGGCTGAGAAGAAATTACTTGAGAATGATTCAAAGGCAAGGAATGCTCTGATGTGTGGACTATCAGACAATGAACTTGTCAAGGTCATGACCTGTAGGACCTCAAAGGAGATATGGGATAAGCTGCAGAGTGTTCATGAGGGAGACAAGAAAATAAAAGAGGCAAAACTGCAAACTCACCGGGCTCAATTTGAGAGTTTGAAAATGACCGAAAGTGAGACCATTGACTCATATCTACTGAGAGTCAATGAAGTTGTGAACTCTATTAGAGGGCTTGGTGAAGTGCTAAAAGAAGAGTCTATTGTTAAGAAAATTTTGAGAACTCTTCCTGCCAGATATGATGCCAAAGCTTCTGCCATCGAAGAAGCCAAAGATCTAGATGTCTTCAGCATGGATGAACTGCATGGTTCACTGACAGCATATGAGATGAGAATAGGGAAGCCCAAATCTTCTGACAGGGAAGCTGCTTTCCGTGCAAAGAATAAGGCTAAGGAAGTGGTTAAGTCAGATAAAGATGATTCAGATGATTCAGATGAAGAACTAGCGGCTAACTTCGTTCGAAAATTGAAGAAGGGTCAAGGTAAATATAAAGGGAAGCTGCCTTTCAAGTGCTTTAACTGTGGAGATGTGGGTCATTTTGCTGCTAAGTGTCCTCATAAGGACAAAGAAGAAAATGACGATGATATACCTAAGAAAAAATTCTTCAAGAAAAACTATCGCTTTAAGAAAGGGAAGTCTAAAAGCCTAGTGTCAAAGAAAATGTCCAGTTCTTCAGATGATGATTCCGAAGACAGTGGGAATGAAGCAGCAGAGGCTCTTTTTATGGCCATACTTGATGAACAAGTTGAAGATAACAAGTCTGAAAAGGGAAAATCATCAAGTGATGATGAAGATGCTGAAATTAACTTGGAAGGAGAGTTGTTGGCTGCACTTGAGGAACTATCTTCTGAAAGGAAAAATCATAAGAAAACTTCAAAAAGGCTAGTTGATGCAGAGGAGATGGTTGTAACATTGAAATTGAAATTGGAGGAAAGCAAGAGGATACATGAAGATCTTGAGGCACATGTAGTTTTGAAGACTGAAGAAAATAGTAAGTTAGAGGAGGAGGTGACTGGTTTGAAAACACAGTTGGAGAAGTTCTCACAGAAGCTGAATGCTTATCAAGGGTCCTCCAAGTTGAATGAGATTCTCAGTGTTCAAAGGCCTCCTCATCTAAAATTTGGCCTTGGGTATGAGGGAGAGTCTTCTTTTAAACAAGTTAAAGAAGCGCCTCAGAAAACTGAACAGACAACTGTGAATGTAACTCCTCCAAAAGCAATACCACAAACTCAAAAACCTGAAAGGAAATTTGCTCCACCAAAGAAGATGCCAGAGCAGCAAAACTTCAGGCCTCCTATGCGGATACAATCTACAAACTTCAGGTCAATTTCTCACTTCCATGGTTACTGTTTCCAATGCAATACATATGGACATAAAATGATGACCTGCAAATTTAATTTGAGGCCTAGAAACTTTGTGAATAGGAACCCTTTTGATGCCCTTATGATGTATCCTGTAGAATATTTTATTTGTCATAATTTTGGGCATTTGGCTAGAAATTGTATGCATGCATATGCCCTTAATCGAAGACAGGTACAATTTCAAAACGCAAATGCTATTACACATCAACAGAGGGCTCCTAAGACTGCTGAGTTGACCAGTATTGAAACAGATAAGTCTGCTAAATCAGTTAAAAAGGTTTGGAAAAGAAAAGAACAAAAAGACAAGGATAACTCCTTGATAGTACAGACAGCCTTCAAAGCACAAGGAAAATTGACTTCATGGATTCTAGACAGTGGATGCTCTAGTCACATGACTGGTGACAAGAGTAAGTTCTCCAAGCTACAGCAGTATGATGGAGGATCAGTGAAATTCGGAAATAATGATGGAGCTAAGATTGTTGGGAAAGGTTTGGTCAGGATAATTGACGGCAAAATCAGATCCGAAGAAGTGTTGTTTGTTGATGGGTTGAAACACAACTTGTTGAGTGTCAGTCAGATATGTGATAGAGGACATGGTATTTTCTTCAACAAACATGGCTGTGAAATCTTAGACAACAATGGAAAGGTTGTGGCAGTTGGTATGAGGACTTCAGGCAACTTATATACTCTCTCTGAGACTACAGTGAATACATGCATGCTAGGGAGGGAAGATGAAAGTTGGTTGTGGCATAGGAGACTTGGGCACATAAGCTTCAAAAATTTGTCTAAAATATGCTCCAAGAAGGCAGTTCGGGACATACCTCACATTGGGAAAGCTCAAGACAGTGTCTGTGATGCATGTCAGAAAGGGAAGCTAACTAGATCTTCTTTCAAGTCAAAAGAGTACAACACAAGCAAGCCTTTAGAGCTGGTACACACGGACTTGTGTGGCCCGATGAGGACTCGGAGTTTGAGCGGAGACAAATACTTCATATTATTCATCGATGATCACTCTCGCATGACTTGGATTATGTTTCTGAAGAACAAGGATGAAGCATTTAATATGTTCAAGATCTTTAGAAAACAGGTCGAAAATCAGACTGGCAGGAGAATCAAGGTGTTGAGGTCAGACCGAGGAGGAGAGTTTACTTCAGATGAGTTTGAGGAGTACTGTCAAGAACATGGGATTCGTAGGCAATTTTCTGCAGCTCGCACACCTCAGCAAAATGGTGTGGTTGAGAGGAAGAACAGGACAGTACAAGAAATGGCCAGAACCATGTTGACAGAGAGCAAGCTTGCAGATGCATTTTGGAGAGAAGCAGTTCACACTGCTGTATACATTCAGAACAGATGTATGCTTAGAGCACACACTGACAAGACTCCCTATGAACTGTGGTTTGGCAAGAGAGCATCTGTGAAGTACTTCAAGGTATTCGGCAGTAAGTGCTTTATAAAAAGATTGGATCAAAATCTTGGGAAATTTGATGATCGTGCAGATGAAGGCATCTTCATAGGCTATTCTACTAGAAGCAAGGCCTACAGGTGCTACAATAAAAGGCTTCAGAAAATAGTCGAGAGTATAGATGTTAAGTTTGATGAAAATAAAAAAATTCCAAAGAATATTCAGGAGATTGAGTATCCAATGTATGAAAATCCTGATGATAACAATGAGATTGAAGACTTGCCTAGTCACAAAGAAGGAATGTCGGACGATAACTCAAAAGAGAAGAAAGAAAATGACAGATGGCATAATTATCATGGTATTAACGAAACTGATATCATTGGAGATCCACAGGTTGGAGTACAGACTAGGAGGATGAAAACCAGTTTATTCTCTCTCTTGTCCACAGTTGAACCCAAAACTGTTGCAGAAGCAAGTAAAGATGATAGTTGGGTCAAGGCAATGCATGAAGAGTTGGATCAGATTGAGAAAAACAAACTTGGGAGCTGGTACCTAGACCAAAAACCAAAAATGTCATTGGTACCAAGTGGATTTTCAGAAATAAGCACTACACCATAATAATAGATTAGTAACGGACATACAGCCGTTACAAAAAATATTAGTAACGGTTATTTACCGTTGACACAATTGCGTTACAAATGTAAAGTAACGGAAGTTAGTAACACTTAATAACCGTTAGAAATATTACTAACGGTTATCAAGTGTGACTGAAATTAATTTCAGCAACACATATACAATCGTTACAATTTATTAGTAACGGTTATTAATTTGTTCATAGTTTGATCCCAACGGATAAAACTGTTGGTAATTCCCACTTTTTGACGCATGTATTTATATATAACTCTTTGGTCAAACTATTTGTAACGATTGATATCTGTTGCTAAGTATTCAATTTGTAACGGTTTATATCCGTTACTAAGTATTTGTTATTTTTAAAAAAAAAATGGAATTTCCTGATCTATTTCTGACGAGCCACCTACAGTACTTCTGACTACATTGATACTCTCTCATCTGCATGTGTACCACAAATCCCACAATGTGAATATAATTATCCCACGCATAGAGTTAGGATGTGCATAAAAATATGGCAATAAAGTTATATAAAATCCATGGTAACTCTATCATACAATTAAAACGTGCACAAAGACACATACCTTAAGTGTTTCTCTAACGAAAACTACGAATGCACCCTTGAGAAGAGCAACTTGTAACCATTCGTTTTCCTTTGAAAGCACCTCCAAACCTTGAACCTCATCTTGACATAAAATTGTTATGCTACCTTTATCAGTATGAGGCCCAAGAGCAATGCCTGAATCATCATGCCCTTCGACTTTATATTTCATCACCTGAAAGAGATCCTGAATACTTTCAGCCAAAGAAACATACTTCCTTTCCACTCCATATGTCTCACATAGCATTCTTATATATAACGATCAACTCTAGTTCTCGCAACTTTATGTTTATAGATTGCAGAGTTTCACTAATTACACAATATAAAAAGGAAATAGCAAAAAAGATTAAACATGTTAATTGAACATAGCAATCCAAAATTGGCTACTAAGCACTAGATTGAAACACATGTAATGTCATGATTTGCAAATTGCAATCAAAGGAGAATGGGTTCTAAAATCTTAACTCGGATAAATGGAAATGAATGCTGACAAGGAGAAGATAAGCTGAAAAAGAACATCCAAGATGGGCACATCTTGCTAAGGGCATCAAAGTGCCACCTAAATTGTAAAGTAATTTATTGGATCAAGATTCCACATAAACTAAGAGAAACACAGCATGACAGTCACTGTTTACAGTCAAAATCAGAAAAAAGAACAAATAAGCTGAAGAACAAAAATTTCAGATTCACCTTTTCGATTAGTTTGCCTAAATCTTCTTTCTTTCATGTATCATACTTTGTTTGTTTATAATCAACTTAAAAAAAAAAAAAAAAACCATGGCTGACATCCATCCAATCTAAGACTTGCATCATGTTGTTGAAGAACAACCCCAGTAAATCACTAGAATCCCAAGAAAAATTATCAAAAGATGGGTTCAGTCCATCATACTTCAACACTGTTTAACATCATTATCATAAATCTAAAAATGAAACTTCTTTTGCCTAAATCATCCATCACTAATGATTTGAGGGTGAAAATGGCACAACATGAAAGAGATAACCATCAATTAGCCAAAGTATTATTACTGTTGTGAATTGGGTGCATCTAAACTCACCCAAGAGGTCACTTGATCACCTGTTGCAGGTCCACAAAGATGTTTCCCTATAGCCAGGTATGGGACTCCCCTCAATGACTCTATTGCATCCAAGTTCAAATCTTCTACTGCAGTGCAACAAAATCTCCATCATTATACTACAAAAGAGGTTGTAAGAAACAAAGTAGCATACATATTTACACCAGAAACAATGAATGAGAGTTAAATAAGAAAACTGAAACAAACTGTGATCACAAGAAGATTCAATGTTAACATTTGATCTAAAAAACATACTGTCAATTCTCAGACGCTCCAAAATCATCTGCTATTTTTGTCGCAGACTTCAATCAGCCTACACAATGGATGAACATAAGTAGTGCGACTTAAGAGATACATAAGTACATTAAAAGTTCAATTAAGGTATAACAATTTAGTGAAATATGTAGGATATATGTACATTGCCTCCAAAAATTGTTAACTTTTTAGCAATAATATGAAAATTTTTGCCTAATAACATTTTAGTGATGTAACAATATTTGGTGGATTAGTTATATCTATTAAATGTTAGCATGAATGAGTGCACAAACAATGTGAAATTTTTATTTTTGAAATCTAGAGCAAGCAGAATCCAATGATAAAATAAAAAAGTTTGTGTAGTGTTTATTTAGTCCACAACAGTAAGTGAGCATTGGGTCATTGTAGAAGATCTTCTGAGGGAGGGAGAATTGAGGAATTGGCCATGGGGACAAGTGAGCATTGGGTTTCGTGGAAAGCTTGAATTTGATTGATGCCGCTATGCCTTTGCTCTTGTTTATACATTCAGTGTGATGGCTAAAATATACATACGTATTTTTGTTGGTGTCGGTTGTTTTTTACATAGAATTGGACTTTATCTGATTCTTGTCTTTTGGATTATCAGTTTGTTTCATATAACTCTCTCTTTTCAATCTGAATTGGTTTCTCTCTGTGTTCCTATATAATCTCTAGAAATGAAATTCAAGTACTACCAAGAGAGACACAGAAAGGTTTCTATTAGAAGCCTAACTTGTTTAGGTTATGTATCAAGATCTTTGCTCATGTGCCTTCTTATTTAGATCATGTTCTTGTCAGTTCTTTAATTTAGATTGGCAGGCTATTACTGTCTTCTTGTTTTCATAAGCTTGTTCATTTAGAATGCTAGGCTTTCTAAATGCTGTACAAGGCCTCAAGGCCAGGGAAGTCTCTAAAAACAGAGCAAACAGGGCATGTTGCAGCAGATATTCTAGTTTCAGACGAGTAGAATCCATGAATTTGGTTGATGATTCGATAAATAAGCAGTGAAGCATGTGAGGAAAGAGAAGAATACTTTCCATATTTTCTCACTTCAATTGTTCCATATCCATATGCAGACAATGCAGTAGTAATAACTAAAGGGAAAATCTCAAAAGATCCTAAAGCTATTGTCAGTTTTTCAATAAAGGCCTCATGAATTGATTATTTAGAAAAGTTATAAGTTTTGGAAGTATTCTTTTAGAGAGATCCTTTTCAATGGTCAACCCACACTCCTACACTCCTACAGAAATAATAGAAGGTCAATCAAATTTATAAACAATATATCCCACACTCCTACAAGTAAAAGAAAAGAAATACTAGGTGCATGTTGCACCATCTTTTCTTCAACGCTTTTATTATCAGCCATCATTTATAAACACCATGAAATGAAATCCTCGTACTTTTCCAGGTAGTACATGCAAACCTCTCATCATCGGACTCATCCATGTCATCATCAGAATCTACAGATGTATTGATCACATCTGGTTTGAGTCGAGCAGAACGAAGCAATGGGGGCATCACAACACCCATAAAAATCACCAAAAAAACTCTCCCTCTGTCTCTCTCTCTCTTCTGTGTTATGGAATGAAGCTCATCTCTCAAAAATGACAAGTGCCTTTTAACACAAACTTTTGAGGACAGATGACCAAAAAAAATCTACAAACATAAATGCTCCATATCCAATGCTAACACAAAATGCAATCTCATACAACCGTTCGGACTTCTTTTCCTTCAAAGAGTTCATTATTCCTCTCTCAGCAAACTTTGCACAAAAAAGGAAAATAAAAGACCATCTTCTAAAGCAATGTAACTTTGTTTTTTATAAAGGTAACTTAAATTTCATTATAAGAAGCCATACAAGACAAGAAGAATATCTTGAACAACTAGAAGAACAAAAAATTTGAATATCCCTACCATACCTTGGCTCTTTGATTTTTGCAAGAAATATGACCACAAAGCAGCACCCAAGAAAAATTGACAAACATGCTATCCATGAATACTGTTCAATGTAGACGAATGAAAGAGTAAAATATAGTAGATGTTAATGTCATAATTTGAAATTTTATTCTATTGACAAATAAAGAAACACCTTTAACTTAACATACCTGATTTTCAATATCGGAAGCTGTTCTTGCACTAAATATATTGAACACAGCTAAGGCAATAGCATATAAGCTGAGATTGGCCACCTTCAGTAAGACAAAAAACATCCGAATAGTTACCACCTTCTTACTACTGTTACTAGTAGTAATAGTCCAGACTAAAGCACATCACACAACCTTTAAAAAAAGTCTTAAAACATCAAAACCACATAAAGACACATGAACAGTAATCACAACTTCCAACAAGGAATCATAACTTCTTTCTGATTATAGCTTTATGAGAAGGAAAAAATATACTTGAGACTTAAATGGTCGTATGAGAAGGAAAAAAATAACATCTTCACCCATCCTCATCTCCAATACACATCCCAAGAAATCACCCACTGCCCATTATGGGTCTTTAACAGAATTTTACATAAGTTATTTATTTGGAAGGCAAGAACTTGATCTAGAAAGAGTTATCATTTTGGGCTTCAGGTTTTGCTTGTTCGAACAAGATTTCTAAGGTAAAGTTTTTAAGCGGACATCTTTAAATAAATTGAGTCATGTCTCATTCTATTTCTGCATTTTTTTTTCTTTCTTTAAACTAAATAGACATCTTTCTATTTCTCACATCACAAATTTAAGTAACTTGTATCCGGCAACCTAGGGAGACATTTCATAACAAAGCCTGCGAATCTAAATCTGACCTGTGTGAACTTGTATCTTGGACAAAAACATTCATGTTATGGTTGCATACATACATGTCATATACCATGCATTGACAGAGAGGTTTTCTGAGTTCATTTTAGGCAGCAAGAGTCCCAAAAAAAAAAAAAAACAATCTTCAATACATTCGCTCCAGAAACAACTGCTGCTGATACTGAATTCCATAACTACCTTAACCCATCAGATAATAATTTCCTGCAGGAATTATAAGCCTTGAAACACCAGTATTAACAATAATACACATCAGTATTAACAAGAATATGAAATTGCTTACAGCCTGTTTGTTTGTATTGAATTGAATTCCCAGCTGAATTCCTATTGCCAGGAAGAACATTGTGCTTCCAGCAGAACCCATTCCACACTCCTGACAAAATCAGACCCACACACAATCTCTATCCATCGTCAACTGAAATACTCAATCCAGCAAATGAAAAAAATAAAAATAAATAACAAGGTTGAAAGGAGAAGAGTAAGGAGAAGAAGAAGAAAGGGATTTGAGTTACCTTGGTCACACACCAGCAGCACCAACAACATCACCGAAACAGCAACCTGGAAGGCACACAATTTTAATGAATTAGCATAAAAAGCTAGCAAATCAATATCAATGATTCTACCTTTAACAAAAAAAAGATTGACAAGAATACCGCCAATACCTTGATATATTGACATTACAAAGACTTCCAAGAGAACCCCTTCTTCCTCCTCCTTTCTTCGGGCTTGGAACCGGCAATGCAAATACTTTCTTAAGCTTGCATTGGCGGAGTTAAAAAGGGATGGTTTGAATAATCTCACAAGCCTGTAAAAACAAACAAGCATACTTATAAAAACAAACAACAATGATAAAAATTATACATATATGCCCAAAAGAATGTTAGATCACTTGTCCAAAATGTTCTGCAAGTTCGTTACAACTTCCAACTAGAACCATAAATCACATGTCCAAAAGACTAGCAAATTTCAGTAAGAAAACTAACCATACTTAACGCTTTTAGTCAGCCCATATGTTCTTAAACAAGGCCCAAAAAAATGCTAAACAACATGTCCAAAAAGATTAACCCTAATCAACCACTCTTAATCATACTTCAACCGTCCATTAGCCCAAATCAGCCACCCTCCAGCAAACAAAACCATGTAGAGTTGTATTTCCATCCTGAGGGACCATCATAGACTAGTGCATCACCTTTAAGCACTTCCTCAATATTGATCTTTGTCTCACCTTTAAGCACTCTTCTACCATGGCAAATGTCTTTGTGCATAGGATCAGTCACTACATATCCCTTGGCTACTTCATTCCCATCCCTGTCCAATAGGGTAACTCTATGCTTCTTAGACAATTCTACACGAGCACTTGTCACCTCAAAAGGAGAACGATGAGGTGAGGTTGAACCATCATGAGGTGTATTCACCACAGACTGCGGTGGGACATTTCCAATTGCAATGTGAGCCTGTATTAATGGGAAAACGCATATAAAGGTATAATACAAGTTTTAAGTGTGTAAAAATAAGAACACAAGCTTAAAGAGAGTTAATTAAGCATAGTTATATGTAATTAAAGAATTGAAGTTGCGTTACAAACTCACATTCAACAGTTAGTTAGATTGGCTAGGGAAGCTTTAACCTCAACTAACTCTTTCTCGACATCAGGACTAGATGATGCCAATGCTTTGTCGAGTAAGTATTCACCAATAGCAGCATGTTCAACATGTGCTGGCGAGATTTGAGAGCCAACAGCACGAGTATGACTTTTTGTGTCTTTCCAAATACTTCAGCTAGTACATCGCCTTTAAGATCTATGATCTCGCCAATATCATTCTCTCCCCTAATTCTTTCTTCAATAGCTCTCCTTTCTTTAACAGCCTTCACTTGTTCCTTCAATATATACTTAAAGATTCAGCACTAAAACAACAAGCACAACCTCAACAATATATACTCTAGGACTAAAAGCATTACAAATTATACTCTATGACTAAGACCTACTCAATACATTAAAATGTAACAAGTAAAAATACTTACATATGCAGCACGAGCACTCTCCAAAACAGATCCATCAGGATGCTCATGAGCTGTTAGCCAATCATCCTCTCGATTGACTTTGGCTTAGGGTTCTTTTGTTTCTACACAAAAGATTATCAAGTGTTACCACAATCCACTTCCATTAAAGAGAGTAAGATAGGATGGTACCTTATTGTAATGCATTTGGGCATATTTTTGCCGCCCAAGAGTATGACCAATAGTGTTCTTCTTCCTATTTGCTGCAATTCTTTGCATTCCTTTGTATGACTTCGGGTCGGAATTCACGGGTCACAAACTCGGCCCAAATAGTTGGATTCATACCTTCTGGACAAGTGGCAATAGCAGCTTCCTTGTTCAAAGCTTTCTTTATAAGCTCTTTCGGTAGTTACTTTTTGCTGTCCTAAATTTAGAAGAGAACTCCTTTTGAAGATTTTTGTAAGCCAAAGCCATAGGCACATCATATTCAAACTCACCCTATCAAGAATTATAGTAGTTTAGAAATTCATTTTGGTAAAGATTGTTATGGAAAAAGCCTCCAAAAATAGATTGTTACCGACAAAGCCTCCCACACTTCATCTTAAAGGTCGGCTTCACAAGCCTCCAATCTTTATAACTCAATGGGATGGTTGCTCGAATAAAATGCCCCAACCGTGTTGCCCATTTTCGCCGCATTAGGACCAACAGCAGTGCCTTTGGTGGACACTGAGACAAGCAACTTAGCCTTAACCGATGAAGGTGCACCAGATGATTGAGATGTTACCGGGGGTGTTTCTTGCCCTGGTGGGGTGTGATTCTTGACCTGATGGGAGTGGCCGCAAGGCACTAGGGCCTGGATATTGGCCACTTGATGCCATTAAATTGTCCTGCAAACAGTGGTAAATATTAGTAACTATTTAACTACGTACCTATTTAACTACTTCAAATCTGGAAATGGTCATGCCAAAACAATCAACAATAGTAAAATCATTCGGTCGATAATTATTTTTCGCACAATAACCGTTATTTACGAAAACATAAATTCAACTAAATCATAGAAAGTTAATCAGCTAAAACATAATCATCAATAAATTCAACTTAAAACAATGCTTCAAAAGTAAGCTATAAATCACCAAACAAATCAGATCTGAAATCATTAAACTAAATTGATAGAAAATCAATAAATAACATCAAAGCACATCGTTCAATGAAATTGGTTCATGATTAGATACAAATGCATCAATCGTACTCAAAACAAAAAAATAGATCGATATACAAGTTTACCTTAAGCAAATTGAGCCCTCAATCAGCAACGAAGCAGCAACAACAAGGCTTTTTTTTTAGACAAATTTATACCTTAAAAAACAAATACGAATAACCAAGTGTTAATGACAATCAAACCACCGCACTGGAAAGATTATTATTATTTTTTTATTAGTAAGCAAGGTTGTTTACGAGGTCCCCTACCCCTTTATTATAAATAAAGCTTGTATTACATTTCCACCAACTCAATTGCAAATACAGTCATTAGATAAAATGATTTCATGGCATCTATGTGTACTGTATCACTGTAGCATCCTACAGTAATTCATAATACCGTAAATCAAAAATTTGAAGCCCAAGCCCAACTCACGGAGTCCATATAGCAATTCAGACCCAAATCCTAACTAGTGTTAAATACTAAAATGCAGGTAATAAGAATCAATGAAACATTAGATAACAAAGGTTGAATAGGCCTCTGCATATAAACAAATATATCCCAACTAGGTTGACACCCCATAGCAATCATTCTTTGCAATCCCATGATCCCACCCTTCATCAAAGAAGCTATAAGAGCATTACGACACAAAGTTACACAATAATAGCATCAAATTTTATACAGAGTATTAAAAAGTTGAATTTCAATCTGCCCAATCAAAAAGCTGTAGAATTCTTTGACATCGATCAACAATATTCTGCTTTAGGTTCCTTTCCTCGTGTTCAAACCATAGATGAAGAAATCGTGCTATATCCATACTACAACCGCACTAGATCCACACGTTCCAATAAAATTCGTCTACTGGCTCGTGAACCATCACAGGCCTAAAATAGAGTTTGCTCTATGCAAAGTCTCTCATGATTAGTTTATTTAAAATGTTAACACAAAATTTAATGCTTTGCTCTGGAAAGAACTTGATTTTTATCTTTCTTCGGAAAATGTATAACTTGTCCGATCATTATTTTCTTTTAATCGATAAAAAGCAATACAATGATAACAATTCATTAGCTAGATGGATGTCAGAGCTCAGCCCTGCATAGTCCATACATTAAAAAAAAATCATCAATTTTATTTGCTCATGCAAAGCACTGCAGTCAACCAATTGGTCCAAACACCTCCATAGAAATTTACCTTGAGCTTCACTGCCCTTCGAACAAGCACAAAGGCGTGTATATTTAATATTTATCCATCACTTATTTCCACATTATCTGACTTTTTGAGAATACCAACCAATACTTGTCGACAGGAGTATAAAATTCATTTATAAATATAAAAGTGATGTTCAGAGTTGGCTACTTTATGTTTTTCCATTCAGATGGAGGTCTACAATGTGTGTTATACCCGATTGAAATGCATGCTATTTGAGGGTGGTTAGAACCCTTATTTCTAAATCTAGACTGCTCAACTGAATCACTCAAATCCATGTTACACCAAGCACTCTTCTATACTGATTGTAAACTTGTGGGAACATCTCTACTTCCTTTGAAAAAAACCTTTTGCAGTATGATATTTTTTTTAATGTGTACTTGATTTGATTGACCTTTTAATTTCATTGAAGCCTCTTTTAATGGTCTATAAGTTGAATCATTCATTATTAAGAGATTCCTGTATCATGGTTGGTGGACTGACCTTCCATGTGGTGTTCTTGTAAAAGTTTATATATACTACTAGTGCAGAATTATCCAGAATGGCTGGCTGTACTAGGGTATGTGAGGCCCACCTGAACCAACGTATGATCTACACTACCACTGATGACAACAGCCCTGCACCCTTGGCCTTAAGAACCCATCCCTCCACTCAAATCAGAAGCATCCATGAATAAAATGAATGTAGCAGATGGGTCAAAGTAAACAATTCCTCTCCAATCTCCATGACCATATGGATAAGAATAAAGAACGTTATCATCCTTACCACTAACATGTTGATATTTCAAAAAATCCCCAAATCAAGTCCTGTATAAACAGCAGTCCCGGCTATACTTCTATATCCTTACTCAACATCTCTTCAATATTCTTTCAACACAAATATTAACATAATTCCTAAGAATTCAATAAAGAGCTGTTTGGAGGATTTCCAGACAACAATGCCCACTATTATCTCTCAAGAATTCAAATTCCATATTCAAATGGTAAGAATTCATAAAACCAATCCTGTTAAATGTCACTTTTGGACAATAGGATTCTCATAAGATTCTAAGTTCCGTGCTGCTGCATTTTTCTTGAGCAATTGTGAAATCAAGTGGGGACAGCATTTGAGGAATTCAGAAAAAAAAAAACCCAACAGGAATTCTCAGAAATTCTTGCAAACCAAGAGCCCTATTAAGTCTTTTGGAAACTAGATGAGAAATTTGATGGAGACAATTCACCTTAATTACTCTGCCAAGAAGTAATTAGAAGTTTTGTGTAGCCGGCCCTGGCCCTGGCCCTGGCCCTGTGTGAAACAAGTATAGGGCCACAAATAAACCTCCAAAACTTCTAATTATCTGTGCCTTTCATGAATGATTGTGATACAAGGAGAGTCACTGTCACAAATGCAGGTCATTTTCTTGCATTCCTTCTTGTGGATAAGCATGCTCATAAGATATGATTATTTATTAAATTAACAATAATTCTTGTAAAGAAGAGAAGTTGCTATTTGGCTTTGTTGAGCAAGAGCAATGTTGGTCAGTTCCAGAGCTAATTTGTCCAGGTCAAACTTTTTACCCCAACAAAATAATAAAAAGGGCTCTTGAATGCCATTTGACAGATATACAAATGGCATTCAAGATAAAACAAATATGATTGATGTTAAATATTACAGATCTACAAATACAATAATAAATAAGATTTAGATTTCTAATAATAAACAAAAAAATAGATTTTTTTTCTAAACTATATTACCTGAGAAGCAGTGAAGAAGGAGGGAGAAGTGAAGGAGTCGGAAGCAGTGATGAACACGGCTGGAACATGGAAGAAGGAGAAGTTTTGGGATGGAGGCGGTTGGAGCAAGGAAGAAGGAGAAGTTTGGGGATTTAAGTTGTTTTCTTATTTTTTAGTTCGGGATTCACAGGATCTCTGGAAACACCGTTCTGGTGGAGCTTCTTGATTTTGGGAGAGGGCTATTTGATCTCAGGCCGGCTGGTCTTTGCGTTTCCTTCGACGACCATTTTGATTGTAGATGGGAGGAATGGGAGATTGGGTGTTGTTGACGAAAGAAGAGGAGAAGGACTGTTGGGTTTTGACGTTTTGACTTTTGAGAGAGAAAAACCCGCCCATATCGAGATGTTGGCGCCAACTTTTCGCGCCATTGTTTTTAGCATAACATGACGTCGATGGTTTTTAGGCTTCAGGTCATTGCAATTCAATGCATTTGGCAACAAGTCTGTACAAGAGTTTACTGTTTACATCAATGTTAGAGTGAAGTTGGGTCCACTTTATTCACAACATTTATTGTGATTTTTCCACTTTTTATTTTGATACCATTGTAACACATTCCTAATCGTCACAAAATATCCAAGAAATGTTACAAAATAATTCAATTATTTGCAAAGATACTTAGTGACGGTTATGAATATTGCTAACGGATAATAAATGTGACAAATTACCTAACGGAAATATTTGCGTTACTAATAAGAAATCTCAAATGTTGCAAAATCACCCAAATGGTGTAGTGAAGTTGAATGAGGAAGGACAAGTAGTGAGGAACAAAGCTAGACTTGTTTGTAAAGGCTATGCACAAGTTGAAGGGATAGATTTTGAAGAAACCTTTGCACCTGTGGCTCGGCTTGAGGCTATTCGTATGTTTCTAGCTTTGGCAGTATATAAGAGCTTCAAAGTCTACCAAATGGATGTCAAGTCTGCTTTTCTGAATGGCAACCTGGAAGAAGAAGTATATATAGAGCAACCGGATGGATTTCAGTTGGGAGACGACTCAAATATGGTATGTAAACTGAAAAAGGCTCTCTATGGCCTAAAACAAGCACCAAGGGCATGGTACTCTCGGTTGGATGCCTACCTACAGCAACTTGGGTACAAAAAGGGTGTTGTAGACAGCAACCTATACGTGAGGACAGAAGCTGGTACTCAGGTAGTTGTGGTAGTGTACGTGGATGACATCATCTTCGCGGGCAACAAAGATGAATTGTGTACAGAGTTTGCAGAGAAGATGAGGACTGAGTTTGAAATGTCCATGATTGGGGAGCTCTCATTCTTTCTTGGCCTCCAGGTTAACCAAATGAAGAACGGCATGTTTATCTCACAGGTAAAGTATGTCAAGGAGATGTTAAAGAAGTTTAACATGGAAGACTCAAAACCTGTCAGCACACCCATGACAACGAACTGCAAGTTGAGTAAAAATGATGAGTCAGTGACTGTTGATAACACCATGTATAGGTCCATGATTGGAAGTCTATTGTACCTGACAGCTACTAGGCCAGACATTTTACAAGCTGTGTGTATGGTTGCTAGATTTCAGGCAGATCCAAGGGAAACACATGTGACAGCAGTGAAGAGGATATTCCGGTACATCAAAGGCACATCAGAATATGGTTTATGGTATCCACGAGGAAAGGATTTCACATTAATAGCCTACTCAGATGCAGATTGGGCAGGATGTGTAGATGACAGGAAGAGCACTAGTGGAGGTGCATTCTACTTAGGTGACAAGTTGGTAGCCTGGCACAGCAAGAAACAAGATTCAGTTTCCTTGTCTACAGCAGAAGCTGAGTATATTGCTGCGACAACTTGCTGCACACAACTTCTTTGGATGCGACAGATGCTAAAGGATTTGGGAATTCAATTAGTTGAGGCCATTCCTATTTTGTGCGATAATACAAGCGCCATTAGCATCTCAAAGAATCCAGTTCAGCACAGCAGGACCAAACATATTGCCATCAGGTACCACTTCTTGAAGGACAAGGTGAATGATGGAGAGGTGAAGTTAGAGTATGTTCCGACTACAGAACAAGTTGCGGATATTTTCACAAAGCCTCTACCGAAAGAAGTCTTTGAATACCTCCGGATGAAATTGGGGGTTACTTCTTCTCCAAAGCATTAGGGAGAATTGGAGACAGGGGGAGTGCGGGCATATTGTTGGAGCACTTTTCCCTTCTGGACATCTCCCTTTGTTATTGTTGTCAAAGGGGGAGATATGTATGTTTTGCAGTTGGGCTGAGAAGGTTTGGTGACAGGGGGAGTCAAATGAAATTATATGTATGTTTTGCAGTTGGGCTGAGAAGGTTTGGTGACAGGGGGAGTCAAATGAAATTTATTTTTTTTCTCCAAGTCCGCAGGTGTTGACAACAATTCCAAAGGGGGAGATTGTTGGTCATTTATTTTAGTTTGTAATTGTTGTCAATCCTAGGGTGTTGGCATGGTGTTGGAAAGCAGTATGATGAAGGTTGCAAGCATTCAAAGTGAAACTGGGCAACTGCATGTCCAGGTCATGTCAGTTAAGCATATTGTTATGTTTATATCTTCACATCTAGCACCTGAATTAAAAAGTGGTCAACATGAATTTTGTGCATCAGTGAGAGGGCTTGATTTTTGGTTTTGGAATCAGGTCGATCCGACTTCAGGTTTTAAAGTTATGGCCCAAACAGTGGGACAACTCTGCCTCTCTCAGGTTGCTGCTTTTCTCAGACCAGTCAGCTTCGAGGTGATTTTACACTACCTTCCATTCAATCTGGGTTAAATCTCAAAGCATGAAAGTTGTAGCCCTCTGATAAATCTTTTATTTGGCTCAAGAATCATGTCGTTTCGAGCTCGGAAGAGGAAGTTATGAATTTTCTAGTGGAGACAAATTCTGCAGTTTTTCTGCACTGCGAGATTAATTCTTCTTCTTGGTACCCTTGTTGTGGGTCCCATTATGTGTTGGGATGTAATCAGCAGATGGCCCATCAGTTTCATCTGATTCAAATGGTAGGTCAGTCCATGTGCATAAGTCTTCATTCAAATGCAAAAGTATTTTGCATTATAACAAAAGTCTTTTGCATAATGCAAAAGTCTTAATGGAAGAGCCTACAATTGTTGAGTGTGCACTTATTTTCAATTAGAAAAATGGGGTTTATTCATTTTTCTTCATAGAGTGCAAAAATCTTGTGCAAAAGTCATTCTATCAAGTCAAGGTTCAAATATTTAATTGATTCCTACATCTTGTTGGGATCAATTTTCTTCCCCTTGGTGTGCTTCTTTGAAACAAGCTCTTTGAAATCATCATCGATGCTACAACACAAGAATCCCATCAATTGAAGTAATCTTGATTCCATTCCAGAGAGAGTTGCAGAGAGGAACTACATGCTGAAAAACCCAAAGTCCCGGTGCAAGCAAGAGAGTTTCAAAATCTGAGATTCACTCTTGAGATCGTACGTGCCTATCACCATCTCTCACTCAGAGTCCTGATTAATATGTTCTTCAGTACATGATGATCTGTTCTTCATCTGTGGTATGGTCATTCTGCCCTCTACTTCATGTGGATTTATATTCCTACTTGTAGTCTTCCTCAGATTATGATTATGCAGACTAAGGGTGTGACTAGAAATTAGTGATTGTGATTGATAAGAGTTGCATGGCATATTTAATTGTGAACTAGTCTCGGTGAAATTATCTATGTGATTGATATTTTCTTGACACCTGTGTGTGTTGCTGGAATGTTATTGTAAGGCACCTGCGTGTGTCATAAATTTTTTTTAATCCTTGTAATCACTCAAGTGGGTGCTTGAGTGTAGGGGTTGATGCTCTTGTCCGTTGGTGCGGGCAAAGTTGTAAGGGGTTGGTGCTCCTAGCAGTTGGTGCTGCTAAAATAGTGGAAGTGCATTTTTGTGCACCGTGGATGTAGCCTGAGGGTGAACCACGTAAAAACTTCTGTGTCGTGATTGTGTGGTTGATTGTTTGCATATAAAATTTTTAGGCACACTGATTCACCCCCTCTCTCGGTGTCCGTGTGGGGTCAACATTTCCATCAATAACACCAAGCATCCCTCGCACTTGATCTGCTATCTGATCAAGTTCACTTGACTTGCAAATGGAGTGTGATGATTGGTTTTCACAAATTTCGATTGATAACACCAAACATCCCTTATCATTCATATGTGCTCTTTAATCAAGTTCACTCATCTTGGATTGCAAAATTACAAACATCGCCAAGGCCGCTAGGCCTTCATCCCCAATTTGATTTGTCTTCCATCCATCAATGTGGAGCTTCCGAAGAAACTTGCATCGTTCAGCAATCGATGAGAGCCCAACATCGGCGCAGTCGGTAGTCTGCAGGAGGTGCAAAATCTCCAGATCTAAACAATTCGAGATCGCACTGAGGCTGTGGTCGGTAACCTACAGCTTCTCAAGATGGATCTCCGTCAGCCTCCCTACGTGATCCAACACCGCTTTAAGGAGCTTGTCCCAGTCGCTGGAGCAGTGGATGAGCTTCAAGGTCTTGAGGTTCTTCGATTTGATAAGGAGCGGTCCGAAGCACTGGCCGTTGTAGAGTTCCTTCAAGCAGATCCAACTGAGAGACACGGAGGCATTACTGGGGTCAATCGGCTGAGAGGCGGAGCCGTCAGCAAGGCCTTTGTGGCGCTTGACGGCGAGCTCCTCAAGGGCGGAGCATTCGTCGAGGACGGCGTTCAGGCCGATGGCTCCGAAGGCGCGGAAGCCGCATGAGAGCTTCTTAAGGCTCTTTGCATTCGCGGCGAAGGCGGCGACACTAACGTCTGTGATGTAGCGGCAGGAGCGGAGCTTGAGGCGGGTGAGTTTATGGCAGCGGAGGGAGATGAGGAGTTCGCTAGCCGAAGAAGAAGAACTCTAGCCACTAGCGAAAAATGGAGAAAATGAAAAAAAAAAAAATGCCAAGAGACATCTTATACATGGAGGGATAAATTCGTCAATTCTTATTTTCCGTCATGGCCATCTCTATTTGTACTGTGATTTAAAATACAAGTAGGTTTAGTACAAAATACTAAAGTAAAAGAGGTACTCTGCAAAATGACCAAAATGCAGGTAGGCATTCCATTATTTTTCCTTAATATAATAACAAACAAACATAAAGTTTCCTATATATCTTAATGATATTAACAAACATATAACACATCCTGAAGTCTTATAATAATACAAACATATAACACATTCCTGAAGTCTTATAATAATATTACTTATTACACATTCCTGAAGTCTTATAATAATACAAACATATAACACATTCCAGAAGTCTTATAATAATACAAACATATAACACATTCCTGAAGTAATTTAACTTATCCATCATCCCTGGCATCCCTAACAGACGTGAATCATATATGTATCAAGGGAAGAAAGCCATGTTGAAGAGCAGCATTCCATACTTTCTCAACATCAAGTATGGTGTCACCACACTCGTGTTCATCCCATCCTTCCAGTGCATGCACTATTCCGGCGACACGCTCTGCACTCATCATTCTCCTTGGAAGCCAGTTCTGTTGCACATATATAAGCAAATGCTTGTATTAATATATTTTTAATCAAGTGCAGGTAACTTGATTTGAGTGTAAATGAAGCTAACCTGATTTACGGGTAAATAAGGTTTTTTAATTTTTCATGAGAAATAGGAGTGCTCATGGGCAGCTAGTCCAGGCCTGACCCTGAACCAACCCTCTTAGGCCCGGTTTGGGCCTTAGGTTTTTGTAATTGGCTTAGGCCTGGATCTAAAATCTGGACCGGTTTAATGTTTGGGCCAGGCTTTGACAAGTGATGAAAGCCCAAAGCCCTACCCGCTCGGTGTGGCGTGGAGAGTTATTGCCAAACCTATTTCATTTAAGATCTCTGTGAATTTTGTAAGAGGTATTTGAATTTAAGATCTCCATTTCATTTTTTATTATAAGTATTAATCATGCATTAGTTGGGTTTGGGGCCAATTAACAAGTGGGCTTGCTTGGGCTGATATGTTTGAGGGAGGCCGGGCTTGGGCTATACACTTACAGCCCACGTTCTGCTTGTGTCGGATATGGACCAGTGTTTCTAAAGTAATTGGGTCAGGGATGGACATGCCTCGGCCTTGCACAATCTAGCTAGCCCATGAATACCCTTGATGAGAAGTGATAGTTGTAGTTCATCCAAGGTGAGGAATGGACCGTGATAGGATGATCAATGCTGAGATCCATTTGATGGAGGATGGGTGCATGATAATTAAGGTTGGACGCATTTGGGTTTGGTTTAGTGAAAAACAGAAACCCCAATATTTTGTGCTTTAATTTATAAAATCCTTATTTTTTTTATATATATTAGGCCAAAACTTAGAAACTGATTTTAAAATTTGCCCTTATTAATGTTGCCTAACTAACCTCACAGGCATGCATGTTCTCCAGATCCTTGGGAACTATCATAGCCGGAGTGGTGAAATAAGTGCAATCTTTACGTATCTTCTTCACAGGAAATTGTGTGAAAGGAATGAAACATGAGCCCTTTGGTGCCTTATTTTGCTCTTCTTCTATCAATCCATCTCCTACTATCCATACCTGCAAAACACAACATGTTCATTTCTTTAGCAATTAATGGATCATATAGAGTGTGTTGATAATTGCTGCTCCACTTCAGAAATGAAAAGGGACGGGGGAGAAAAAACTACCTCAGGAGTGTAACTGTTAGAATAGACAAGGCGACTTGCCAACTGAACCGGAACTTTTTGCTTCAGCCTTCCAAATTCCTCTTTGCAGACCATAATCACCTGTTGCATTCTACCCCTTGTCAGAAAAGACCGAATCCATGGTTGGGCCCAGCCCCTTTAGGCTTCGACATGATTTAATCATGGGTTTGACGTAAGCCAGTAAATACGCTGCACTCTTATATGGGTTAGCCCCTCGTTTCACCCGCTTTAATTTGTCCTTCACCCAGTTGATCTCAGGCCTTTAGCTAGACCCTGGATTGAGACTTTTGCTTGAGGTTGGGCTCTAAGAATATCTGCTTGAAGGCCAGACTAGATGCCTAATCTAGCCTGACAATATAGCACAAATGGTAAAACACATGATGGTTAATGGGCCTAAATCTGGACTTGGGGCCATTAGCTTTCATCTAAGTTCAAGTACTGAAAGCAACAGCTGTATCATGAGCTCGGCTTCGACAAGCTTTAGCCCAGGCTTGACCGGTTTATGGGCAACACCAAAAAAGCCCATTGTTACCAAATTCTACCTGAGTCCGCCAAGTCTTGATTAAGTTAAACCAATTATGCCCAAAATTCATTAAAGATCCAAGTGTACATCTCAGTCCCCGATTATTGGCATGTACTATTGGCCCAACCACATTTACAACTCAATTTCTCTTTTTATTCTGACGTTGTATTGGGTCTTGATCATGGGACCTTTCCGAAAGGTGAGCTTAGACTTTAAACGGATATTTAAAAAATGTAGGATCTCAGTTTTGGAATACTTTGACTTTCATATTTTCATATGAATGATACAAAGATGTATATCACTATTATAGAGTAAATTATGTCTAGTGTTAAAGCAGGAATGTGTGATATGAGTGAGCAGGGGCGGAACCGGGATATAAAGATTGGGGGAGCCATTGTTTAAAAAAAATTTCTTGGGGGGAGCATTGCTAAAAATCTCTTAAAATCTTAATTTATCTGATGGTTTTTTTTTTTTTTTTTTTTTTTTTTTTTTTTTTTTTTGCAATTTAGGGGGGCCATGGCCCCTTCCTGCCCCCCTCTAGTTCTGCCCTCATAAGCGAGTTGAATCAAACCGGCCTGATGCAGGTTAAATCATGTTGTAGTTCAGTCAGGTCTTGATCACCGGCACTCTTTTCACTGCATCCAATGAGCCCAAAGTTTATGTGTAAACTGAGTTAACCACTCTCAGTTTACAAGACCCAAAGTCCCGAACAGGGCCCTTAGCTGCTGTGCAAATCATGTGGCTGGTATTTACTGTTCAATCCATGCCTAACCAGAAAAGATCATGAAAAACAATGCAGTTATAAGCTTAATTCTTTCATTTAAGCTTGGATGAAGTGTGACCATGCTATACCTGGATATCTCTCTGGCACAAGCCTATGGCAATCGCATAGGCTCTCTTTGAAAGATTTCCCCTTAGAAGAACTTGTTTAGTTCCTTGCGGAATGCTATTAAGAACAATGGCAGTTGCTAATGAACTTCCATCGACAATTCTAATCTTGAGTTTGAGGTCCTCCAGAAGAAAAAGCTCGCCATTCCTATTGAGCGCCTCCCCCTGGAATTAGAGATTGAAGTTCTAACTTCCATTAATACAAACGTGAACCTTCCACTCTCAATAGATGGTCAGTAAAATAACAAACAAATGAACTATTATTTATGAGGAAGAGTACATAACTTTATCCTTTTGTTATTGCTTACTTAGAGTGTTAATTTACTCTATAGTTGTGGTATTTTCAATTTTTTATACTGATCATTAAGGTTTCATCGGCGTAATTCCTACTAGCAAGAACCCGTGTTGAGCATGAGACTGCCCATACAATTCAAATCAAATATTCATGCAATTGAAGAATAAGTATTGACTTGAGTGGTGGTACCCCGCCCGGCCCTCTCAAATCTCGGTCCGAGCGGGCCACGGCCCGTCACGGGCAGGGCCGTGCTCGGCGTGCTTTTTTAATTTTTTTTTCTGATTTTTTTTTTCATGCGTCTATGTCAAAGGCCGTGTAGGCAAAGGCCCTTGAATTGGACAAGTTCTATTCTAGTGTTAGAATTGAAGTCCTGAATAGACAAACGCCAACCTGTCTAAAATCTGGGTGCGTAGCAACTCAGTTTTAGATCATCGAGAGCGCTAGATATCCTGGGAGGCTGGGAATAACATTGGTAAATATGATCTCATAAAGTAGGGCCATTGACATAGATACATGGACCCTGAATTGGTGGGCTCATTTGTTTTGTGCCCTTTGAAAAGTGGATAAGTGTTCGAGATAGAGTATTCATGTGTCGACATCGCGATGTTGGGCCCAACAAGCAACAGATGAATAGTTCATATCACGTGTCAACAGATGAAAGTATTGGTCATATCATGTGCTTTTTTTTATTTCATTTATAAAAAATTGTTAAATTAATTTTATTCTGCTTTAGGGAAAACATCGTTCACCCCACAATAAAGTAGAGACGTCATCGGTCTTCCTGTTTGCAATTATTTGAAGCATAAGGACCGCAAATGATTCTTCCTCACAAAGAAGGTGCTTTTAGACAAATCCATTAAATATCTGGTTTGTAGGCCCCGTCCCGGCCCGTAATAGCCAAGCCCATTAAATATCTAGTTTGTAGGATGTCTACTGGTACGTTACTCAACTTAACTGTGAAAATTTAAATTAGAAAAGAGGAAGTGCCTGCGGGCCGACCGTTGTGGACAGGTCAGCCCATCGCGTGCTGTGCCGAAACAGACCAGCCATGCCACATCCCTTGGCCCAGCACGGCTGTGCCTTGGGCTGTTGCCAATAAATATTTTGAAAGAAAACAAAATGAAAATATACAAGATGAAGAAAATATATGACTGTACCTATTTTCACAATTGAGAGAGATAGAGTAAAGGGCAACTAGGAGAACCGAGGTAAAAAAATGAAAAAAATATGATGAAATGGGAATCTTTTTGACTTTTTGTATAAGAAAGGGAGATTTTTTATTTTTTAGTGGAGAAAGTATATTGCTTTTTTGAAAAATTCAGAAAAAATTTTAAAATTGTATACTTTTGATATGACTCCTTGCCATTTTTTGTCTGAATTTACTTTACTTTACTTTAACTAATTAATTGCTATACACAAGAGCAGACAGGAATAGAAATATCTTGCCAACTCTTTTATATTTTATCACCTAACTAGCATGATAATAAACAAAAAGGTAACTAGATAACCTAAAATAAATGACAAAAAGGAATGCTAAGATACGGACTTGCCTGATTCAACAAACCTAAGCTAATCACCTTGACCCCTCCTTCTTCTGCCTTTTGAATGGCTTTCCCTATCAAGTTATTGATAGAAGCTCTTTGCCATGATAAGAAATACTGTAAATGCGATCCATCAAATTAATCTATTATAGTAACCATCTGTATTGTAAAGACAAGTCAAAAGCAAAATCATTCTTTAGAGGATGGTGTCTCCTTACTTGGAAACTGTATCTTGGAATTGCCCATGTCTGCATTTTGAGTTTATCCAACTTATTTCTCTCAACAGTAAACGTCGAACCATAGATCCATGTTATGAACATGGAACCCCAAGTCAATGGGAACAGCATCCATAAATACCATTTGGAGGTGTAAGGTTTAGATGCCACACCGGCAAATCCTTGCCGTAGATGGTAGATGGAATGTAAGGTAGTGAGATGGGTGAGGTGAACAACATGTGGCCTCTCATTCTTACCTCTGAGCATGGTTTGGTACAAAGTATCAGAGGACGGGTCCATTGTACCGTACATGTAATCGTAAATTGGCATGAACAGGGAGTAGTTTGTCCGGAATTTTGTGTGGTGAAGAGAATGGAACCTGATAGGGCACAATTGCTACAATGTCAATATCATGTGATGGAAGTAAGAGAAACATAGCTAAAAAGATATTTAACTTATTAAAAGGTAACCGTCCTATGGGTCACTTCTCGTTTCGTAAAGCAGTGCAAAAAGAAAATGTTGATTATGGAATTACTGAAAATATAATTGCAAACACGATTTGATTGTGAAATTAAAACTCATAAACTCAATTGGGATAAGGCCGTGATGATGGTGATGATAAAGGGAGCATACTTCGAAATAATTACAAATATGAAAAAATAACTTTTACTTTTCTCATTCGATGGATTTGGATATGGAGAGTACTCCGTCACTCAACCGAAGATTTATGTGCATTTCGGCGATTGGTTACGTTATGCGGATCTCTTCGTATCTGTCTAACTATGTGAATGGAAAGCACCCAGGCTCCCAATCGCGGAAGCCAAGAAACCCACATCCACTTATTGTAACGCCCCAACCTATACACATGTATGATATTGTCCGCTTTGGCCCACTGGCCTCACGGTTTTATTTCTGATGGGCCTCAACCCATCAAAAGGCCTCTTGCTAAGTAAGGGTGTAAGCTACATTCCACCCCCCTTAAGGTTGCACGTCCCTGTGCAGTAGCCTGCCAGCCCCTGTAGCCTGCCAGCCCTCTTGGCCCGCCCACATGGAAGCCCGCCCACTTGCACCAGACCAGGGCAGGGGACCCACACTCGAACTAGTCGAGAGTCGGCTCTGATACCATTTGTAACGCACCAACCTATACACATGCATGATATTGTCCGCTTTGGCCGACTGGACTCACGATTTTATTTTTGATGGGCCTCAACCCATCAAAAGGCCTCATGCTAAGTAAGGGTGTAAGCTCTACATATAATCCCAATCACTTTCCACTCTATAGTCGATGTGGGACTCCGGGGCGTCACACTTATCATATTGAGAGTCTTATTTGTGGAGACAGATCAAGTCTTATATTAAGTAAGATTGTATTATTTGACATATGCCTTACTAGATCTGACGTGAAACCCGTGGCATGCTGGCCACACGATTTCCGACATCACTTAGGTCCCTTCAAGGAAACCTATTTGGCAGTCCCTGGCTGCTAGACTGGTCAAGGACATGAGTATGAGTGTGAGTGTGAGTGTGAGTGAGAGTGTCAGAGTGTGTGTATGTGTGTGGGTTCGAGTCCCCATGTAGCAAAAATAATTTTAAATACATTTGAAAACCCTATTTTTCAGGATGTGTCTTTTGAGAAAAAGATTTCAAACCTTCATCTCGTGGGATTAAAGAACTGCAGTAATAAATAACTTATCTCTATAGAAATCAATCAAGTTAGAGTAATAAGAAACTTATGCGGCCAATTTACTTATGGTTGAGTGGTTTTAGTACCATACTTTCTCATATACATGCCCAGAGAGTCGTCAAATTTAAAGGTTCAGGAGAAAAAAAAAAAAAAAAAACACTTACGTTGGGGTGTACATGATGTACTTGAGAAATGGAAACATGGTGAAAAGCCACTTGGGACCTAGCTCAAAGTTGCAGTGTCCCCAGTTGTTCATGAAATCTATGTAAGTTACATAGCCAAGAACCATTATAACTGAACCCATTCCAGTAAAAGCCATGGTAAGCGTTAGTGGTATTGAGAAAAGCACGATATAGACAACCATTTCTGCGAATGGATGAATCACAGCTGCAAAGAAAACCAAATAATTACTATGCCTTGGTAGCTGTGAACAGCTATTACCTGTAGGTGTGTTTGCACATCAATAGTATTTCATTGTTTGGTGCATGACATAAATTTCTCTTATATAGAAAAAAAAATTTAAACAATTTTTTTCAGAGTAAATTTTGATTTTTTTAAAGGGTTAGAAATGCATAATTCCTCACTAAAGAAATCCATATGGCACGAAATTTGTAATTTTTGTATTTTTGCCCCAGCTTTTGCTGAGATTTACCTTGGACAGGAAGAGCTGGAAAATGTCATCTTAAAATCAGGTTCTTAGATCGCAGGACCCACCATGTGAGGGTCAATCTTACTGTTCTACGACCACGTGAGAATCTTAGAAATTTCTTGCATTTTCTCGAGGGGAAGATGATAGAGAGAGGGACAAAACATGTAAATTATATATAATCATATTAAAACATGAACACCGTTAAAAAAAAATACTAATACATAGACAATTTTTCCTGCGCATTTACCTCATATGGAGCAGTCCGTGTGAGGTTGCACATGGGGCTCCCTTGGGCACTGATCTAAATAAACAATCAAACCCACTCCCCCTATTGACACACTGGATGCATTAGGTTTGTATCAATCAGAATGGACGGGACGATGAATTGAGGATTGTAATTTTTATATAAAGGCACTAAAATTGTGGGACGCGAATCAAGGGTTAGAGAAATGGGATTGATCTCAAATTTGATATTTGTGCCCAAATGGATCTCTCCATTCCCTATGGCCCCATCATCAATTGAGCCCAGTGAGTTACCTTGCATATATGGAAGCTCCATGCAAGGTAAATGTACAGGAACAGGGCCCTAACATACACACACATATATATATATATATGAGGAGTATTCATATCTATCTATCTCTCACTATAGGGTGACAGACAATTCCCTTCTTGCGAAGTTTCAAGTACATATGGAGTATTCCTATGTACTTTAAAAGTCACTTTTGTACTTGAAACTTCCCAAAAAGGGGAGCGTCCCTCACCATAGTATGGTGAGGGACGCTCCCCTTTTTAGAAAATTTCAAGTACATAGAGAGTATTCTTATCTACGTGAAAAGTAACTTTTGTACTTGAAACTTCCTACAAAGTGATCCACGAGTACGTAGAGAATATTTTTATGAGAATATTTTCCATATATTTATATAAGTTTATCTAAGTCATCCACGAGCTTGTAACTGAATGAACTCAGAGCCTCAGACTCATACTAGAACATTATAGAGTGCAATTGAATTTAAACTGGATCATAGTAATTGAAACTAAAGTAGGCTACCTGTTTAATAGTCTTCAGAAGAGGACCACAAATATTGGATAACTCGTACCTTTTGGATCTAACGGATCCAAGTGATCAACTAAAAGCGGGTAGCTAGAGAAAACATGAGATGGTTCCTTACATGTAATGGGTTCTGTGGCAATAGAGGAGTGGTGATGAGAGTGGTAGCGAGCGTAGAGAAAGTGGTGGTGCAGTGCTCTGTGGAACCAATAATAGAGAAATTCCACTGGACCGATGTGAAGGAGCACAGTCAAAACTACACCATCAGTCCTCCACAGAGGGATGTTCTTTGCACCATCCACAAACTTGTTGATCATGTACAGGGCAATGCCACTCAAGATAACCTGGTCATCCCTGCCATCCATTTCTCATGTATGGGTCAATGCATCTACCAGAGGAGAGAGAGAGAGAGAGAGAGAGAGAGAGAGAGAGGAGAGAGAGAGAGAGAGAGAGAGAGAGAGAGAGAGAGAGAGGCTAACCAGTTCCTTTCCCTATCCACCTGTTCAAAGTCAATGCTTTTACTCACTATCAAGTGTTTTGTTCTAGCAGTTTGAAAACGAGAAAAGCTTATCCAAATCTGGGTGTGAAGCAATCTCCAAAGAAGAATTGGAAACGTGAGCACGTAAAACATATCTTTCTCTCCATCTGCCATGAGCGTATACAAGCTATGTGCCACCCAAGGGGCCAAAATAACATACTATAACCAAATCACACAAGAGCGAGAAGAAGTTAGTGACCACCATGGTAAATAATAATCTTATGATACAAATGCCCGCATGATCACAAGAAAATGATATACAGATAAAGACAACTGCATTACTACAAGGCAAATGAGAATAGAATACCTTGAAGTTTCCAAGCCTTTTCCATGGCCATTCAGTGAAGAGGCCAGGTTTAGAAGCCATGTTTCTTTGCTATTTGTCTTTGCTCTCCCTCTATATATAGTCTTCTCTCTGACGTCCTTACGTGGCAAACTCTCACTCTGTCTTTCTTGATTTCGACAAGGAAAGGACGATATCAACTCTCACATGGTTCCTACAGCTAAATTAATTACTAAGTAAAACAAGAGTCTTGTGCTTCCTTCCTTTTATTTTATTCTGAGTGGCGATTCTCATTGGAAGGTCCAAGAGTGGACCTTCCTCCCCGCTCCTTGCAAATGTGTGTAGCTATATTACTTCGTACGTGTGAGTTTTGTCTCCTCCTGCTTGTGAGTTTGCATAACCTCGCAAATAAGTCTCACAGGTCCGAGCCCTTGATGCATAAAGTTTCCATCACCTCGCGGATAAGTGGCACAGGTCCGAGCCCATTAGCTGGGATAAAAAATAGGAGTCTTGCACAAGTACTCTGAATCTAATGAAGAGAAGTGGGAGCACGTCTTCCACAAGTACTCTGAATCTACATTCTACACGTTCTGCACTATTCCATAACTCTAGTCTAAAAGAGCCGTACAGTAGCTCCATATCATGATGTGATCCATTCATTGATGGGGCCGCACTCGAATAATTCGACCCATATTATCCGGGGTATCATTGAACCCCATTGCCTCAATTTTTTTTTACCGGAACCGAAACGATAGATTAAATTTGTTACGAACAGACGAAAACGTCCCAACAAACATGCAGAGATTTACGTGGTTTGATAGATAATATATAAAGTGCTAAGTCCATGGATAGGATAAGAAGTGATTTTTCACTAAGTTTTTTTTCTTCTTTTTTCAATAAAAGGGTCAAAAAATCAAACACGAACACAATCCATTTATTTAACAGGTTACATACGATACGATCCGTTTTAATAATTTTGTCCATTATGAATTATATCAATTAATACATATTTTGCAAATAAAAGGAGAGTGAAGGAGTTAGAAAATTATCTTTTATATGTGGATTTTAGAGTTTTACTTCAAACTAACCAAAATGCCCCGAATGCATTTTATAATTTATATCATTTGTCATTTATGTCATTTATCATTTGGCGGGTTCTATCGGGTCGTTAATGGGTTACCGATTTTATTCGTTAACGACCCGCTAATTTAACGGGTACGACCCATTAATAATACGAATCCATTAGGGGTGTTTGGCACTTTACTTTGTTAAAGTGAAGTGAAGTGAATCCAGACCAAAAAATACAATGGGTCATATCAAATCCATTTTTTCCACAAAACAAGTAAAAAAAAAACAAATACTTTTTTCACTAAAAGACAAAAAAATTCCACTTTTCTATACAAAAAGTCAAAAAGATTCCATACCAAACAACTAAAAACAAAACACTATCATAACACCTTATATTTTATTCTCTATTGATTTGATGCTTCACCTCACCATACTTTAATTCACCACACATCCACATCCAAACAAGAAGAGATTATCCGAATCCATTAATATCATATGAGTTTATATCATACTAATGAATTATTGTGTGACATTTTTACAATGCTAGTAGAGAGTCATGACAGAAAAAAAAAAAAAAAAAAAGAACTTAAAGAAAATTTGTTTTGATATAAAAAATGTAGCTCTTCTGATGAGGCAAGAGGAAACTTCTTGGCCACGAATTCCCGGAATCCATCACCGCAACCAACCTCATGTAATGGTGCACAAAGAGCCACGGTGGCCCACTTCTTTCCCCGACAACCGCTCCACCGGCCTACCTTAGCCTGTAAATAGAGGAGTGAACGTGATGCCCGACAAGTGCGTGTGCGAGTGCTTTGTGCATTAAGTGCAGTGGTCGTGAGAGGTTTATAGGTGTCGTGCTAGTGACACGTGCTGTACAATGCATTGTTATATGTGAGCAGTGTCTTGAGCGTATGGGTGTAACTAGAGCTGTGCAATCGCGTCGTTTTAATGAATCTAAGTTGTGATTAACGAAGTCGTATTAGAATCTCCACAACCGGTATACGGGCCATTAAAAAATAGGTCTAAAATTCAAACTTGAACTAGACACGCTTATTTAATGGGTTAGACACGTCGTATTAAATAATTAGATTAATTTTGGATCATATCTGTTAACACGCACTCTTTTGCTGATGAAAGATTAGTGAAGGAGATAGAAAATGATTTTTTATACGTAGGTTTTAGGATTTCATTCCAACCTTTTCAAATTTACTAAAAGACCCATTCTGCATTTTGTAATTGATGTCGTTTATTATTTGATGGGTTTTATCAGATTGTTAATGGATTATTAATTTTATTTATTAATGACCTACTTATTTAATGTGTTAATGAGTCCGACCTATTAACAACACGAATTCGTTAGGAGGTCGGATATCTGAATTTGAATGGGTTCGTGTCATGCTAACAGAATATCTAGCATTTTGACAGCCACAGGTGTAACATGTGCATTATTAAGTGAATTATATTGGTTGAAATAAAGTTGTATTGTACAAAGTATAGTGGTGTGTTGTCTTTAGACCTGGTCCCCGCTAGGGGCCTTTCTACATACCTTTTGAATTAATAATGTGTTTCCTCTAATTTACTTAACATGTAATGTTATGTAAGAAGATTATAACAATGTATGTGCAATTGGGCATTGTCTCTGCCGTTACACAGAAAATGTTATATTTCTCCGAAATAATATCAGGAAACATGTGTCTTGTATTTACACCATAAAAATGCATGACCATTTTTCTTAAGACATTCTTATGCAAGAAATCGTGTTCTTAAACATAATTGGTGTAAAAAGTTTAAGAATTTCTCATACATATAGAGGGGGCATTAATTTTTAGCCGTCCGCTTTGGCTAATGAGATTTCAATCCAATCTTATCAGATAGTTTTAAAAGGTATCATATATGGTTAAGATCAGGTCAAACACATATACACTTAGGATCAAGATTGTCATGTTTTTGATGTGGGACTTATGCACCACTGCATATCCAGTTTGGTACGTTTGACACTTTATTAGTTAGGTTTTTTAGGACTCAATAGAATGGATGCTAGTCTAATTAATCAAATTTATGCAGTGGATGTAACAAATCACACAATATAGAACTAGCAAATAAATCTACCACGCAATCACCACAAGAAAGCATACACATATTTAACGTGGAAACCCTTTTACAGGGAGAAAAACCACGATCTAGAAATCAAGATGATCAATCTTCTATAAGAGGGTAGAAGCAGTAAAACCTTATAGAGCAGCCCTTCAAAACGATCTCTCAATGACTCTAAAGAAACAAGTAAATCTCTCTTAGGGTATTTTAACCTCAGATCAAGAGAAAGAATTAACTTCTCGTGTAGACATTGGGTTTAGAGAATCACCCAATAAATAGCCCCAATTCCGTGCATAAGACTTCTAATCATAATCCATTCAGAATAGCAAACATTTTCCAACTCTATCAAAGTGTTCGGATCTGGTCGGATTGGGCGTCTGCGCCATTCTCGCTGTAGCGAGACATCATTCTGCCAAATATTGACATGACAACATCCGTCACATTTTTTTATTCTTACGACAATATTAGTCAAAGTCAAGTGAAGTCTCAAATTTTCAGACAAGGTGTCACATCTTTTTTTTCCACTAAAAAAATAAAAAAGCTCGACTTTTCCATACTAAAAGTAAAAAAAAATTTATACCAAATAATTAAAAAAAATACCATCATAATCCTGTTATATATATATTTTTGATTTGATGCTTTAATACACTATATTTTACATATAAAATTAGGAAACGGGCCCAAAATTTTTTTGGCTCTCTCTTTTGGACCCAACGTCTTTCTACACGGCATAACGTGACAGGAACAAACCCGTTGCGTGAATGAGCAGCGTACCTGTGAATGTGACTTATGTGCCTCCCTTATCTTATCTGGATACTATTTAATATTTAGCATCTTGGAGCACACAACCGCCTAAAATATGCATTCTCCCTATTATTATACTACAGCCAATTGCTAACTTCATTATGGTAGTTGTACAAGCTTTGAAGGACGAGGATAGCAACTAGAGCCGGTATGGATAATTGATCGAAGATGCTAGAATTATCTTAAGATGTATGCAATTATTGCAAGTGGGACATGTTAAGTGTGACACAAATAGAGTGTCACATGTGCTAGCAAAGGAGGTTTGTTCATCAACCTATTGGAAAAAATATGGATGGATTGTTTTTCAGATTTCATTCGAAATCATATACTTGCTGAAGCTGTTGATGTGATTGACATTAGTGAAATCACTAAGTTTTTACCTAAAAAAAGAAAAACTCATTATGGTAGAGAAAAAGTGAAAAACCCACTTCAACTCATATGGCAGTGGGTCCCTCCATAAAGCCAATATCAAGTGCTTCTCTGCTGACCTCTCCCTCCAAAGAGAAGCGAAGAGAAAATGGTATTGAACACTACCATTGTTGCCTCATTCTACGTCTCCAAGCACTTTTCTTCCAGGTTTTTCATGGAAAATGTAATGCGACTCAAACTCGTCTGAGTCTTTATCATCTCTTATTCTCCTCCTGCATCATTTGTTTAATTTCTCCCATGGCTTTCATTACGGCACCTCCTCTTCCATCACCTTTCACCTCATATAAGGGATTCAGATCGGGCGGTTTTGGTATGCCTAGACTGGCCTCGCTTACACCAGTACGAAGGTCACCGAGCTGATTGAGCCACACTTCCTTTGTGGATAGGATGTAGTTGTCTTCTCCCCCTGGAGGACTCCAAAACCCTTTGAGAGCATCTTTTCAGTGTTTATAGACCTTTGCAGCATAGTAGCCTGATTGGCAATTAATTTCATTCTTGGGTTTACTTTATTCATTTTTAGACTCACTCGACCTGCAATTTGAGTTCGATTTTCTAACTCATAACTCCAATTTGAATATTTTCATATATATATATATTACTAAAACTTTATAGGAAAATATTCAAGTGCATCCATCCCTCACCGTTTTCGGTGAGGGACACCCCCTTTGAAAAGTGTAAGTACAAAAAGAGGAGTGTCAAGTACATAGGACTTCCCTTTTTGTACTTAAGACTTTCCAAAAGGGGGTGTTCCCCACTAAAAATGGTGACGGATGGATGCACTTGAATACTTCCCAACTTTATATACTTTAATAAATATATAAATAATAATATTTCATAAAAATAGATACAAATGAACATATGAAGACCATCACTATCATCATCGTCAAAGCCTTATCTCAACTATGTTGTGTCAGTTTTTTGAGTTAAGATAAAATATATGCTTTCCACTAACAAGCATGATGAAAGTTTTTAATTTGATAAAAGAAGGTCCCATCATCACTTTGATTAATATAAAACAGGCACATTTTTTTAATTTCTATCTAATTAACCTTATGGCAGGCCCTAGTTTGTTCAATGTAGAATTTTTGAAATCCTATAGAAGAGAACAATCCTTTTCATGAATTTAGTTTTCTAATTGGTGGGCTACACTATGGGCCCACAAACTCTTATATATCTTACTTTTAATACTCTTGGAGCACGTTTGTGTAGCTGGTTTTCCGCGGAAAAAGCGAGGTTCGTGTAAATAAGATTTCGTGCTACTATATATGTATTTTATTTTATGTTTTTTTTTTATCAAAAAGTTACTCTGAAAAGTCTCGCTAAAATTCCAAATATTTTATTTCGGAAGCCAAACCGTAATGAGGACCAAAACGAAGTTGACAACTATGGCGGGAGCATTGCTTGGGGGTCCCACGTTCTACAACCATTGGACTACAAGTAAAATTGTAGCAGTTGTATAAAAAATTGAACCACTGATTCCGTTCCCACCATAGCTAGAGAGTGTGAGTTTGAGTCCACTACGTAGAAAAAAGACCACTGCATCACCAACACAGTCATGATTTGGTGGTGTTGGCTTGACAGTATGATACACATTGCCAGAGATCAATATTTGAATCTTTAAGTTTAAAAGTATCACTTTGACCTATATTCCAACTTAGCAAAAAAAAAAAAAAAATGAAAAAAATCAGAGTATGCTCTAGAGCGGAAGAGGTTGTGATCACTTCTCGGATATTATTGAAAGTATAAAGACTTACAGATGTTCGTTCTATTGTTATTTGTCTAGTTTTTGGTTATAAAGAAATTAACAGAATAGAAAATAACATTTTGCCAAAAAAAGAAGAAGAAAAGAATGGAATATAACCAGTTACATCATAGGATAGGAGAGAGTGATCGAGAGAGCAGTAGAGAGAGATATCTTTCTAGGGATGTAAATGGATACCCGATTCTCCGATTATCCGAAGGTTCCGTGTGAGGCCCCACCCCTTGTGGGCCCTCAATTTGGATTTAAATACTATATTATAGCCTAAGTATACTATTTATACTAATTATGAGGTTTAGTTAAGGGTAGAAAGGTATTTTCCTTGGTTTTGGTTTTAGTGAGTTTGGTCTAGTTGTGTAGTTAGTAGAGTCAATAGGGTGTTTTTTGCAATTTCTAGAGTTAGTTTGTTTGTTAGAGGCCCTAGTTTAGAATTAGTAATTACTATAGGGGGTGTCCACTAGAGAATTTTTTAGATTCTCACCTAAAGACCAAACTACCATCGGCCCTAACCCTAATCCTATACAACTAAAAAGGGCATTTTAGTCCCCAACCTAAAGCCCCAACCAATATAAGAAAACCCTTCCCATTGCCATACGCTAGCTACTGTTCTTCTCTCTCATTTCCCTCTCTTTTCTCTCTTCCTTCCCCATTTTCCCTCCAACGATCTCTCAATTCCCTCCAATTCTCCCTCTCTTCTCCCCTCTCAACTCTAAGAAGAAGAAGAAGACGAACTGCTACTGCGGCAACTTATATTAGGACTTCTTTCTTTCCATCTCGGTCATCGCTTTCCCTTCACTACAAGAAAAACTGTTTGTAGCGGCGGCCGACGGCCGCCGGTAAAAGCGATATATACCGCCGGTAAAAGTAATAGCGACGGTTTGACTGACCGCCGGTGGGTGTCGGTACATGTCCGGACGGTAAAGGTTTGGGCGGCGTCCACCGGCCGCCGCTATTGTTATTTATTGCGGCGGTCATGACCGCCGGTAAAAGAAATCCGTCGCGTGGTTGGACGGCGAAGAAAACTTATAGCGGCGCCCACTAGCCGCCGATAATAATAAAAATGGCCGCCGCTGAAAAATTTTTAGCGACGGCCGTTTGAGCGCCGTTAAAAGCAGGATTTATATATGACAATATATTTTTAGCGTCGGTCATGTGGCCGCCGCTATAAGCCATATTTTTTAAAAAATACTTCTTTTAGCGGCGGTCATGTGGCCGCCGCTAAAAGCATTTTTTTTTTAAACAAATATAACCCCACATTAATCACAAAAATACTTGCCAATAATTTACAAAGATCCATCTTTGCATATTCTTCACACATCTAACAAATTAATCTATAGAAGTACATCGATAACAGTAAATATATAAAACTCAACAAATAAATAGTATTTATTCAATATCAATAAACATCCCATGCTCCCATGCTAATACTTACAGATGATCCTTACAATTGATCTACAAAGGTAAATGTACAATTCAGATAGGATTAGTAAGTAGGAACCAAAATAGATCACATGATCAGAAGAACTAACACATCACATGAACAGAATCAAAATTGAAAGAGGGAAAAAAAAAGCATGTCATCTACATAAAGACCTATTAAAAAAATAGGCTCTTGGCTTCATGTTCCTCCTCCAAGGTTCTCTTATAAGGAGCCGAATGTTGTATGGCCGTCTTTGACACACCCATGCCTAAGCCAAGTACACGTCCTTTGACATCACGTCCAAAGACCTATTAAAAAAAATACCATAATGCTACAGCATTAGTATCATAATCACGGACAAGTTGATTCCATCACATAGGATCCAGAACCTAGATCCATCAGTTCTTTAGCCCTAGACTCAAACCTAGCCCATCAAATCCAAACTTAAACCAAAAACCACTATTCTTTGGCCAGCCCAACCTGAACCATTTACAGACTTAAATCTCCTGTTGCCACCAATTTGTTCCTACCAGTTATGCAACTAAAACCATTAGATTGTGTAACATTCACATCAAAACTTACCCCATTAGATCTAAACCTGTACAAAACCCAGAATTTTCTGTGCCAGGTCTAGTCTGATCTCAAGTCTGACCTGACCCGTTTACATACCTAATTCGGTTTGTATTGCTACCAATCTGTTGCTGCAAGTAGGAGTTATGTAATTAAAACCACTAGATTGATAAAATGTTCACAACCAAAACTTACCATTAAAGGGCACGTTCCCTCTTTGAATAGTGAAAGCGCCTTTGTGCGATCATGCTGAGCCTTGTCACCATGCACGGAAACAACCTTAAACCCCTATGAAGACAAGCAAAAAAAAACCATCTCTTACATCATACAGCTATACTGGAGGAGGAACTTTGACTTTGAGTTCAATAGAATCTAATGATGCAGAATCCGCATGTGAAGATTGGATAAATGTTATAAAATGCAACTTATAAAACTCAAAATATTTATCACTAACTCCGAAAGTTAATGAAAAAATATGTGACAGGAGTGAATGGGTAAAAGAAATACCTCTTTTGAAGCATTGTTTCAACCCAAGCTGCTTCCTTCTTGTACAAAACAAAAACCAATACCCTGTTCCTGTTTAAAAACATCATCAGAAGTCAAGCTATGCTCAAAAAGAAAAGGAAAGGAAGAGGGACAGATTATTAAGAAAACATTGTTCTCAGGTTTTCTTTTGTATCCTGAATTGAATGGCCAAAATAATCCTCTTTTTAGTCAACAGAAGCTTGCTCATTCGAAATTTCCACACTCAATGATTATAGGATCACTGCCATCAAGTATTAAAGCAAAAACATCAAGGTTCTTATGGTCCTTTAAGAAACCAAAGCATTTCTGTCTTAACAAAGGCCATGAAGAAAACGATGAAGCTCTGTGAATTTCCCACCAAGATTGAATATAACCCAAGTGGATTTGGGATGTTATGTAAATTTAAAGTTCCATCAAAATGGGTGGACACAGATTTTATACAAAAGGCAAAAGTATCGGATACAACACAATGCAATACATTGCCTATTTTGAAGTATCCAGGTATCATAGGTTACAAGTGGACTATACATGACTACCTCTGTGACTTGTGGTATCTTTCTAGCAAGGTGATCAAGCGTTCATTGCGAGATCGGTCATCCAGGACCTACGGATAAGAAAAAATCATACTTAAACAACCAACAACAATAATATGATACCATCAGCTAGTAATGTAGTCACAGTCTGATCATTTAAAACAGATCATACCTCTACTATCTGCATAACATCATGATTTGCAGCTAAATCCTCTGAACCAACTACAACCTGGAAAGAAGCAGATTCAACATAACATGGATAGGCAAGTAAGAAAGGCTACAAAATATACAAACAAGGCACACCTTAACAGGATTTGGATCCATGAACTCTTGAGCTAACTGATGAACAGAAAGAGGTCATGTTGCACTAAACATCACCATCTGGCGGGCTGCCCAAAAAAAAAAAAGAGAAGATTAAAAAAATGCAAGTGGCCCATGCAATAGCAAAATAGCAACAGGGAGGAATAAAAATAAACCAAAATGACATTCTTCTTGGAAGATTTTCAGTTATTCAAATATCCATGTTGAAAAAATGTTTTAATATCCTTCAATAAAAGCAAGTTATAAGGCTAACTAATTTAGTCGATTACATGCAGTTTCAAACACAGTAAACAAAGGCTACAAAATGGGTTTTTCATTTTCCCCAATACAATTAATGATGGAATATGAACATAACTCATCTAACAAACTTTTTATCTTGATTGGTAACATGACTCAAGCCCGCAACACCATGGTTGAAACATTATTTTTTTTTTTTTTTTTGAATGGTTGCAACAATGAGCACCTTCCCACTATGCAGCAAGTCCTCGTCCTTCTAGTAACATTCCTTTGCCAAACATATGCCATTTCACGCTTACAAAGAAACTGATTTCAAAGTAGATAAATTGTTCTCTAGCTTTTAGGCCCCAACTCAGTGGATTCAAGAAAACTAAAATAGAATTAAATTAACACCGAAAAAAATTTCGAGATTAAATGCACTTACCACAAAAGACACATCCTTCAAGCAGCAAACACCCATTTCAATCAGATCTTTCAAACGACCAGGAGTACCAATAACAATGTCCTGACACGCACATGAAAAAATGCAAGATGAGATGGCAAACATTACGACTACTTTTTATAACTAGACCCGGAATCCATTTTGGCAAAAAGGCCAATCACAGATAGCAGGCATCCATTAAAATTTTCCCTGAGCAATGTGAAAACTAATGATCCAAAGACCAGCAACTAAGGGAAGCAAACATAAGAAGAGTGAATGCAAATGAAGAGAGACTGCATTTGGTCTCAATTCAACTGCCGAACAATATGGATCCTTTTTTTCTTTTCTTTTCTTTTTTGCCTTGAGCATATGGATAATCTATGTTTACTGGATTAATACGTCAATAATCTCCCAAATAACTGCCCCATAAGGCAATAATACATAGTTAAGCACAACTTGGCAGAAAACATTAAGCCCATTGTAATTGAATATATTGATGAAATCATTGAGATGCTAGATTCTGTAATTAAAGTATGACTAATTGTTGGGGGAAAAGGATTGTATGCTACACAAAAATAAATGAGATAAAAAAATAAATAAATAAACAAAATCTTACAACTCCAGATTTCAAAGAAGCAATTTGTGGTCCTTTGGAAGTTCCTCCATACAGGCAAACAGATTTTAAACCACATGGTTTCCCGGCATCACACAAAACATCTGCAATCTACACCAAAATGGATAGTCAAGCTACAACAACATTAATCAAGAAAAACTTATTCAAATGAGTAAAATACAAAGCCAGAAACTCTTTGCAGCAGAAATACAAAATTATCTGAACATCATGAGGTTTCAAGATGATTCAAGAGGCTTCATTATTCTGACATTGATGAACTTCAAGGCATACAACAAATATGTAGGACTCTCACAGTGAATAAAAATAATTACAAGAAATATATTTAGGTACAGCAATATAACAATCAAACCAAGGATGCTTAGTGGAATACTAAAGAGAATAAATTATGAAACTCAGCGTCCCAGAGCATGAAGTTTTGAGCAAAATCCTACTCTTTCATGTCAAAGATGCAGACATGACAGACATGGATTCATGGATCCAGCCATGAACGGGGTTCATAGAGCTAAAATTACAATAACCAGACAATAATAGCAATTTTAATCAGTGTTATGCAGATGGGCTATGAAAAGCAAAAAATGCAGTGGTTCACATTCAGTGAGAAGGGTCCAGCTAAAAGCTCGGATGGTCATCAAGGAAGCTTTTGGTTTCTGTCCAATCAAAGGTGAATCCCATAAGAACAATGGTTTGAATCATCATACATGTACCAAACAGTGCACAAAGTTTTAGGAACAAAAATCTCAAGCCATTGGATCTCATCCCTAAAACTCTTACAGCTGCCGAGTAATAGTCTGTAGCTTCAACAAGCCTATGCACTGTTTTGTGAAAAAAATAATGTTAAATAAAGAATTATCTAACTTTAAAGCCGTCATTAAGAACTGAGGGTAAAAAAGGAGATTATGAACTATTTCATGGTCCACACTCGAAAGTTAACCGGTCAAATGGTGGGTGCCAAGGTATGAGCACAATTGATGACCAAAAGAGCAGCAACAGTGATTGAAATGATTGTGAATGACAATGAATACATAAATACCTGTAACTACTGCAGATGATCTTCAAAAGTAAAAGGTACACAAATGTTTGCATTATAAATCCTGAACATACAGTCAGATAACAAGGAAATCTTGAGAACAATGCAGCATTCCCTGCAGGTTCCCAATGTCTAGCATGTTAAGTTGCATGAGTACAAATACGTGTTGGAATCCAATATAGGTACAGGTGGCCAATTTGGCAAATTTCAAAACATCATATTTGTGGATTCGGCATTTTATTTAACCAATGAGATCATGGGCCCCAATGATTACACCACCAGCCCCCAACCCAAAAAAAAAAAACAGAGAGAAGACAACAACCACCTTTAGATGTAACTCCATGTCCATGTATAGGTATCATCGTTATCCAACTGGCCCGGTGATGTATAAGAACATGCATCTGATTTCACCACTGGATCTTTAATCCCTCAGAATCCACATCAGTGATAATAAGATTAAAATGATTTGCAGGAACCCCTAATCCATAAATAAAACTTTCCACCCCGGTACACCCATCATTAACATACAACAAGGTGGACCTCACAAGAATTCTCACACAATGAGTCATAAGAAATTTGCAGATGAAAATCACTCCCTATAAATGTAAATAAATGCTTGTTTTAAATAAAAAGAATATGTAAAATTATGAGGTTTCACATGCCCATTTGATGTTTTGAGTATTAAGAGTGCTGGCTGATGGCAATAAGAAAGGCTATTAAATTGAACCTCCCCCATCTCATTGTTGAAGGGGTGTCCTATTTGATGTTTTGAGTATTAAGAGTGCTGGCTGATGGCAATAAGAAAGGCTATTAAATTGAACCTCCCCCATCTCATTGTTGAAGGGGTGTCCTATGCACTTGAATTGGGCAAAAGGCAACTTAAACACTTCATGGAGGCTAGCAGATGCAGTTTACAAAATCAGCAATTTTTAGATAAGCACTCACCTCTCCTTTATCGATGTCCTTGAAGGTGCTAACAAAAAAGCAAATATACAGTCCTAGGAAAGCATCTAAAGAAATCCTTTGGTGGTCAGGAAGCCAAAACAGGGTCTGCAGATTTTGGCTGCTGTTCATTCCTTGCCCCTTACTTCGCAGCTGGCTGTTTGCAGCCATTTGCTCACAAGCACTGAATTTAATGTGAATAGTTGAGGCTGGCAATCTTTCGTGTTGGGTTGCTGCCTTTGTTGTTCTCTTGTGAATAAATCACATTGTATCCCTCATGCTCGCATATATTCATTATACTTCTAATGAAATCTTTTGTCACCAGAGGAAAAATTTATCACCCAGTTTTCTTTTAAAGTAAAAGATATTATCTACATAGAAGCTCTAAATCAAATGCTTAACCTTGATCACTAGTAGAATTCATAAACCCAAGTAGCATTAAATTTTAAATTCACAAAATAAGGCAGCATTCAAACAGAACAAAGCAGTGAACTAACTTGTTGAGCTAATTCTCGAGTGGGAGATAGCACAAGACAAAGAGGAACTGCTCTCCTCGAATTTATGGCTCAAAATGGTTGTGGAGATTGAAGAACAAGATGAGGTTTGGAGGAAGCTTAAGGATGGAGAAGAAAAGAGTATTGAGTTATGAGAGTGAAGTGGGATTGAAGGGATGGTGGAAAGGTTAGGTGCTAGCTGGAAGTAGGAATCATGTGAAAGTAAGATGGAAAGGAATTATGGGGTAGCTGTGTTTTGCTTTTAGTGATGGCAGGGTGTCTTTTGGTTTTTGTGTGCGGGGGAAAGGGAAAGGAGAGAAATAGAATAAGATTCATAGGACATTGAGAGAATTGTTGAGTGGTGGAACTGTGGAAGCATATGAGGAGCATTTTTGGTGGTGGGTCAATGTGGAGACAGGATCCGAGGGCCTGAAAGTGACTGGCACATGCTTGTGCTCCACACCACTAACATATCGACAGAGAGATAGAGAAGAGTCCAGAATTTACCATTAATGCTCAGAAAGAACAGAGTGAATCAGGCTGAAAAAGATTACTCTATTCACAGTAGAAAACCTAATTATACAGATGCATGCCCTAGCTCTAAGAATCACATTTCTTCAGCAAAAAGATAATTTCATCCCATACAAAGCAATTCCTCATGCATGTGACATCAAAACCCATGGAACCACAACCACATCTAACATTCTCCACTTCCCACCCAAAACCCCCATCATTCAATCAGGTCAAACCCATTCCTAAAAATTCCTAAAACACAACAAATGAATTCACATCCACTGAAAAGGGGGATCGAATCAACTGACCAATATCTGACCGCCTTGCACCGGGAGCACCTCGTGGTGGTCGGGCAATAACAGACAGCGCACTGCTGTCGGGCGGCGGCTGAGACGGCGACCGAGCCGTATTCCGCGGCGGCCTCGAGCTCAGCCCTGGCGGCCTCCTCGGAGGCGAGAATCAGCAGACGCATGATCTCCTCCTTCCTGGCGGCCGCAATCTTCCATTTACGACGGACCACGAAGCCCGAGATGGTCGCGAGGAGGACGAACAAGAGAGTGACTAGATCCCTGATATGGAAGGGCATTTATCCAACAGAGATGTGTGAAACCCTTTGATTGGGAAAGTTGAGATTTCGGTCATGACGAAAGAAAGAGGCTTAGATTTGTTGATTGTCCAGGATTTCAAAGCATGATTACAACAGCAGCAAAAAAAAAAATAGCAGCAACTATTTTTCTAAAGGAAAGAAGAAGAAGAAGAAGAAAAGACTCGTTCTTAACCCTAAGTCCTTTCTCATGGAAAAAGAAAAAAATAAACTCAACAAATTAAAAAAAAAAAAGGAATGGAGGGGTTCTGCTGCTGCTTCTTCTCTCCTTTCTCATATCTACTTCCTATTGAGTTCTAAAAACATCTCAGCCGTGTTCTAAAAACGGAACCCACCATGGAAAAAAAAGGAAAAAAAAGTTCTAAAAACATCAAACCTGGTGACAGAGTGAGAGAGTGGACTGGGCCAGGCACAACTCCACCTTCACTCTTGTACTCTGATTCCTCTTCTTCCTCTGTTCAGCTTCTCTCTCTCGAAACCACCAACCAACTCAACGAACCCCAAAAAAAAAACCACCGGATCCGCCATTGAAATAGCCTTCAAAAGAGCTTCAAACAATCAGATCTCAGCCGATTGCAGGGTCAGTGCATGTACAGGGAGATGATTGCAGGGTCTGGACGATGATGCGCAGGGGATGGGGATGCATCAGCGATCGACAGAGTGAGAGAGTGAGAGAGATGGAGGGGTGCATGCGCAGGGAGTGAGAGAGTGAGAGAGATGGAGGGGCGCATGCGCAGGGAGTGAGAGAGTTGAGCGAGAGAGGGTTCCGGAGAGACGAGCGAGAGAGGGTTCCAGTGGGGAGAGATTTAGAGTGAGATACCGTGAAGGAGAGATAAATTAGAGCGGGATGATTACATTTTTACCGTCAGTTGCAACTTATGGCCGCCGCTACAAATAATTTGTAGCGACATCCAACACTTCACTGTCGGTAAAAACCAAAATTTTTCCCGCGAATCACTGGCGCCCTTAGATTAATGTTTTTAGCGACGGACATCGCAAAGGCCGCCGGTAAAAGTATCTTAGAAATTGTGTTCCAGCGATGGTCAGATTGGCTCCCGCTATAAGTATATTATAGCGACTAATTTTATTGGCCGCCGCTATAAGTTCGCCGCTAAAAATGTATTTTCTTGTAGTGCTTCTTCACATCAAGTAAGTACCCACTTCTAGTTCTGTTTCATTAGAAAATTCTCTTTCTCTTTCTAGATCCCTTTCATTATAGCAATTCTTTGGTGGAAATGGATATAGCAGTAGAGATCTCTTCTAGATCTGGGTTCTGGGCTAGTTCTGTATTTGAGAAAACCCTACAGTTAAGATTTTCCTTTTTACCGGGTTGGATCTCTGTTTTCTTTCTCTTCCTTCTGCAATAGATCAAGGCCAGTGCAATATGCTTATTTAACATAGAATGGATGTTTACTATTTTTTATTCTCTGTAATTCTATTTAGATGATGTTAGAACTGTTAGATTCACCTTTGAGCATGTTTTCATAGATGATTGGCCATTGATGGATGAGTTGATCTCACTTAGAAGATCAATGGCCCATGCTTTGGATGGTTGGGTGTATATTGGAGTGCTTTTCTTATTTCTGGATGTTTCTGTGGAGTTTGGATGAGATTGGTTGAGTTCTGGTTGAAGAAGAAGAAAATCGAAATTCTGGAGTTGCAGAGCGTCTCTGTGCCTTGCTGGCCGAGATGAGCTATCTGAGCCCTATTGGCCGAGCTCAGCACTGGCCGAGCTCAGCGATGGCCAAGCTCCGCGAAGGTAGAGCTCAGCACTGGCTGAGCTCAGTGCACTGACCGAGCTCAGTGTTGCAAAGCTCAGTGCACTGGCCGAGCTCAGTGTTGCAGAGCTCAGTGCACTGGTCGAGCTCAGCAATGGCCGAGCTCAGCACTGGCCAAGCTCAGTGTTGCAGAGCTCAGTGCACTGGCCGAGCTCAGTGTTGGTCAAGCTCAGTGTTGCAGAGCTCAGTGTACAGGCCGAGCTCAGAGTTGCAGAGCTCAATGCACTGGCCGAACTCAATGTTGCAGAGCTCAATATTCAGGCCGAGCTTAGTGTCCTAGCCGAGCTCAGTGTTTGGCCGAGATCGGTGTTTTAGCCGAGCTCAGTACTTAACCGAGCTCAGTGCTTGACCGAACTCAGTGCTTGACTGAGCTCAGAGCCAGAAGACCGAGATCAGGTGACCGAGAACAGAATTCCCAGGGAAAGAAGCTGAAACCTGGGACACCCCTTAGCCAGAATTTGCAGTGTGCGCGGTTGACTGACCAGGCCAGGAGGTCGACCGAGCACACTGGAAATTCCAGAATTCAGGACTTTACCTGAAGGGTGAGGCTCTCTGATCCCAATGTGCTAGGTCGACTGCCCAGGCCAGGAGGTCGATCGAGCAAACTGTGTACATTTACTTTCCAGATTTTAGTTTCTTTTGTTATGATCGTTTTTGGAGCCCATTGACTATCAAAATAGACTTCTATCACTGTACCAACCACGAGTCAATGGTGTGGCTCAACCTTGACTCGTGGGGCCCACTAATTAAGGTCCAGGTTATGTAATCTAAGATGATTCGACCTTTATGTGTTACCAATGATGCTCATAACTTCGGGAGCACCAAACACAGTATTCCTTAGCATCTGAGGTTTCATTTAAAAATCAAATTACTTGAGATAGACTTGAACCTGAAAGTGGACCAATTACTTAGGTTGGACTGTTGATATCTCCCATTGATCATTGTACTTGGAGATTCACCTCTCTCATATTATTACTGTCACTCTTTTGTCCTTATTATTGCTTATACCTGTTAATTAAATGGAAATTGGATGACCTGAACCTAGGAGTACTTAGAGGTGACTCGGTATATGATTAGATGAACATTGACCCGTGTCTGTAGCTAGGCGTACCCTTTTATGGCCTAAGCTTGGATGTGGATTACCCTAGACTGGAGATGTTAGATTATATGAGCTTGTGACTCATCATGGGTGTAAATGGATCATATGTCATTGGAAATGAACTTGTATCTCATTTGAACTGTTGTAGACCTGACCATGTATTTGGTGGGCCTTGGTATGGATCCAATGATTGGACTTAGACTTGGCCTATGATCTATGGGTTGTATTGGGTACTTAGACCTCTTAGGGACTTTGTTAGGACCTTGTTTACGCAAGGCAAAGCCTAGATAGACACAGACCTTTATTGTTTCCTGAGTCGGCATAGACATTCACTCAGTTGATCTAAGCTTAGCCAGTTGTACTGATCATCATTGGTACGAGCTATTGAGAGTGTTGTGTGGCTATCATGATGAGTATTGTTGGAGACGGACGGTGCGATACCGGGTCCGGTCTCAGGATGCGATGATGGATGATGTTGTATGCGGGGTTAGATAATCCCTAGCACTGTGAGATTTTCTCCGCCGCGACTGTGTTAACTATGGGAGGGCCGCGGCATAATATCTCGCGGTATTTCAGCTCGTGTGAATGTGCCATATTGTTTAGATTAGACATCTTATTTATTATGATTTTATTTGTTTATCTTGTTCAACTGCCTACGATCTGTACCATTGCTATTCTATTAATATCATTACTGTCTCTACTCAGTTTGATGCATGCATCCTATATATATTACTTGCATACTGTGACTTACCAGATCTTTAGATCTGATCCATTCTTGGTGCTTAGGTCCTGACCCCGAGTTCGAGGGCGATGCATACGCACTCGTAAAGGTGCCCGTAGTAGGATACTACGGATGGGGACCAGCCGACCAAGAGGTCGAGCCGGCACATGGGGTTTGAGAGTGCATCTGTTTATTTTGGGATTTGAGTGTTTCTTGTGGTGAGAGAGTAGTTTATGGAAAAATGTAATAAACCTTAATTTTATAACTTGATATTTTAGGCTTGATGTACAGCCCGTTCATACTTGACATATTTGATGATACCTTATGCTTCGCTATTTCTATTATTGCTTCCGCATTACTCTTGTGCTTCCGCAAATTAACCGTTGTTATAATATTGTTGAAAATTTTTTAAATTGGACCTCACTGCAGACCTACGATCTTGGGAGTTCTCGGATTTCCTGGGAAGTAGCGCGCCAATTTCGGTGCTTTGACGATTTTCTCGGTATTCGAAATTGGGGCGTTACATTCTGACCCGTAAAAAACTGGGTCTGGATCCCTATGTAGGCCCCGATAAGTAAATGGACCCGGGTCCGGTTCCATCGTGGTTCGGACCCGTGGACCCGAGACCCGACGTGTTATCTCAATTTTCAAAAATTTCTCCTAAAAATCATATTTTTTAATATCATTCTCTACCTAGATGCGGACCCGGATCCAGACCTGTCCCATATATGGTTCTGGTTCCGGTTCCGGAGCCAATAAACCGGTTCCGGATCCAGTTCCACCTTTTGTTTAACGGTTCCAGTTGGACCCGGACCGGAATCGACCCGTTTACAACCCTATATTTTTCTAGTTCACTCATATTTTTCTCATGTGTCTCATCAGGCTACAAGTTTTGGAGCTAAACTTTGGCCCAGTTTCTTTAGTGGAATTTCTACCAGGAATTCACCATGTCCAGGAATTTCTGGACATGATGTGACAAGCTGTCCCTTGGAATTTCTGAATTCCATGTTTCTTTACTAATATTTTTGGATTCCAGCCACCTTTTGACCTTTGGGAATTTAGGAATTCCACCCCCTATGTATTTTTGTGGAATTCCTGGATGCTCAAGTCCAAAGGGGCATTTAGGATTTCCACTCTGTCTGAGAATTCAGGAATTCTCCAAGCAAGAATTCCTGGAATTCCAGCAAAGAAACATGCTCTTAAATTATTCTCGCTTGGTCCCATCTGTGATCACAACTGTGGAGATTGATTGGTGAGATACCATTTGACTGTTTTCACCCAGGCCGTGGGTTTAATTTGTTGCTATAGATCCGTTGTGGGATATTGATTTGTTTAATGGATGGATCTGTTGTTTATATATTTTCCGGTGATGCTCCTCGTAAGATCCAGGCTGTTAACAGAAAGTGCACTGTGGGGCCCACTTGGAAAGTGTCCGACTTCCGATTACCGTGTAATTCAAACTAACAAAAGAAATTAACAATTGAAAGTTGCAAAGAAAATAACACCACCCTAGTGACGGGGGACCAGTGGCCCATGCACATGATGAGAAAATATCACGTATCAACGCATGCAAACCAACATGCAATTGAAAAAGCTGATCCAATCAAACATTTGGTTACCTACTGTAACAGATAATGGTAAGGTAATGTAAATGTCACATTCTTGAAAAAGGTAATGTTTTTGCTTTGCATTAGCTTAAAAAAAGTGAGAGACTGTAGTAAATTAGTCACTATTTCGATCTCTTGAGTTTACTTTACCTCGATTTTATCAGATAAAAAATATATGAGCTATGGTATGGCAAAGTAGGCGGCGGCTGGAGATTTCTTTCTCACTATATTTTGTCAACCAAATACGGTAAAGTAAAGGTGGGTGGCTGTTGAGATTACTTTACCTCCTTTTACTTTAACGCAGGAATAAAAACATACCTTAATAGGGTAGGAACAAAGAAACTCAACATTAATAATTAATCCTCTATGTGGGCACAAATTATGAGAATTAGGTCAAGGCAGAGTTCATACTTAAGTACCTGATTATCCTACTGACATGCTACTACAAAATCATTATCATCATCGAAGCTTTCTCCCTTCTATATAGGCGTAGTTGCATTAATAAAATTATATTTGTATATTTATACAATAATTAACTAATAGTTTGTTGGGTAGAGGCGTCCCGCAATGCCACTTCCTGTGACCGCTCTAAAAATAGGATTGCGAGCGCAATGTCGAATGCCGTAGAAAATATTAAATTGTGCCTCTTCTATCACCAATGAATTTCAGAAGGAATGATATCTTAGTAAATGCATAAGATCCTACATAGTTAGATGCAGATTAAATGCTAGAGGCATATGACTTACAACCACGTTAAAATGTTTATTGCAGAAGAAGAAAACGATGATGATGATGATTTAGATATGCATGTTCCAATGGAGACCCGTATCGATTCAACCCATTTACATCACTACAACAGATGGGTGCAACCAACCTGACATGCATGTTTACATTCCTATAAGAGGACCCCATGGCATGAAATAGAGAGGGGCTTTTCAAACAATGGTATCCGGGACATGGAATTTATCCTCTTTAAAGAGGATCTCTATGAAAAAGTCAGATTTTTGTTTTTAAAGCATATAATTATTGTAAAATCACCATGAGGGTGAGTTTCGAGTGATGAAAACAGTGGCAACAGGTTAGTTCGGGTCAGGTGGTTCAAGACACATGTAACAAGGGCCTGCCTTTAATCCGATCTAATCTACATGGAGACAAGCAGGGTCAAATCCGATCCGACTGCTAACTCTGTAAGAATATGTAAAAAATTAATGGGCAGAAATTGATCCCATTGCTTGCGTTTTAAACAGTAAATCTAATACTTGGGAGGGCGTCCAATTTAAACGGCTTTGAATTTTAAATAGATGAGTGTCACTATAGAGTTACATTTATATTCTTGTGAAATTTAAGGACACCCATACACGAGAGTGATTATTTTTTAGCCCTTGGGTTTTGACAGGGGAGCCTCACTGCGAAGTTGGACTCATGCTCGACGATTCTCTACAATAAAGAAATTCATAAAACTCATGTGAAGAGAGTCTGGAATATTCCTTTGAACATGTGACTTAGTGCAAGGAGTGGAACTCAAAGATGGGGGGCGTCTATTGAAAATTTGAATGGCTCAAAATGAACATTATTCCTTTGTACAAGATATTCTCAAATTTTACTCCTATAGTATTTGTTCCCATTATAAAATTTATGTTATGATTAATAATGCGATTTAGCCTATGGATTGATCACACTATTAATCATATTCACAATCTCATAGTGGGACCTACTTCCATTTGAATAAAATGAACATCCTATAAGGACTTGTTTGTGTAATGTCATTGAAGAGGAATAAAAATGCCTCTCTGACTTGGGAGGTTGAACTCGTATTTCTTATTTCATGTAGAAAAAACCCCACAAAAATAGAGATTTTCTACTGAGAGTTTGTTTGTACTGAACACCAAAAAAAAAAAGACAGCGGGATATAAAGAGCTCTTATCTCTCCATTTCCGAAAAAGAAGGGCAAGCACATACATGCACTAAAAGTACTAATATAATTAGGAAAGCTGTTTTGATATGGAAATGTTGCGGTTCTGGTAATGTAATCGGAGTTTGGGGATCTGTGTAACGAATGACTTTGAGGGACTCACATAGAGATAAATTTGACTGTTCAAGATGAACCCATCACCTCTATTGAGATATTCTCATGTTACACTTTAAGAGGATTATGTCCCTATGTAAGATTGAACATATGTAAGATTGGAAACGTGATTGAGCGTTGATGTGGCATCAGTGCATATGTGGTATGAATCATGTTTCCTCCATGTGCTCAAATGGATGATGGGACCCACTTCTCTTGAACTGAAGTTTAAGGATATAGTCCTAGAGGGGATGAGAATCAAGATGAATGGTTTGGATTAAGGGGCCCAACTTGGAAGGAACCCTCTCTTCTGTTTTTTATTTTTATTTTTTTGCTTGCTAGATTGGTGAGTGATAAACATTCTAGCTATGAGACAGCCTACAAACCTAACGTCCATGGATCGATCCTTATGTAGCCATGCGAGATAAGAGACCCTTGCCACTAGGACTTATATCCGGCATTTCTTAGAAGGAAGTAAGCCTCTATGCCATGAATTTCATGAAGAAGTAGCATCAGAGATTTGGAAAAGGATGTCACATGTCCCTGTTGTATCATTTTCTTTTACTTGGGTACCCTGCTTAGGGTGGGGCCAGGGGCTGGGACCCCATCCTTCCGGTAAGGGAAGTAGACCTTGGTTGAGGTGAGGGAGCTCCCGACTGAAATATGATAGTCCTCTGGTGAAGGAAGGTGGCTGCCTAGGTTTGAATCCTGAACATCTAAGTGAGAACAGACCCCTCTTACCACTGGGTAAGAGGCCATTCTCATGTCCCTGTATTACTTGGTCTACTCTTATTAGTCCCTTAACCAGCCATATTAATGATGTGTTTCCTCTTTACCTAACATTGTCATGTTATATAAGAAAATGATACAATGTATGGATTGTCTCTGCCGATGTACACAAAATGTCATATTTGTCCATAATAATTTCATCAAAACATCCGTGATGTATTTACCACCATAAAAATGCATGGCCATTTTAAAGCAAATAATGGTACGGTCTACTGGCCTACATGGCCATTCTTAAGATCACAATCTTTATGAAACAATCGTGTTCTTAACCATAATTGGTGTAAAATTTAAAAATTACTGATACAGAGAGGGCGATCATTGGAGCAGCTCAGAGTTTTAATAGGTGGGCTCCACTCTAGGGAAGCATGAGGGAGTGGATCCATTGACCCTATTTTTCTTTTTGGTAAAAGAAACTTGGGGTTTTTATGAAAAAATTAAGTTTAAATGTTAATTAAATGGTATAGTAAGAAAAACTATAAAATAATGATTTAATTGTCCGTATATTTTTTTGGACAAAATCATCCCAGTTGACGATTGCAAAAAACAATATTCCGCTCCATTTTCTACATATTGATGGAAATGTTATGAAAATTTTTATATTTTGTATCCAAGTAGTCTTCCTTAAGTAGTTCCGGAAATCTTCCTTAGGTGTGTGCGTCCCATGCTTAGTTTATATACATTTGTCGCCCCCCTTCACATGAGTTTTGAGAGCTCGAGTTTGGAGAGTAAGGTGTTCGGTGAAATGCGTAAATGAGGATTTTCTCTTAATTTGGCAGTGTCTTTGAGTGAGACTTGAATGGATGAACTTGAGCATGCTTTTGTGAACATTTAGAGTTTGAAGCCATTTATTAAGGGGAGTCTCGTAAGTTTTGATGTCTATGACCAATATGTAGGGAACCATGTGGGGCAATCTTGGAATAGTGAATGTGGAGTTTTCTCCCAGATATTGTATTGTTTGTGTGGAGTTTTAGATTCCGATAGTGTTTTTTGGTTCGTTAATATGGAATATTTGAAACGGCTTTAAAAATGGATTTGACATTGGATGGATTGAATACACTTTATTATATAATTTGTGAAAGACTTGTCAAACCCTTTTTCTTTGATGCATTCATCACATCCTTTTAATTTTTCTTCATTTATTTGAAATGAATATTCATCTTTCGCCAAATCTTCGCATCATCCTCTCCAAACTTGAGACAATCAGGTATAAAAACCAGCGATGTAGAAGAAAAGTCCAAGAAAATGAAAAAAAGTTGAAAGAGTTTGACGATATCATCAACCAAGTTAATGATGTTGTCAATTGGGATAATTTTGTTCAAAAAATATATACGAATAATTATGTTGTCATTTTATGATTTTTCTTCGTAAAACGTTTAATTATGATTTAAGCTTAATTTTCTTGTAAAAGTCCCAAGAAACAAAAAGAAACTATCATAAGACCAACAAAGGAAACAACAAAAAGAAAAAAGTAAAAAACAACCAAAAGAAGGAATAAAAAAGAAAAACAACTAAACTAGGACCCAAAGAAAATCATATTCCTATCCTCCTCCTTATAAATTTTCTCCGCACAACTATGTGCAACCAAGTTCAACGTCGACCATGTTAAAATAATGGAACTCCACGCCCTTGACAGAGGAGTTCAGTTAAGTCAAAGCCTTGGCAGAGAATACGAATACAGGAGGTACCATATACTAGCAGGAACCAGCAGAAGCATGATTACTGAGTTTGGTGGATTGAGGAATGGAAAGTTGCAGGAAATCAAACAACAGACAAGGCATTCACTTCTGTATCTCGGTGTAACTTTCGCCTTAATTGACTGGCGGGTAATAGTTCAAATATGAGTTCTATTCAAATATTTTACTGAGTAAACCTAGTTACATGATAACAAAGTTTCCAATTACTTAAACATAATTAATATAATAACAAACAAACAGAAAGTTTCCTATATATCTTAATGATATTAACAAACATATAACACATTCCTGAAGTTTTATAATAATACAAACATATTACACATTCCAGAAGTCTTGTAATAATATTACTTATTGTAAGGAAATTACTTTTAGGTCTTTTACTTAGACCACAAGTTATTACCTTTCCATAAATTGTGGTCATTATAGGAATTCCGTTTTCATAGGATACATGCTATCTCTTAATCATATAAGGTTTCCTAAAGAGATATATTCCATAACAAACTCTACCTTGATGGACGGTTGAGATTAAAACTAATGGAATCCTAATTGGAATATACTTGGTCCTCTCTCCACCTATAAAAAGAGTCTTTCCTCAATCACAAAGATTTATTCACAAAATTCAACACATTAAGGCTTATAGGCAAGGAGAGAGAAACTGAAGTTATTCCCTAAAGTTTTCTTGGGCGGATCTCAACATCAACATCTGACGGCAGGATCGGAGAGCTCTCTGCATCAGGATGTCTGGAGGTAATTTTTAATCCATCTAAGATTAAATCCTACATGTGATAATCATGATGTTCTCGATCTTAGGTTCATGTTAATAATAAACTAACACTTATTACACATTCCTGGAGTCTTATAATAATACAAACATTTAACACATTCCTGAAGTAATTTAACTTTTTCTTCATCCCTAGTATCCCTAACAGATGTGAATCACATATGCATCAAGGGAAGAAAGCCATGTTGAAGAGTAGCATTCCATACTTTCTCAACATCAAGTATGGTGTCACCACACTCGTGTTCATCCCATCCTTCCAGTGCATGCACTATTCCGGCGACACGCTCTGCACTCATCATTCTCCTTGGAAGCCAGTTCTGTTGCACATGTACCTAGGTAACTAGATTTATGTGTAAATGAAGCTAACCTGATTTACGGGTAAATAATGGTTTTTAATTTTTCATGAGAAATAGTAGTGCTCATGGGCCGCTAGTCCAGGCCTGACCCTGTCCCAACCCTCTTTGGCCCGGTTTGGGCCTTAGCTAGGTTTTAGTAATTGGCTTAGGCCTGGATCTAAAATGTGGACCGGTTTAATATTTGGGCCACGCTTGGACAAGTGATGAAAGCCCAAAGCCCTATCCGCTCGGCGTGGCATGGAGAGTTATTGCCAAACCTATGTCACTTAAGATCTCTGTAAATCTTGTAAGAGGTATTTGAATTTAAGATCTCGATTTCATTTTTTATTTAAGTATTAATCATGCATTAGTTGGGTTTGGGGCCAATTAACAAGTGGGCTTGCTTGGGCTGATATTTTTGAGGGAGGCCGGGCTTGGCCTATACACTTACAGCCCACGTTCTGCTTGTGTCGGATATGGAACAGTGTTTCTAAAGTTGGGTCAGGGATGGATATGCCTTGGCCTTGCACAATCTAGCTAGCCCATGAATACTCTTGATGAGAAGTGATAATTGTAGTTCATCCAAGGTGAGGAATGGACCGTGATAGGATGATGATTGCTGAGATCCATTTGATGGAGGATGGGTGCATGATAATTAAGGTTGGACGCATTTGGGTTTGGCTTAGTGAAAAACAGAAACCCCAATCTTTTGTGCTTTAATTTATAAAATCCTTATTTTTTCTATATATATATTAGGCCAAAACTTAGAAACTGATTTTAAAATTTGCCCTTATTAATTAATGTTGCCTAACTAACCTCACAGGCATGCATGTTCTCCAGATCCTTGGGAACTATCATAGCTGGAGTGGTGAAATAAGTGCAATCTTTACGTATCTTCTTCACAGGAAATTGTGTGAAAGGAATGAAACATGAGCCCTTTGGTGCTTTCTTTTGCTCTTCTTCTATCGATCCATCTCCTACTATCCATACCTGCAAAACACATCATGTTCATCTCTTTAGCAATTAATGGATCATAGAGTGTGTTGATAATTGCTGCTCCACTTCAGAAATGAAAAAGGGACGGGGGAGAAAAAACTACCTCAGGAGTGTAACTCTTAGAATAGACAAGGCGACTTGACAACTGAACCGGAACTTTTTGCTTCAGCCTTTCAAATTCCTCTTTGCGAACCATAATCACCTGTTGCATTCTAGCCCTTGTCAGTAAAGACCAAATCCACCAAGCCCAACCCCTTGAGGTTTCGACATGATTTAATCAAGGGTTTGACGTAAGCCAGTAAATACGCTGCATTCTTACATGGGTTAGCCCCTCGTTTCAACCGCTTTGACCTTCACCCAGTTGATCTCAGGCCTTTGGCTAGACCCTGGATTGAAACTTTTGCTTGAGGATGGGCTCTAAGAATATCTGCTTGAAGGCCAGACTAGATGCCTAATCTAGCCTGACAATATAGCACAAATGGTAAAACACATGACGGTTAATGGGCCTAAATCTGGACTTGGGGCCATTGGCTTTCATCTAAGTTCAAGTACTGAAAGCAACTGCTATATCATGAGGTCAGCTTCGACAAGCTTTAGTGCTGGCTTGACCGGTGTATGGGCAACACCAAAAAAGCCCATTGTTGCCAAATTCTACCTGAGTCCGCCAAGTCTTGATTAAGTTAAACCAATTATGCCCAAAATTCATTAAAGACCCAAGTGTACATCTCAGGCCAGATTATTGGCATGTACTATTGGCCCAACCACATTTACAACTCAGTTTCACTTTTTATTCTGACGTTGTATTGGGTCTTGATCATGGGACCTTTCCGAAAGGTAATCTTAAAGTTCCACTTTAAAAAATGTAGGATCTCGGTTTTGGAATACTTGACTTTCATATTTTTCATATGAATGATACAAAGATGTATATCACTATTATAGAGTAAATTATGTCTAGTGTTAAAGCAGGAATGTGTGATATGAGTGAGCAGGGACGGAATCAGGATATAGGGATTGGGGGAGCCATTGTTTAAAATTTTTTTCTTGGGGGCCATTGCTAAAAATCTCTTAAAATCTTAATTTATTTGAAGGGTGTTTTTTGCAAATTAGGGGGGGCCATGGCCCCTGCCAGCCCCCCTCTAGTTTTGCCCCGTAAGCGAGTTGAGTCAGACAAAGGCCGGCCTGATGCAGGTTAAATCATGTTGTATTTCAGTCAGGACTCGATCACTCCTCATTTGTAATTACCGGCGCCCTTTTCTCTGCATCCAATGAGCCCAAAGTTTATGTGTAAACTGAGTTAACTACTCTCAGTTTACAAGACCCGAAGTCCCGAACAGGGCCCTTAGCTGCAGTGCAAATCATGTGGCTGGTATTTACTGTTCAATACTTCAATCCATGCCTACCCAGAAAAGATCATAAAAAACAATGCAGTTATAAGCTTAATTCTTTCATTTAAGCCTGGATGAAGTGTGACAATGCTATACCTGGATATCTCTCTGGCACAAGCCTATGGCAATCGCATAGGCTCTCTTTGAAAGATTTCCTCTTAGAAGAACTTGTTTAGTTCCATGCGGAATGCTATTAAGAACAATGGCAGTTGCTAATGAACTTCCATCAACAATTCTAATCTTGAGTTTGAGGTACTTCAGAAGAAAAAGCTCTCCATTCCTATTGAGCGCCTCCCCCTGGAATTAGAGATTGAAGTTCTAACTTCCATTAATGCAAACGTGAACCTTCCACTATCAATAGATGATCACTAAAATAACAAACAAATGAACAATTATTTATAAGGAAGAATACATAACTTTATCCTTTTGTTATTGCTTACATAGAGTGTTTACTCTATAGTTGTGGTGTTTTCAATTTCTTATATTGATCATTAAGGTTTCATCGGCGTAATTCCTACTGGCAAGAACCCGTCCTGAGCATGAGACTGCCCATACAATTCCAATCAAATATTCATGCAATTGGAGAAAAAGTATTGACTTGAGTGGCGGTGCCCCGCCCCGCCCTCCCAAATCTCGGTCCAAACGAGCCACGGGCCTAGCTGGAATAACCCATCACGGGCAGGGCCGTGCTCTGCGTGTCTCTTTAATTCTTTTTCCATGCATCTATGTCAAAGGATGTGTAGGCAAAGGCCCTTGAATTGGACAAGTTCTATTCTAGTGTTAGAATTGAAGTCCTGAATAGACAAAGGCCAACCTGGCTAAAATTTGGGTGTGTAGCAACTCATTTCTAGATCATCGACAGCGCTAGATATCCTGGGAGGCTGGGAGTAACATTGATAAATATGATCTCATAAAGTATGGCCATTGACGTAGATGCATGGGGCCTGAATTGGTGGGCTCATCAGCTTTGTGCCCTTTGAAAAGTGGATAAGTGTTCAAGATAGAGTATTCATATGTCGACATTACGATGTTGGGCCCAACAAGCAACAGATGAACAGTTCATATCACGTGTCAACAGATGAAAGTATTGGTGATATCACGTGTTTTTTTATTTCATTTATAAAAATTTGTTAAATTAATTTTATTCCGCCTTAAGAAATTATCGTTCACCACACAATAAAGTAGAGACGTCATCAATCTTCCTGTCTGTAATTATTTGAAGCATAAGGACCGCAAATGATTCTTCCTCATAAAGAAGGCGCTTTTGGACAAATCCATTAATAAATATCTTGTTTGTAGGCCCTGTCCCGGCCTGTAACAACCAAACTCATTAATTATCTAGTTTGTAGAGTGTCTTTTGGTATGTTACTGAACTGAATTGTGAAAATTTAAATTAGAAAAGAGGAAGTGCCCGCGTGCCGACCCTTGTGGACAGCTCGGCCCATCGCGTGCCGTGCAGAAACGGGCCAGCCGTGCTACATCCCTTGGCCCGGCACGGCCCATGGCACGGGCTGTGCCGTGCCGTGGGCTGTTGTCAATAAATTTTTTGAAAGAAAAAAATAAAATAAAATATATGACCGCACTTATTTCACAATTTAGAGAGATGGAGTGAAAGGCAAATAGGAGAAGTGAGGTAAAAAAATGAAAAAAATATGAAGAAATGGGAGCAAGAGATGTGAGTAGAAAGGCTCTTTTGCATAAACGAAAAAGGAAAAACGGGAAAGTTACAAGAGACATGGGTAGTTACATGTGTAGTGAAACATGAGTAGTTATATGAGATGAGATAAGTGTTGCATGTGATAAAAAGTGGACAGTTTTAAAAAAATAAGGGAGAAAATAACTGACGGTCAAAATCACAACACGAAGGTCTAAATTAGATTGAAAATGCTTTGGCTTTAATATAGTATAATTGAACTCTTAGAATTTTGGAAAAAAAGGGTCTCTCTCAAAGAGGTTAATTAAGTAACAAGGGTAAAAATGTAGAATATTCCCATTTGGTAACACAATCATTGATAACTTTATAATTTAATTTTGTAAGTAGACATTAAAATTGATGTTTGATTCATAGATCGTGGTATTCTTGATATATTGAATGTTCCTATAGACCTTGAATGTGTCTTTAATGGGTAACCAACAAGTTTGTTCCCAAGATAGAACATTCCTAGAATCTAATTATGCTCCAGGGCAGAACTACAATGTAGCACCACTGGATTATTTACGGGCAACACCCTTCTTCAATGCATGATGGGGCTAACATTCTTAAAATCCATGTCATTCATCAGTTCTAACATCCATTATATTCTTTAAATCTATATTTTCAAAGAAACCTTTCCAACCGTCAGATTGATAACACGAGGGACTCTCTCCATTTCAATCCCAAATAAGAAAAAAAGTATCAAGTTCATCACGTGCTTCAGATATAGTCAGATCCAATGGTGGCTATCTTACATCTTGGGCAATAATTTACAAGTTGATCATGAGATTGAGTGTTAGGGTTGAATCTTGCTCAGATTTTGAAGAGGTGGGCCCCACCATACATTAAAGAAGGGCGCTATACCATTCTATGGTGGAGAGATGCTTCATTATAGTTTTTCTGTAAGTTGATTATGAAGTTTAAAAACTTAACCAAGAGCAGAGCATTGTTGGTCGTCCTGTTAGTAATCATTAGAAGAAATCTTAGGTTTGTGAAGCCATTGTTAGTTTTTGTTTGTGAGTTTTTCTTTCTATATTATGTCTGTAGACGGAATATGTCCCTAACTCATGGAGTTAGTCTATGGTTCTGTCCATGAGTTCGTCCATGTAGCAGGACTCTTTTTCCTACTCTCTTGTCCTCAACAGTCCATTCACATCAGTGACACTAGGGAGTCCCACCTTTGGGAATTCTCCGGATGAGCGGGAGAAAACTTTCCTTGACACTAGACTATGTATAGGACATTTATAATCAATCAAAACTTGCTTTGTAAGGGAGCAGACTATCTTGCCAACTCTTTTATATTTATCACCTAACTAGAATGGAAATAAACCAGAAAAGGTAACTAGATAACCTAAAATAAATGACAAAAAGGAATGCCAAGATACGGACTTGCCTGATTCAACAAACCTAAGCTAATCACCTTGACCCCTCCTTCTTCTGCCTTTTGAATGGCTTTCCCTATCAAGTTATTGATAGAAGCTCTTTGCCATGATAAGAAATACTGTAAATGCGATCCATCAAATTAATCTATTATAGTAACCATCTGTATTGTAAAGACAAGTCAAAAGCAAAATCATTCTTTAGAGGATGGTGTCTCCTTACTTGGAAACTGTATCTTGGAATTGCCCATGTCTGCATTTTGAGTTTATCCAACTTATTTCTCTCAACAGTAAACGTCGAACACTGCTGAGAAGTCGTCTCACAATGCCGCCCGATCGTCACCATCGCCCTCCCAAACCCAAGGTGGCCGACCAACAGCTCCTTATCCCAAAACCCTTGGGCCATCCTTCACTCTCCAAAACCTCCACCTCTCGTCTTTCCAGGCCTTTAACCCTCTCAACAGATCTGCTAGCTCCTCCCCTGCCTCACAGCTCCAACTCCCTTCTTGCCGGAATCCCGTCGGTTGGAGTCCCTGGAGCTGCGGTGCCTGTCCAGCAGCCTCAACCTTCAGAGGTTCGCTCCCACTCCCCTCCAGACCCCTTAACCAGTGCCCCCTTTTTCCAGGATCACCCCCGGCCAGAGACTTCCACTCCCAGGCTCTCTCCCCTGATCCCTTCCCCTAATCCAACAACAGATCTAAACTGGCCATTGCTCGGATCATACTCAGCCAGGACTTCCCCCAAGACCTTACCACTAAACCCTATAGCTGCGCCTAGCCCTAACCCTGTAGCCGTTCCTCGCTCCAACTCTCTCTCTCAAGTGGTTAACCCTAGCAACCCCAATCTTCCCATCCCTCCTCCCAATCCTCCTAACCCTACTCCTCTCCACGCCAGCAACCCCTCTCAGCTGTCCAGCCCTCCATCACTCCCCCTTTGGAAGCCAGATCAACTTCTTCTCCTTGATAACCACCTGAACCAGCTCCATCAAACCTCTTTAGGTTTCTCATCGCAGGGCTCTTCTTCCTCCCCTAAATCTTTTGCAAGCTGCCTTTCCCAACCTGTTTTTTCCCCTCCCCCATCTATTCCCCCTCCGACTATGATCGATGGTAAAATCACAATACGGATCCCCCTCCAGATGGTAAATTCCAGCAAGCATTCTTTCTCTCACTCAGCCATTGGGAAATTTGCAGGTCGACGCCCATCTCTGGAAGCCGTGGAAAAATGGGTGTCCTCTTCCTGGCGTCTCTCCAGGCCTTGTCTGATATCCCTAACAGAGAAAGGTAATTTTATCTTCAGGTTTTATTCTAAGGAGGATAGGGAAGCTCTTCTAGGACACAGTCCCCTTCTAATGGACGGTAAAAAACTTCTCCTCCGTTCTTGGGCCCCTGGGCAAGATGAGTCCTCATGGCCTTCAGAAGTTCCAGTCTGGTTGAGGCTTAAAGGGATTCCCTATCACTGCTGGAGCAGTGATATCCTATTGTCCATTGCTGCCTCTATTGGGAAGCCCCTTCGCCTAGATGATATCACAGCTAGGCAAAGGATGTTCTCCTTTGCTAGAGTCCAGGTGTTACTCAACTCGTCAACGTCTTCTCCGAGCTCCCTTACAGTGGATTTGGAAGGTGAAGGAATTGTAGAAGTGGCAGTTCAATACGAATCAATTCCCTGCTCCGAATGCCTTTCCGCAAGGCATATCTCCTCTAAATGCCCCTTCAGAAGGAATCCGGGCCTGTTTGAAACTCCTTCTCAACCTGCAGTTCTGATATCTCCAGCCATCCCAGAGGGCTTTCCTAGCAACTCAGATGCCTTTACCACAGCAGCTGATCCTTACCTACAGACTCACTCGGATACTGAAGTCCATCCTCAGGAAATCAAGGTTTCAGAGGCCACTGTCTCAGGTTGCTCCCAGGTTCCAGCTGACCTCACCCTGGAGTCAGGAAAGGTAATCAACCAGGTACCCCAAGAAACTCTTTCTTCAATCCCCACTCATTTTAGCACCCCTAACCTCCTTCCCTCAGAAAATCCTCTATCAGCTCTCCCCTCTGATGTTGCCATCGAGATTCTGGACAAAATTCCGGCTCCTGTTCTTGACTGCTCCAATGCTTTCTCCATCTTGGAGAATTGCACTTTTGCCGATCCAACCCTTTCCACTGCCAATCTCAATAATTTGTCGGCTGGCCAATCTACGCAGAAGAGGATCACCCCAGAACCAATCCCATCCAATGATCCTACACCCACCTCTTCCCCTCTCTCTCCCACTCCCCTCTCTGCTCCAAGCAGAGAAATTGCCTTAGTGGTTGATCTCTCCCCTTTCAAGGTGAAAGCCAGAAGGAAATCCAAAGGTAAAGGTCTCCCCCCATCAGGCTCTAAGCAAAAGAATCCCCCTGGTCCTCCTCCAGTTCAAGTCCCATAATGGTCAAAGTGATTTATTGGAACTGTAGGGGCATCTGCAACATCCCCACAAAAAATATGGTCTCCCACCTCATTGCAGTGTATTCTCCTGACATCCTCTTTCTCTCAGAACCTAAGTCCAATTTGGATTCATTTGGCATAGGCTATCCCTTTGACCACTTTCCTTTCTTTTCTAATTCTGAAAACTCTCTGTGGTGTCTTTGTAGCCAAAGGTCTAAATTCTCTTTCTCCCTTTTAGACTTTTCTTCCCAGCACATATCCATCTCCTTTTCAGCCTCTCCCTCTTCTCCTCCCAGTATCATCACAGGAGTTTATGGTTCTACAGACTACAGGCTTAGGAGGAATCTTTGGAACTACCTAGTTAATAATGCTTCCTCCGTAAAGCCTTGGTGTGTGATAGGCGATTTCAATGCTATCCTTCTAGCCAATGAAAAGCTCAGCCACTGCTCTCCCTCCTCTCTCTCGGTTAAGGAATTCAGTGAGATGGCTCTTGCAGCTGGTCTGAAAGATTTGGGTTTCAGAGGCAACAAGTTTACCTGGGCAAATAATAGACAGGGTCAAGCTTATGTTGCAGCCAGGCTTGACAGAGCATTTTCTAACTCCAGCTGGCTTACCACTTATGAGGACCCAGTGGTGAACCATCTCCCTAGGATCTCATCAGACCACAGCCCCATTAGCCTTGTTCACAGGGCTAATGTTTCTTTCAAAAATAAGCCTTTCAGATTTGAGGAAAAATGGATCTCCCATGATTCCTTTCTTAAAGTTGTAGAGGATAGTTGGGCTTCTCCCTGTAGTGGCACTGCCCAGTTCATTTTGGCCTCCAAACTTAAGATTCTGAAGCTCAACCTCAAGACTTGGAGTAAAGAAACCTTTGGCTACTTCAAGAATCACATAGCAGAGGCAGAGACTCAAGTTCTGGCTAAGGAAGTTGCCTTTGAAGCTAATCCTTCTGATTCTCTTCTCAGGGATCTTACTCAAGCAAAAGCCTCCCTCCATAACTGGCTTAATGCTGAGTCCTCCCATTGGAAGCAAAGGGCTAAGGTGAAATGGCTTATTGATGGGGACAGAAACACAAAATTCTTCCACCTTGCAGCCAAAGCCAAAGGCATTCGCAAACGTATTGACAAGATCAAGGTAGACGGGTCTTCCTATGAAGATGGGAATCAGATTAAAGATCAAGCAGTCTTATTCTTCACCAATCTGTTTAAAGCTGATCCTGTGCTTCCTGACGAAAGTCTATTCCTTTTAGATGGTCCATCAGTTTCTGATGAGCAAAATCAGCTTCTTGCAGCTATCCCATCTCCTGAGGAAATCAGAAAGGCGGTTTTCCATCTTAAGAAGAGTAGTTCTCCGGGTCCGGATGGGTTTTCAGGTCTTTTCTTCTCTACTTGCTGGCACATAGTAGGGAAAGAGGTGATAGAGGCAGTCACTCATTTCTTCACTTCAGGTCGCCTTCTGAGAGAGTCTAATGCCTTTTTCATCTCTCTTATTCCAAAGAATTCCTCTCCTGAAACCTTCTCTGATTTCAGGCCTATCAGCCTCTTGAACTTTACCTATAAAATCTCCTCCAAGATACTAGCTTCGAGGCTCTCTAGCATTCTTCCCAATCTCATTTCTCCTACCCAAGCAGCCTTTGTCAAAGGGAGATCCATTCACCATAATGTGGCCTTAGCCCATGAGCTTATCCAAAAGCTTAATGCTAAGATTAGTGGAGGGTCCGTCTGCTTAAAGCTGGATATATCCAAGGCGTTTGACAAGATTCAATGGAACTTTCTCTTCAGAGCCTTGAAGTTTTTCAACTTCTCCAATGTCTGGATCAACTTGATCAGGGAGATGGTTTGTACTAGCAGAGGCTCGGTCTTGATCAATAATAGCCCTTCTGGGTTCTTCTCTTCTACTTGTGGGCTGCGTCAAGGGGACCCGCTGTCGCCCTACCTGTTTATCTTGGCTGAGGAAGTTCTAAGTCTTCACATTGAGCACCTAAGATCCTCTAGGAAAATAGTGCCAATCTCTCCTGTCCCTTCGACTCCCTGTCATCTGCTCTACGCTGACGACATTTTGCTCTTCCTCAAAGGGTATAAGTCTGGGCTAAGGCACTTACAAGCACTGCTCTTGAAGTATCAAGCTTCCTCGGGCCAGAGTTTTAACCTCCTCAAGAGTAGGCTCTACATAGGGAAATGCTCCGCAAGAAGGGTTCACATGATATCAGACCAAATTCAAATAACTAGGGCCTACCTTCCTTCGATCTATCTAGGTGTCCCCATCTTCTTTGGTGCCTCCAGGCACTTCCATTTCAATCATCTTCTGGATTCCATCAGAGATAGGCTAGATGGCTGGAAGGCTAAATGTCTTTCCTTTGCTGGTAGGCTGACCTTGGTGAAGCATGTGTTATCTTCCCTCCCTCTTCACATTTCCCTAGTTATGCCCATCCCCAGTAAAACCAGCCAGCAGATTGAAAGACTCATGCGTAACTTTCTCTGGTCTTCTGGACCCGACAAAAAGAAGAGCAATATGGTGTCCTGGGAAAAGGTTTGCTTGCCAAAATCGGAAGGAGGTCTTGGTCTTCGTCGTGTCAAGGAGGTCAACAATGCTGCACTCCTTACTTTGGGCTGGTCTGCTGCCACTTCAAACTCTCTCTGGGCCTCTTGGTTTCGAGATAGATACTTTAGGCACTTCCCTATCTGGTTTTCTGGCAACACTAAGACAGGGTCCTGCATTTGGAAAAGGTTAAGATCCCTCTCCTATCTCATTCAGCAGGGAAGTCACTGGGTCCTGGGGAGTGGCAATTCCATCATGTTGTGGTTTGATAAATGGATCAATAATGAAATTATTGCTCACAGATTCCCTCATATTAATTTCCCTGTCAAAGACAGAGTGGGAGGCCTCATTCAGGGCAATTCTTGGTTCATTCCTCCTTCCATCCCAGATGAGGTTAGGAGCTTCCTCCTTCAACAGACCACCCTTCTCCCCCTCACAGGGCTTTCCATCACAGACAAACTCTGTTGGACTGGTTCAGCTTCAGGTGGCTTAAGCTTAAAATCTGCCTGGAACTCCCTGAGGTCTACAGATGCTAAAGTCGATTGGTATGGGCTAGTGTGGAATTCTATCATACACCCCAGGCTGTCATGTTTCTCTTGGCGTCTGCTCCTGAGGAAGACCCCCACAGATTCTTGGGCCATGCAAGTAGGGACATCCTTGGCGTCTAGATGCTATTCTTGTCTCAGAGAAAGGGAATCAGACACTCATCTCTTCTTCTCCTGCTCCCTGGCTCAGCAGCTTTGGACTTGGGTTCTTAGTCATAATGGTAACTTCCCTCCACCTCCTCTATCGGCCTCATCTATATGGACAGCTCTGGTTAAGGGTGCAGATGCCAAAGGAAGATCATCAGCAGCTGCTATTTTCTTCCAAGTCATCTCTACTCTTTGGCTCCTAAGGAATGAAGCTAAGCACCGCAGTAAGAGGCCTTCCCTGATGAAAGGGCAGCTGTTCTTTGTAGACAAATGCAGTGGTTTTTTCTCCCCTAATTCTGGAAAGTCTCCTCCTTCTCATCCAATTTTTAGGTCCTTAGGCTGGGAAGATTAGTGTGCCAGTTTCCAGCCACTAGAAGCAGGTTCCTCCTCTCCCAGTATTGTGGCAGTGTCCTTGGTAGTTTGTCTGCCTAAGATCTTCGACCTACCAGTCACTGCTGTTCAATGAGGGAGAGGTCTCTGGTTCAATGAGGGAGAGGTCTCTGGCTTTTTGGGTTCTTCAGCAGATTTTCGTCTGCCTATGGGAGGATTTTGTCCGGTTGGTATAGCTTCATGGAGATAAGTTTCTTCCCTATTTTGCTGTCTTCCTTTATTGCCGGGCTAAGCTCTTTGCTCCTATGAAGCTGCAAGGATAGGCAGTGTTCAGTTAAGTTGGGGAAGTTCCCTGTCAGTTACTTTAGTGGTCCCTTTAGCTGCAGTCAGGTTTTGCCTCTTTATGTTTGGTTTGTGCTGTGTCAACCATCTGTAGCTCGTTGAGGAGCAAGGCTGTTTGCAGTTCTTGATGGGAGTGCTCTTTGGCAATCAGGGACCTAAAACTTCTTTCCACCAAATAGCTAGTGCAGTGCCTTGTTAAGCAGGGGAGTTTCAGTGGCTGTATCAGTGGTAGATCCTTTTGCAGCTGTTACGGCTGTTTCGTTTAATTTGTGGAGCCAGCTTGTGCAGAGCAAAGCATCAGTTTGGGTGCTAAGCTTCTGTGGTTAGTAGAGGTGCAGTGGATAGCTTCTTCCCCTTGTCATATTTTTTGTGCAAAGTTCTAGTTCTGTTTTTGCCCCTCTGTTTCAGGGAGCATTATGGTTTTCTCCTTTTTTTGGCTGTACTATTTTTTCTTCTCTTCTCTTGGGGGCTTTGCCCCTTTTCTCTAATACTAATTTACCAATTTGCAAAAAAAAAACAGTAAACGTCGAACCATAGATCCATGTTATGAACATGGAACCCCAAGTCAAAGGGAACAGCATCCATAAATACCATTTGGAGGTGTAAGGTTTAGATGCCACACCGGCAAATCCTAGCCGTAGATGGTAGATGGAATGTAAGGTAGTGAGATGGGTGAGGTGAACAACATGTGGCCTCTCAATCTTCCCTCTGAGCATTGTTTGGTACAAAGTATCAGAGGACGTGTCCATTGTACCGTACATGTAATCGTAAATTGGCATGAACAGGGAGTAGTTTGTCCGGAATTGCGTGTGGTGAAGAGAATGGAACCTGATAGGCACAGTTGCTACAATGTCAATATCATGTGATGGAAGTAAGAGAAACTTAGCTAGCTAAAAAGATATTTAACTTATTAAAAGGTAACCGTCCTATAAGCATGGGTCACTTAATTCTCGTTTCGTAAAGCAGTGAAAAAAGAAAATGTTGCTTATGGAATTACTGAAAATATAATTGCAAACAATGGTGATGAGGGATGGAATTGATCTCAAACTTGATATTTGTTGCCCTTCCTAGACTTAATTGGGATAAGGCCTTAACGATGGTGATGATAAAGGTGGTGTATTTTGAAATAATTATAAATATGAAAAATAAACTTTTACTTTTCTCACTCGATGGATCTGGATATGGAGACTTTGTCACGCGGACAGAGATTCGTTTCGGCGATTGGAAAGTTTCGCGAATCTCTTTGCATCGTCTAACTATGAGAATTGAAAGCTTCCAACCCTAATGCTCTCAATCGTGGAGCTTCCCAATTGTTAAGAAACTCATATCACTGATCATATTGTGAGTCTTATTTGTAGGGACATTTAAGGTCTTATATTAAGTATAAAATTGTATTATTTATAGGCCTATATCCAGCTTGAGCTGACGTGGGATACGTGGCATACTGGCCAGGCAATTTTCTACGTCACTTAGGCCCCTTCAAGGAAAACCTATTTGACGGTCCCTGGATAGCTGCTAGACTGGTTCGGGACATGAGTGTAAGTGAGAGAGTGCGTGAGTGCGTGAGTTCGAGTCTCCATGTAGCAAAAAAATAAAATAAAATGGAAAACCTAATAAATACATTTGAAAACCTCTTTTTTCCTAGATGTGTCGTTCGAGAAAAAGATTTCTAACCTTCATCGTGTGGGATTAAAGAATTGCACTAATAAATAACTTCTCTCCATAAAAATCTATCTGGTTAGAGTTTCGGAAAAAAAAAAAAAAAAAACACTTACGTCGGGGTGTACATGATGTACTTGAGAAATGGAAAGATGGTGAAAAGCCACTTGGGAACTAGTTCAAAGTTGCAGTGTCCCATGTTGTTCATGAAATCTATGTAAGTGAAATAGCCGAGGACCATTATAACCGAACCCATTCCAGTAAAAGCCATGGTAAGCGTTGGTATTGAGAAGAGCACGAAATAGACAACCATTTCTGCGAATGGATGAACCACAGCTGCAAAGAAAACCAAATAATTATTATGCCTTGGTAGCTGTGAACAGCTATTACCTTTAGGTGTGTTTGCACAACAATAGTATTTCATTGTTTGGTACAGAGTTTTTTCCCAAAATAGCACCCTCAAGTAAACTAATTCCCATAATAGCACCCATTTAAAAATAATACCCAGAATAGCATTCCGAACCTAAGTGGCATACCCAATCCTAATAGATGTTAATGACTGATAATTTTTTAACCCTTTTCTACGGAAACTCTGTTGCACAGCCCAAGTTCATCGTTAATATTTTGACCTTGCTGTAATAGGCACGGCCTGCAGATCCCAGTGCAGGGCATGGAACCCCACATCTCCAATGCACTCATGGCTGCTGGCTGTGAAGGTCGAGCTCGAGCAGCTCATCGTTTTCGTATCTATCCTTGATGATCCAAGCGTGAGCCGGGTGATGCGGGAGGCCAGCTTCTCTAGTCCCGCCGTCAAGGCCACAATTGAACAGTCATTGAATTTATCAATTTTCATGAATTCAGGTGGAATTGGAGCTGGGTTGACGTTCCTCCCATCCCCACCAATCAACCAGAATGTGTATCTGAACCCTCGGCTGCAGCAACAGGGAAGTTGCGAGCCGTCGGGGCAGCAGAGGAGAGAAGAGGCGAAGTGGGTGATCGATATCCTGTTGAGATCCAGGAAAAGGAATCCAGTTTTGGTTGGAGATACAGAACCTGAGGTGGGTATGAGAGAGCTTTTGTAGAGGATTGAGAAGAGGGAGGTCAATGAAGGGTTACTTCGCAGTGTTCAGGTGGTATCTTTGGAGAAGGAATTTGGTTCCAACCGGTCTCAGATCCCTGAGAAGATGAAGGAATTGGGGGATTTGATTGAGACCCGGATCAATAGCAGCGCAATTGCCTGCAGCAGTAGTGGTGTGATTCTTGATTTAGGAGACTTGCAGTGGCTGGTTGAGCAGCAGCAGACGAGAATAATTGGGGTCTTGGGTTCAGGCTCAATTCAGCATCAGATTATATCAGAGACACGTCGTGCTGCAGTTTCAGAGATGGGGAAGCTATTACAAGGTTCAGAGAGGGCACTGGTGATAGTCGGCTGTGGCTGAGCGGAACTGCAACTTGCGAGACATATCTGCGGTGCCAGGTTTACCATCCAACAATGGAGAATGAATGGGATCTGCAGGCCGTGCCTATTACACCAAGGTTACCAATTCCTGGGCTGTTTCCAAGGTAGGTTGTTTGTCTTCAATTATGCAATCACAGGTCTTGAAATTCCTTTATTGTCTTATTTCTTCAATGGGCATGGGTTGAGATTAATCTTGCTTATTTCATATCATCCCCATCAACAGTATTAAAAGAACAGTTGAGCTTCACATTGAATAGTAGTTTATTGTGTACTGAGTTTTTTACAAGGAAAACAACAACTTTCTTCTGAGGGTTGAACCATCCTCTGTTCAGTGCCTCGCTGAATGAAAGAAGTATTAATGTAAATAAAAGTATAATATCCTTGAGTTATCAAAAAATAATATCCTTGACTTTCCAATTACTTCTGCTGGTCCATTCATAGATGAGATCGTTAAAATCAGCCATGATTGACACCAACCAATGAGCGTCCAAATAAGTTCCTATACAAGCTATATTTCATACATCATCTTTCATGTTAAATACAGAAACCTCTTATAACAGTTTTCCTTATTTTATAAAGCTTATGTTTTTTTCTAAATTTATTCAAGGCTTGGAGGCAATGGGATTCTCAGCAGTTCAATTGGTTCTCTCACCCCACCATTAAAGGGTATCTCGATGTGGGGAGCTGCTCTTGCACCAAGACGCCAGCCTGAGAACACAGAACAGACTCGAGGGTCCACTACCTGCTGTCCCGTTTGTATGGAGAATTATGAACAAGAGCTGGCCGAGCTTTTAGCCAAGGAGTATGAGAAATCATCTTCTGATTCCAAACCAGAAGTTCACCAGGCCTTGCCACAGTGGATGCAGCCTGCAAAGACCCAAATATGTGATTTGACAAAGCTTCTATTCATGGCTTTGGGTAGCTGGAAATTTTGACCTTCCATTACCCTCATTAACATGTATTAGGATTGGATATGCCACATAGGCTCGGAATGCTATTCTGGGTATTATTTTCAAATGGGTGCTATTATGGGAATTAGTTTACTTGAGGGTGCTATTCTGGGAAAAAACTCTTTGGTACATGACATAAAATTTTCTTATAGAAAAAAATGAAACAAGTAAATTTTCATTTTTTTTAAAAGGGTTAGAAATGCATAATTCCTCACTAAAGAAATCCATATAGCACGAAATTTGTGCTTAATTTTCGTATTTTTGCCCCAACTTTTGGTGAGATTTACCTTGGACAGGAAGAGCTGGAAAATGTCATCTTAAAATCAGGTTCAGGACCCACCAGGTGAGGGTCAATCTTACTGTTCTATGACCACGTGAGACTCTTTTTTATAAATCTGGCCTGATCTTTTAATACTTAGAAATTTCTTGTATTTTCTCGAGGGGAAGATGATAGAGAGAGGGACAAAATATGTAAATTATATATAATCATATTAAAACATGAACACCATTAAAAAAAATACTAATACATAGACAATTTTTCCTGGGCATTTACCTCATACGGAGCAATCCGTTGAAGTAGCACATGGTGCTCACTTTGGCACTGATCTAAATAAACCATCAAGACCCACTCCCGGCCCCTATTTGTAGTGGATGGGCTGGACTGACTAATTAAGGGTTATATATATTTTTTATATAAAGTCATTAAATTAGTGGGCCGCGGCTCATGGGTTAGAGGAATGGAATTGATCTCAAACTTGATATTTGTTGCCCTTCCTAGATGGATCTTAATTTCCATCCCCCATAGTCCCATCATCAATGAAGTCCAGTGAGCTACCATGCATACATGGAAGCTCCATGCAAGGTAAATGTACGGAACAGAGCCCTAACACTAACACTGAGAGAGAGAGAGAGAGACATATATATATATATATATGGAGGTGCTCCTATGAGAGACACTCTCACCAAGTTTATGAGAGATGGGTGGGGGCCCTCACTTCCATATCCACTCTCACCAACTTAAATGCAAGGACCCCCAACTTAAATGTGAGGGCCCCCACCTTATCTGTGAGAGTGTCTCTCACAAAAGCGCCTCCTATATATATATGTCCTCTATATGACCAAGGCTCCCATAAGCTCGAGCTTATGGAGAAAATTTCATAAGCTCGTGCTTGTGGGGCCCACCTTTGGTCCGTCCAAATGGACCAAACACAATACCCCCTTAAATTGTACATGTCCACTAACTTTCGGTAAGATTCGAATTTACTGAACCGTTAAATTGACTATATATCAATCCGAATGAGTTTCTGACCATTAAACTATTGGGTCCATATGGAAATGATAGAAATTACGGTTGATGCTGATTTTTTGCAGGGAGGAAGATCCTACGGAGTCCTTGAAATCCCCCCCACCCCATCCCCATCCCCATGTGGATCCCTAAGTGGGTCACACCACACACTTGAGCTTACCTTATTCTAAACTTGAGATTAAGGGAGCTGGCCTATATATATAAAAGTTTATCTAAATCCAAGTTCAGGTCCACGAGGACCACAAATATTGGATAACTTGCACCTTTTGGATCTACCTTCCATTTTCAAGAGTGTACTTTTGAAACTACCACAAATGGATAGTTGTTTGCCCTTCCATTTTAGTTAATTGCCTTTCCATTTTAGTTTTTTTTCCTTATATGGTGGGGTTGAATAGGCACTCATTACCATCCTCTACTCTTGAGTCAATACATATAAAAGTAATTGAGATCAAGTAAAAGCGGGTAGAGAAAACTTGAGATGGTTTCTTACATGTAATGGGCTCTGTGGCAACAGAGGAGTGGTGATGAGAGTGGTAGCGAGCGTAGAGAAAGTGGTGGTGCAGTGCTCTGTGGAACCAGTAATAGAGAAATTCCACAGGACCCACGTGAAGGAGCACAGTCAAAACTGCACCGTCAGTCCTCCACAGAGGCAGGTTCTTTGCGCCATCCACAAACATGTTGATCACGTACATGGCAATGCCACTCAAGATAACCTGGTCATCCCTGCCGTCCATTTCTCATGTATGGGTCAATGCATCTATCGGCTAGCGAGAGAGAGAGAGAGAGAGAGAGAGAGAGAGAGAGAGAGAGAGAGAGAGAGAGAGGGGCTAACCAGTTCCTTTCCCTATCCACCTGTTCAAAGTCGATGCTTTTACTCACTATCAAGTGTTTGGTTCTAGCAGTTTGAAAACGAGCAAAGCTTATCCAAATCTGGCTGTGAAGCCATCTCCAAAGAAGAATTGGAAACGCAAGCACGTACAACATATCTTTCTCTCCATCTGCCATGAGCGTATACAAGCTATGTGCCACCCAAGGGGCCAAAATAACATACTATATAACCAAATCACAGGAGAGAGAGCAAGTTAGTGACCACCATGATAAATAATAATCTTATGATACAAAAGCCCGCATGATCACAAGAAAATGATATGCAGATAAAGACAACTGCATTACTACAAGGCAAATGAGAAGAGAATACCTTGAAGTTTCCAAGCTTTTTCCATGGCCATTCAGTGAAGAGGCCAGGTTTAGAAGCCATGTTTCTTTGCTACTTGTCTTCTCAGTTCTCACTTGGCTTTGCTCTCCCTCTATATATAGTCCTCTCTCTGACGTCATTACGTGGTAAAGTCTCACTCTGTCTTTCTTGATTTCGACAAGGAGAGGACGATATCAGCTCTCTCACATGGTTCATACAGCTTAATTAAATATTAAGTAAAAAAAGAGTCCTGTGCTTTTTTTTTTTTTTTTTTTAAGTGACGATTCTCATTGGAAGGTCAAGGCTGGAACCTGGCCTCCCCACTCCTTGTAAATTAGAGTAGCTATATTACCTCATATGTGTGAGTTTTGTCTCCTCCCATGTGTGAGTTTGCATCACCTCATATGAGTGAATTGTGTCTTTTCACATGTATGAGTTTTTATTACCTCACATTTAAGTCTCACCGGTCCAAACCCATTAGCTGGGATAAAAAAAATTAGGAGTCTTGCACAAGTACTCTGAATCTAATGAAGAGAAGTGGAGCACGTCTTGCACAAGTACTTCGAATCTACATTCTACACGTTCTGCACTATTGGCCGTACAGTAGCTCCATATCATGATGTGATCCATTCATTGATCGGGGCTCACTCGAATAATTCGACCCATATTATCAGGGGTATCAATGAACCCCATTGCTTCAAATTTTTTAACCGGGACCCAAACGATAAATTAAATTTGTTATGAACAGCAGAAAACGTGCTGGGATTTAAGTGGTTTGATAACGTGCAAAGTGCTAAGTCCATGGATAAGAAGAGATTTTTCACTAACTTCCTTTTTCTTCCAGGACTGGTGTTTACTTGTTACATTTTATTTAGAACTTATACATGATAAAAATTTATCAAAGTATCAGTGAATCCTAAACGTGGATTGAAACCGACTTGAAAACCGGTTGACACAAATTCACATTCAACCAAACAAAATCAGGGCAGTGGACCATTTATATTTGATTATCTTTTTTTTTTTGAATTAAAGAAGCATTTTTATTGGACACTAATATAACTTGGCATTATAGCATGGAGCTGACTGTTAGGCGATGTTAGTCAGGATTCTTTTTATGTTAGTTAAGGTGAGCCCTTCCATTGATAATTGTTTATGGTATGGAGCCCTGCTCGGAGAAATATCCTACCCAGATTATAAATGTAGGTGCAGAAAATAATGACCCACAATAAAGAGGTGCCTTATAGGACTTATCCGAGAAGATGATGGTGATTGGGGTTGACTGGATGCCGTCCGAAAGCCTGAAAAGGAGGAAACAAACGGTCAGAGGACCCTGGCCTGGGCGGCGCAAGGCTCTCCGATGCCAAAGTCAGTATGGGAACTGGAACAATGGGAGGAGAGGAAGAAGAGAGACAGAGTAACGGCTCTGATATGGAAAAAATGGCATACCTTAGATGGTGGGTTGAGCCTCTATTTATAGAGTTTGAATCGTATCTTTGGAAGATATTGTGGTGTGGGTCCCACGATTTGACTGGGAAGTCACAATCAGCCCACATTGCATTAATTGTGGTCCAATCCAGCCCACCATGCATTAAATGTCCGTCGGGTCAGCCCACATCGCATTTAATGCACATCTTGTTGGGCCAGATCCTGTTGGGCCCCTTTGGCGGTAGGGGTACCAGCGGATCTGCCCTCGGGCCCTGCCCTGATGTGGCCTCAGCCGCTGGATGCTGCTCTGTCAGGGATCTGGCGAAGATTGTGGGCAGCTGGATGTCGTGTCTGTCTCGTTAGCTCGTGCCCCTATCCCCCCACGTGCCTGATGACGTGGGGGATGAGGGGCGCCTGTGAGTGCTCTCTCGCTTCGGCTACTGTCCCGGCTTCTTCAGCCGAAGTGGGGCTTTCTGCCGGGATGGTACCCGGGGTGGCTCAGCCGAGGTGGAGGTCCTTGCCGAGATGACGCCCGAAGTGGGCCAGTTCGGCGCTAAGGACCCGGAGCTGCCTGACTTCGGCCGGGCCTCCTGTCCTGGCAGCCGGGGTGAGCTTGGTGCCACGTGGCTGGCACGAGGATGGCACGTGAGAATGCTTAACCTCATCTGATGGCTGCGATTAACTTAATCCTGTGGTTCTGGAAATCTCCCCACACAATTGCCCCCTAGCTTTTGACCTCTGAAGTGTGCTAGCCTTTAGGGTTTGAAAGCTAGAAGAATCCGTCTGGGGATACTGTGATCATTACCGGTGTCGCTTCAACTCTTTATGCCTGGTGTCGCTTCAACTCTTTAAAGCGATAAATGCCCTGCCCTGTTTGCCTTGGGAACCGAGCTGACGGCTACACGCGTAGCTTCTGCGCTGATTGCGTTGTCTCATTGATTGACGGGCACGGGCTTCGAAGTGCCTCTTCGAATTCGGAGGCGGTATCCAAATGAGGGTTCCCCCTTCTACAAATAGGGTCGTCCCCTTTCTTTTCTTGCTTCTGACTCCTCTCGCCTTCGCCTCTGTTTTTACTTTCGATCCCTGCTCTGGTGGCGGAGATCTGTTCGAGGAAGACGACCGTAGAACGCGCCTGGATCTGCTTTCGATCTGCCTGTCGCTGTAAGTCGCTTTGTCCTTCTGTCTGGTTCGCTTTTGGGGTTTTTCGGTTTCTAGGGTTTTCCTTTGTCGTCGCCCCTTCTAGTCATGGGCACCCCTAGATTCAGGGTAGATTCCGATGAGGGCTTAGCCGAGCTTAGGGCTGCCTTCAAAATTCCGGAGGGGGTCCTCCTAAAACCGGCAGACCTTGGCGACGCTGCCTCGTATCGCTGCTACGGCGGCTGGATGCCATTCCCTCTGATCTCTGTGATCGAGGGTGGGGTCAGGTTTCCCCTGCACCCCTTGCTGAGGGCTTGCCTTAGCCTTTGGTCCCTCGCCCCGGGCCAGCTGATGCCCAATGGCTACAAGGTCATCATGGGCACAGCGAAGCTGAACGAGATCTTGGGGACCAACCTAGGCCCTCACGACATCGAGGACACTTACGATATCTGCAAGGCTGGGGAGGGAAGATACTATCTCCGTGTGAAGCCGCAGCGAAGAGGCTTCGTCCTAGCCTTGGAGGATTCGAGTAAGAACGCTGAGGAAGATTTCTTCTGCGTCTCGGGGGACTGGGAGTTCGGCCCAGGTGAAGACAGGAGGCTGTCGGTCCCACGTCGCCCGGGGGAAGTCCCAAGTAATCATCGCTGCTTTTCTCCCTTACTGTTTTGTTTATCTTACTGATGCCGAGCTAATACTCCCTATTGCCTGTCGAGCAGAGGTGGGTGCAAGGCGACGCCGAGCTGCTAGCGAAGGTTGGAGGAGGAACACCGTCGATATCAACAAGGTCGAACGGTACAAGGGGCACGAGACCAGGTCTGCTTGGAAGCTGCTTGGGTACAAGCCGAGGTATCGAGGCCACTACCACAGGACTGGAATACCTGAGGCGGACGAGACACACCCTGGCCGTCCGACGGTATCAGTTGCGGTGTTTAGCGGGATCCCCTTGACCGATCCTATTGCTGACTGAACTGCGTCTGGAGCTGAGGCGTCCACTTCCGATCCGGAGCTGCCGGACTTGTCGCAGATAGTGGAAGCTTACATCTCTGATCGAGAAGAGGACATGGAGGGAAGCTCGAGGGAGCTCGCTGTCAGGGACCTGGCTGCCAAGTTTAGGCAAAGGTCAGCATCTTCCGGGGCTCCGTCGCCTGCTGGCACTCGTGCTGCTTCGGGTCCGGTGGGTGCGGGCGCTCCCTCCGCTCCTGCCCCTGTCCCGAGCGGGGGAGCCCGGCAACGCTCGCCGGACCGCTCGAAAGAGGGGTCCCCGCCCAGGAAGAAGTCCAAGGCGGGGGAGAAGAGCTCGAAGGCTGATCTGCAGTCGAAGCGCAAAACTCCTGAACGAGCCCCTGGGGCCAAAGCTCCAGCCGAGAAGGGAGGCGAGAAGAGCGCGCCCAAGGAAAAGAGTGTGCCAGCCGAAAAGAGTGCGCTGGTCAGCCAGTCGGCTGTTAGCCCAGCGCGCGAGCCTCTCGTCTCGGCGGGACAAGGGTCCGGACCGGCCTCTGGGCCCCGAACTGCCCCAGCACTGTGGAAGCCAAAAATGGAAACCTCTACCGGCAAACCCCTGAGTGTTGAAGACCGATTGCTGGGAAATGCCGAGGTGATTGGGGCTCTCGCCAAGGCCTGTGCTCTGCCAAGGGACATGGAGGCGCACGATAGGTTCGAGGATGAGGGCCTGATGGTCTCGGCGATCCAGGAAAGTCTTCGGGTAAGTGTTTGCAACGCTTTTCTTCATTCTTCAGGCATCTAGGTCGAACTTGACTTTCTGTTTCCATTTGCAGAACGTGCAGAGGCTCCTAACCGTGGTGGGAAGGAGGGTTAGGAGTGCTGCGAGAATGACCCGCTTGGAGTCCGAGCGGGAGAAGCTGAAGAAGGATCTGGACGAGCAGCGGAAGGAAATGGAGGAGCTCAAGGTGGCCAGCGCTGGAGAGTCCGCTCGATTGGCATCGGTTCTGACTGAGAACGCTGAACTTTCGTCCAGGGCCAACCATATGAAAGGCGAGCTTTGGATGAAGAACAAGAAGACCGCCGAACTGGAGTCTGAGCTGGCCAGATTGAAGGCCGAATCTGCTGCTGAGGGGACGAGGCTGCGAGGGGAGGTCTTGGCTGGTCGCGCTGAGAGGGAGAAGTTGGTGAAGGAAAAGGCCTCTCTTCAGGCCGAGGCCCAGTCAGCCTTCCAGGATGGGGTAGATCGAGCCACCGAGCTGTACGAGAAGCAGGTGGAGGAGATCACCGCAATCTTATTCGAGGAAGGATGCCTGGCCGCACTGAGACGTGCGGGGGTCCCTGAAGACCATCCCGTCTATCAGGACCTGCCGAAGTATTCGGACCAGGATCCCGAGCCGAGCCCCGCACCTGAAACTGAAAGTGCTTCGGTCGAAGTCCCTGTAGCTGAGAGCGCCCCAGTTGAAGCTCCTGTAGTCGCTTCTGCTCCGGAAGATGCTCCAGCTGCCCCGGTCTCGAGCGATGCCCCAGTCGCCAGCGAGGCTCTGGCCGCACCTCAGGGTGAGACCTCTTCTGCTCCTAGTTCGGCCGAGGTACCGGTTGAAACCCCTCCTGCCAGCGATGCTCCAAGCGGAGTCATGATTTCGGCCGAGTCAACTGGTCCATCAGATGTGGTGATCGACCTAGTGGAGTCGCCGAAACCATAGTGGCCGGGCTCCTTTACATTTCTGTCTGTAGTTCTTTTGCTCCTCAGCCTTGTAAACATTTCTTGCAGTCAGTGAAAGATGGGTTTCCTTGTGAATTTTCTCTTCGCATTCGTCTCTCTTTCATTTCTGGATGTGCATTGAATGGTATTGAATGCTTTTACTGTGTGGCGCGGCCCTTGAGGTAGAGTCAAACGGTCCTCATAGCTGTCAGTGCTAATTCTCCGTATTCTGGAGACCATAAATGGCAATAAACATGGCGCTAGGGCTGACGAGGAAATCGGGCGGATGTCTCCACGTGGCGCCATAGGAATTGCCGGTCAACGGATCGGAGGGCGTGCGTCCTTTGCAACGAGTGGGAGACTTCGCCCCTTTGGAGATTGAGCCCTTCTCCTTCCTATAAGTAGGGGGAGCAGGCTCGCCATGGGAGAAGGAAAGAACATAGTTGTAGGAACCATGTCCGGGAGGTGTCCAGAATTATTTGATCCGGGGGGAACCCTGCGCCGTTGGACGGCTATCCCCGAGGGGGGAAGGCTGTCGTAGTCCGCGCGCTCTCTGAAGGAACTCTCCGTGGACCGCGCGCTCTCTGAACGCGGGTTCACGGCCGGTCGCCCCCGGGTCGAAATCGGATGGGTCGGGACCTGGGTGTCTGCCGATCCTGCAGGGTCCTGGGTGGCATCGAGCTCCCTCCCTGTCAGAATGGTAAGACTAAGGGTGGAGTTGAGGCCTGCGAGACCTGGTCCTGCGCCTCCAAACTGGAAGGGCTCTGTAATTGCTTTGGTCTGACCAACCCAAGTGTATTATAGAGCTCTGTGAAATTATGCATCGCTCAGAGCCTCTAAGCGATGATCCGGCGTCTTCGGCGTCTTCGATCCAGAGACTCCCAGCTACTTTATTTTCTGCTTCTTTTTCTGTTTTCAGAGGACTGCGATCCTCCTTTCTGTACTTTTCTTTCTATTCTGTAGCTCTTGTAATAAAGCAGTTTATAATGAATAAAAGGGAGGAATTCTATGATTACCCAAACAGTGTTCAATGCTTTTGAGGTCCTTTTCTCTTTCTTTGCACTGTTCTGGAATGCTTGCATTTTTCTGTTTGAGTGCTGGCACAGCTCTCTTCCTCTGGAAAGCTGCCCTTGGCCGGAATGGCTAGCTTTGGCTGAGACGAGCGACCTTGTGCCGAAGTGGAGTCACCATTCCACTGGTCTCGGCCATGGAAGCGTGAGCTCGGCGATGATCTTTGAGGGGTGTAAAAACCCTGATATTAGGAATCCGGCCGAGTGTCTGAACTCGAGGCCTTCTCCGTGGCCCAAGGCCAGGAGCTTTAGGAAGCGACCGAGCCTGGACTCGAGGTCTCTTCCAGGGCGGTGGGCCCAATCCCGGCCGAGTGTGGACTCGAGGCCTTCTCCATAGCCCAAGGCTAGGAGCTTTAGGAAACGACCGAGTCTGGACTCGAGGTCTATTCCAGGTCGGTGGGCCCTTGGAGATGGGTGCAGACCCTGAGTTTAGGAATCGGCCGAGTGTCCGAACTCGAGGCCTTTTCCAGGGCTGTTAACCCTTGGAGCTGGGTGAAGACCCTGAGTTTAGGAATTGGCCGAGTGTCCGAACTCGAGGCCTTTTCCAGGGCTGTTAACCCTTGGAGATGGGTGAAGACCCTGAGTTTAGGAATTGGCCGAGTGTCCGAACTCGAGGCCTTTTCCAGGGCTGTTAACCCTTGGAGCTGGGTGAAGACCCTGAGTTTAGGAATCGGCCGAGTGTCCGAACTCGAGGCCTTTTCCAGGGCTGTTAACCCTTGGAGATGGGTGCAGACCCTGAGTTTAGGAATCGGCCGAGTGTCCGAACTCGAGGCCTTTTCCAGGGCTGTTAACCCTTGGAGCTGGGTGAAGACCCTGAGTTTAGGAATTGGCCGAGTGTCCGAACTCGAGGCCTTTTCCAGGGCTGTTAACCCTTGGAGGTGGGTGAAGACCCTGAGTTTAGGAATTGGCCGAGTGTCCGAACTCGAGGCCTTTTCCAGGGCTGTTAACCCTTGGAGCTGGGTGAAGACCCTGAGTTTAGGAATTGGCCGAGTGTCCGAACTCGAGGCCTTTTCCAGGGCTGTTAACCCTTGGAGCTGGGTGAAGACCCTGAGTTTAGGAATTGGCCGAGTGTCCGAACTCGAGGCCTTTTCCAGGGCTGTTAACCCTTGGAGATGGGTGAAGACCCTGAGTTTAGGAATTGGCCGAGTGTCCGAACTCGAGGCCTTTTCCAGGGCTATTAACCCTTGGAGATGGGTGAAGACCCTGAGTTTAGGAATTGGCCGAGTGTCCGAACTCGAGGCCTTTTCCAGGGCTATTAACCCTTGGAGATGGGTGAAGACCCTGAGTTTAGGAATTGGCCGAGTGCCCGAACTGGAGGCCTTTTCCAGGGCTATTAACCCTTGGAGATGGGTGAAGACCCTGAGTTTAGGAATTGGCCGAGTGTCCGAACTCGAGGCCTTTTCCCAGGCTATTAACCCTTGTAGCCGAAGTCGATCAAAGAGAGATGACAGATGGATGACGGGGCGAAAGCTATTTCCATTGATTCATAGATTCATCACATCTTTTAGAAATTGAATTTCTTGGGATACAGGTGGATACAGAGGACGCCAGATGGATCACGTAATGGTCTTCTCCGAATCCTCACTGTCTGGAACCTGGGCTGCGCTCTGGTGAACTCGGCCCTCGCTGCCGCCAGCATCTCCTGCCATAACGAACTCTGGAATGTGGCCCTCTTCGGCCAGCTTCTCCAGATACCTCTGCAAAGAGTTGCAGTCCACGGTCTTGTGCCCGCTACCCTTGTGGTAAGAGCAGTAGAGCTTACTCTGGCTGCCGGAGGTGGGCTCATTCCTCAAGGGCGGAGGCCACTTAAAGAATGGCTTGGACTTTATCTTGGTCAGGATACGGTAGATCGGCTCCTTGAAGACGACGTTGACGCCCTGACTGGCGCTGGTGGGAGGTCCGGGCTGCCAGGTGCCCCCAGACCTGGACGACGCAGGCTTCGCCGAACTGGAGACCCAAGCCTGCTTGGGCTCCTGCTCCTGGGAGGGCCTCCCGCCTTTCTGCCGAGGCTGGCTATTCTTCTGCTCGAGCTCTGGATACCCGTCTTGATCCCGGGCTCGGATCTCGTCTTCCTCTTGGGCGATAAAGCGCTTCACCCGGGTCATCAACTCTGGCATGGATTCTGGGGAGTCCCCGGCCAGGTTCTTCCGCAAGTCGTGGCCGGGGATCAGGGCATGCTGGAAAGCGTAGATCGCTATCCAGTCCCTCGAGCCCTCGATCTGGCTGTGGACCGCCCAGAATCGCTGGGCGAACTTGGAGAGGGTTTCGCCCTGCTTCATTCTCAGGGCGAGGAGGTCCCCTTCCTTCTTGGGGACGACGATATAGGCTTGGAACTTCTTCAGGAAGGAGAGCTGAAGCTCCTTCAAACTGGAAACCGACTGCTCCGGGAGAGAGCAGAACCACTTCAGGGGGAGGTCACCCAAACTGGAGGAGAAGATTTTGCAGTTTAGGTGACCCTCGTTCCCCCAGATGGACATCTTCTGGGAGAAGTGTCGGAGGTGTGCAGACGGGTCGGACAATCCGTCATAGGGGATGAACCGCGGGACGGAGAATTTTCTGGGCAAGGGGGTGCACTCGATCTCTTTTGTGAAGGGCGAACCCCCCAGATCAGTGTGACCGCAGATCTGCTTCTGGTCCTGCTGGTCCAGGTTGTGCTGAAGGGCTAGCCTGACGCGTTTGTCGAACCGCTCCTGCTCGTCGTCCTCCTCTGGAGTCTGAACTCTGGACTTTCGCTTGGGATGGTTCGGACTGCGATGGCTATGAGCTCGGCCATCGCGACTGTGGTGACTCCGGCTGTTGCTCGAGCCTTCGTCACGAATCTGGCTCCGTTTCTGGTCCAGATGATGTCTCAGATCCTCGCGGGGAGGCCGGGCTGCCTTGCTGGGAGCGTCCTTCTTTTTCCCTTGAGGCTCAGAGACTTCCCTCAAGGAGGCAGTTTGCACTGCCCTCAACTGCTGCTGGAGCTCGCGAATCAGCCGCTCTTGCTTCTGGAGTTGCTTCTGGAGGAGAGCAGCTTCAGGAACCTCTCCAGTGGCAGGGGGTTGAACGTGGCGCGTCTCTCTTACGGCCACGGCTTTATCTTTGCGAGGACGTTCGCGCCGGTGCTCGTCGCGTCGGGGTGGCACGGTTTCGTCCGCTGAGAGCGAGGCCTCGACTCCCTCTTGAAATGGGATTTCGACAAAGAGTTGGGAGCCCAGGCGACCCTCGCCTGCGGATGTGCCTTGGACCGTTCGGGACCGTCCCTGAGGAGGGACGTCCGTTGACGGTGGTAGCATCTCGAGAACTGGTCTTGAGGATTCTCCGCCTTTCTTAGCCTTCGGAGGCATGGCTTCTGAGAGGTTGAGGTTAAGAAGGTTGGGAAGGTTTTGAGAGGTTGGGATATTACTTTCCCACAGACGGCGCCAATTGTAGGTGCAGAAAATAATGACCCACAATAAGTAGGTGCCTTATAGGACTTATCCGAGAAGATGATGGTGATTGGGGTTGACTGGATGCCGTCCGAAAGCCTGAAAAGGAGGAAACAAACGGTCAGAGGACCCTGGCCTGGGCGGCGCAAGGCTCTCCGATGCCAAAGTCAGTATGGGAACTGGAACAATGGGAGGAGAGGAAGAAGAGAGACAGAGTAACGGCTCTGATATGGAAAAAATGGCATACCTTAGATGGTGGGTTGAGCCTCTATTTATAGAGTTTGAATCGTATCTTTGGAAGATATTGTGGTGTGGGTCCCACGATTTGACTGGGAAGTCACAATCAGCCCACATTGCATTAATTGTGGTCCAATCCAGCCCACCATGCATTAAATGTCCGTCGGGTCAGCCCACATCGCATTTAATGCACATCTTGTTGGGCCAGATCCTGTTGGGCCCCTTTGGCGGTAGGGGTACCAGCGGATCTGCCCTCGGGCCCTGCCCTGATGTGGCCTCAGCCGCTGGATGCTGCTCTGTCAGGGATCTGGCGAAGATTGTGGGCAGCTGGATGTCGTGTCTGTCTCGTTAGCTCGTGCCCCTATCCCCCCACGTGCCTGATGACGTGGGGGATGAGGGGCGCCTGTGAGTGCTCTCTCGCTTCGGCTACTGTCCCGGCTTCTTCAGCCGAAGTGGGGCTTTCTGCCGGGATGGTACCCGGGGTGGCTCAGCCGAGGTGGAGGTCCTTGCCGAGATGACGCCCGAAGTGGGCCAGTTCGGCGCTAAGGACCCGGAGCTGCCTGACTTCGGCCGGGCCTCCTGTCCTGGCAGCCGGGGTGAGCTTGGTGCCACGTGGATGGCACGAGGATGGCACGTGAGAATGCTTAACCTCATCTGATGGCTGCGATTAACTTAATCCTGTGGTTCTGGAAATCTCCCCACACAATAAATATTTGAGTATTTTGACACGTAAAGAGATCATCAGAAACATATTTAAAAAGGTCAGAACTTCAAAGAACTTGGAGAATAGAGACAAGGAAAAGAACAAAAATAAGATAGTTTAATAATATATTAGAATGTGAAATTGAAAAGAGCTTGGCTTTAAATATGAATGAGAGGAAAGGTAAAACTTTTTTATATGACATTTGGTGTTGAAATTGATCTCTCTATATGGGGATGTCTTCAATAACAAGTTAAACAATGGTTAATATAGATCAGTAAGGGTGTTACTAGTCCAGGGTGGCTTACTGGTCTAGAATTGAGTATTGTTAGGGAGTGTTTTGTACATGTCTTCCGAGGATATCTACATTGCTTTCATTCTAGGCACCAATGGTTCTCTTGCGTCATATTAAATTTCATTCGCTAACCAGTCATACCAAAGCCTGTAGACATTAGCGGAGAGCATAAACACTTTTCAAGCTTACACGGGTGGAACTCGGTTGATGCACCTTTCTTGGAATTCGAGCTCATGTCCGGTAGGCTTGATACCTAGCTAACATATTATACCAAAATCTTGAAGTGTTGATACAGGTGATAAAATATAATTTCCTATTAGACAGATTGATAAGTGATGGAGAATCGCCGTGTTCATCTCATGCCATATCAATTTATTCAACCATTCCATGAATAGTGATTGCATACCCATTTGGTAATTTTACTTTTAAAATCAAGTGAAATGAAGTAAAATGAAGCATAAAATCAAGAGAGAATAAAATATTAGTATGATATGATGATATTCTTTTTTTAGTTGTTTGATATGAAATGTTTTTGACGTTTTGTACATAAAAGTGGAGTTTTTTTTTTAGTAAATAAAGGTGATTGCATTTTTACTTTTTTTTTTTTTTTTAAAGATGGAGAGAATTTTGAATTTAAGTTTTTTTAATTTGACATTTTCTTTTACTATACTAGTAAAGTGCGAAACGGAAAGAAATATAATTACTGGACGGCTGTGATTACCTGTTGTAAGAGGCCACGGGATGAGGAATATTTGTCCTAACCTCATGAACTGGAAAATTACTTGGAGGCGTGTTGCACATGTTGTGGCTGATGAATTTATGATCCGGGCCACCTAATTCGATAGGTAGGAAACCATAGAAAAAAGAAATCCAAATGAAGCCATTCATGGCCGACCTATAATAAAATATATGGTTGAAACCACTGGGTTGTCGGCCTCAGATGATTGCTATTAATAACAAAATAAGGACCACAATTCCTTCATTAATGACTAATCCTTGGATGAAAATGCATCAAGATGGCTATCCCGGTATCATCTTTCTGCATAAGATAATAGGTAGGCCCCATCAACAGAAGTCAACACTCGAAATTAAGGCTATAAATCAATGTCGGAAAACACGTGTTCGAACTTGACTCATATATATGATCGATCTAAGATTTTTTGGCCCGGGAAGTATCAACTCTGACAACTCGGGAGAGTAGTATTTTTTAAGAATATTTATAAATATCTAAAAATAGTTATAGAATTCTACATATACATGTATTTGTATGTACTAATAAAAAGATTCAAATTAGTAAATCCATTACATTTCAATCAATTATTTCATAAACTGCTAACTCCAAACCTTAAATATGAATTACTTATATGTGAATCAGCTGAGTTTATCCTATAATTGACTTGGTGATTAGGTACTGTGAATAGTCAATTTGCCGAGTTTTCAAACCTTTCTTGAAACAAGTTTTTTTTTTTTTAAGAGAAGGCTTTAACGCCAATCGAAATTATGTTGAGAGCTCAAAATTAGATATACTTTCATGACAAACCCACGGTAGAGGATAGTGTTGACGAATTTATGAGTTGGTGTTGATTGTATCAATAAGAAGAACGGAGATCATTGTTTTTTTTTTTAAGATGCGGCCCTTGGACATTCGGATGGTAAATTTGCTTTTCAATTTCTAATGCTATCTAATGGCTCTATTGTGGGTACAAGCCCTAGCAAAGGACCTAAGGCCAATTCTCTCAATTAGGAAAGTAGAATTGCGGGTGATTCTCTTTGCTTTGAACATGGCAAAAGCTAATTAATGAGGAGATGTGGGTAATCAATCCGGTTCTCTGATCTATTTTTGAGGCTGCTAGTCGTTTTTACGTTCTGATTAAAGTCGCTTCTTGTGTTTAGAAAGTGTAATTAATTGGCTGTTCATGAGCTTGCTAAATTAGGTTCCTAGATTTGGAAGTTGATTGGTATGTACTATGTAGACTCATGTACGTAGCTGATAAAATAAATGACCTGTATTAATCAGTATGACTCTGAAGGCGGCGGCCACAATGTAGCGGTTGGGAATTGTGTGACAACTGTACAAGCTTGGAAACAATCACCTCAAGTTAAGGCCTAAGGGTGTGATTTGGCTGATATAATAAATGACTTAATGACCTGTATTAATCAGTATGACTATGAAGGCGGCGGCCACAATGTAGCGGTTGGGAGTTGTGTTACAACTGTACAAGGTTGGAAACAATCACCTCAAATTAAGGGTGTGATTTGGATAGTGCAAGTTCATGTTACTTACGGAGAGGAAGTGACTTGTTTCCTGGTCCAAATTAATGATATGGTTCCTCGTTACCTAACACTATCAATAATGATAGAATGTATTATAATTGTCTGTCGGATGCAAACTGTAGTATTTCTCCATAATAACTAGGGTTGTAAATGGGTATCCGATTCTCTGATTACCCGAAGGTTCCGACCCGTTAGGATCCGGGTCTGGGTCCTTATTTTGGTCCCGATAAGAAAATGGTTCCGGTTCCGGATCTTTTTTTTTTTGAACCGATACCTAAACGGTTCCGGTTCCGGATCCACAGTGGCTCAGACCCGTGGACCCGAGACCCGACCCAATATATACTAACATAAGGTAACTTTATTATGTGAGAACTGAGAACAGAACCCTTTTTACTTTTCTACTTTTCTACATTAGGGTTTTCTACTTTTCTACATCTCATTGCCTGTTTGGATGTGATTTCTGAGTTTTTGGTTAAAAGTGTCTGTTATTGATAGACAAAATGTCCCATTAGTGTTTGTAGGTACGTGATCCAATTGAAATGTGAAAAAAGCATAAATTTTTTAAAGAAAAATACAGGTATTGGTCTAGACCCGGAACCGGAACCAGACCCGCCTCACAAACGTTTCCGGTTCCGGTTCTGGTTCCCATTATTTTTAATGGTTCCGGTTCCGGTTCCGGTTCCCCTTCTTAGAAAACGGTTCCGATTCCGGTTCCACCCTGGACCCGGACCGGAACCGACCCGTTTACAACCCTAATAATAACAATATCGAAAAACATATGTCATATTCATGGTTGAAAATATCGGCCGGTACCGGTACGTACTGGCCGATACGTACCGGTACCGGTCGGTACCGCACCGATATCTTGCTGAGATATCGGTCGCGGCGATACGGACAAAATATCGCCAAAATATCGTCATATATCGGCCGATATTTTCAAAATTGGGCATTGTCTCTGCCATTACACATAAAATGTACTATTTCTCCGAAATAATATCAGGAAACATGTGTCTTGTATTTACACCATAAAAATGGATGACCATTTTTCTTAAGACATTCTTATGCAAGATATCGTGTTCTTAATCATAATTAGTGTAAAAGTTTAAGAATCTTTCATACATATAGAGGGGGCATTAATTTATAGCCGTCCGTTTTGGCTAATGAGATTCCAACCCTATCTTGTTACACGGTTTTAAAAGATATCATATATAGTTAAGATAAGGTCAAACACATATACTTAGGATACTTAATTAGGATCAAGACTGCCATGTTTTGTCATGTTTTTGATGTGAGACTTTTGCACCATTGCATATCTAGTCCGGCTCGTTTGACACTTTACTAGATTAGTAAAAGTCAAGTAAAGTCTCTATTTTTAAGATAAGGTGTTACATCAATAGCACTTTAATTCAAAATTCTCTCAATATTTTTCAAAAAAGTTAAAAAGTAATCTATTTTTTTCCACTAAAAGATAAAAGAACTCCAGTTTTCTATACTTAAAGTAAAAAATATTTTAGATCAAACAACTAAAAATAAAATACCATTATAGCCTGTTATATTTTATTCTCTCTTAATTTGATGCTTTACTGCACTCTATTTTACAGATAAAATTATCAAATGAGCCCTCTGAGTTTTCTTCGCTCTATCTTTAGATAGATGCTCGTTGGACCCAACATGGCAACATCGTTCTACATAGGGCCACAGCGCGACAGAACAAACCCGTTGCGTAAATGAGCAGAGCACTCGTGATTCGTGAATGTGGCTTATGTGCCTTCCTTATCTTATGTGGATACTATTTAATATTTACCAACTTAGAGCACACAACCGCATAAAATATGCACTCTCCTTATTATGATACTGCGCCCAACATCTTTCTTGTTAACTTCATTATGGTAGTTGTACCAGCTTTGAAGAACGTGGATAGCAACTGGAGCCGGTATGGATCCACAATTTATTGAAGATGCTAAAATCATCTTGAACTCTATGCAATCGTGGCAAGTGGGATATGTTACGCATGACGCAAATAGAGTGTCATCTATGCTAGCGAGGAGGTTGTTTTTCAGATTTCATTGGAAATCATGTACTTGCCCAAGCTGTTGATGTTGATTGACATTAATGAAATCACTAAGTTTGTACCTAAGAAAACAAAAATTCATTTTGGTAGAGAAAAAGTGAAAAACCCACTTCAACTCTTATGGCAGTGGGTTCCTCCATAAAGCCAATCGCAATTAATTAATCAAGTTGGTAAAGTACCTACAAAGATGGTCTATAAATCGAGACCCCATATAGATACAATCCAATATCAAGTGCTTCTCTGCAGACCTCTCCCTCCAAAGAGAAGCAAAGAGAAGATGGTATTGAACACTACCATTGTTGCCTCATTCTCCGTCTCCAAGCACATTTCTTCCAGGTTCTTCATGGAAAATGTAATGCGACTTAAACCCGTGTGAGTCTTTATCATCTCTTATTCTCCTCCTGCATTATTTGTTTTCTCCGGATCCCATGGCTTTCATTCCGGCATCTCCTCTTCCATCGCCTTTCACCTCATATAAGGGATTCAGATCGGGTGGTTTTGGTATGCCCAGACTGCATGGCCTCGCTTACACCAGTACGACGTCACCAAGCTGATTGAGCCACACTTCCTTCGTGGATGGGATGTAGCTGTCTTCTCCCTGGAGGACTCCAAAACCCTTTGTTTGAGAGCATCTTTTCAGTGTTTATAAACCTTTGCAGCATAGTAGCCTGATTGGCATCTAGTTTCATACTGACCCAAATTCGAAAATTCGATGGTGTGGGTTTACGTAATTCATTTTTTGACTCACTCCTGCAATTTGAGTTCGAGTTTCTAACTCAAAACTTCAATTTGGATATTTTCATATATATATATATATATATTACTAAAATTTTATATACTTTAATAAATATATAAATAATAATATTTTATAAAAATTGATACAAATGAACATATGAAGACCATTACCGGATATTATTGAAAACTGAAAAAAAATCAGATAAGCTCTAGAGCGAAAGAGGTTTGACTTCTCGGATATTATTGAAAGTATAAAGATTTACAAATGTTCTATCTATTGTTATCTGTCTAGTTTTCGGTTATAAAGAAATTAGCAGAATAGAAAATAACATTTTGCCAAAAAAAAAAAAAAAAACCAGAATGGAATATAACAGGTTACATCATAGGATAGGAGCAACAGAAAGTGCACTATGGGGCCTATTTGGGCCCGCCTTTCTTCAATGCAGCACCTTTGGTAGTCTTTTCATCCGACTATCTAGCATCAGGCCCAACTTTAAAGTCACTGGACCTTCATTCACTGCTGGATTAAATCTCAAAAAAATCTACGATTAAAATGCTATTAAGGGTTGTTAAATCAAAGGTTAGGATAATCTGGCGGGTCTGATTTTTTAATTTGCCATTCTCTCATTTGTAAACTTGCATCTAAGTGAGTCCAACGAGCTTATATGTAATTCCCTCGTAGGTGAACATATCCCCCTAATAGGAGCGTATGGTGTAATATATTAGTGAAGTTGGGCTAATAATTTCTTACACAATTTTAATCTTCTAAATTTTCAGAGACATTCTCATATTTTTTTTGCTTAAGATAAAGCCACAACCACTCGATATATGTAATTTGAAAAAGTATTAAATACCATTATTTTTTTTCAAAATCATTCGATCAGGAAAAAAATGACTTAAATGTAAAACTGGAGTCAAATCTACCTAATAAGTTTTTAATAGATGTGGCATTTCGAGCTATCCCACTATAATACAACACAAAATAGACTTTGGATTTTTCAGGTTCAACTTAATAAGCTTTTTCGATTTTTCAAAATAACCACACATGTTCAAACAGGGAACTTTCCCATGAAATGAGGCGTGTGCCTCAATATTAACCCAACAATGGGTTACTGAATGAGAGAGGTTGTCTAGTTGGTTGGAAACCCCATCTCTTATAGAGGGCATGTTTGTGCATTACTTTGGAAAACCCAATTTGCAAAGAACCTTTTTTGCATTCCGTGGAAATCGATTTTGACCTCACCTTTTCAGAAATGATTTTATGCATAATCATAAAAAAGTCAGTCTTTTTGCATAGATTCCAAGCATTTTCCACAAAAAAGGCGGTCACATGAATGAGCCCTCAGATTATTAGGGATCAATCGCTGAGACTCTCCTTTCTCATATGTGAGGGTCTACTCTCCTCACGTGTAAGTGCTTCCTCCTCGGGTGTGTGGGTGTCTTTTTTTTGCTTGTGTGCAGGGGTGGAACCGGGATCCAAAAAGAAATGGCCCCTGCCAGCCTCCTAGTTCTGCCCCTGCTTGTGTGAGTGTTTTCTCCACGCTTGTATGGGTGCTTTCATGGCCCCAACCCTCTAGGCTGGGACACAAAAAATAATAGCTTTCGGGGGTTTTGAGAGGTTAATCCTCATTAAAACTGAATTTCCCAATTTCATGACTGGAACTTAAAGATAATATCACTTGAGTTGCTTGACCTTTGGTCAATATTTTTAAATTTTTTTCCCCCTAGATCCCATAGTATCATATTGGGAATAGTGTATTTCAGTGGAATTGATAAATCCCATGAGATCATGGTATTGTCGACTGATATCAAGACTTTTATGCAGCATCTTAGGGAGAATTTCTTCAAATGATAGAACCTGAGAAATGGTAGTTATATTTGTATTTACTTTTCACAAAATGCCGTTTTGTGTATTTTATAAAAAATAAATTTGCTTGCTAGTTAGCAGAAAGTGTATTATACAGAAATTGATAAATCTCATGATGTCATTGGATTATCCCATCATATCATGGGATATAGGGCTAAAGATTAATTATAAAAAATATTAACTAGAATTAAGCGACTTTAGTGACATTATTTGAATTTCGGTCATGAGATTGGAAAAATCAGATTTAAGTGGGATTAATATATCAAAATCCCTTTCTTTTTAATAGAACAATGGGTTAGTGAACTATCATAACTTTTAGTTGCTTGTGTGTAGGGATGGTGTGAAGAACATTAGGAAACACCACTTGAGCCTATGTCGCACACAAACAGTGGTGACTCATTCCATGCCCACGGAGAAGAAGGAAATATTCAAATCAATGGAGGAATGGGCTGAGGAGAACCTCTTAACTATGTTGAAACCAGTTGAGAAATCATGGCAGCCACATGACTTCCTGCCTGACCCTTGCTCAGAAGACTTCCTCGATAGAGTCATTGAATTGCAGAACAGAGCATCTGACATTCCGGACGATTACTTTGTGTGTTTGGTAGGAGATATGATCACAGAGGAAGCCCTCCCCACATACTTGTCCATGCTCAACTCGTTCGATGGAGTTTGCGATGAGACCGGTGCTAGCCTAACGCCATGGGCCCAGTGGTCACGGTCATGGACAGCTGAAGAGAACAGACATGGGGACCTGCTCAACAAGTATCTCTACTTGTGTGGAAGGGTTGATATGAGACAAATAGAGAAGACCGTTCAGTATCTCATTGGCTCTGGCATGGTAACATCCTCTCTCTACGTCTATGAATTTTTTTTTTTTATATATTTATATTATATATCTTATTTTCTCTCGCACATATCTATTACTTCCTACAAAATAATAATAGTAATAATAATATTCTGAAACTTTTAGATGAAAAACTATCATCTAAAAATATTCCTGCATAAATTATATTTTTATAAATGAAGTCTAAAATTAGTAAATTACTCAAATGCCCGGAGAATTGTACAAATAGGCCAAAACATATTGTGGGTATATGCAAAAACCGTTTATTTTTTTTTAATTTAGATTGCCTTAAGACCTGACATTTTTACATCAACGGTTGAAGTTTAATATATTGTCACAAAGTAGTTCATATAACTAAGGGCGCTAAAAACTATGAATGAAGGAATAATTGTGTGATATCATATGAATGTAGGATATCACATAGTTTGATTTCTCACGGTGGTAGGATCTCACATCATCAACTGTGTGGGATATTTTTTAAACTTCAACTATAGATGTACAAATGTCAAGTCTTAGGCAGGCATACGGTCAAAGTTCCAAGAGAGAGCAAGAAAGGGAATGAGATATCGCATGATATTCTACATTCACGGGATATCTCACAAGCCTCCCTCCCTCTCCCTCTTTCTATTGTACGAACATCTTCATGGGATTTTTTAAATCTGAACCATTGACATGTAAATGTCAGGTTTTAGCGCAGCCCTATGAGCCAAATCTCATTTTTTAAAGTAAAAAGCAGGAAGGTCAAAATCTTTCAATGGAGAAAAAAGTCAACTGTTGATGGGTAAATATCAGATCTTAGGACAGCTGTACGGGCAAAATTCCAAATTTTTTTAGTCAAAAGAAAGAAGATCAAGATCTGTCAATGGAGAAAAAAGAGAATCAGCCTAAACCGACATGAAAGCTGAGTCTTGAAGCTTCAATGCGTAGGACGGTTTGGTATGGGACTAGTGAGTAGTGATTGAAATCTGTCAAAGTTGGTTTATGAATCACATTTCCTATCAAAAACTTGTAAAACTGGGTTAGAAATGTAAACAAAAACCAACTTAAAAGTGAAAAGGGTAAACTCAAAACCCTGACTAGCTATGTCGGGTTCAGGCTGGGGGTGAAGTTAGTTATTCCCTAGCTGCCACCCATAACATGTATTTGTGTATGTGTATGCACAGAATGTAGGCCTAGAGAATAACCCCTACCTAGGGTTCATCTACACTTCTTTCCAAGAGAGAGCAACTTCAATTGCACATGGAAATACTGCAAAGCAAGCCCTGGAATTTGGAGAAACAAACCTGGCAAAGATCTGTGGAACCATAGCTTCTGACGAGAAGCGCCATGAGGCCGCCTATGCGAAGATAATCCAGAAGTTATTCGATATCGACACTGACACCACAATGCTTGCGTTCGCGGATATGATGAGAAAGAAGATCACAATGCCAGGGATTCTGATGTATGATGGTGAGGATCAGAACCTTTACGATCACTACTCTACTGTGGCGCAAACGATGGGTGTGTATACCGCCGATGATTATGTGGACATGCTGGAATTCTTCGTCAAAAGGTGGAATGTCGAAAAGGTTTCAAGTGGGCTCTCCGGTGAGGGGAAGAGAGCCCAAGACTACATTTGTAATTTGGCTCCCAAACTAAGGAAATTGGTGGAGAGATCAAAGGCAAAGGCCAAGAAAGCACCATTGTTCTCTTTCAGTTGGATCTTCAACAGAAGAGTTTAAGAAGTGCTTTTGGCTTTAAGCTTTATATTTGAGTAGTTAAGTTTAGAGTCTGGTTGTGTTCTACATGCATCAAACTAAATGCATACACCAATATATTCATGTCACGTATGTAATTCTACCTCTATCAAATTATCATCTCCATATGTAACAAGCAATAAAGTGTGGGTATATCAGCCACGATATAAACTAAGATTCAATGTTTTGAATATCATTCCTGGGATTACATTGTCTGGACATGGCATTGGGATAATTTCAAATTTTAGCTGTTCATTGGTGATACCTAGAAAATATTGTTGAAGGGTATGTATGGGTGTAGCGCCCCATCCCATACCCATACATGATATTGTCCGCTTTGGCCCGTGGGTCTTACGGTTTTATTTCCGATGGGCCTCAACCCATCAAAAGGATTCATACAAGCTAGGTAAGGGTGTAAGCTCTACATATAGGCCCATCAAAAGGATTCATACAAGCTAGGTAAGGGTGTAAGCTCTACATATAGGCCCATCAAAAGGATTCATACAAGCTAGGTAAGGGTGTAAGCTCTACATATAATCTCACTTTCCTCTCAATAGTCGATGTGGTACTCCACGACGTCACATTCCTCCCCCTTAGGAGGGCCCGCACACATGGAAATCCGCCCACCCGCCCACTTGCACCAGACTACGGCCGGGGACCCACACTCGAACTAGTCGAGAGTCGGCTCTGATACCATTTGTAACGCCCCACCCCATACCATGCATGATATTGTCCGCTTTGGCCCATGGGCCTCACGGTTTTATTTCTGATGGGCCTCAACCTATCAAAAGGTCTCATGCAAGCTAATAGTGTAAGCTGTACATATAATCCCAATAACTTTTCTCTTTATAGTCGATGTAGGACTCCAGGGCATTACAATAAGGCAATTTAGTAGGACGGAAGTCATTCTCTTGTCATTAAAAAAACAGGCACACAAAGTATGACAGCAGTTTTAATCAGTTGACATTACGAACTGGGTGAATTAGAAGCGGAAGTTGATAATATCACATGATTATTAGTTTTGAAGAAATCAAACACAACTTCTTAGAAGTTCCTTGATAACTCTTCCCATACCCATCCTATCCAGCCCTGCTCATGAGTTAAGCGATGCCTCCCGGCCCCAACGCATAAGACACAATTTATGCAAAATTCCCAGTATTCCATCATCATGCCAAGGGATAGAAAGGAACTTTTCCGGTGGATTCCACCAGAAATCACATCTTCCAAAATTGGAGAAACTTTTTCTCGGGAAAATCAACCCCAAAGTATAGAAGTATCAAACGCACACTCAAAAGGATTTTTCCAATCCTTTCACTATGTGCATATCCAAACTTATTCTCAATTGAAGAACGAAATGTCACCACTCGGATAAAATGCATGATATGTGACTTTCTTGCGACTTCGAGCTATAGTGCTCAAAAGCTTAAGCACTTGTCAAAAAGGAAGAAGAAAAGAAATGCAGATGATCTCGAGAGGGAGATTAAACCTGATAGATAAGAGAGTTTTTTGTTGAAAATTTTGATTATTATTTTTTTTAAAAGTTAACTTAAATAAATACAAAAGACTCCAACAAATACCCACTTCCACAAGACTAGCTTCTGAGCATTTCAGCCATCGATCTGCCTACTTGGAAAGTGTCCGACTACGACTAATTCAAACTAACAAAAGAAAATAACAATTGAAAGTAGCAAAGAAAATGACAATACCCTAGTGACGGGGGACCAGTGGCCCATGCACATGATGAGATATATCACGTATCAACGCATGCCCTAATTTTAAAAAATGAATCCAATCCAAGCCAAACCAACATGCAATTGAAAAAGGTGATCCAATCAAACATTTGGTTACCTACTGTAACAGATAATGATAAGGTAATGTAAATGTCACATTCTTGAAAAAGGTGAGACAAAATTTGCATTAAAGCAATGTTTTTGCTTTGCATTAGCTAAAAAAAAGTGAGACTGTAGGAAAGTAGACACTATTTTTCTTGAGTTTACTTCACCTCGATTTTATGAGATAAAAATATACTATGAGCTATGGTATGGCAAGTAGGCGTCGGCTGGAGATTTCTTTCTCCCTTTATTTTGTCAACCAAATACTTTAGAGATTACTTTACCTCTTTTTTACTTTAACGCAGGAATAACAGTACAATAAAAACGAAAATTTGAAACGGGTTACCGTTCCTAATCCATTTTTTCCATTCCTAAACCGTTCATAATCCGTTAATCCGTTCCAAAAATAGAAAATTGGAACGGATGAACGGATTAGGAACACACGGATTAGGAACGGTAATCCGTTCCAATTTTTCATTTTTGGTGTAGTGTAAGAACATGCCTTAATAGGGTAGGATCAAAGAAACTCAACATTAATAATCTTCTATGTGGGCACCAAATATGAGAATTAGGTCAGGGCTGAAATCATACTTAAGTACCTGATTATCCTACTGACAATCTACTACAAAATTAATCATTATCATCATCAAAGCTTTCTTCCTTCTCTGTTAGCGTAGTTGCATTAATAAAATTATATTTGTATTTTTATACAATAATTAACTAATAGTTTGTTGGGTACAGGCGTCCCACAATGCCACTTCCCGTGACCGCTCTAAAAATAAGCCTGCTGGCGCAATATCAAATGCCGTATAAAATATTGAGTTGTGTCTTTTCTATCACAAATAGATTTTAGAAGGAATGATATCTTAGTGAATGCATGAGATCCTACATAGTTAGATGCAGATTAAATGCTAGAGGCATATGACTTACGACCACATTAAAATGTTTATTGCATAAAAAGAAAACGATGATGATGATGCAGATATGTATGTTCCAATGGAGACCCTTATCGATTTAAGCCATTTACATCACTACAACATATGGGTGCAACCAACCTGACATGCATGTTTACATTCCTATTAGAGGACCCCATGGCATGAAATAGAGAGGGGCTTTTCAAACAATGGTATCCGGGACCTGGAATTTATCTCTTTAAAGAGGGTCTCTATGAAAAAGTCAGATTTTTGTTTTTAAAGCATATAATGAATGTAAAGTCACCATGAGGGTGAGTTTCGACTGATGAAAACAGTGGCAACAGGTTACTTCGGGTCAGGTGGTTCAAGACAGATATAACAAGGGCCTGCCTTTGATCCGATCTAATCTACATGGAGACAAGCAGGGTCAAATCCGATCCGACAGCTAACTCTGTAAGAATATGTAAAAAATTGATGGGCAGAAAATGATCCCATCGCTTGCGTTCTAAACAGTAAATCTAACAAACAACTCCCTTCGGCGTGAATTCTGAGCAGTACTCCCGACGGCGTCCAATTTAAACGGGTTAAATTTTTAATAGGTGAGTGTCACTATAGAGTTACATTCATATTCTAGTAAAATTTAAGGACACCCATACACGAGAGTGATTATTTTTTAGCCCTTGGGTTTTTTACTGGGGAGCCTCACATCGAAGTTGGACTCATGCTCGAGGATTCTCTACAAATTCATAGAACTCATGTGAAGGGAGTCTGGAATATCCTTTGAACATGTGACTTAGTGGAAAGAGTGGAACTTAAAGATTGGGCGTTTATTGAAAATTTGAATGGCTCAAAATGAACATTATTCCTTTGTACAAGATATTCTCAAGTTTTACCTCCTATAGTATTTGTTCCCATTTACCACTGGGATAAGAGTCCATTCTCATGTTCCTGCATTACTTGGTCTTCTCTTATTAGTCCCTTAACCAGCCATATTATTGATGTGTTTCCTCTCCACCTAACATTATCATGTTATATACGAAAGTGATACAATGTATGGATTGTCTCTGCCGATATACACAAAATGTCATATTTGTCCGTAATAATTTCAACAAAACATCCGTGACGTATTTACCACCATAAAAATGCATGGCCATTTTAAAGCAAATAATGGTACGGTCTACTGTCCTACATGGCGATTCTTAAGATCACAATCTTTATGAAACAATCATGTTCTTAACCATAATTGGTGTAAAATTCAAAAATTACTGATACAGAGAGCGCGATCATTGGAAGCGAGTAGTTTTAATAGGTGGGCTCCACTCTCCACTCAAAAAAATAATAAAAAGAAAAAAGAAAAAACAACCAAAAGAGAAATAAAAAAGAAAAACAACTATACTAGGACCCAAAGAACATCATATTCCGATCCCCTTATAAGTTTTCTCCGCGCAACTATGTGCAACGAATTTCATTGTCGACCCAAAGAATAATGGAACTCCACGCCTTGACAGAGGAGTTCAGTTAAGTCAAAGCCTTGGTAGAGAATACTAATACAGGAGGTGCCTGCCATATACATATATACTAGCAGGAACCAGCAGAAGCATGATAACAGAGTTTGGTGGACTGAAGAATGGCAAGTTGCAGCAAATCAAACAAGAGACAGTCATTTACTTCTGTACCTCGTTGTAACTTTCGCCAAGACTGGTGGGTAATTGTTCAAATTCAAGTATGAGTTCTACTCAAATATTTTACCGAGTAAACCTAGTTACATGATAATCGAGTTTCCAATTACTTAAACATAATTAATATAAGGGAAAACATCAGAATGCCTACTAGGACTTTGGTTATTTTGCAGAGTACCCCCTTTATTTTGGTATTGTGTACTAAATCTAGCTGTAATTCTAATTAACATGTAAAATGAAAGGTTTTTGTTAGTATTAACGGCGTATGTCGTATAAATATAGTTTGGTGTATATTGGCGGCAAATTACTCGTCCAAAAAGATTTATTTACCTCTGGTGCATATTGGCTGCAAATTACTCGCCCAAAAAGATTTATTTACTTCTGAACCTAGCCTATAAAAATGGTAATGGTACAAGAGCAGCTCTCAGTTTTGAGATTGAGCAATGTATCTGTACACAAATAGATCAAACAACAGTTCCAGTTACAAACAAGCTTGCATCTGACTTTTCTTCCATTTTCATATACAAATAAATAAAATAGCTAGAAGATGAGCCTAAACTAAATTGGTTTCACATTCACAATCAGAAGATCCTTTAAACTATCTCTGTCTTATGCTCATGGATTTGACGGACATGTCGTACTTCCAGGCTTGTGACAATCATGTTTTCACAAATTTCCATCAATAACACCAAGCATCCCTCGCACTTGATCTGCTATCTGATCAAGTTCACTTGACTTGCAAATGGAGTGTGATGATTGGGTTTTCACAAATCTCGATTGATAACACCAAACATCCCTTATCAATATTTGAATCTTTAAGTTTAAAAGTATCACTTTGACCTATATTCCAACTTAGCAAAAACAAAAAAAAAAGAAAAAAAATCAGAGTATGCTCTAGAGCGGAAGAGGTTGTGATCACTTCTCAGATATTATTGGAAGTATAAAGACTTACAGATGTTCGTTCTATTGTTATTTGTCTAGTTTTTGGTTATAAAGAAATTAACAGAATGGAAAATAACATTTTGCCAAAAAAGAAGAAGAAAAGAATGGAATATAACCAGTTACATCATAGGATAGGAGAGAGTGATCGAGAGAGCAGTAGAGAGAGATATCTTTCTAGGGATGTAAATGGATACCTGATTCTCCGATTATCCGAAGGTTCCGTGTGAGGCCCCACCCCTTGTGGGCCCTCAATTTAGATTTAAATACTATATTATAGCCTAAGTATACTATTTATACTAATTATGAGGTTTAGTTAAGGGTAGAAAGGTATTTTCCTTGGTTTTGGTTTTAGTGAGTTTGGTCTAGTTGTGTAGTTAGTAGAGTCAATAGGGTGTCTTTTGCAATTTCTAGAGTTAGTTTGTTTGTTAGAGGCCCTAGTTTAGAATTAGTAATTACTATAGGGGGTATCCACTAGAGAATTTTTTAGATTCTCACCTAAAGACCAAACTACCATCGGCCCTAACCCTAATCCTATACAACTAAAAAGGGCATTTTAGTCCCCAACCTAAAGCCCCAACCAATATAAGAAAACCCTTCCCATTGCCATACGCTAGCTACTGTTCTTCTCTCTCATTTCCCTCTCTTTTCTCTCTTCCTTCCGCATTTTCCCTCCAACGATCTCTCAATTCCCTCCAATTCTCCCTCTCTTCTCCTCTCTCAACTCTAAGAAGAAGAAGAAGACGAACTGCTACTGCGGCAACTTATATTAGGACTTCTTTCTTTCCAGCTCGGTCATCGCTTTCCCTTCTTCACATCAAGTAAGTACCCACTTCTAGTTCTGTTTCATTAGAAAATTCTTTCTCTTTCTAGATCCCTTTCATTATAGCAATTCTTTGGTGGAAATGGATATAGCAGTAGAGATCTCTTCTAGATCTGGGTTCTGGGCTAGTTCTGTATTTGAGAAGACCCTTCAGTTAAGATTTTCCTTTTTACCGGTTTGGATCTCTGTTTTCTTTATCTTCCTTCTGCAATAGATCAAGGCCAGTGCAATATGCTTAGTTAACATAGAATGGATGTTTACTATTTTTTATTCTCTGTAATTCTATTTAGATGATGTTAGAACTGTTAGATTCACCTTTGAGCATGTTTTCATAGATGATTGGCCATTGATGGATGAGTTGATCTCACTTAGAAGATCAATGGCCCATGCTTTGGATGGTTGGGTGTATATTGGAGTGCTTTTCTTATTTCTGGATGTTTCTGTGGAGTTTGGATGAGATTGGTTGAGTTCTGGTTGAAGAAGAAGAAAATCGAAATTCTGGAGTTGCAGAGCGTCTCTGTGCCTTGCTGGCCGAGATGAGCTATCTGAGCCCTATTGGCCGAGCTCAGCACTGGCCGAGCTCAGCGATGGCCAAGCTCCGCGAAGGTAGAGCTCAGCACTGGCTGAGCTCAGTGCACTGACCGAGCTCAGTGTTGCAAAGCTCAGTGCACTGGCCGAGCTCAGTGTTGCAGAGCTCAGTGCACTAGTCGAGCTCAGCAATGGCCGAGCTCAGCACTGGCCAAGCTCAGTGTTGCAGAGCTCAGTGCACTGGCCGAGCTCAGTGTTGGTCAAGCTCAGTGTTGCAGAGCTCAGTGTACTGGCCGAGCTCAGAGTTGCAGAGCTCAATGCACTGGCCGAACTCAATGTTACAGAGCTCAATATTCTGGCCGAGCTTAGTGTCCTAGCCGAGCTCAGTGTTTGGCCGAGATCGGTGTTTTAGCCGAGCTCAGTACTTAACCGAGCTCAGTGCTTGACCGAACTCAGTGCTTGACCGAGCTCAGAGCCAGAAGACCGAGATCAGGTGACCGAGAACAGAATTCCCAGGGAAAGAAGCTGAAACCTGGGACACCCCTTAGCCAGAATTTGCAGTGTGCGCGCGCGGTTGACTGACCAGGCCAGGAGGTCGACCGAGCACACTGGAAATTCCAGAATTCAGGACTTTACCTGAAGGGTGAAGGCTCTCTGATCCCAATGTGCCAGGTCGACTGCCCAGGCCAGGAGGTCGACCGAGCAAACTGTGTACATTGACTTTCCAGATTTTAGTTTCTTTTGTTATGATCGTTTTTAGAGCCCATTGACTATCAAAATAGACTTCTATCACTGTACCAACCACGAGTCAATGGTGTGGCTCAACCTTGACTCGTGGGGCCCACTAATTAAGGTCCAGGTTATGTAATCTAAGATGATTCGACCTTTATGTGTTACCAATGATACTCATAACTTCGGGAGCACCAAACACAGTATTCGTTAGCATCTGAGGTTTCATTTAAAAATCAAATTACTTGAGATAGACTTGAACCTGAAAGTGGACCAATTACTTAGGTTGGACTGTTGATATCTCCCATTGATCATTGTACTTGGAGATTCACCTCTCTCATATTATTACTGTCACTCTTTTGTCCTTATTATTGCTTATACCTGTTAATTAAATGAAAATTGGATGACCTGAACCTAGGAGTACTTAGAGGTGACTCGGTATATGATTAGATGAACATTGACCCGTGTCTGTAGCTAGGCGTACCCTTTTATGGCCTAAGCTTGGATGTGGATTACCCTAGACTGGAGATGTTAGATTATATGGGCTTGTGACTCATCATGGGTGTAAATGGATCATATGTCATTGGAAATGAACTTGTATCTCATTTGAACTGTTGTAGACCAGACCATGTATTTGGTGGGCCTTGGTATGGATCCAATGATTGGACTTAGACTTGGACTATGATCCATGGGTTGTATTGGGTACTTAGACCTCTTAGAGACTTTGTTAGGACCTTGTTTACGCAAGGCAAAGCCTAGATAGACACAGACCTTTATTTTTTCCTGAGTCGGCATAGACATTCAATCAGTTGATCTAAGCTTAGCCAGCTGTACTGATCATCATTGGTACGAGCTATTGAGAGTGTTGTGTGGCTATCATGATGAGTATTGTTGGAGACGGACGGTGCGATACCGGGTCCGGTCTCAGGATGCGATGATGGATGATGTTGTATGCGGGGTTAGATAATCCCTAGCACTGTGAGATTTTCTCCGCCGCGACTGTGTTAACTATGGGAGGGCCGCGGCATAATATCTCGCGGTATTTTAGCTCGTGTGAATGTGCCATATTGTTTAGATTAGACATCTTATTTATTATGATTTTATTTGTTTATCTTGTTCAACTGCCTATGATCTGTACCATTGCTATTCTATTAATATCATTACTGTCTCTACTCAGTTTGATGCATGCATCCTATATATATTACTTGCATACTGTGACTTACCAGATCTTTAGATCTGATCCATTCTTGGTGCTTAGGTCCTGACCCCGAGTTCGAGGGCGATGCATACGCACTCGTAAAGGTGCCCGTAGTAGGATACTATGGATGGGGACCAGCCGACCAAGAGGTCGAGCCGGAGGTTGGAGAGCCGGCACATGGGGTTTGAGAGTGCATCTGTTTATTTTGGGATTTGAGTGTTTCTTGTGGTGAGAGAGTAGTTTATGGAAAAATGTAATAAACCTTAATTTTATAACTTGATATTTTAGGCTTGATGTACAGCCCGTTCATACTTGACATATTTGATGATACCTTATGCTTCCGCTATTTCTATTATTGCTTCCGCATTACTCTTGTACTTCCGCAAATTAACCGTTGTTATAATATTGTTGAAAAAATTTTAAATTGGACCTCACTGCAGACCTACGATCTTGGGAGTTCTCGGATTTCCTGGGAAGTAGCGTGCCAATTTCGGTGCTTTGACGATTTTCTCGGTATTCGAAATTGGGGCGTTACATTCTGACTCGTAAAAAACTGGGTCTGGATCCCTATGTAGGCCCCGATAAGTAAATGGGTCCGGGTCCGGTTCCATCGTGGTTCGGACTCGTGGACCCGAGACCCGACGTGTTATCTTAATTTTCAAAAATTTCTCCTAAAAATCATATTTTTTAATATCATTCTCTACCTAGATGCGGACCCGGATCCAGACCTGTCCCATATATGGTTCTGGTTCCGGATCCGGTTCCACCTTTTGTTTAACGGTTCCAGTTGGACCCGGACCGAAATTGACCCGTTTACAACCCTATATTTTTCTAGTTCACTCATATTTTTCTCATGTGTCTCATCAGGCTGCAAGTTTTGGAGCTAAACTTAGGCCCAGTTTCTTTAGTGGAATTTCTACCAGGAATTCACCATGTCCAGGAATTTCTGGGCATGATGTGACAAGCTGTCCCTTGGAATTTCTGAATTCCATGTTTCTTTACTAATATTTTTGGATTCCAGCCACCTTTTGACCTTTGGAAATTTAGGAATTCCACCCCCTATGCATTTTTGTGGAATTCCTGGATGCTCAAGTCCAAAGAGGCATTTAGGAATTCCACTATGTCTGAGAATTCAGGAATTCTCCAAGCAAGAATTCCTGGAATTCCAGCAAAGAAACAGGCTCTTAAAGTATTCTCGCTTGGTCCCATCTGTGATCACAACTGTGGAGATTGATTGGTGAGATACCATTTGACTGTTTTCACCAAGGCCGTGGGTTTAATTTGTTGCTATAGATCCGTTGTGGGATATTGATTTGTTTAATGGATAGATCTGTTGTTTATATATTTTCCGGTGATGCTCCTCGTAAGATCCAGGCTGTTAACAGAAAGTGCACTGTGGGGCCCACTTGGAAAGTGTCCGACTTCCGATTACCGATGTAGGTGCAGAAAATAATGACCCACAATAAGAGGGTGCCTTACAGGACTTATCCGAGAAGATGGTGGTGACTGGGAATGTCTGGATGCCGTCCGAAAGCCTGAAAGGGGAGAACAAACGGTCAGAGGACCCTGGCCTGGGCGGCGCAAGGCTCTCCGATGCCAAAGTCAGTATGGGAACTGGATCAATGGAAGGAGAGGGAGAAGAGAGACAGAGTAACGGCTCTGGTCTGAAAAAATGGCACACCTTAGATGGTGGGTTGAGCCTCTATTTATAGAGTTTGGATCGTATCTCCGGAAGATATTGTGGTGTGGGTCCCACGATTTGACTGGGAAGTCACAATCAGCCCACATTGCATTAATTGTGGTCCAATCCAGCCCACTATGCATTAAATGCCCATCGGGTCAGCCCACATCGCATTTAATGCACATCTTGTTGGGCCAGATCCTGTTGGGCGCCTTTGGCGGTAGGGGTACCAGCGGATCTGCCCTCGGGCCCTGCCCTGATGTGGCCTCAGCCGCTGGATGCCGTTCTGTCAGGGATCTGGCTAAGATCGTGGGCAGCTGGATGTCGCGTCTGTCCCACTAGCTCGTGCCCTTATCCCTCCACGTGCCTGACGACGTGGGGGATGAGGGGCGCATGTGAAGGTTCTCTCTTGCTTCGGCTTCTGTCCCGGCTTCTTCAGCCGAGGCGGAGCTTTCTGCCGAGATGGTGCCCGGGGTGGCTCAGCCGAGGTGGAGCTTCTTGCCGAGATGACGCCCGAGGTGGTCCAGTTCGGCGCTAAGGGCCCGGAGCTGCCTGGCTTCGGCCGGGCCTCCTGTCCTGGTAGCCGGGGTGAGCTTGGTGCCACGTGGATGGCACGAGGATGGCACGTGAGAATGCTTAACCTCATCTGATGGCTGCGATTAACTTAATCCTGTGGTTCTGGAGATCTCCCCACACAATTGCCCCCTAGCTTTTGACCTCTGGAGTGTTTTAGGGGTTGAAAGCTAGAAGAATCCGTCTGGGGATGTGGTGATTATTACCTAGTGTCGCTTCAACTCTTTATGCCTGGCGTCGCTTCAACTCTTTAAAGCAATAAATGCCCTGCCCTGTTCGCCTCGGGGACCGAGCTGACGGCTACACGCGTAGCTTCTGCGCCGATTGCGCTGTCTCATTGATGGGACTGGCACGGGCTTTGAAGTGTCTCTTCGAATTCGGAGGCGGTACCCAAATGAGGGTTCCCCCTTCTACAAATAGGGTCGTCCCTTTCCTTTGCTCGCTTCTGATTTCTTTCGCCTTCGCCTTCTCTTTCGATTTCTACTCTGGTTCCTGAGATCTGTTCGAGGAGGACGACCGCAGATCGCGTCTGGATCTGTTCCTGATCTGCATCTTTGTCCCTGTAAGTCGCTATGTTCTTCCGTCTGGTTCTTTTTGGGGTTTTTTCAGTTTCTAGGGCTTTTCCTCGTCGTCGCCCCTAGATTCAGGGTAGATTCCGATGAGGGCTTAGCCGCGTTTAGGGCTGCCTTCAAGATTCAGGAGGGGGTCCTCCTAAAACCGGCGGACCTTGCCGATGCTGCCCTGTATCGCTGCTACGGCGGCTGGATGCCATTTCCTCTGATCTCTGTGATCGAGGGCGGGGTCAGGTTTCCCCTGCACCCCCTACTTAGGGCCTGCCTTAGCCTTTGGTCCCTCGCCCCGGGCCAACTGATGCCTAATGGCTACAAGGTCATCATGGGGACAGCGAGGCTGAACGAGATCTTGGGGACCAACTTAGGCCCTCACGACATTAAGGACACATATGATATCTGCAAGGCTGGGGAGGGAAGATACTATCTCCGTGTGAAGCCGCAGCGAAGGGGCTTCGTCCTAGCCTTGGAGGATTCGAGTAAGAACGCTGAGGAGGATTTCTTCTGTGTCTCGGGGAACTGGGAGTTCGGCCCGGGTGAAGACATGAGGCTGTCGATCCCACGTCGCCCTGGGGAAGTCCCAAGTAATCATCACTGCTTTTCTCCTTTGCTGTTTTGCTTATTTCGTTGATGCCGAACTGATACTCTTTTTTGTCTGTTGAACAGAGGCGGGTGCAAGGCGACGCCGAGCTGTTAGCGAAGGTTGGAGGAGGAATACCGACGACATCGACAAGGTCGAACGGTACAAGGGGCACGAGACCAGGTCAGCTTGGAAGCTGCTTGGGTACGCGCCGAGGTACCGCGGCCACTACCACAGGACTGGAGTACCTGAGGCGGACGAGACACACCCTGACCGTCCGACCGTATCAGTTGCGGTGTTTAGCGGGGTCCCCTTGACCGATCCCGTCGCCGACCGAACTGCGTCTGGAGTCGAGGCGTCTACTTCCAATCCGGAGCTGCCGGACTTGTCGCAGATAGTGGAAGCTCATCTCTCTGATCGAGTGGAAGCTTATCTCTTTGATCGAGAGGACATGGAGGGAAGCTCGAGGGAGCTCACTGTCAAGGACCTGGCTGCTAAGTTTAAGCAGAGGTCAGTGTCTTCTGGAGCCCCGTCGCCTGCCGGTACTCGCGCTGCTTCGGGTCTGGCGGGCGCTGGTGCTCTCTCCGCTACTGCCCCTGCCCCGAGCGGGGGAGCCCGGCAACGCTCGCCGGACCGCTCGAGGGAGGGGTCCCCGCCCAGGAAGAAATCCAAGGCGGGGGAGAAGAGCTCGAGGGCTGATCTGCAGTCGAAGGGCAAAACTCCTGAACGAACCCCTGGGGCTAAAGCTCCTGCTGAAAAGGGAGGCGAGAAGAGCGTGCCGAAGGAAAAGAGTGCGCCGGCCGAAAAGAGTGCGCCGGCCGAAAAGAGTGCGCCGGTCAGCAAGTCGGCTGTTGGTCCAGCGCGCGAGCCTCTCATCTCGTCGGGGCAAGGGTCCGGATCGGCCTCCCGGCCCCGAACTGCCCCAGCGCCGTGGAAGCCGAAAATGGAAACCTCTACCGGCAAACCCCTGAATGTTGAAGACCGATTGCTGGGAAATGCCGAGGTGATCGGGGCTCTCGCCAAGGCCTGTGCTCTGCCCAGAGACATGGAGGCGCACGATAGGTTCGAGGATGAGGGCCTGATGGTCTCGGCGATCCAGGATAGCCTTCGGGTAAGTGTTTACAACGCTTTTCTTCATTCTTCAAGTATCTTGGTCGAACCTGACTCTCTGTTTCCATTCACAGAACGTGCAGAGGCTCCTAACCGTGGTGGGAAGGAGGGATAGGAACGCTGCGAGAATGACCCGCCTGGAGTCCGAGCGGGAGAAGCTGAAAGAGGAACTGGACGAGCAGCGGAAGGAAATGGAGGAGCTTAAGGTGGCCAGCGCTGGAGAGTCCGCTCGATTGGCATCGGTTCTGACCGAGAACGCCGAACTTTCGTCCAGGGCCAATCATATGAAAGGCGAGCTTTGGATGAAGGCCGAATCTGCTGCTGAGGGGACGAGGCTGCGAGGGGAGATCTTGGCTGGCCGCGCAGAGAGGGAGAAGTTGGTGAAGGAAAAGGCCTCTTTTCAGGCCGAGGCCCAGTCCGCCTTCCAGGATGGGGTAGATCGAGCCACTGAGCTGTACGAGAAGCAGGTGGAGGAGATCACCGCAATCTTGTTTGAGGAAGGATGCCTGGCCGCACTGAGACGTGCGGGGGTCCCTGAAGACCATCCTGTCTATCAGGACCTGCCAAAGTATTCGGACCTGGATCCCAAGCCGAGCTCCGCACCTGCCACTGATAGTGCCCCGGTCGAAGCTCCCGCAACTGAAAGCGCCCCGGTCGAAGCTCCTGCTGCTGACGATGCTCCAGCTGCCCCGGTCTCGAGCGATGCCCCAGTCGCCAGTGAGGCTTTGGCCGTGCCTCAGGGTGAGACCTCTTCTGCTCCTGGTTCGGCTGAGGTACCAGTCGAAGCCTCCTCCGCCTGCGATGCTCCGAGCGGAGTTATGATTTCGGCCGAGTGTCTGAACTTGAGGCCTTCTCCGTGGCCCAAGGCCAGGAGCTTTAGGAAACGACCGAGTCTGGACTCGAGGTCTCTTCCAGGGCGGTGGGCCCGATCCCGGCCGAGTGTAAACTCGAGGCCTTCTCCATAGCCCAAGGCTAGGAGCTTTAGGAATCGACCGAGTCTGGACTCGAGGTCTCTTCCAGGGCGGTGGGCCCGATCCCGGCCGAGTGTAAACTCGAGGCCTTCTCCATAGCCCAAGGCTAGGAGCTTTAGGAATCGACCGAGTCTGGACTCGAGGTCTCTTCCAGGGCGGCGGGCCCGATCCCGCCGAGTGTAAACTCGAGGCCTTCTCCATAGCCCAAGGCTAGGAGCTTTAGGAATCGACCGAGTCTGGACTCGAGGTCTCTTCCAGGGCGGTGGGCCCGATCCCGGCCGAGTGTAAACTCGAGGCCTTCTCCATAGCCCAAGGCTAGGAGCTTTAGGAATCGACCGAGTCTGGACTCGAGGTCTCTTCCAGGGCGGTGGGCCCGATCTCGGCCGAGTGTAAACTCGAGGCCTTCTCCATAGCCCAAGGCTAGGAGCTTTAGGAATCGACCGAGTCTGGACTCGAGGTCTCTTCCAGGGCGGTGGGCCTGATCCCGGCCGAGTGTAAACTCGAGGCCTTCTCCATAGCCCAAGGCTAGGAGCTTTAGGAATCGACCGAGTCTGGACTCGAGGTCTCTTCCAGGGCGGTGGGCCCGATCCCGGCCGAGTGTAAACTCGAGGCCTTCTCCATAGCCCAAGGCTAGGAGCTTTAGGAATCGACCGAGTCTGGACTCGAGGTCTCTTCCAGGGCGGTGGGCCCGATCCCGGCCGAGTGTAAACTCGAGGCCTTCTCCATAGCCCAAGGCTAGGAGCTTTAGGAATCGACCGAGTCTGGACTCGAGGTCTCTTCCAAGGCGGTGGGCCCGATCCCGGCTGAGTGTAAACTCGAGGCCTTCTCCATAGCCCATGGCTAGGAGCTTTAGGAATCGACCGAGTCTGGACTCGAGGTCTCTTCCAGGGCGGTGGGCCCGATCTCGGCCGAGTGTAAACTCGAGGCCTTCTCCATAGCCCAAGGCTAGGAGCTTTAGGAATCGACCGAGTCTGGACTCGAGGTCTCTTCCAGGGCGGTGGGCCCGATCTCGGCCGAGTGTAAACTCGAGGCCTTCTCCATAGCCCAAGGCTAGGAGCTTTAGGAATCGACCGAGTCTGGACTCGAGGTCTCTTCCAGGGCGGTGGGCCCGATCCCGGCTGAGTGTAAACTCGAGGCCTTCTCCATAGCCCATGGCTAGGAGCTTTAGGAATCGACCGAGTCTGGACTCGAGGTCTCTTCCAGGGCGGTGGGCCCGATCTCGGCCGAGTGTAAACTCGAGGCCTTCTCCATAGCCCAAGGCTAGGAGCTTTAGGAATCGACCGAGTCTGGACTCGAGGTCTCTTCCAGGGCGGTGGGCCCGATCTCGGCCGAGTGTAAACTCGAGGCCTTCTCCATAGCCCAAGGCTAGGAGCTTTAGGAATCGACCGAGTCTGGACTCGAGGTCTCTTCCAGGGCGGTGGGCCCGTGCTGTCGGAATCAGTCAGAGAGATGACAAGTTGATCACAAGGTGAAGGCCGCTTTCATTGATTCTGAGATTCATTACATCCTTAGAAATAAAATTTCTTCAAGTGGGATGCATTCCACGGTCTCGGCAGCGGCTTGCCTTCCAAGTCTTCGAGCTTGTAGGCTGACTTTCTTGCCAGTGAGACTACTCTGAACGGGCCATGCCAGTTCGGGGCAAGTTTCCCCTCATTTGGTTCTCTGTCAGCTGGCAGGGTCTTCTTCAAGACGAGCTCTCCGGTGGTGAACCTTCTTTCTTTGACATTTTGATTGTATGACTGGCTAACCGCTGCTGGTAGTCGGTCAGTCTCAGGGCTGCTGCTTCTCGTCGCTCGTCCGCCAGCTCCAGCTCCATTGCCAGGTTCGTCTCATTTCGGCCTTGGTCAACCAGCTCTGTCCTCAGGGTAGGAAGGCCGATTTCCAAGGGAATGACCGCCTCCATTCCGTAGGCCAGAGAGAAAGGTGTCGCTGAAGTGGACCTCCTTGGAGTTGTTCTGTATGCCCACAGCACGCTCGGAAGCTCCTCTGTCCATCTGCCCTTTGCCCTGCCCAGTCGCTTCTTCAGACCGTCCAGGATCACTTTGTTGGAGATTTCTTCCTGGCCATTACACTGTGGATATGCCGGGGTGGAGTAATGGTTTCTGATGCCGTGCTCTTGGCAGAAGTCTTTGAAGGACTTGGAGTCGAACTGAGTGTCGTTATCCGAAATCAAGGTTCGGGGGATGCCGAACCTCGTAAGGATGTTCTTCCAAACGAAGTTCCTGGAGTCCCTGTCCGTGATGGAAGATAACGGTTCAGCCTCTATCCACTTCGTGAAGTAGTCTGTAGCCACTATCAGCCATCTCTTGTTCCCTGGAGCTCGGTGAAGAGGCCCCACAATGTCCAGTCCCCATTGAGCGAAGGGCCATGGGCTGGAGAGGGGGCTCAGATCCTGCGCTGGCTGATGGAGGGAGTGGGAGAACTTCTGGCATTTTTCGCATTTCCTGGCGTAGACCTGGGCGTCCTTCTGCATGTAGGGCCACCAGTAACCCTGGCTGATTGCTCTGTAGGCCAATGACCGTCCTCCTATATGGCTGCCGCAAATTCCTTCGTGGATCTTATACAGGAAGTCGTCCACCTTGGTCGGGTGGACGCATTGGAGGTACGGACCTGTGAAGGACTTCCTGTAGAGCTTGCCTTCGGGAGAGAGCCAAAACCGAGCTGCCTTGAGCCTGATCTTGTGGGCCTCAGTCTTGTCCTCAGGGAGCTGGTCGTCCTTCAAGTGGGCGACGATTGGATCCATCCAGCTGGGGCCGAGGTCGGCACAGAGGACAAGCCGAGATGAATGGAGTTCTAGACTTGACCTCGATACTGATCCGACCTCGATGGTCCTCTTCTTTCCTGCTTCAACGGCGGAGGCTAGGTTCGCAAGCGCATCTGCATGCGTGTTGGTATCTCGGGATATTTGCCTGACCTCTGCTTTCTGGAAGTGGGAGACTAGTTTTTTCGCAAGGGCTAAGTAGGCCGCCATCCTGTCGTCTCTGGCCTGATAGTCTCCAGCGAGCTGGCTAGTCACCAGTTGAGAGTCGCTGAAGATCTCCAGGTGCTGGGCTCCGAGGATTTGGGCGCTGTTCAACCCTGCAATCAGCGCTTCGTATTCTGCCTCGTTGTTTGTGGCTTTGAAGTCCAGGGTGAAGGCCTGTTCTATGACCAGTCCCTCTGGCGATTGGAGAACTATGCCGGCGCCAGCTCTCTTGGAGGTGGACGACCCGTCGACAAAGATCTTCCATGCCGAGGTGGGACACTGTTCGGTCTCAAACTCTCCTGGCCCGTGCCCTGTGCCCCCCAGTACCGTGCCGAGCTGGGTCGGAGCCGGGTTGGGGGAGACGAATTCCACTATGAAGTCTGCCAGGATCTGGGCTTTGATCGCAGTTCGGGGACGGTACTGTATGTCATACTGCCCCAGTTCAACTGCCCACTTTGATATGCGCCCTGAAAAGTCAGCTTTTTTGAACAATGAACGGAGTGGGTGCTCCGTGATCACCACAATGGTGTGGGGTTGAAAATAATGGGAGAGCTTGTGGGAGGCAGTGACAAGAGCCAACGCAAGCTTCTCCAATAGGAGGTACCTGGTCTCGGCATCGAGCAGGGTCTTGCTCGTGTAATAGATCGGCTTTTGAACTCCCTCGTCCTCCCTGATGAGGACGGAGCTCACTGCGTGATCCGAGACCGCAAGGTACAAATACAGAATCTCCCCCCGAATTGGGGTGGAGAGTAATGGTGGTGACATTAAATAAGTTTTGAGTGCGGCCAATGCCTGGTCGCACTCGGGGGTCCACTGGAATTTCAGGTTTTTCTTTAAAAGCTGAAAGAAAGGCTTGCACTTATCTGATGATCGGCTGATGAAGCGATTGAGTGCGGCGGCCATTCCTGTGAGCCTCTGAACTTCCTTTGTGGTGGAGGGACTCTGGATGCCCTGGATGGCAGTGATCTGGTCTGGATTGGCCTCTATCCCCCTCCGCGTTACCAAGCTGCCGAGGAACTTGCCAGATGCTACGCCGAAGGCGCACTTGGAAGCGTTGAGCTTGAGTTTGTATGCGCGAAGGATACCGAAGACTCGGCCGAGATCCGCCAGGTGGTCGCTGGAGCGCACAGATTTGACGACCATGTCGTCGATGTACACCTCTACCGATCGGCCGAGCTGGGCCTGGAACATTTTTGTGACGAGGCGCTGATAGGTCGCCCCCGCGTTCTTCAACCCGAAGGGCATCACCTTATAGCAGTAAGTGCCGCGGGGGGTGATGAATGATGTCTTCTCCTCGCCAGGCTCGTAGAGCGGGATCTGATGATAGCCTCGGTATGCGTCAAGGAAGCTCATTCGGTCGTGACCAGCGGTGGCGTCGATCAGTTGGTCAATCTTTGGGAGGGGGAAACTGTCCTTAGGGCAAGCCCTGTTCAAGTCGGTGAAGTCCACGCACACCCTCCACTTTCCAGTTTTCTTCTTGACCACCATCGTGTTGGCCAACCATACCGGGTACTGGACTTCCCGGATGGCCCCTGCTTTCAGCAGGTTGTCGACCTCTTCGACGACCGCATCTGTCTGCTGCAGCCCCGTCCTTCGGGACCTCTGCACTACCGGCTTGTGGTCGGGGTCGACATTGAGCCTGTGGCACATGACCTCAGGGTCGACCCCAGGCATTTCGCTCGGGCTCCAAGCGAAGACGTCCACATTCTGCACCAAGAACCGAGAGAGTTCTGCCCTTTCTTCGTCTGGCAGCTGAGTGCCAATCAGGAAGAACCTGTATGGGTCTGCCGGGTCTAGCCTGACCTCGGCCAGGTCCTCGATGCTCTTCTTCTCAGGGTCCCGGCCGATCTCATCGAGGCCTTTCTCAAACTCGGCCAGGTTGACACGCTCTGGCTCCTTCACTGCTGGGATTGCGGCCAGCATGCACTGCCTGGCCTGCTGCTGGTCTCCCTCCACTGTGATTACTTCCATCACGCCCTCCTTGTTTTCAAGGACGAACTTCAGTTTTTGGTGGAGGGAAAAAGGAACTGCCTCTAGCTTGTGGAGCCACGTTCTACCCAGAATGACATTGTAGGGAGAAGGGGCGTCCACAACCAGGAAGTTGGTCAGCACGGATGCTCCGCCAACTCGAGTTTCCAAGGTGACCCTACCCTTGGGATAGACTGGCGTGGCGGATAACCCTAGCAAGGGTGCTCGGACCTCCGTGAGGTTTGTTTCGGAGAGCTTCATCCTCTTGAAGCAGTCGTAGTAGAGGACCTCGGAAGAGCTGCCGGAGTCGACGAGGATCCTCTTCACGGTGAAGTCTCTCAGCTTCATGGTGAGGAGCAGGGGGTCATTGTGAGGGACCTGGATTCCCTCTAGATCTCGATCTGAGAACGAGATGGCGGGTCGGTCGCGGCGGGCTTTCTTAGACGCCGGATCGAGTTCGGCTTTCATTATTTCTTTCTCGTGCGAAGCCCGCCTGGCTTCGGCACGGGTCTGAGAGCTTCCCCGGGATGAGGAAACGGGAGCTGAGGACGCCAGATGGATCACGTTGATGATCTTTTCTGAGTCCTCGCTGTCTGGAGCCTGGGCTGCGCTCTGGTGGATCCGGCACTCGCTGCCGCCGGCATCACCTTCCTTGATGAACTCTGGGATGTGGCCCTCTTTGGCCAGCTTCTCCAGATACCACTGTAAAGTCTTGCACTCTTCGGTCCTGTGCCCGTTGCCCTTATGGAAGGAGCAGTACAGCTTGCTTCGGGGGCCTTCGGTGGGTTCATTCTTCAAGGGCGGAGGAAATTTGAAGAACGGCTTGGACCTGATCTTAGCCAGGATGCGGTAGATCGGCTCCTTGAAGACGACGTTGACGCTCTGGCTGTCACTGGAATGAGGTCTGGGCCTCCAAGTGCCCCTAGACCTGGACGGCGAAGGCCTTGCCGAACTGGAGACCCAGTCCCGCTTGGGCTCCTGCTTCTGGGAGGGCCTCCCGCCTCTCTGCCGAGGTTGGCAACTCTTCTGTTCGGGCTCAGGGTGCCCGTCCTGATCCCTGGCCCGGATCTCGTCTTCCTCCTGGGCGATGATGCGCTTCACCCGGGACATCAACTCTGGCGTGGATTCTGGGGGGTTCCCGGCTAAGTCATTCCGCAAGTCGCTGCCGGGGATCAGGGCATGCTGGAAGGCGTAGATCGCTATCCCTTCCCTCGAGCCCTCGATCTGGCTGTGGACCGCCCAGAATCGCTGGGCGAACTTGGCAAGGGTTTCGCCCTGCTTCATTCTCAGGGCGAGGAGGTCCCCTTCCTTCTTGGGGACGACGATGTAGGCTTGGAACTTCTTCAGGAAGGAGAGCTGGAGCTCCTTCCAACTGGAAACCGATTGCTCCTGGAGAGAGCAGAACCACTTCAGGGGGAGGTCACCCAAACTGGAGGAGAAGATTTTGCAGTTTAGGTGACCCTCGTTCCCCCAGATAGACATCTTCTGGGAGAAGTGTCGGAGGTGTGCAGACGGGTCGGACACTCCGTCATAGGGGATGAACCGCGGGACGGAGAACTTTCTGGGCAGGGGGGTGCGCTCGATTTCTTTTGTGAAGGGCGAGCCCCCCAGATCGGTGTGACCGCAGATCTGCTTCTGGTCCTGCATGTCCAAGTTGTGCTGAAGAGCTAGCCTGACGCGTTTGTCGAACCGCTCCTGCTCGTCGTCCTCCTCTGGAGTCTGAACTCTGGACTTTCGCTTGGGGTGGTTCGGACTGCGATGGCTATGAGCTCGGCCACTGCGACTATGGTGACTCCGGCTGTTGCTCGAGCCTTCGTCACGAATCTGGCTCCGTTTCTGGTCCAGATGATTCCTGAGGTCTCCGCGGGGAGGCTGGGCTGCCCTGCTGGGGGCGTTCCCCTTTTTCCCTTGAGGCTCAGAGGCCTGCCTCAAGGAGGCTGTTCGCGCTGCCTTCAGCTGCTGCTGGAGCTGCTGGAACTCTCGGACTAACCGCTCTTGCTTTTGGAGAACAGCGTCTTGGGCTGCGACGTCTCCTCCAGCGGCTGAGGGTTGGTCGCGGCGTGTCTCCTCTACGGCCACGGCTTTGTCCTTTCGAGGACGTTCGCGCCGGTGCTCGTCGCGTCGGGGTGGCACGGTTTCATCCGCTGAGAGCGAGGCCTCGGCTCCCTCTCGGAATGGGATCTCGACAAAGAGTTGGGAGCCCAGGCGACCCTCGCCTGCGGATGTGCCTTGGACCGTTCGGGACCGTCCCTGAGGAGGGACGTCCGTTGACGGTGGTAGCATCTCGAGAACTGGTCTTGAGGATTCTCCGCCTTTCTTAGCTTTCGGAGGCATGGCCTCTGGGAGATTGAGGTTTTAGGAAGGTTGTTTGGGAAGATTTGGAGAAGGTTGGGAAGGCTGGGATATTGCTTTCCCACAGACGGCGCCAATTGTAGGTGCAGAAAATAATGACCCACAATAAGAGGGTGCCTTACAGGACTTATCCGAGAAGATGATGGTGACTGGGGATGTCTGGATGCCGTCCGAAAGCCTGAAAGGGGAGAACAAACGGTCAGAGGACCCTGGCCTGGGCGGCGCAAGGCTCTCCGATGCCAAAGTCAGTATGGGAACTGGATCAATGGAAGGAGAGGGAGAAGAGAGACAGAGTAACGGCTCTGGTCTGAAAAAATGGCACACCTTAGATGGTGGGTTGAGCCTCTATTTATAGAGTTTGGATCGTATCTCCGGAAGATATTGTGGTGTGGGTCCCACGATTTGACTGGGAAGTCACAATCAGCCCACATTGCATTAATTGTGGTCCAATCCAGCCCACTATGCATTAAATGCCCATCGGGTCAGCCCACATCGCATTTAATGCACATCTTGTTGGGCCAGATCCTGTTGGGCGCCTTTGGCGGTAGGGGTACCAGCGGATCTGCCCTCGGGCCCTGCCCTGATGTGGCCTCAGCCGCTGGATGCCGTTCTGTCAGGGATCTGGCGAAGATCGTGGGCGGCTGGATGTCGCGTCTGTCCCACTAGCTCGTGCCCTTATCCCTCCACGTGCCTGACGACGTGGGGGATGAGGGGCGCATGTGAAGGTTCTCTCTTGCTTCGGCTTCTGTCCCGGTTTCTTCAGCCGAGGCGGAGCTTTCTGCCGAGATGGTGTCCGGGGTGGCTCAGCCGAGGTGGAGCTTCTTGCCGAGATGACGCCCGAGGTGGTCCAGTTCGGCGCTAAGGGCCCGGAGCTGCCTGGCTTCGGCCGGGCCTCCTGTCCTGGTAGCCGGGGTGAGCTTGGTGCCACGTGGATGGCACGAGGATGGCACGTGAGAATGCTTAACCTCATCTGATGGCTGCGATTAACTTAATCCTGTGGTTCTGGAGATCTCCCCACACAACCAAGTAATTCAAACTAACAAAAGAAATTAACAATTGAAAGTAGCAAAGAAAATAACAACACCCTAGTGACGGGGGACCAGTGGCCCATGCACATGATGAGATAATATCACGTATCAACGCATGCAAACCAACATGCAATTGAAAAAGCTGATCCAATCAAACATTTGGTTACCTACTGTAACAGATAATGGTAAGGTAATGTAAATGTCACATTCTTGAAAAAGGTAATGTGTTTGCTTTGCATTAGCTTAAAAAAAGTGAGAGACTGTAGTAAATTAGTCACTATTTCGATCTCTTGAGTTTACTTTACCTCGATTTTATCAGATAAAAAAAAATATGAGCTATGGTATGGCAAAGTAGGCGGCGGCTGGAGATTTCTTTCTCACTATATTTTGTCAACCAAATACGGTAAAGTAAAGGTGGGTGGCTGTTGAGATTACTTTACCTCTTTTTTACTTTAACGCATGAATAAAAACATACCTTAATAGGGTACTAGGAACAAAGAAACTCAGCATTAATAATTAATCCTCTATGTGGGCACAAATTATGAGAATTAGGTCAAGGCAGAGTTCATACTTAAGTACCTGATTATCCTACTGACATGCTACTACAAAATCATTATCATCATCAAAGCTTTCTCCCTTCTATATAGGCGTAGTTGCATTAATAAAATTATATTTGTATATTTATACAATAATTAACTAATAGTTTGTTGGGTAGAGGAGTCCCGCAATGCTACTTCCTGCGACCACTCTAAAAATAGGCCTGCGAGCGCAATGTCGAATGCCGTATAAAATATTAAATTGTGCCTCTTCTATCACCAATGAATTTTAGAAGGAATGATATCTTAGTGAATGCATAAGATCCTACATATATTAAATGCAGATTAAATGTTAGAGGCATATGACTTACAACGACACGTTAAAATATTTATTGCAGAAGAAGAAAACGATGATGATGATGATTTAGATATGCATGTTCCAATGGATACCCATATCGATTCAACCCATTTACATCACTACAACAGATGGGTGCAACCAACCTGACATGCATGTTTACATTCCTATAAGAGGACCCCATGGCATGAAATAGAGAGGGGCTTTTCAAACAATGGTATCCGGGACATGGAATTTATCCTCTTTAAAGAGGATCTCTATGAAAAAGTCAGATTTTTGTTTTTAAAGCATATAATGATTGTAAAATCACCATGAGGCCGGGTGAGTTTCGAGTGATGAAAACACTGGCAACAGGTTAGTTCGGGTCAGGTGGTTCAAGACACATGTAACAAGGGCCTGCCTTTAATCCGATCAAATCTACATGGAGACAAGCAGGGTCAAATCCGATCCGACTGCTAACTCTGTAAGAATATGTAAAAAATTAATGGGCAGAAATTGATCCTATTTGCTTGCGTTTTAAACAGTAAATCTAATACTTGGGAGGGCGTCCAATTTAAACGGCTTTGAATTTTTAATAGGTGAGTGTCACTGTAGAGTTATATTTATATTCTAGTGAAATTTAAGGACACCCATACACGAGAGTGATTATTTTTTAGCCCTTGGGTTTTGACAGGAGAGCCTCACTGTGAAGTTGGACTCATGCTCGACGATTCTCTACAATAAAGAAATTCATAAAACTCATGTGAAGAGAGTATGGAATATTCCTTTGAACATGTGACTTAGTGGAAGGAGTGGAACTCAAAGATGAGGGGCGTCTATTGAAAATTTGAATGGCTCAAAATGAACATTATTCCTTTGTACAAGATATTCTCAAATTTTACTCCTATAGTATTTGTTCCCATTATAAAATTTATGTTATGATTAATAATGCGATTTAGCCTATGGATTGATCACACTATTAATCATATTCACAATCTCATAGTGGACCTACTTCCATTTGAATAAAATGGACATCCTATAAGGACTTGTTTGTGTAATGTCATTGAAAAGGAACAAAAATGCCTCTCTGACTTGGGAGGTTGAACTCTAATTTCTTATTTCATGTAGAAAAAACCATACGAAAATAGGGATTTTCTACTGAGAGTTTGTTTGTACTGAACACCAAAAAAAAGACAGCGGAATATAAAGAGCACTTATCTCTCCATTTCCGAAAAAGAAGGGCAAGCACATACATGCACTAAAAGTACTAATATAAATAGGAAAGCTGTTTTGATATGGAAATGTTGCGGTTCTGGTAATGTAATCGGAGTTTGGGGATCTGTGTAAGCTTCTTCTACTCTAAAATACCTGGGCTCCCCGATCTGCTTCGGGTCTCCTAAAAGGAATCATTTTCTTCCCCTGCTGGATGCAACTCACTCCAAACTCTCAGCCTGGAAAGCCAACTCTCTGTCTTTCCCGGGACGCTTAATCTTGATTAAACATGTTATCTCCAGCCTGCCTCTGCACCTTGCTGCATTTCTTCCTCTGCCTATCCCAATTTGCAAAGACATAGAGAAACAAATGAGACTCTTCCTCTGGTCTGGTAAGGCCACCCACCGGAAGATGCACCATGTCAGCTGGGCTGTGATAACCCTTCCAAAGGCTGAAGGAGGCTTGGGTATCAGACGAATCTCGGATGTTAACACTGCTTCCTTCATCAAATTAGGCTGGCAAGCATCTACCTCCAATTCCCTTTGGTCCGGTTGGTTCAAAAATCGCTACTTCAAATACAGACCTATATGGAGCCCTCACAACACCAAGTATGGATCCTGTATTTGGAGGAAAATCCGCCGCTCTGCATCCCTCATCCACCTCGGTAGCTACTGGATTTTTGGTAACGGTCAGAGCATCAATGCATGGCATGATTCATGGCATCCTGGCGATCCCATATCCACCCTCTTTCCCCTTCAGAATTTCCCCAGAGATCAACGGCTCTCTTCTCTGTATCAATCAGGATCCTGGGTTATCCCTGCCACTGTGCCCTCCAACATTTGCCAGCTAATCCATGCCCAACTCTCAGACCTCTCCCCCAACCAGGCAGTCAAAGACTTTCTCTACTGGAAACACTCCCCTGATGGCAACATTACCCAACGATCTGCTTGGCAGTTAATCAGGCACAGAGCAGAGCCTCTTCACTGGCCCAATTTGGTTTGGAACCACATCTCTCCCCTTAGAATTAACTGCTTTGGTTGGCGATTGATGCACAACAAAACACCATCTGAGATTAGGTTGAAACGCCTCGGCTTCTCCCTTGCTTCCAGATGCAGTATCTGTCATGCTGCTGAAGATTCGGTGGAGCATCTCTTCTTCTCTTGTGAACTGGCAAAATCAACCTGGCTTTGGCTTCTGCATGCAGCTGATCTACACCCTCCTGGTAACCTCTCTGCCTCTGCTCTTTGGGCGATCCTCTCTATAGGCAACGACTCCAATGGTTACAAATTCATGGCAGCCATCTTCATCACCGTCCTTTTTTTCCTGTGGAAGGCCAGAACCGAAGCAGTTTTTGAAGACAGAAGACCCTCAATCCATATCACCCAAGCTAACATCTCTGCAGCGATCACCTTCTCCCTGAAGCAGATTTCGAAGCCCTTCGTTAGCTCTCAGCTGAATGCCCTCTTTGCCGCCATGAGTATCGACATCAATCCTTGACTCGCCTTCTGCTTCCCCATCCTCTCTGGCGCTTCTTGTCACTGGCGAAATGCTCTGATCCGTTTTCTCCTCCCCCCTCTTTTTCTTTCCTTCTCTTTCTCTTCTCTCTGTTCCGTTTTCTGTTTTCTCTTTGGGTTCCTTTAAGGTGCCTTGTAATTCTTTTTCCCCCCACCCCCTCTTCTTAATACAAATTTACCCTTACAGCAAAAAAAAATGACAGAAACTCCATTGAGGGACTCACATAGAGATAAATATGACTGTTCAAGATGAACCCGGCCCCATCACCTCTATTGAGATATTCTCATGTTACACTTTAAGAGGATTATGTCCCTATGTAAGATTTGAAGATATATAAGATTGGAAACGTGATTGGGCGTTGATGTGGCATCAGTGCATATGTGGTATGAATCATGTTTCCTCCATGTGCTCAAATGGATGATGGGACCCACTTCTCTTGAACTGAAGTTTAAGGATATAGTCCTAGAGGGGATGTGACTCAAGATGAATGGTTTGGATTAAGGGGCCCAACTTGGAAGGAACCCTCTCTTCTGTTTTTTTTTTTTTTTTGCTTGCTAGATTGGTGAGTGATAAACATGCTATGAGACAGCTTACAAACCTAACGCCCATGGATCTATCATTAGGTAGCTGTGTGAGATAAGAGACCCTTGCCACTAGGACTTATATCCGGCATTTCTTAGAAGGAAGTAAGCCTCTGTGCCATGAATTTCATGAAGAAGTAGCATCGGAGATTTGGAAAAGGATGTCACATGCCCCTGTTGTATCATTTTCTTTTACTTGGGTACCCAGCTTAGGGTCGGGCTAGGGGGCTGGACCCCAGCCTTCCGGTAAGGGAAGTAGACCTTGGGTGAGGTGAGGGATCGAGCTCCCGGCTGAAGTAAGATAATCCTCTGGTGAGGGAAGGTGGCTGCCTAGGTTTGAATCCTAAACATCCAAGTGATAACAGACCCCTCTTACCACTGGGTAGAAGGCCATTCTCATGTCCCTGTAATACTTGGTCTACTCTTATTTGTCCCTTAACCAGTCATATTAATGATGTGTTTCCTCTTTACCTAACATTGTCATGTTATATACGAAAATGATACAATGTATGGATTGTCTCTGCCGATGTACACAAAATGTCATATTTGTCCATAATAATTTCAACAAAACATCCGTGACGTATTTACCACCATAAAAATGCATGGCCATTTTAAAGCAAATAATGGTACAGTCTACTGGCCTACATGGCCATTCTTAAGATCACAATCTTTATGAAACAATCATGTTCTTAACCATAATTGGTGTAAAATTTAAAAATTACTGATACAGAGAGGGCGATCATTGGAGCAGCTCAGAGTTTTAATAGGTGGGCTCCACTCTAGGGAAGCATGAGGGAGTGGATCCATAGACCCTGTTTTTCTTTTTGGTAAAAGAAACTAGGGTTTTTTTTATGAAAAATTAAGTTTAAATATGATTTAAATGGTATATTAAGAAAAACTATAAAATAATGATTTAATTGTCCGTATATTTTTTTGGACAAAATCATCCCAGTTGACGATTGCAAAAAACAATATTCCGCTCCATCTTCTACATATTGATGGAAATGTTATGAAAATCTCTATATTTTGTATCCAAGTAGTCTTCATTAAGTAGTTCCGGAAATCTTCCTTAGGTGTGTGGGTCCCATGCTTAGTTTATATACATTTATCGCCCCCCTTCACATGAGTTTGGAGAGCTCGAGTTTGGAGAGTAAGGTGTTCGGTGAAATGCGTAAATGAAGACTTTCTCTTGATTTGGCAGTGTCTTTGAGTGAGACTTGAATAGATGAACTTGAGCATGCTTTTGTGAACATTTAGAGTTTGAAGCCATTTATTAAGGGGAGTCTCGTAAGTTTTGATGTCTATGACCAATATGTAGGGAACCATGTGGGGCAATCTTGGAATAGTGAATGTGGAGTTTTCTCACAGTTATTGTATTGTTTGTGTGGAGTTAAGATTCCGATGGTGTTTTTTGGTTCGTTAATATGGAATATTTGAAACGGCTTTAAAAATGGATTTGACATTGGATGGATTGAATACACTTTATTATATAATTTGTGAAAGACTTGTCAAACCCTTTTTCTTTGATGCATTCATCACATCCTTTTAATTTTTCTTCATTTATTTGAATGAATATTCATCTTTCGCCAAATCTTCGCATCATCCTCTCCAAACTTGAGACAATCAGGTATAAAAACCAGCGATGTAGAAAAAAAGTCCAAGAAAATGAAAAAAAGTTGAAAGAGTTTGACGATATCATCAACCAAGTTAATGATGTTGTCAATTGGGGTAATTTTGTTCAAAAAATATATACGAATAATTATGTTGTCATTTTATGATTTTTCTTCGTAAAATGTTTAATTATGATTTAAGCTTAATTTTCTTGTAAAAGTCCCAAAAAACTAAAAGAAACAATCATAAGACCAACAAAGGAAACAACAACAAAAAAAAAAGAAAAAAACAACCAAAAGAAGAAACAAAAAAGAAAAACAACTAAACTAGGACCCAAAGAACATCATATTCCTATCCTCCTCCTTATAAATTTTCTCCGCACAACTATGTGCAACCAAGTTCAACGTCGACCATGTTAAAATAATGGAACTCCACGCCCTTGACAGAGGAGTTCAGTTAAGTCAAAGCCTTGGCAGAGAATACGAATACAGGAGGTACCATATACTAGCAGGAACCAGCAGAAGCATGATTACTGAGTTTGGTGGATTGAGGAATGGAAAGTTGCAGCAAATCAAACAACAGACAAGGCATTCACTTCTGTATCTCGGTGTAACTTTCGCCTTGACTGGCGGGTAATAGTTCAAATATGAATTTTATTCAAATATTTTACTGAGTAAACCTAGTTACATGATAACAAAGTTTCCAATTACTTAAAACATAATTAATATAATAACAAACAAACAGAAAGTTTCCTATATATCTTAATGATATTAACAAACATATAACACATTCCTGAAGTTTTATAATAATACAAACATATTACACATTCCAGAAGTCTTGTAATAATATTACTTATTACACATTCCTGGAGTCTTATAATAATACAAACATTTAACACATTCCTGAAGTAATTTACTTTTTCTTCATCCCTAGTATCCCTAACAGATGTGAATCACATATGCATCAAGGGAAGAAAGCCATGTTGAAGAGTAGCATTCCATACTTTCTCAACATCAAGTATGGTGTCACCACACTCGTGTTCATCCCATCCTTCCAGTGCATGCACTATTCCGGCGACACGCTCTGCACTCATCATTCTCCTTGGAAGCCAGTTCTGTTGCACATGTACCTAGGTAACTAGATTTATGTGTAAATGAAGCTAACCTGATTTACGGGTAAATAATGGTTTTTAATTTTTCATGAGAAATAGTAGTGCTCATGGGCCGCTAGTCCAGGCCTGACCCTGTCCCAACCCTCTTTGGCCCGGTTTGGGCCTTAGCTAGGTTTTAGTAATTGGCTTAGGCCTGGATCTAAAATGTGGACCGGTTTAATATTTGGGCCACGCTTGGACAAGTGATGAAAGCCCAAAGCCCTATCCGCTCGGCGTGGCATGGAGAGTTATTGCCAAACCTATGTCACTTAAGATCTCTGTAAATCTTGTAAGAGGTATTTGAATTTAAGATCTCGATTTCATTTTTTATTTAAGTATTAATCATGCATTAGTTGGGTTTGGGGCCAATTAACAAGTGGGCTTGCTTGGGCTGATATTTTTGAGGGAGGCCGGGCTTGGCCTATACACTTACAGCCCACGTTCTGCTTGTGTCGGATATGGAACAGTGTTTCTAAAGTTGGGTCAGGGATGGATATGCCTTGGCCTTGCACAATCTAGCTAGCCCATGAATACTCTTGATGAGAAGTGATAATTGTAGTTCATCCAAGGTGAGGAATGGACCGTGATAGGATGATGATTGCTGAGATCCATTTGATGGAGGATGGGTGCATGATAATTAAGGTTGGACGCATTTGGGTTTGGCTTAGTGAAAAACAGAAACCCCAATCTTTTGTGCTTTAATTTATAAAATCCTTATTTTTTCTATATATATATTAGGCCAAAACTTAGAAACTGATTTTAAAATTTGCCCTTATTAATTAATGTTGCCTAACTAACCTCACAGGCATGCATGTTCTCCAGATCCTTGGGAACTATCATAGCTGGAGTGGTGAAATAAGTGCAATCTTTACGTATCTTCTTCACAGGAAATTGTGTGAAAGGAATGAAACATGAGCCCTTTGGTGCTTTCTTTTGCTCTTCTTCTATCGATCCATCTCCTACTATCCATACCTGCAAAACACATCATGTTCATCTCTTTAGCAATTAATGGATCATAGAGTGTGTTGATAATTGCTGCTCCACTTCAGAAATGAAAAAGGGACGGGGGAGAAAAAAACTACCTCAGGAGTGTAACTCTTAGAATAGACAAGGCGACTTGACAACTGAACCGGAACTTTTTGCTTCAGCCTTTCAAATTCCTCTTTGCGAACCATAATCACCTGTTGCATTCTAGCCCTTGTCAGTAAAGACCAAATCCACCAAGCCCAACCCCTTGAGGTTTCGACATGATTTAATCAAGGGTTTGACGTAAGCCAGTAAATACGCTGCATTCTTACATGGGTTAGCCCCTCGTTTCAACCGCTTTGACCTTCACCCAGTTGATCTCAGGCCTTTGGCTAGACCCTGGATTGAAACTTTTGCTTGAGGATGGGCTCTAAGAATATCTGCTTGAAGGCCAGACTAGATGCCTAATCTAGCCTGACAATATAGCACAAATGGTAAAACACATGACGGTTAATGGGCCTAAATCTGGACTTGGGGCCATTGGCTTTCATCTAAGTTCAAGTACTGAAAGCAACTGCTATATCATGAGGTCAGCTTCGACAAGCTTTAGTGCTGGCTTGACCGGTGTATGGGCAACACCAAAAAAGCCATTGTTGCCAAATTCTACCTGAGTCCGCCAAGTCTTGATTAAGTTAAACCAATTATGCCCAAAATTCATTAAAGACCCAAGTGTACATCTCAGGCCAGATTATTGGCATGTACTATTGGCCCAACCACATTTACAACTCAGTTTCACTTTTTATTCTGACGTTGTATTGGGTCTTGATCATGGGACCTTTCCGAAAGGTAATCTTAAAGTTCCACTTTAAAAAATGTAGGATCTCGGTTTGGAATACTTGACTTTCATATTTTTCATATGAATGATACAAAGATGTATATCACTATTATAGAGTAAATTATGTCTAGTGTTAAAGCAGGAATGTGTGATATGAGTGAGCAGGGACGGAATCAGGATATAGGGATTGGGGGAGCCATTGTTTAAAATTTTTTTCTTGGGGGCCATTGCTAAAAATCTCTTAAAATCTTAATTTATTTGAAGGGTGTTTTTTGCAAATTAGGGGGGGCCATGGCCCCTGCCAGCCCCCTCTAGTTTTGCCCCGTAAGCGAGTTGAGTCAGACAAAGGCCGGCCTGATGCAGGTTAAATCATGTTGTAGTTCAGTCAGGACTCGACCACTTCTCATTTGTAATCACCGGCACCCTTTTCTCTGCATCCAATGAGCCCAAAGTTTATGTGTAAACTGAGTTAACCACTCTCAGTTTACAAGACCCAAAGTCCCGAACAGGGCCCTTAGCTGCTGTGCAAATCATGTGGCCGGTATTTACTGTTCAATACTTCAATCCATGCCTACCCAGAAAAGATCATAAAAAACAATGCAGTTATAAGCTTAATTCTTTCATTTAAGCCTGGATGAAGTGTGACAATGCTATACCTGATATCTCTCTGGCACAAGCCTATGGCAATCGCATAGGCTCTCTTTGAAAGATTTCCTCTTAGAAGAACTTGTTTAGTTCCATGCGGAATGCTATTAAGAACAATGGCAGTTGCTAATGAACTTCCATCAACAATTCTAATCTTGAGTTTGAGGTACTTCAGAAGAAAAAGCTCTCCATTCCTATTGAGCGCCTCCCCCTGGAATTAGAGATTGAAGTTCTAACTTCCATTAATGCAAACGTGAACCTTCCACTATCAATAGATGATCACTAAAATAACAAACAAATGAACAATTATTTATAAGGAAGAATACATAACTTTATCCTTTTGTTATTGCTTACATAGAGTGTTTACTCTATAGTTGTGGTGTTTTCAATTTCTTATATTGATCATTAAGGTTTCATCGGCGTAATTCCTACTGGCAAGAACCCGTCCTGAGCATGAGACTGCCCATACAATTCCAATCAATATTCATGCAATTGGAGAAAAAGTATTGACTTGAGTGGGCGGTGCCCCGCCCCGCCCTCCCAAATCTCGGTCCAAACGAGCCACGGGCCTAGCTGGAATAACCCATCACGGGCAGGGCCGTGCTCTGCGTGTCTCTTTAATTCTTTTTCCATGCATCTATGTCAAAGGATGTGTAGGCAAAGGCCCTTGAATTGGACAAGTTCTATTCTAGTGTTAGAATTGAAGTCCTGAATAGACAAAGGCCAACCTGGCTAAAATTTGGGTGTGTAGCAACTCATTTCTAGATCATCGACAGCGCTAGATATCCTGGGAGGCTGGGAGTAACATTGATAAATATGATCTCATAAGTATGGCCATTGACGTAGATGCATGGGGCCTGAATTGGTGGGCTCATCAGCTTTGTGCCCTTTGAAAAGTGGATAAGTGTTCAAGATAGAGTATTCATATGTCGACATTACGATGTTGGGCCCAACAAGCAACAGATGAACAGTTCATATCACGTGTCAACAGATGAAAGTATTGGTGATATCACGTGTTTTTTATTTCATTTATAAAAATTTGTTAAATTAATTTTATTCCGCCTTAAGAAATTATCGTTCACCACACAATAAAGTAGAGACGTCATCAATCTTCCTGTCTGTAATTATTTGAAGCATAAGGACCGCAATGATTCTTCCTCATAAAGAAGGCGCTTTTGGACAAATCCATTAATAAATATCTTGTTTGTAGGCCCTGTCCCGGCCTTGTAACAACCAAACTCATTAATTATCTAGTTTGTAGAGTGTCTTTTGGTATGTTACTGAACTGAATTGTGAAAATTTAAATTAGAAAAGAGGAAGTGCCCGCGTGCCGACCCTTGTGGACAGCTCGGCCCATCGCGTGCCGTGCAGAAACGGGCCAGCCGTGCTACATCCCTTGGCCCGGCAAGGCCCATGGCACGGGCTGTGCCGTGCCGTGGGCTGTTGTCAATAAATTTTTTGAAAGAAAAAAATAAAATAAAATATATGACCGCACTTATTTCACAATTTAGAGAGATGGAGTGAAAGGCAAATAGGAGAAGTGAGGTAAAAAAATGAAAAAAATATGAAGAAATGGGAGCAAGAGATATGAGTAGAAAGGCTCTTTTGCATAAACGAAAAAGGAAAAACGGGAAAGTTACAAGAGACATGGGTAGTTACATGTGTAGTGAAACATGAGTAGTTATATGAGATGAGATAAGTGTTGCATGTGATAAAAAGTGGACAGTTTTAAAAAAATAAGGGAGAAAATAACTGACGGTCAAAATCACAACACGAAGGTCTAAATTAGATTGAAAATGCTTTGGCTTTAATATAGTATAATTGAACTCTTAGAATTTTGGAAAAAAGGGTCTCTCTCAAAGAGGTTAATTAAGTAACAAGGGTAAAAATGTAGAATATTCCCATTTGGTAACACAATCATTGATAACTTTATAATTTAATTTTGTAAGTAGACATTAAAATTGATGTTTGATTCATAGATCGTGGTATTCTTGATATATTGAATGTTCCTATAGACCTTGAATGTGTCTTTAATGGGTAACCAACAAGTTTGTTCCCAAGATAGAACATTCCTAGAATCTAATTATGCTCCAGGGCAGAACTACAATGTAGCACCACTGGATTATTTACGGGCAACACCCTTCTTCAATGCATGATGGGGCTAACATTCTTAAAATCCATGTCATTCATCAGTTCTAACATCCATTATATTCTTTAAATCTATATTTTCAAAGGAAACCTTTCCAACCGTCAGATTGATAACACGAGGGACTCTCTCCATTTCAATCCCAAATAAGAAAAAAGTATCAAGTTCATCACGTGCTTCAGATATAGTCAGATCCATGGTGGCTATCTTACATCTTGGGCAATAATTTACAAGTTGATCATGAGATTGAGTGTTAGGGTTGAATCTTGCTCAGATTTTGAAGAGGTGGGCCCCACCATACATTAAAGAAGGGCGCTATACCATTCTATGGTGGAGAGATGCTTCATTATAGTTTTTCTGTAAGTTGATTATGAAGTTTAAAAACTTAACCAAGAGCAGAGCATTGTTGGTCGTCCTGTTAGTAATCATTAGAAGAAATCTTAGGTTTGTGAAGCATTGTTAGTTTTTGTTTGTGAGTTTTTCTTTCTATATTATGTCTGTAGACGGAATATGTCCCTAACTCATGGAGTTAGTCTATGGTTCTGTCCATGAGTTCGTCCATGTAGCAGGACTCTTTTTCCTACTCTCTTGTCCTCAACAGTCCATTCACATCAGTGACACTAGGGAGTCCCACCTTTGGGAATTCTCCGGATGAGCGGGAGAAAACTTTCCTTGACACTAGACTATGTATAGGACATTTATAATCAATCAAAACTTGCTTTGTAAGGGAGCAGACTATCTTGCCAACTCTTTTATATTTATCACCTAACTAGAATGGAAATAAACCAGAAAAGGTAACTAGATAACCTAAAATAAATGACAAAAAGGAATGCCAAGATACGGACTTGCCTGATTCAACAAACCTAAGCTAATCACCTTGACCCCTCCTTCTTCTGCCTTTTGAATGGCTTTCCCTATCAAGTTATTGATAGAAGCTCTTTGCCATGATAAGAAATACTGTAAATGCGATCCATCAAATTAATCTATTATAGTAACCATCTGTATTGTAAAGACAAGTCAAAAGCAAAATCATTCTTTAGAGGATGGTGTCTCCTTACTTGGAAACTGTATCTTGGAATTGCCCATGTCTGCATTTTGAGTTTATCCAACTTATTTCTCTCAACAGTAAACGTCGAACCATAGATCCATGTTATGAACATGGAACCCCAAGTCAAAGGGAACAGCATCCATAAATACCATTTGGAGGTGTAAGGTTTAGATGCCACACCGGCAAATCCTAGCCGTAGATGGTAGATGGAATGTAAGGTAGTGAGATGGGTGAGGTGAACAACATGTGGCCTCTCAATCTTCCCTCTGAGCATTGTTTGGTACAAAGTATCAGAGGACGTGTCCATTGTACCGTACATGTAATCGTAAATTGGCATGAACAGGGAGTAGTTTGTCCGGAATTGCGTGTGGTGAAGAGAATGGAACCTGATAGGCACAGTTGCTACAATGTCAATATCATGTGATGGAAGTAAGAGAAACTTAGCTAGCTAAAAAGATATTTAACTTATTAAAAGGTAACCGTCCTATAAGCATGGGTCACTTAATTCTCGTTTCGTAAAGCAGTGAAAAAAGAAAATGTTGCTTATGGAATTACTGAAAATATAATTGCAAACAATGGTGATGAGGGATGGAATTGATCTCAAACTTGATATTTGTTGCCCTTCCTAGACTTAATTGGGATAAGGCCTTAACGATGGTGATGATAAGGTAGTGTATTTTGAAATAATTATAAATATGAAAAATAAACTTTTACTTTTCTCACTCGATGGATCTGGATATGGAGACTTTGTCACGCGGACAGAGATTCGTTTCGGCGATTGGAAAGTTTCGCGAATCTCCTTGCATCGTCTAACTATGAGAATTGAAAGCTTCCAACCCTAATGCTCTCAATCGTGGAGCTTCCCAATTGTTAAGATACTCATATCACTGATCATATTGTGAGTCTTATTTGTAGGGACATTTAAGGTCTTATATTAAGTATAAGATTGTATTATTTATAGGCCTATATCCAGCTTGAGCTGACGTGGGATACGTGGCATACTGGCCAGGCAATTTTCTACGTCACTTAGGCCCCTTCAAGGAAAACCTATTTGACGGTCCCTGGATAGCTGCTAGACTGGTTCGGGACATGAGTGTAAGTGAGAGAGTACGTGAGTGCGTGAGTTCGAGTCTCCATGTAGCAAAAAAATAAAATAAAATGGAAAACCTAATAAATACATTTGAAAACCTCTTTTTTCCTAGATGTGTCGTTCGAGAAAAAGATTTCTAACCTTCATCGTGTGGGATTAAAGAATTGCACTAATAAATAACTTCTCTCCATAAAAATCTATCTGGTTAGAGTTTCGAAAAAAAAAAAAAAAAAAAAACACTTACGTCGGGGTGTACATGATGTACTTGAGAAATGGAAAGATGGTGAAAAGCCACTTGGGAACTAGTTCAAAGTTGCAGTGTCCCATGTTGTTCATGAAATCTATGTAAGTGAAATAGCCGAGGACCATTATAACCGAACCCATTCCAGTAAAAGCCATGGTAAGCGTTGGTATTGAGAAGAGCACGAAATAGACAACCATTTCTGCGAATGGATGAACCACAGCTGCAAAGAAAACCAAATAATTATTATGCCTTGGTAGCTGTGAACAGCTATTACCTTTAGGTGTGTTTGCACAACAATAGTATTTCATTGTTTGGTACATGACATAAAATTTTCTTATAGAAAAAAATGAAACAAGTAAATTTTCATTTTTTTTAAAAGGGTTAGAAATGCATAATTCCTCACTAAAGAAATCCATATAGCACGAAATTTGTGCTTAATTTTCGTATTTTTGCCCCAACTTTTGGTGAGATTTACCTTGGACAGGAAGAGCTGGAAAATGTCATCTTAAAATCAGGTTCAGGACCCACCAGGTGAGGGTCAATCTTACTGTTCTATGACCACGTGAGACTCTTTTTTATAAATCTGGCCTGATCTTTTAATACTTAGAAATTTCTTGTATTTTCTCGAGGGGAAGATGATAGAGAGAGGGACAAAATATGTAAATTATATATAATCATATTAAAACATGAACACCATTAAAAAAAATACTAATACATAGACAATTTTTCCTGGGCATTTACCTCATACGGAGCAATCCGTTGAAGTAGCACATGGTGCTCACTTTGGCACTGATCTAAATAAACCATCAAGACCCACTCCCGGCCCCTATTTGTAGTGGATGGGCTGGACTGACTAATTAAGGGTTATATATATTTTTTATATAAAGTCATTAAATTAGTGGGCCACGGCTCATGGGTTAGAGGAATGGAATTGATCTCAAACTTGATATTTGTTGCCCTTCCTAGATGGATCTTAATTTCCATCCCCCATAGTCCCATCATCAATGAAGTCCAGTGAGCTAGCTACCATGCATACATGGAAGCTCCATGCAAGGTAAATGTATGGAACAGAGCCCTAACACTAACACTGAGAGAGAGAGAGAGAGAGAGAGAGAGAGAGATATATATACATATAGGGAGGTGCTCCTATGAGAGACACTCTCACCAAGTTTATGAGAGATGGGTGGGGGCCCTCACTTCCATATCCACTCTCACCAACTTAAATGCAAGGACCCCCAACTTAAATGTGAGGGCCCCCACCTTATCTGTGAGAGTGTCTCTCACAAGAGCGCCTCCCATATATATATGTCCTCTATATGACCAAGGCTCCCCTAAGCTCGAGCTTATGGAGAAAATCTCATAAGTTCGTACTTGTGGGGCCCACCTTTGGTCCGTCCAAATGGACCAAACACAATGCCCCCGTAAATTGTACATGTCCACTAACTTTCGGTAAGATTCGAATTTACTAAACCGTTGGATTGACTATATATCAATCCGAATGAGTTTCTGACCATTAAGGAGATGATAGAAATTACGGTTAAGGCTGATTTTTTGCAGGGAGGAAGATCCTAGGGAGTCCTTGAAATCCCCCCCACCCCATCCCTATGTGGATCCCTAAGTGGGTCACACCACACACTTGAGCTTACCTTATTCTAAACTTGAGATTAAGGGAGCTGGCCTATATATATAAAAGTTTATCTAAATCCAAGTTCAGGTCCACGAGGACCACAAATATTGGATAACTTGCACCTTTTGGATCTACCTTCCATTTTCAAGAGTGTACTTTTGAAACTACCACAAATGGATAGTTGTTTGCCCTTCCATTTTAGTTAATTGCCTTTCCATTTTAGTTTTTTTTCCTTATATGGTTGGGGTTGAATAGGCACTCATTACCATCCTCTACTCTTGAGTCAATACATATAAAAGTAATTGAGATCAAGTAAAAGCGGGTAGAGAAAACTTGAGATGGTTTCTTACATGTAATGGGCTCTGTGGCAACAGAGGAGTGGTGATGAGAGTGGTAGCGAGCGTAGAGAAAGTGGTGGTGCAGTGCTCTGTGGAACCAGTAATAGAGAAATTCCACAGGACCCCACGTGAAGGAGCACAGTCAAAACTGCACCGTCAGTCCTCCACAGAGGCAGGTTCTTTGCGCCATCCACAAACATGTTGATCACGTACATGGCAATGCCACTCAAGATAACCTGGTCATCCCTGCCGTCCATTTCTCATGTATGGGTCAATGCATCTATCGGCTAGCGAGAGAGAGAGAGAGAGAGAGAGAGAGAGAGAGAGGGGCTAACCAGTTCCTTTCCCTATCCACCTGTTCAAAGTCGATGCTTTTACTCACTATCAAGTGTTTGGTTCTAGCAGTTTGAAAACGAGCAAAGCTTATCCAAATCTGGCTGTGAAGCCATCTCCAAAGAAGAATTGGAAACGCAAGCACGTACAACATATCTTTCTCTCCGTCTGCCATGAGCGTATACAAGCTATGTGCCACCCAAGGGGCCAAAATAACATACTATATAACCAAATCACAGGAGAGAGAGCAAGTTAGTGACCACCATGATAAATAATAATCTTATGATACAAAAGCCCGCATGATCACAAGAAAATGATATGCAGATAAAGACAACTGCATTACTACAAGGCAAATGAGAAGAGAATACCTTGAAGTTTCCAAGCTTTTTCCATGGCCATTCAGTGAAGAGGCCAGGTTTAGAAGCCATGTTTCTTTGCTACTTGTCTTCTCAGTTCTCACTTGGCTTTGCTCTCCCTCTATATATAGTCCTCTCTCTGACGTCATTACGTGGTAAAGTCTCACTCTGTCTTTCTTGATTTCGACAAGGAGAGGACGATATCAGCTCTCTCACATGGTTCATACAGCTTAATTAAATATTAAGTAAAAAAAGAGTCCTGTGCTTTTTTTTTTTTTTTTTTTTTAAGTGACGATTCTCATTGGAAGGTCAAGGCTGGAACCTGGCCTCCCCACTCCTTGTAAATTAGAGTAGCTATATTACCTCATATGTGTGAGTTTTGTCTCCTCCCATGTGTGAGTTTGCATCACCTCATATGAGTGAATTGTGTCTTTTCACATGTATGAGTTTTTATTACCTCACATTTAAGTCTCACCGGTCCAAACCCATTAGCTGGGATAAAAAAAGTTAGGAGTCTTGCACAAGTACTCTGAATCTAATGAAGAGAAGTGGAGCACGTCTTGCACAAGTACTTTGAATCTACATTCTACACGTTCTGCACTATTTGCCGTACAGTAGCTCCATATCATGATGTGATCCATTCATTGATCGGGGCTCACTCGAATAATTCGACCCATATTATCAGGGGTATCAATGAACCCCATTGCTTCAAATTTTTTTACCGGGACCCAAATGATAAATTAAATTTGTTATGAACAGTAGAAAACGTGCAGGGATTTAAGTGGTTTGATAACGTGCGAAGTGTTAAGTCCATGGATAAGAAGAGATTTTTCACTAAGTTTTCCTTCTTCCTTTTTCTTTCAGGACTGGTGTTTACTTGTTACATTTTATTTAGAACTTATACATGATAAAAATTTATCAAAGTATCAGTGAACCCTAAACGTGGATTGAAACCGACTTGAAAACCGGTTGACACAAATTCACATTCAACCAAACAAAATCAGGGCAGTGGACCATTTTTATTTGATTATCTAGTTTTTTTTTTAATTAAAGAAGCATTTTTATTGGACACTAATATAACTTGGCATTATAGCATGGAGCTGACTGTTAGGCGATGTTAGTCAGGATTCTTTTTATGTTAGTTAAGGTGAGCCCTTCCATTGATAATTGTTTATGGTATGGAGCCCTGCTCGGAGAAATATCCTACCCAGATTATAAATATTTGAGTATTTTGACACGTAAAGAGATCATCAGAAACATATTTAAAAAGGTCAGAACTTCAAAGAACTTGGAGAATAGAGACAAGGAAAAGAACAAAAATAAGATAGTTTAAAAATATATTAGAATGTGAAATTGAAAAGAGCTTGGCTTTAAATATGATTGAGAGGAAAGGTAAAACTTTTTTATATGACATTTGGTGTTGAAATTGATCTCTCTATATGGGGATGTCTTCAATAACAAGTTAAACAATGGTTAATATAGATCAGTAAGGGTGTTACTAGTCCAGGTTGGCTTACTGGTCTAGAATCGAGTATTGTTAGGGAGTGTTTTGTGCATGTCTTCCTAGGATATCTACATTGCTTTCATTCTAGGCACCAATGGTTCTCTTGCGTCATATTAAATTTCATTCGCTAACCAGTCATACCAAAGCCTGTAGACATTAGCGGAGAGCATAAACACTTTTCAAGCTTACATGGGTGGAACTCGGTTGATGTACCTTTCTTGGAATTCGAGCTCATGTCCGGTAGGCTTGATACCTAGCTAACATATTATACCAAAATCTTGAAGTGTTAATACAGGTGATAAAATATAATTTCCTATTAGACAGATTGATAAGTGATGGAGAATCGCCGTGTTCATCTCATGCCATATCAATTTATTCAACCATTCCATGAATAGTGATTGCATTACCCATTTGGTAATTTTACTTTTAAAATCAAGTGAAATGAAGTAAAATGAAGCATAAAATCAAGAGAGAATAAAATATTAGTATGATATGATGATATTCTTTTTTTAGTTGTTTGATATGAAATGTTTTTGACGTTTTGTACATAAAAGTGGAGTTTTTTTTTTTAGTAAATAAAGGTGATTGCATTTTTACTTTTTTTTTTTTTTTTTAAAGATGGAGAGAATTTTGAATTTAAGTTTTTTTGATTTGACATTTTCTTTTACTATACTAGTAAAGTGCGAAACGGAAAGAAATATAATTACTGGACGGCTGTGATTACCTGTTGTAAGAGGCCACGGGATGAGGAATATTTGTCCTAACCTCATGAACTGGAAAATTACTTGGAGGCGTGTTGCACATGTTGTGGCTGATGAATTTATGATCCGGGCCACCTAATTCGATAGGTAGGAAACCATAGAAAAAAGAAATCCAAATGAAGCCATTCATGGCCGACCTATAATAAAATATATGGTTGAAACCACTGGGTTGTCGGCCTCAGATGATTGCTATTAATAACAAAATAAGGACCACAATTCCTTCATTAATGACTAATCCTTGGATGAAAATGCATCAAGATGGCTATCCCGGTATCATCTTTCTGCATAAGATAATAGGTAGGCCCCATCAACAGAAGTCAACACTCGAAATTAAGGCTATAAATCAATGTCGGAAAACACGTGTTCGAACTTGACTCATATATATGATCGATCTAAGATTTTTTGGCCCGGGAAGTATCAACTCTGACAACTCGGGAGAGTAGTATTTTTTAAGAATATTTTATAAATATCTAAAAATAGTTATAGAATTCTACATATACATGTATTTGTATGTACTAATAAAAAGATTCAAATTAGTAAATCCATTACATTTCAATCAATTATTTCATAAACTGCTAACTCCAAACCTTAAACATGAATTACTTATATGTGAATCAGCTGAGTTTATCCTATAATTGACTTGGTGATTAGGTACTGTGAATAGTCAATTTGCCGAGTTTTCAAACCTTTCTTGAAACAAGTTTTTTTTTTTTAAGAGAAGGCTTTAACGCCAATCGAAATTATGTTGAGAGCTCAAAATTAGATATACTTTCATGACAAACCCACGGTAGAGGATAGTGTTGACGAATTTATGAGTTGGTGTTGATTGTATCAATAAGAAGAACGGAGATCATTGTTTTTTTTTTTAAGATGCGGCCCTTGGACATTCGGATGGTAAATTTGCTTTTCAATTTCTAATGCTATCTAATGGCTCTATTGTGGGTACAAGCCCTAGCAAAGGACCTAAGGCCAATTCTCTCAATTAGGAAAGTAGAATTGCGGGTGATTCTCTTTGCTTTGAACATGGCAAAAGCTAATTAATGAGGAGATGTGGGTAATCAATCCGGTTCTCTGATCTATTTTTGAGGCTGCTAGTCGTTTTACGTTCTGATTAAAGTCGCTTCTTGTGTTTAGAAAGTGTAATTAATTGGCTGTTCATGAGCTTGCTAAATTAGGTTCCTAGATTTGGAAGTTGATTGGTATGTACTATGTAGACTCATGTACGTAGCTGATAAAATAAATGACCTGTATTAATCAGTATGACTCTGAAGGCGGCGGCCACAATGTAGCGGTTGGGAGTTGTGTGACAACTGTACAAGCTTGGAAACAATCACCTCAAGTTAAGGCCTAAGGGTGTGATTTGGCTGATATAATAAATGACTTAATGACCTGTATTAATCAGTATGACTATGAAGGCGGCGGCCACAATGTAGCGGTTGGGAGTTGTGTTACAACTGTACAAGGTTGGAAACAATCACCTCAAATTAAGGGTGTGATTTGGATAGTGCAAGTTCATGTTACTTACGGAGAGGAAGTGACTTGTTTCCTGGTCCAAATTAATGATATGGTTCCTCGTTACCTAACACTATCAAATACATAGGTAATGATAGAATGTATTATAATTGTCTCTCTCGGATGCAAACTGCAGTATTTCTCCATAATAAGTTAATAACAATATCGAAAAACATATGTCATATTTACCACCAAAAAAATTGCATGACCATTTTAAAGCAACAAATAGTAAGGTACTAAGGTCCAATGCCCACACGGCCATTTCTAAAAACGAACTTGTGCGTATTAATCATATGCAACAATCACGTACGTTCTAAATCATAACTTACTGTAAAATTTACGGACTTCACATGCATTGGTAGGGCTGTCAATTCAGTCCCTTTAAGAGGAGGTCCGGTCCGGCTCTGCTCGCAAAAGCCCTTAAAGTGAAATTAAGCTTCTTTTTTTATCCTAAAACTCGAAGGTAGGGTAGGGTAGGGTCCTATTTTGAAAAGCCCGGAATTTTGAGAGCCATGCTAGGGCTTGACTCATCCGGCCCGAGGGGACCTAGCCAAGCCCTCAGTTTATTAAATATGTGGATTTTTGAATTATGAAGCTACTTTAATATTTTCAAGAAGTAAGTACCCATCTATTCATTTATTTTTACCAAAAGTGATTAAAATACATAGTTTATTAGTAATTAAAAAGTTAGATTGTGTAGATATCTTTTGTAGAAATATGGCTTGAAAAATGAAGGTAGGAGAATTTTGATAAATATTGATAGCAGTATAATAAAGTATTTGAAATAGCCATGCTTCTTGATCCTCAACGTAAGCTGTTGTATTTATAGTATGCTTTTAAGAAAGTTACATGGATAAAGTGAAGATATGAGTATTTGTCGATGTGATACTCTAGACTCTTTAGAGTTGTTTCGACATTGTCAAATGTAGAAAACGTTAATTTAGTATATAAAAAAAAGCTATTAAGTTCGAAGGTGATTTTTGAATGTTTGAGGAACAAAAGACTCATATACTATTTTAGAGGAAAAGTTTGAATTAGATTGTTATTTGGAGGAGCCAAGGGATAAATCTACAGATTTCAATATATTAAGTTGGTGTAAAGTTAATTCAGCAAAATATACAATTATTTCAAGAATGGCTCGTGACATTTTAACAATTTCTGTTTTTATAATTGCTTCTAAATCGGCATTTAATACAGGATGAATAGTATTTGACTCGTACAAGAGTTGTTTAGAATCCAAGACTGTAGAAGTCTTAATTTGTGCACAAGATTGGATACATTCATAGTAACACAATGATAATAATGAATTAGATGATCTTATAGATATTTTAAAAGTAAATTGAATAATTAAATAAAGAATTATTTCTATTTTTTTTATATTTATTATCAATTTTAGAATGATTGTTATATGCTTTATGTTTTACATTATATAAATTATTTCATCTCACTGTTAGCCTTCCAATAAAAAAAGTTTTAAACTCCGTCATGCTACCTTTTGCATTGCATTGTCGGTCTCTAGCCCAAACAAAGGATGAGGGCTGGCATTAAATTGAAAGCCGGTGGTGACTTATTAAAGATTTATCTTTTTTAAGAAAAAAAGTCTTCCTTTTTTTTTGGCCCTGGCCCGACCTTAACCCTTGAGGGTAGGGTAAGGGCCTAAAAATCATAGGCCCACTATAAAAGTCGAGGGCTTTTGTTGGCTTAGACCTAGCCAGCACATGTGAGGGTAGGATAAGGGCTTACTTCGGCCTGGCCGGGCCCGGCTTTTTTACAACTTTATACAAACATAGAATGGAACCACCTTGGAGTTCTAGTTCTTATACTCATAAAAAGTGTGAGGGAGACACTCGAGGGATCTGAACTAAGAGTATGAGGTAAAATATAACTTGACCCCGCTAATTCGACCGAACTTGACTTGCATTTGACTTGCATACCTCGGTTACAAGGTAGGAGAATTTGATCCGCAGTAGGGATAGGTTATGGTAAACCCACCCATCCATATAACCCGTCTAAGTCCTAAATGGTTTGTTTAGGACTAACCTCTATATATAAACTCATTTAAATAATTTAGTAGTTTAATATTTTGGTATTTAGAACTTATATATGAAATGAGCCGAGCTTGCGTTGGGCTTATTTTGTTATGCAATTTAACTTAAATATAGCTTTATGTATCGCGTTTGGCCATGCTTCCAAAGGTTGGGTCAGGTTAAACAGTTTGACCCATATGGAATGTTGGTTTTGTAGGTTGGGTTGAGTTGACCTGCGACAAGTGCAGTTTGAAGTTTCTCGACCCATTTAAAAACGGGCCGGGTCGAACTTCAACCCTTTAGGTATGCAATCGAACTCCTTTACACTCCATCGGCCCGCTTGCCAACCTTTATATATGTTAAAACCTTTTTAGAAATGGGTCAGGAAACCCAGTTAAAACTATTGTTAGGTCAGATTTATATACATGTAAGTTTATTTAAGTTGTTTAATAGATGTCTTACGTTCATTAAAAATATAAACTTCTGTTTGTTTTTCAAACATGTTATAAAAGAGAGAGACCAAGAGAAAGAAGATTAGAGGGAGAAGAGAGAGCCTTTCTGATATCTCATTAACTGTATCTAAATACATAGGGAGAGAGCCTATTTATAGGCAAAGTAAACTAAAAAGGAGGAACCCTAATTCTAACCCTATCTTATCACAAGTGGGCATCCACCCAAGATCCATATCTTATAACACTCCCCCTTGGATGACCACCATTTAATGACAGTTGCCTCATTAAAAACCTTGCTAAGGAAAACCCAGTGGGAAAAACCAAAGCGAAGGGAAAAAGAGTACAACATTCTTCAAGATCATTGAAATGGTGTTGGACGTGCATAATGCTGCCTCGTTAAAACCTTAACTAGGAAAACCCAGTGGGATAAAACCTAGGAAAGGAAAAAGAGTACAGCGCACAAATGTCCTGGGAAGCATACTTCAGGATGCTCCCTGATAAACTGCTCCCCCTGATGATTGCAACCATTTACATAGTTTGATGATGAACTCTTCGCATGCCAATCTCATATACAAACTTCTGGAATACTGATTTTGGCAAAGATTTGGTAAATAGATCAGCCAGGTTGTTACTCGAACAAACTTGTTTGACTTCAATTTCATTGTTCTTCTAAAGTTCATGAGTGAAGAAAAACTTTGGTGCTATATGCTTAGTCTTGTCTCCTTTAATAAAACCTTCTCGAATTTGTTTTATGCATGCTTCATTATCTTCATAGATAACATTTGGGATACCTGCAATAGAAGGTAATTGACAAGAACTACGAACATGCTGAATCAAGGATCTTAGCCATACACATTCCCTACTGGCTTCATAAAGAGCCAAAATCTCAGCATGGTTAGAGGAGGTAGCTACCAGAGTCTGTTTAGTAGAACGCCAAGAAATGGCGGCATTACCATTTAGAAACACATAACCTGTCTGTGATCGACCCTTATGAGGATCAGAGAGATAACCTGAATCTGCATATCCTGTAAAACTGGAATCTATATGATTATAAGAATAAAATATTCCTAAATCAGTTGTTCCACGCAAATATCGTAGGATATGTTTAATACCAACCCAGTGCCTTTGAGTTGGTGCGGAGCTATATCTGGCAAGTAGATTCACAGAAAATGCAATATCCGGTCTAGTGCATTGTGCTAAGTACATCAGGGCTCCAATAGCACTTAAGTATGGTACTTCTTGACCCAAAACTTTTTCATTTTTTTCAATAGGACGGTATGGATCTTTCTGTGTATCAAGAGACCGGACGACCATGGGTGTGCTTAATGGGTGTGCTTTGTCCATACCAAATTGTTTTAAAACCTTCTCGGTATAATTAGATTGATGGACCAACATCCCATTAGAATTTCTCTCGATTCGCAACCCGAGACAGAATCTTGTTTTTCCAAGGTCTTTCATTTCAAATTCTTTCTTTAAACAATCAGCAGTTTCTTCGAGCTCTTCTGGAGTCCCTACCAAATTGATATCATCCACATAAACTGCTAATATTGCAAATCCCTTCATGAATTTCTTTATAAATAGACACGGGCAAATAGGATCGTTTGCATACCCCTTTTTAGACAAGTATTCACTAAGACGATTGTACCACATTCTTCCGGATTGCTTCAGGCCGTACAATGATCGCCTCAATTGGATTGAGTATGTACTCCTTGGCTTTGCTTCAGGCAAAGGAAATCCTTCCGGGATTTTCATGTGAATTCTAGTGTCTAAGTCCCCATATAAGTAAGCAGTTACAACATCCATGAGTCGCATTTCTAGATTTTGAGAAACTGCTAAACTTATCAGATATCTGAAAGTTGTTGTATCTATGACAGGGGAGTATGTTTCCTCATAATCAATCCCAGGTTTCTGCAGGAAACCTTGTGCCACTAATCGTGCCTTATATCTGGTAATTTCATTCATTTCATTCCGTTTTCTTACAAACACCCACTTGTAACCTACATGGTTAACATCTTTTGGGGTTTGTACTATAGGTCCGAACACACCACGTTTATTGAGAGACTCTAACTCTGCTTTGATGGCACTTTCCCATTTTGGCCAATCATTTCTTTGTCGACATTCATTTATAGAACGTGGTTCTGTGTCCCAATCATCATCATCATTTACCTTTGATATTTGTGTAGCTATCGCATATGCAAATGCGTCATCGATGACAATATCATTTCTATTCCATCTCTCTTTTGAATAATTGTAAAATATAGAGATCTCTTCATTATCCGGTACCGGTGCCTCTTCAGGGGCTTCCAAAGTCTCACCAGGGACTTCCATTATTCTAGAGAGAACGGATTTTGTCATAACCTCTTCAGGAGCGTTACGTGCCTCTTCGGGAGGAACCTCTTCAAGAGTGTTACGTGCCTCTTCGGGAGGACATGATGATGATTGCTCATTTCTCCTTTTCCGCGGAGCTGAGTCCTTTGAACCTATAGGTCTGCCACGCTTCTGGCGTATTGCAGATTCTTTTGCGGTTGTATTTTGACTTGTCCTACAGGGACATTAATCCTGGCAGGTGTATTCATAGCGGGCACATGTGATTTTGTCACCTTTGCTGCATCGTTAAATGCATCAGGTAATCTGTTTGCAATTTCTTGTAAGTGCACAATTCTCCGGACTTCATTTTCACATTGTGAAGTTCGTGGATCCAAATGAGACAGAGTGGAAGTATTCCATGTTAATTCTCGCCGTTCTTCAGGAACAGGTCGTTCTACAGGAACTATGTTATCTCCCCCTAACGGCGGGAATATTGTCTCATAGAATTGACAATCTGGAAAACGAGCAGTGAAGACATCTCCTGTCATTGGTTCTAGATATCGAATAATTGAGGGAGAGTCATAACCTACATAGATTCTCAATCTACGTTGTGGTCCCATCTTAGTACGCTTAGGAGGTGGGATTGGGACTTGAACTGCACAACCAAACTTGCGCAAGTGAGAGATATTGGATTGATGTCCGGATGTAAGTTGTGCAGGAGAAAATTGATGATAGGCTGTGGGTCGAAGTCGAATTAACATTGAAGCATGCAACACAGCATGTCCCCATGCACTAACTGACAATTTGGATTGCATCAGCAGAGTCCTAGAAATGAGTTGGATGCGCTTAATCATGGATTCAGCTAAGCCATTCTGGGTGTGGACATGGGGGACAGGATGTTCGACAACAATTCCTATAGATGAACAAAAATCATCAAAAACCTGTGATGTAAATTCTCCTGCATTGTCAAGTCTTATAGACTTAATGGGAGAATCAGGGAAATGAGCCCTAAGTTTGATTATTTGAGTTAATAGACGGGCAAATGCTATGTTCCTAGTTGAAAGTAGGCAAACATCAGACCAACGGGTGGAGGCATCAATCAAAACCATAAAATATCTAAAAGGTCCACTAGGGGGATTTATGGGTCCACAAATGTCACCTTGTATCCTTTGCAGAAAGGATGGGGATTCGTATGCAACTTTAGCAAAAGAAGGTCGGGTGATCAATTTTCCTTGTGAACACGGTGTACATAAGTACCCACTAGGTAGGGTCAATTGATGGTTCTCTAAAGAATGCCCAAAGGAGTTATCTACAATTTTTCTCAACATAGTAGCCCCAGGGTGACCTAACCTATCATGCCAGAGCTGTAAAGTCTTCGGATCACTAAGCTTCGGGCTTAGTTTAAGCTTCGGGCTTAACTTTGTTGTTTTGCTCATAACCGAATGTGATTCAACATTTAAGATTGTCATGTAATATAACCCTGAGGAGAGTGCACTTAATTTTTCTAGTATTTGCTTCTGGCTTCCAATACTAGTAACAATGCATAAGAATTCCTTGTTACCTTCACTTACAGTCTCAATGTGGTACCCATTCATTCTGATGTCTTTGAAACTAATCAAGTTTCTTCGGGAACTATTTGAGAACAAAGCATCTTTAATGAATAAGTGGGTACCATTAGGTAACATTATGCGGGCTCTTCCGGAGCCTTCAATTATTTGCACAGGCCCAGCTATGGTTGATACCTTTCGTGGAATAAACATCAATTCTGAGAAAAATTTCTGATTTTTCAGAATGGTGCGTGTTGTGGCACTATCTACCAAACAAAGATTGTCCTCAGTTCCATGATCCATACCTTAAACAAAATAAAACAATATAACTATGCAATCATATGATAAAATTGAAATAATTAAACCATTCAATAGGACATGAAATAAATAAATAAAAAGAAGTTTAAGCAACATGCATCTCAAAAGAATAAAAAAAAATTTAAGTTTGTAAAGTTTATTGGCCTTCTAGACCATGCCAGGGGGCTAATGCCTTTTCCTCTGGGGACATCTTGTTACCTTCCTTTATAGTCTCTCCTAGTTTCTTGGTTTGCAAGTGGATTTTAGCATCCAATTGCCAAGATAAATAATTGTCCCCATTTATGTTAAGTGCTTTAAAGTCAATTTTAGCCAAATTTGACATCTTGCAAGAACTGTAATATGAAATATGTATGAAGTTATCAGTGTGCATATAATGATAAAAAAAATATTAACATCAAAAGTAATTAAGAAAGGAATTTAAACATGGAAAAATAAAAATTTAACATGTTCTCATATTTGAGAATCAGAACTGCTGGTTCTGTCAAGACTTCAGGCTTGATTTAGAACTTCAGGTTCATAATACATGAAATTAGAACTTCAGGTTCTGTCAAATCTTCAGGTTTGGGGTAGAACGTCTGGTTCTAACAAGTGATCAGAACTTCTAGTTCTATCAAAAACTTCAGGTTTAATTTCATGGCTGTATAATTTATTTGGACTTTTGAATAAAAAAAAACTTCAGGTTTTGATTTATGGATATGAATCTACAAGTTCATATCAGTATTCCAACTTCTAGGACTACTAGTCCATAGATTTGTGAACTTCAGGTTCAGCTTTAGAACTTCTGGTTCTATTTTGTGATCCATTCATAGTATTGATAAATTTAAATAAAAAATCATACAAGAAGATAAACAGTAACCAAACACTATATAATTACTTTATCATAAACTACTTTGATGCATTTTAATAGATTTGGATTTAAATTATGATTTAGATACCACTTACCGAAGTAAAGTCGTTTGAAACAGGGGTCGAGGCAGGAAACCGAAGCAAATGCACGCACGGTTTGTTGCAAAGAACCAAAGAAAATGAGTTGTACTGGGCTGATATTGAAAGAAGGGCACAGATCTCCTAATGCTCAGGTTGAAAATTTGCCCCCAAACAGCTTTGAAAGTCTTATTCTTCTTTTTTTTTGCACGCTTCTCGAGTTGAAGACGTCTTTGAAAGAAACAAAAGTTCGCTAGTTACAGTATCCAAACCGAGTGAAACAAGACTTTTGTTTTTGCACGAAAATCGAGGACTTTGAGGCTGGAAAAAAAAATGAGGCTGCTTGGGTTTTTGAAAAGCTGAAGTTGGATCTGCGTGGGTTTTTTTTCTTTTCAATGCACACAAACCGAGAGAAAAGCTTGGTTTTTTTTTTCTTTCTCAACCTATGCAAACTAAAGAGAATCGTGCTGATAACGTGTTATAAAAGAGAGAGACCAAGAGAAAGAAGATTAGAGGGAGAAGAGAGAGCCTTTCTGATATCTCATTAACTGTATCTAAATACATAGGGAGAGAGCCTATTTATAGGCAAAGTAAACTAAAAAGGAGGAACCCTAATTCTAACCCTATCTTATCACAAGTGGGCATCCACCCAAGATCCATATCTTATAACAAAACAAGCATTTTAGAATGAGTGAAATATCTTTTATTTTTTGGCTACATGTACAAATATATATGACAAGTTTATCGTCAGGTGTACGGTAAAAAAATGGCAAACGGGATGTTTAGAAACTCTAGTATAATTAATAAGAGCTAATTAGATTATGGTCTAAAATAAAATCTCAAACTTTTAAGTTCTAATTTACAATTCGTGTTTTTGATAAATTTATAAAAAGACTCATATTTCATGAGGTAGTTGGGGCCCACTTTTAGGAATTGTTGTAATTGTGACCCACCTTTTAAAAATCACAATGTAGAATTTGCCATTTGCATCATTTTGAAGATTTATAAGATTATTTTAATCCATAACACATAAATTTCGCATTATCCACCTCTAACCACTTCACCTAAAAAGCTCTACAAAAAGCACCCCTTTAGCTTATTTTTTCAGAGGCAAAAGCTATAACTTGTAAAAGCCTCTAACATTAGAAAATTAATTAGAGATTTAGCAAATGCTATAATTTGTAAATAAGCTCTAAATTACAAAATAAGAGCTTATTTTTCGAGTTACCAAATGGGCCCTAAGGTCTAAAGTAAAAGCTCTAGTTTTTAAATTCTAACTTACAGTTAGTCCATTTGTTAAAATTATAAAAAAAAAAGGCTCTCATTTCATGAAGTAATTTGTGCACAAATTTTGAAAATTACAATGTAGAATCCATCATTTGCGTCATTTTGAAAATTTTATAAGGTCCTTTTTATCCAAAGGACTTGTAAATTTCCCGTTGTCCACTCCAAGTGCTTTAGCTAAAAAAGTTCTAGAAGACAAAGCTACGTACCTTAGCTTTTTTTTATATATATATCTAGGAAGAGGCTTTAATTTATAAATAAGCTCTTAAAAAATACAAATAGAGATTTACCAAATACTCTAATATACAAATAAGGTCTAACTCATAAAATAAGAACTTAATTTTAGAGTTTCCAAATGCCCAAACCATCCCCAGTACCCCCAGTTAACTTTGCTTTTGCTATATTTTCCTCTCTCTTTTACACAAGTTTCTTGATTTAACTTCTATTGAGGCGTCATTTAGCTAATCCTTATATGGGTTTTGCCTGTCAGTGACTCGGAGGAAGCAGTAACGTAACTTAATTAGAGACTTGAGTCAGTGAGTCCCTCTCAAGTCTCAAACACAAAATAGAGAAAAGGGGAAAAGGAAATAAATTTCTAACACTTGTCACCGTTTAGAGCATTGATTACATAGGGTTGTTAAAAATGAAAATCAAAGATAAATTTCTAAAAATAAGTATCATATGATATTTTTTATTGATTTCATTCTTCTAAAAGAAAATATAAAAAAACACCAATTTTCACATATATATGCCCCCCAAACAAAAAAAATAAAAAAATAAAAAAAATAAAAAAAAACACATTTTATTTGAGGAATGTTTTGGGTTTTTACATATGGCCCCCAGTGATCCTTTTTACATGGGTGCCCCGCAAGTGAGATTTCCCAGTTCCCCCCTTGACTATACCCAATACCTCCACCATGGATTGGCGTAATCCATTTTTTTTTACTGTTCTAGACGTTATTCTGCATGGATTTTATTGTATAAAAAAATTCATGATATTTAACCATTAAACTTCAAGGACTTAAATTTAAGGGTCCAGATAATGAAGTCAAGGCTCATGTCTCATTATTCTCTTCATGTGTAGTTTTAAATTTCTCCAACCTCAGTCTTTTGTAATTGTCATGCATTTATGTGGACCCAACTTTTTCTAGTACGGCCCTTGTATAAAATATCAAATAAATACCTTTTAATCTCCATATCTCAAAGAACTGCTCTGGTAAGGAGTTGGGTTCTTACTTGGGAGATTAGGGTTCAACCCCACTTCCCCCTTATATTCCCGCATGTGTATATACGGGCTTTCTTCCCAAGTGTACCGGGCTCTCTAAATAAATAATTAAATAAAAAAATGGTCCCAGCCACCCTAGCTGGGAACCATAAAAAAAATAAATAAATAAATAAAATCTGGAATCATCCACCATGAACTTGGACAGAATCTTACCTATTTATGTCTCTACTATGGTCTACGGACAAGCTCATTAACATCCCAAGTAGCCTTGGGAATGCTTTGATGGAAAATATTGTTTCGATTTTTCTATTGGACTTAATTGTATTATTGTTCATATAGGTTCAATGAAAGGTCCAAATGTTCATTATAGTATCTTTTGAAGTTTTCCCCTCAAATTAATAGAGACTCCAAGTTATCATTTAAGAAAAAAAAAAAAAAAAACCTAGAAACCCATACTTTTAAAATGCATGGACTACTCCCACTGCCCCATTTTTATGGTGGCGTATTGAGCTTTAAAGAGGAATTGGGTAAAGAACGAGGGCTTACTTAAAATGGAATGTGCAGTCTTCTTGGGAAATAGATTCCTATAGTTGTGTGCATTCCTGGTGCACTGCAGGCAACACCTAGCCCAAATGACCATAACTAGTAAATTTCTTTGTCCCCTGTACGTCTAAGAGATGCCTTATTACCAGTTTCTTTGAGAGAGAAATGGGACACTTCTGAGACCCACCTGCAAGATATGCAGGGGAATAGAAAAGTATGTGTATCTAGAGGAACTGGACTGAAGGTAGGTGGGGATATATAGAAACAGGGAAATGAGGATACAAAGGAGAAAGAGGTTTCTTTGGTAGATAAAAATACTTCCACTAGGTGGAGAGATTTTATGTTAGGCAGAGGATTCCCTATTCACCTTAATTTGGACTCACAAGTGGTGGGAACACTTGGGGTTAAAAAGCTGATGATGATTAATGTCCAGCTCAAAATTTAATAGCTATTCCTTGGTTTACACCTTTAAATATATATAATGGCTACACTTGAAAACTTAACAAAAACTGAGAACGATTAGGGCCAAACTAAGACAAGTGCCAATTCAAGCAAGAGCATGCATCATGTATGAAAGGGAATGGATTGATTGTAGGTAAACTTCTTGTGCAACAAAGGAATGTGTAGAGGAGAAAATGTTCCATAGATTATGCAAATTCCAGAGCAAGGGACGACTCCTTTTGTTGTGTAGAATCCGTACAGCACATAATGCTGGGGGTTGGCTGAACGGCTCATAGGCTTCTCCAGTTCAGCTCATTTAATAATCACACCTCACAAAATGAGCCAGCCCATCGACTGAAATCCAGGTCCAGGCCAGCCACTTGCAAAATAGAAACACCATCTATGTTAAATATCTCTTTTTTTTTTCTTTTTTTTTTTGAGCTCGGTAATGCAACATATGTTAAAAGGACCATCTATTTTAAATAACAGGCCAGGTTTTCTTTAGAGTATAGTCAGCTAAGCCTGCCTATGTAATATTCAGGCCAGAATAGTAGACCTGGGTACATCTCACAGGCCTATAAACAGAGCCCAATCCTGCCTAATTTGGGCTAGGCTCAGGTTGTCTAGGGTTTCCCAATCCATAAGCACCCATTGCTATAAAGCTTTAAAAATCAAACAGCAGAGGTTAACTTCTTAAATGTCATTGAACGGCTCAAGAGAAACAAACCCTTTGTGTGATATAATGTGAGTAGGCACATGGGAAGAGTAATGCTACTTGGACATACTTTTTTGCATGAATCTTGGACAAACCCCTATATTACCTCTTGAATATCATTTTGGCATGAATCTTGGACAAACTCCTATGTTACCTCTTGAATTCAAGAGGTAACATAGGGGTTTGTCCAAGATTCATGCCAAAAAGTATGTCCAAATAATTTTTTTGCTTAAAATATGTTCTTTCCCTATCATCATATTGGGCCAAACATCTCTTCTGGTAACCTCTCCATTACCGTAGAGAAAAAAAGTGAAAAAAACCCACTTCAATTAATGTGTTCAGTGGCACCAGTTGGTATTAAAAATGATTGTTCAGGTTCGTTTAGCAGCAAGGACTTGGTTATAATTATTTTTGAACCTTGAGAGCTGATCTCAAAAATCAAAAAAATTTTTTTCTGAAGAACGTTTTTGAAATGAAATGCAGGGTTTTATTTGAAGAAGATGAACTCCCATAATTAAGTGGCGCATTCAACTGGATGGGAGGGCAGCTCCTGATTCGGGAACTGGTGCAAGTTTACCAGGCACTGTTAAGTTGTTTTTTTTTACTGCTGAAAGTATAGATCTTTATTCAGTGGTGTAGCAAGCACTGTAAGTGATAACCACCTGTAACAGCTAGTTTCGTTCCACAAACTTTGTTGCAGGCAACAACAGGTTGCTCAGTTAATTGGCAATCTGGCATGTCACCAATGGTTTAGGGATTGACGGTACATGGGTACGTCACTCTTTGTACATGTGGGGTATCCTTCCCACATTGTGGGCTTCCACCTCCCACTTCTGGAGACTCTCCTTCCCATGGCGTGGCCTTGCGTATCCTTCCCACATTGTGGGCTTCCACCTCCCACTTCTGGAGGCTCCCCTTCCCATGGCGTGGCCTTGCTCTTCCCACTTGTATAGGCTCTCGAGTTCCAGTCTTCTAGGTCGGAGTACCTAAAAAAGAAATGTAATAAATGTCATCATACCAGTTATTTGAGACATATAAGGGACATGTTCAGGTCTTCTTTGGATAAAAGGAGGACCAGCTATGCAAGGGTGGACCAAGATATAAGGGGCTTGGGGCCATACCTGAAAAGAGCTTAAAATTTTTAAAAAACCCTTGCAGATTCTAGAAATTATTATATATATTTTACATTTTCCCCTTCCCCCAATATTTCTTACAAACCCCCCTTTCCAATATCAATTTTCCTGGGTCTGCCCTCGCTATGGTTGCCCACCTGCAAGAAATGTAGGGAAATGAGCAAGTTAAACGTGGATTCAGGCAGGTTCAATATTTAATAGCCATATACCATACAAATATGCTGTGATAAAAAACCAATTGCTGATTAATGTCTAAATAAGAGTTATATTAAGATTGGTGCCAAATCTAGATTAAAGGGATTTATTTGATCATAGAGCGCAGGTAAAAGTGGTATTGGCTGCCGGCAAAACTTTTAGTGGCGATCATGGTGGCCGCCACTTGGTGATGGTATATATCAGGTGGGTAAAGGTTTTAGTAGCGGCCTGTCGCTATTGATTTATTATGCAGCGGCCCTGACCGCCGGTAAAAGAAATACGTGGGTTAGCAGGACGACGAAAGAAACTTTTAGCAGGGGCCCTTGTCGCCGGTAATAGTGAATATGGCTGCCACTAAAAACCAGTTTTTTTCGTGGCGGTCACAAGGTCGCCGCAAAAGGCAGTGATTTAAAAAAAAAAAAAAAAAAACTGCTTTTTGCGGCTGCCATAAGAAGTAATTTAAAAAAAAAAATACATATAAGCAATAATACATATATGCAATACATTTCATGTATATTAACCCATTTCCTGTACATGATCAATGCTTATACATATATGCAATACATTTCATGTATATTCACCCGTTTCCTGTACATGATCAATGCTTAACAAATCTTATGTTTTTATCTGAGGCATGTACGTCTGGATAAGAAATTGAGGAAAAAACTTTGGATAAGATATATTTCATGACTCCTAGCTATCATAAGAAAATTGGGACAAAGCTTTCTCCATGCAAAAGCTAGAACTGCACAAACTTGAGCTCAAAGAAGTGCTGATAAAAATAAGCTATCAAATGAATCCAATTTCAAGTCATTCTGGCAATGATGTTACACATGAAATCTGCCATCATTAAAAAATATGAAACATAAATTGAAATAAAGTTGCAACTTAAACCACCCATGGGCCATGGCTTTGGGTCAATTGGTTGAGACATGGGCTAATGTAAGTCCCATGTTTGTAGGCTATATCATGGTTTGAGTATGTCGGAATAAGGGTGCATATGTAAGAAAGCCATACTAAATGGTTTATATTTATTTCCTACTAAAGTCCAACGATGTAAAAGCTAGCAAGAAAATGTGCAAAAATTCAGGTTCAGTAGACTGCAAGTGCCCTCATCCAGAAAAAAAAAAAAAAAAAAAAGAATGTCTTGATATAATAGAAACTCTTTTACATTAAAAAAGTAGTTACATTTGGCCTAGGAATATATGGATATGGTGATGTGATATGCAAAAAACTGGACAAATGCACATATTGATTGTACTTTTTTTTCCAATACTAATTAGACTTATAACCAAACAAATGCACATAACATAACATTTCATGTGGTCATGATGTTCATTCATTTCATCTACAAAAGGGAATAACCAAAGCATAAAAGCAAAACTGGAACGCCCTAAAAGGACAACGCTTTAATGCCCACCCATATATATATTTCATTTCACTTCCAAAACAACTTCTCTGAAAGAACAAAAATTATAGGACAAGTGCAAAACCCATTTTATGTGTCTCATTCACCGTTAATTTCTAACAAATAAAAGAAAACACCCCCAACAAGACCCCCTTTTGACGCAAACCCAAACTTCAATGGCGTGTTTGCCTTCATATTCTGTCACCATGAAAAGCACAAAACCCCCCACCAAAGCACCAATTAATAAGGTCTTTCTATGGGCATACCTCATCAGTAAAAATAGTCCCAGGCAAAGACCCCATATTACAACCAGAAAAGTCAAAACAACCCGGAAAATGGAACAGCATGTTCAGATATCATGAAAAGAATTGTATGCATCAATTAGAAAGTGCTGAGGGGCTACCGGAATGGAATAAAGCACATCATATGACAGTTCTTTTCTATGTACTCACTTTACCCTTGATGAGTCAGGTTCCGCTGTAATCAAGCCCCAGCCCTCAACAAAACCCCACATTCAACTTATTCTAGGAACCATATCAAATTTCACTCAAATAGGAATGATGTACATCATTCGATTGACATGTGTAAAGTAACATAGGTACATGTTTTAATCATATTGGAGCACCATAAAATCATGGATTGATTCTTCATATCAATCTAATATAGCAAATGGAATTTCAATTCGAGCAAGTAGACGGCTGTCTAGGAAACTTCCTTAAAATAACAAGATGGAGAACAATGAAAAAAAAAAAAAAAAACACATTGAAGGCATGACCTTACATTGTTTGGGCTCAGACACATTAGTTAGATAAATATGTACATATAAAAAGCGGTTATTATGAAGTTGTATAAAACAAGCGACTCTTTTTTTTTTTTTTTTTTACTATAAGAACTAGACAAAAAATGGAAAATCATATTCCTCTAGTTCCATGCATCCTCAATCTTCAAGATGTTGGTCGTCCGCATGATTAGAAGCGACTAGGATAAAGCCATATTACAAGGCAATAAGGATTTCATGGAAACGATATTTAGCCATGGTCAAGGAGCAGGACTACCTGTCTGAAATGCCATGATCCTTTCAAAATCAGAGTTAAAACAGCAAGTAAAATGAAGTTTGTGCTTCCTGCAAAGAATAATAAAAATATTGGTGTAGAGAAAAGATGTAGAAACATGAATTAATCAAAGCTGCCTCAACCTCTAAAAGCCAAACTTGAAATACACTTGGTTTGATCACATGAACCTAATCTGAAGAGTCAACACTTGCTTCACAATTTTATTTTTGTAATGCTACTTAAAAATGGAATTTTTTTTCTTTTCATTTCATTTCTTTTCTCTTATAAATCCAGTGGTCCGGACAGTGACCATCAAAAGTCCATCCCAGGGTCTACGTGAGGGTTACTGTTAAGATACTCCTCAAAGTTTGTTTGATTTTCCCTAACTAATGTCAATCTGTCACCTATAATAAGCAATATAAGCAACAAACATAAGCACAAATCGTAACCGTTTAGATTTGTAAATGGAAGAAATGCACTTCATGAAATATGATTCATATCAACAAACCATTCCCTCCATCTTTAAGGTGAACTGTCCGCCACATTGCTGCTTTAACTTGGTCAAAATACTCATCTCATGGTCATCATTGGCACTTTCGTCAAAAAGAAGTGTAAGACCCCGACCCCCAATTTTTGGGTTTAGTGTTATTTTAATTGTGGTTTTGCTTTTTGAGTAAGATTAGTAGTGGGTTTGACTTGGTTTTTGAATTTGATAGATTTTTCTTAACTTTGGAGATTTTAAGGACCGTTGACTTTGGTTTGACCCGGTCTTTGTGAAATGTATTTTTGTGATAAATTATTCTTGATTTCTAAAAACTCTAATTTTATTCCTTTTGACTCATTTTATCGATCTCAACAACTTTCATGTTTTGACCATTTGGGTTTTATGCTCAGAAATCACGTTTTTCGAGAAAAAGGGCAAAAACGACATTTGACACTAAATCTGTACCTGAATTTCGAAAATTTCAAGAAATTGGAGAAAATATATTATTTTTAAAAACTAGATATTTCAACGATCTATTTTGTCTTCTTCGTTGATCTCGTCCTGGGCCCGCAAGACCATGTTTTAGCCATTTTAAGTTTCAGCTGAATGGGCCCCATTTTCAAGCTACTTAAGTTGTCTTCTCCATCTTCCATTTTCTAGCAACTTCTTGACCTAGGGCTGGGAAGAGAAAACCCTCTTCTTCCCCAAGCTTGTTTCTCTTGGATCTAAGGCTAGGAAGCTCCAAATCTCAATCCGATTTCACCATTCTCTTCCTCTCATCTCAAGCTTTCGATTGCTACTATCTCCTTGGAAGTTCCAGCTAAATCTCCACCATTTCTTCTTCGTTTTTCCTTGTTTGGACAGCCATGGGTAAGAGCTTGAACCCATCTCTTTCATGGAGTTCTTTTAGCTCTCAAAGAGCCCTTTTATCTAACTTTCAAACCCATTTTCAGAAATGGGATTTATGATGACCAAAATATGTGATTTTTGAATGTTCTATTTTGGGATTTTTGTGTAGATTTCGTGGCTCTTCTCTTGGGTTGGATTTGTGAGAGTTTTGATTAGCTTTTGGCCAAGGCAAGTGATCATTTTGGGTTTTCATGTTGTATGTGTGATTTAGGGCATTTTGCTTTTGGAAAATGTTGCCCTTTTGCTAAGTTCTTCCATTCTATAGTAAGTTTGAATCATTATTAATTTGCTTAATTATTTTCAAGCATGGTTACGAATCATCTTCTAATTTTGAAGTTTTATTTGGATTTGGAAGCTTGTGCCTTGTTAAATGTTTAGAAGTTGATTGATAACATGATTTATTAGTGAATGATTTAATGTTTTGAAGTGTAAAATTGTGATATGGATGATATAAAATGTTTGAAATCATCCCTTGGAGAGCATGGTGGCTCAGGGAATACAAGTTAGTTCAAAAATGAACAAAGGAAGAAAAGTTGTGAGAAATCTGGGCTGAACATGCACTGCCCGAGTCCAGTCGGTCAGCTGGCGGCTAACCAAAATGTCCATTTCGGCTAGCCGCCAGCCCACCGAAATGTGGCGGTTCCTTTTCCCAAGAGCTGCATTTCTCTGTTTTTCGTTCAGCGGTCAACCGCCGGTCAGCTGGCGGCTAGCCGACATGCCCCAATTCGGCTAGCCGACAGGTGACCGAGAAGCTGACCGAAATTTGCCAATTTACCTGTTTTTGAAAGATTTCTGTAGGAATGAAAACTAGACTATGTTTAAGACTTTTAACTTAACATTGTGCATATGAAGTCTGAAATACCTCTTAACTTCGGAGGCACCAATCCATCTTATTTTCCGGTATTTGGATTTCAATTACACAAGGGTCAACGAATGGTCTTAACATATGCTTGATGGACTTTCGTTTTCGAACTCCGGTTTTGATACTATGAATGTCACTGTGTATTTGTTTTGAATCTCAAGAACAAGTTTGTTTAAACATGTATTTCAGGAATCAAAAAAGGAATCACTTCCTAAGTTTGTTAAACATATATTTTATGCTATTTTGCTAGTCTTGCCGTGTCTCGTTTGACAAGTGATTTCCCTCTTATTTTGACGTGTTTTGAATATATATCATCGTGTATTGTTTTGAATTTCAAGTACAAGCTCATTTAAGAAATTGTTTCAAGAAAAATAGTAGTACTCTCATTTTGAAATTTCAAGTACAAGTTTATCTGAGGATTTGTTTTTAAGAATAAACAAGGGGACTATTTTCGTGTTTTTGACATGTTACTAGTTCATGCTATCCTGTCTTGTCTTGCTTCCATCGTCCACTTTGTGCGTGGTCAATGAGGGAAATATAAGAACTCGGTCCGGGCGGCACCCTTAACCATGGGGCGAAGCGTGTCAACCATGGGCTTCAAACAGCGAGTCTCTACTAGCTTGACAAGTAGTTTTCCCCTTTTTGTGTGATTTGTCTCGCAAGTATATTTTGTCCCGTGCATTCATGAATTTAAGTAAATACCACTGAGCTTGGACCGCCCATTCAGTCTGATCCACTGTCCGGGGGTCCTTAAACTTGTGGACTGTCTGCAGACTAGTCGTGTATTTTATACACATCGTGCGTGTTCCGGTTCTGCGGCCAGTTTCCCCGTCTACCTCGCGTAGCGTGGGTTCGTGTTCTTGGTGTCGTGCTTGTCGTGCGTGCTTGCTCTTATCATCATGTATGATGAAGAAATGATGGGCTCTTGTGGATTACTATTCATGATATTATATGTATTCATGCTAGTTTCGTTTTGTATATCGTTCATGGACTCTTATTTTCTTGATAAGCATCTTGTTTGCATTGTTCTTAACCTTGTAAATCTGTTTCAAGTTTAGTAAAATGTTTTAAATGTTGTTTCCTTTAAAGCTTTTATTTTTACTTATGTTTTTGCCTAAATTGATCACCTGCCAGACCGTTGTGTCTGATATTCAACACTTTGGTGCTCTAGGTAGCAGGTTCCCGTCTTGAGCTAGTTCGAGTGCAGTTGGCTTTTGAGCCACGAGTTTTGCAGACTTGTTGTGTCAGCGATGTCATGTAGACGTCATGCTTGACTCCGGAGTTACGTTACACACTTGGGTAGTATTTGTTCTTAGCTTGATATTCTGTACGGCTTTTGTTAGCCTTTTTCTTGGGAATGTAATTAATGCACTTGTTAATTTACAATGTGAATATGCTCGGGTAATGATAAGCCTGTTACTGTCAGCTCTGTATATTTTGATATCATGTTTTGTTACAGTCTGAGTTTGAATATTGTTATGACAGCTTTACGCTGGTTGGTTGAGTGCGACATGGAATCCAATGGCCACGGACTCCGGGTCGTAATGCCTTGTAAGCTTCCACGAAATGTTTTGATGTGTTTGGGAATTTCCCTTCCTCACACACGCGGATCCTGGGGAGAAATACAAATTTTTAATTAACCCCAAATCACGATCCCCGAGATCGGATCACTGCAGGATCCCGGTTTTGGGGCGTGACAAGAAGTCTACCAGCAAGCTTTTTCATGGAAATTAATTAAACCAAGATGGTAATAGGACAACAATGGAAAAGAATTCACATTTATTGAAGCCAAATATTATGAGCACACTATGAAAAAAAAGAAAAGCATGCTCAGATTTCAAATAGGGCTTAACTTTTGCTCAGATTTCTAATCAGGAAAAGAAAAAACTTGGATTTCAAACGAGGATTTAATTTTTCCATATTCATATCAATTAAGGACATCCGCCAAGCAGAAAATTTTCCGGAAACTTTCCGACATGTACTGCACCTCAAGCCAAACAAACCCAAATAAAACCCATCGTTAGCTCACGACCTCCACCATTGTCAACACTCACCATCACAGGACCCATCTATCTCATCATCATTGCAAACCAAACTCTAAAGACCCAATCTTGACCCAGCAGATCTAACTCAACACTACCTTGCTCTCCATCTCCTACCCCAACCCCAATTCAACCCTCTCCATCCATCCAACAAAACACCCAAGACGACCATCTTCACCCGACTACATCTCCCTATCCAGCCAACCAAACAGCACCTACAACTCTCTCTACACACCTCTCTCTACACAAGCAATTCCACCAACCAAACAGCCACCTTCATCATCACTATGAACCCACTTTTATCACCATCATCTTCTTCCTCATCTATCTGATGACTGATCCACCTAAACAAACACTTCTCCAGCTCTCCACCATCTCCATGTCAAACCTACACTGCAAAACTGACCGATCACCATCCTCTACTCATCTTCCCCACAATCACCATTCACCACCATCTTCATTTTTCCACAGACCACATCATCTACTTCACAACAGCCTAACCGAGCCCACACCTCACCAAACCTACACTCGAACCCATTTTCATCATCACCATTCACCTACAAACACCCACCTAATAAAACCCTCAAACCCAGACAAACTCAAGCCTTCACCATCTTTCTCAATGACTCTCCTAATTTCCTTATACTCCAAAACAAACACAACACAGATTATCATCTCTCCATTGCCACCCATCACATACAGATATCTAATCTTTGTCAACACCACCGGCAACTTAACTCATCTCTCCACTTCCACCCTGTCGGATTTGGCTCAAAAGGTTCATTGGGCCTTGAGAATAGTTTACTTGGGGCCCAAGTAAACTAGGGCTAGTTCTTTATATATACTCTCCAGGGTTATTCTTTGGAACGATAGAAAAGCAAGCAAGGGAAAACAAGAGAGCATTGTAAGGGGAGAGGTTGTCCGAGCAAGATTGAAATCTATTGGGGGAGTGTTAGAGGTACATCCTTGTAACGAGTTGCCCAATTTCCTGCACAGTGAAATCAAGCGGAACGCTCATAGCCCAGTGGACATAAGCAATTGCCGAACCACATAAATCTCTTGTGTTTGTGTGCTTGTGATTGATTACGCATGATTTGCCCTATTTAATTTCCTAACACACCTATCACATACCAGCACCTAATCTTCGTCAACACTACCGGCACCTTAGCCCTCTCTCAGCCTGCAGACGAAACAAACTCACGACACTTTGCCACGGGCATGAGATCCTCCAGCTCATCCGCCACCAGATCGCTCCCGGCCCCTTCCAAATGCTGCTCGATGAACCGCTCAAGATCTGATGCAGGGCTTGGAGCAGGAGAATGAGAATCTGCTGCTGCCCTCCTTTGGACCATGACCGTGGCCATCAAGACAATGACAAAGAAGACTGTGATCTTCAAAGCTTCCATTTCCTTCATTGGTTTGGAAGAGTTGAGAAATGGGGTATGGGGTTTTTCCGTTTTTAGGATTTTTTTTGGAATTACTTTGACGATTCCTAGATGGAACTACAGAGGGGAATCTGAAGAAGAAAAGGCCATGAAAAGAAGCATAAAGGGCCACACCCCTTCTGCACAATATCACTTAAAAATGAAAACAAAATCACAACGTTTGCAAATAACCACTCAAATGAAAAGACACCTAATAGAATTAAATCACCCATCTTTAGAAAAGAAGCGTTTGAGATTAAATTAAATAAAAACCATCTGTTCCTTTCACCAGGGAGAGGTAGAGCATTCAAGAGTAAAAAAAATAAAAAATTAACAAGCACTCACTATAATCTTGATGGGGATTCTACCTACACATAATTCCCCACTACCAACAAATCCAATTCGAAGCGGAAAACCCCTAATCGCTCACCTACCTACACAAAAACCTAGTTCAGAATAATCCTTACCAAAAAACAAGAGAAAACAAGAAATACCCATTTCTCCACATGCAACAAAAGGCCAAATTCATCAATTATCAACAGAACACAAAAAGAATTTGGGAAAGAATGAGAGAGATAGAGTTGCTGAAGAAAGCAATCATCTTAGAAGATCTAATTCAAAACAATCCAAATCCAGCAACCCAACAACATAAAAACAAGAAAGACACCCTATTTTTCTGCAATCATCAAAACGCCTAATTCATCAATCATCTACAGAACCCAGATAAGAAATAATTAAATCATCGTGAGAGGAGAGAGAATCGAAAAGAAAAAAGGAACAAGCAAACAGCAAATTGGGGTATAAATATTCAAGTACCTTAATCGAAGGGAATGTGATTTTCGGTCTTTTGATTCGGAATCAGTGGGCGGAGTGAGAATCATGGGACTTGGCATAGAACTTGTTGTAGGGCGCTTCAGCGATGAGATAGATTCCAAAGGAGAGGATTTTTTTTTTTCTTTTAGGGCATGTTTGGCAAAGGGCATGGCAGTGGAATCCTCTCCATTTTCTGCTATTTTGAAGATTTTTCATGTTTGGTTGGGAGAGGATTTTGAGAGGAATGACATGAGTTTTCCTCTCATGTGATTATTTCCACAATCAGACCCCCCCCCCCCCCCTCTCAGACCGAGTGATTCCATGAATGAGTGGAAAGGCGGAGCTACAGTACATGTACAGTGACTGAGACGGTAATATGGTTTTGGACGGTTTTTGCATTTTTAATGCATCTTTTGGGTCCCACAAGAAAGATCCAAACCGTTAATAATGTTTAAAAAATCCAAAACGGCTATGTCACCAAATTTCAGCCATTGATTCATCTTAGATCTTGAGATCTATGCAAAATTGTCCAAACCGTTAGATGACCAAATCTGGGCCAAAACCGGGATGGAGACCAGTCTGTTCTTTTCCATTTTCTAGTTTCTGTGGGCCTCATGATCATGATCTGAACCGGTAGTTATTTTTGGAAGGTCAAACACGGCTACTGGACCAAATTTCAACCGTTGATCATTACCATATCTTGAGATATTTGCAAAAAGTCCAATGCTAAAATATTAATTTCTTATTCTTGTGGACCCTCTTTGCAAGATCTGAACCGTTCATATTTTCTAGATGACCACAAACAACTTTGAGGTGAAAGTTGAGGCCTTAATTTTTCATGGATTTTGAAAATTTTTATAAATATGTTTATTACCATTGGATTATACATTCTACAATTTGTAGAAATCCTCCCTCCATCCAAACATAGAACTTTCATTGGGAATCTTTCTTGAGGATTGTGGCCTTCTTTGGAGATGGAGAGAATCCTCTAAATAGAGGATTCTTCATCGTTTACCAAACGTGCCCTTACCCTTTTGAAGGGGGGACCTAAGGAGAAATGAGAATTTGAATTCAACTTCTTTGGGCACTTGACTTTGCATTAAAATATCTAGGAATCGAGGAATTGAATACATAGAAGTGATATCATTAATAATTGAAAACGAAGATCAATGGTGAAATTTTAAAATAATAATTTGTTTCCTACCCCCTATTAGTTCATTTCCTATATTTTTCAAATTTAATTTTTGAAAAAAAAAATTATTTGATGCTCATCTTTAAAAAATCACATTTGATCTTCACTTTTACACTTAAGTCATGACCAGTTTTATACATTATAATGCAAACAAATGCACCCTCTAAGTGAATTGGGATGCAATACTTTTAGGGCTTATTTTTTTACATTATAATACATAAAAATTGAATACATAAAATTCATGTCGTAGGTAACGGTGACGTGCTAAACAAGTATCTCTACTTGCCTGGAAGGATTGATATGAAGCAGATAGAGAAGACCATTCAATATCTCATTGGCTTGAGGATGGTTCTTCCATTTTAATTCTTATATTATATTAAATTCTTCAATCGTTGTTCTTTCTTCTTCTAATTAAAGATGCATGTGAGGTAGGGGTGTATACGGATCAGATTGGTGCGGATTGGGCCAAATCCATCACCAATCCGTTATCTACGGATTGACGGATTTGGAATCCGTCAACAATCCGTGGCTGTTAAAATCCGATCCGATCCATGGAGGATCGGATCGGAGTTCAATCTAATTTTAAAAGAAAAATATCAAGCATGTTGTAAAAAAAATTACATTTTGACCCCTTAAGTTTTTTTTTTTCTTATTTTAAATTTAGACATCTTAACTTATATTTAGACCTCTTATATTTTTTTATTTATATTTAATGTCAACGGATTGGATCGGATTGAATCCACGGATTGAGGGTGAAATCCGCCACTGATCCGTTGCTAACGGATTACAAAATTTTTAATCTATCACCAATCCGTTTAACTTCGGATCGGATCGGTGGATCGACGGATTTTTTGTACACCCCTAATGTGAAGGTAGACGGGTGAATTATGTGGGAAAAGTGTATCATATATTTAAGGGGATTTAACGGGAAAAACCCTCATAAACAGGGTATTATTATAATTAGCCCCAGTAAAAAACACCAGACAGATTGAGCCCTGAATCCACATTTTTCTTTTTCTTTTTTTGTCTTTTAGCGCTATAGTAGATATCGACTATCCCTGTGTATAATAAAGACCGAAACCCATTTTTTTCCTGTTCGTCTTCTTCCTCTTTTCCCTTTTTTCCCCCTTTTTCCCCTTTCATCTCTTCCTCTCTCTCTTGTTCTCTCTGCTCTCTGCAACTGATCTCAAATCACAATCTTTGAGAAGGAGGAAGAATGAAAGAGAAAGCTGGTGGGTGTGTGAAGATGAGATGCACGGAGATGGAGGTGTGCGCAGGGGCTGTGAGGGCGGAGTGCAGCAGTGAAGGAGGGGGAAAAGAGAAAAGAAGATGAGGAAAGAAAGAGAAAAAAAAGGAAAAAGAGGGAGAAGGAAGAAAGAAAGAAAGGACTGTGCATTGGCATGGAGTGCAGTGGGTGGCAAAGGGCAGTGCAGGGAGAAAGGAGAAGAAGAGGGAGAGAGGGGAAGGAAGAAAGAAATAAAGGAACAGGCGAAGACCAGATCAGATTTACAAGCCCAGATCCTCTGAGTTTCTCCTCTTCTTCGATCAAATCAGATTTCTCTGGTTCGTTTTCTGCGCCGCAATCCAAGATCAAGGAATGGTCTTCTTCTCCGTTCACGGTGGCCGAACCAGTCCTCTATTGCTTCTCTGATGTTACTATATCCAATAGCCTCTTTGCAATGTTCAAGGTTGGGGTGAACTCAGGTGAGGTGTTCATGGCTGATTTGAAGAAGCTTGATAGAGTGAACCCATGGGTTTGTTTAGGGGATGGTAGAAATGGTAGCAATGGGAAGAAGGAGGGCACTAATTCCAAGATTCAGAGCCATGGGAGGCTGGTTTTTTGCAGCAAAGGTGGGGATTTAGAACTGTGGTCTGATGTGGAAATGGGTTCCTATAGAAATGGTGAAGATGGGTTGGGAGATAGGGTTTTTAGAAGGAATCTGATGGGGAGGTTGAAGGATATTGGAGGTTGTAGGGTAACCCAGATGGCCTTTGGTGGAAATAAGATGGTCTTGGCCAGGAAGGATCAGCAGTCTGTTGAGGTGTGGCAGAGTTATGTTAGAATCTGAATTAGGCAGGGGAGGATTCTTAGTTGATTGTATTGTATTACTTCACATCTATTGAGGTGTGGCAGAGATCCTTTGGGTACAGGGAAGTGTAGTTAATTGCATTGTACTTAACACCAGAATTTTCTTCTGTTTCTCTGTTTGTTTTGATTCACTGTAAATGAATGAGGTATCATTTGTTGTCTGTGCTTTGTGTAAGCAGTGTTGTAAATGTGCATATCTCTTGTTGTAAGTAGTTTCTTTGTTGTGAGAAGAAAGTTACGAGAAATTATAATTGAATTATTCTGTAGCAGAATTGTCATTGAATTATTCAAGAGAAGTTGGCAAGTGAACGCTAATTTGATGTAACTTTCTTAGCTGGTTAGACGGAGAGGGCAAACATAGATACTTACTTTCTTTACTTCGTAATTGAAATTGTGGAACTTGTGGGTAGTGGTTGTGAAACTTCTATGGTTTTGGACAGTTGGATTTATGTGGTGGAACTTCGTGTACCATTATTTGAAATTGATGGTTTGTCAAAATGGTTGTTGATTGATTGTGTGAATGGAATGTATCAATATATTTATAACAATGTTTAGTACAATGGAATGGTTTGGAATGCTCTTAAAACCTTAGAGCCCATCATGGGGTTAAATGGATTCTTTTGGACATGCTAGAGACAATTCTTTTGGATTCTTTGTTTACAATTGCAATAAAAATAGGCCATAAAGCTAGCCTACTCATATATAGAACAATGTTTAGTACAATGGAAGTACCATTGTCTAGTTTGTTTAACATGACTAATAGTCGATATCGACTATTTAACTGAAGCCTAAAAAACATAGTCATAGTCGATATCGACTATTTAGCTGAAACCTAAAAAACACAGTCATGGTCGATATCGACTATTTAGCTGAAACATAAAAAACACAGTCATAGTCGATATCAACTATTTTCATGGTCGATATCGACTATTTAGCTGAAATATAAAAAAACACAATCATAGTCGATATCGACTATTGTCATGGTCGATATGGACTATTTAGCTGAAACATAAAAAACACAGTCATAGTTGATATCGACTATGATATAACACTATAACCGTCTAAGTGTAGCTCTAGATCGGGTTAGCTAATAATTTTCAATAATAAAAGTGTAAAAAACAAAAACATCAATAACGGGACAAACACAAACAACCATTTTATTATCATAGATAAGTTCTCATAAATATAGAACCCCAAAAAAATGGGCGATCCTTACAAAAGGAAAAAGTATGTTTAGCACTTGTGATAACATATACAATTCCACTGCTTGTAAAAAACCCATCAACATATATACATTCACAATAAATAACCTTTACAAGACACCAGTGATAACATATATCAAAGACAGCTGCCCAAAAAACCTTTACAAGTTCCTCAACCACACTGCACAAGAGTTTTCTTTCACAAAGGAGAGGAAAAAAAAAACAAAACAGAAGTCTTCATGCTCACAAGGCCTATTCGTCTACTGCCCAAACACTTCATTGCTTACTCCTCTTAATCAGCTAATAACAGGGTGATCAATGTAATGGATGTCGGACTGTGTAAATGTGATGGGACGGCGGTTAACAGAATGCTCCGCGAATGCAATAGCGAATACTCCGCAGTCATTACCATTGTCTTGATGAGGAATGTCTTAGGTGATGTCGCTAACTTTGTTAATGAGTGTTCTTTAGGATCAACTCCATGGACAATGTCTTCATGATCCTACAAAATATCAAATGTGTTAGTTGGCCAATTAATAATCTAAGCCCATCTTACCCATCTAGCACACAAAAATGAAAAAAAAAAGTGACAAGAGAAGGTGAGATTAGAGGCAGAAGAACAAGGCAAAAGGAACACCCAACACAAGAGAGAGAGAGAGAGAGAGAGAGAGAGAGAGAGAGAGGTGCGGGTGTATATTAGGTTATTTTCTTAAAGAGACTGTGTCATCTCTTGCGCTCTAGCGTTGAAGCAGTTTTATGAAAATTTAGCTGATGCATCTAGACTGCAAGTTGGTGGAGGTTACTCTGGATATTAGAGCTAATATCAGCCCTTCTGGGGGTTGCACCTCCAATGATCTTTTGGGGGTTGCATGCGAATCCATGGGGATAGGGATGATGGAAAAGGTCTCATCACGGATAAAGGTTAGTAAAACAAATCAGTCCCCTCAAGTAATCCCAACCCTTGATTTAGTAGTCTCATGGTTCAAGGGTCTTTTAAGTTTACTTTTCTTTGATATTCAATCTAATGTTAAGTAAAGGTAGGGTGTCAAACCAGGCCAAGTGCCAGATCATGGGGTGTAGTGAGCCCCATAGAATGGGGTACACTGATGAAAGGTGGACCAAAGTGGGTCCCATCGAAATCGACACCCCTTTATAGTATGCTCATAAAAGAGGGTGTTGTCCATCCTAATCTGTTTCTGAATGTTGTGGTTGTCTTGAGCCAGTATCAATGTATCATATATGCGTGAAGCATGGCCAATGTCGGACTCTGCTTCATTGTTCTTCTCCACCATTTTCCTTAGCATCAGTAAGATCAGTTATAATTCCACAAACAATACTAGAAACACATGCTCCAAAATTTTCACTTCTAAAGAAAGCATCTAAATCCAGATATTGCACATAAACAAATATAACAAATATGTATATCTGCACCATTTCTCTCTAAACTTCAATTGAACACTATAAAAAACAGCAAAACCAGAATACCTTTGCTGTAGAACTGTTGCAAAATCCAATTACAGTGACAAGTAGACTAAAAAATACGGTGTCAAACACCAGAATACCTTTGAATTCTGTGTAGGCAATTTGACTTTCATTTAATTTATTTGGAAGCGTTGATATTTTATCATATGCACTCATGGCGACTTAAATGTTTTGTCATTCAGAACATTCATCTTGTTAACCATATCACTGGTGGTTATATCTCCAAAATACATACTCTTTAACTGAATGGTTTGAGACAATAAATGGTTAAAAGGTAGTAGGCAAATAATCCTCCTTAAGTGCATTGACTAGCTTTTCATGTGATTGGCTAAGATTGTCGGATCAAATTGATATTGGAAATAAAAGATGAACAACAGAAAGCCAACCTCACAAGCAGCCTATATCGAACAAATAAAAGATGAATCATTCTATAAGCAGAAATCGGTCTGTGTTGGTTTGGGTTCCGAAAGTCGATCGCCGGGATCGGAGAAGGAGACCAGAAAAGGGTGTGGTTGTTGTGACCAGAAATAGAGGACTCGTTCGGCCACCGTGAATGGAGAAGAAGACCATTCCTCGGTCTTGGATTGCGGCGCAGAAGACGAACAAGAGAAATCTGATTTGATCGAAGAAGAGGAGAAACTCAGAGGATCTGGGCTTGCAAATCTGATCTGGTCTTCGCCTGTTCCTTTCTTTCTTCCTTCCCCTCTCTCCCTCTTCTTCTCCTTTCTCCCTGCACTGCCCTTTGCCACCCACTGCACTCCACGCCAATGCACAGTCCTTTCTTTCTTTCTTCATTCTCCCTCTCTTTCCTTTTTTTTCTCTTTCTTTCCTCCTCTTCTTTTCTCTTTCCCCCTCCTTCACTGCTGCACTCCGTCCTCATAGCAGGGCACCTCCATCTCCATGCATCTCATCTTCACACACCCACCAACTTTCTATTTCCTTCGTCCTCCTTCTAAAAGATTGTGATTTGAGATCAGTTGCAGAGAACAAGAGAGAGAGGAAGACATGAAAGGGGAAAAGGGGGAAAAGAGGAAGAAGACGGACGGGGAAAAATGGGTTTCGGTCTTTATTATATACATGGATAGTCGATATCGACTATAGCGCTAAAAGACAAAAAAAAAAAAAAAAAAATCGTGGATGCAAGGCCCAATCCGTTTGATGTTTTTTACTAGGACTAATTGCGATAATACCCTGTTTAGGACGGTTTTTCCCGTTAAATCCCCTATATTTAATAAATATATTACACTAACATCATCAATCATACCTTATCTCATTTATTTAGGGCTTGTTCCGTTAAATAAAATTAAATACATAATAATTCATAGTCAAATAATTTAGGTGACGGGTGAAGTATATAAGATAGATATTTTAAATTGGATATCGACTTTCCTTGAATTTAAATGACTAGTATTACAATTGCTAAAGATTTCAAGGAATTCAATTACATGATACAAATGTCCAACGAATGTTTTTGAAATTTTCCCTATAATCTATTGACGGAAAATAATAATCTATATCTAGTGGATCACTCCTAATCTGTGACTGTGTGGGCCTTCCTTGTAGAAGTCATCTGCTTGTGCAAATCTAATGCATCACATCCTCATTCATGACCCTATCCCTTTTAATCTGGTGGCTAGTGGTCGTACCGATGCTGTCACGAGTCTGATGTTTTAGTTAGGAAATATAAATATTGAATCCTGCCGGCAAAGTTAATGGTGGCATAACTACATACAATGCAGAGACGCTGCATCATATAGATATACTACGGTGGTATGATGGTGCCTATTTATTGTCAAATTCAAACAGTTGATCAGCTTTAACACCCATTTTATTTATTATATTTAAACTTCTTAAGAAAATTTTCATGAGCCACCTATTTGATTGATCATAGAGGATTTTATATAATAAAAAAAAAACAGCTTAGATGTCCAGGTGAACTTAAAATGTAATTTTAACCTTCATTGCACTAGATCAGTTATTTTTCACGAAATGGTATTTTTTTAGTACTTTCAACAGCATCCCTAGCGACCCTAATTTTATAACGTACGAGTCACTAGGGACCCTACAGTGTATACAGAGTAGAACAAAATGGGCATGTTTCCTCATGTTTCGTTTAGCACTTTCAACTAGCATCCCTAGCGACCTTGATTTTATGACGTTAAGGGTCCCTAGGGACCCTGGGGTGTACACAAATTAGAACAATCGATCTCTTCCCCATTTCTCAGCCGCCAAGCCTTCTAATTCCAGTTGCAGTGTTGTTCATGTGTTTTTTTTTTAATCGAAATTACTCATGTTGAAGATATAGTTAACCTCCTGATTCTTCCTTTATCTTCTTTAATTGTTTTAGGATTTAGAGGTCAGATCAAAGTATCTTGTTTCTTTCTTGGGGATGGGTATGAGGAGGGGAAGGTTCCCCTCATGATGAGGAGGTGATGGCTTTGAATATGAGTGCATTTCATGATTCATGCAAAACACCTTCAACATCTTCACCTTTCATCACCATTTTCCAAACTCATAAATCTACCTCTGCTCAATCCCCCTAACCAAACTGGGGCCTCTACCTCACCTGCAGAACCAGCCTACCGTACGTCCTTTCTCTGCTACCTCTCATCTCATTTGTTCAGAATACAAAGTAATCTGTATTCAGAATTAAAAAAATCACCTTAAAATTAGTAAAAGAGAACATAAAAGCATGATATTGTCTTAGAACTAGAAAAAAGCCCAAAGTCAGACCATTGCTAACCAAAAAGGTAAACCTAGATGACAAGATCTCTCAAACAATCTCATTTCATTCCACATCACCAAAACCATCGAAATCAATATAGTTATAGGAAGCCCAATGCAGAATCGTTCAAAAAAAAAAGTAAGTTTCAAGTTATGCTCACAATTAAGGGAAATATCCTATGACTGGACCCAATCTAATTTTTTTCCAGTTTCATTAGAAAATAGTTTCTTAGGATGGGGTCTTTGCTCATATTTGATACAAAAGTCAGGAAAAAACTACATTTAATTCAAACTCTCCATTTTCACTCATTGATGAGATAAAAGGAAAGGGCAAGAGTGGGTTGGCTTCCAAATATATTTTATTATCAAGATTCTGCAAACAAAGGCATACTAAGTACTAACAACTCCTATTTCTACTTCTACCAACCACAAGATTGTCAACCTTGGACAGATGCCCTTCCACCAACCCTGTTTCTTTCTTGAAAATGACAAATGAAATTGGAAGGCGAGATCGAGATCGAATTCTAGGGTTTCGGCAGCCATGAATGGAGGAGAAGAGAGGAGGAGGAGGAGGAGGGTTGTTGGTGGAGGAGGGAGGCGGCTATGACTTCCTGCAACTGGAATTGGAAGGCGAGATCGAGATTGGATTGGCGAAGAAGACCTGGATAGCGAAAGAGAGAAAAAACCCTCTTTTGTTCTACTTTTCGTATCCACCGCAGGGTCCCTAGCGACCCTTAACATTATAAAACTAGGGTCGCTAGGGACGCTAGTTGAAAGTGCTAAAAAAAAATACCATTTCGTGAAAAATAACTGATCTGGTGCAATGGAAGTTAAAATCACATTTTGAGCTCACTGGACATCTAAGCTGTTTTTTTTTTTTTTTTTTTTGGTAAAATCCCCTTGATCATACATAGGGACTCTCTTCATTTCTATTCCAAAAAAAAAAAAAAAGTGAAGCAAGTTTCATTACGTGTTTCAGATCAAGTCAAATCCGGTGGTGGTATATTACATATTTGAATAATAATTTACAAGATGATTATTGCATAGAGTGTTAAGGTTGATGACCGGCTTGGATCTTCAAAGGGCACTGCACTATAGTATGATGCAAGGCCACTGCACTGTAGTTCTGCCCGAGTGGAGATGTCTGTTTGGGGGCTTTACTAATGGAGTTGAGTGGAGTAGAGATTATTTTGAAGAAAGAATAAAATATAAATGAGTTATGATTGCATTTTATTTTTAGTTGTTTATTATGAAATTTTTTTGACGTTTTGTATTGATTGTGGAATTTTTTTTTTTTTTTTTTTTTTTTTGTCTTTTAGTAGAGAAATGATGTTACTTTATGACTTTTTTTTTTGAAAAATATGATGGAAAATTTGAATTAAAATATTTTTTATAAAACTTTTTTTTTTTTTTAAATGGGGACTTTATCTTACTTAACTCTAATATATAATAGAATTGCCAAACAAGCTGAGAGTCTTTCTTAGGAAAGAAAATCCCCCATACTTAACTGGCGCATTCATTTATTGGGCAGCTCATGATCCCATAGATGGCTTAACTATTACTAGCCCAATAAGTAACTATCACAATGGTCGGTTCCTCCATGTCTAATAAAATGTCTCCATGCCCATTTATTTGCGAGTGAAAACAGCCATGTTCGGGAGTTTTTGCTAAAAATAAGACGTCCATCTCAAGTTGGGCACACCTGCAAGAGGTGCAGGGCAGTAAACAAGTTTTAACATATGGATTTTGGGTAGGCACAGACTTAGCACATTTAACGGCCATAATGTTTTAACTGTGTGAAATTAAGACTTGTGCCAAATCAAGAGAGGATAAAGGGAGCAGGGACATTAACAAATAGGGGTATTTATGGGCTGGATTTCCCAAGATTGGCTAAAGCTTGTCCAAGTCAGCCCAAATCGACATTACCAGCCTGAAAAATGAGGCCCAGTCCAGCTGAACCACATTTGCAAAACGTATCCACCATTAGTGTTAAATATGGCAGGGTGGGCCGAGTGTTTAAGAATATATTGAGGTAGGCCTGGCCCATTCAAAATTGGGCCACAAAATCAGGCCTGGGTTGTAGGTACAGGCCAATTTGGATTGGCTTGGATAGCAAATGGCCCAGATTTTGCTACAACTTAAGAGTGACGTGCACCATTGAGTATATCCCATTATCCCGCATAAAATATATAATTATATTTGCTACACATGACCAATCTACATTGGACGAGATACTATGCCCTGAAGTATTTGGTCTACTTTTAAAATTTTCAAAATCACTTTCTTTAAAAAAAATCATGACTCTACCTAGCCACATTTACTTGCGGAGTCAAACTTTTGTTGAGTTGGGACAAATCGAGTTTGAGCATGAGGTTTCCATCCATACAACAAATGATCACTTCTATGATAGAAATGATTATAGTCATGGCTTTTGTGAATCAAGCAGTATAAAAGTCTGGTCCTATCTGCATTTGCAGCTAATAACATGAATAAAGAAATTAGTGGATGGCCCAATTGTTGGGTTTCCAATTCCCACCGGCTATTTAGAGTCCGATCTCTTGGCCTATTTTTCTTGTGTGTGTAGGCGGACCTCTATTTTGATGGAATCACGACTCTTTCCATCCATAAAAAGGAAGTGTGTGGGAGATCATTCTGTGGTTTGAATTCTATCAATTTAAAAAGATGACGATCCGGCCCTAGGTTTTAGGCCTGCTATATTTAATGCTTTATAAACATTGCAAACTCATTGCGATTAATGTCTAGATAGTGTCAAATCAAACCCATGCTAAATCTAAGGGAAACTCCCAGTGTCTAAAGAAATTGGACTGATAATAGGTGGAGACCCTACATAAGAACAAGAAAATGAGGGTCAAAAGGAGATTGAAAGTTATTTGGTAGATAAAAAAAGAAGAGATAAGATTTCACCATGCGTAGAAAGATTCTGTTAGGCAGATCGGTTTCCCTAATTTGGACTCACAAAGAGGTGGCAACAGCCAACAGTTACGTTAAAAACTTGTTGATGATTAATGTCAAACTCAAACTTTAATGGCTATCCTTAGGTTTATGCCCTCGAATTTAATGGCTGTATTTGTAAACATATTTAGAAACTAATATTGATTAGGGAAACATCTTTCTCATTAACTTCATTATGGAGGAGAAAAACCCGCTTTAACTCATGTTGCAGTTTCCTTTCTCCATCCGGACCATCCTAGTAGAGAAAACCCACTTAAAGTCTTTTAACTCATGTTGCAGTTTCGATCCTTTCTTCATTCTGGTAGAGAAAAACCATGTGACAGAGTCACAGAGACCACCTCCCAATTCTCCATCTTTAATTAATCATGTTGACTGAGGAGCAACGTAGATGGTCTATAAATTGAAAAACCATAACTGTTTCTCCACAACCACAAAGAGCTTTCCCTCCAAAAGAGTCGCACAAGAGAGAAAAGATGGCAAATAGCACTACCCTTGTTGCCTCATCAGCCCTCTCATTCTCTGTCTCTAGGACTTTTTATCCAAGGTTTTTCATGGCAACTGTAACGCCTCCTAAACCCATGTGAGTTTTCTCATCTCTTCTCCTTCTCCATTATTTGTTCTCTCCCATGGCTGTGTCAGGCCGGGCCGGACTGGGCAAGTTGATGGGGCCGTGACGGCGGCCTGGCCCAATTTACACCCACCAGGTGCGTGCTATCAATGGTCCAACAAAGGGTAGATGAATTATAATAAATTTAGTTGCTTGAGTGCAGGGATGCGGCAAAGAACAACAGGAAACAACAGTCGAGCCTCTGTGACAAACAGTTAGTGGTGGCTCACTCTATGCCCCCAGAGAAAAAGGAAATGTTCAAATCCATGGAGGTATGGGCTGAGCAGAACCTCTTGTCTATGTTGAAACCAGTTGAGAAATCATGGCAGCCACACGACTTTCTGCCTGACCCTTGCTCTGAAGACTTCCTGGATAGAGTCATGGAATTGCAGAACCGAGCATCTGAGATTCCAGACCATTACTTTGTGTGTTTGGTAGGAGATATGATCACAGAGGAAGCCCTCCCCACATACTTGTCCATGCTCATGAACTCGTTCGATGGAGTTTGCGATGAGACCGGTGCTAGCCCAACACCATGGGCCCAGTGGTTACGGTCATGGACAGCCGAAGAGAACAGACATGGGGACCTGCTGAACAAGTATCTCTACTTGTGTGGAAGGGTCGATACGAGACAAGTAGAGAAGACCGTTCAGTATCTCATTGGCTCTGGCATGGTAACTTGCTCTCTCTCTCTCTCTCTCTCTCTAAATTAAAAAGAGGAAGATAGAAATTTGCCAATGGAAAAAAAGATATCCATTTACAGATTTTAAATTTAGATGTATTTGGGATGAAGTGTTTCTCTAAAGGTTGCAGGCTTACAGTGTTCATCTTTGAAACTATCTTAATTGCCAATCTTTGAGCTCAACCCAAACCTCCAGCCATTTATGAATTGGGCTGGATGTATCAACCAGAAGTCCAGAACCCACTTGAAAGCTAAAAATGCCCACCTGAACCTACAATTACTACGTCGGTTTGGTTCAGGACAAGTACTAGTCATTGCAATCAGTCGGGTTGGTTGTGGACTGATACTTCCAACCCAAAACTCGGCCATTTATAAAGTGGGTTTAAAATGTCTAAAAGAACCAACTTGGAAGTGAAAAGTCTGAAATCGAACCCTGACAAAGTTGGGTTCGGGTTGGGCTAATGGGTCAAGTTAAGAATATCCTGCCACCTTTAATTTGCATTTGCGTCTGTATAATATATCTACAGGATGTAGGCCTAGAAAATAACCCCTACCTAGATTTCGTCTACACTTCTTTCCAAGAGAGAGCAACTGCAATTGCACATGGAAACACTGCAAAGCAAGCCCTGGAATTTGGAGAAACAAACTTGGCAATGATCTGTGGAACCATAGCTTCTGACGAGAAGCACCATGAGGCCGCCTATGCGAAGATAATCCAGAAGTTATTCGATATCGACACTGACACCACAATGCTTGCGTTCGCGGATATGATGAGGAAGAAGATCACAATGCCGGGGATTCTGATGTATGATGGTGAGGACCAGAACCTTTACAATCACTACTCTACTGTGGCGCAAAGGATGGGTGTGTATACCGCCGATGATTACGTGGACATGCTTGAATTCTTCGTCAAAAGGTGGAATGTCGAAAAGGTTTCAAGTGGGCTTTCCGGTGAGGGGAAGAGAGCCCAAGACTACATTTGTAATTTGGCTCCCAAACTAAGAAAATTGGTGGAGAGATCAAAGGCAAAGGCCAAGGAACCCCCCATTGTACTCTTTCAGTTGGATCTTCAACAGAATTGTTTAAGAAGTGCTTTTGACTTTAGCCTTTTAATTAAGTCTTATAATATGAATAGGATGGTTAGACTTTTAATTTAAGAGTGGTTGTGTTCTACATGCTCTAAACTATATAAATGCATACACCCATCTATGTATCCATGTTACGTCTGTAATCAGTAGTTCTAGCTATATCAAATGATCATCTTCGTATGTTAGTAGCAACTACTAGAAAAAAGGCTTTTAGCGGCCGCCATTAGCCGTCGCTAATATTCAAGTGGCGGTCGCTAATACTCTTTAGCGACCGCGTAACGACCGCCAAGTAGCTGCCGCGGAAACGTCGTCGCAAAAAGTATTAGCGACCGCGCGACCACTTTTAGCGGCCGCCATAAGCCGTCGCTAAAGGTATAAATGGCGGTCGCTAATGTAATTTTTTTTATTTTCTAAATACTGAAAATTACTTTTAGCGGCCGCCATTGGCGGTCGCAAAAGGAAAAAAGGCGGTCGCTAATAGTCTTTATTTAATTTTTTTTAATAATTTATTTTCCCTTTTTAACTCTTTAGCGACCGCCAGTGGAGCCTTTTGCGACCGCCAATGGCGGTCGCTAATACTCTTTTTTTTTTATTTTTGCGACCGCAATGGCGGTCGCTAATGTAAATAATTTATTTTTTTATACTAATTTTGAATTTTACAATTTTTTTTCCTGTTTCTTTATACCTGTATTTGTACCTGACTATATCATATATCTACAACTATAACAATCAATTAAAAATACTAATAACAAAATAAAGTCTTATATTAAAAACATTTAATACATTAAAAATGTTTGAACAAATTATAATCATTACAAATACACTTTAAAAAAAAATTAAATATATTTGCTGGGCGAGGTGCCGTGACCGATCCAATGCTCTCAAACCTGAAGACAAAAAAGGAAAACAAATATTAATAGTTAATTATAAAAATTATGAATAAATAGTAAATATAAATAAAATTAAGTATATATTTAGAGCAAAATTTTGAAAGTTAAACCTACGTTTCAACTATATAAGCAATTCGAGAGTCGGAATCTCGAGCCGTCAGTTCCGGCAAGTCAGGAATGATTATGGGCTCGTGCCCGTCCAGTTTCACGGCCACCGGAGCCCGTTTTCTCAGTTTGGGCGCTCGGAGGCTAATTTTCTAAGTTTTAAGTTAAACCTACCTTTTAACTATATGAGCAATCCGGGAGTCGGAATCTCGAGCCGTCAGTTCCGGCAAGTCAAAAATGACCATGGGCTCGTGCCCGTCCAGTTTCACGGACACAGGAGCCCATTTTCTCGGTTTGGGCGCTTGGAATCTGATTTCCTAAGTTTTGAGTTATCGTTTTAAGTTAAACCTACATTTCAACTATACGAGCAATCTGGGAGTCAAAATCTCGAGCCATCAGTTCCTACAAGTCAATCTACCCTCGAGCGAAGTGCTCGTGCCGGTTTTGAATTTTTCCGGGGGCCGTATCACGTTCCGGACCCCCGGCGGGCCGTTTTCGAGCCTAAGTGTTGGAAAATCCGATGTTTCCGCTCGTAATTCTCTAACCGGGAGTCCTATTTGCGAGCCATCAATTCCTACAAGTCAATCTACCCTCGAGCGACGTGCTCGTGCCGGTTTCGAATTTTTCCGGGGGCCGTATCACGTTCCGGACCCCCCGCTTGCCGTTTTCGAGCCTAAGTGTTGGAAAATCCGATGTTTCCGCTCGTAATTCTCTAACCGGGAGTCCTATTTGCGAGCCGTCAGTTCCTACAAGTCAATCTACCCTCGAGCGAAGTGATCGTGTCGGTTTTGAATTTTTCCGAGGGCCGTATCACGTTCCGGACCCCCCGCGGGCCGTTTTCGAGCCTAAGTGTTGGAAAATCCGTTGTTTCCGCTCGTAATTCTCTAACCGGGAGTCCTATTTGCGAGCCGCCAGCTCCTACAAGTCAATCTACCCTCGAGCGAAGTGCTCGTGCCTGTTTCGAATTTTTCCGAGGGCCGTATCACGTTCCAGACCCCCGGCGGGCCGTTTTCGAGCCTAAGTGTTGGAAAATCCGATGTTTCCGCTCGTAATTCTCTAACCGGGAGTCCTATTTGTGAGCCGTCAGTTCCTACAAGTCAATCTACCCTCGAGCGACGTGCTCGTGCCGATTTCGAATTTTTTTGGGGGCCGTATCACGTTCCGGACCCCGGGCGGGCCGTTTTCGAGCCTAAGTGTTGGAAAATCCGATGTTTCCGTTCGTAATTCTCTAACCGGGAGTCCTATTTGCGAGCCGTCAGTTCCTACAAGTCAATCTACCCTCGAGCGAAGTGCTCGTGCCGGTTTCGAATTTTTTCGGGGGCCGTGTCACGTTTCGGACCCCCCGCGGGCCGTTTTCGAGCCTAAGTGTTGAAAAATCCGTTGTTTCCGCTCGTAATTCTCTAACCGGGAGTCCTATTTGCGAGCCGCCAGTTCCTACAAGTCAATCTACCCTCGAGCGACGTGCTCGTACCGGTTTCGAATTTTTTCGGGGGCCGTATCACGTTCCGGACCAACGGCGGGCCGTTTTCGAGCCTAAGTGTTGGAAAATCCGATGTTTCCGCTCGTAACATGGGATCGAGGCATTCAACAGAAATAACGGGCACTCAAAAACGATATACTGGAGAAAGTAGGGGTAGAACATACCTGAAACACAATCCAAAATGATCCATGCCCTATAACACGATCAACCATATAGCTTATCGTCTGCCATAAAAAAGAAGCCTTGTTAAAAGAAATCATGTGCTAATAAAGAAATAAAGACATGAACCATGACATGTTGATGAGCTCGTAAGACAATTGAAATATTTCATTCTGGTTTCTGAACTCGTAGCCACATGGCAACGCATCAACGGCGGAACCTGAAGTTCATTACTAATGAAACCCATCCAACTATGACAATCATATTGAACCGACTTACATTATCATATTGAACCGACTTACATTGCTAATCACTGGAAGACCGAAAGTTCAAAATCATAGTGAGACAAATCTATTTTTGATAAACCACAGTAAGTCACATCCCCATTTAATATATATACTGGTAATCCGCAGTGGGATCCAAGATATGGGATTAGGCTCATCAGATGTTGACATTTGAAAGGGGCAGCGAACAGCCCATTAAAATCAATACTAAACTGAATCACCTCATCCCATTTATGAATTCTGCATGAAAATCAGAGATAAATCATAAGATAAATGTAAAGATCTGAGCTGAAATATCACATTGAGAAGTCCTTTATAAAATCAAAGACTTTCATTCTAATACCAACAAAATCATATAGACGGACTGAACATAAACCCAATGTTATAAGACTGCTGGAAATCAGAATTTTATGACTAAGCTAATCATTTAAAACGAATTAATATTTCAAATCAGAGCTTATAAATAAACAAGATTCAAAAGCATGCATTCCAATCCATTTATTTACTTGCCTCAAGCTGAAATGGGTCTCAAAACAGTCCAAGAAACTCCTACACAGCTCAGCTGCCGTCCTACACCAAAATCCCATGGAAAACCCATTTCAAGTTTCCACAAATCTTAGAATAAAAAAAATATATAAAGTTTCTTTTAAATTTCTCATGTTGTTGAATTTTGAACTTCACAGAAGTCTATGAACTGGCCTCTGTAGTCTCTACTATCAATATAAACATCTAGCATTCAATAGTCCTGTGAATTAGTGATTTGATTGCCTAAAATCTAGTGCTCGTTTATCTTTGTAGGCCTCTAAATTCATCATGCAAGCTTAGCATTTATGCAACTATATATCTCATAGAAATGATAGGCTAAGTGGTCGTTTGTCAAATTTACATGTGATAGGAAAGTGATTTACATGTGTATATGACTGGCATACTATATATTTTCATATCCAATTGAGTCACATGTGAAACACTTTTTACTGTTTGTCCTTTTCTTCATATGTGAATCAAAGTAGATCTAACTGTTTACCATTATTTCATAAAATCTATATCATTCTAATGATTTGAAACCACATTGGGCACCACACAAATGAGTAAGGCCATAAGAAAATTCTCAGTGCCCCAAACGGGAGAGCAATAAATAGCAAACACGCATATATTAGAGCAAAACAATTACAAAAAGAAGAAACTAAGGATAGCATAAATATAAAAAATACAGAGAGAGAGATAGTTTACGAAGAAAATCTCCAATCTTTAGATGAGGTATGTCCATCTTCCTAAATATTTTCATAGCACCTGGGTTTTTTAAAAGAGTCACAAAGTCAGGACAAACATTTCTAGTCAGCCCATCTTCAAAACAGAAAATGATGTCTACAATCTAATACAAAAGCATCTTATGAACTTCACATGAATGTTTTGGATCTTCACAAAGTGGACTGAACATGCACGGATTTGATTCAACCTTGTTTTAATGCATGGTGAGGTCAAACTTATGTAATCAATCCCCTGTACATATATTAGAATAAACCAAATATGATAGCAAGTGACATTTGTGGTACTAGGAAAAAATCTAATCATTAATCTTGCAAAAGTAAAATGGTTGACATCAAAGACTAGAGATAGGATACAAGATTTAAATTTTATATAAAACTAGTTACTTGCTTATGTTTCTTGTAGATTCGCTTGGTTACTATGTTCTTGGATTCATAAAAAAATGTGGGAACTTATCCTCTTTTAATGGATGAATGTAACTCACCGGAGCCCGTTTGCACGTTGATTGTATACAGAGGCTAACCCTGGTCAGGATTAGTCGAGCCTGCTGGATCATGACTGCCCTCTCCAACCGAGTCATGTCTGGCCCTGTGGCCGCTGCCAGCGTTAGGTGCCTATAATTATTTAATATACAGTTAAAAATAATTAAAATAAACATAAATATTAACACATCAATAACATAATTGACAATTTAATTGTACAATTTTTTTTCTTACTAACTTGAGTAGTGGGTGGTTGGTCTGAAGAGAGCGGGCCGCGACTCTGTGATAGACGAGCCTCCAGCTCTACCAACTCCGCTCTCATCTCAGCCCTCATCTCCTCCCTGATCGATGCCTTCATGGACTGCAGCAACTCCTCGACCTCCTCATCTGTACGGTAGCGCAAGCCCTGGGAGGAGCTAGCACCAGATGACTCCGCTCGCGCGATGTGCCCGTGTGGAATGCCCGTCCCATACGTGAGCGTGTATCCGTGCCCGTCCCGGCCAACGATGGAGTGGAATATCTCATCCCTCCGCGAGGGCAAACTTCGCTGGTCCTCGGGTAACTGCTCCAGGCGTGACTGATACTGGGCCTGCGTAGTTGATTCATTTAATATATTATTATGCATAATAAGACATATTAATAGACGGATATTTTAAGTAGTTCAATATAAAGCATCCATACAGACATCCTGTCGACCGGATCGCCCCTGGAACGCAGCTGTTTGGTTGAGAGTTATATTATTAGTATAATATCATACAAAATGAAAACAATAAAAATTACATATATGATCTAACTTTTTTACCTCATGGCGGACCTGGGTGATGTGTCGAGTCCCCAACCTGTGTGCGGGACCCTGCATTGCGCGGTTCCGCGCATTTGTATCCGCCTCTCTCTATTTTAATAATTTATCAATTAATTTTTGTTAGTTACAACAGTGGACTAATAAACTATTAAAATGAAAATAAAAAAGTACATACAAGTTTCTCACCTTTGCCTCCTCGCTCGTCCAGTACCGGACGAGCTGAGTCCACTGTTCCGGGAGAATGCCCGTCGGAACTCGCTCAAGTATGTCGGGGGCATCCTGGTATGGCTTCCAATGCTGCATTTTCATTTTATTTTTATGATCCTTCCACATCTTCCGGCACTTCGACATGCAAACTGGCCGGAAGAGCTCAGGACATGCCCTCAAATTGTCCTGAAAAGGACAAATAATTTTTCATTTAGTTATGAGATAAATTGACACATCCTGCGGAGAAATGTTAAATTATTACCTTAACTTGCATCCAGATACGATCCAATGACTCCACCGGGAATGCCTCCCAATCAAGTGTAGTCAAAGGGAATGCATGTGGATCTCGGACCATATGTCCCAACTGGCTGATGAACTGGCGAGCGAGCGGACCCACCGGGTGGTATGTCTCATCAAATGCCACGTCAATGGGATGACCAGAATTCCATGTCCGGATCCCTCTAGCAGGGCCTCTCCCCCTGCTGGTAGATGGGCCCGTGATCACAGAACCTGTTCAAATAAGAGATAATCTAATTAAATCAAAATAAAATAATATGCATGAATTAAAATATTTTAATTAAATAAACTTATACCGGTCTGTGTATCGGCTGCTACTGGCCGAGATGGTGAAGGTGGAGCAGTCGATGGACTCGAATGAGAGGTCGATGGCCTACTCGGTGAGGCCATCGAACTAAGCTGGGCGGCACGAGATGTAGGTCTACTGTCCCCAGATGCCGTGCTGGCCTGGGACTGGCGCAGTAGCTCGTCCATCGTCAATGGACGATCTCTCCTCTTACGTCCTGACATATCTGTTCAAATGTTTGTAAGATAAATTAATTTAAATAGATAATTAAATTTAACATTTAAAAATTATATACACTGAAATTTAACATTGGTGAATTACTTCTCAATCTTTCACTGGTCATGTAACAGGACTATCATCCTAGAAAACTATGTAAGGGTGAAACCTTGGGTTATATGAAGAAAGGAGATTGATATGAAGTTCATGTATAGAAGCAGGTTCTTTGAGCTCAGTAGAATAAAGTAAGATTTGTTTTTTTAATGGTTCAACAGGGAATTGTGTTAGACATAAAATTGCAGGAGAAGATGGTGGCTGCCCTTCACCAGCCAGCGACAAGAGCCCCACGCTCCATCACATCCTCTGAACGCTCACGGCAATGTCAGGATCGTCGGCCCTACTATGGCTGTCGTCACATGGAAATCAAGCAACACATCAATTCCCTCCGCTTCATAAAAGGACAGAGAAAAATGAGGAATGGAAATCCACTTGCTGATACTAATTTCCTTGAACCTACCTTTTGGATTTTTAGCTAGCAAAAATATTACCAGAAATTCAAGTTCTGAGTTTCACAGTAACACTGGAACTCTTTTCTTTGACTTGAGAACAATTTACCGTGGGTTTATGAAGGCACTTCTTTTCCTAGACTTGAGCCACCCCTAACTCACACCCCACTATGAATAGGAAGGGCCCAATTTTTTGGGTCAGTTTTATTACAATTGATTAATATGTTCGAAACAAGATTAAGTGCTGATCTAACTCCCTACTTTTATACAAATTTGTTAAAAATTTATCCCAGTTGAATGATTATAAAGTGGTTAATTAATTATGTGCCATTCTATGGAATGTGTTTTGAATGGCTCAAGTCAAGCAAATGCGAAGCCCACTGAAATCAAAGAAACTCATCCATAATTCCATATAGAATATCCAATCCTAAACTAAAAATAAAAAATAAAAACCTGAACCATTGAATATAACGGCTCCTTATCTGAGGAGGAGAGAATTTTCTTATACACCCACTTTTGATTAATGCAACATGTGAGCAGAACTAATACCAGAAGTTTGTGTGCCTAACGAAATACTATTTTCCCATATAAAAAAATAAAATGCGTGTAATATCTTGAAAAAAAAACTAGAGTTTGTATAATGCCTTAGGACACACACACATACATATATTGAACTGAGTACAGGATCCGCTTCTAAAAAATGGAGTGCTACTTCCACTTTTTAAAATCTCCCCCCACCCCCCCTCTTCCCGACCAACCCATAGTTCTTGTTACAATTCATATATCACTTATAGCAATTTCAACTACACTCACTTGATATATACCCTTCTCATGAATTACAACATGTAAAATGATTTTTTTTTTTGAAAGAAAACGAGTTACATTGTGGTACATATATATATATATAGATTTTAAATCAACTGACATAATCTATCATATGCAATGGCTATTTCATTACTATGCAATTTCTTTAAATTGACAATATGTTGGAGTGGAGAGAATGACACAGAGGATTTTCATCTCCATGAAATTAAATGATAGTGAGTATGAAGGCCTTTTACTTCTCACAAACTTTTTCTACCAACTTAAGCAAGAGAATAAGGTGGTGATGTGGATTGCTGGGTTCTCACAAGTTGACTTGGTTATATGTGTGTGTGTGTGTGAGAGAGAGAGATGTTAAGTAGTTAATTTGCTTCACCTCTAATGCCTAGGCATTGTATTGATTAGCAACTTGAGATGGTATAAGAGACAACATGTCCTGGGTTTATATCCACACAAGGCGGAAAAAAAAAGGACCCATGGTGCATCTTGTGCGCAGGCGCATTTTCATAGTGCAAAAGGGCTCCATGCCTGATCTTATGCAAGCGAGTGCTTTGAGTCCAGGTGGTGTCTATTTAATTTGCCACATCCTTTTTTTTTTTTTTTGTGTGTGTGTGTGTGTGTGTGTGTGTGGTGGGGGGGGGGGGGGGGGGGGGGGGGGGTTGTTAAATAGTATCGTAGTCATAGCCTATGTAGAATTTCTTTTAGCCGACCCCATAATGTTGGAACAAGGCCTTGAAGATTGAAAATAAACACAAGTCTTAAGTGATTTTGAGATAAAATGGAGATGCCCTCTGTTTATCATTGGAACACCTTTTTATAACCTTTCATTCATATGTATTTGGTAACTATAACGCCTCATTCAAGGAATACAATCCTAATTACAACCAATCTCTGATCCTATCAAATCTTAGGGAGAATTACAGTGTGGTGGCTGTAAGGTAAATTGAAATACTATACACAATAATTTACAATGATGATTCATGAGACACTTGAAACTATTTTTCTTCACACTCCCCCTTAAATTGATGCCAATGAAAAAACATCAATTTGGATACAAGAAAATAATTTGTCGCCTATCATAGCATTGGTAAAAAGACTTACAAGATGGAGTAATGATGATCACGAGGAAGAGACAAAAGTTGTTCTTGTAATTGTTCACAAATAAAATGTCAGTCAACCTCTATATCTTTTGTTTGCTCGTGATACACTAGATGAGGGCAATTTGAATCGCACAAGTATTATCAACGTAAAGAAGAAACCAGTTGAAGCCAAAAGGAAACCTGTCAACTTGGAAGCATTTGCACACACAACAGCCATAAAAAAAGATTTGGGCAAAATCCATAAAACCCAAATCAAATCTGAAAAGTTTGAAGACAACCAAACATAATTAAAAAAAAAAAGGAAGTTGGGAGCATTTCAACCATAAGTGACCCGTTTGGCCTCTGCTGCAAAACCCAAAGCAGCAGTCAAAAGCCCAAGAAATGGGGACCATCCATCTACATCTGAGTTCTGATCGCTCATTGTGGAAATGGGGAAAATAAGTACAATATCAAACGAGTTCTAGAGCAAATGGGGAAAAAAAAACCATTCTGAACCATAATCTGATTAAAGAAAAAATTCCTTTGATTCCCTCTGTAGTTCCAACATCAAATGAAGCCATGAATCTCACATGCATGTCCGATCAAACGGCTTAGATCCGATCGGAAGCATTCTCAGATACAAACCAGGAAAAAGAGGCAAAAGAGCAAATACACAAGAAGAAAATCGATGAGATCCAGGAAAAAGAGGCTAACCTGCGTCTGGAGGGTGTCTACCAGCTGCTGCGGCAAACCCACGTCGGATCGGTTATCCTCGCTGGAGGCCGCCTCGCCGTCGGTCTCGGAGGCGTAGCCGTCGTCGTCGCGCGGGAGGGCACAATGCAGAGGGAGGGAGGGAGGGGGAGAGAGAAATAGAGAGGGAGAGTTAGACGGACAGGGAGGAAGAGAGAGAGAGAAGAGCCGTCAGAATCTCCGGCGCAGGCGGGCTCCGGCGCAGGCGGGAGTGCAGATCGAGCGCAGGAGCAGGGGAAACATTCGTTCAGAGAGCGGGAGGGGAAAAAGAAAAGGTAGGGAGAAGAAGCGGTCTTCGAGGGGCTCTTATATTAGGCATTAGCGACCGCTATTGCGGCCGCCAACAGCGGTCGCTAATGCCCTCTTTTGCGACCACACCCAGCAGTCGCCCGCTTTTTTCTTCCGCCAATAGCAAATTCTCTAGTAGTGAAATATTGTTGTTTCATCAGCCATTATAGAAACTAGGTATCAATGTTTCAAATATCATTCTTGGGATAACATTGGCTGGATAGAGTATTTGGGTAATTTCAAATTTTAGGTGTTTCTTGGTGATGCCGGGAAAATATTGTTGAAGATAAAATAGTTTCTGAATAACTCAAACTGAAAAAAAGAACTTTAAAAACTAGGATCTAAAACCCTATTCTTATGGACAATTTTTTTTTTTGCTATCGGAGGGTTCCAATCCTTTGGGCCAGACTAATCCCTCCGGGCCCAGAGAAAAGCCGGATAAACTCCAGTGTAGTCTTAGTGTGGTAGTGTAGTTTTGAACCTATAACCTCCGGGTGCAAACCGTGGTCCTAAGCCAACTTAGCTAGCCCTCAAGGTTTTATTCTTATGGACATATCACGTATGGTTTCAATTGTGATGATATTATGATACATCAATTTTTTTTAAAGCAACGGAGTGAATTTATTGCAATAAAGCAATTGAAAATAAGAAATATCACACAAGGTTTTCCTCTATCACTTGCGGGATTGAAAGGGATTAACAATTAATGTTTTATTCGTTATAGCTTATTAAGAGCATATATGGTTTTACTCAAAGTGTTTCCATCTTATATGAATATTTACCATTCATGCATGGGTGTGTTTTATTTTTCTTCCGGATCCCCCTTACCCAATTGCCTCACCATCTATTCTCCAATCAGGGACTGATCGCTGGGCTTGCACAATACCAGGCCCGACCCACCCATTGTTTTCTTGTTTTTTTTTTTTTTTTTTTTTTGATATATCTTTATAAATATATTAAGATATATTGTGAATTATGAAAATACCTCTACTTTTTTTCTACAGTCATAGTATGAGGGTAAGGAGGCAATTTAGTAGGACGGAAGTCATTCTCAGTAATGGAAAAACAAGCTCATTGTGTAGGACAATAATTCTAATCAATTAACATTATGAATCCGGTGAATTGTGAATGATCGTCATCATTAGAGCCTTGTCTCAACAATATATTGGGATCAGCTTAATGAATTTGGTATCCTCTATCATGGGCAAATTCAAAGGTAGGGAGAATTGTGAATGAGAGATTAATAATTTCATATGATTATTAGTTTAGAAGAAACCAAACACAACTTAGAAGTTTATTTGGGTGTACCACCCCAAAATATATGATCAATTTACATGGGAGGGATATTATTTTTTTCCCTCAAAACACAACTGACTTAAATGTTGGGTAGATTCTAGTATTTTTCATGTATACCAATATTGGTAATTGACGGTAAATATATTTGGTACAACTTGAATGTTGGAAGAGATACTAGTGTTTCTTTTTCAAAATCAATATTGGCATTTGACAAAAAAAAAGGTACAGTAACACAATGCTGTTTTCATTTCTAGTACCACATCCGTTTTGCCACTATCTAATACCACTCGGTAAAAGCAAGGCACCAAATGCATGTGTTTCCATCTATATATCTAGTTTTCAGCGTGCAAATTATGCATTCTAATGAAATAGGTTTTATCATGTTTTCAATGGAGCCTTTGGAAGTGACTTTTGGGCAGTCATTGCTTGCATATTTCTCTCTTGCTTCATTTGAGTTGTCCTTGCTTTTAATTTAAGTCCATTATGTTGCCTTTTGAATTGGATTGCCGGTCCCAGGTTAGAGAAAGCTTAACATCCGATTTATACTTAAGACTCCCGGGCCGAGTAAGGGACTAAGTAGTGGAGGCCATCCGTGCATGGGCTTTAGCCCACCCCGGGCCTGCCCCACATATGTTCAGGAATCAGGACAGAGCTTGGACAACCTTGGGCCTGGCCAGCTCTTTACAACAATATGGTGAGAATCCAACATCAAGTTAAAAGGGTCAGTAATTAGGAAAAGAATCGTGCTTCACATTGGCTAATTACTTATCAGTAATTAAGCATCCTTTTTTTTTTTCATTTAAAGTTTTTTCCAAAATCAAGAATATTTTTATTTCCTTTTTCAAGAGTCAAAATCATGTTAGAAAAAGTCCAAAAAATTGGATGGCCACATAATGGAGGGGCCAAAGGATGGTTTTTAAGGGAATTTTAAGATGTATGGGGGGACCATGGCCCCTGCCCGCCGCCCCCCACCGGTCCGCCCCTGGGGATAAAGTATGTGGTGAAGTAAAGTGAGAAGAAATGGTAAAATAATTTCTTTTTTTTACTTTACTTTATAACATTTTATCATAGTTTTATATGGTAAATAAAAATTGACTTATTTACATGTGTGGTAAAGTAAAATAAATATTGATTTCATATAATGGTAAAAGGTGAGGTAAAGTAATGTGAAATGAAGTACGTGGTAAAGCAAAGTGGGAGAGAGAGTTGTAAACAAGTTATTTTTTTTATCTTGGCTTTACTTTACTATACTTTACCATGATTTTATATAATAAAAGGAAAGTAACTTATGGTAAAAAATATAGCGGTTGAACTTTACTTTACCACACTACCTTTTTTATCTAGACATGGTAAATTACATATAAATTTAAAAAATATTTTAATAATATTTTACTTTAATCACAGCACATTCCAACCAACTCAATTTAAAATCTGTAATATTCTTCAAAAATTGCAAAACATCAAAAATATTATAATACTATATTATTCTATTTTATACTATTTTGTTCTTGTGATATTTAAATATATAAATATTTTATTCTATAAATACTCAAACGGGCCTTAAGAGTATGAGGTTAAATATATATAACCTGACCCTGCTAATTCGACCAAACTTGACTTGAATTGCATTTAACCTGCATACTTCGACCCACAAAATATACGGTGTTGGTTACAAGGTAGGAGAATTTGATCCGCAATAAAAATGGGTTAGGTTACTGTCACCCTACCCATCCATATAACTAGCCTAAGTCCTAAATGGTTTGGTTTAGGACTAACCTCTATATATAAATTACTCATTTAAATGGTTTGGTTTAGGACGAACCTCTATATATAAATTACTCATTTAAATAACTTAGTAGTTTAATATTTTGGTAGTTAAGAATTTATATAAGAAATGAGACAAGCTTGCGTTGGGCTTACGTAGTATGCAATTTAACTTAAATATAGCTTTATGCATCGGGTTTGGCCTTGCTTCTAAAGGTTGAGTTAGGTTAAACCGCTCGACCCATATGGAATATTGGTTGTGTAGGTTGGGTTGAGTTGACCTGCGGCAAGTGCAGTTTGAAGTTACTCGACCCATTTTAAAAACGGGGCGAATACGGGTCGAACTTCAGCCCTTTAGGTAGGGTTGTAAACGGGTCGGTTCCGGTCCGGGTCCAGGGTGGAACCGGAACTGTTTTCTAAGAAGGGGAACCGGAACCGGAACCGGAACCGTTAAGAATAATGGGAACCGGAACCGTTTGTGAGGCGGGTCTGGTTCCGGTTCCGGGTCTAGACTAATACCTGTATTTTTCTTTAAAAAAATTATGCTTTTTTCACATTTCAATTGGATCACGTACCTACAAACACTAATGTGACATTTTGTCTATCAATAACAGACACTTTTAACCAAAAACTCAGAAATCACATCCAAACAGACAATGAGATGTAGAAAAGTAGAAAATCCTAATGTAGAAAAGTAGAAAAGTAAAAAGGATTCTGTTCTCACATAATAAAGTTACCTTATGTTAGTATATATTGGGTCGGGTCCCGGGTCCACGGGTCTGAGCCACTGTGGATCCGGAACCGGAACCGTTTAGGTATCGGTTTCAAAAAAAGGATCCGGAACCAGAACCATTTTCTTATCGGGACCAAAATAAGGACCCAGACCCGGATCCTAACGGGTCGGAACCTTCGGGTAATCGGAGAATCGGGTACCCATTTACAACCCTACCTTTAGGTATGCCAACTGAACTCCTTTTGACTCGACCCCTTTGCCAGCCTTTATATATGTTAAAACCTTTTTAGAAATGGGCCAGGAAACCCAGTTAAAACTATTGTTAGGTTAGATTTATATACATATATGTTTAAGTTGTTTGATAGCTAAATATCTTAAGTTCATTAAAAATTTGAACTTCCATTACTTTTTCAAACATGCGTTTTAGAATAAGTGAAATATCTTTTATTTTTTGGCTACACAAATATGACAAGTTTATCGTCTGGTGTACGGGAAAAAATGGTAAACGGACTGTTTAGAAACTCTAATATAATTAATAAGAGCTAATTAGATTATGGTCTAAAACAAAATCTCATCTTTTAAGTTCTAATTTACATTTAGTGTTTTTGATAAATTTATACAAAAGACTCATATTTCATGAGGTAGTTGGGGCCCACCTTTAGGAATTGTTGTAATTGTGACACACCTTTTAAAACTCATAATGTAGAATTTGCCATTTGCATCATTTTGAAAACTCATGATGAGGTTATTTTAATCCAAACGTAAACACATAAATTTCGCATTATCCACCTCTATCCATTTCACCTAAAAATGCTCTACAAAAAGCACCCCTTTAACTTATTTTTTCATAGGCAAAAGCTCTAACTTGTAAAAGCCTCTAAGATTAGAAAATTAATTAGAGATTTAGCAAATGCTATAATTTGTAAATAAGCTCTAAATCACAAAATAAGAGCTTATTTTTAGAGATACCAAATGGGCCCTAAGGTCTAAAGTAAAAGCTGTAGTTTTTAATTTCTAACTTACAGTTTGTCCATTTGTTAAAATTATAAAAAAAAAAGCTCTTATTTCATGAGGTAATTTGTACACAGATTTTAGAAATTACAATGTAGAACCCATCATTTGGGTCATTTTGAAAATTTTATAAGGTCGTTTTGATCCAAAGGACTTGTAAATTTCATGTTGTCCACTCCATGTGCTTTAGATAAAAAAGCTCTAGAAGACAAAGCTCCCTTAGCTATTTTTTATATATAGGAAGAGGCTTTAATTTATAAATAAGCTCTAAAAATATAAATAAAAATAGAGATTTACCAAATGATCTAATATACAAATAAGCTCTAAATCATAAAACAAGAGCTTAATTTTAGAGTTTCCAAATACCCAAATCATCCCCAATACCCCCAACTATGCTTTTGCTTCCTATATGCTCCTCGAGTAAAATTAGGTGTTTATCTGCCAAGAAGTCAGTTTTCACTTAGTAAGGCAATCTTTGTTTGCATTAAAATACATAATAAATTTCTAAAACAAATGAGAATGACTACATAGGGTGGTTAAAAATGAAAATCAAAGGTGAGTTTTCAAAAATAAGCATCATATGATATTTTCTATTGATTTTGTCTTCCTAAAAGAAAATATTAAAAAATACCAATATTCACATTTATATGCCCCCCCAAACAAAAAGATGAATAAATAAAAATAAAAAACACACATTTTATATGAGGAATGTTTTGGGTTTTTACGTATGGCCCCAAGTAATTTCTTCACAATTGAAATCTCCTAGTTCAGCCCTTGACTATACCTCATACCTCCACCATGGATAGGCATAATCCAATTTTTTTTTACTTTTCTAGACATTATTCTGCATGGATTTTATTGTAAAAAAATATTCATGATATTTAACCCTTAAACTTCAAGGACGGGTTCAGATCATGAAGTCAGGCTGATATCTCATTATTCTCTTCATGTGTAGTTTCAAATCTCTCAAACCCCACCCTTTTGTAATTGTTATGCATTTATGTGGACCCAACTTTTTCTAGCATGGTCGAATAAATACCTTTTAATCTCTGTATCTCATGTAGTGTCTTTTTTTTTTTTTTGATGAAGATCTCATGTAGGGTCTTTACTCTTACCACATGTATCTTCTACTCTTATAAAAGAGAAGAAGTTGACCTTTTTTCAACTTTTTCGTGACTACACCATTATGGGGCCCACTTCATTATATATATTATATTATAATAATATATAATATATTATATATCTTATAAGAGTAGAAGATTTTTCAACTTTTTTGTCACTACACCATTGTGAGGCCCACTTTAAGATGCAAACTTTTTCACTACACCATTGTGAGCCACACTTCTAAATATTATAATGCAAATTTCTTTACTACATCACTGTGAGGCTCACCCCCAAATATTATAATATAATATAATAATATAATATAATAATATAATATTATGAGAAATTGTAAACTTTTTCATTACATCTTGTGGGGCCCACACCCAAATATTATAATATAAACTTTTTCATTGCACCATTGTGAGACCCACCCCCAAATTTTATAATATAATATAATAATGAGAAATTGTAAATTTCTTCACTACACCATTATGGGGCCCACTTCATTTTATATATATTATAATAATATATTATATATCTTATAAGAGTAGAAGATTTTTCAACTTTTTTGTGACTACACCATTGTGGGGCCCACTTCAAGAAGCAAACTTTTTCACTACACCATTGTGGGGCCCACTCCCAAATATTATAATGCAAACTTTTTTACTACATCATTGTGTGGCCCACCCCTAAATATTATAATATAATATGATAATATATTATTATGAGAAATCATAAACTTTTTCATTACACCTTTGTGGGGCCTACCCCCAAAATATTATAATGCAAACTTTTTCATTGCACCATTGTAGGCCCACCCCAAATATTATAATATAATATAAAAATATATTATAATGAGAAATTGTAAACTTTTTCACTACACCATTGTTGGGCCCATCCCCAATATCTATATCTACTTATCCCCTTATATAAATAATAAATCTACTATTATAAAAGAGAGCAAGATGCAAACTTTTTCACTACACCATTGTGGGGCCCACTCCAAATATTATAATATAATATAATAATATATTATTATGAGAAATTATAAACTTTTTCATTACACATTTGTGGGGCTCACCCCTTAAATATTATAATATAATATAATAATATATTATAATTAGACAATGCAAACTTTTTCACCGCACCATTGTGGGGCCCACCCCCAAATATCTATCTCTATGTCCATCTATATATTTATATCTATCTATACCCTTATATAAAAGAGAGAAAAAGTGTAGTACTTTTTCACTATATACCTGCCCAGACTTTTTCACTACACCATTGTAGGGCCCACCCCAAATATTATAATATAATATAATAATATATTATTATGAGAAATTGTAAACTTTTTCATTATACCTTTGTGGGGCCCACCCCCGAATATTATAATACAAACTGTTTCTCTGCACTATTGTGGAGCCTACCCCTAAATATTATAATTATGGGAGGCGGTCCTGTAAGGACCGTCCTTACGTTCCTTACGGTTCGGAACGCCCACTGAGGCCCACCTCATGTCAATCCAAATTGACCACTCATTCATAACCCCCTTATAGGCAATGAATCCCATGAATTTGCATGGATTCAGATGAACTAGACTGTTGGATTGAGGGTCAATTTTTTTTCTTTGTTATAAAGCTATTAAACTTGTGGATGTTGGATGAAGGGGTTAGAAATATTAGATTGACTGCAAATTTGATATGTAAGTTGACCCCATTTGGATATTTCAATCACCCTTGTCCCATGACCAGTAGGGTCTCACGGTGGGCCCCAATAGGCGGTCCTGTAAGGACCGCCTCCCATTTATAATATAATATAATATAATAATATATTATAATGAGAAATTGTAAACTTTTTCACTACACCATTATGGGACCCACCCCCAAATATTTATCTCTATCTTTATCTTTATCTTTATCTATATCTATATCTATCTATACCCTTCTATAAAAGAGAGAAAAGTGTAGTACTTTTTTACTACACACCTGCCCAATAAAATTTAAGATGTGGGTCTCACTTAGTAATATATATATTGGTGGTTTGGGTCATGAGTTAGAGCATGATTTTAAAAAGGTCAAGTTGTATATGGACCCAAATTAGACATGTTTTAAGGTTTTTCAATGGCCTACGCCCATCCACAAAAATTTAAGAGTGGGTCCGTTGTTGAGTGGATTTAGGCATTTCTATACATAAGTGAGCACATTGCATAATCAGGTTTAGGCCCATCTATTCATGACCTACAACAATGGGTCAATAGAATTTTGGCATTTTTTTATGTCAACAATAGATGGACCAAATTAAACTATTAACATCAAAATCTAATGTTAAACACTACAATCTAGCAATGATTGGTATGGATAAATAATGTATAGCTTTCCATTTGATAATGAGTTTATAATGATCTAGAACTCTCTGGTAGTGTAGAATATATAGGGCATTTTTTTGGATAAAATTTGAAATTGGGTAGAGATGCGTAGATTACTATAAAGAGCCGTGGACGAGTCTAGGAAGAGGATAAAATAGTGGAGAACTTTCTAGGGTATGATAGAGATACATTCGATAAGCGGTATTTAATTTAATATAGAGATTTTCCATTGACTTCATTAAGTAGAACTATAAATAGTAGAAAAGCAATATAAAAGAATCTAACAAAATGCATTTGTGTTAATGAGCATGATCATTATGGCGGGTTAATCGGAGTGCCCAATAAAAGAGAGCAAGATGTGGTACTTTTTTCACTACACACATGTCAAAAAAATGCAAGATGTGGGCCCCACTTAGTATTATTATTATATATCATCTTATATTTATATATCTATGTCCTATTATAAAAGAGAGTAAGATGTAGTACAGTTTCACTGCACATCTGCCCAATAAAAGAGAGTAATATGTACTATACCCTATTATAAAAGAGAGTAAGATATAGTGCGGTTTCTCTACACACCTGCCCAATAAAAAGAGAGTAAGATGTCGTAAGGGAGGAAATAGAATGAGATAAATGAAAGAGAAAGAAAAGAGATAAGAGAGAGTGAATCGAATGGATAAAGATGGGGACATAATGAGAATTTCTCAATTTGTCTAAAATAGACTTTGGGTCAGGCTTGGATTTAGAGGGGTTTTGAGGATTCGGATCAAGATGAGCTAGAAGACCAAAGTTTAGGAATTAAAAATATCTACCCAACGGTACCATAATCTCAAAAAATCTAAAATTATGAAAAAGCCCCCTAAATTCTCTGGAAAATTGCTAACTACCCCCTACTATACCCAAATGAACCCCTCAAGAGTGGGATAAGACCAATAAGCATTCATTCGTATTTCTCATTGAACCATTTTGTTCACTAATTTCCAAATTTTTATTCAGTTTTTTTTTTTTTTTTGTCTTTTGAAAATTAATTGTGAGATATGGTGCTATTAAAGAATCATTTCAAAGGAAAAATATTTCAGATCTTATCATTCATAAAGTTTTTTTAGTCTTTCTTGGCACTATTTCGTCCACCCTGGTTAATAAACTAAGCCAAGGTGGGAAAAACAAAAGATTTTAACTATGCACTATTTACTCCATTATGTGGTTCATGGTGTACATACTGCCTTTTAACTCTAAAAACTTAAATGACATGTGCTTTTTCATTAATAAACCTTGAACTAAGACGGGATGAAAATAAAAAAGAAAATGAATAGTGTATTTTATAATGGGTCAAAAGAAAAGGAATCAAGTGTATTTTACTTTCTACTTTTTGGTGTTCAATACTTACAGTTTTGGAGGCACTTTAACTACTTCGCCATCAGCTTAAAAATCAGTTTAAAAGTCACGACAAAAGGTATTTGCTAGCTTGCTACTTTTGTTATTGTTGCCGATGGCCAATTGATGGTTGTGTTGTAATTCAAATACCAAATTGACTACAAACGAGAGAATTAACATTCTTTTCTTTTTTTTTTTACCTGAAACAATGCTAATTGTGCAAATAGTTTCTATTTATTTGTTTTTATTTTTATTTTTTGGTGGAACTAAAAGATACTTGAGTGGTTGTTGTATTTGAAATTTGAGAGTTAAGAACATCAGAGGACTCCGGGAGGTTTCCAGAAGATATGATATTATTTTCTTTGTACGGATGTAACCATTTATTATTATTTTTTAAATATTAACCCTTTAATCTTTTGTACATTAACCTTAAGTATTTGTAATTTGATATTCCTTCAGTTGAATATTATTTATTATAGCCTTTGAAAAACGTATAGGGACCTCCAAAACTTATAAGCACATCCCATATATACAAGTGCTTTGTTTGCATTATTGCTTTATTTTTAGTATTTTTTTTCTTTTTTAGAAAAAAGCAGCAACTGACAAAATATCATAAATAAGAAAGTGAAATGTACAAACTTAAACTCATTTAAGTCTGCCTTGTTTTTTTCTCTCTTTTAATGAAAGCTAACATGTAAAAAAATTTAAATATTCTTTTCCTTTTTGCTTCACGTGTTTGTATTTTATTTAATTAGAATAATTGAATTTTCAATCTGACATAACAGATGTACTAATCTTGATTTATACCCCTGTTGGAAGAATAATCATAAGTTGGATAATGTGATAACTACTACTAAATATTGGTTCTGTTCTGATATTAGTGTTTGCTAAAGATAATTTCATAAATGCAATTTAGTGGTAGGTCTTATAGATTGTTATCGTAAAATTATTGTTGTTATGTACAATTTTTAGTTTCTTAATATACAGCTTTTGTGAATTTTTATTATAAAAGGGCATTTCAAGGGCATGAATATATTTATTTATTATTGCTCTTACTTATGAGGTTTAAATTGAAAAACTTTGATCATTTTCTAACGCATTTATTTCTTTCATCATTGCAAGCTTCTTCTTCTTGTTGCTGTACATTTTCTTTTCATATATTTCAATGAAGCGTCATGCATTTCCTTAAAGAAAAAACGAGAATCTCATAGAAACTGCTTGTCATGCTAACGTTACTACTAACTTTAGAGTCAGTGAATGAAGTGATCGTTTTAAGTGTAAACAACTAAAATAAGTATTTTACTTGGTGCGTGATTTATAGCCTCAAAGAGTTATATAAGTTCCATATCGATTGTCTTTTGAAATCGCATTTTTCTCACTATATCATTATTTTATTATTTTCAAATATATAGGAAAAAAGTAGTGTTAGCTGTATTTGGACATTTCACGAGTCTTGCAATTTACGATCACTCTTCTTCAGTTGAAATTTGATTTTTAAATGTATTTAAGCTTTTACTGAATTTTTTAAAAATATTATTTTTTTTTAAAGAATTTCTTAGTAAAACGCACGTGCAATGGCTCCACTAGTGTAATATAAATGGCAAATCTCCTCTTTACCTTACACAACCATAAAAACTCTATCACATGAATGTTGCACCAAGTCATTAATAGCTCCTGTTTATACATTTAATCACTGCCCGCGTCCTGCTATATAAATTGAATCAGGTCTGGATCTGAATCCACCATGGACTTGAACAGAATCTTACCTATTTGTGTCGCTACTATAGTCTATGGACAAGCCCTTTAACATCCCAATTCCCAAGTAGCCTTGCAAATGCTTTGACCGAAAATATTGTTTCGGTTTTTCTATTGGGCTTAATTATTGTAATATTGTTCATATAGTTTCAATTAAAGGTCCAAATGTTCATTATAGTATCTTTTGAAGTTTTCCCCTTTAATTAATAGAGACTCCAAGTTATCATTAAAAAAAAAAAAAAAACCTAGAAACCCATACTTTTAAAATGCATGGACTACTCCCTTAAATCCCACTGCCCCATTTTTATGGTGGAGTAATGAGCTTTAAAGAGGAATTGGGTACAGAGCAAGGTGCTTACTTAAAATGGAATGTGCAGTCTTCTTGGGAAATAGATTCCTATAATTGTGTGCATTCCTGGTGCAGGCAACACCTAGCCCTAATGACCATAACTAGTCAATTTCTTTGTCCCATGTACGTCTAATAGATGCCTTATTACCAGTTTGCTTGAGAGAGAAATGGGACACTTATGAGACCCACCTGCAAGATATGCAGGGGAATAGAAAAGTTTGAATGTGTATTTCTGGTACGCATAATATCATGCTAACCAGATAATAATAATCTAGCCCTTATTTAAGCCCGCAATGTCTATTGGCTAATAACATAAAAATTCATTGTGATAAAATCCAATCAAATTAAAACTCATGCTGAATCTAAAGGAAAGTATGTGTATCTAAAGGAACTGGACTGAAGGTAGGTGGGGATATATAGAAACAGGGAAATGAGGATACAAAGGAGAAAGAGGCTTCTTTGGTAGATAAAACTACTTCCACTAGGTGGAGAGATTTTATGTTAGGCAGAGGATCCCCTGTTCACCTTAATTTGGACTCACAAGTGGTGAGAACAGTTGGGGTTAAAAAGCTGATGATGATTAATGTCCAGCTTAAAATTTAATAGCTATTCCTTGGTTTACACCTTTAAATATAATGGCTACACTTGAAAACTTCACAAAAACTGAGAACGATTAGGACCAAATTAAGACTAGTGCCAATTCAAGCAAAAGCATGTATGAAAGGGAATGGATTGATCTTAGAAGAACTTCCTGTGCAACAAAGGAATGAGGAAAGGAGAATGTTCTAGAGTTTTTTTACCAAAATAGCACCCTCAAATAAACTAATTCTCATAATAGCACCCATTTGAAAATAATACCCAGAATAGCATCCAGAGCCTATGTGGCATATCCAATCCTAATACATGTTAATGTCCAATTCTGCTTGAACCATTTCTCAGCCAGCGTCTACGTGGGCAAGCCCACCGGGAACGACTGGCTCGAGAAGCAGACTGAGGGCACCCTTGACATTACTTGCCCCGCGTGAATGGATTGGTTTCATGGGTGGCTGCGGTTCCAGGTTGAGCACCATCTGTTCCCTCGCTTACCGCGGTGTAATTGAAAGAACTAGCTGATCCCAGATGGGTGTCGGAACCGAACTCGCCGAGAACCTTGTGCGTTCCGGTGTGGGGTAGACCTGCGAACTCGCTGCGAATGCTCTCAGATCTACTGGATAATCAAGCAAGGGTTCCCATCTCCCTTATATAGAGTAATCCCTAGGAGTCACGACTACAACGGACTCTACCTCTCCTGGAATCCCACATCTCCTGACCAGCGTGGGAATTCTGCCAACTAAGAGTCTGAATTTGATCCAAACTCTACCACCAAGAGTTTGATCCTTATCTGACTCACCAGATCAAGACTTGTTGGGAGTTCATCCGCGGCACACCGCTGGGCTCAATCCGGCGTGGGCCCAATGGCAGTCGGGCCACACAATTTTCCTAACAATCTCCCACTTGGCAAAAATGCCATGTAAAACAAACGTGCCAATGTACATCAACATATACTCTAGTCCCAGCATACATCTCTTAGCCAAGGAAAAGGCTTAATGAAGGAATACACATCAATTCCACCAGTGGGATCCTCGAGATTGAAATCTTAAGTTTCTCTTCCACTTTTTAGGTATACAGATATAACAATTTAATATCTTGAGGGATTGTGGAATTATGGTTCCATTCACCGATGTGATGGTGGACTCATAACATTTGCACCGACTCATCAGTTCTTACCAACTTCAAATATCGATAAAGAGATCCAACCTGATGGCCACTTGGTTTACTGCATCGCAGGTTGTATCCCAGCTTCTGTTCTCAACAGAGCTACCATGTTTGTTTTCTTTATACTAGAAAAATCAAGACCTTTGCCAAAGGGTTAAATATAACCAGACATGGACCCCCTCTTGTCCAAGTCACCATCCCAAGAGGCAACCATACAACCATGCAGTTCCAAGACAACAATCGTACCACAAAAAATGGTGTAGCAAATGTTTTTGATGTACCCAGATTCCTCTTATTTATTTGCCATATCAGGCACAACCGCATAGCTTAGGAATCTGATTATGAGACCAACGGCGATCCATTTCCGGTCTCATAAATTCGGAATTACAGCATTTTATGTACGATGAGGATGTCATACATTATGCACCTCCCACTATCCATGAGTAAGGCCTGTCTCTGGTCATGAGCATGTCCTTCTCACTAATGGGATCCTGATTGTTGGACAATTTCATACACAAGCAAATGAGAGTGTCGATTGGCTTGCACATCTCCATATCCAACTGTTTTAACACAGCGTCCTACTTGGACCCATATGACAAAGTCCGTATCAGATTCGGCTTACATGGTTGCTGCATATGCCCAGTACATCATGCTTTAACTCATGTTTTCCATCTCGAATCAAGACTTCAACACTGTTGCTTGGAGATTGCTTCCAATTCGCCACCAACAATCAATATGTCATCCAATGACAAATATATATATAACTACTCCCACTGCTTTGACCTAATTGCATATCTCATATGCCGGGGATAAACTAACTTCACGTATGGCCTCGTGAAATTCTCATGTAAAGATAATTTGTACTCATTGATCCTCATTTTATTTGCACCCCCAATCCGCAGATTATATGTAAAGCATTTCCTACTTTTCGCCGTTTAGGAACACAGCCTTTACATTCACCATGTGCAATAACAGATTCTCACAACCAACCATTGCCCTTAGGATTCACATGGATAGGATTTTACGCTCGGAGAGATAATCTCCGCGCGTATCAAATCCTTCCATTTCTAAATCCTTGTGCCACCCATCGTGCTTATCTACCAATCTGTCATTATCATTTTATTCCCAAGAACCCATGGCCCTTCAATCCTTATTTGGACTATCCAATTGCCATGCTTGGTTCTTATTTTGTTTTCACATCTATAGTGTACGGTCGATCACCATATTGCATAGATTGACAACGAATGACAGATTAAGATCTTGCACGATTTTAACCAAATAACTGCACCAATCATCCAACCACGTCGAATGTTATCAATCCTATAGGACTCCCAATAACGCGGGTTGTTCATTGTCAAGTGGGCCATGGCCAGGACTTACACTTCCAACGCTGAAAATCCCACTTTCCGTAACACCCTCCATCCTCAGAGATGTTGTGGTGCATCTCTAGGATTTGTATGGGATCCACAAGGAAGCACACATTTTGACCTGTGGTTATAATCCGATATTCGTGATTGATCACACGATATCCCTTTGGATGATTCCATTTTTCCAACGAAAAAAATGATTTTCTTCGTTTTCATTTGTAGTTGGTATTATAATTGTGGCCCGCAATAGTTTGTGTACAACACATCCCCTCAATATCATAGGTCAAGTTTTAGGTTTGGCACCAGTCCATAACTCATAAATGGGTCTTTTGGGCTAAATTTTAGGAGTTGTTCGACTCAATATATATTGTGCACTCAATAATATCTCCCCCTTACAGCACACAGCGGAAGATACGTATGGTTAATATGGAAAAAAATGATTTAAAAGTTTCCAACCACACTATTTTAGCTGTAGGGTATACATAATCAAATATAAATATAGTATCTCCTCCATGCACAATATACTTGAATCGTACATAGGTACACTCCCTCACTTAACGGATCTCATCCATTAACTTTTCAACCCTATTGGTCCATGACTCAGCAGTATACCACTCGAAGCATTTTTACAGTGCATCAAGCTTATATCAAATCAGATAAATTTAAATGTATTTGCTAAAGTCACCAATCGGAGTAGCAAATCACTCCCACCCATTTAAATTTGGACAAATAAATCGGTCAGCATATTTTAGAGTGTATGATATCACTCAACCACACTTCTAGTTATTCTGGAGAAAAAAAAATATTCTGTCTTTGTTGATGTGTCATATTTTCAATGCCATAAGTGTGCCAAACCACACATCCAACACATACAGAATAATCAAAACTAGAAGATTTAAATATTACAAGCTATATCAAGCAAGTAAATATCATCTCAGAAAAAAAAATGCAACAATCTTCCATGCATGCAAATCACAACTATATTGCCTCAGAACAGATTTCCTTATCTATTTCATCACCAGTTGAGCCACAAATTTTACTCATTAGAGAGTAGTAATTAGTAAAGCATCCCCAAAATGTAACAAATTGGATTTTCCGAGTCAAATGTATTTAGACTCATGTCATTTGTTAAATACACAACAAAATTTGTTCCACGTTTATAGATGCTTACAATCTCCGGATTTTGTTTTCATGAATTCAAAAAAAAATTCAATTTCCATCCTTGAGATTACATGGAAAACCACAAATCGATCCACCAGTTCCGTTTTTATACCTTCATCAGATCCACCGTTATATGACTATAACCTTTGTATCCGATCCACTAGGTTGTCTATCCAGTCATATTCTCATGTCCCCTTGACTTAAATAAATTATTTTTATTTCTTGCCTCAAATTTCATTGAAATTTAAATATTTAATAGACTTGGGACTTAAGAGATACACCCCCACTGAAGTGAAAGACCATGACAATAGACATAGAATTGGAACACATTGATCAATTAGTTTTTCTATCGTGGTCAACACTTAATTAGTGATCCAATCAACGTAGTTGTCGATCACACATGCATCAGGCAATTAATAGTACATACATGCATCATAGATTATTTTCATCCGAGATCTAGTGGTTTTTATCAATATTTCACCACTAACCAGAGATCATATGTCTCTTTCTGCCATTGAATTGTGCTCACATATTTTCGATCAAATCCTCGACCCCTTGATCCACACTTGAAGTATTTAGTGGATCAATTATTATGCCCCCACTGCACAAGGTAATGACCAATTACCATTAGATGATACCGCAGTGGTCGTCAAGGGTTTATCAAAAGAAAATACAAGTTGGATCTTATCACAACAAATAAAAGCACAATTCAAACATAAGGCACCCATCCGATATCTTTACACAAGTGGGTTCTTCTCGTCGAAGATATCGCTATTGGGCAGGTCATACAGTGCAGATTTATAAGACATATCCAACATAAATAAATGAAAAGTCAAGATGCCACTGACTGTGATCGCTGACGAAGAACTTTTCTAACCATTGGATTGTCATTCTCTTACTGCCTTTGTATAGATCTTGTTGCCAGAAGTCCGCAGGTGCAAAAGGATCGTCCATCGAAGCTCAGAAGACCCAGATATCGCGCGACAAAAATCAAGCGTAAAGAATGACGGCATCTGGTCCAAAACATATCTGATCATTGGATCCCAAATCTGTCAATGCTACTGGGTAGTGCTCGTCACCACGATTCCGCAGAACCAAACTGCTCGTCGATCGGAGTCCGGACGAACGAGTTATGGCCGGTCAAAGTTCCCCGTTGACCATTGACTGGGCCCGCGCTTGCATCAGCAAGGCCTTGCCTCTGCGTCAGCCGCCTGTACAGAACCCGCGTATACTCGTCGTCGCCGTTGTGCCGGACGTCACGCTGACGTCATCAGTTCACTGCGCACGTACCAGCCCGCCCGACCTCACCTGGCAAGGAACCGACGTCCCGATGACGTCATCCGTGTACTGTGCAGTACCGGTACTTGCGGTGAGGCAAGTCTTCTGCTGCTGGGCTCAGGCGCGTTTCACGAGAGGAGAAAAACAGCCCCTCCATCAGGCGCGTGTGCTGGTGTTGTGCACTGGGCCAGATCCAAGCACGTCAGGCAGGGCCTGGCGGGCCAGACCACGTCCACCCCAAACGAGTTACACCTACTCGTTCTAGGGCTGCTGCACGCGTCCCGAAACCAAGTCTGACTGCAGGGAGAAACCGAGAAACACAGAGAAACCGAGAAACACAGCAGCAGTAACGTGTGCTGCAACAATGTTGTCTCTCTTCATAGTGCGAATCCTGAGGAAAAAAAAAAGCGAGAACCGCCCACTCCCTCTGCCTTCCTTGGCGCAACTCGCTAGGCAAATCGATCGTCTTCCTCCTCAGAATAGAACGGGAAAACTCACGATGAAAGTGGTTTTAGATCCGGCGATCCACAGCCTTATCGCAAGATCCAAACCGTCAAACGCACAGATCGGGCTCTAATACCAATTGAAAGAACTAGCTGGTCTCAGATGGGTGTCGGAACCAAACTCGCCGAGAACCTTGTGCGTTCCGGTGTAGGGTAGACCTGCGAACTCGCTGCGAATGTTCTCAGATCTACTGGATAATCAAGCAAGGGTTCCCATCTCCCTTATATAGAGCAATCCTTAGGAGTCACGACTACAACGGACTCTACCCCTCCTGGAATCCCACATCTCCTGACCAGCGTGGGAATTCTGCCAACTAAGAGTCTGAACTTGATCCAAACTCTACCACCAAGAGTTTGATCCTCATCTGACTCACCAGATCAAGAATTGTTGGGAGTTCATCCGCGGCACACCGCCGGGCTCAATCTGGCGTGGGCCCAATGGCAGTCGGGCCACACAATTTTCCTAACAGTAATCTCAGGAAGATTGCGCCGGTGGTGAGGGATCTGTGCAAGAAGCACAATTTGCCTTACAACAGTGTGTCGTTCTGGGAGGCCAATGTCTTGACAATTGGGACTTTCAGGGCTGCTGCGTTGCAGGCAAGAGACCTGACCAATCCAGTCCCTAAGAATCTAGTGTGGGAAGCTGTCAATACCCATGGATGAAGCCTTTCAGGGCATGCGCTGCATTGCAGTTATCAAACATTGGGTTATAGCGGATCCCCGAATAATTGGTGACTGTTGTTGAAATGTCAGCTTGCTGGTTGGATGTAAAAGGCATGGTTGTGTTCTGCAACAATAAGTATTTAGTCTGAAGGTCTCAGTATTATTGGTTGGGTGGTCTCTTGGGTCTGTGTTGAGCGGTAGTTGAACTCTATTTTGACGACCTGATTTTGCTTATGGGGTTCCTTTGTACTATGCATTTTTCACTATTATGTTTTTATTTATGGAGTTTCTATGCTAAATTGCGGGTTGTAGACTTTCAAATTATAGGCTTTGGTCCTATCTAGGTTCCAATAAGCAATGCTAGTTATTTTTTGAAATAGATGTTTTATCTCAATTGGGTGGTCTTGCTTGTTCCAATGAGATGTAGTAGTTTTATAATATGATTGGATGATTAGACAAGAGGGTTTCAAGGTTGACACTTTGATTGCCTTCCAAGGATAGAGATGGAGGTTGAGATGTTTTCAGGAATTTGTGAGTTCCATGACCCAATGAGCGAACAAATGGGAGCAACCATTGCATTCTCATGACTCATTATAAAAACCATAGGACATAGCTTTAATCCTCCCAACCCCGCAACCTACCTTTGGTATACAGGAAATTCTTTATACTAACCTCTGTGCTAGTCTTTTTATGGCCCATTTGTCCAAGCAGGGCAGCTAAATGAAAACGAGCTTCTAAGATTTTACTACTTAATTAGGTAACTAATATCTCAAGACTTATGTTCTTCAAGGGTTACATTTGGCTACAAACTACATTATGTGCCTTTCACTGTAATGTGATTTGCCAAGTCAATTTTATCATCTGCTGCTTTTAACCGTTCATTTCCACTAGCTTCTTTGCACTTTTGAGATGTTTTGAGTTAGTATGTGCTTTATATTATAAGGATTAGGATTAGATATGCCACATAGGCTCGGAATGTTATTCTGGGTATTATTTTCAAATGGGTGCTATTATGGGAATCAGTTTACTTGAAGGTGTTATTCTGTGAAAAAACTCAATGTTCCATAGATTATGCAAATTCCAAAGCAGAGGGACGACTCCTCTTGTTGTGTAGAATCTGGACAGCACATAACGTTGGGGGTTGGCTGAGCAGCTCAGTGGATTCTCCAAGTTCAGCTCATTTACTATTCACACCTCACAAAATAATCCGGCCTATCGACTTAATAAATATATGACACTATCATCATCAATCATGTACATCCAACTCTATCCTATTTATTTAGGGCTTATTTTATTAAACAAAATCAAGAGAAATTTACCTGAAAAAGGACCTTAGATGGTCACTAGACGAAAAATGGGCCACTCGTAAATATGGCACGGAGGTGGTCCCTTGGGACCACTTCCATTTTTTTTTATTACTGATTTAACAAGTGACGACGCCGTTGCACCATTGAACCCCATAAAAGTGCCCCGAACCCCACTTCCCCATTGTTTCCTTCTTCCTCTCATCGCTTTCTCCCTTTTTCCCCTGGCAGTTTCCTTTTCCTTCTTCCTCAAAAGGTAGTTAAGGTGGTCCCAAAGCTCATTGCATGTCAACTAAGTCACTCTGAAGATCTTCAGTTAGCTTCCCAACTTGGGCTTCAACGCCTGAGAGATCAGGTCTCGAGTTCAAGGAAGGAGACGACACAATCCTTAAAGAAAACCTCTCAGATGGCCGTCGCCAGATGATTTGGCTTCTGGATCGTGCCTCATCCCTCAAAACCATTGATGAGTGTTAAATATTGCATATTTTACCCCTCATTAGTTCGGATTTTATCAGCATATCATATGCATATCATTTGTTTTACACAGAGATTTTATCATTCTATCACATTAAACGGATTATCGGATTATCATCCATAAACCCGATTATTTATAGAGCATTTTTATGTAACTTCTCTTGTGTAGGTGGACCCCGCGACTCCCCCAACCTTCCGGCTAATATCCCAAGGCATCAGTAGTGTTAAAGAATTTCAAAATAAGATGAGAAGAAGTCATTTTCCAACACAAAGGAGTGATTGGTGTATTGGTTAGAGCTTTGGTTGGTATGAATAGGTTATGGGTTCAAATCCATATAATTATATTTTTTTTATTTTTTTACAGAGAAGATATTTCATCCAATTCTAACATCTCCACCAATCAAAGCTTGCATGGCACAAATCCATGTGAAAGGATATCAGCCAATCAAAAGCCTACAAAATGAAGGACCACAAAACGCAAAAAGCACTTGCAACCAATCAAATGGAAGTAATCTTTGTGAATGAAAATGAGCCAATCAAATGTCTTCAAAGTTTCTATAAATTAGAATGTTTTTGTAGAGAAGAGGGGATCTTTTGGCAAGTTAGTCTTTTAATAATTTTATTTTACATTCTCTATACTTTTATATTGTAATTAGAAGCTTCTTTGTAACTAATCTAGAGAGAGAGTGTGTGTAATTGAAGATCATTAATGAAGATTTGGAGCTCTTTCTTGATGTTTAGTGGCTAAAGCTCTTAGATTAGGCTCTCCTTTTGAAGCTAAGTAATGTGATTGTTCAATTCCATGCATGTTTTAGCTTAAATTTCCTACTGTGCCTCAATTGATTAATAGATTTTAGATCTAGTTGTGCTAATTTCTCTCATTTCTCATGCTCTATCTCTACACTTGATGCTCGGATAATCTCAATTGATGCTTTGTAGTTTGATTAAGTTATCTCAGATAGCATGCTCTAGAGCCCTTATCTTTAATCTTTTGTAGCATGATTTTGATGATTTATTGTTAGGGTAGCTAGATAATGATCTAGGATCTTGGCCTTTGATTTTCTTTTACTTTGATCTTCATTGTTATATCATCCAATCCAATTAGGCAAGAGATTGCTAATTTGATTGTAGATTTGGGAATTGAATTAGAACATACGTTGTTTGAATTAATTACATACTCAGTGGATTTTAGATTGCCTAATCTATTATTCCTATTGTTGTTAATTTAAATCTTTATTTGATTTGTTATTTTCACTTCTAGATTGTTAGATCTACACTTCACATCACTTATTTTAAAATCCTACACATTTCACACCACATCCTCCCCTTAATTCTTCCATTTCCACTACTACATTCACACACTAGTTTAGTGTAGCTTGTTAGATTAGCTTTAATCTAATTAACTTCATATTTTAGATTGTTAATTAATTATTTACATTGCATAGTTTAATAGTTTTAATTGTTTACTTCAATTGTCTATATTAGCTATATCTTAGTTCAATTCTACTTAAGTTGGATTAATTGCTCGTTCCATCCTCTCTTCGTGGGATCGATAATCCGGACTCTTTAGTCCTTTACTACTTGACGACACCGTAGTGTTGCGGTTAAAAGTTACACATTTAAGTGTCGATCAACCATGACCCATAAATCCCCCGAAACCCCCAAAACCATAAACACCCGTCATGCCCTCGAATCCTGTACCTTTCAGCAAAACTCCTGACAAACTTACTCACATGGATACCTTGAAGATGGGCAGCAAGAAAGTGACCGCTTTCATGGACGATGATGATCGCGGCGAGCACCACAGATGCTTCAAGAACGGGTGGTAAACTCTCCATACCGCCAAAATTGGCAGATGGCCGAAAAACGGCCCCTTTTTGATGTGGGTGTGTTGGAAATCTGTTTCTTGGGTGGTGGGAAAGAGGGAGAAGTGATGGAAAGAGGGATTTGAGATGGGGTAAGGAGTTGGGGATTGGGAAATGGAGTTTTGAAGAGAAATTTGAGATGAGTATTTTTAAAATTTTAAATCTGATTGGGGAAAATGATGAGTTTATTTGGGGAATAGGATGGTAGATTAATCATCTCTAACAATCTAATTCTCACTCTTGTGGTTGTGAAATTTGTTTGGAGAAGAGGGTGTTGGAGGGAGAGGGAAAAGAAGTGTGTGTGAAAAAATGGGTGCTGGGGAGAAGGATGGAAGGAAGTGTGCTCTAATATCTGACGACATCGTTGCTTCACAGAAGCTAGTGGAAGAAAGTGTGCTTTAATATCTGACGACGTCGTCGCTTCACAGAAGCTAGTATTAGAAAATGTACTTTAATATATGATGACATTGTTGCTTCACAGAAGCTAGTGAAAGACAATGTGCTTTAATATATGACGACGTCGTTGCTTCACAAAATCTAATGTAAAGAAGTGTTGATGTAAATATGTACAAGGTATGCTTGAATGCTACCCCACAAAAGTATGATCCACATCAAGGGATATATACAAGGTATGATTCACAAAAGTGTTAGGAATTTTGTGGATTGCAATTTGATGGATGCTTTATCGTTTTAATCATCATTTGGATTTTCACATATGCATTGATTTAAAATAACTTGAAATTTTGTTTTATACTTGCATTGTTTTTAAATCATGTAAATCTTATGTTTCATGCATGATTTTATTTTTATCTTGGATGCAATTGATTTTGAAAAGAAGTTTTGAATCAAGCTAGCCTTTGGTTTTAAAAGTTTCAAATCATTTTAGGCTTTTTATGTTTCATGTTTTTAAAACCTCTTAGAATGATTTAAAACATGATTCCAAGCTTGATTTAATGGCCCAAAAGAATCCCCTCAAAAATCACTTTAATATATGAGAAAAAATGGAAATTCTGGTCCCGGGTCGACCTGCAGTGTACCAGGTCGACTTGCCACCAGGTCGACCTGGCACACTGCGGGTCGACTGGGCAGAGGGCCGTTGGCTCTCCAATGGTCATATTTGTGACCGTTTGTATGAGGTCGACCGGGGATGGTATGGGGTCGACCGAAGACACGCCTGTAGTCACTTTTTGACTATAAATACTAGTTCATCCCTTGAAAAAAATTGAGGAACTTTTAGGCCCTCCTTGAGGTGTTGTAAGGCCAAAGAAGGGGGGATAAGCTAAGGGAGGCTAGAGGGTCATTAAGGAAAGCTAAAGCTTGGACCCATTAAGTTAAATCAACAAGTAGGCTTTACTTTCCTAATCATATGTTTTCATGCTTTGTTTTAATTATGGGTAAATCTTTGTTAGCATGCTAAACTATGATTTGTTGTGTCCTTACCATGTTTATGTTTTGAATTGATTCATTGTTTTGGATGCACCACCATGATTCAAACCAAGTAGGACTCTAATTGGTATATCTATGTGAATTTTATTTTGGAATTATCTTTGAAATCATATGTAACATGATTCCTATACTTGGTTGAATATTTGGTTGTTGTTTTTCATTATGAGAAAATTACTTTCAAATATATCTTATGTTTTGGATTCAACAACTTTACAAATCACATGTATTTTGTTTTAAAGTTTCACAACTTGTTTAGCTTTGATTGGTATATCATTTTCAAGTTGTCTTTTTAATTACATGTGATTTGAACCTTTATTTCAATCAAATCTATTTGTATGTTTTACTCTTTCAAATGTTTTAAACATACATTAAGCTTCATTGTTAATTTGATTGAAATCCATATGCATCACATGTTTTGTCTTTGATTTTCACAACTTGTTTAGAATACATAGGTATGTCTTTTACAAGTTACTTTTAACATGTGATTAGCATTTTCTCAATCATAAATGTTTTAAGATAAAACTTTAAAAGCCTTTGGCATACATTTATGAGCTTTTATTTTCAAATTGATTGAGGACATCATGCATACACTTTGAACATACATCTTTGCATTCGTATAGTGTTTGCATGAATTAGTTTTTCACTTTCATATCCGCCTATTAAGAGGCATTGTAATGAGCTAAATATGTATCTCCATCAAGTGTATTTTAGACACTACTAAGAGAGAGAACCAACCATTTGGTTGTATAGGTTATTGCTTAGCCTAAAAAGCATAATGTAAAGGTTATTGCTTAGCCTAGAAAAGCATAGTTGTAAAGGTTATTGCTTAGCCTATTGAAAAGCATACATAGTGGAAATCCGGTGGGGTGTGAGGAACACAAGCCGGTAGTGGATGTAGGCATTGAGGCCGAACTACTATAAATCATTGTGTTATGGTGTGTGCTATGTGGTGATTTTGTTTAATAGCTTCCGCATTTTGTTTGTTAATCATCACAAGTGACTAGTTAATTTAAAGAAGTTAAATTTGGTCATAATTGGTCACTAATTAGTAGCTCACCCTATTCACCCCCCCTCTAGGGTAAGGATCAAGGACTTAGAAAAAGTACATGCAACACCATCTCTTTTGCAATGTGTGCTTGGGGATGTGTCATTCCCATCACTGGTTTTGAGCAACAATGCATGCCTTGGGTTATAAGTCCGCACCTTAAACTCCGGGCCTGAATCAGCTCAAACCATGTGAACTGAACCATCAAAATTTGAAATGGGGAAGTGAACTCCTTGAAGCTAAGTTTGGTGGAATCCAAAGTCCAAACCTTAACGAAACATGACTTTTAAATGGAACATTTCATTTCCCAATAAGCTTTCGATATTGATGATAACATATCTCAATTCCTTTACAATTTGCTCAGCTTCAAGCCTATAAATTTATCGATTGATTCCCTTCAAAAACCCACTAATTTTCTTACTTCTGAATGCCCCATAAGATGATAAAAAAAGCATCATTAATAGGAACCCCACAAAAAAAAGTAATGTAAAAAGGGCAAAAAAAATAAAATAAAAATAAAATCAGCGTCGACGTCGTTGCCCAACTGTTTATGCAGTCTTGCTGAAGGGGTAGAATAAGTGACGACGTCGTCTCTTCACAGAATCTTGAAATACTTGGTCCAATTTAAATAAGTGACGACGTTGACACTCATCGAAAAAGAGCAAAAAAAGAGAAAAGCTTGGCGGGAATACCAGTTTCGTAGCATATAAACTAGTGTTTCCTTTTTCGTCTAGTGACCATCTATGGTCCTTTTTCAGGTAAATTCCTCTAAAATCAAATACATAATAATTCATTGTCAAATAGTTTAGGTGACGGGTGAAATATATAAGATAAGTATTTAAATTAAATATTGACTTTCCTTGGATTTAAATGAATAACGAGATCAGTCTCTCCCCTTAATATTAACCTTTTTTCCCTCAGTTTTAACAACTATTTAGAATTACAAGTGCTAAAGATTCCAAAGAATTCAATTACATCATACAAATGTCCAACGAATGTTGTTGAAATTTTCCCTATAATCTATTGACAGCAAATAATAATCTAGAGGAATTTACCCCATAGGACCCGATAGGACCTCATACCACTCTTGAGGAGTTGAAAACACCGTATGTACGGATAAAGTCCTCAAAGTCCTTTTTTTTGTCATTTAGCGAATGGTCGATATGTACCATTCTGCGGGAACCCAAAAAAAATTGGATTTTTCAGGATGGAGAAGAGGGGAGGAGGAGGAAGAGGAAGAAGAGGAGGAGGAGGGAGGAAAAATTGGGTTTTTCAGGATGGAGAAGAGGGGAGGAGGAGGAAGAGGAAGAAGAGGAGGAGGAGGGAGGGAAAATTGGGTTTTTTAGGATGGAGAAGAGGGGAGGAGGAGGAGGAGGAGGAGGGAGGAAAAATTGAGTTTTTCAGGATGGAGAAGAGGGGAGGAGGAGGGGATTTTTCTCTCTTTATTACTGATGCTGTTCTAAAGCAATACCCTGCAAATTAACTTGGAGCAGTTACCTTCTGTAGGAGGAGGGAAGAGTGGAGATTGGTGAAGATGATGGTCAAATGAACAGGTATACATATCTTTTCCTTGGGTTCTTTCTTTCACTCTCTGTTTTTTTTTGTTCTTTTGGGTTAATGGTGTTTAGGTTAGGGTGATGAGGCAATGGAAATGAGAAAGAGATTGGGGAAATGAGAGATGGGTATTGCATCTCCCCTCCTCAAGTGATTAAACATCAAGCAAATTGATGATTTTGACCCATTTGCAGGGTATTGCTCTAAAACAGCACCAGCAATCAAGAGAGAAAAATCCCTCCCTCCTCCCTCCTCCTCCTCTACCTCCTCTCCTCTTCTCCATCCTGAAAAATCTAATTTTTTTTTGGGTTCCCGCGGAATGGTCGATATCGACCATTTGCTAACCCAAAATATTTTTTTTTGTTGTTTAGCGAATGGTCGATATTGACCATTTTGCGAGAACCCAAAAAAAAATTGGGTTTTTGATGGGTGAATTTGTGTGGGAGGGTTTTGGCGAGGAGGGCCTCGACGAGGTGCTGTAATAGGAGTTCTAGAGGTTTTGGATTCATTCTGGGCAAAGTATCATCTCAGATTAGTTTAGCGTGACGTACATCTGTGCTGTAATAGGAGATCTAGAGGTCTTTCCCTTCTCTGTTTTCATCCCTCTTGCTCATTTAACTTGGAACAATTACCTTCTGTAGGTACAGTAACCAGACATTGCAGCCCCCTTTTCAATCATCAACCAATTACAATGAACCCCAAAAGGTTACCAGCATTTCCCACAAAACTCTTATCAGATGAGGGTCATGCAAATGCCAATGATCGTGAATGGATAGCAATGCCTCACAATAGCAACCAGGAGGTAGCAGTCGTGGGACTCGGCGTCGGTGGTGCCCCCATCTCCGCCGCCGCCGGGGAGATGGAGGTGGAGGAGGAGGGTGGGGCTAGCGGTGGTGGTGGGGAGCATGGAATGCAGTGGTGCGGAAGAGTTGGGGAGGGGGAGCCATTGAAGGAGAAGAAGAAGGAGTCTAGGGTTTTGGAGGGGAGGGAGAGGGAGAGGAAGAGATCACGGAGAGAGAAATTAGGGTTTACGGAGATGAAGCAGGAGGGGATTTGGGGAAAGGGGGATTGGATGAAAAGATGGAGATTTTCCATGTCCCTTCTGCTACCATCTTTGATCTACCCTTCGGCTCACATCTGTAAGAGGCTTAGCATGATGGTTGATGGTCGATATCGACCATCTCAAAGAAAAGAAAAAAAAAAGACGAATTAAGGCCAAAGGATCCCTCCCGTGTCCAACATCTTACTAAGTCCTCAACGGACGTATGGCGTCCTATGGGATTTTCCCCGGTAAATTCCTCAATAATCTATGTTCAGTGGATCAATCGTAATCTGTGTGGGCCCCCTTGTAGAAGTCATCTGCTTGTGCAAATCTAATGCATCACATCCTCATTCATGACCCTATTCCTTTTATTCTGCTGGGTAGTGGTCGTATCAATGCTGCGTCTTTAGTTGGGAAATATGAATTGAATCTGGCCGGGCAAAGTCAATGGTTGGGTGGCATAATTACAATGCAGTGGCCCTGCATCATATGGATTCATTTATGGGACAGCTCATGATTCCATAATTCATTTGGTATTTTACTTTTAATATTAATATAAAGTGGAATGACGTGAAATAAAAAAAATATAAAAAAATTATTATAATATTTTATTTTTAGTTGTTTGGAATGAAATGTATTAAAAATGGAATTCTTTTATTTTTAGTTAATAAAGTAGTTGGTTTTTAACTTTTCTTTTTGAAAAGATGAAGAGAGTTTTGGTAAAAAATGCTATTGATTGGATGTTTAAGTTGATGTAACTTTATTTTATTTGACAAATAAAATTACCAAAAAGCCGGGGATCAACTATCACCGGCCCAGATAAGTAACTATCACAGTAGTTTTCTTTTTTTTTGAAGAGTAATTTTTTTTTTTGAAGAGTAACTATCACAGTAGTTCTGTCCGAGTGGTGGGTCTTGGTCTTCTTGGGAAAGAAATTCCCCATAATTAACTGGCGCATTCATTTATGGGGGCAGCTCATGATCCCGTAAATGGATCAACGATTACTAGCCCCGATCACAAGAGTCGGTTCCTCCATGTCTAATAAAGAAAGAAAGGACTTGGAAACATACGTTGTGACGTACATGCAGATGGGAATTGATTTGTTGTAAAGCTTCCATTTTCTCCCTCTTAAAATCCGACCATGACTAAGTCAATATCTATAAATTGAAGGTGGAGGATGTACACTTACATGATCAAGGAAACAAATCATTTATGACGAATAAAAGGAAATTAATTTGATGTAGGTACTCTATGTAGGGTTGTAAATAGGTCGGTTCCAATCGGTTCCATTGTGGACCCGAAACCGAAACCGTTAAGGAGAAGGTGGAACCAGATCCGAATCCGAAATCGTTTCGGAATCGGTTTCTTGGCTCTGGAACCAGAACCAGAACCATAAATGGGGCGGGTCTGGATCCTGGTCCGGTTCTAGGTAGAGAATGATATTAAAAAAATATGATTTTTAGAAGAGATTTTTTGAAAATTGAGGTGATCTGTTAGGTCTCAGGTCCACGGGTCCGAACCAAGGTGGAACCGGACCCGGATCCATTTACTCATCGATGCCTAAATAAGGACCCAGACCCGATTTTTAACGGGTCGAAACTTTCAGATAATCGAAGAATCGAATACTCATTTACATTCCTAACTCAATCTGTCTGAACTAGCAAGCATGGAAAAGTTTAAGCAACAAAGACCATGCTCCTATGAATCAAATAGCATAAAAGTTTGGTCCTATCTATATCTGCAGCTAATAACATGAATAAAGTGGATGGCCCAATTGTTGGGTTTCCAATTCTCACCGGCTAGCTATTTAGAGTCCGATCTCTAGGCCCGATCTCCCTATGTGTGTAGGCGGTCCTCTCTTTTGATAGAATCCATGACTCCATCCATCCTTGAAAATGAAGCGTGTAGGAGATCATTTAGTGGTCTGAATTCTATCAAGCTAAATAGATGATGATCCGGCCCTAAGTTTTAGGCCCGCTATAGTTGATGCTTTTTAAACATTGCAAACTCATTGCGATTAATGTCTAGATAGTGTCAAATCAAACCCATGCTAAATCTAAGGGAAACTCCCTGTGTCTAAAGAAATTGGACTGATAATAGGTGGAGACCCTACTTAAGAACAAGAAAATGAGGGTCAAAAGGAGATTGAAAGTTATTTGGTAGATAAAAAAAGGAGAGATAAGATTTCACCATGTGTAGAAAGGTTCTGTTAGGCAGATCGGTTTCCCAAATTTGGACTCACAAAGAGGTGACAACAGCCAACAGTTACGTTAAAAGAGTGCTGCTATTGGCACACCAATTTTTTCTTTTCCAACACAAGGAATTTATCTCTTTTTTTATTACGTTTTTACCCCTTCATGTAATGACTAAAATATCCATTACCCCTCTTTTCACACACAATCTCTTCTTTTTCCCTCCCACCCATCTCTTCTTCCCTCCCACCCATCTCACTCTCCACTTTTCAAAAAAACTCAAAACATATTGGTCAACTCATCTTTCTCCATTTTCTACTCTTGGGCAACTCATCTTCCTCCATCTCCTTCATCTTTCATTCTTCTTGTATTTTATCTTTTTTCATTCTATTTCTAAAGGATTTCTAATACAATGAAGAAAGAAAACAACAATCAAATGTGTCTTTCAATCAGAGCAGTAGTGGAAAGGTCCGTTTCTCCATTTCTCGCTTGGAACGAGTTGCAGGTCCCGATATGTACGGTCTTTCAGGTTCGAACATATTGCATCTGTTCGGAACTGTACATCCGAACAGAAGGAACATGTTCGAAAGATAATGTCCGAACACTTCTGTTCGGACACTAAGGTCCGAACGGTCTAATTTTGTTCGGAACTACAGTTCCGAACATTTGCATTTTGTTCGGCTACTCAGAGACCGAACAGTCACGATTTCTGGGTTGTAAACCCTTGCGATGATGGATGAAAAACAACCCAAATGTATGAAAAAACACTAGCATTATTTGTAAAATCTTACATTGAATGAGAATCTATCCCCATAATAAGTTTCCATGAAAAACAAGGTAATCTAAGATGGAAAAAATGATAAATAAAAAATGGGGAAGAAGAATGAAATGGTAATGGTGGAGAGCCCTTTGTTGGAAGAGGATGTGTGTGGGAAGAAAGAGGGAAATGAAGGAATGGGTACTTTGCGAAATTTTGATGTGTGTGGAAAGAATTAATGTAATTTTTAAATTATAGTGATGTGTGTAGAAAGAATTTGTGTGAAAAAAGAAAAAATTTGTGTGCAAGTAGAATTTCCCCGTTAAAAACTTGTTGCATTGATGATTAATATCAAACTCATACTTTAATGGTTATCCTTAGGTTTATTCCCCTAAATTTAATGGCTGTATTTGTAAACATATTTAGAAACTGATATTGATTAGGGAAACATCTTTCTCATTAACTTCATTATGGAAGATAGAACCCACTTTAACTCATGTTGCAGTTTCCTTTCTCCATCCTAGTAGAGAAAACCCACTTTAACTCATGTTGCAGTTTCCTTTCTTACTTCATTCTGGTAGAGAAAAACCATGTGACAGAGTACAGAGACCACCTCCCAATTCTCCATCTTTAATTAATCACGTTGACTGAGGAGCAACGTAGATGGTCTATAAATTGAAAAACCATAAGTGTTTCTTCTCCACAACCACAAGAGCTTTCCCTCCAAAAGAGTCGCACAAGAGAGAAAAGATGGCAAAGAGCACTACCCTTGTTGCCTCATCAGCCCTCTCATTCTCTATCTCCAGGACTTCTTCTCCAAGGTTTTTCATGGCAACTGTAACGCCACCTAAACCCATGTGAGTTTTCTCATCTCTTCTCCTTCTCCATTATTTGTTCTCTCCCATGGCTGTGTCAGGCCGGGCCGGACTGGGCTGTTGATGGGGCCTTGACGGCGGCCTGGCCCAATTTACACCCATTAGGTGCGTGCTATCAATGGTCCAACAAAGGGTAGCTGAATTATAATAAATCTAGTTGCTTGTGTTCAGGGATGCTGCGAAGAACAACAGGACACAACAATCGAGCATCTGTCACAAACAGTTAGTGGTGACTCACTCTATGCCCCCAGAGAAAAAGGAAATATTCAAATCCATGGAGGTATGGGCTGAGCAGAACCTCTTGTCTATGTTGAAACCAGTTGAGAAATCATGGCAGCCACACGACTTTCTGCCTGACCCTTGCTCTGAAGACTTCCTGGATGGAGTCATGGAATTGAAGAACCGAGCATCTGAGATTCCAGACCATTACTTTGTGTGTTTGGTAGGAGATATGATTACAGAGGAAGCCCTCCCCACATACTTGTCCATGCTCAACTCGTTCGATGGAGTTTACGATGAGACCGGTGCTAGTCCAACGCCATGGGCCCAGTGGTCACGGTCATGGACAGCCGAAGAGAACAGACATGGGGACCTGCTGAACAAGTATCTCTACTTGTGTGGAAGGGTTGATATGAGACAAGTAGAGAAGACAGTTCAGTATCTCATTGGCTCTGGCATGGTAACTTGCTCTCTCTCTCTCTCTCTCTCTCTCTCTCTCTTAAAAAGAGGAAGATAGACTCTCTCTAAATTAAAAAGAGGAAGATAGAAATTTGCCAATGGAAAAAAAAGATGTCCATTTACAGATTTTAAATTTAGATGTATTTGGGATGAAGTGTTTCCCTTTAGGCTTTAAAGGTTGCAGGCTTACAATGTTCATCTTTGAAACTACTTTCTTTATTACCAATCTTCGAGCTCAACCCAAACCTCCAGCCATTTATGAATTGGGCTGGATGTATCAACTAGAAGTCCAGAACCCACATGAAAGCTAAAAATGTCAACCTGAACCTACAATAACTACGTCGGTTTGGTTCTGGACAAGAACTAGTCATTGCAATCAGTCGGGTTAATTGGTTGTGGACTGACATTTCCAACCCAAAACTCGGCCATTTATAAAGTGGGTTTAAAATGTCTGAAAGAACCAACTTGGAAGTGAAAAATGTGAAATCGAACCCTGGCAAAGTTGGGTTCGGGTTGGGCTTATGGGTCAAGTTAAGAATATCCTGCCATCTTTAATTTGCATTTGTGTCTGTATAATATATCTACAGGATGTAGGCCTAGAAAATAACCCCTACCTAGGTTTCGTCTACACTTCTTTCCAAGAGAGAGCAACTGCAATTGCACATGGAAACACAGCAAAGCAAGCCCTGGAGTTTGGAGAAACAAACTTGGCAAAGATCTGTGGAACCATAGCTTCTGACGAGAAGCGCCATGAGGCCGCCTATGCGAAGATAATCCAGAAGTTATTCGATATCGACAGTGACACCACAATGCTTGCGTTCGCGGATATGATGAGGAAGAAGATCACAATGCCAGGGATTCTGATGTATGATGGTGAGGATCAGAACCTTTACAATCACTACTCTACTGTGGCGCAAAGGATGGGTGTGTATACCGCCGATGATTACGTGAACATGCTGGAGTTCTTCGTCAAAAGGTGGAATGTCGAAAAGGTTTCAAGTGGGCTTTCCGGTGAGGGGAAGAGAGCCCAAGACTACATTTGTAATTTGGCTCCCAAACTAAGAAAATTGGTGGAGAGATCGAAGGCAAAGGCCAAGGAAGCCCCATTGTTCTCTTTCAGTTGGATCTTCAACAGAAGAGTTTAAGAAGTGCTTTTGACTTTAGCTTTTTTAAGTCTTATAATATGAATAGGATGGTTAGACTGTTAATTTAAGAGTCTGGTTGTGTTCTAGTTACTCTAAACTATATATATGCATACACCCATCTATGTATCCATGTTACGTCTGTAATCAGTAATTCTAGCTATATCAAATTATCATCTTCGTATGTTAGAAGCAAATATTGTTGTTTCATCAACCATTATATAAACTAGGTATCAATGTTTCAAATATCATTCTTGGGATAACATTGGCTGGATAGAGTATTTGGGTAATTTCAAATTTTAGGTACAGTTTGAGTCAGCTTCATGAATCTTGTATCCTCTATCATGGGCAATTCCAAAGGTAGGGAGACTTGTGAATGAGAGATTAATAATATATATCACATGATTATTAGTTCAGAAGAAACCAAATGCAACTTAGAAGTTTATTTGGATGTGTTAGGAGAAATAGCTAGCTTTCATACCACTCGTAGGAAAAGCCTAACCCCAACTGTGGTGGATCCGAGACTCAAAACAAAACACTTAAATAAACTTGAATTCTATTATTACAATATCTATAAATGGCCGGGCACATGACATACATACTCACAGCACAGACACATTGGATGTACTACACACTACACATGCACATGGCCTTTCCACTCACTATGCTCGAGTACACTCTCCATGCACCACACTCACCCACTATTCACATACACTCTCACTCTAAGAGCTAGTACACCTTGCACTAGGGCACGTTTGACATTTTACTTTTAAAATAAAGTGAAGTGAAATAAAAAGTCTGAATAAAATATATAGTGGGTCATGATGGTATTTTATTTTTAGTTGTGTGGGATGAAATATTGTTGACTTTTGGTATGAAAAATGAATTTTTTTTTTATCTTTTAGTTAATAAATGTAATAGCTTTTAATTTTTTATTGAAAAAGTTGAAAGAAATTTTAGTAAAAAGTGATTTTAACTTGATGTATAAAATGACTTAACTTGACTTTACACTTACATCACTCACTTTTCTGCCTTCTCTCAAGCACACCAGATGGTATGTGCAACTCTCCCATATTTATAGTCTCCAAGGATCAATGGCGGTGGGAACATATGGTGATCAAATGTGCCACATGTCTTGTTTAGGATCACTTGTTGAGATGGTTTGAAAGTGAGGCGGTTTGATGATGTCAGTTTGAAGGTCGGTTCTGGAGAAAGCTGGACTTGGAGTAGGGGAGATGAGGCTGAATGATTTGGGGAGGCTTCTAGAAAATGCTGATGTCAGCACCTGCTTTGGGCATGGGAAAAGACAAACATGATGAATTTACATGGGAGGGATATTACTTTTTCTCTCAAAACACAACGGGTTTGGGGTCATTTGTCTACTACACCCGTTTATCTATGTAAATGGAGAATATGCGTAACATTTATACATTGCATTATGTATGTAAATTAGATGTATAAATGATGTGAAAATTGACTCATTTTCACAATCAAAATTTGAACAATTTTCACATCGGTTGAGGTGGGAAATAGAGAATACCAAAACACATGGAGTTTTAAAGAACACCCGTTGGAGGCGAATGGTTTAATTTTATGCATTTCCATTAAAGAGGTTTTGAGTTCGAAAACCACTTCAAACGCATTAAAAATAAATAAATTGAAAGGTCTCAAAACCGATGAAACCTACGAAATAAAAATCCTACCCTCAAAAACCTCTCTCTCTCTCCATCTCATCGCCCGGTTGTGCCCTGCATCTCATTTCCCAGTTGAGCCCTAGATCTCATCTCCCTGTTGCGAACTCATCTCCCTATTGTGAAGGTATACTCTCTCTTTCTTTCTCTTGCTTTGAAATACCAAAAAGAAAACTCTGTAAACCTATTTGCAGATTCTTTTGGGGTTTAATTCTTTATCTTTTTCTCTCCTTTTTTATTCTCTTTTGCATGTGTAGTTTGCATGTTGCATTTTAAAATACTGAATCGCATGTGGTTTCATTTGATTTCTAGAGTTGGGTATACATTCGCTCTCCCCCGCCAAAAGACTTGGGGTAAATGGTCGTCCATGGTGGACCCAAGTTCCAATTTTGATGGACTGCAATGGAATCCAATGTGACTCAGCAGTATATGCTAAAATGATATTATGAAAAAAGCAGCAGAAATATTGCCAAGGACTTTGGTTTGCAAATGCATTCTCCCAGCATCTGCATTGAACACTTTGAAGTATATTACTATTGCATAAAATTATAGTAACTATTATGATATTCATCAAAATTTATCTATGTAGTATTCAATATCTCCGGTAATCAGAACTTCGGGTAGCGATCCATGCCCAATTAACAACTAGGTTCAAAAAGAGGGGTAGTACCCAGATTTTTCAGGTTGGAACCTTCAGGGTAATTCTAATGTTCCGACCCTGCTTAGTGACCAGCTCTGAAATGGGAATCAGGGGATGCATTAGGCTTCTTACATGTAGATAGATACACTACTCAAAATTTAGAGGCCTAAAGAAATTGAGCAGTATTCTACCAAAGAAAAACTGAAAAAAAAATCCTTCAGCCAGTCTTATTTCATGGAAATTCAGTGGGAATACATGTAAATCCATTTAATCACTTTCATCCATTTCTACAACTAGATAAAGTCCAGACAGTTTCTAAACTTTGGATTATTTAAATATAGATGATTGCTAAGGTTGAAATATTCTCTTGACATTAACATCAATCCAGCCAGTGAAAATTTAGATGACAAATGCCTCGATGATAAGGCTCGCATAACTAGCTGTTTGGATCTCATACATGTGTCCTGTACATGCATGTAAGACTACATTTCTAGCTATTCTATTTTGAGATCTAAAACTGTGTTACTAATATGCTAGATCAATACTGATTTGGGAGGAAGCTTATCTCTAGCACACACCACAAATGGCCATCCAGATGCATCCTAGAAGAGTTCCATAGTGATCCCATACGCAATTAACCAACTGAAAAACATCCATGAAATATAAATGAGAATGCCAGAGTAGCAGATGAAGGCATCACTTAAGATTAGTTATGATGGTTAACACTTTAAATATAAACTATTGAAAACAAACTTAACGTTGAATCTAAGAACTTGTGCTGCTCCTTCCTTATGTGTATTTTTTATAATAGCATCATGTCATCACTGTTTATGAATTTTGGGGCACTTTGTAACTTCTCATCAATTTTGTTACTTTTTAGAAATGGATAATGAAATAGTTGAAGACCAAGTTGAATCCATCCAAGTTGAGGCACCAACCATAACCAAGCGTGGTAAAAGAGAAAAGAAGAATATTTCATGGACGGATTACTCCATTGATTACTTGATGGACTTATTTATAGAACAAATAAAGCTTGGGAGAAAAGCTGAAAGTGGGTATACCACTGAAGGGTGGAAAGAGATCGAACGAAAAATGATGGAAAAGTTTGGAGATGACTATGATAAAGGTAAAATTAAAAATCGCCTTACAACATTAAAAACCCGTTACAAACGTATCAAGACTTTGATTGAACTAAGTGGGTTTAGATGGGATGACAAGGAGAAAAAGGTAATTGCAGAAGACCAAGTCTCGGATGGCTATGTCAAGGTGAGTGGATAGTTAATTTTCAGTTAAAATAATATTTCATCAATTGTTTAAGTTATAAACTATTTACTTTGTTTTGTCCACTTTGCATACTTCAGGTACACCCTGAATATGAAAAATATCGAAGAAAAAGTTGTGCCGACTACGAAAAGTTGGTCATTATATATGGAGATACAATTGCGGATGGAAGAGATGTGGTGTTGACAAACCAACGCCCACCACATCCAATATCAGTTCCCCAAGTACCAATTGATGAAGGCGCAGTACATTCATCTAGTTCGGATTAGATAGCCGAATGTTCCAAAGCCCCGCGTACTAGAAAAGACACAAATGCAAGTTCTCGATGCAATGTACGAGCTGAATCTAAATCTGATAGTGAAATTTTGTGCGCAGTGAAAGAGATGACTGCCACACTTGCCTATGCTACTGAGAAATTGAATCAATCAGGGCCAAGTCAAGCAGATGTTGTTGTTGCTGTTCAGGAGTTAGAATTAGAAAAATCTCTACGTGGAAAGGCGCTTAGGATGCTTAGGGATCCACAAGCGTCGAGTCAGTTCCTTGCATTTAGTACCAAGGAAGATCGTCGTGATTGTATTTTAGAGGAATCAAGTGATTCAATCTAGGATCAAGTGTGACCTTTTTTGGACTATGATAGTTTTACCGCATTTTGGACAATATTTAATATTGTAGTGTTATGTTGGACCGTGTGGCTTTTTTGGACTATAGTAGTTTTATTGCATTTTGGTCAACATTTAATATTGTAGTGTTATGTTGAACTAAGTGTGACTTCTCTATTTAATTTTGTTATATTTTGGTACTCTTTTATTTTTTTATTGTTATGTTAGTATTATTGGACTTTTTGTTCTTATCCAATTGTTGTGTGTCTTATTCTTTTAGATGGCGGTGTTAATTTTTCATGTGGCAATAATGCTTCTATGAATGGGATAAATTAGTACTCAATTGTTTTTATGTGCGAATTGATTATGAAGCAATACAAAGTAATGGACACAAAGAAGAAGATCATTTTTTTTTTTTTTTGTGGCTGGTAGCAGTGTCAACCGTCGTGCTTATGCGTTTAGACCATCATTGTAAACAAAAGAGGGTCAAAAGGAGGAGAGTTCATAATTCATCTTTTACTGGCCATGACTTCACACAGTACATCATTCATGGTCATGAGCGTTTAACATATGATTTACTTCGTATGAGGACTGATGTGTTTTTAGAGTTATGTGATTTATTGAAAAGAAAAGGGTTATTGCGTGCAACTAAAAATGTCACCGTCGAAAAACAAGTTGCTATCTTTCTAAACACGGTTGGCCATAGTGAGTGCAATCGGGTCATGGAAATTCAATTTCAACATTCAGGCCAAATAACTAGCAAGTACTCTAATGCTATTTTGGAAGTACTTTTATATATATGTCCCGATTATGTTAAAGTTCCTGAACTTGAAACACCAACACCGGCACATATTGCTTCAAATCGAATGTTCTACCCAGTTTTCAAGGTAAGTAAGTAATCGGATCATCCATTTTTTTATAATTCTTTATGACAAACTATTTAAAATGTTAATGATGGCGCATGATTGTATTGGTGCTATTGACGGCACCTATATTCCAGCATGAGTTCTAGTTAAAGATCATCAACGTTATCGTTGTAGAAAGGGATTCCTTGCTCAAAATGTGATGGCAGCTGTAGGTTTTGACATGCTCTTTCAGTTTGTATGTGCTAGCTTTCAAAGCTCAGCCAATGATAAAAAAAGTCTTATCTGATGTTATACAAAATAGGGGAATATATAATCTGCAAGTTCTAGAAGGTAAATTATAGCTTTATATTAATTATATATACATTAAATTTTTTAAATAATATATATACTAAACTTGTTATTTTTGTTCTTAATAGGAAAGTACTTTCTCGTTGATGCTGGTTATGCTCACAGGCGCCGATGTTTTATTGGACCCTATCGTGGAACCCAATATCATATGAAGGAATATGGACCTCAAGCATTAGCTCCTAGGACACTGAGTGAGCTTTTTAACTTTCATCATTCAAAACTTTGAAATGTTGTGGAAAGAACATTTGGCCTATGGAAGGAAAGATTTTCTATTTTGACACATGCACCTCTAAAAACACAAGCAAAAATTGTAAATGCTTGTGATGTAATTCACAATTTCATCATGATGCGGAATCCCACCAATGATGATTTGTGCCAACGTCATTGCCATGAAGTGATAAATATCGAGCAAGAAGATAATGAAAATGATGCCATTGAGTCATTGACGACGAGTCTGACAACCAATATGCTTATCGCCTCAGAGATACAATAGCATCAGATATGTGGAATGCATCATCAAATAGAAGAGCTAGAACAGCGCAAATGATGTAGTGAAATGCAGGATCAAATATATTTTGTGAAGATGGAATTCTTCTATTTTGAAATGTTTATTTTGTAAGGTGGAGTACTAAACATGTTGGAATGCCTTTTTGTGAAGGTGATCTTTGATGGAATGTGTACTTTTGAGAAATATATTTTATATTGAAAGACATATTCTTTTTGAAGGATCTAAAATGAAGATGAAAACTTTTATATAAAATGGGCCTTTTTTTGTCTCTTGTTCATATCATTATAATATAATTTATTTCAATAATCAATATCATTTACATTTACACATGTCATTTAAACAAACATGGTAAAATTAATCACATGTGTAAATGGTGTAAAAATGGTGTTATGAGACAAACGTTGTAAAATGAAACACATGTGTAAATGTTACATACTTAAAATTTGAATATTCTTCATTTACATGTGTAAATTGGATTTACGTATCGCATGCGTAAAAGACAAACGACCCCTAAATGTTGGGTAGATACTAGTATTTTTCATGTATACCAATATTGGGTAGATACAGGAACACAATGCTGTTTTCATTGCTGCATAGGAATAACCATCCGTTTTGCCACTATATAATACCACTCGGTAAAAATCAAGGCACCAAATGCACGTGTTCCCATCTATCTAGTTTTTAGTGTGCACATTATGCATTTTTAATGAAATAGGTTTTTATCATGTTTTCAGTGGAGCCTTTGGAAGTGATTTTTGGGTAGGCATTGCTTTCATTTCTCTTGCTTCATTTGAGTTGTCCTTGCTTTTAACTCCATTATGTTGCCTTTTGAATTGGATTGTCCGTCCCAATTCCGGTTAGTGAAGGCTTAACATCAGATTTATACTTGACTCCCGGCCCTCGCCAGCAAGGGTCGAGTAAGGGACTAAGTAGTGGAGGTCATCCGTGCATGGGCTTTAGCCTACTCCGGGTCTAGCCCGCATATGTTCAGGATAGAGCTTGGACAGCCTTGGGCCTGGCCAGGCCAGACTTCTTGACAGCCCTACTGTTTACAATAATATGGTGAGAATCCACCATCAAGTTAAAGGGTCAGTAATTAGGAAAAGAATCGTGCTTCATATTGACTAATTACTTATCAGTGATAAGTAATTAGCTCTGTCATAGATTGGGAAGTTTTGTTTTTGTTGAAGACCAGCTAATCAAGCGGCAGACAACCTATTGAAAGAAAATGTGCAATTACTCACAGTTCTCAAGCATTCATTTCTGTACCTTAAGTGTAATTTTCACCAAGACCAGCCTCTACTCACAGTTCAGGGCATGCTGTGGTTCCAGATGCTGATATTGTATTCTTTTCCATGCTTCTCTTCTCAGTTTATGTTACCATTGGCGGAACCAGAATTTTTGTTTGAGAGGTGCTGATCTTAATGGGTAGTTTGGTTTTAGGGGCAAACAAAGGATTTTCATATGGACTTTAGGGGTAGTCTCACGATTTTTATTGAAAACTTTGGAGCGCGACGCAGTTTAACGGGTGCGACCACACCCGCTTCAGTGTGCCCGAGTCCACCCCAGTATCTGGTTTTTGTCTGGGCCTTGTGTTCTTTTTAGGGCGTAATGGTAATCCATGTTCCCCTCTTTTCTCTTTAATACAATTTGCCATTTAGGAAAAAAGAAAAGGAAAAGAAAAACCTAGACCGGCAGGGAATTGTTTAAATATGAATTCTACTTAAATTTGACAGAGTGAACCTTGCTACATCATACATGATAACAGAGTTTCTAATTAATTAAACAGAGCAACAATAAACAAGCAGCAGGTTACCTTTATTTCATGATAATAACAAACTCATAACACATTCATAAAGTAACTTATCCTTCATCCCTAACAGATGTGAATCAAATATGCATCAAGGGAAGAAAACCATGTTGAAGAGTAGCATTCCATACTTTCTCAACATCAAGTATGGTGTCACCACACTCGTGTTCATCCCATCCTTCCAGTGCATGCACTATTCCGGCAACACGCTCTGCACTCATCATTCTCCTTGGAAGCCAGTTCTGTCGCACATTCATAAACAAAACTAGTATTAGCATTTTTCTGTTTTCCTTAGGAGCCCTCTAGGATTCTTGCAAATCTAGTGCAGGTAACTTGATTTACGCGTAAATGTAGACAACCTGATTTACCTGTAAACAAGGGTCCTCATGGGATGGCCAGCCCATCTGGGACCAACCCTCTTGGGTTGGGTTCGGACCTTAGGCTTTAATACTTGGGTCAAGCTTGGAGCTGAGATTTAGGCCCATTTAATATTTGGGCTTGTCTTAGATGACGTGATAAAGCGCCCAAAGCCGGGCCCGACTTGTACCCAAATCCTATAAGATTTCCAGATGTATTTACATATAAGATTGTTCTATATTTTCTCTGTCACTTTTAATGTTATTATTAATCGGGCTTACGCCCAATAGACTCAATGGGCTGGTTCAGGCCTATTGTGTTTAACACAGGATGGGTTCGGGGCAGACGCTTACAACCCTGTTTGGCTTGTGCTGGATACGGGCCTATGTTTCAAAAGTTGGATCAAGATTGGATATGCTTGAGATTCATGTGATCTAGTCCATGAACCCCCTTTTATGAGAAGTGATAGATGTCGTTCATCCAAGGTGCAAGGTGAGGAATGGACTGTGATAGAATGAACTGTGCTGAGATCTATTTGACAGAAGAATGGTTGATCAGGAGGTTGAACTCATTTGGGGTTTAATCATGAAAAGAAAGAACCCCAAAATTTTTAGATTTAATTTATTGAATCCTTTATATATATATATATATATTAGGCCAAAACTTATAAACTAGTTTTAAATTAATGGTTGATCTATTGAATGTTGCCTCACCAACCTCGCAAGTATGCATGTTCTCCAGACCCTTAGGAGCTAACATCGCTGGAGTGGTGAAATAAGTGCAATCTTTACGTATCTTCTTCACAGGAAACTGTGAGAAAGGAATGAAACATGAGCCCTTTGGTGCTTTCTTTTGCTCTTCTTCTCTCAATCCATCTCCAACTATCCAAACCTGCCAAACACAACATGCCCATCTGTTTAGAAACTAATGGAATTTTGATAATTGCTGCTCTACTTAATAAATGAAAAGGGATAGTGGAGGAGGAAGAAGTACCTGAGGTGTGTAACTTTTAGAATAGACCAGGAAACTTGCCAACTCGGCCGGAACTTGTAATTTCAGCCTTTCAAATTCATCTTTGGAAACCGTAATCACCTGTACCATTCTGACATTGTTAGGAAAGACCAAATACAAGATTGGTACCAATCGGCCCTTGAGGTTTTGACATGATTGTTTGATGGTTTTGATCCAGGGGTGTAAATGTGCAGGATTTTTATATGTGCCGGTTATCCCCTGGTCTGGCCCATGTTGACCTAACATGGACATATAGGTTGACTTCTCATGCATTTGTCTAGACCCTGGCTTGAAGTTCTTGCCCAATAGCTGAATGAGTTGGGTTTAGGACCCATCTGCTTGAAGGAAAGACTAGATGCCCAACTAGCCTGACAAATATAACACAGACCTGACTTCTGAGCCATGGGGCTGTATTTAGGTTTAAGTATTTACTATTTAGACCAACAACTATGTGAAACTCCAAAAGATTAACACATCGTTTACCAAAATCTGCCTCATTCCACCTCAGTCATCACTGAGTGAGAGTAATTCTGCCCAAAACTCAGGTTCGACTGTTGGGACAAGATTACTGGCATGTTCTGTTGTAAGCCTGACCCTATAGTATTGGGTCTTGATCATGGGACCTTTCCGAGAGATAAGAGAATGTCTTATAGTTAGAAATGGGTTCTCCAGCTTAATATTATAAACCTAATCAGCAACGCTACTCAGTTCCATTCATATCACATGGACCAAATATATAATCTAAGCTTGAATTTCAATTCACGGGGTTTCTATACACTGTCAGGATTATGGGGTGTATAAGATTTAACTATATATTTTACAGATGTCTAATCCAACGGTATATATCACTCCCACCAGAGTGAATTTTGTTCTAGCGCTACATAGGTGTGTGCGTGCTATGATTGAGTTAAACCAAACAAAGGCTGCCCACCATGCAGGTTAAGAGCATATTTTAGCATTCAGCTTGCGATCATTTCTCATTTGAAACCGGCACACTTTTCCGCACATCCAAATGAGCACCAAGTTTTATGTGTAAACTGAGTCGCCCAACTTCAGTTTACAAAACCCATACAGGGCCCTTATAAGCTGCTGTGATGATTGCGTACGTGGATGGCTTTTACATACCTCTAGCTATTTATATCCGTGACTACACAACAACATCATCATCATCATCATCATTAAAACTTTGTCCAAAAAATAAAAATAAAAACATGAGGATAAATGTAGTTATAAGCTTGGATGGAGTGTGGCCATTGCTATACCTGGATACCTCTCTGGCACAAGCCCAAGGCAATGGCAAAGGCTCTCTTGGAAAGATTTCCTCTTAGAAAGACTTGTTTAGTTCCTTGTGGAATGCTGTTAAGAACAATGGCAACTGCTAATGAACTCCCATTAACAATTCTAATATTGAGTTTGGGGAGCTTCAGAAGAAAAAGCTCTCCATTCCTATTGAGCGCCTCCCCCTGAAATTTGAGACAGAAGCTTTAACTTCCATTAATATAATGTGAGAGTCTTCTACCAAAAAAATATGTATAATGTGAGAGTCCATTATAAATAGCTGTGTACTAAAATAACAAATAAATGAACATTATTTATGAGAATGGTTACATAAATTTATCCTTCTGCTAGCTATTGCCTAAATAAAGAGTTGTAGTGTTTTCCATTTTTATATTGATCATTAAGGGTCCATTCTAGGGTTGTAAATGGGTACTCAATTCTCCGATTACCCGAAGGTTTCGACCCGTTAGGATCCGGGTCTGGGTCCTTATTTTGGTCCCCATAAGAAAATGGTTCCGGTTCCAGATCCTTTTTTTGGAACCGATACCTAAACGGGTCCGATTCCAGATCCACATTGGCTCAAACCCGTGGACCCGGGACCCGACCCAATATACACTAATATAAGGTAACTTTAGTACGTGGGAACAAAATCTTTTTTACTTTTCAACATTAGGGTTTTCTACTTTTATACATCTCATTGTCGGTTTGTATGTGATTTCTGAGTTTTTGGTTAAAAGTGCCTGTTATTGATAGACAAAATGTCACATTAGTGTTTGCAGGTATGTGATCCAATTGAAATATGAAAAAAGCATAATTCTTAAAAAAAGAAAAATACAAGTATTAGTCTAGACCTGGAACCGCAACCAGACTCGCCTCACAAACGGTTCCGATTCTGGTTCTGGTTTGCATTAATATTATCGGTTCCGGTTTCGATTCTGGTTCCCCTTCTTAAAAAATGGTTCATGTTCCACCCTGGCCCCGAACCGAAACTAAACCGTTTACAACCCTAGTCCATTCGTGTAATGCCTATTAAACTCTCACACACGTGATATGTATAACACCACAGAATGAATGCCACTGGGGGTGTAAAACGGTCGGGCCATATGCCGCCATTTAATCATGGTCCAGCCATGTCATGGTCTTGCGGTTGGGGTAGAGGGCCTGGCCCGGCATGGTCCATAGCTGTGCCCGACTACGGGCCAAATCTCTCTCTCTCTAACCAAAGCCCATCATCTTCATTAATACAAAACACAGCAGCCATTAAAACCCTCTAGCCAAAGCCCATCATCTTCATTACAAAACACAGCTGCCATTAAAACCACAACTAGAGCCCAAACCTAGCGCCTCTCCATTAAACCCAAACAAGACCTGCAACTACTCATCATCCTATCACAAGACTCCCACTTTATCATCTAACCCATCAACACATCCTCTCTGCATTGCCCACACAGGACCCACACTCTCCCATCCAAATAAACAACCCTTTGCACCAACTCGTCTCAAACAGCCCCTACACCTACAAAACAACCAAAGCAAACCAGACGCTTAAACAAACCTAAGCTTATCACCTTGACCCCTTCTTCTTCTGCCTTTAGAATGGCTTTCCCTATCAAGTTATTGATAGAAGTTCTTTGCCATGATGACAAATACTGTAAATCCAAGCCATCAAATCAATTTATTATAAGAACCATCTTTGTTGTAAAGACAAGGCAAAAGCAAAATCATTCTAAGAAGTTGGTGTCTCCTTACTTGGAAATTATATCTAGGAATTGCCCATGTCTGCATTTTGAGTTTATCCAACTCATTTCTTTCTACTGTAAACGTGGAACCATAAATCCATGCTACAAACATGGAACCCCATGTCAACGGCAGCAACATCCATAAATACCATTTCGAAGCAAAAGGCTTAGAAGCCACGTCGGCAAATCCTAGCCGTAGATGGTAGATGGACTGTAAGGTAGTGGGATGGGTGAGGTGGACAACTTGTGGTCTCTCAATCTTTCCTTTGAGCATGATTTCGTACAAAGTATCTGATGACTTGTCCATTGTACCGTACACGTAATCGTATATTGGCATGAACAGTGAGTAGTTTGTCCGGAATTGGGTGTGGTGAAGAGAATGGAACCTGTTATGGCACAATTGCTTCAATGTCAATATCATGTAATCGAAGAGAAACATAGCTAAATGCTATATTTTAAAATTAGAGAATGTTCATATGCATCTTTCCCTCACCATAGAGTGATGGACACTCTCCTTTTTGCATATGAAAAGTGCATTTTATACCTCACCCTATGTACTTAAAAAATACATTTTTGTATTTGAAAATTTTCAAAAAAGTAAAGTTTTCCTCACCATATGGTGAGGGAAAGATGCATATGAATGTTTCCCTTTAAATTTTTTTTTTTTGTTGTTGGTAAAAGCTATTTCACTTATTAATATGGTTATTATGTTATATAATCATGGGTTCACCTACAAAAGAAAAAATAATTTCTCATATTTTCTTTATTAGTGAAAAAGAAATGATTAAAACTCGTAAAGCTAATTGGGATAAGGCTTTGATGGTGATGAGAAAAATAGTGTATTTCAAAACAATTACAAATATGAAAAATTAACTTCTACTGTTCTCACTACAACTCCCTTTGAGGAAAACCCACCTAAAAATTTCTAATTGTAGCTCAGCTGGTTATGGACGTGAGTGTAAATGAGAGTATGTGAGTGCGTGAGTTTGTGTCTTTCGTGAAGAAAAATATGAAAAAAAAGAAAGAAAAGAAGCAAAAAAGAGATCTATTTAATTAACAACTTTGCTTAAATTGGCAAAAGAACTTTTTCATATCTAAATCTGGGACACATGCAAATGAATTAATTTAAACCTTCATCCCGTGGGATCGAAGACCTGCCTTGATAGACGACTAATAAAACAACTTACATTTCTTAGAAATCATTCTAATTAAGAGTAGTATGAAACTTACGTGGGGGTGTACATGAAGTACTTGAGGAATGGAAAGATGGTGAAAAGCCACTTGGGAACTAGTTCAAAGTTGCAGTGTCCCATGTTGTTCATGAAATCTATGTAAGTGAAATAGCCAAGGACCGTTATAACTGAACCCATTCCAGTGAAAGCCATGGTAAGCATTGGTATTGAGAAGAGCACGCGAATGGATGAACCACAGCTGCAAAGAAAAACAAATACATGTTATGTCCTTTGAAATTGTGAACATCGATCCATATTCTTTTGCGTTTGTATGGCAAGAGGAATCCAACGTAAAAAGAAAATTTATTTTGATTTTTCACATTTGTTTGATGTGACACATTTTCCTATCCAAATAGAAGAAGCTTGATTTGATTTTCCTCAATAGAGTGAATTTCAATTTCTTACGAAGTGGGTAGGAATGCTAAATTCCTCTCTACCATAGAAACAAAAACCCACAAAACATGTTTTTATCATTTTTGTTTTTCACAATTTAAGAAGGACATTTACACATACCTACTTGTATTTTGCAACAATAAAAAATAATCTTTCGTATTGTTGTCACCAGTTACACCAACTGGCCCTTGCCTTATATGCCGGATTTTGCAAGAAATCTCCGAATCGAGATCTATGTTTATCACATCCGGTCTATTCTTCGATTTTGCCTAACATTTGCTAAAATTTCCCTTCGAGATGGAAAGCTAGGAATCTCATCTTAGAATATGGTTCTTAGATCGCAGGACCCACAATGTGAGCGGCCAATCTGCACTATTCTATGACCCCTGGAACTCGTTTTCTTCGAATCTAGTTTTCTTAGATCTGGTCTCATCGTACACTACTTAAAAATCTTCTTTCATTTTCTCGAGAAAGAGAGAGAGAGAAAGGGACGTACTATATCATTTGTATTGCGAGATTCTAAAAAATGCCCCGCTTTATAAATGTTTATCTTTCCGCCCCTCATAATTTTTGTCATGGGGCCCAAATTGAGTCAATCTAATCTTTTCACATACACTACCCCCCATAAATAGTCACAAGTCCAAGTTTGACACTCATCCAACTTTTCTTCACCGTTGGATTGAAATCATGATAAAATGATGCTTCTAAACCATTAAATCTTAGGGCCATAGATCAAAATGTTAGGATGATCTTACGGACTCAAGATTTTGCATATAAGTAGGCTTTATATGAGTGTTTCCATCCAATCGACATACATGATTATCTTGCATTCCGGTGGGCCCAACTAGGAAGGACGTTTTCTTCTAAAAAATGCTCGGATGTTGTATAGTGCTCCCCATTTATAATAGAGCTTTTTGTTTATACCCCCCCCCCCCCCCCCAAGGTTTGTAGGATTCGTAAATAGGCCACTGAGGTTTTAGTATTTGTAAATAGGCCCCTGCCTTTTCTTTTTAATACCTTTCAAGTCCCAAAATCAATATTCCTAGCAAGAATGGGTAGCCACCATGAGATTTGTCTTGGATTTTTACATAAATGACAGCTTTGCCCTTACATCCATTAAAAAAATAAGTATTTTATTATTTATAAAAATATCATTATTTTGTCTCAAGTCCCAATGATTCCTCTCAATAACTCTCCCTTGAACACATCAGGGTGGACCCAGGTACAAAGGCCCGGGGACTGAAGCCCCCACCCATATGTGAGAAAAGTGTAAAATCCCCTCTCCCCACTCAAGTTCTAAAAATTAATATATATATAACATTTTCCTCTTCCTAAATACACCTTTTACATAGAGCCAAACACCTCTAAAAATTAATTTTTTTTACATTTGCCCATTCCGCCAATATTTCTTTTACACCCCCTACACCGGGAGTAGAATCATGTATTTTAAAACTTTCATCAATTTAATAGTGGGTCATGTATGGATTGGATAAATCATAACTAATTATAAGTACAGGTGTTAATCGTCGTTATAATCAATTTGGACTTAAAGAAATGAGCCTTGTAATGATAAAAAATGAATTTATGTAGGGTTGTTCTCCCACTAAGTGTAATTGTTAATTTACATGCTTTATAAAAAAAAATTGAGTCTAAGCTTATGAAAATATGCATATAAGGATAAAAGGAATGGACAAAAGTGTCATTTCGCACTAAAAACCTATGGTGGTTGGAAGATTATTGACTTTGGAGAAACGAAAGGTATTAAAATAAAAATACATGGGCGTATTTGCAAATCATACAAACCTTAAGGAGGTATATACAAAAACTCTTTATAATATCACTTAACATGCAAATATAAGTAGTATTAGGGCTGTCAAACGGGCCGTGTTAACGAATTTGGGTTACGAGTCAAACGAATTTGGGTTAGAATCACCTTAATCCGAACACGACCCATTAAGAAAACGGGTCAAAAAATCAAAGAGGAACCCAATTCGTTTATTTAACGGGTCACCCGAATATGACTCGCTAACCCGTTAATTTTGAAAAAAACATTCATTAAACTTAAAAAGTATCTCTTTTCTAAATCATGGAGCCATACTTTATGTTTTGAGGTTCGGCCTATTTTCTAAGTAAATGTCGTATCTCTTCTGATTAAGTGCATCTTCCACTGAACAAAAGTTATGTCACCAACACTTTGATTTTGTGCATAGTAATGTGATGCACAATTTGCAGCATGGCCCTTTGGCGGGTTGTATCGGGTCGTAATGGGTTATCGTGTTTATTCGTCAACAACCCATTAATTTAACGGGTTAACGGGTCTGACCCATTAATGACCCGAACCCATTAAGGGGTCACCCAAACCCGTTAATATCGTGTGGGTTCGTGTCGTGTTAACGTGTGACATTTTGACAGGTCTAAGTAGTATATTTCAGGTCCGAGTCCGGGCCCAATTCAAACGACCCAGATCCAAAATAGCACTAAAGTAGGCTCTGCCTGTTTAATAGCGACCTCTGAAGAGGGCCACAAATGGATACCCATCTTAGCTTCCACTTTTCAGTAGTAGTTGAACAAAGAATCCCCCTTACAGGTTAAATATTAATTGCCCTTCCACTTTGCTTATTCTTGATTCTGGGAACCTTTCCCTGGAGGAATAAAGGCTTCCCTTAAATAGTTGGGTGTAATGGCCGGGTACCCATTGCCATCCCTAATAACTTTTCTTAGAATCCATTCTATCCAAGTGAGATTCATATATAATAAAAGGGTAGAAAAGACATGAGATAGTTTCTTACATGTAATGGGCTCTGTGGCAATAGAGGAGTGGTGGTGAGAGTGGTAGCGAGAGTAGAGAAAGTGGTGGTGCAGTGCTCTGTGGAACCAGTAATAAAGAAATTCCACAGGACCCATGTGAAGGAGCACAGTCAAAACTGCACCGTCAGTCCTCCAAAGGGGAATGTTCTTGGCAGCATCCAAAAGCATGTTGGACACGTACATGGAAATGCCACTCAAGATAATCTGGTCATCCCTGCCATCCATTTCTCATCAAACACATGTTAGAGAAAACAATCTCTCAATGTAATAAAGAGCTATTGATGTAATCCATTTCAACTCATTGGCCAAAGAGATCAACGGTTTCAAAGCATATGGTCAGGGCATGGAGGGAATCTTAATTAATGTGCAACATATATATGGGGAGAAATGTAACCATGCTCGTGGCTAATTTCATTTTTAATTCTCCTTTTACCATATAATCCATTCAGAGTCATTCTTCACACAGATTGAAGCCTCCAAAGCCTAAGATCCATTGAGACTCATCCTTTTACATGTAGGTTCAGGCTTGAGCTCATTTTAATTCAAGCTCGGGCTCGAACCGGCCTGACAATTCGGGCCAGTTTCGTTTGGATTTGGGCTCAAGCTCGGCTTGCCATATGTAATTGGGACCAGGTATGGACTTTGTCACCATTAGTACACTTTGGCTACACTTATTAGTGGCTACATAAATCAATGAAATGGGTGCATCGGAGAGAGTTATAGAGAGGCTAACCAGTTCCTTTCTCTATCCACCTGTTCAAAGTCAATGCCTCTACTGACAATCAAGTGCTTGGTTCTAGCAGTTTGAAAACGAGCAAAGCTAATCCAAATCTGGCTGTGAAGCCATCTCCACAGATGAATAGGAAAGATTAGCATGTACAGCATATCTTTCTCTCCATCTGTCATGAACGCATATAAACTATGTGCCACCCAAGGGGCCAAAATAACATACTATAAGCAAATCACACGAGAGAACGAGTTAGTGACCACCATGATAATTAATAATCTGACTAACACAAAGGCCATATAAATCACAAGAAAAGGATATACAGGTAAAGACAAACATTACTACAAGGCAAAATGAGAGGAGAATACCTTGAAATTTCCAAGCCTTTTCCATGGCCATTCACTGAAGAGGCCTGGTTTAGAAGCCATATTGTTTCTTTGTGCCTTCTCCTCACTTGGGGTTGGCTCTCTCTTCCTCTATAAATATAAAATATAGATAGGCCTGGTCTTACACAGTTACACTGTTGTAGGTGCAGAAAATTATGACCCACAATAAGAGGGTGCCTTTCAGGACTTATCCGTGAAGATGATGATGTCTGGGATGTCTGGATGCCGTCCGGAAGCCTGAAAGAGAGTAGCAAACGGTCAGAGGACCCTGGCCTGAGTGGCGCAAGGCTCTCCGATGCCAAAGTCAGTAGGTAAACTGGAACGATGGAGGAGAGGGAGAAGAGAGACAGAGTAAGGGCTCTGAGTATAATATTGTGCGTACCTTGCATGGCGTTTGAAGGTCTATTTATAGAGGTTTGGATCGTATCTCTCAGAGAATATCTTGGTGTGGGTCCCACGATCTGACTGGGAAGTCATGATCAGCCCACAAAGTAATAAATGCAGTCTAATCCGGCCCACTCAGCATTTAATGCTAGTCGGGTCAGCCCACATTGCATTAAATGCGAGTCTTGTTGGGCCAGATTGTGTTGGGCGCCTTTGGCGGTAGGAGTACCAGCGGATCTGCCCTCGGGCCTTGCCCTGATGTGGCCTCAGCCGCTGGATGCAGCCATGTGGCGACCTGGTGAAGATAGTGGGCGGCTGGATGTCCCGTCTGTCCCACTAGCTCGTGACCCTATCCCTCCACGTGTCCGATGACGTGGGGGATGAGGGGCCCAAGCGAAGGTTCTTTCTTGCTTCGGCTACTGTCCTGGCTTCTTCAGCCGAGGTAGCTTTAGCCGAGGTAGGGTTCTTCGGTGAGACGGCATCCGGGGTGGACTTGCCGAGATGGACTCTTTGCCGAGATGATGCCCGAGGTGGTCCAGATCGGCGCTTGTGGCCCGGAGATGCTTGATGTCGGCCAAGGCTTCTGTCCTGGTAGCCGGGATGAGATTGGTGCCACGTAGACGGCACGCGGATGGCACGTGTGGATGCTTAAACCCATCTGATGGCTGTGATTAGCTTAACCATGTAGCTCTGGAAATTTCCCCACACAATTGCCCCCTAGCTTCTGAGCTCGCGTAGAACGTCAGTGCCGTGAGGTCGGGAGCTACGTGCCGGGCCTATCTGGAGGAGAGCCTCTTTCGGCCCTGACTCGCTGTCGCTTTGGATGTTTGAGGTGACAAATGGCGTCCCCTATTCAATGCTGGAGACAGTTCGACGGCTCCACGCGTCATCTCCTGACTGGTTGTCCGTCTCCTCGGGGTCGTACGCGCCGCCTCGTCAGGGGCGCAATCAATTTTTGAAATGATTTGCGCGCCGCTTCAGGGAGGCTTAATAAATTTTCGAAATGATTCGCGCGAAATCCCAGGGGGGCGCCCCTTGGGACGCCCGATTAGGGTTTCTGTAAAAGGGGGGCCTCTCTGCTATATATAGGGCAGTTGAGGTCCGCTCTATCCTTCGTTTGCGATTCTGAATCAGAGGCGGGCGTCAGAAGAGGGAAGGACTACTGTGAGGGAGCTTCGTCCGAGAGGTGGAGCGCTGCTGAGGTTGAATCTCTTCGCTGTCCAGCATCTTTGTTCTGATTCTGTAAGTTCTTCCTGCTCTGCTTCTTCTTCTGCGGGTTTCTCTGCTTTTAGACTGGGATAGGAATGGGGATTTACAGCCACTGGTTAGAGAGCGAGGCAGCGATCGAGGGCTTTAGGTCAGCCTTTAGGATCCCTGCTGATGTCCAAGTCAGGGGTGCTGAACCCCGTGGCTACAACCCTCGCGACTTTTCGGGAGGTTGGATGCCTTTTCCGCTGGTGGCTGTGATAGAAGGCGGGGTCCGATTTCCACTTCACCCACTCCTTAGGAGATGCCTTAGTCAGTGGTGCCTCTGCCCCTGCCAACTGCTGCCGAATGCCTTCAAGATCGTGATGGGCACGGTCAAGTTGAATGAGGTCCTGGGCACCGACTTCGGCGTCTTCGACCTTGAGGATGTCTACGACATATGCAGGTCCGGAGATTCTTATTATCTCCGGGCTAAGCCAGGTCGGGACGGCTTCGTCCGATACTTGGAGGATTCGAGCAAGTACGCTGGAGACGATCTGCTGTACGTCTCGGGGAAATGGGAGCTCGGGGAGGCCGACACCGATAGAGGCTACCAGGTCCCTCGCCACTTCGGCACCATCCCAAGTAAACATCTTTCGTTTCTTCTTTCGTAAGTAGTTTCTTTTTATTCTGCCGTGCTTATGCTTCTGATTGTTGCAGCTTTGAAGGAGAGGAAACGGGCTGCCAGATACATTTGGAAAAGGAACGATGCCTGGCTCCGTCTGGTGAAGCGGTACAGTGGTCACGACGGTAGGGCGGCTTGGTCGCTGCTAGGGTATAAGCCGAAGTACCGCGGGTATCTGAGGGGCACCGTAGAGCCGATCCAGAGTGAAGGTGCCGGATCCGGGGTTTGTCAGGAGCAGGCCGTTCCGGAGGTCGCAGAGCCCTTGCGGGTGTCGTCTGACATTAGGGCGACGTCTGGGACCCTAGCCTCCACATCGGGATCGAGACTTCCGTCGCCAGACTCCGAGATGAGGCACACCAGGCGCTTGTCGTTCGAGGACCTCGAAGCTTTGGCGCTTGGAGCGGAGGACGCCCGAGCCCCCCAGGAGCCGGTAGATTCTCCGAGGCATTCGTCTCCGAGGGCTCGGGTGGCTTCTCCTGCTGAGGTGGAGGAGGTGCCCGTGCCCCCTAGCCCTGTTGATCTAGGGGTACGCTTGCCCCCAGCCGAGGTCGAGCAGGAGGAAACTCGGCCGCTGAAGATGGCGAGGACCGACGCGGGCCCTAGCTCGGCTGCTGCCTCGTTGCCCCAGGGGCCGCCATTATGGGAGCCGAGCTTCATGCTTGGGCCGGGGAGGCCGATGACGATGGAGGATTGCATTCTTCACAAGATCGAACTCCCGGTCCTCGAGGCCTTAGGGCGAGCCTGCGCCCTTCCCCGGGACATGGAGCGCCTGGACAAGTACAGTGACCAGAAGCTGATCCTGTCGATGTTGCAGTCCAACTTCGCGGTAAGTCTTCATTTCGCTTCGTCGAACCAGCCATTTTGCATCTGATGCTCTCTGGGTCTAACATGTACACCTTATTTCTTTGGCAGGCGGCGCAGAAGTCCATGGCCGTTGCTGACAGGATCCGCAGGTACAGCGCGGACGCTGCCGAGCTGACCGTGGAGAAGAACGGCCTGCAAGAGTCCCTGGACGCTGTGAGCCAGAAATTGGCCATGGTAGAAGGGGAATACGCGGCGAAGCTCGAGCAGGCGAGGGAGGAAGCTGAGGCGGAGAGGACTAGGTCGGCCGAGCTCGAGCTCTCTATTTCGAAGATGGGAGATGATTATGCGGCCCTGCTTCAAGCCGAGGCCAAGAGAGCGGACGAAGCCGAGGCGAAGCTCGAGTCCGAATCCAAGAGGGCGGATGAAGCCGAGGCGAAGCTCGAGTCCGAGTGCGATGCTGCATTCGAGGATGCCAAAGTGCAGGTCACCGCCCACTACAAGGAAAGGGTTCTTGTGGTGAGGGATAAGGCTTGGGTGAAAGGGTGGCTCGCCGGCCTGAAGGAGGTCGGGATCTCGGAGGGCCATCCCTCCTTTCGGGAGCCTCTGCCGTACACGCTCCCGGTGCCGAACTCTGCCCGTCCATCCGGCGAAGCCTCTGATGCTGCAGCTCGTGCAACTGTCCGGTCATGACCTCGGGACATCAGGACCTCGGGATTTTTGCTCTTTTGCTTTGTGCTTTGTAATTTTCTTCGATTTGTATTTGCTGAACACTGTAATGAGCGAAACTCCAATACAAATGAAGGTTTTCTGAAATACTCGTGCTTTTCTCTTTTAAGCTTGAGTTCTTCGATTGCTTGAGTTCGGTAGAGTGCTCCCTTAAGATCTTTTTTGGTATTTGCACTGATACTCCGTATCTTATGTGATCTTCATTGGTATTCGCACTGATTCTCCGTATCTTGGATGATCTTGAATAGTAATAAACATGGTGGCGCGGCAGACGAGGGAGTCTGACTGACGTCTCCACGTGGCGCCATAGGGTTCGCTGGTCGACAGTCGCGTCTTCCCAACAACGCGTGGGAGACTTCACCCCATAACTCCTTTTGGAGACTGAGCCTTCTTCCATCCTATAAGTAGGGGGAGCAGGCTCGCCATGGAAGAAGGAAGGGACATGTTTGTAGGAGCCATGTCTGGGAGGTGCCTGAAATTGCTTGATCCGGGGGAAAACCCTGCGCCGTTGGACGGCTGCCCCCGATGGGGGGAGGCTGTCGTGGTCTGCGCGCTCTCTGAAGGAACTCCCCGTGGGCCACGCGCTCTCTGAACGCGGGTCCATGGGCACTGGCCCTTGGCCAGACAGAGTGAGGATGCGCTGCGAGGGGACGGTGGCGCATTCTCGTCCAACACGATCCTGTGCGCCCGTCGTACGGCAGGCGGGTTGGGGCTCTGCTGGTCTGAGAGGTTTCTTCTAGCTTGGCCGGCCCCTCTGGCCACCGAGGGTGTTGCAGAGCCCAGTGAGGTCCAGGATCGCTCAGAACCTCCAGGCGGTGATCCAGCGTTCTCGAGCCTTCTGCCTGAAGAGTTGGTGAAGATTAGAGTCTCCTGGCCTTTATCCATTTTCTGTTTTTAGAGGACTGTGATCCTCCTTTCTGTATTTCGCTTTCTCTGTATTTCTTGCAATGAAGTAGTTTTCAATGGATAAGAAGGAATTCTATGATTACCCAAACTGTGTATAGTGCCTTTGAGTTCTGTTTCTCTTTTCTTTGCACTGTTCTGGAATGCCTGGGTTTTTGTTTGAATGCTGGCACTGACCTCGGCCGAAAGGGCTGGCTTTGACCGAGACGAGCTGCATTGTGCCGAAGTGGAGTCATCATTCCACTGGTCCCGGCCGCGCGGGCATGAGCTTGGCAATGATTTTTGAGGGGTGTAGAAACCCTGATTTTTGGAATCCGGCCGAGTCTGAACTCGAGGCCTTCTCCATAGCCAAGGACCAGGAGCTTTAGGAATCGACCGAGTCTGGACTCGAGGTCTCTTCCAGGGCTGTGGACCCGATCTCGGCTGAGTGTGGACTCGAAGCCTCTCCGTGGCACGAGGCCAGGAGCTTTAGGAAACGACCGAGTCGGGACTCGAGGTCTCTTCCAGGGCTGTAGACCCGATCTCGGCTGAGTGTGGACTCGAAGCCTCTCCGTGGCCCGAGGCCAGGAGCTTTAGGAAACGACCGAGTCGGGACTCGAGGTCTCTTCCAGGGCGGTGGGCCCATGTGTCCAAGACACGGGATTTTTAGGAAAGGCTGAGTGTAGGAACTCTTCCATGCCGTTTCCAAGGCGTTGAGCCTGTGTGTCCAAGACACGGGATTTTAGGAAAGGCTGAGTGTAGGAACTCTTCCATGCCGTTTCCAAGGCGTTGAGCCTGTGTGTCCAAGACACGGGATTTTAGGAAAGGCTGAGTGTAGGAACTCTTCTATGCCGTTTCCAAGGCGTTGAGCCTGTGTGTCCAAGACACGGGATTTTAGGAAAGGCTGAGTGTAGGAACTCTTCTATGCCGTTTCCAAGGCGTTGAGCCTGTGTGTCCAAGACACGGGATTTTAGGAAAGGCTGAGTGTAGGAACTCTTCTATGCCGTTTCCAAGGCGTTGAGCCTGTGTGTCCAAGACACGGGATTTTAGGAAAGGCTGAGTGTAGGAACTCTTCTATGCCGTTTCCAAGGCGTTGAGCCTGTGTGTCCAAGACACGGGATTTTAGGAAAGGCTGAGTGTAGGAACTCTTCTATGCCGTTTCCAAGGCGTTGAGCCTGTGTGTCCAAGACACATGATTTTAGGAAAGGCTGAGTGTAGGAACTCTTCTATGCCGTTTCCAAGGCGTTGAGCCTGTGTGTCCAAGACACGGGATTTTAGGAAAGGCTGAGTGTAGGAACTCTTCTATGCCGTTTCCAAGGCGTTGAGCCTGTGTGTCCAAGACACGGGATTTTAGGAAAGGCTGAGTGTAGGAACTCTTCTATGCCGTTTCCAAGGCGTTGAGCCTGTGTGTCCAAGACACGGGATTTTAGGAAAGGCTGAGTGTAGGAACTCGAAGCCATTTCCAAGGCGTGGAGCCTGTGTGTCCAAGACACGGGATTTTAGGAAAGGCTGAGTGTAGGAACTCGAAGCCATTTCCAAGGCGTGGAGCCTGTGTTGCCGGAGTCGACCAGGGAGACAGATTGATGACAAGGCGAAAGCTGCTTTTATTGATTCTGAAGTCCATTACATCTTTAGAAATAAAATTTCTTCAGGTGGGATGCATTCCATGGTCTCGGTAGCGACTTGCCATCCAAGTCTTCAAGCTTGTATGCTGACTTTCCTGCTAGTGAGACCACTCTGAACGGGCCATGCCAGTTCGGGGCAAGCTTCCCCTCATTTGGTTCCTTGTCAGCTGGCAGGGTCTTCTTTAAAACGAGCTCTCCCGCAGTGAACCTTCTCTCCTTGACATTCTGATTATATGCCCTGGCTAACCGCTGCTGATAGTCGGTCAGTCTCAGGGCTGCTGCTTCCCGTCGTTCGTCTGCCAGCTCCAGCTCCATTGCCAGGTTCGTCTCAGTTCGGCCTTGGTCGACCAGCTCTGTCCTCAGGGTAGGAAGGCCGATTTCCAAGGGAATGACTGCCTCCATCCCGTAGGCCAGAGAGAAGGGTGTTGCCGAGGTGGACCTCCTTGGAGTTGTTCGGTATGCCCACAATACGCTCGGAAGCTCTTCTGTCCATCTGCCCTTTGCCTTGTCCAGTCGTTTCTTCAGGTCGTCCAGGATCACTTTGTTGGAGATTTCTGCCTGGCCATTACTCTGTGGATATGCCGGGGTGGAGTAGTGGTTTCTGATGCCGTGCTCTTGGCAAAAATCTCTGAAGGATTTGGAATCGAACTGAGTCCCGTTATCCGAAATCAGGGTCCGGGGGATGCCGAACCTCGTGAGGATGTTTTTCCAAACGAAGTTCCTGGAGTCCCTGTCCGTGATGGAAGACAACGGTTCAGCTTCTATCCACTTCGTGAAGTAGTCCGTAGCCACTATCAGCCATCTTTTGTTCCCTGGAGCTCGGTGAAGAGGCCCCACAATGTCCAGGCCCCATTGGGCGAAGGGCCATGGGCTAGAGAGGGGACTCAGATCCTGTGCTGGCTGATGGAGTGAGTGGGAGAACTTCTGGCATTTCTCGCATTTCCTGGCGTAGACCTGGGCGTCCTTCTGCATGTAGGGCCACCAGTAACCCTGGCTGATTGCTCTGTAGGCCAATGACCGACCTCCAATATGGCTGCCGCAGATTCCTTCATGGATCTCGTATAGGAAGTCGTCCACTTTGGACGGGTGGACGCATTGGAGGTACGGACCCGTGAAGGATTTTCTGTAGAGTTTGCCTTCTGGAGAGAGCCAAAACCGAGCTGCTTTGAGCCTGATCTTGTGGGCCTCTGTCTTGTCCTCGGGGAGCTGGTCATCCTTCAAGTAGGCGACGATTGGATCCATCCAGCTGGGGCCGAGGTCAGCGCAGAGGACAAGCCGAGATGAATGGAGTTCCAGACTTGACCTCGATACTGACCCGACCTCGATGGTCCTCTTCTTTCCTGCTTCAACAGCGGAGGCCAGGCTCGCAAGCGCATCTGCATGCGTGTTGGTATCTCGGGATATTTGCCTGACCTCGGCTTTCTGGAATTGGGAGAGTAGCTTTTTTGCCAGGGCTAAGTAGGCCGCCATCCTGTCGTCCCTGGCCTGGTAGTCTCCAGCGAGCTGGCTAGTTACCAGTTGAGAGTCGCTGAAGATCTCCAGGTGCTGGGCTCCGAGGATTCGGGCGCTGTTCAACCCTGCGATCAGTGCTTCGTACTCTGCCTCATTGTTCGTTGCTTTGAAGTCCAGGGTGAAAGCCTGCTCTATGACCAGTCCCTCTGGCGATTGGAGAACTATGCCGGCGCCAGCTCTCTTGGAGGTGGACGACCCGTCGACAAAGATCTTCCATGCCGAGGCGGGAGACTGCCGGACTTCTGTTTCTACTGGCTCATGCCCTGTGCCCCCCAGTGCCGTGCCGAGCTGGGTCGGAGCCGGGTTGGGGCAGGTGAATTCGACTATGAAGTCTGCCAGAATCTGGGCTTTGATCGCAGTTCGGGGACGGTACTGTATATCATATTGCCCCAGCTCAACTGCCCACTTTGATATGCGCCCTGAAAAGTCAGCCTTTTTGAACAATGAACGGAGTGGGTGCTCCGTGATTACCACAATGGTGTGGGATTGAAAATAGTGGGAGAGCTTGCGGGAGGCGGTGACAAGAGCCAACGCAAGCTTCTCCAATAGGAGATACCTGGTCTCGGCATCGAGCAGGGTCTTGCTCGTGTAATAGATCGACTTTTGAACTCCCTCGTCCTCCCTGATGAGGACGGAGCTTACTGCGTGATCCGAGACCGCAAGGTACAGATACAGAATCTCCCCCCGAGTTGGGGTAGAGAGTAATGGTGGTGACATTAAATAAGTTTTGAGTGCGGCCAATGCCTGGTCGCACTCGGGGGTCCATTGGAACTTCAAGTTTTTTCTAAGAAGCTGGAAGAAAGGCTTGCACTTATCTGATGATCGGCTGATGAAGCGATTAAGTGCGGCGGCCATTCCTGTGAGCCTCTGAACTTCTTTCGTGGTGGAGGGACTCTGGATGCCCTGGATGGCAGTGATCTGGTCCGGATTGGCTTCTATCCCCCTCCGCGTCACCAAGCTGCCGAGGAACTTGCCAGAGGCTACGCCGAAGGCGCACTTGGAAGCGTTTAGCTTGAGCTTGTAGGCGCGAAGGATACCGAAAACTTCGCCGAGATCCGTCAGATGGTCGCTGGAGCGAACAGATTTGACGACCATGTCGTCGATGTACACCTCCACCGATCGGCCGAGCTGGGCCTGGAACATCTTCGTGACGAGGCGCTGATAGGTCGCCCCCGCGTTCTTCAGCCCGAAGGGCATCACCTTATAGCAGTAAGTGCCGCGGGGGGTGATGAACGATGTTTTCTCCTCGTCGGGCTCGTAGAGCGGAATCTGATGATAGCCTCGGTAGGCGTCAAGGAAGCTCATTCGGTCGTGACCAGAGGTGGCGTCGATCAGTTGGTCAATCTTCGGGAGGGGGAAACTGTCCTTAGGGCAAGCCCTGTTCAGGTCGGTGAAGTCCACGCACACCCTCCACTTCCCAGTTTTCTTCTTGACGACCACCGTGTTGGCCAGCCATACCGGGTACTGTACTTCCCGGATGGCCCCTGCTTTTAGCAGGTTGTCGACTTCCTCGACGACCGCATCTGTCTGCTGTAGCCCGGTCCTGCGGGCCCTCTGCACTACTGGTTTGTGGTCGGGGTCGACGTTGAGCTTGTGGCACATGTCCTCAGGGTCGACCCCGGGCATTTCACTTGGGTTCCAAGCGAAGACGTCCACATTCTGCATCAAGAACCGGGAGAGTTCGGCCCTTTCTTCGTCCGACAGCTGGGTGCCGATCAGGAAGAACCTGTCTGGGTCTGCCGGATCCAGTCTGACCTCGGCCAGGTCCTCGATGCTTTTCTTCTCAGGGTCCCGGCCGATCTCATCGAGGCCTTTCTCGAACTCGGCCAGGTTGACGCGCTCTGGCTCCTTCACGGCCGGGACTGCGGCCAGCATGCACTGCCTGGCTTGCTGCTGGTCTCCCTTGACTGTGACTACCTCCATCTTGCCTTCCTCGTTCTTATGGACGAACTTCAGCTTTTGGTGGAAGGAAGATGGAACTGCCTCTAGCTTGTGGAGCCACGTTCTACCCAGAATGACATTGTAGGGAGAGGGGGCGTCCACAACCAGAAAGTCGGCTGACACGGAGGCTCCGCCAACTTCGGTTTCCAAGGTGATTCTGCCCTTGGGGTAGACTGGAGTGGCGGACAACCCTAGCAGAGGTGCACGGACCTCCGTGAGGTCTGCTTCAGAGAGCTTCATCCTCTTGAAGCAGTCATAGTAGAGGACCTCGGAGGAGCTGCCGGAGTCGACGAGGATCCTCTTGATGGTGAAGTCTCTCAGCTTCATGGTGAGGAGCAGGGGGTCGTTGTGAGGGACCTGGACTCCCTCTAGATCTCGATCTGAGAACGAGATGGCTGGTCTGTCGCGGCGGGCTTTCTTGGGCGCCGGAGCGAGGTCGGCTTTCATTACTTCTTTCTCGTGCGAAGCCCGCCTGGCTTCGGCACGGGTTTGGGAGCTTCCCCGGGATGAGGAAGCGGGAGCTGAGGACGCCAGATGGATTACGTTGATGATCTTCTCTGAGTCCTCGCTGTCTGGAGCTTGGGCTGCGCTCTGGTGGATCCGGCCCTCGCTGCCGCCGGCATCACCTTCCTTGATGAATTCTGGGATGTGGCCCTCTTTGGCCAGCTTTTCCAAATACCATTGCAAAGTCCTGCATTCTTCGGTCCTGTGCCCGTTGCCCTTATGGAAGGAGCAGTAGTGCTTGCTTCGGGCTCCTTCGGTGGGTTCACTCTTCAGGGGCGGAGGATACTTGAAGAATGGCTTGGATTTGATTTTAGCCAGGATGCGATAGATCGGCTCCTTGAAGACGACGTTGACGCTCTGACTGGCGCTGGAGGGAGGTCTGGGCTTCCAATTGCCCCCCGACCTGGACGACGAAGGCTTCGTCGCACTAGAGGCCCAGTCCCGCTTGGGCTCCTGCTTCTGGGAGGATCTCCCGCCTCTTTGCCGAGGCTGGCTATCTTTTTGTTCGGGTTCCGGATGCCCGTCGCGATCCTTAGCTCGGATCTCGTCTTCTTCCCGGGCGATGAAGCGCTTCACCCGGGACATCAATTCTGACATGGACTCTGGGGTGTCCCCGGCCAAGTCCTTTCGCACGTCGATGCCGGGGATCAGGGCATGCTGGAAGGCGTAGATGGCTATCGCCTCTCTCGCGTCCTCGATCTGGCTGTAGATCGCCCAGAATCGGTGGGTGAACTTGGCGAGGGTTTCGCCCTGCTTCATTCTCAGGGCGATGAGGTCCCCTTCCTTCTTGGGGACGACGGCGTAGGCCTGGAACTTCTTCAGGAAGGAGAGCTGGAGCTCCTTCCAACTGGAAACTGACTGCTCCGGGAGGGAGCAGAACCACTTCAGGGGGAGGTCACCCAAACTGGAGGAGAAGATCTTGCAGTTCAGATGACCCTCGTTTCCCCAAATGGACATCTTCTGGGAGAAGTGTCGGAGGTGCGCAGATGGATCGGACAGTCCGTCGTAGGGGACGAACCGCGGGACGGAGAACTTCTTGGGCAAGGGGATGTGCTCGATCTCTTTTGTGAAGGGAGAGCCCCTGAGATCAGTGTGACCACAGAGCTGCTTCTGGTCCCGCATGTCCAAGTTGCGCTGGAGAGCCAATCTGACGCGCTTGTCAAATCGCTCTTGTTCGTCATCCTTCTCTGGAGTCCGAGCTCGGGCCTTCCGCTTGGGACGGCTCGGGCTACGACGGCTATGGGTTCGGCCGCCTCGGCTGTGGTGACTTCGGCTGTTGCTCGAGCCTTCGTCATGGATCTGGCTCCGTTTCTGGTCCAGATGAGGTCTGAGTTCCTCACGGGGAGGCTGGGCTGCCTTGCTGGGAGCATCCTTCTTTTTCCCTTGAGGCTCCGAGACCTCCCTCAAGGAGGCAGTTTGCACTGCCTTCAGCTGCTGCTGAAGCTCGCGAATCATCCGCTCTTGCTTCTGGAGTTGCTTCTGGAGGAGGGCAGCTTCAGGAACCTCCTCAGGGGGTTGTGCGTGGCGCGTTTCTCCTACGGCCACGGCTTTGTCCTTCCGGGGACGCTCGTGCTGAGGATCCTTGCGTCCGGGTGGCGCGACTTCTTCTGGTGAGATTGAGGCCTCGAGTCCCTCTTGGAATGGGAACTCGATGAAGAGCTGAGAGCCTAAGCGGCCCTCGCCTGCAGTCGTGCCATGCACCGTGTGGGGGCGTCCTTGAGGAGGGACGTCCGCTGGCGGTGGTGGCAGCTTGAGCGCTGCTCTTGAGGATTCTACGCCCTTCTTAGCTTTCGGAGGCATGGCTTCTGGGAGGTTGAGGTGAAGGAGGATTGTTTGGAAAGATTAGGAGAAGGTTGGAAAGGTTTTGAGAGGTTGGGATATTACTTTCCCACAGACGGCGCCAATTGTAGGTGCAGAAAATTATGACCCACAATAAGAGGGTGCCTTTCAGGACTTATCCGTGAAGATGATGATGTCTGGGATGTCTGGATGCCGTCCGGAAGCCTGAAAGAGAGTAGCAAACGGTCAGAGGACCCTGGCCTGAGTGGCGCAAGGCTCTCCGATGCCAAAGTCAGTAGGTAAACTGGAACGATGGAGGAGAGGGAGAAGAGAGACAGAGTAAGGGCTCTGAGTATAATATTGTGCGTACCTTGCATGGCGTTTGAAGGTCTATTTATAGAGGTTTGGATCGTATCTCTCAGAGAATATCTTGGTGTGGGTCCCACGATCTGACTGGGAAGTCATGATCAGCCCACAAAGTAATAAATGCAGTCTAATCCGGCCCACTCAGCATTTAATGCTAGTCGGGTCAGCCCACATTGCATTAAATGCGAGTCTTGTTGGGCCAGATTGTGTTGGGCGCCTTTGGCGGTAGGAGTACCAGCGGATCTGCCCTCGGGCCTTGCCCTGATGTGGCCTCAGCCGCTGGATGCAGCCATGTGGCGATCTGGTGAAGATAGTGGGCGGCTGGATGTCCCGTCTGTCCCACTAGCTCGTGACCCTATCCCTCCACGTGTCCGATGACGTGGGGGATGAGGGGCCCAAGCGAAGGTTCTTTCTTGCTTCGGCTACTGTCCTGGCTTCTTCAGCCGAGGTAGCTTTAGCCGAGGTAGGGTTCTTCGGTGAGACGGCATCCGGGGTGGACTTGCCGAGATGGACTCTTTGCCGAGATGATGCCCGAGGTGGTCCAGATCGGCGCTTGTGGCCCGGAGATGCTTGATGTCGGCCAAGGCTTCTGTCCTGGTAGCCGGGATGAGATTGGTGCCACGTAGACGGCACGCGGATGGCACGTGTGGATGCTTAAACCCATCTGATGGCTGTGATTAGCTTAACCCTGTAGCTCTGGAAATTTCCCCACACAACTGTATTACTATATTTGTTGAGAGCTTCACATGGCTTGCCTCTCTCTCTCTCTCTCTCTCTCTCTTTATATACATATATCGACAAGGACAAGGTGCTGACTCTTGCGTCGAGGAATAGCAATTAGGAAAGGAATCGTCCTTCACATCATGCTAATTAGTAATTAGGAGAAGAATCGTGCTTCATATAGGTTAATTAGTAATTAGAACAAAAAAGTCGTCATGTGCTAGGTCCATTCTAATGTATAAAAGTGGAACTTATTTTGCACGATTCCATATTTTTTTTCTTAAGGCAAATGATTGAAAAAAAAAAAGGATACATGTAACATGTGCGCTCCATATATGGTGCAGGTTTACGTAATCCTGCTAGTAACAACAAACCCCGACACTCAGTACTCTGGCTCCCCTACCTCTAATAAAATGTCTTTATACCTCTTTATTTGAGAGATAACAGGGTCATGTTCAATCTTCCTTAAAAGGACGACCACCCAGTGTGTGGCCCACTGCAACACATGGGGAAGAAAAGTTGGACGTGGTTTTGGGTTAGGTTCAATATTTAATGGACATATATCATGCACACATATTTTTATTAAGTTAACTAGGTAACACAGGCCCGTGAAAAACAAAAATATATCAAGATTTAGTGTTTTCTTTATAATAATATTGATAAAAATAAATTAAAAATAAAAAACAAATATATATTATATATAAGTGTTAGTAAAAAATAAGCACAAAAAAATGGCCGTGATGCTAAGCCGAGGCCATAAAAAATATATAAGCACTAATAAAAACACAAAATCGGATAAAAGCAAAATGCACTACAACAAAAAACACCTTTGGTGACATGAAAAAATGTCACCAAAGGCCCATTTTTTGTCACCTATTATCTTTGGTGACACGGGATGGGGTGTCATTGTATCCATGACACTAAAAGTCAATGGTGACAAAATTTGTGCACTTGTCACGAAATGATGTCAACGGTGACAACAACATGGTGTCACGGAAGAAAGATTTTCCGTGACATAGTAGGGTGTCACTAAAAGCAATGGTGACAAAAGTACAGGTGTCATAAAAAAGATATCTTTTGTGACAAAAATTGTCACTAAAAGTATTTTTCTTGACAACCAAATGAGTGTCACCAATAATATTACCAGGTTGACACTCAATGGTGACATACTCTTTTTGTCACAAAAAAATACAATCAAAATATTTGTGCCACCCAAATTATCATTTCACACCTGCTTACAAAGTTTCAAATATTTATATCCAGATACACCCATTAACAAAACTTATACCACAAAAGATGCAAACTATCATTCAAATCAAATATCCAACAAGTCAACATTCTAATATCCAAGTTCACAACCCTTCAAAATATTCATCATTCAACAATAAACACTTTAAAGTTAATAGCTTTAACATAACTACAAAACAACCATACAAGGTGTGTCGGTTCAAATTAATTACAAAAATAATTCAAAACAAGTAACTCCATGCATCTTGGTGATCATCTTGGTTAACTGCCAAAAAGTCTTCAACTCCATCTTCGTCATCTTGGTTAACTGCCAAAAAGTAAATCCATCTTGATAGTTACCTACCTGTATAAAATCGCAACAAAAAAATATAATTATTTAACACTAGAATTGGGAGCTTTCTTCCCTGTACATAAATGTGACATCTATACTATATTGCATGCATTTACTTATTGAGAACTTTTTTTTTTTTCATTTTTTGAAGAATGACGATATATTGCATTTACTTATTATAACTAGGAATGAAACTATACCTCGAGATATTCACTCGACAAAGTCAGAGTCTTGATATGTGAAAGACCAATTAAGCAGAGGTTTGATTGGATCAAAAGGAGGAACCTGCAGGGCAAAGGGGCCATTGTAATCAATCATGACATCAACCAAAATTTACTAAAGCCATCAAATACACATCCACCACTACTAGAAAAAAGGCATTTTATATCGGCTAAAAACCGATATAAAAGACCTATAATATCGGTTTTTGAGTGAACTTCAAACCGATATAATTGCCCCCGATATAAAAGATAAACGTAACCGATATAATAAGTGTAATATTTCATATCGGTTAAGCCTAAAGCGATGTAATATTTATATGTATTTATATCATAAATTATTATAAAACCGATATAACTTATAGCCAAACCGATATAATTTATAGCCAAACCGATATAATTAATATATGTTATATCAGTTTCATATGGTTTTTTATATCGGTTTCATAACAACCGATATAATTGATTAAGAATAACCGATATAAAAAATATGTAATTGGTTTGTTATATCGGTTTCATATGGGTTTATTATATCGGTTTCATTAAAAACCGATATAATTTTACAATTTATTTTTTTTAATATCAAAAGAACCTGCTGTATCACGACCAAAAAACCTGCAATATACCTCAAAATACTAACATCTAAACAACAAAAACCTTTGTATATATAAAAACAAATTAATTTCTATGTACATATATACACATGCATAGTATAGTATAAATTAAAGTTTCCAATGTAACTGTAACTACGCCTCAAGATCAAATAAAAATTCGGCAGAGTCTCCTTTGTATTTTCAACATTTCAAAAACCTAAACCCTGTCATAACCTGAAAATCAATATCAACCCTTCCAAGATATATATAATTTTACATATTCTGATCGAAAACCAAAGCTTACATATATAACATCACCAAATTCTAATTATTTGTAAATACTATCAAATTTTGTCTACAATATAAACTCTGCAGATTCTACCTATAAAAAAAAATGAGCAGGAAAGAACTATAGGGAATCACTAGTAAGAAATGAAAATAGAAACAAATGCAATAAAACATCACTTCTAACAGAAACAACACAGGAATTTTCAATGGTGAGCAGAATTCAAACCATTTATAATTAACATAGTAATAGAATAGTTAAAAATTTAAACACAAGTGGAAGAACATGAAACAATTGAAAATTTGAACACATACCTAACAGAGAACGCAACAGCTTGCTTTTTGCCTTGGAATTCTTTCAATTGGCCATTAACACGAACATGCATCCCATTGCTAACAGAGGGAAAAATTTTCTAAAATCATTTACACATCAATACTAGAATATATAAAGCAAAACCCAGCTGCCTATGAACCTAATCACCTGTAACTCTGTTTACAGGTGATTGGTTATGGCAAAGAACAATATTGATGGTGTAACAAGTTACTCAGATTGTCTAAAATGTATGATACTTCTTTTGCATGTAAACCGAGTTACACATGCTCAGTTTACAAGATCCAGACAGCTCCTAACAAAAATTCCAGAAAAGGGATTTCTCAACAAATCACTCCTACCCAAAGCATACCTTTTACATAAGGAGGGTATAATATAAAATAAACAAGACAGACAAGAAACCCAAACTCACTTAACATAAGCCATTTCATTTGTTGCTGCATCTTCATTCGTCATGCACATCGATCCCAAACTCACTTAACATAAGCATGTAACCCAATATTGTTGAAACTGAGTCCATGTAGTGTAAGGTCCCAGATGTGTATCACATTGGTTTTTGGCCCATTAGAAGTCAACAGTACAACACACAAATCAAAAATGAAATTTCTGCAGAGTTCTCTAACCTTCACTTCAGATTTCTTCACGGTCTTTATCATGAACTTATCATCCTGGGTCAGGTAAAGATACTCCCACTCTTCCCAGGGGAAGAAAGCTCTCTCAGTGCACTGAAACTATTTTATAGATCAATGAATTAACTCGAAGACTCAAAAGAAACTAAATGAAACTAAACATTTTCCTTTCTCCTACCCAATTAGACATGTATATGTCTTTCATGCAGACAACAGTAGCAACAGCAACAAAAGAAAAAATGGAATGAAACAGAATCCTATAAGGGATCATATTTTACAACTTAAGAGCATCAGATTTTACAACTTAAGTGCTAGCTTACTGGAAAAAAAAAAAGGAATTGGAATACTACAATTGTTACATGGGTCAAATCCCACCCAATTGAGAGCATCAAAGGACCCAAATACAGTGTGAATTAATTCAGAAATAAATGTTACATTTATGTAAACTACGTAGGCAAACCACAACACATTGAGAAAACTTACTTCTTATAGAGATCAAGTGTCCTGACGGCAACATCTAAAGCAAATTTCCCTTGGTTTGTCTTACCAATCTGACAGTATACACGAACTTTAGTCCCTGAGCATACATGATGATAGGATCAGGATCATGATAAACAAATTGCAACTTTCCAGAGCCAGACCATTCAAAAGAAAAAAAAATTCCAGAGACTTGATGGTGCACAGTGACATCTAGCAAACCATCAGCAGGGAAATACCACTATTTCTAGTTTTGTGCAGACAGTCTATCAATTAATGCTTTTAAAGTACTAGAGACAATTAATGCCCGTGCCTTTGAATCCAAGACCTCCACCAAGCCCAGCAGGTTTACTAATTTGTGTAAGAAAAATTAGTCAAAACAGCTAGAGATCACACCCACCTGAAAAAAAAAATCCTGTAATATCTCCCTTTTGGGGGTGTAAAAAACAACAGGTGAGATGACTAGATGAGACTTTCCCACCTTGGAGCCTAATGCTTAATGGGGCAGCACACTTTTGTGAATTATTTCTATTATATTTTATTGTATGTAAAATGATAACAAGGATGGAACTTAATGGGGGCAGATAATTCAGTTTATGAATAATATATCTGCTAAAAACAACAGAAACTAAGCAATATTTACTTCCATTACCAACTTCACTGTCATACTGCACACAGGTCATCCAAGTGCATAGGACAAGTGGCAAGTCATACAACTGACACAAGTTTGAGGAGGTTTCTTTCTTGGACAGTAATGAGGCATATTCTTAACCTGTAATGAGTCAACAAATTTTCCAACAAATTTAAACGCATGGCCACCACAAGAGTAGTAAGCAGATAAAAGGATAGCAGCCAAGCAACAGGAACAGGTCATGTTTGAAGATTATTCTTTCTTGGGCAGTAAGAGGTGTACTATTAACTTCTAATCACTGTAATATTCCTTTGCTTCCTAACTACTTCCTATTCTTGCTTACCTTTCTATAGTTTTTCATTTTTCTTTTTATTATTTTTTTTGATAATTTAAAATCCATAAGGTTTATGACTGACAACTGATCACGTTAGAGGACCAAGCACTTTGCCTCCACCTCATATAATTTAAAACAGTAAAGTATTCAAATCATATGGCCCAACCAAAATGTAAGGCCATTGAGGAAAGAACCACTTATATGCATGGATGGCATTTATTCAAATATGCAATTTAAATGAATAAATGAGATTCTTTTAGTTGTTGAGTCGTAAGGAATGCTTTTCATTTGAACAAGGCTAACCCTTCACAAACTAAACCACAGGCAATAAATAGCAAAAGACAGATCACAAAAGACATTAAGTCACTCTCTGACCCATGCTGCTTTCCATAATAATGTAACCAGGCTTAAAGTGGCAACCTCTCAAAAACTCAGTACATGTCTTGATGCATACCTTTGACTTAAGATCCTCATCATCTCTAATGATATGTGGATGAATTGAAGGAATCATGGTGAAAAAGTGATTGCTAGCGTCAATAATCAAGCTCTCCTTAACAGATGGCTCATATTGATTGCTGGTTAGAAGATTTTGTAACTCTGTTAATACCTCAGACCCTGAAAGAATAACAATTGAGTTCAATATAAATGCCGAGCCAGTTTAGATATAGACTGCACAAGATTTAGGCAACATACAAAAGAAAATTAATTCTAACCACTGCTAACTTACCACAATAGTAATGAAAAAAACAACATTCCATCAACCACTTGCTTGTCACTGGGAGAGGGCCCCATGGTGGATAGAAGTTATCCCCCATCAGGTGAAACTACTTGTCCTATTGGTGCTCCTTTTAATGCAGACAATTATTTGTGGTTGCCCATTTCCATTGGATGGTGAGGGTTGTTAGTTGTCATAGGGGATCAATATGGTGTAGGTGCACCGCCATCCATTCCATGAATCTACAACCTGATTTACTGTTTATATTACTCAAAGTAGGCCCCAAATTACCATTTATGGGTTAAACAAAAATGTCATTTTCTCCATTCAGGCATCATATAGCACTTCAGTGGCCAATGTTCACAAACAACAAATTTAGATTTCAGTTGAATTCTGAAAAATTAGGAGATCCTGAGAGGTACCCTTCTGGATATTTCATTTGCTTAGCTTTCCGAGGGGCATTTCTGACATGTTAATTTCAAACTCCATCATCGCTGTCCTGTGGAAAGTTAAACTAGTATGTTAGACAAGTTAAACTAGTATGTTAGACAACCCACTCATCATAAATCAAGGAAAGTTTAAACTAGTCTGTTAGACACCCCACTTATCATAAATCAACACAAGTAATATACAAAGAAGATAACCAGCTCGACAATTCTGCTGCTGGAGGGAGAAAAAACACAACAACAATTTTCCTCAAAAAACTCTCAAGTCATCATCATGCACATTGACATAACTATGATCAACTCCCAATCGCTGCATCATTGTATCATAACCACAATTTAGCTTCAAACATATCAGCTTTCAGGCAAGCACAATCACTACTAACTTTTACTTTAAGCACATATAACTACACAAGTATTAGCCTCCCTAAAATAGGCGGACAACCAGATCAAAAGAAGATGGGTGGCAAACACAATGATGAAGCAGCCCACTATAGGTCCATTGCATCAGTTTCCCCATTCAGTTGCAAAAACTAGCTTATACCAAAACTCCATCTAGAAGTACCAGCACAACACTTGTGCCTTTCTTGTTTGGTTTCACATAAACTTTAAATAGGCTTAAGATTGGCACCTGCCTGAAGAAGATGGAAATTATGTACTTATAATCAGGACATGCAATGCCTGATAATTCATTCCATACAAGTGCCAATGGTGTATGGAACAAATCCCTTAGAATGTAAAAGGCTAGAACTTTTCCATCTATTGGGTTGAAAAAAAATGCTTTGTACTTGAAAAGGAGCAATTGAATGACAGAGCAAAATGGATTAAGTCACAGCTAAGACATCTTCTTCAAAACTTAAAACCCAATTTTCAAAAAGGCTTTATCACATAGATGCCAACAAATTTAAAACAGACCAGATGAGACGGGATGTAGAGAGAGATCACAACATAATTTGGGTTGATCGAAGAATCACAGATAGAACCACCACCCAAATAAAAGCATGAATCGCCCATCATGGAAAACCCCAATACTCAGTCCAAACAACTATATTATCCAACCTCTTTAAAGTTCAATAGTCTCTAAAATTTAGATCTTTTCAATACTCAGTCCACTTTAAAACTGGGCCTGACAACAGGCCAGGGGAATAACAGAGTATCAAATAGGATGCACTGTGATCAAAGAGGGGCCCTGGACTGCAAAATGTTATCTGACATATAGAACTTTTGTTTGCCAGGCATTGCTTTCCAAGGCATTCAATAGAATAGTGTGAATTGGAACAAAATGTCATCCAAAGAAACTAACTAGAAGATACAAGCACCACTTTTCCTGCTCTTCATGGATACATCCAAATGGGCACTTCAATAACCTATCAGGTCTGAAAATATTACTCCATGGCACCTAGTGAGAAGCAAATGATGGAAATCTAGATGGACCAAAACAGAACTGATTTTGAAAACCTTTAGTGATGAATGCCAGTCATCTATGAATTTGATATTATGCAGTGAAACTAGAACAGAAACCTAAACAGTATTTAAACACAATATGGAACCGGTACATTGAACGGTTTGGTCTAAGTTAAACCGCTCACCTTGCTCAAAAACCAGTCAAAACCATTAATTAAAACAAATCCCAGAACAATCTTTGGATAAACTATGTATATAATTAAGCCTTATAAAGAACTAATATTCTTCTTCATGCAGAAACCAAATAAAAGGTGATATTGCACATCCACCATCCCTCTAGTCATCACCAAATGTAGTCTTCTTTCCTGCAATGTAAGTAGAAATCGTCAAAGAGAAAAAAATAAGTTTTTTTCTTTAAGAATATGAAATAAGGGTTTTTGACATGCAAGAAACAATCATTCGGTTTCAAAATCAAGTCAGATCCTGACTTCTCTCCCAATGGATTCAAAAGTAGATACCACTGACAAAATAATATTGATTTTGATCGGAAAAATGAAAAAAATGGGCCCTGAGGCTGTTCCTTGGCATTAAAACTGTCAGACATGATAATTTTTGTAAGATCTAAAAAGAAAAAAAAAAACAATATATATTTGAGATCACATTAGGAAGAAGAGAGCTAACCTGTACCAGCTGCACCTATGCTTGGCCTATTTGGCATTCCACGGCCTCTGCCTCCACCTCCACCAAAACGTCCACCACCACCTCGGCCGCCTCCATGCCTTCCTCCAAATCGACCACCACTGTCTCTGTCACCAAATCTACCTCTGCTTCTGCCACCACTTCTCCCACCACTTCTGTCGCCCCCATCACAATTATCACTTCTGGGTTGGAGATTTTGGGGTTTTCCATGATGGGTTGGAGATTTGGGGGTTTTCGAGAGAGAGTGATGAGATCTCGAGGGATGGCAGGGGAGAGACGGTGAGATGAAGGTGCTGCCGCTGCGAGTAAGATGGAGAGAGTGGTGGGCAGTGGGCGTTTCTGCGCACAGTCCGCCGATGAGGCGATGGAGAGGAGAAGATGATGGGAGGGTCGAGAGGACGAGAGGGCGGTGAAGGGGGGCTGCACCTGGTGATGATAGTAGGGTGGTGAAATGGGCTCTTTCAATTAGAAGTTCATAAATGATATGGCTTACAGTGGAAAAAATCAAATTCTTCTCCTTCCTTCTTCATCTCATCCATTAGAAGTTCTCTTGACTTGTGTAACCAATCTTAAAGCTTCTACTGAAATATGATGTGGATTAAAATAAATAAATGAATAAATAAACTTTGTTGGTGGGGGGGGGGGAGGGGGATGTTGTACTGAATATAAATGGAATTTAAGCCGTGTGGCTGCTCTTCCTCACCCTACACTACGTCAATTGATATCAGAGAGAAGATTCGTCACTCATATCGCCATTCGGATCGCCGATCAGGTAATCCGCGAGTAGAATTTAACTTCCCTCTTGATTGTTATGTGTATCTTGCCTGTGGTGTGAGACAAAGACAACTTGAGCCATATGGATCCGTAACTTTAAGCCATTTGGCTTCGAGAGTAGTCCATTAGCTGCTCTTCCCCACCCCCCTTGCTGCACCAACTGATATCAGAGAGAAGATCCATCTCTCATATCACTATTCCAATCGCTGATCGAAGTAATCTGCTAGTTCTACCCCTCCGTTTAAATTTCTTTCAATCTGTTAGCTTCATTCATCATCACCGACTCATCATCATCATCATTCCATCGCTACAACCCCCTCAGAAACCGAAATAGTAGGCGACATCACAGGGCATCCATTCCAAAATAGACCACTAAAACCCATCCCAGTCGAACTAATCCAGTCCCAGCGGACGCCCATTACAAACAAACTAGACCACTTCAAACCAATCAAATACCCTAAAACCCCATATCCCTCTTAACCGAAAATTCCTAACCACCGAACCCAAGATTCACCCAAATCTGCAAAATCTGAAACCCTAAACCCCTAAATTCGGCAAACCCAAAACCTAAACAAAATCCAACCGAACCCTAATCAATAATTTTTAGTACCCAATCCACCTGATTTTTTATAAAATACCCAAATCCGAAACCAACCCAAATCTCAAAATCCATCAGCAATACCATCCCCGAAAGCAATTGGACCTTCCATTGCTCACCTGAAACCCCACTTTCGACCACCAAAACCATAAAGCCCCATCCATTACCCATCTGAATATTAAAAAAAAAAAGCAACAAACATAGAGAGACGAAGAGGGCGATACCTGTTCTTAGTGCCATGTGCCCTACTGCCGTGCCGTTCCCTGCTGCCTGCGCCCTGCGCACTGGTGCGTTGCCATCGCCGTCGCATTCCTCCTCGCCATCTCCTCTGCTTCCCCTCTCTCTCTCTCTATCCGTCTTTCCTCCTCTTCATTTTTTTTTGTGTTTTCTTTTCATGAGAGAACGAATGAGACAAGGAACGTAGATGGGTTGGGTCGGCTGAGAGGGATCGGCTGAGAGGCATGGTGTGAGAGAGAAGGAGAGGGCCAGAGAGATGAAGGAGGTCAAGAGATGGAGGGCTGCGCAGGGGAAAAACGGTGACAGAGTGAGAGAGTGAGAGAGTGAGAGGAATGGAAAGGGGAAAAAGGGCTTGGAGAGGGAAAACGTGGCTGTGGAGGCGGGAGAGGGTAAAAATTAGGCCATTGCATTGGTGACAAAAAATTTTTGCCACCAAATCTATTGGATCTTTTGGTGACAAATTTTTTTGTCACCAAATCTCCTCTCTATTTGGCACCTAAGCTAAAGACTTTTCGTGACAAGCAAAATTTTTTTTTGTCACCGTTGTGTGCATTCCGTGACAACATTGATTTTTTGTCACCAAAGGGTATCACCAATAGTGCATTTTGTTGTAGTGATGAGAGCGCTTTTAATAGATTATGAGAAAATTAAAGAAATATTTCAAAACTATAAATTTTATCTTCAAAACCATAGTCAATATTGAAGGCAGATGTATTCTCTTTCTATCTTTAAGTTGGCATGTGTGATTCAAGCTTCTTGGGATAAGAAGTTGATCAATTGGTAAATTGGTAGTCTCCCAAGTATGCCATTAACTTTTCACCTTTTAAATACATTAAAAGCGAAATATTATGAACCATGGATGCATTTCCACCCCATAAAAGAGGAGGGTTTGGTGAGTTAATTTTTAATTAAAAAATCATCTCATTAAATGTCCCGGATTGCAAATGCTATTATTATAAAGAGCCGTGCTACTTGCACCGATGGGGAGCCGGGCCGGGGTGCCGTTGGCGCCCGGGATCCAACGGCATCCATGGGGAGCCCGGGCTGTGCACTCTTCTGCTATAATAAGTGAGGTGGTTTGTCTAAAGTGTGGTTTCTAACTGCACATGCTCGTGTTATGATCTGTTTTAAGAAACTGCGAGATTAGATGAAGATGAGATGAGGAAAATCAGGTAGAGATGAAACTAAAATTCCTCTCTCACTCCATCTCCCTCTCCCTCTCATATTTAACACTCAGCCCAAATAGTTAAATCTTTGTCAAAAGTTTGACAAAAGGAGAGAATGGATTGAGGGGGAGTATAAACCTTCATAGGAAGTATTAGTTTTGATCAAATTCGCCATTGAATTGGCTCTATACCCCTTAGACTAGTACCATACATGATACCTGTTATATATTTCATTTTCGATTTCTTTTGTTAACATGTGCTACTAAAAGGTATTTTCCTTATTTCATGTGTGTAGGTACCTTTGCAATTTAATGTCAAAGGGGGAGAATATTCTAGATGTCAAAAGGGGAGAATATAGCCAATTTATCTAAGGAGAGATTTTGTATTATCTTCCAAAGGGGGAGAAGATGCATATCTTGCCAAAGAGAGAGAGTGCATGGTCAAAGGGGGAGAGTTGTTATAAGACTAAGCTTAAGAGTTAAAGAAGTTGCTTGGCTAAAGAAGAAAAGAAAGCTTGAAGAATGATCAAGCTCCAAGCATCAAGAATGAAGAAAAAGAACGAGAGCCCAAGCTAAGTCAAAGAAGCATCCAAGAGATTTCAAGACTTGTCCAGCTAAGGGGGAGCTGAAGACTTAGTGTGTAAATTCGGTGATGAGTGTGTTGCCATCAAATTGCAAGGGGATAGATTGTTAGGAATTTTGTGGATTGCAATTTGATGGATGCTTTATCGTTTTAATCATCATTTGAATTTTCACATATGCATTGATTTAAAATAACTTGAAATTTTGTTTTATACTTGCATTGTTTTTAAATCATGTAAATCTTATGTTTCATGCATGATTTTATTTTTATCTTGGATGCAATTGATTTTGAAAAGAAGTTTTGAATCAAGCTAGCCTTTGGTTTTAAAAGTCTCAAATCATTTTAGGCTTTTTATGTTTCATGTTTTTAAAACCTCTTAGAATGATTTAAAACATGATTCCAAGCTTGATTTAATGGCCCAAAAGAATCCCCTCAAAAATCACTTTAATATATGAGAAAAAATGGGAATTCTGGTCCCGGGTCGACCTGCAGTGTACCAGGTCGACCTGCCCATGGACCAGGTCGACCTGGCACACTGCAGGTCGACTGGGCAGAGGGCCGTTGGCTCTCCATGACGGTCATATTTGTGACCGTTTGTATGAGGTCGACCGGGGATGGTATGGGGTCGACCGAAGACACGCCTGTAGTCACTTTTTGACTATAAATACTAGTTCATCCCATGAAAAAAATTGAGGAACTTTTAGGCCCTCCTTGAGGTGTTTTAAGGCCAAAGAAAGGGGGATAAGCTAAGGGAGGCTAGAGGGTCATTAAGGAAAGCTAAAGCTTGGATCCATTAAGTTAAATCAACAAGTAGGCTTTACTTTCCTAATCATATGTTTTCATGCTTTGTTTTAATTATTGGTAAATCTTTGTTAGCATGCTAAACTATGATTTGTTGTGTCCTTAACATGTTTATGTTTTGAATTGATTCATTGTTTTGGATGCACCACCATGATTCAAACCAAGTAGGACTCTAATTGGTATATCTATGTGAATCTTATTTTGGAATCATCTTTGAAATCATATTTAACATGATTCCTATACTTGGTTGAATATTTGGTTGTTGTTTTTCATTATGAGAAAATTACTTTCAAATATATCTTATGTTTTGGATTCAACAACTTTACAAATCAAATGTATTTTGTTTTAAAGTTTCACAACTTGTTTAGCTTTGATTGGTATATCATTTTCAAGTTGTCTTTTTAATTACATGTGATTTGAACCTTTATTTCAATCAAATCTATTTTTCTGTTTTACTCTTTCAAATGTTTTAAACATACATTAAGCTTCATTGTTAATTTGATTGAAATCCATATGCATCACATGTTTTGTCTTTGATTTTCACAACTTGTTTAGAATATATAGGTATGTCTTTTACAAGTTACTTTTAACATGTGATTAGCATTTCCTCAATCATAAATGTTTTGAGCTAAAATTTTAAACGCCTTTGGCATACATTTATGAGCTTTTATCTTCAAATTGATTGAGGACATCATGTATACACTTTGAACATACATCTTTGCATTCGTATAGTGTTTGCATGAATTAGTTTTTCACTTTCATATCCGCCTATTAAGGACATTGTAATGAGCTAAATATGTATCTCCATCAAGTGTATTTTAGACACTACTAAGAGAGAGAACCAACCATTTGGTTGTATAGGTTATTGTTTAGCCTAAAAAGCATAATGTAAAGGTTATTGCTTAGCCTAGAAAAGCATAGTTGTAAAGGTTATTGCTTAGCCTATTGAAAATCATATATAGTGGAAATCCGGTGGGGTGTGAGGAACACAAGCCGGTAGTGGATGTAGGCATTGAGGCCGAACCACTATAAATCATCGTGTTATGGTGTGTGCTATGTGGTGATTTTGTTTATTAGATTCCACATTTTGTTTGTTAATCATCACAAGTGACTAGTTAATTTAAAGAAGTTAAATTTGGTCATAATTAGTCACTAATTAGTAGCTCACCCTATTCACCCCCCCCTCTAGGGTAAGGATCAAGGACTTACAAAAAGTACATGCAACACCATCTCTTTTGCAATGTGTGCTTGGGGATGTGTCATTCCCATCACTGGTTTTGAGCAACAATGCATGCCTTGGGTTATAAGTCCGCACCTTAAACTCCGGGCCTGAATCAGCTCAAACCATGTGAACTGAACCATCAAAATTTGAAATGGGGAAGTGAACTCCTTGAAGCTAAGTTTGGTGGAATCCAAAGTCCAAACCTTAACGAAACATGACTTTTAAATGGAACATTTCATTTCCCAATAAGCTTTCGATATTGATGATAACATATCTCAATTCCTTTACAATTTGCTCAGCTTCAAGCCTATAAATTTATCGATTGATTCCCTTCAAAAACCCACTAATTTTCTTACTTCTGAATGCCCCATAAGATGATAAAAAAAGCATCATTAATAGGAACCCCACAAAAAAAGAGTAATGTAAAAAGGGCAAAAAAAAAAAAAAAGAGTAACTAGCACAGTAGTTTTCTTTTTTTTTGAAGAGCAATTTTTTTTTTTTGAAGAGTAACTATCACAGTAGTTCTGTCCGAGTGGTGGGTCTTGGTCTTCTTGGGAAAGAAATTCCCCATAATTAACTGGCGCATTCATTTATGGGGGCAGCTCATGATCCCGTAAATGGATCAACGATTAATAGCCCCGATCACAAGAGTCGGTTCCTCCATGTCTAATAAAGAAAGAAAGGACTTGGAAACATACGTTGTGACGTACATGCAGATGGGAATTGATTTGTTGTAAAGCTTCCATTTTCTCCCTCTTAAAATCCGACCATGATGAAAGTCCAAATTTATGGGCTACTAGAATGGATTACTACTAGTTCTCAAATTAACAAACAATGCACAGCGGAAATAAACAATCAGACGAACTAGCAATTAAATCTACCAATCACACACCACAAAAAGGCAGACACAAAATATAGCGTGGAAACCCTATCCAGGGAGAAAAACCACGAACCAGAAATCAAGAGTTCACGAACAGTTACAAGATATACTCACTAGCTCCTGTACCTCAGTCTGTACCTCGACCTCAGGACTATAGTTATTCTTGCAAAGAATCCACTGACACGAATCCACGTGCCCCGTTCTCCTTACTTGATCTCCTCACACCTTGCAAGCACAAGATGAACAATCTTCTCCTTCGTAAAGTAGAAGCAGCAGCAACCTTCTAGAGCAGCCTTCAGAACGATCTCTCAATGGCTCTAGAGAATAAACTCTCTCTTATGATCTCTCTGATTTAGATTAATGAGAGTGGTGGTGTGCTCTATAGGGTTGAGAGTAACACTCTATATATAGCCCCAATTTCGTGCCTAACACTTAGAACACAAGTAGGACTCAAACTGGGAAAACAGAGTCTCAAAAGGAAACAGTTTCGTGCAAAAAGGAGACTTTCCCAAAATTCTGCGCACTGTTCGCTCGAGCGAACTCTTCAACCGCTCGAGCGGATGAGGCTCTGTCTCGCGGTCGCTCGAGCGAAGGTGAGAGCGCTCGAGCGGACTCTGCTGGGTTTGAAGAAACGAAAATTCAGCATTCTTTTTCTTCCAACTTTCTTCTTCTTAGAGTCCTTCCCTCTTCTATCTTCGGAGTTCTTTTCTAAATAAAACATACAACACAAAGACTCCTAAAGTTTTGTTCAACATGAATTTAGCCAATACAAAAATACCTAACAATCTCCCCCTTTGGCAATTCATGGACAAAACTTTTACAAAAGATCTACTTAAAAGAAAAACCAAAATTGAATTTTCAGCACAATAAAAAATTATCAGCTCTTGTAGATCTTTGTCTGTTGTCTCCCCCTGGCTTCAGTATTCTCCCCCTTTTTGTCCATAATTGACAAATAGTATCCTGAAGCAACTTCTGTCAATTTGGATTCTGTAGCTCCCCCTCAAATTTTACTCCCCCTTAGAAAGATCTTCGTATCAGCACTGGGGTGGGGGCTTGCTCCTGTAGATCAGGGGTGATGAAGCTTTGGCACACACACTTGCATATTCAGACATTTTAGCAAAGTATGTACCAACACAGAAGATAAGTCTTCTTTTTTGACCCAAACAGCTTTGGTTTCCTTATTCAGAGCAGTCTTCTGTGTTTTCCATTGCATTCTATTTGGTGACTTTCGCAGCTTATTGCAATGAGGTCTAATGTGCCCATTAATTCCGCAATGATGACAAGTGGGAATTCTTTCAGGACGTGGCACATGTTTTTTCTTGGCGGCTGTATTTGCAACATGAACAACAGGATTAGTAACAACTGAATTTGGATTAAAACAGTTTATACCTTTGGCTTTAGATGTAGATGCCTCGTTAGTGTAGCCAATGCCATGCTTGTCAGTGTTTGCCTTTTGACTGCACAAGATGTCATCTAATTTTTTAGACCCGATATTCATCTTGTTCAATGAAGCTTTTGCAGTGTCTAACTCAGATAAAACCATCTTGAGTCTTCCATTCAGATCAGAATTCTCTGCTTTCAAAGTCTTCATATCAGAATCAAGTAAGACACACTGTTGTGATTCTGCAGTCAATTTGTCAGCCAACTTGTTATTGTCATCCTCCAGTTTTTGTAATTTTTCAAGTGAATCTGCAAGTTCAGCTTTTAAGGAGGAATTCTGCTCTTCAGACATTTGCCAATTAATAGCAACTTTTTCATTCACTTTAACCATCTTCATGGTTTTCTTGAAAAGTGTTTCATATTCAGCTTTCCAATCTGGTTCTTCCTCTGAATCAGTATCTTGATCAGTCTCAGCTTCAGAAGAAACATGGGAAGCAACAGAACTAGAAGTTGCCATAAAAGCAATAAACTTCCCCTTGCCAGTGTCAGACTTGTCAGACTCAGGATTTTCATCATTCTCATCAGAAGTGTCATCTTCCCAAGTAGTATTCAAGGCCTTCTTTTGAGATTTTTTGTTTCCGCAATCATTAGCAATATGTCCATAGCCTTGACACTCATAACATTGAATCCCTTTATAAGATTTCTTCTTTCCAGAATTTTTAGGGATCTTCACATTGGTTTTCTGCCCCTTCATAAAAAGCTTGAATTGCTTCATGAATTGAACAGCAACTTGGGGATCAATTTCCTCTGAATCGGAATCTGAATCACTTGCAGCTTTCTTGTACGATTCATTGGACGCTTTCTTGAATGGTTTTTTGAACGCTTTCAAAGCAATACCTTGAGATTTTGTCTTCACATTAGTCCTTAGGTTTGCTTCAAAAGTCTGAAGGTTGCCAACTAATTCCTCAGCTTTGAGAATATTCAAATTTTTATTCTCCTCAATAGCCACAACCTTTGCATCAAACCTTTCAGGTAGAGACCGCAGAATCTTTTTCACAATCCTATTTTCAGGAATTGGCTCTCCCAGAGTAAAGGTATCATTCACAATTGCATTCAGCTTCGAATTGAAATCATCAAAAGTTTCATCTTCTTCCATCTTTATGGTTTCGAATGCTGTATACAATTTCTGAAGTTTCGACTGTTTAACAGTTTCAGTGCCTTCATGCACAGTCTGCAGAATATCCCATGCTTCTTTCGCAGTAGTGCAAGTAGAAATTCTACGAAACTCAGACATATTAACTCCATTATAAATAGCATTCAATGCTTTAGAGTTATAAGTGGCAGCCAACTCTTCTTCCTTAGTCCACTTATCTTCAGGTTTGAGATCAGTTAACCCATCAACAGTAATAGTGGGCAAGGAATAGCCATTCACAGCAGATTTCCAAACTTTCAGATCTATGGCTTTCAAGAAGGCAACCATCCTGACTTTCCAATAAGCATAATTGCTACCATCCAACAAAGGAGGCTTATTGGTTGAAGTGCCTTCACGGTAGATATCCATTCTAGCAAATATGGATCAACACAATAAAATAGTGCAACCCGCTCTGATACCAATTGAAAGTCCAAATTTATGGGCTACTAGAATGGATTACTACTAGTTCTCAAATTAACAAACAATGCACAGCGGAAATAAACAATCAGACGAACTAGCAATTAAATCTACCAATCACACACCACAAAAAGGCAGACACAAAATATAGCGTGGAAACCCTATCCAGGGAGAAAAACCACGAACCAGAAATCAAGAGTTCACGAACAGTTACAAGATATACTCACTAGCTCCTGTACCTCAGTCTGTACCTCGACCTCAGGACTATAGTTATTCTTGCAAAGAATCCACTGACACGAATCCACGTGCCCCGTTCTCCTTACTTGATCTCCTCACACCTTGCAAGCACAAGATGAACAATCTTCTCCTTCGTAAAGTAGAAGCAGCAGCAACCTTCTAGAGCAGCCTTCAGAACGATCTCTCAATGGCTCTAGAGAATAAACTCTCTCTTATGATCTCTCTGATTTAGATTAATGAGAGTGGTGGTGTGCTCTATAGGGTTGAGAGTAACACTCTATATATAGCCCCAATTTCGTGCCTAACACTTAGAACACAAGTAGGACTCAAACTGGGAAAACAGAGTCTCAAAAGGAAACAGTTTCGTGCAAAAAGGAGACTTTCCCAAAATTCTGCGCACTGTTCGCTCGAGCGAACTCTTCAACCGCTCGAGCGGATGAGGCTCTGTCTCGCGGTCGCTCGAGCGAAGGTGAGAGCGCTCGAGCGGACTCTGCTGGGTTTGAAGAAACGAAAATTCAGCATTCTTTTTCTTCCAACTTTCTTCTTCTTAGAGTCCTTCCCTCTTCTATCTTCGGAGTTCTTTTCTAAATAAAACATACAACACAAAGACTCCTAAAGTTTTGTTCAACATGAATTTAGCCAATACAAAAATACCTAACACATGACTAAGTCAATGTCTATAAATTGAAGGTGGAGGATGTACACTTACATGATCAAGGAAACAAATCATTTATGACGAATAAAAGGAAATTAATTTGATGTAGGTATTTTATGTAGGGTTGTAAATAGGTTGGTTCTAATCGGTTCCATTGTGGACCCGAAACCGAAACCGTTAAGGAGAAGGTGGAACCAGATCCGAATCCGAAATCGTTTCGGAATCGATTTCTTGGCTCCGGAACCAGAACCAGAACCATAAATGGGGCGGGTCTGGATCCTGGTCCGGTTCTAGGTAGAGAATGATATTAAAAAAATATGATTTTTAGAAGAGATTTTTGAAAATTAAGGTGATTTGTTAGGTCTCAGGTCCACGGGTCCGAACCAAGGTGGAACCGGACCCGGATCCATTTACTCATCGATGCCTAAATAAAGACCCAGACCCGATTTTTAACGGGTAGAAACTTTCAGGTAATCAAAGAATCGGATACTCATTTACATTTCTAACTCAATCTGTCTGAACTAGCAAGCATGGAAAAGTTTAAGCAACAAAGGCCATGCTCCTATGAATCAAATAGCATAAAAGTTTGGTCCTATCTATATCTGCAGCTAATAACATGAATAAAGTGGATGGCCCAATTGTTGGGTTTCCAATTCTCACCAGCTAGCTATTTAGAGTCCGATCTCTAAGCCCGATCTCCCTGTGTGTGTAGGCGGTCATCTCTTTTGATAGAATCCATGACTCCATCCATCCTTGAAAATGAAGCGTGTAGGAGATCATTTAGTGGTCTGAATTCTATCAAGCTAAATAGATGATGATCCGGCCCTAAGTTTTAGGCCCGCTATAGTTGATGCTTTTTAAACATTGCAAACTCATTGCGATTAATGTCTAGATAGTGTCAAATCAAACCCATGCTAAATCTAAGGGAAACTCCGTGTGTCTAAAGAAATTGGACTAATAATAAGTGGAGACCCTACATAAGAACAAGAAAATGAGGGTCAAAAGGAGATTGAAAGTTATTTGGTAGATTAAAAAAGGAGAGATAAGATTTCACCATGTGTAGAAAGGTTCTGTTAGGCAGATCGGTTTCCCAAATTTGGACTCACAAAGAGGTGACAACAGCCAACAGTTACGTTAAAAACTTGTTGCATTGATGATTAATATCCAACTCATACTTTAATGGTTATCCTTAGGTTTATTCCCCTAAATTTAATGGCTGTATTTGTAAACATATTTAGAAACTGATATTGATTAGGGAAACATCTTTCTCATTAACTTCATTATGGAAGATAGAACCCACTTTAACTCATGTTGCAGTTTCCTTTCTCCATCCTAGTAGAGAAAACCCACTTTAACTCATGATGAGTCAGGCCCAAATGACCCAACCCATGAGGATGAAGCTTAGGTCCAAGTCCACGAAGAGACCAAGTCAGGGCAGCCACGTTGCTTCGGAAGCAATCCCGCTCCTACCAGGTCTTGCGGGGAAATATCGCACCTGCCTCGTCCAGCGCGATGGCAGTTCCTCACCTGCCTCCTCCCCTCCTCCAGCGCGAGGGCAGTTCGAGGGCTCCAAGGACGAACGTTGCTGAAGAGTCGTCCCCATCTGTTAGGGGATGACTATAAATCAAGGAGTCCCACCAGCACTTGCAGGAGGATGGATCTCTCTCTATTCACTTCGACGCTTGTATTCCTCTAGTTTGTAATAATCATTGAGGAAGTAAAACACCACAGGCAATCTCTGCCTTTATGAAGTGGACGTAGGTCATCTTGACTGAACCACTATAAATCTCTCATCTCTCTTCATTTACTGCACATCATTAATTATCTGACCGGTGGTGTCCGAATTTACCTTTTTTGGCATCATCAACTCATGTTGCAGTTTCCTTTCTTACTTCATTCTGGTAGAGAAAAACCATGTGACAGAGTCACAGAGACCTCCTCCCAATTCTCCATCTTTAATTAATCACGTTGACTGAGGAGCAACGTAGATGGTCTATAAATTGAAAAACCATAAGTGTTTCTTCTCCACAACCACAAGAGCTTTCCCTCCAAAAGAGTCGCACAAGAGAGAAAAGATGGCAAAGAGCACTACCCTTGTTGCCTCATCAGCCCTCTCATTCTCTATCTCCAGGACTTCTTCTCCAAGGTTTTTCATGGCAACTGTAACGCCACCTAAACCCATGTGAGTTTTCTCATCTCTTCTCCTTCTCCATTATTTGTTCTCTCCCATGGCTGTGTCAGGCCGGGCCGGACTGGGCTGTTGATGGGGCCGTGACGGCGGCCTGGCCCAATTTACACCCACTAGGTGCGTGCTATCAATGGTACAACAAAGGGTAGCTGAATTATAATAAATTTAGTTGCTTGTGTTCAGGGATGCTGCGAAGAACAACAGGACACAACAATCGAGCATCTGTCACAAACAGTTAGTGGTGACTCACTCTATGCCCCCAGAGAAAAAGGAAATATTCAAATCCATGGAGGTATGGGCTGAGCAGAACCTCTTGTCTATGTTGAAACCAGTTGAGAAATCATGGCAGCCACACGACTTTCTGCCTGACCCTTGCTCTGAAGACTTCCTGGATAGAGTCATGGAATTGAAGAACCGAGCATCTGAGATTCCAGACCATTACTTTGTGTGTTTGGTAGGAGATATGGTTACAGAGGAAGCCCTCCCCACATACTTGTCCATGCTCAACTCGTTCGAAGGAGTTTGCGATGAGACCGGTGCTAGTCCAACGCCATGGGCCCAGTGGTCACGGTCATGGACAGCCGAAGAGAACAGACATGGGGACCTGCTGAACAAGTATCTCTACTTGTGTGGAAGGGTTGATATGAGACAAGTAGAGAAGACCGTTCAGTATCTCATTGGCTCTGGCATGGTAACTTGCTCTCTCTCTCTCTGTCTCTCTCTCTCTCTCTCTATATATATATATATATAAATTAAAAAGAGGAAGATAGAAATTTGCCAATGGAAAAAAAAGATGTCCATTTACAGATTTTAAATTTAGATGTATTTGGGATGAAGTGTTTCCCTTTAGGCTTTAAAGGTTGCAGGCTTACAATGTTCATCTTTGAAACTGATGAGTCAGGCCCAAGTGGCCTAGAATATGATGAGCCAGATCCAAATCCACCAGGGAAGCCCAGGTCCAGATCCACGGAGTGACCAAGTCAAGGCAGGCATCTACGTCGCTTTGGAAGCAGTCCCGCTTCTACCAATTCCTGCGGAGAATATCTCACCTGCCTCCACCTGGCCCGTCCCTCGAGGACAGCTCTGAGGCTCCAAAGAGAAGTCGTCCCCATCTGTCAGGGGAGGACTATAAATAGAGGAGCCCTCTTATCACTGAGGGGATGAACATCTTACTCTCTCTCTCTCGCTTGTAATCCCCCTTATCAATCAAAGATCACCATATTCAAAGTGGACGTAGGTCATACAGACCGAACCACTATAAATTCCCTCTCTCTCTCTCATTTATTTACTACATTTTCACCTAGCATTTATTACTTGACCGGTGGTGTCCGAAACCTATTTTTGGCATCATCAGTTTGGCGCCGTCTGTGGGAAACGAAAATCAAAACTAAAGTTCTCACTTCACACATCTTCTTCAGAAATTATGGTGATCACCACTAGATCGACAAGACGAGCAGAGGACGAGGGTAGCCCTCCACCAATCAATCCTACCTCGAATGCTCCTGCTCCCACTCCTCAGCAAATGTTGGAGACCATTCAACAGCCTACAACTCCTGCTCGCAGGGCAATGAGGAACACAGTTCGGAGGAGTACTGCCTGAAGTACCGCATCTAGGATATCCAACTGCTCCACGTCGGGAGCACCTCACCTAAGCGCCCAACCCTATGGCGCAGAAACCCTGGGCGCCCAGAAGAGATCCAAGCACCCGCCATCTGTCCTCTCTGCAGACAGGAAAGTGAGCCTACCAAGTTGCCCTTCGCAGAGGGGGGCCAGCGCCCCAGAAAAAAAAAAAAAAAAAAAAAAAAAAAAGGAATACACGTCCGCCACGGGATCAGACTCCCCCGGGCGCCCAAGTCCCTCGGCGCCCAAAGCATCCCTCGGGCGCCCCGGACTCCCCCGGGCGCCCAAGTCCTTCTCTCCTCGCCCAAGGGGGGATCTCGCCCGAGCCTCCCTCGCCCAGCGCTGCCAGCGCGCCGCCCGCGGGGCCAGCTCCTCCCTCGCCCGAGCCTCCATCGCCCAGCGCTGCCAGCGTGCCGCCCGCGGGGCCCGCTCCTCCCTCGCCCGAGCCTCCCTCGCCCAGCGCTGCCAGCGCGCCGCCCGCGGGGCCAGCTCCTCCCTCGCCCGAGCCTCCCTCGCCCAGCGCTGCCAGCGCGCCGCCCGCGGGGCCAGCTCCTCCCTCGCCCGAGCCTTCCTCGCCCGCAGCAGCCCCCTCGCCCGCTGCCAGCGCGCCACCCGCGGGGCCCGCTCCCCCCTCGCCCGCTGCCAGCGCGCCCGAGCCTCCCTCGCCGTGGCTGCTCGCCCAAGGGGGGCCCACGACGCCGCCTGCCTTCGCCCTCGCCCGGAGGCGAGCATCCTCGCCGCCAGCCAGACGACCGGCGCCCTCAGCAGCCACGCGACCTGCGCCCTCATCAGCGAGGCGACCCTCTCGCCCGACGCCCGGGCGACCAGCCCCCTCGCCACTGCTGCTCGCCCAAGGGGGGCCTCCGCCACTGCTGCTCGCCTGAAGGGGGGGAGCGCCATGTGAAGCCTCGGGCTGGGCGCCCGAGGCCTAGCCCTCGCCACTGCTGCTCGCCCGAGGGGGGCCCACGCATGGAGAAGCCTCGGGCTGGGCGCCCGAGGCCCAGCCCTCGCCGAAGCTGCTTGCCCGAGGGGAGGGCACGCCCAACCTTGCCTCGGGTTGGGCGCCCGCAGCGGGATTCAATTCATGTTCGCCTGATGCCGCATCCTCGACGTCCGTCGACGTCCGGCCAACCACTCTGGTCTTCGTTTGTTTTTTCTCTACTGCACCCATCATTACAGCTACTTGCACACTCTTCTCATTCTCTTGGGATGATTTTCTCTCTCTTGGATGTTCCATTTGGATGAATCATCTCGCGGATCGCCCTACGTGGTGACCTGCCTCTGTATTGTTCTCAAACAGGCAGCCTATACATCCGGCTTAGCGGCTCTCTCACGGGTCGCCAAAAAAGCTTGGCCTCTGCACTGTTTTTAAACAGGCAGCCTATCTCCAGCTTAGCGGCTCTCTCGCGGGTCGCCAAAAAAGCTTGGCCTCTGCACTGTTTTTAAACAGGCAGCCTATCTCCAGCTAGGCGGCTCTCTCGCGGGTCGCCAAAAAGCTTGGCCTCTGCACTGTTCTTAAACAGGCAGCCTATCTCCAGCTCAGCGGCTCTCTCGCGGGTCGCCAAAAAGCTTGGCCTCTGTACTGTTTTTAAACAGGCAGCCTATCTCCAGCTTAGCGGCTCTCTCGCGGGTCGCCAAAAAGCTTGGCCTCTGCACTGTTCTTAAACAGGCAGCCTATCTCCAGCTTAGCGGCTCTCTCGCGGGTCGCCAAAAAGCTTGGCCTCTGCACTGTTTTTAAACAGGCAGCCTATCTCCAGCTTAGCGGCTCTCTCGCGGGTCGCCAAAAAGCTTGGCCTCTGCACTGTTCTTAAACAGGCAGTCTATATATCCAGCTTAGCGGCCCTCTCGCGGGTTGCAAAAAATGCTTCATCTCTGCACTGCTCTCAAGCAGGCAAGAAGTCTGCCTCTCTTTCCAGATTGAATGTCAACAATCGGGCCTCAACCGCTCCTGGATACTAAAGATCCTCCTGGCATCCCAGCTCCCTGCTGGCGCCCAGCACCCTAGCACCTTGGCGCCCAGCACTCTAGCACCCTGGCGCCCAGCTCCCTGGCACCTTTGCTCCTGGCGCCCAGACTGCCTGTCGACCGCCCAGGCCTCTTCCGGGCGCCCAGCCTCCTGCTGCCTGCTTCGTCTGTTGGCGCAACCACCTCCTCTCCGCCTGCACAGCAAACTGCAGATCGGCCGCTTGGTACCTCGTCCTCTGCTCCAACTTTGGGTCTGGGGCATTCTTTTTAGCAAGTTTTAGGCTCATCTTCTTCTTCTCAAAATGCCCCCCTTTCAAAGCTTCTTTGTGCGCAGGGCATTGGGGGCAAATGATGAGTCAGGCCCAAGTGGCCTAGAATATGATGAGCCAGATCCAAATCCACCAGGGAAGCCCAGGTCCAGATCCACGGAGTGACCAAGTCAAGGCAGGCATCTACGTCGCTTTGGAAGCAGTCCCGCTTCTACCAATTCCTGCGGAGAATATCTCACCTGCCTCCACCTGGCCCGTCCCTCGAGGACAGCTCTGAGGCTCCAAAGAGAAGTCGTCCCCATCTGTTAGGGGAGGACTATAAATAGAGGAGCCCTCTTATCACTGAGGGGATGAACATCTTACTCTCTCTCTCTCTCGCTTGTAATCCCCCTTATCAATCAAAGATCACCATATTCAAAGTGGACGTAGGTCATACAGACCGAACCACTATAAATTCCCTCTCTCTCTCTCTCATTTATTTACTACATTTTCACCTAGCATTTATTACTTGACCGGTGGTGTCCGAAACCTATTTTTGGCATCATCAGAAACTACTTTCTTTATTACCAATCTTCGAACTCAACCCAAACCTCCAGCCATTTATGAATTGGGCTGGATGTATCAACTAGAAGTCCAGAACCCACATGAAAGCTAAAAATGTCAACCTGAACCTACAATAACTACGTCGGTTTTGTTCTGGACAAGAACTAGTCATTGCAATCAGTCGGGTTGGTTGTGGACTGACATTTCCAACCCAAAACTCGGCCATTTATAAAGTGGGTTTAAAATGTCTAAAAGAATCGACTTGGAAGTGAAAAGTGTGAAATCGAACCCTGACAAAGTTGGGTTCGGGTTGGGTTAATGGGTCAAGTTAAGAATATCCTGCCACCTTTAATTTGCATTTGTGTCTGTATAATATATCTACAGGATGTAGGCCTAGAAAATAACCCCTACCTAGGTTTCGTCTACACTTCTTTCCAAGAGAGAGCAACTGCAATTGCACATGGAAACACTGCAAAGCAAGCCCTGGAGTTTGGAGAAACAAACTTGGCAAAGATCTGTGGAACCATAGCTTCTGACGAGAAGCGCCATGAGGCCGCCTATGCGAAGATAATCCAGAAGTTATTCGATATCGACAGTGACACCACAATGCTTGCGTTCGCGGATATGATGAGGAAGAAGATTACAATGCCAGGGATTCTGATGTATGATGGTGAGGATCAGAACCTTTACAATCACTACTCTACTGTGGCGCAAAGGATGGGTGTGTATACCGCCGATGATTACGTGAACATGCTGGAGTTCTTCGTCAAAAGGTGGAATGTCGAAAAGGTTTCAAGTGGGCTTTCCGGTGAGGGGAAGAGAGCCCAAGACTACATTTGTAATTTGGCTCCCAAACTAAGAAAATTGGTGGAGAGATCAAAGGCAAAGGCCAAGGAAGTCCCATTGTTCTCTTTCAGTTGGATCTTCAACAGAAGAGTTTAAGAAGTGCTTTTGACTTTAGCTTTTTTAAGTCTTATAATATGAATAGGATGGTTAGACTGTTAATTTAAGAGTCTGGTTGTGTTCTAGTTACTCTAAACTATATATATGCATACACCCATCTATGTATCCATGTTACGTCTGTAATCAGTAATTCTAGCTATATCAAATTATCATCTTCGTATGTTAGAAGCAAATATTGTTGTTTCATCAGCCATTATATAAACTAGGTATCAATGTTTCGAATATCATTCTTGGGATAACATTGGCTGGATGGAGTATTTGGGTAATTTCAAATTTTAGGTACAGTTTGAGTCAGCTTCATGAATCTTGTATCCTCTATCATGGGCAAATCCAAAGGTAGGGAGACTTGTGAATGAGAGATTAATAATATATATCACATGATTATTAGTTCAGAAGAAACCAAATGCAACTTAGAAGTTTATTTGGATGTGTTAGGAGAAATAGCTTTCATACCACTCGTAGGAAAAGCCTAACCCCAACTGTGGTGGATCCAAGACTCAAAACAACACACTTAAATAAACTTGAATTCTATTATTACAATATCTATAAATGGCCGGGCACATGACATACATACTCACAGCACAGACACTAGACACATTGGATGTACTACACACTGCACATGCACATGGCCTTTCCACTCACTATGCTCGAGTACACTCTCCATGCACATACACTCTCACTCTAAGAGCTAGTACACCTTGCACTAGGGCACGTTTGACATTTTACTTTTAAAATAAAGTGAAGTGAAATAAAATGTATGAATAAAATATATAGTGGGTTATGATGGTATTTTATTTTTAGTTGTTTGGGATGAAATATTGTTGACTTTTGGTATGAGAAATGAATTTTTTTTATCTTTTAGTTAATAAATGTAATAGCTTTTGATTTTTTGTTGAAAAAGTTGAAAATTTTAGTAAAAAGTGATTTTAACTTGATGTGTAAAATGACTTAACTTGACTTTACACTTACATCACTCACTTTTGGTGCAACTCTCCCATATTTATAGTCTCCAAGGATCAATGGCGGTGGGAACATATGGTGATCAAATGGGCCACATGTCTTGTTTAGGATCACTTGTTGAGATGGTTTGAAAGTGAGGCGGTTTGATGATGTCATGCAGTTTGAAGGTGGGTTCTGGACAAAGCTGGACTTGGAGTAGGGGAGATGAGGCTGGATGATTTGGGGAGGCTTCTAGAAAATGCTGATGTCAACATCTGCTTTGGGCAGGGGAAAAGACAAACGTGATGAATTTACATGAGAGGGATATTACTTTTTCTCTCAAAACACAACGGTTCGGGTCGTTTGCCTACTACACTCATTTATCTATGTAAATGGAGAATATGCATAATATTTATACATCGCATTATATATGTATAATAGATGTATAAATGATGTGAAAATTGACTCATTTTCACACCAAAATTTGAACATCTGTTGAGGTGGGAAATAGAGAATACCAAAACACATGGAGTTTTAAAGAACACCCGTTGGAGGCGAATGGTTTGGTTTTATGCATTTCCATTAAAGAGGTTTTGGGTTCGAAAGCCACTTCAAACGCATTGCAAAAAAATAAATCGAAAGGTCTCAAAACCGATGAAACCTACGAAATAAAAATCCTACCCTCAAAAACCTTTCTCTCTGCATCTCATCGCCCGGTTGTGCCCATGCATCTCATTTCCCAGTTGAGCCCTAGATCTCATCTCCCTGTTGCGAACTCATCTCCCTATTGTGAAGGTATACTCTCTCTTTCTTTCTCTTGCTTTGATATACCAAAAAGAAAACTCTGTAAAGCTATTTGCAGATTCTTTTGGGGTTTAATTCTTTATCTTTTTCTCTCCTTTTTTATTCTCTTTTGCATGTGTAGTTTGCATGTTGCATTTTAAAATACTGAATCGCATGTGGTTTCATTTGATTTCTAGAGTTGGGTATACATTCGCTCTCCCCCGCCAAAAGACTTGGGGTAAATGGTCTTGTCCATGGTGGACCCAAGTTCCAATTTTGATGGACTGCAATGGAATCCAATGTGACTCAGCAGTATATGCTAAAATGATATTATGAAAAAAGCGGCAGAAATATTGCCAAGGACTTTGGTTTGCAAAACTTTAGGAAATAACTTCAGTTTCTCTCTCATTACCTATAAGCCTTAATGTGTTGAATTTTGTGAATGAGTCTTTGTGATGGAGGAAAGACTCTATTTTATAGGTGTAGAGAGGACCAAATATATTCCAATTAGGATTCCATTAGTTTTAATCTCAACCGTCCATTAAGGTAGAGTTTGTTATGGAATATATTTATTTAGGAAACCTGATATGATTAAAAGATAGCATGTATCCTATGAAAACGGGATTCCTATAATGACCATAATTTATGGAAAGATAAGGACTTGTGGTCGAAGTAAAAGACCTAAAAATAATTTCCTTACATGATATTCATCAAAATTTATCTATATAGTATTTCATATCTCCGGTAATCAGAACTTCGGGTACCGATCCATGCCCAATTAACAACTAGGTTCAAAAAGAGGGGTAGTACCCAGATTTTTCAGGTTGGAACCTTCAGGGTAATTGTCATGTTCCGACCCTGCTTAGTGACCAGCTCTGAAATGGGAATCAGGGGATGCATCAGGCTTCTTACATGTAGATAGATACACTACTCAAAATTTAGAGGCCTAAAGAAATTGAGTAGTAGTCTACCAAAGAAAAACTGAAAAAAAAATCCTTCAGCCAGTCTTATTTCATGGAAATTCAATGGGAATACATGTAAATCCATTTAATCACTTTCATCCATTTCTACAACTAGATAAAGTCCAGACAGTTTCTAAACTTTGGATAATTTAAATATAGATGATTGCTAAGGTTGAAATATTCTCTTGACATTAACATCAATCCAGCCAGTGAAAATTTAGATGACAAATGCCTCGATGATAAGGCTCGCATAACTAGCTGTTTGGATCTCATACATGTGTCCTGTACATGCATGTAAGACTACATTTCTAGCTATTCTATTTTGAGATCTAAAACTGTGTTACTAATACGCTAGATCAATACTGATTTGGGAGCAAGCTTATCTCTAGCACACACCACAAATGGCCATCCAGATGCATCCTAGAAGAGTTCCATAGTGATCCCATACGCAATTAACCATCTGAAAAACATCCATGAAATATAAATGAGAATGCCAGAGTAGCAGATGAAGGCATCACTTAAGATTAGTTATAATGGTTAACACTTTAAATATAAACTATTGAAAACAAACTTACGTTGAATCTAAGAACTTGTGCTGCTCCTTCCTTATGTGTATTTTTTATAATAGCATCATGTCATCATTGTTTATGAATTTTGGGGCACTTTGTAACTTCTCATCAATTTTGTTACTTTTTAGAAATGGATAATGAAATAGTTGAAGACCAAGTTGAATCCATCCGAGTTGAGGCACCAACCATAACCAAGCGTGGTAAAAGAGAAAAGAAGAATATTTCATGGACGGATTACTCCAATGATTACTTGATGGACTTATTTATAGAACAAATAAAGCTTGGGAGAAAAGCTGAAAGTGGGTATACCACTGAAGGGTGGAAAGAGATCGAACGAAAAATGATGGAAAAGTTTGGAGATAACTATGATAAAGGTAAAATTAGAAATCGCTTTAGAACATTAAAAATCCGTTACAAACAGATCAAGACTTTGATTGAACTAAGTGGGTTTAGATGGGATGACAAGGAGAAAAAGGTAATTGCAGAAGACCAAGTCTCGGATGGCTATGTCAAGGTAAGTGGATAGTTAATTTTCAGTTTGAAAAATATCGAAGAAAAAGTTGTGCCAACTACGAAAAGTTGGTCATTATATATGGAGATACAATCGCGGATGGAAGAGATGTGGTGTTGACAAACCAACGCCCACCACATCCAATATCAGTTCCCCAAGTACCACTTGATGAAGGCGTAGTACATTCATCTAGTTCAGATTAGATAGCCGAATGTTCCAAAGTCCCGCGTACTAGAAAAGACACAAATGCAAGTTCTCGATGCAATGTACGAGCTGAATCTAAATCTGATAGTGAAATTTTGTGTGCAGTGAAAGAGATGACTGCCACACTTGCCTATGTTACTGAGAAATTGAATCAATCAGGGCCAAGTCAAGCAGATGTTGTTGTTTCTGTTCAGGAGTTAGAATTAGAAAAATCTCTACGTGGAAAGGCGCTTAGGATGCTTAGGGATCCACAAGTGTCGAGTCAGTTCCTTGCATTTAGTACCAAGGAAGATCGTCGTGATTGTATTTTGGAGGAATCAAGTGATTCAATCTAGGATCAAGTGTGACCTTTTTTGGACTATGATAGTTTTACCGCATTTTGGACAATATTTAATATTGTAGTGTTATGTTGGACCGTGTGGCTTTTTTGGACTATAGTAGTTTTATTGCATTTTGGTCAATATTTAATATTGTAGTGTTATGTTGAACTAAGTGTGACTTCTCTATTTAATTTTGTTATATTTTGGTACTCATTTATATTTGTATTGTTATGTTAGTATTATTTGACTTTTTGTTCTTATCCAATTGTTGTGTGTCTTATTCTTTTAGATGGCGGTGTTAATTTTTCATGTGGCAATAATGCTTCTATGAATGGGATAAATTAGTACTCAATTGTTTTTATGTGCGAATTGATTATGAAGCAATACAAAGTAATAGACACAAAGAAGAAGGTCATTTTTTTTGTGGCCGGTAGCAATGTCAACCGTCGTGCTTATGCGTTTAGACCATCATTGTAAACAAAAGAGGGTCAAAAGGAGGAGAGTTCATAATTCATCTTTAACTGACCATGACTTCACACAGTACATCATTCATGGTCATGAGCGTTTAACATATGATTTACTTCGTATGAGGACTGATGTGTTTTTAGAGTTATGTGATTTATTGAAAAGAAAAGGGTTATTGCGTGCAACTAAAAATGTCACTGTAGAAAAACAAGTTGATATCTTTCTAAACACTGTTGGCCATAGTGAGTGCAATCGGGTCATGGAAACTCAATTTCAACATTCAGGCCAAATAATTAGCAAGTACTCTAATGCTATTTTGGAAGCACTTTTATATATATGTCCCGATTATGTTAAAGTTCCTGAACTTGAAACACCAACACCGGCGCATATTGCTTCAAATCGAATGTTCTACCCACTTTTCAAGGTAAGTAAGTAATCGGATCATCCATTTTTTTATAATTCTTTATGATTAACTATTTAAAATGTTAATGATGGCGCATGATTGTATTGGTGCTATTGACGGCACCTATATTCCAGCATGATTTCGAGTTAAAGATCATCAACGTTATCGTTGTAGAGAGGGATTCCTTGCACAAAATGTGATGGCAGCTGTAGGTTTTGACATGCTCTTTCAGTTTGTATGTGCTAGCTTTCAAAGCTCAGCCAATGATCATAAAGTCTTATCTGATGTTCTACAAAATAGGGGAATATATAATCTGCAAGTTCTAGAAGGTAAAATATAGTTTTATATTAATTATATATACATTAAACTTTTTAAATAATATATATATACGAAACTTGTTATTTTTGTTCTTAATAGGAAAGTACTTTCTCGTTGATGCTGGTTATGCTCACAGGCGATGTTTTATTGGACCCTATCGTGGAACCCGATATCATCTGAAGGAATATGGACCTCAAGCATTAGCTCCTAGGACACTGAGTGAGCTTTTTAACTTTCATCATTCAAAACTTTGAAATGTTGTGGAAAGAACATTTGGCCTATGAAAGGAAAGATTTCCTATTTTGATACATGCACCATGGAATTATCCTTTAAAAACACAAGCAAAAATTGTAAATGCTTGTGATGTAATTCACAATTTCATCATGATGCGAAATCCCACCAATGATGATTTGTGCCAACGTCATTGCCATGAAGTGATAAATATCGAGCAAGAAGATAATGAAAATGATGCCATTGACGACGAGTCTGACAACCAATATGCTTATCACCTCAGAGATACAATAGCATCAGATATGTGGAATGCATCATCAAATAGAAGAGCTAGAACAGCGCAAATGATGTAGTGAAATGCAGGATCAAATATATTTTGTAAAGATGGAATTCTTCTATTTTGAAATGTTTATTTTGTAAGGTGGAGTACTAAACATGTTGGAATGCATTTTTGTGAAGGTGATCATTGATGGAATGTGTACTTTTGAGAAATATATTTTATATTGAAAGACATATTCTTTTTGAAGGATCTAAAATGAAGATGAAAACTTTTATATAAAATGGGCCTTTTTTGTCTCTTGTTCATATCATTATAATAGAATTTATTTCAATAATTAATATCATTTACATTTACACATGTCATTGAAACAAACATGGTAAAATTAATCACATGTGTAAATGGTGTGAAAATGGTGTTATTAGACAAACGTTGTAAAATGAAACACATGTGTAAATGTTACATATTTAAAATTTGAATATTCTTCATTTACATGTGTAAATTGAATTTACACATCCCATGCGTAAAAGACAAACGACCCCTAAATGTTGGGTAGATACTAGTATTTTTCATGTATACCAATATTGGGTAGATACAGTAACACAATGCTGTTTTCATTGCTGTATAGGAATAACCATCCGTTTTGCCACTATATAATACCACTCGGTAAAAATCAAGGCACCAAATGCACGTGTTCCCATCTATCTAGTTTTTAGTGTGCACATTATGCAATTTCAATGAAATAGGTTTTTATCATGTTTTCAGTGGAGCCTTTGGAAGTGATTTTTGGGTAGGCATTGCTTTCATTTCTCTTGCTTCATTTGAGTTGTCCTTGCTTTTAACTCCATTATGTTGCCTTTTGAATTGGATTGTCAGTCCCAATTCCAGTTAGTGAAAGCTTAACATCAGATTTATACTTGACTCCCGGCCCTCGTCAGCAAGGGTCGAGTAAGGGACTAAGTAGTGGAGGTCATCCGTGCATGGGCTTTAGCCCCCTCCGGGTCTAGCCCGCATATGTTCAGGATAGAGCTTGGACAGCCTTGGGCCTGGCCAGGCCAGACTTCTTGACAACCCTACTGTTTACAATAATATGGTGAGAATCCACCATCAAGTTAAAGGGTCAGTGATAAGTAATTAGCTCTGTCATAGATTGGGAAGTTTTGTTTTTGTTGAAGACCAGCTAATCAAGCGGCAGACAACCTATTGAAAGAAAATGTGCAATTACTCACAGTTCTCAAGCATTCATTTCTGTACCTTAAGTGTAATTTTCACCAAGACCAGCCTCTACTCACAGTTCAGGGCATGCTGTGGTTCCAGATGCTGGTACTTGATATTGTATTCTTTTCCATGCTTCTCTTCTCAGTATATGTTATCATTGGCGGAACCAGAATTTTTGTTTGAGAGGTGCTGATCTTAATGGGTAGTTTGGTTTTAGGGGCAAACAAAGGATTTTCATATGGACTTTAGGGGTAGTCTCACGATTTTTTATTGAAAACTTTGAAGCGCGACGCAGTTTAACGGGTGCGACCACACCCGGTTCAATGTGCCTGAGTCCACCCCAGTATCTGGTTTTTGTCTGGGCCTTGTGTTCTTTTTAGGGCGTAATGGTAATCCATGTTCCCCTCTTTTCTCTTTAATACAATTTGCCATTTAGGAAAAAAGAAAAGGAAAAGAAAAACCTAGACCGGCAGGGAATTCTTTAAATATGAATTCTACTTAAATTTGACAGAGTGAACCTTGCTACATCATACATGATAACAGAGTTTCTAATTAATTAAACAGAGCAACAATAAACAAGCAGCAGGTTACCTTTATTTCATGATAATAACAAACTCATAACACATTCATAAATTAACTTATCCTTCATCCCTAACAGATGTGAATCGATCAAATACGCATCAAGGGAAGAAAACCATGTTGAAGAGTAGCATTCCATACTTTCTCAACATCAAGTATGGTGTCACCACACTCGTGTTCATCCCATCCTTCCACTGCATGCACTATTCCGGCAACACGCTCTGCACTCATCATTCTCCTTGGAAGCCAGTTCTGTCGCACATTCATAAACAAAACTAGTATTAGCATTTTTCTGTTTTCCTTAGGAGCCCTCTAGGATTCTTGCAAATCTAGTGCAGGTAACTTGATTTACGCGTAAATGTAGACAACCTGATTTACCTGTAAACAAGGGTTTTCAATTGTCATAAGAAGGGTGGGTCCTCATGGGATGGCCGGCCCATCCGGGACCAACCCTCTTGGGTTGGGTTCGGACCTTAGGCTTTAATACTTGGGTCAAGTTTGGAGCTGAGATTTGGGCCCATTTAATATTTGGGCTTGTCTTAGATTACGTGATAAAGCGCCCAAAGCCGGGCCCGACTTGTACCCAAATCCTATAAGATTTCCAGATGTATTTACATATAAGATTGTTCTATATTTTCTATGTCACTTTTAATGTTATTATTAATCGGGCTTACGCCCAATTGACTCAGTTCAGGCCTATTGTGTTTAACACAGGATGGGTTCGGGCCAGACGCTTACAACCCTGTTTGGCTTGTGCTGGATACGGGCCTGTGTTTCAAAAGTTGGATCAAGATTGGATATGCTTGAGACTCATGTGATCTAGTCCATGAACCCCCTTTTATGAGAAGTGATAGATGTCGTTGATCCAAGGTGAGGAATGGACTGTGATAGAATGAACTGTGCTGAGATCTATTTGACAGAAGAATGGTTGATCAGGAGGTTGAACTCATTTGGGGTTTAATCATGAAAAGAAAGAACCCCAAAATTTTTAGATTTAATTTATTGAATCCTTTATATATATATATATATATTAGGCCAAAACTTATAAACTAGTTTTAAATTAATGGTTGATCTATTGAATGTTGCCTCACCAACCTCGCAAGTATGCATGTTCTCCAGACCCTTAGGAGCTAACATCGCTGGAGTGGTGAAATAAGTGCAATCTTTACGTATCTTCTTCACAGGAAACTGTGAGAAAGGAATGAAACATGAGCCCTTTGGTGCTTTCTTTTGCTCTTCTTCTCTCAATCCATCTCCAACTATCCAACCTGCCAAACACAACATGCCCATCTGTTTAGAAACTAATGGAATTTTGATAATTGCTGCTCTACTTAATAATGAAAAGGGATAGTGGAGCAGGAAGAAGTACCTGAGGAGTGTAACTTTTAGAAATTAGAATAGACCAGGCAACTTGCCAAGTCGTCCGTGACTTGTAATTTCAGCCTTTCAAATTCTTCTTTGAAAACCGTAATTACCTGATCCATTCTGACATTGTTAGGAAAGACCAAATACAGGATTGGCCCCAATCGGCCCTTGAGGTTTTGACATGATTGTATAATGGTTTAAGATCCAGGGGTGTAAATTTGCTGGATTTTTACATGGCCCAGTTATCCCTGTCTAGCCCACTTTGACCTAACATTGACATATGGGTTGACTTCGCATGCTTTTGTCTAGACCCTGGCTTGAAGTTCTTGCCCAATAGCTGAATGAGTTGGGTTTAGGACCCATCTGCTTGAAGGAAAGACTAGATGCCCAACTAGCCTGACAAATATAACACAGACCTGACTTCTGAGCCATGGGGCTGTATTTAGGTTTAAGTATTTACTATTTAGACCAACAACTATGTGAAACTCCAAAAGATTAACACATCGTTTGCCAAAATCTGCCTCATTCCACCTCAGTCATCACTGAGTGAGAGTAATTCTGCCCAAAACTCAGGTTCGACTGTTGGGACAAGATTACTGGCATGTTCTGTTGTAAGCCTGACCCTATAGTATTGGGTCTTGATCATGAGACCTTTCCGAGAGATAAGAGAATGTCTTATAGTTAGAAATGGGTTCTCCAGCTTAATATTATAAACCTAATCAGCAACGCTACTCAGTTCCATTCATATCACATGGACCAAATATATAATCTAAGCTTGAATTTCAATTCACGGGGTTTCTATACACTGTCAGGATTATGGGGTGTATAAGATTTAACTATATATTTTACAGATGTCTAATCCAACGGTATATATCACTCCCACCAGAGTGAATTTTGTTCTAGCGCTACATAGGTGTGTGCGTGCTATGATTGAGTTAAACCAAACAAAGGCTGCCCACCATGCAGGTTAAGAGCATATTTTAGCATTCAGCTTGCGATCATTTCTCATTTGAAACCGGCACACTTTTCCGCACATCCAAATGAGCACGAAGTTTTATGTGTAAACTGAGTCGCCCAACTTCAGTTTACAAAACCCATACAGGGCCCTTATAAGCTGCTGTGATGATTGCGTACGTGGATGGCTTTTACATACCTCTAGCTATTTATATCCGTGACTACACAACAACATCATCATCATCATCATCATTAAAACTTTGTCCAAAAAATAAAAATAAAAACATGAGGATAAATGTAGTTATAAGCTTGGATGGAGTGTGGCCATTGCTATACCTGGATACCTCTCTGGCACAAGCCCAAGGCAATGGCAAAGGCTCTCTGGAAAGATTTCCTCTTAGAAAGACTTGTTTAGTTCCTTGTGGAATGCTGTTAAGAACAATGGCAACTGCTAATGAACTCCCATTAACAATTCTAATATTGAGTTTGGGGAGCTTCAGAAGAAAAAGCTCTCCATTCCTATTGAGCGCCTCCCCCTGAAATTTGAGACAGAAGCTTTAACTTCCATTAATATAATGTGAGAGTCTTCTACCAAAAAAATATGTATAATGTGAGAGTCCATTATAAATAGCTGTGTACTAAAATAACAAATAAATGAACATTATTTATGAGAATGGTTACATAAATTTATCCTTCTGCTAGCTATTGCCTAAATAAAGAGTTGTAGTGTTTTCCATTTTTATATTGATCATTAAGGGTCCATTCTAGGGTTGTAAATGGGTACTCAATTCTCCGATTACCCGAAGGTTTCGAACCCGTTAGGATCCGGGTCTGGGTCCTTATTTTGGTCCCCATAAGAAAATGGTTCCGGTTCCAGATCCTTTTTTTGGAACCGATACCTAAACGGGTCCGATTCCAGATCCACATTGGCTCAAACCCGTGGACCCGGGACCCGACCCCAATATACACTAATATAAGGTAACTTTAGTACGTGGGAACAAAATCTTTTTTACTTTTCAACATTAGGGTTTTCTACTTTTCTACATCTCATTGCCGGTTTGTATGTGATTTCTGAGTTTTTGGTTAAAAGTGCCTGTTATTGATAGACAAAATGTCACATTAGTGTTTGCAGGTATGTGATCCAATTGAAATATGAAAAAAGCATAATTCTTAAAAAAAGAAATATACAAGTATTAGTCTAGACCTGGAACCGCAACCAGACTCGCCTCACAAACGGTTCCGATTCTGGTTCTGGTTTCCATTAATATTATCGGTTCCGGTTTCGATTCTGGTTCCCCTTCTTAGAAAATGGTTCCGGTTCCACCCTGGACCCGAACCGAAACTAACCCGTTTACAACCCTAGTCCATTCGTGTAATGCCTATTAAACTCTCACACACGTGATATGTATAACACCACAGAATGAATGCCACTGGGGGTGTAAAACGGTCGGGCCATATGCCGCCATTTAATCATGGTCCAGCCATGCCATGGTCTTGCGGTTGGGGTACAGGGCCTGGCCCGGCATGGTCCATAGCTGTGCCCGACTACGGGCAAAATCTCTCTCTCTCTAACCAAAGCCCATCATCTTCATTAATACAAAACACAGCAGCCATTAAAACCCTCTAGCCAAAGCCCATCATCTTCATTACAAAACACAGCTGCCATTAAACCCACAACTAGAGCCCAAACCTAGCGCCTCTCCATTAAACCCAAACAAGACCTGCAACTACTCATCATCCTATCACAAGACTCCCACTTTATCATCTAACCCATCAACACATCCTCTCTGCATTGCCCACACAGGACCCACACTCTCCCATCCAAATAAACAACCCTTTGCACCAACTCGTCTCAAACAGCCCCTACACCTACAAAACAACCAAAGCAAACCAGACGCTTACACAAACCTAACCACAGAACCCACTGTCTCTCCCCACGGGCCAGGCCGTGCTGTGCCCGGGCCTAACACTCGTGCCGGGCCACGGGCCTGGCATACCAGCCCAGAAAGGCCCGGGCTGCAACGGGCCGGGGCCGCAGCACTTTGACCAGTGTGCCGGACCATTCTGGCCCAGCCCATTTTACATATTCCTGATATGCTCCGTTGACAATCTATCACTTATTCACTTTGCTTCATAAGGAAGCAGATAATAAGACTATGACTCTCTTGCAAAAAATCTATATTTTATCACTTAACTGATGCGGGAGTAAACAAGAAGTTAATAAGGATGTTATATAAGTTAAAAAACAACCTAGAAATAAAAAGGAATATTAAGATATGGACTTGCCTGATTTAACAAACCTAAGCTTATCACCTTGACCCCTTCTTCTTCTGCCTTTAGAATGGCTTTCCCTATCAAGTTATTGATAGAAGTTCTTTGCCATGATGACAAATACTGTAAATCCAAGCCATCAAATCAATTTATTATAAGAACCATCTTTGTTGTAAAGACAAGGCAAAAGCAAAATCATTCTAAGAAGTTGGTGTCTCCTTACTTGGAAATTATATCTAGGAATTGCCCATGTCTGCATTTTGAGTTTATCCAACTCATTTCTTTCTACTGTAAACGTGGAACCATAATCCATGCTACAAACATGGAACCCCATGTCAGCGGCAGCAACATCCATAAATACCATTTCGAAGCAAAAGGCTTAGAAGCCACGTCGGCAAATCTAGCCGTAGATGGTAGATGGACTGTAAGGTAGTGGGATGGGTGAGGTGGACAACTTGTGGTCTCTCAATCTTTCCTTTGAGCATGATTTCGTACAAAGTATCTGATGACTTGTCCATTGTACCGTACACGTAATCGTATATTGGCATGAAGAGTGAGTAGTTTGTCCGGAATTGGGTGTGGTGAAGAGAATGGAACCTGTTATGGCACAATTGCTACAATGTCAATATCATGTAATCGAAGAGAAACATAGCTAAATGCTATATTTTAAAATAGAGATGTTCATATATATGCATCTTTCCCTCACCATAGAGTGAAGGGCACTCTCCTTTTTGCACATGAAAAGTGCATTTTGTACCTCACCCTATATACTTTATATATTTAAAAATACATTTTTGTACTTGAAAATTTTCAAAAAGGAAAGTTATGAATGTTTCCCTTAAATTTTTTTTTTTTTGTTGTTGGTAAAAGCTATTTCACTTATTAATATGGTTATTATGTTATATAATCATGGGTTCACCTACAAAAGAAAAAACAATTTCTCATATTTTCTTTAAGTAGTGAAAAAGAAATGATTAAAACTCGTAAAGCTAATTGGGATAAGGCTTTGATGGTGATGAGAAAAATAGTGTATTTCAAAACAATTACAAATATGAAAAATTAACTTCTACTGTTCTCACTACAACTCCCTTTGAGGAAAAACCCACCTAAAAATTTCCTAATTGTAGCTCAGCTGGTTATGGACGTGAGTGTAAATGAGAGTATGTGAGTGCGTGAGTTTGTGTCTTTCGTGAAGAAAAATATGAAAAAAAAGAAAGAAAAGAAGCAAAAAAGAGATCTATTTAATTAACAACTTTGCTTAAATTGGCGAAAGAACTTTTTCATATCTAAATGTGGCACACATGCAAATGAATTAATTTAAACCTTCATCCCGTGGGATCGAAGACCTGCCTTGATAGACGACTAATAAAACAACTTACATTTCTTAGAAATCATTCTAATTAAGAGTAGTATGAAACTTACGTGGGGGTGTACATGAAGTACTTGAGGAATGGAAAGATGGTGAAAAGCCACTTGGGAACTAGTTCAAAGTTGCAGTGTCCCATGTTGTTCATGAAATCTATGTAAGTGAAATAGCCAAGGACCGTTATAACTGAACCCATTCCAGTGAAAGCCATGGTAAGCATTGGTATTGAGAAGAGCACGAAATAGACGACCATTTCTGCGAATGGATGAACCACAGCTGCAAAGAAAAACAAATACATGTTATGTCCTTTGAAATTGTGAACATCGATCCATATTCTTTTGCGTTTGTATGGCAAGAGGAATCCAACGTAAAAAGAAAATTTTATTTTGATTTTCCACATTTGTTTTGATGCGACACATTTTCCTATCCAAATAGAAGAAGCTTGATTTGATTTTCCTCAATAGAGTGAATTTCAATTTCTTACAAAGTGGGTAGGAATGCTAAATTCCTCTCTACCATAGAAACAAAAACCCACAAAACATGGAAACCCGGCCAACCTTGAACAAAGCTCCAAGTTCTCTGTTTTAATTTTATTCTTACTATTATAATGAAGTTTTTATCATTTTTGTTTTTCACAATTTAAGAAGGACATTTACACATACCTACTTGTATTTTGCAACAATTTGAAATAATCTTTCGTATTGTTGTCACCAGTTACACCAACTGGCCCTTGCCTTATATGCCGGATTTTGCAAGAAATCTCCGAATCGAGATCTATGTTTATCACATCCGGTCTATTCTTCGATTTTGCCTAACATTTGCTAAAATTTCCCTTCGAGATGGAAAGCTAGGAATCTCATCTTAGAATATGGTTCTTAGATCGCAGGACCCACAATGTGAGCGGCCAATCTGCACTATTCTATGACCCCTGGAACTCGTTTTCTTCGAATCTAGTTTTCTTAGATCTGGTATCATCGTACACTACTTAAAAATCTTCTTTCATTTCTCGAGAAAGAGAGAGAGAGAGAGAAAGGGACGTACTATATTATTTGTATTGCGAGATTCTAAAAAATGCCCCACTTTATAAATGTTTATCTTTCCGCCCCTCATATTTTTTGTCATGGGGCCCAAATTGAGTCAATCTAATCTTTTCACATACACTACCCCCCATAAATAGTCACAAGTCCAAGTTTGACACTCATCCAACTTTTCCTCACCGTTGGATTGAAATCATGATAAAATGATGCTTCTAAACCATTAAATCTTAGGGCCATAGATCAAAAGGTTAGGATGATCTTACGGACTCAAGATTTTGCATATAAGTAGGCTTTATATGAGTGTTTCCATCCAATCGACATACATGATTATCATGCATCCCGGTGGGCCCAACTAGGAATGGCGTTTTCTTCTAAAAAATGCTCGGATGTTGTATAGCGCTCCCCATTTATAATAGAGCTTTTTGTTTATACCCCCCAAAGGCTTGTAGGATTTGTAAATAGGCCACTGAGGTTTTAGTATTTGTAAATAGGCCCCTGCCTTTTCCTTTTAATACCTTTCAAGTCCCAAAATCAATATTCCTAGCAAAAATGGGTAGCCACCATGAGATTTGTCTTGGATTTTACATAAATGACAGCTTCGCCCTTACATCCATTAAAAAAATAAGTATATTATTATTTATAATAATATATTTATTTTGTCTCAAGTCCAAATGATTCCTCTCAATAACTCTCCCTTGAACACATCAGGGTGGACCCAGGTACAAAGGCCAAGCCCCCACCCATATGTGAGAAAAGTGTAAAATCCCCTCTCCCCACTCAAGTTCTAAAAATTAATATATATATATTAACATTTTCCTCTTCCTAAATACACCTTTTACATACAGCCAAACACCTCTAAAAATTAATTTTTTTTACATTTGCCCATTCCGCCAATATTTCTTTTACACCCCCTACACCGGAAGTAGAATCATGTATTTTAAAACTTTCATCAATTCAATAGTGGGTCATGTATGGATTGGATAAATCATAACTAATTATAAGTACAAGTGTTAATCGTCGTCATAATCAATTTGAACTTAAAGAAATGAGCCTTGTAATGATAAAAAATGAATTTATGTAGGGTTGTTCTCCCACTAAGTGTAATTGTTAATTTACATGCTTTATAAAAAAAAAATTGAGTCTAAGCTTATGAAAATATGCATATAAGGATAAAAGGAATGGACAAAAGTGTCATTTCGCACTAAAAACCTATGGTGGTTGGAAGACTATTGACTTTGGGGACACGAAAGGTATTAAAATAAAAATACATGGGCCTATTTGCAAATCATACAAACCTTAAGGAGGTATATACAAAAACTCTTTATAATATCACTTAACATGCAAATATAAGTAGTATTAGGCTGTCAAACGGGCCGTGTTAACGAATTTGGGTTACGAGTCAAACGAATTTGGGTTAGAATCACCTTAATCCGAACACGACCCATCAAGAAAACGGGTCAAAAAATCAAACAAGAACCCAATTCGTTTATTTAACGGGTCACCCGAATATGGCTCGTTAACCCGTTAATTTTGAAAAAAACATTCATTAAACTTAAAAAGTATCTCTTTTCTAAATCATGGAGCCATACTTTATGTTTTGAGGTTAGGCCCATTTTCTAAGTAAATGTCGTATTTCTTCTGATTAAGTGCATCTTCCACTGAACAAAAGTTATGTCACCAACACTTTGATTTTTTGCATAGTAATGTGATGCACAATTTGCAGCATGGCCCTTTGGCGGGTTGTATTGGGTCGTAATGGGTTACCGTGTTTATTCGTCAACGACTCATTAATTTAACGGGTTAACGGGTCCGACCCATTAATGACCCGAACCCATTAAGGGGTCACCCAAACCCGTTAATATCGTGTGGGTTCGTGTCGTGTTAACAGGTCGTGTGACATTTTGACAGCCTTAAAAAGTATATTTCAGGTCCGAGTCCGGGCCCAATTCAAACGACCCAGATCCAAAAATAGCACTAAAGTAGGCTCTGCCTGTTTAATAGCGACCTCTGAAGAGGGCCACAAATGGATACCCATCTTAGCTTCCACTTTTCAGTAGTAGTTGAACAAAGAATCCCCCTTACAGGTTAAATATTAATTGCCCTTCCACTTTGCTTATTCTTGATTCTGGGAACCGTTCCCTGGAGGAATAAAGGCTTCCCTTAAATAGTTGGGTGTAATGGCCGGGTACCCATTGCCATCCCTAATAACTTTTCTTAGAATCCATTCTATCAAAGTGAGATTCATATATAATAAAAGGGTAGAAAAGACATGAGATAGTTTCTTACATGTAATGGGCTCTGTGGCATAGAGGAGTGGTGGTGAGAGTGGTAGCGAGAGTAGAGAAAGTGGTGGTGCAGTGCTCTGTGGAACCAGTAATAAAGAAATTCCACAGGACCCATGTGAAGGAGCACAGTCAAAACTGCACCGTCAGTCCTCCAAAGGGGAATGTTCTTGGCAGCATCCAAAAGCATGTTGGACACGTACATGGAAATGCCACTCAAGATAATCTGATCATCCCTGCCATCCATTTCTCATCAAACACATGTTAGAGAAAACAATCTCTCAATGTAATAAAGAGCTATTGATGTAATCCATTTCAACTCATTGGCCAAAGAGATCAACGGTTTCAAAGCATATGGTCAGGGGCTCAGGGGCTCAGGGCATGGAGGGATCAATTAATGTGCAACATATATATGTAGAGAAATGTAACCATGCTCGTGGCTAATTTCATTTTTAATTCTCCTTTTACCATATTATCCATTCAGAGTCATTCTTCACACAGATTGAAGCCTCCAAAGCCTAAGATCCATTGAGACTCATCCTTTTACATGTAGGTTCAGGCTTGAGCTCATTTGAATTCAAGCTCGGGCTCAAACCGGCCTGACAATTCGGGCCAGTTTCGTTTGGATTTGGGCTCAAGCTCGGCTTGCCATATGTAATTGGGACCAGGTATGGACTTTGTCACCATAAGTACACTTTGGCTACACTTATTAGTGGCTACATAAATCAATGAAATGGGTGCATCGGAGAGAGTTATAGAGAGGCTAACCAGTTCCTTTCTCTATCCACCTGTTCAAAGTCAATGCCTTTACTGACAATCAAGTGCTTGGTTCTAGCAGTTTGAAAACGAGCAAAGCTAATCCAAATCTGGCTGTGAAGCCATCTCCACAGATGAATAGGAAAGATTAGCATGTACAGCATATCTTTCTCTCCATCTGTCATGAACGCATATAAACTATGTGCCACCCAAGGGGCCAAAATAACATACTATAAGCAAATCACACGAGAGAACGAGTTAGGGACCACCATGATAATTAATAATCTGACTAACACAAAGGCCATATAAATCACAAGAAAAGGATATACAGGTAAAGACAAACATTACTACAAGGCAAAATGAGAGGAGAATACCTTGAAATTTCCAAGCCTTTTCCATGGCCATTCACTGAAGAGGCCTGGTTTAGAAGCCATATTGTTTCTTTGTGCCTTCTCCTCACTTGGGGTTGGCTCTCTCTTCCTCTATAAATATAAAATATAGATAGGCCTGGTCTTACACAGTTACACTGTATTACTATATTTGTTGAGAGCTTCACATGGCTTGCCTCTCTCTCTCTCTCTCTCTCTCTCTCTCTCTCTCTTTATATACATATATCGACAAGGACAAGGTGCTGACTCTTGCGTCGAGGAATAGCAATTAGGAAAGGAATCGTCCTTCACATCATGCTATTTAGTAATTAGGAGAAGAATCGTGCTTCATATAGGTTAATTAGTAATTAGAACAAAAAAGTCGTGTGCTAGGTCCATTCTAATGTATAAAAGTGGAACTTATTTTGCACGATTCCATATTTTTTTTTCTTAAGGCAAATGATTGAAAAAAAAAAGGATACATGTTGTAAGTGCAAAAAATATAACTCACAAGAATAGGAGGGTGTCTGCACGGACTTATCCAAGGAGATTAAGAACACCGATGCCTGCACCTGAAGCCTGAGAAAAGGAAGAAGAATAGAAGGTCAGAGGACCCTGGCCTGGGTGGCGCAAGGCTCTCCGATGCCTAAGTCAGTTAATGAACTGGACAGAGGATGGGGATTTTTGGGGAAGAAGATGGCATACCAGCGTGTAGTGTATTCGTTGGCCTCATCTGCTTGTGAACTGTTCTTGTGTTTATATAGAGGAAGAGAGGAGGCAAAGGGGTAGTTGACTGTCGTGTCATAGCCCACATTGCCAGGTAGTAGGGAGGCGCGGTCCCATCGTAGCCTACTTTTCTTTAATTGCAGTCCCATCGAGCCTTATCATGATGCTTTGGGAGCAGAGGACGGTGATCTGTCAGGAGATATGGACTGTCCCCTTGTCTTGTCGCACGAGCCGTAGCGTGCTTGAGCGTCAATGGGAGGATGGCTGTCAGTGCCCGGTGCTTTTACCGAGATGAGGCTCTTGGCCGAGATGGAGGGTCCTGGCACTGTTGCCGAGGCGGATGATTTGCTGCCGAGCTGGAGAGCCAAGGTCGGGAACCATTGGCTTGGCTTAGAGAGATCTGGCAAAGGTGGCGAGGTGGAGGCCGAAGTGGGATGTTCTGGCCGAAGTCTGCCGAAGTGGAGCAGTGTGGCGTTGCTAAGGCGTGCATTGCCGAAGTGAGGGGAGTTGTGCACAGGAAGCGTGGAGCACGAGACCGAGCTTGCCGGGATGGACTTGCTGGTGCGGGGGCCTGGGATGGAGCATCTTGGCCGGGATTCTGATGAGTTCGGAAATTTCCCCACACAAAGCCCCCCAGCTTCTGAGCTCTGAGAATACTCTTAGAGGTCGGAAGCTAAGAAGGGATTTTCTTCAGTGTCTGGTTTGCCACCAACTGGAGAGACCGTGACCAGCCGTCCTGTCGCCAGAGGTGCAGTCTCGTTGGAAGTATTCTGGTGATGCTGCCGAGGGGGCTAGTATTACCGCCAACCTGGAAACTGACACTGCTGCCGAGCTGAGGACTGGAACCATTGCCGAGCTGGGTGTAGCTGAGAACCGAGATATGCTCGTTGCCTGAGACCAGCATGAGGCCGAGCAGGTGACGTGGAACAGTCTATTCAGCACTGGCGGAGATGGAGAAGCCTGGACGGTTCGCCAGAGGAAAAAATAAAGTTTCTGATTCAGATGAACTGTGTACAGTTATTCTGCAATTTTGCATTCCTTCCTCTATTTCTTTGTACTTCAGTACTTGTATTTTTGTGCTGCTTTTCTGCACTTCAGTGCTTGCACTGCTCTTTTCTTCTAAAGACTGTCACTGGCCGAAATGGACCGACATTGGCCGAGACGAGCTGTCATGGGCCGAGATGAACCCAGAATGTCGAGGGTCTCGGCTGTGCGGGCCTCAGCTCGGGAACCGTCTCGGGGGGAGTATAAACCCAGGTTTTTAGGGAAGACTGGATGTGTGGATCCGAAGCCTCTTCTAGGGTTAGGAACCCAAAATTTAGGAAACGACCGGATGTATGAATCCGAAGCCTTTTCCAGGGTCAGGGACCCAAAATTTAGGAAACGACCGGATGCATGAATCCGAAGCCTTTTCCAGGGTCAGGGACCCAAAATTTAAAAAACGACCGGATGTATGAATCCGAAGCCTTTTCCAGGGTCAGGGACCCAAAATTTAGGAAACGACCGGATGTATGAATCCGATGCCGATCCCAGGGTGTTGTGAACCCAAGGCCAGTCTCGCCGAGATGGAGAAGCCTGGGTGTATGAACCCGAGGGCAGTCTCTCTGGCGCTGGCCTAGACCAACATGAGGCCGAACCTGCGTGAAGCGCGTAGCTAGCATGAGGGCAGTACCAGCATGAGGTCGTTTAATGCGGTCGAGACCAGCATGAGGCCGAAACCAGCGTGAGGTGGAAACCAGCACGTGGACGGACCAGCATGAGGTCGTTTAATGCGGTCGAGACCAGCATGAGGCCGAAACCAGCGTGAGGTGGAAACCAGCACGTGGACGGACCAGCATGAGGTCGTTTAATGTGGTCGAGACCAGCATGAGGCCGAAACCAGCGTGAGGTGGAAACCAACACGTAGACGGACCAGCATGAGGTCGTTTAGAGGCCAAGAATCCTGGGTGTATCAACCCGAGGAATTGGCGGCCCTATTGCCGAACGCGAGTCACGCCCGAGTGTATAAAACGACCCCAGGGTGAGCTCGGTGGCTCTGGATGACTGATGGCGGTAGAGGACCGTGCGATCAAGGCTGACAGCAGAGGACCGTGCCGTCGAAATGACGGTAGAGGGTCGTACGATCGAAGCCGACAGTAGAGGGTCGTGCCAGTGTCATCGAAGCTGACGGCGCCATCGAAGCTGACAATAGAGGACCGTGCCGTCGAAATGACGGTAAAGGGTCGTGCGATCGAAGCTGACGGGCGGTCGAAGCTGACAGTAGAAGGTTGTACCGGTGTCATCGAAGCTGACAGCGCCATCGAAGCTGACAGTAGAGGACCGTGCCGCCGAAACGACGGTAGAGGGTCGTGCGATCGAAGCTGATGGTCGGTCGAAGCTAAGTGATGACAGGAGACGCCTAGCTGCCTCCCGAGCTGGAAGAGACTTCAGCAGAGCTGCGGGCTGCTAGCGAGCTGGAGACATCCGCCGAGCTGGAGACGTCCGCCGAGCTAGAAGCTATCTCTTCGCTTTCGTAAAGGTGGAACCGCTCCTGGGCTCGGGCTTCGTCTGCTTCCTGCCTAACGAATCGGTTTATCCTGGTTATCAGCGCTGCCATAGTGTCCACGGGATGCATGGCCAAGTCTCCCCGAAGCTCGTTGCCTGGTAGGAGGGCTTGTTGGAAAGACAGGACTGCTATTGCATCTGAGGCATTCTCGATCTGGCTGTAGACAGCCCAAAACCATTTGGCGAACTGCATGATGTTCTCGGTCTGCTTCATTCTGAGGGCCATAAGGTCGGCGGCTGTCCTTGGGGTGACCCTGTGAACTTGGAACTTCGTCATGAATGAACTTCGGAGCTGCTGCAAACTTTTGATTGATCCCGGGGGGAGTGCGCAGAACCATTTTAGGGGGAGGTCCCCGAGGTTGGAAGAGAAGATTTTGCAGTTCAGGTGGCATGCACTGCCCCACACCGACATCCTCTGAGTGAAGTGTCGGAGGTGTGCTGCTGGGTCCGAGGTTCCATCGTAAACGACGAACCTCGGGACTTTGAAACATTCAGGAAGTGGGAAGCTTCTGATCTCTGGAGAGAAGGGAGATGTGCCGAAATCATCAAAGTTCACCTGAACTTGATAGAAGCCGGCCATCTCCATATGCTGTCGTACTGCTTGCTCTATGCGTCGATCAAGCCACTCTCTGGAATCGCGGTTGTTACCCGAGCTTGCGCCATGGGCCCGGTTGCTTCTGTTGTCCTTCAGGGTGCGCCTTTTGGAAGGTAGAGTCGAGGTCGAATACTTAGAGGATGAACTCGATCGAGTATCCTGCTGTTGGAGGCTTGCTGGACCAGATCTTGTTCCCGACCTTTCCCGGCGGGGGACCGTCGGCAGCTGCGTCGATAGTGTGAGTGGTTCTTTTCCCTTTCTGGTTTTTCGAGGCATGGTGTTTGGGGAAGATGACTTTTTGTAGCCGTTCCCCACAGACGGCGCCAATTGTAAGTACAAAAAATGTAACTCACAAGAATAGGGGTGCCTGTACGGACTTATCCAAGGAGATTAAGAACACCGATGCCTGCACCTGAAGCCTGAGAAAAGGAAGAAGAATAGAAGGTCAGAGGACCCTAGCCTGGGCGGCGCAAGGCTCTCCGATGCCTAAGTCAGTATATGAACTGGACAGAGGATGGAGATTTTTGGGGAAGAAGATGGCGTACCAGCGTGTAGTGTATTCGTTGGCCTCCTCTGCTTGTGAACTGTTCTTGTGTTTATATAGAGGAAGAGAGGAGGCAAAGGGGTAGTTGACTGTCTTGTCATAGCCCACATTGCCAGGTAGTAGGGAGGCGCGGTCCCATCGTAGCCTACTTTTCTTTAATTGCAGTCCCATCGAGCCTTATCATGGTGCTTTGGGAGCAGAGGACGGTGATCTGTCAGGAGATATGGACTGTCCCCTTGTCTTGTCGCACGAGCCGTAGCGTGCTTGAGCGTCAATGGGAGGATGGCTGTCAGTGCCCGGTGCTTTTACCGAGATGAGACTCTTGGCCCAGATGGAGGGTCCTGGCACTGTTGCCGAGGCGGATGGTTTGCTGCCGAGCTGGGGAGCCAAGGTCGGGAACCATTGGCTTGGCTTAGAGAGATCTGGCAAAGGTGGCGAGGTGGAGGCCGAAGTGGGATGTTCTGGCCGAAGTCTGCCGAAGTGGAGCAGTGTGGCGTTGCTAAGGCGTGCATTGCCGAAGTGAGGGGAGTTGTGCACAGGAAGCGTGGAGCACGAAACCGAGCTTGCCGGGATGGACTTGCTGGTGCGGGGGCCTGGGATGGAGCATCTTGGCTGGGATTCTGATGAGTTCAGAAATTTCCCCACACACATGTAACATGTGCGCTCCATATATGGTGCAGGTTTACTTAATCCTGCTAGTAACAACAAACCCCGACAACCAGTTCTCTGGCTCCCCTACCTCTAATAAAATGTCTTTATGCCTCTTTATTTGAGAGATAACAGGGTCATGTTCAATCAGTGGCGGACCCAGAATTTTCGATTGAGGGGGGCTTGAAAATTATTTATTTTATTTAAAACGATAACATGAAAGATGAGTTTATGAGTTTTAGTGATACATGTCGGTTGAGTTTTAAGACCTATTAAAAAATCATAATAGTTTTTTTTATAACACTATATGAGATAAAGAGCCAACACTATATCAAATTCTCTATTATCCTTCTCCTATCCTTCTAAATCGAAGCTCTCTTCTTGAAATGAATGAACGCAAAATAACCATTGGCTTGTTCTTCTTAGCCATTGTATATAAGTAAATAAAAATAAAGAAAATGGCCAAAATTTTATATCTTTTTCAATTTAATTTGAGAATTTTGTGAAATACATCTAGAAAAATCCAAATACATTTAAATCACTTAATATACTTTACTCATTTGAAAAGTGAAAATGAAAATTTTGATGAAGACGATAAAGTGTTGAATGATCTCAAGTTTCTAATTACAATTTTGGTTTTAAGAGAAGAAAACGGAAAAAAAGCCCTACTTTGGTTAGGTCTTATGGTGAATCAGAGAGAACTTTTGCAGATCTCGAAGTGAGCCACCTAGTTTGTGCTCATATGCAATTATCTGCTTTCTATTGTAGAAAATCATTTTTAAAAAAGTCTTTTTCTGTGTAGAAAATTACTGTATTGATCGTTGGAAAATGAGCCACATAGAAAATCCGTATGATTTTCCTCATGTTAGGCAAATGTTCCCCCAAAGACTCCATGTCAGTACGGTGACAAGAGATGGTGTTAAGAGGATAATAATCTAGCAAAAGATAAGCAAATTGCCAATCAATACATGAAAATAAAGAAACTGAACAAATAAGGGTACCTACCTAGAGATGAGTTTTTAAAAACAAAAGGAGGAATGGGAGGTGACGGCGGGGGCACGCTGCAAGGAATACCGCCTACTTAGAGAGGGACAACGATGGCGCACCAATGTCAGATACGGAGTGTGATTTGAAGGTCCCATCCAATTTGGTGTTTTGTGTGTGTGTGTGTGTGTGAGAGAGAGAGAGAGTGTGTGTGTATGTGTGTGTGTTTTGGGAAAAAGGATGGGGGCTGGACAAATTTTTAAAAGGGGGCTGAGCTCAATGGGCTTTAGAGAGCCCATTGGCCTTTTCCAGTTGGGTGGGGGCTGAAGCCCCCAATCCCCCATGTATAGGTCCGCCCCTGTCAGTTCAATCTTCCTTAAAAGGACGACCACCCAGTGTGTGGCCCACTGCAACATATGGGGAAGAAAAGTTGGACGTGGTTTTGGGTTAGGTTCAATATTTAATGGACATATATCATGCACACGTATTTTTATTAAGTTAACTAGGTATCATTAGGGTGGATGTTGATTTTAGTCTACCAATTGTATCCATGTTTTTACAAGGTCACTGGCCACGTATTGTTGTCAAAGTGGTGAATTCTTGCCCAGCTACACACCTAAATACTGCTTGTATGTAAATCTTCCTAAATCAAGTGTTGCTGAATCGAGTTGACAGTACTGAAATGTGGCCTCAATCTAGTATGTTACCCTTTGATATCAGGCATTAGGCCATGTCCAGTTTCATTCTCATCAAGTATACTATCAATCCATACTATTAGTTCATCTGGTTCGTTGACAACGAATACTGTGACATATTTATGTTCTTATATATGTGATATCAATGCGTTTTCATTGATATCAACATATTTATTTGTTGATGTCGACATATTGTTAGTTGACATCAACGAACACTGTGTTGAGTTTCGGAACATAAATATGTGCTAACAGTACGTTTTCATTGACATCAACAAATTTATTTGTTGATGTCAACATATAGTTAGTTGACATCAACGAACACTGTGTTGAATTTCGGAACATAAATATGTGCTAAGTACGTTTTCATTGACATCAACAAATTTATTTGTTGATGTCGACATACTTTTAGTTGACATCAACGAATACTGTGTTGAATTTTGGAATATAAATATGTGCTAACAGTACGTTTTCATTGACATCGACAAATTTTTAGTTGACATCAATGAAAACTGTGACACATTCTGAACCTCCTTGTAAACAGATATCCATGCAGTGATCCATTAATAGAAAATACATCAATGATCATGAAAGAACGTTATCCAACCATTCTATCCACCCCATTATAAAAAATAAACATTGGTCTGCTATTAAATGAAAGAGGTAGATCCACAACACCCTTTACAAAAAATGATAGGACATCCTTCCTCCTGCTACAAATGTAGGCACAAAATGCAAAAGTGCAGCAAATAGATGGTTAGACCACTTCAAAAGACATAGTTCCATGGTTTCCACCTTTATAAAAAAAAAAAAAAGTGCTACAAATGCTGGAACCACACGTAGCCACATTTTCCATTAAAATACATGGTCCCACCTTTATAAAAAAAAAGGTACTTGCATAGACCACTTCAAAAGACATTGCTCCATGGTTTCCCCATCATGGATCAACTTCCCATTAGTGGATTCCGGCATTTTTGTATCAATAATCTATCCACATTTGGAACCTTTTCCTCATTGAAAACTTAAAAATCATCTATATAACATCAATCTTCCTCATTCAAATCAACATCCATTCACACTAAAACCTCTTCCTCACTCAAATCAACATCCATCCACATTAACAAATCGTTTCACTTTCAAAAAACAACCAACCACATTCAATGATAAATTTAAGCTCATCCAAAAAATCACATACATAACCACAAATCATCCATTCTCAAATAAATCACATGACCTTTACAAGTTTACAAATTATCCATTTTAAAAGTACAAATTGACCATTTAAGTATACAAAATGACCACTAAAAGGTCACAAAATGAGTGATACAAAATTATAAAATATTCACTTGTCATACTAGCCATGCTCATATAGCTTCCATTAATGCTCTTCCTTAGCATCTTTAGATCCTTCATTCCATTATCAATACTCTATAAAGTCTTCACTCCCGCCCATTTTATCTAGCACAAGGTTAAGGATTAACTTCAGAAGAAAACTCAATTCATCTTCCCCCACCTCCACTCTAAGTATCAATGAGAAATGGTACTCACCTAAGAAAACTATTCAAGAAAATATTACTTAGACATTCCAACAAGCACATGGAAGGCAAAACACTTCAACTCTAGACATCCATGGAAAAATGGCACTCTATAGAGAAAAAAATTCAAGGAAATATCACTTAGGCATTCTAACAAACACATGGAAGGCAACACGCCTTCACTTTCTATCATCTCAAGGACATCGCCTCCTTTATCTTTCTTCTTTCTCAAACAATCAATACAATCCCCTTTTCACCTTTCCTTATTTCAAAAAAACATAAAACTCAGATTTAAAAACTAATAAAAGGAAAGAGACTCACACATGATGAGGGATTTGTGAAAAAAAATTATACTAGATGAAAGCTATAAAAAGATAGAACAAAAGGGTTGTTCTAATGAGTTCTAGGCAGCAACAGGTGTACAAGTTTTGAAAATGAGATCAAGATGAGATCATTCTCTGTGATGATGAAATGGGTGGACGGTGAAGAAAATGAGAAACGATGTGATGAAATGGGTGGACGGTGAAGAAAATGAGAAACGATGGATGAAGAGAATCAAAGATGGAGATGATGGGAGATAGAGCTGGTGGATCTCATTTGGATGGGAAGTTATAGACGATCTCCTCTAGGATTTTCTTTTTCTCCTATTCTCCGTATCTTCTTCTTCTTCTTTTTCTACGATTTGGGGATTATGGTTGGGTTTGTTGACATCAATGAATGATGGGCAAAAAGGGAAGAAAAAAGAGAATCTTGGTGGGAGGTCCTTTGCTGATATTTTAAAATTTTGGGGCCTCAGTTATAGTTACCCTGATTAGTGAGATTTTTTTAGTAAATGTCCCTAAATTTTATCTTCAAAACCATAGTCAATATTGAAGGGAGATGTATTCTCTTTCTATCTTTAAGTTGGCATGTGTGATTCAATCTTCTTGGGATAAGAAGTTGAACAATTGGTAAATTGGTAGTCTCCCAAGTATGCCATTAACTTTTCACTTTTTAAATACATTAAAAGCGAAATACTATGAACCATGAATGCATTTCCACCCCATAAAAGAGGAGGGTTTGGTGAGTTAATTTTTAATTAAAAAATCAACTCATTAAATGTCCCGGATTGCAAATGCTATTATTATAAAGAGCCGTGCTACTTGCACCGATGGGGAGCCGGGCCGGAGTGCCGTTGGCGCCCGGGATCCAACGGCATCCATGGGGAGCCCGGGCTGTGCAGTTAGACTTCTGCTATAATAAGTGAGGTGGTTTGTCTAAAGTGTAGTTTCTAACTGCACATGCTCGTGTTATGATCTGTTTTAAGAAACTGCAAGATTAGATGAAGATGAGATGAGGAAAATCAGGTAGAGATGAAACTAAAATTCCTCTCTCACTCCATCTCCCTCTCCCTCTCATATTTAACATTCAGCCCTGCTACATGGCCTGATGTTCAGGCCTGAAAAGTGGTCTGAACATCAGGCTGGACCTTTGGATCTCATTGTGGCCTGACATGAGTCCATTTAGATTTTTTGTTAACATTAATCAGGGTTATGCCCACCTCAAATTACAAACTTTTAAATTTACCGGAAAAAATGCACAGAGAAACAATGATATGAAGTGTCTGGATTTTATAGGTAAAAGCATCACTAATAAACTTGTAGCAATGGCCCTGAGAGAAGTCATTAATACTACTAACTGCATGAATATGAGTGCAAATAACAGAGAAGGCAAGGGCGAAATTATTTAAAGAGCATGGCTATTGGCACCACACTTTCTGCTATTGGCACCGCACTACAAGACAAAAAATTTTTTTTCCTAAACTACCCTTCCTCCCTCCTCCCTCTCTTCCCTTCCTCCTCCTCCCTCCTCCTCCCTCCTTCCTCCTTCCTCCCTCTCCCAGCCTCCACCCTCATCCCCCTCCCCCTCCCAGTCGCCGGCGGGGGAGGGAGATCGGCCGGCAGCCGGCGGCGGGAAGCCCCCAGCCGGCTGGCCTCCCTCCCCCTCTCTCCCTCTCCCTCTTTCTTCCTCTCTCCCTCTTCTTTCCCTCTTCTTCCTCTCTCCCTCTTCTTTCCCTCTTCTTCCTCTCTCCCTCCCTCTCCTTCCCTCCCCTACTTTCTTCTCCCTCCCCCTTCCCCCTCCCCCTCCCAGTCGCCGGCCGGGGTGGGGAGATCGGGCTGCAGCAGCAGGCGCTGCAGCAGGCGGCCTGCTGCTGCAGCCCGATCTCCCCCCCCCCGGCCGGCGACTGGGAGGGGGAGGGGAGGGGGAGGGAGAAGAAAGTAGGGGAGGTGAAGGAGATGGAGGGAGAGAGGAAGAAGAGGGAAAGAAGAGGGAGAGAGGAAGAAAGAGGGAGAGGGAGAGAGGGGGAGGGAGGCCAGCCGGCCGGGGCTCCCTCCCCGCCGGCGACTGGGGGGAGGGGAGGGGGAGGGAGAAGAAGAGTAGGGGAGGGAATGAGAGGGAGGGAGAGAGGGAGAAGAGGGAAAGAAGAGGTGAGAGAGTGAAAGACGAGGTAGAGAGGGAGAAAGATGGAGAGAGGGAAATGGGTAGGGAGGCCCAGCCGGCTGCCGCCGGGGCTCCCTCCCCGCACGGCGACTGGGGGGGGTTGAGGCTGGGAGAGGAAGGGTGGAGGCTGGGAGAGGAAGGGTGGGTTGAGTGAGGAGGAGAGGAGGGAGAAGGAGGAGAGGGAAAAAAGGGGGAGGGGTAGTTTAGGAAAATATTTTTTTTTTTTTCGCGGTGGGAAGAGAAGAAAGTGTGGTGCCAATAGCACCACTCTTATTTAAAATCTCTCATTCTGAGACGGTGACACGTGGGTTTTCAAACTTCAATAAAACAATTGTTGTAGCACAATCGCTACTACAGTGAGGGTTGGGCTTGGATGCAGCCGCGCTGGTAGTGATCTCAGGAGTAAGAATTCCGCACCAATTTCATTTCATTAATTGTCCAAAGCAACTGTCATATATATATATATATCGGGCCGGCTCTCCTCAACTGAGCCTCAACTGGGCTCGTGCGATGAGCTTTGTGGCACAAGGCAAGACGTTTTAAACATAAAGAACGAAATCTTCCCCCCCCCCCCTTTCATTTCATTTCCCTCTTTCAGCTCAGCATCGACCACTGCGTTCTCTCCCTCTCTCTCCTCTGAAACCCTTTCTCTTCTCTCTCCTCTTTGAAGGCCATCTCCCAAATCTATCTCTCGTCTCTTCATCGCACCTCCTCCCTCTAACTCGTCTCATCTCTCTTCTCTCTGAACATCGTCGCTCGCTTCGAACAGGGGCTCTTGCGAGAAGAACTGAAGTCAGTCTGAGGAAGAAGAGGCAGGTAACTACTCTCCCTCTCTCTGTGGTTTTTAGTTGCAAACTATTGTGTGAAGTGGGTTTTTTATGTCGGATCCGGATACTGTACGGTTTTTTCAAGTTGATGTCAAACGGATCAACTAATATATTTGTAGAATTGAAGCATACAATTTGAAACCCCACTTCACACTTGATGTCTACGGATTGAAGCATTCTTTCTAAATGCCTGCAAGCATTCTCTCTCTCTCTCAGTCACTAATATATTTGCGTCTTTACCCTTTTTTATTGCATCTCTATGTATTGTATGCCGATGGTATCTCTATGGTGTGAAGTGGGGTTTTTGATCTGATTGGATATTGGGGGTGTTAGGTTTATGGGTTTTGGGTTTTGGCTCGTTTTTTAGGCCCATTGCATTGGTATTAGGATTGAGGGGTAATTTAGTCTTTGTCCTAAAAATTATTATTATCTCTTTTGGTTGTAACCCTAGTGTGGGGAAATCTAAGAACAAGAAGACGAGCTTTGTCCGTGGACGTAGGTGTGAAATCACCGAACCACGTAAATCTGTGTTCTCTTCTGTGTGGTTTGTTTTGTTTGATTGTTGATCGCACGCTTCCGCACACACGATCACAACAAATTGGTATCAGAGCTTTGTTGTGGTACGCGATCAACGACGGAGATCGGGTTTGGTTTTAGCAGACAGTGAAGTCGATCTCAAGAACCTTTACAGAAGTGGATCTCGACAAGGATTTGATCAGGCAGCAGATTGTCTGGATCGGGATCGGTGAGATCAAGGTCTGTGTTGTGGCTTGGCTGTCGCTGCGAAGAGGAGAACAGAGTTCTCGTTTTGGACTCGCTGAGATTAGAAACCAGAAGATCTCAGTTCGTGGAGTCATCGTCAGTCGCCTGTCGCCATTCGCACGTTGCCAGGGAAGAAGAGCAGTTTTGCTGTTCTCGTTGTCGTGCAGAATCCTGAGACCGAGAAGGACTGGATCGGTTCTGCAGAGAAGAAGTCGCAGCAGACCGCGCGCAGATCTTCGCCGGAGAATAGGACCGCCGCCGCCGTCCGTCATTAGCATCACTGGTCGCTTTCGGCTGCCGTTCTACTCTGCTGTGCTTTGATGAAGAAGATAGCCACGCTATCAGATTTGTAGCCACTGCCCCATCGCCAACTTCGCCGGGACGTGACCGGAGAAGAAACGTCGCCGGACCGGAGATCAAGGCATTGCGCCGCAGTCATCGCCGGAACCAAGAGAAGAAGAACCAGGTAGCAAGCGTTTTTTCTTTGAGCGCAGGTTCTGGTTTACAGAAAACCAGGACCAGTCACTAACGAAGAAGAAGACAGACTGGGTCTGTTTGTGGGTCAAGTTTCAGTTCGTGGTCAGGTCCGACCCGCTCGCTCCAGAGGCCCAGCCCGTAGTGCAAGTTTAAGGTTTCCAGGTCAGGTTCGGGTCAGGTTCAACCCGACCCACTTCGTAGAAGCCCAGTTCAACAGAACTCATAAGGCGCTGACGTCATCTGTACGGTCAAAGACAGATTTGACCAATTGGACGGCCAGAATTGTTTTAGGAGTTTCGGAGGCACTCGGACTCAGAATTGAGCTCCGTTTTTTTTTTGTTGGATTCGTATCGACTAGATCTACGATTTGAACGAAGTGGATTGTTAGTTTGACAGACAGAAACAAAATGGCAAGCTCATCATCGGCAAAGACCACCATATCGAATGCAAAATTCGAAGTTGAGAAATTTGATGGTACCAATAACTTTGGTATGTGGCAATGTGAGGTTAGAGATGTTCTAAGCCAACAAGAGTTGGAAATTGCTCTAGAGGATAAGCCCAAAGAGATGGAAGATAAGGAATGGCAGAAGATCAATCGTCAGGCATGTAGCACCATCAGATTATGTCTCGCGAAGGATCAGAAATACTCAGTGATGAGAGAAACTTCTGCAAAAGAGATAATATATAGTTTTTAGACAAAGACTAAATTACCCCTCAACCCTAATACCAATGCAATGGGCCTACAAAACGAGCCAAAACCCAAAACCCATAAACCTAACAAATCTCCACCTTGGCGAGATTTGCAGGCAAAGGATCAGGTTCATCATTCACGTACGAAACACATCGACGTACGGTATCATTTTGTGCGGGAGATTGTTGATGAGGGAGATATACTCCTTAAGAAGATTGCGATTGCTGATAACCCCGCAGATATGCTGACTAAGGTTGTGACCGGGGTCAAGTTTAAGCATTGCTTAGACTTGATCAACATCCTGCGAGTTTAAGCACTTTCGGGTGTATGGCGCCTACGGGCGCATTTGGAGGCGTGTGATTGCATGCCAAGTTGAAAAATGTTGTGGCCTGCAAATCTCGCCAAGGTGGAGATTTGTTAGGTTTATGGGTTTTGGGTTTTGGCTCGTTTTGTAGGCCCATTGCATTGGTATTAGGGTTGAGGGGTAATTTAGTCTTTGTCTAAAAACTATATATTATCTCTTTTGGTTGTAACCCTAGTGTGGGGAAATCTAAGAACAAGAAGACGAGCTTTGTCCGTGGACGTAGGTGTGAAATCACCGAACCACGTAAATCTGTGTTCTCTTCTGTGTGGTTTGTTTTGTTTGATTGTTGATCGCACGCTTCTGCACACACGATCACAACAGGGGGTTCTTAGCTTGTATCGTTGTTGTTTTGAGTACCTGGTGATCTGATCAAAGTGGGTGTTTTTTGTTTTCTACAAATGGGTTTTCTTGGTTTTCAATCTAGTTTTGGTTTTTGGAGTTTCTGAAGAAGATTTTAGAAATTAACTTTTGGAGTGAAGAAGTGGCTTCTGTGTTTGGTCTGGCTCAATTTTGATGTAATTTCAATTGGGTTTGGTCCAAATTTATATTTTTTTGAATTACTTCTCAAATGCACTGCTTTTTTTTTTTTTTTTTTGTTACAGAGATTTATCCACTATCTATTTTCATGCTAGTGTTCATGTAATTGTTACTGGCCTGGTCTGGTCTGTTTTTTTTCCCCGTAATCTCTTTGGACCCTTTTTTAATTTTGATAGAATTGCTTTTCTAGGTCTTTAGTTCTGCAAATATAGAGGTTTTTTTTTTCTAGTGCCTATCTTCTCTTTTTTTTTTCCCCTTGATGTTGGGTGGCAGGTCTTCTATTCTGGTAACAGTATAGAATCATTCAGTGTAAGTGATTATTGGTGTAGCTATTTTTGGATTTGGTTCATTTCCTTGTAATTGCATATGGGTTTGGATTGCTTTGTATTGTAATATCTCATGCTGGGTGTATTATCATGTTCTCTGTGGCATTGTTATGTATATATGCTTGTTTTCATAAATTTGAGGAAAGTTTGATCTATGTTTTCTCTCTTTGGATTTTTGGTTTATATGGTTTTTTTTTCTTCCGATGGACCGTGGAATGCATTTTATTGTAGGGATAAAGAGGTTGTGGTCTTCTAATTTGAAAAAGTGAAGTTGCATTGGAATGGATTCCCAACTCAAATTTAGGACGTGGCCAAATTGAAGCGAAAATGGAAGAAATGAAAAGCTCCATTGAAGAAATAAGGCTGGAAATACGACGTCTTACAAGAAAGTATAGAGCGCCAAAATATGGGAAGCAGATGCGAAAATGGATTTGCCTATATGTTTGTCATTGTTCTCTTTTTTGCTGCATATATTTATTGTGTGAAAAAATGGACATGACACTATTGGAGTTGATGTAGTTATTGTGCTTAATGGAAAAATGAATATGGCAGTTTATTAGAGTTGATGTAGTTATTGTGAACAATGGACATGACAGTCTATTGCAGACACTGCATTATCATTTTGTGAAGTATCTGATGCTGCAAACTTAATTATTAATAGAAAAACAAGTGACTCAAACGCAAAGGCTATGAAAACATTAACAGGAAGCAAGTTTCTTTTGAATGAAAAAGCATCAGAATGCATATTTGATGAAGAGGTGAGAGGTCATTCAGTTGACATATGGCTTCTAGCAATCGCTCTCAGACTTCTGATTATGCTTAAGCAAGTGGGTGATTGATTCAGGTCCACTACATCTCGTCACAATGTTTGAAGCGTCAGGTTGCCTGCATAAATGAAGAAACCGGTTTTATCTGGTAGGCCTACAATTTATTTTGGTTAGAGTTTGTGAGATCCAAGTGTGTTATAAGTAGGTGATTAACCATAGGTTGTGTATGCCATTTAGACGAAACAATATCCAGTCTATGTGGCTAGTATTGGAAAATAGGGGATATCCAAAAACCACTACCGTGGTACTATGTTCATGTGAAGACACCAGATGTTAGAAAAAGGGCGATTATCTCATGCTTGGTGTAAGATCTAATTCCATTTTATATTGGCAAGCATCTTGGATATTTTGTTCTTTACTTGAATCCATGATATACAGAACCCGTGGTACTCTGTTCATCTGGGATCTTGCTTGGCTAGTCAGATTAGATCTAATTTAGTGCAGTCTAAACTAATTCATACAGTTTATATCAAGAACCTCTTTCAATATATTCGTTTCTGTTTGTACATAGGCAATCACCCACCTTTTGAATCTGTACATTTAGACCAGATCCTTTATTTTCCTGCACTAGACCTTGACTGATACACAAACATTGGTCACATTTAAGGAACCTCAGGTATAAAATGTTCAATTGAAAAAGGGATATTAGTCAAGATACTATTGATTCTTTCCTTCAGACAGATGGATGCTCCACCAAAGAATGCTTACTTTGAAGTTAGAAGACATGCAATATGTTGAAATCAAACACATTCAAGACATAAGCATCCTTTCAAGGTAAAGGAAAATTTTAACAGTAATCCCTATTTCAGCAACATTGTATCTGACAACCTCATACTCCAATATCATTTGGATCTTCAAAACCTAAAATGAGAATAGTAATGGACATTATCTTCATACTCCAACATCATAGTAAGGACAGCATCTTCAAAATCCTCAAAATGCATTCCTAAATTCGGAGTCAAATTCGCATCTACATCCGGATAATGCAAAGATGGTGATGAGGAAGATGACACATCCATGCTCAAACCCCTGCACCAATTCAATGAATCAGTGAAAAACAAATACTCTAATGGTGAAGGAAAAATGAGAAGACAGGCACTGAAAAGAAAAAAGAAAAAAACCTCTATATTTTGCAGAACTAAAGACCTAGAGAAGCAATTCTATCAAAATTAAAAAAAGGTCCAAAGAGATTAAGGGGAAAAAAAACAGACCAGACCAGGCCAGTAACAATTACATGAACACTAGCATGAAAATAAATAGTGAATAAATCTCTTTAACAAAAAAAAAAGCAATGCATTTGAGAAGTAATTCAAAAAAATATAAATTTGGACCAAACCCAATTGAAATTACATCAAAATTGAGCCAGACCAAACACAGAAGCCACTTTGATCACTCCAAAAGTTAATTTCTAAAATTTTCTTCAGAAACTCCAAAAACCAAAACTAGATAGCAAACCAAGAAAACCCATTTGGAGAAAACAAAAAACACCCACTTTGATCAGATCACCAGGTACTCAAAACAAACAACGATACGAGCTAAGAAACCCAATATCCAATCAGATCAAAAACCCCACTTCAAACCATAGAGATACCATCGGCATACAATACATAGAGATGCAATAAAAAAGGGTAAAGAGGCAAATATATTAGTGACTGAGAAGGGGGGAGAGAGAGAGAGAGAATGCTTGCAGGCATTTAGAAAGAATGCTTCAATCCGTAGACATCAAGTGTGAAGTGGGGTTTCAAATTGTATGCTTCAGTCCTACAAATATATTAGTTGATCTGTCCGACATCAACTTGAAAAAACCGTACAGTATCCGAATCCGACATAAAAAACCCACTTCACACAATAGTTTGCAACTAAAAACCACAAAGAGAGGGAGAAAAGTTACCTGCCTCTTCTTCCTCAGACTGCTTCAGTTCTTCTCGCAAGAGCCCCTGTTCGAAGCGAGCGACAATGTTCAGAGACAAGAGAGATGAGACGAGTTAGAGGGAGGAGGTGCGATGAAGAGACGAGAGATAGATTTGGGAGATGGGCTTCAAAGAGGAGAGAGAAGAGAAAGGATTTCAGAGAAGAGAGAGGGAGAGAACGCAGTGGTCTGCTGAGCTGAAAGAGGGAAATGAAAAATGAAAGGGGGAAGATTTCGTTAAAACGTCATGACTTGTGCCACACGAGCTCATCACACGAGCCCAGCTGAGGCTCTCCTCAACTGCAGTTGAGGAGAGCCGGCCCCTATATGGGGTATATATATATATATATAAACAGCACAAAATAGTGCTCGAATATAAACGGCTCAAAATAGTGTTCTATCCTATCTAGGGCTGTCAAAGGACCAGGCAGATGTAAGTCCTTATCCTACCCTTATATGTGCATGCCGGGTCTAAGCGAACAAAAGTCCTTGTCTTTTACAGCGGGCTTATAATTTTCAGACCCTTATCCTACCCTCAAGGGCCAGGGCCAGGGCCGGGCTAGCTAGGGTCGGGCAGGGCCAAAAGAAAAGAAGATTTTTTTTCATTAAAGAAAATAAATCTTTTATACGCCACCACTGACTTCCAACTTAATGCTAACCCTCCTACTTTGTCCGGATTAAGGGCCGACAATGAAAAGGCAGTTAAAACTTCTGTTATTTCAAATTTCAAACTACTCTTATACTAGTCAAGTACTCTTCCTCCTGTACTAAATACCGATTCAAAAGCAGCTGTATAAACTGAAATTGCTAAAATGTCACGAGCCATTATTGAAATAATTGGATATTTTGCTGAATTAACTTTCCACCAATTCAATATATTGAAATTTATAGATTTATCCCTTAGCTCCTCAAAATAATAATCTAATTCAGATTTTTTTTTCTAAAGCAATTGTCTGAGTCATTTGTTCCTTAAATAATAAAAAAACATCTTAAAACTTAGTAACTTTTACTAAATTAACTATATCCACATTTGACAATGTCATAGTATAGGTGTATCATAAATCACACAATACTCTTTATAAAGATCTCTAAAAGGGACTAAGAGTATCACCTTGACGAATACTCATATCTTCACTTGATCCATATAACTTTCTTAAGGCATAGCCTAAATACAATAACTTACGTTGAGGATCAAAGAGTAAAACCATTTCAAATACTTTATCATATTGCTCTCAATATTTATCACATTTTTTCTTCATTTTCCAAACTATATTTTTACAAAAGATATTATACTATCTAACTTTTGTACCAATAAACTATGTATTCTAATCACTTATGGTAAAAATAAATGAATAGATGGGTACACACTTCTTAAAATTTTTAAAGTAACTTCATAAAAACTATTCAAAAATTTACATATTTAATAAACTGAGGGCCGCGCCGGGCCCCCTCGGGCCGGATGAGTCAAGCCCTAGCTCGGTCCTCAAAATTGTGGGCTTTTCAAAATAGGGCCTTACCCTACTCTCGGGCTTTAGGATAAAATACGAAGCCGTTGCTTTGAGGGCTTTTGCAGGCTGAGCCGAGCCGACCCAGATAATATGCCCCCCCCCCCCCCCCCCCCCCCCCCCCCCTGTCTCCTTTCTCACTCCAGCCACATTCAGCAGCCAGCCACCCCCTCCCCCGCCTCCTCACCATTTCCCCGCAGCCCTGTTACCTCACCATTTCCCCCCTCTTCCCAGCCAACCTTCAGCCCTGCCACCTCACCATTTCCCCACCTTCCCAGCCAACCTCCAGCCCCCCCCCCCCCCCCCCCCCCCCCACCCACCGGTCCCACCTTCCCCACAACCATCATCAGGTCATTCAGATAGTTCATCAGGTCCTTCACTTCCAACCTTTCCATCAATATGGTCCAACGATTCTCATCAAGTTCATCACCCCCCACCCACCCCACCCCACATCTTCACCAAGCTAGTCAACCTTCAGCCCCCCCCCCCCCACCCCCCCCCCCCACCGGTTCCCCCTACCCTACCACCAACATCGACCATTTCAGGTCACCCAGATAGTTCATCAGGCCCTCCCAATGTTCCCTCTTCACTTCCAACCTTTCCATCAATATAGTCCAACCATCCTCATCAAGTTCACCCCTTCCATCTTCAGCTAGATAGTCCCAACACCCTATCTCAACCCTCTCAACACACAACCTTTGCCAACCTCTTTGCAGACCCAAAACCCATCTACCATTCAGTCACCTATCCACCCACAACCTGGAAAAATGGCAAGCCAACCTTAGTGATACCCCAACCAATGCTCTCTTCAAGCAAAGAGTCATTCTCCAATGCGGTTATAGGAAGATTCATTGGCAAACGCCCTTCTCTTGAATGGGTGGAAGAGAAAGCTAAATACTAGGCTCTTTCCAGACCCTGCATAGTCTCCCTCACGATTAAAGGGCACTTCATTTTCATATTCAACTCAGCTGAAAATAAAGCTTACATCCTCAATGCCTCTCCCCTGCAAATAGAGAAGAAAAAATTTCTTTCTTACCCTGGTCCCCTGGACAAGAAGAAATAGAGTGGCCTTCCTTTGCTCCTGTCTGGATTAGACTCAAAGGGTTGCCCTATCACTGTTGGAGTCAAAATATCATCTTCTCTTTGGCTAACACCATTGGTCAACCAATCAAGCTAGATGATATAACCAAAGCTCAAAGAATACTTACATTTGGAAGGGTGCAGGTCAACATCGATCTCTCAAAGCCAAAACCTTCCTCAATCCAAGTGGAACTTCAAGGGGAAAGAGAACTAGTTATAGAAGTAGCCTATGAAAACATCCCTCGTTCACTCTGTCTCTCCTCTGGTCACACCAACCACTCTTGCCCATCCTCCAATCTTTCTAGACCTGCAAACACAATCAAACCAGCAGCTCCTTCCTTCCCTACCACCCCTGTCCCTACAACTGCTAGCCAGACTAACTTACCTCCCCTTGCTCAGACTCAACCCCTGAACAACCACTCTAACATCCATAGCACCTTAAACCTAAAATCAGGCCAGGCCCCCATCCCTACCTTGATAGCCCAACACCCTCAATCAACCCAAAGGCCCCCCAGACCAGTAGAACAAGATCCAGATTTATCAGCCTTACCACAAAGTCAAGCTCAAAACATTGTTCCTCCCCAACATCCCCCCTCACAGCCATCAAAAACCAACAACCAAATGGACCACCAGCCCAGGCTCCTTTCCAAAAAAGAACTTGCCACAAAACCAAAATCTTCAAGGCCCAAGGAAGTTTCCCCATCTCTCAATGATCTGCCATATGATGTTATCACAGAAATACTTCATAAAACTCCAACACCATCCATCAATACCTCAAATCCTTTCTCCATACTAGAGAACTGCTCCCTGGCAGACCTAACCATCAACCCCAGTTTCTATTGCAAAAACCTACAGTCCTTCTCAGAAGGGAACTCCTCAACAGGCCCCCCTCCAGGTTTTGATCAGCACCCAGAATTATTAGACACAATGGCTTCCCAAGCTGTTGGTGAAATTGATGCTCAACCCACCACTCCAGAAACAACACGCACAGAAACTCACCTAGGGTCTTCAGCAACTGTGGAGGTTACTCCATGCACTGCTCCATTACTTCTTCCAGATACTTCAGGTGCAGGGAAAAATAAAAAAACAGGAAAAGGGAAAATTTTCATTTGGCTCAAGCTAGTGGCCGAATCACAAGGAGGTCTAGAGGCAAGATCACCTCCTCCAGCTTTCCCCCATGATAAAAGTCCTCTACTGGAATTGTAGGGGTATTGCCAACAACCCTACTAAAAGAACCTTGGCAAATATGGTTCGTAAGCATTCCCCATATCTTATTCTCATATCAGAGCCAATGACAACCTTCTCCTCCACTCAATCCTTGAAACTTAGTTCCTTTGGGTTTGATACCTTCCACTCCAATGCTTCCTATTTGGCTCGCGCAAACCTCTGGTGCATATCCAAATCCTCTCACCATCTCTCAACCACTATCTTTGACTCTTCCTCTCAGCACTTAACAATGCTTCTCCAAAACCCAATCTCAGGTCTATCCACACTCATAACAGGTGTTTATGGAGCCAACAACCCGACCCTCAGGAAAGATCTATGGAATCAGCTCATTGACATTTACTCAACCACCATGCCTTGGTGTGTACTAGGGGATTTCAATGCCATCCTTAATCATGCAGAAAAACTGAGCCTCAGTCCCTCCAACCCATCCTCCCTCAAAGATTTCCAATCCACTGTCATGCAAACTGGCCTTCAAGAAACTCAATTCTCAGGAAGCAACTTGACTTGGTCAAATAATAGACAAGGCCTCTCTTACGTCACAGCAAGGCTGGACCGAGCCTTAGTCAATGCTCATTGGCTTCACCACTACAGAGACCCCATAACTCATCACCTTGCCAGAATATCCTCTGACCACAACCCAATCGATATCCTTTTGGATCATAAAAAATCTTTCCCTGCATCCACTGCCCCCTTCAAGTTTGAAAACAAATGGCTCCTCCATCCATCCTTCTTAGAAGTTGTAAAATCGGTCTGGGATACTCATACAGATGGGACTCCTCAATTCATTCTTGCACAAAAATTGAAGCTTTTGAAGCAACAACTCAAACAATGGAGTAAGGATACCTTTGGCCAAATTCAACAGAACATCAATGCAGCAGAGGCTACTGTATTACAATGCCAGCAGCAGCTTGACTCAAATCCTTCGGACTCCCTCAGGACAACTCTCCTCTCAGCTAATCTAGTTCTTCATGAAGCTCTAAAAGCCCAATAAATCCACTGGAAGCAGCGATCTAGAATTGCTTGGCTGAAAGAGGGAGACCAAAACACAAAGTTCTTCCACCATTCAGCCAAAGCTCGGAGCTCCTTTAACCGAATTAGTCATATCACAATTGATGGAAAGAAAACAGAGGATTCAGCTACTATCCAAGCCAATGCAGTAGAGTTCTTCACAAACCTCTACAATCCTAATGAAGGCCAACCTGATCCTCTTATGTTTTAATTAGACAACCCAAAGGTTTCAGACTGAGAAAACTCTGATCTCATTTCAATGCCCTCAGAAGAAGAAATAAAAAAAAACAGTTTTTGCTCTAAAAAAAAGCAGCTCCCCCGGCCCCGACGGATTCAATGGAGTCTTCTTCACCTCTACTTGGAGTATAATTGGTAAATCAGTATCCCAAGCAGTTCAACATTTCTTCAAAACCAAAAAAATCCTAAAAGCCTCCAATTCTTTCTTTCTGGCCCTTATCCCCAAAACAAAATCCCCTGATACTTTTGCTGACTTCAGACCAATTAGCCTGTTGAATTTCACATACAAAATAATATCCAAAATCCTAGCCTTAAGACTTACCCAAATTCTGCCATCCATCATTTCTCCTCATCAGGCTGCCTTCGTCCAAGGTAGGAATGTCCAACACCACCCTTGCCTAGTTTTTGAGCTTTTTCAGAAGCTAAAGTCCAACCTTAGCAAAGGATCCCTATGCCTCAAGCTAGACATTTCCAAAGCCTTTGACAAGCTAAATTGGTCTTTCCTTTTCACAGCTCTAAAATTCTTCAATTTCTCAGATACTTGGATCTCTTTGATTAAAGAATGTATTTGCACTACTAAGGGATCAGTCCTTATAAACCAAACTCCTCAAGGCTTTTTCAGCTCCTCATGTGGTCTAAGACAAGGTGATCCCCTCTCCCCTTACTTGTTTATCATAGCCGAGGAAATCATGAGCCTCCACCTTAACAATCTCCAGCTCCAAGGGATCCTCCATCCCCTCTCCACAGTTCCATCAACTCCCTGCCACCTCCTATATGCTGACGACATCATCATTTTCATGAAAGGATCTACCTCCAGTGTTACCACCCTGCATACCCTCCTTCATCAATACCAGTCCTCATCAGGTCAATTCTTCAACCTTCACAAGAGTCAACTTTTTTTAGGGAAATGCAGTAACAGAAGAAAAAGCAAGATTAATTCTTTTCCTTCAAGGCAAAGCAACTCTTCTTAATGTGTCCCTCCTTGCCACAATGAAAGCATTTTTCAGACTTTTTCTTAGTCTGCGATCCACCTCTGGACTTGCCACGAACCCCTTTGGTCCCCTACTCTTACTCCTCCCCCTTTTCCCCATAACAAAGGCCTGTGCATTATTTGTCCCTGCAATTTTCCTTCTCAAATTTTTTTAGTCAAAAGAAAGAAGATCAGGATCTGTCAATGGAGAAAAAAGAGTATCAGCCTAAACCGACATGGAAGCTAAGTCTTGAAGCTTCAATGCGTAGGACGGTTTGGTATGGGACTAGTGAGTAGTGATTGAAATCTGTCAAAGTTGGTTTATGATTCACATTTCCTATAAAAAACTCGTAAAACTGGGTTAGAAATGTAAACAAAAACCAACTTAAAAGTGAAAAGGGTAAACTGATCAAAACCCTGACTATGTCGGGTTCAGGCTGGGGGTGAAGTTAGATATTCCCTAGCTGCCACCCATAACATGTATTTGTGTATGTGTATGCACAGAATGTAGGCCTAGAGAATAACCCCTACCTAGGGTTCATCTACACTTCTTTCCAAGAGAGAGCAACTTCAATTGCACATGGAAACACTGCAAAGCAAGCCCTGGAATTTGGAGAAACAAACCTGGCAAAGATCTGTGGAACCATAGCTTCTGACGAGAAGCGCCATGAGGCTGCCTATGCGAAGATCATCCAGAAGTTATTCGATGTTGACCCCGACACCACAATGCTCGCATTTGCCAATATGATGAGGAAGACTATCACAATGCCGGGGAATTTGATGTACGATGGTGATGATCGGAACCTTTTTGATCACTACTCTACCGTGGCACAGAGGATGGGTGTGTATACCGCCAACGATTATGTGGACATGGTAGAATTCTTCGTCAAAAGGTGGAATGTTGACAAAATTTTAGGGGGCCTTTCCGGCGAGGGGTTAAGGGCCCAAGACTACATTTGTAATTTGACTCCCAAACTCAGGAAATTGGTGGAGAGGTCAAAGACAAAGGCCAAGGATTCCCCATTGCTCTCTTTCAGTTGGATCTTCAACAGAAGAGTTTAAGAAGTGTTTTTGGCTTTAAACTTTATATTTGAGTAGTATGGTTTAAAGAGTCTGGTTGTGTTCTACATGCGTCAAACTATATGCATACACCAGTATACTCATGTCACGTATGTAATTCTACCTCTATCAAATTATCATCTCCATATGTAACAAGCAATAAAGTGTGGGTACATCAGCCATTATATAAACTAAGATTCAATGTTTTGAATATCATTCATGGGATTACATTGGCTGGACATGGTATTGGGAAATTTTCAAATTTTAGCGGTTTCTTGGTGATACCTGGAAAATAATGTTTGTAAGATCCCACATCGCTTATGATGCTGTCTAGAGACTGCGCTAACATGGAGGACACTGTGTGACTTAGTATGAGGCCTTTTGGAGCTTAATGGGCTCCGAAAATAAAATCTTGAGGCAAGATTGGACCAGAGCCCATGGGGCCCGAGCCGCATGAGCCAAGGAGGACAATACTATACTGGGAGATCCGGATCGTTACATTTGATATCAGAGCCGAGGGCGGCTCTCCTATGAGGGCTTATATGGAGGACGAAAATAAAATCTTGAGACAAGATTGACCCGCGTCATTACATGAATTATAAGCCAAAGTTAATAATATCACATGATTATTAGTTTTGAAGAAATCAAACACAACTTAGAAGTTTATTTGGATGTACCCCAAAACAAAATCAGTTTATGGGAAGCTATTTTTTCCCAGTCACAACTGACTTAAATGTTGGTAATTGACGATAAACATTGTGTACAGGTTGAATATAATCCGGGATGAGATAGTAGTGTTTCTCCGTCCAAATCAATGCCAGTAATTGACAAAAAGTACTTAGTACAGTAACACAATGCTGAATAGAAATAACCATCCGTTCTACAATTGTCTCAACTCTCAAGAACATTGTAAAAGCAAGGCTCTAGATGCATGTGTTTCGATCCACTAGTTTTTAGCGTGCACATTATACATTTTAATGTAGGTGAATTATATTTTATCGTATTTTAAATGGAGCCTTTTGAAGTGACTTTTGTGTCAAGGCATTGCTTTCATCTACGAAGGTATAGCAACTTTTGAAGTGACTTAGAGCATCTCTCACCTTACTATTAGAGATAAGGTGTGGCCCTCTCATCCATATAAGAAGATGCTCTCATAGGAGAATCTCCCTATATATAATAAAAAAGAGTAAACACTGTCACGAAATAAAAAAGGAGAATAGTTGTCCTATATTTTAGGAAAAAATCTTAGATTTTCAAGCTTTTTATATATATACTCTCCAATTTTTGTAGGATTTGATAATATGCCTATTTGGTTTTGGTATTTGTATATATCCTAATGCCTTTTAATTTTGATACCTTCCATATCCAAAAATCTAGTAGCCTTGCAACCACCAAGATAACATTTTTTGCCACTCTCTTTATACATGCATGTATAATTTTAAAATCTTGGGTTTTTTCTCTCTCTAAAGCTTGTAAAATTAATAATTATATTGTACATTTAGTGGGAGATGGTAACACTCCAGATCTACCACAATGACTATCATCATCTGCATTTATAATTGGCTATAATTGACCCAATTCCCGCACGGCCTATAGTTGGATTGATGAAAGTTTCAAATGTACTTTATTAGACTTCTTGTGCAAGAAAGAGTTTGAGAGAGAGATTACTAGGACTTGGTATAAAATATTGGTGTTTTTGTTCATAATGATATACTCACTCGTATTTAATGAGTTTTAGGGTAAACTGTCATTTTTATAAAAATTCAACACAAGTCTTTTGGTGATTACTAGGTGTGTTCACGGGTCGAAACCCGCGGGTTTCGGGTCAAACCCGACCCGACCCGTCTAAAATTTTGTGGGTGAAAACCCACCCGAACCTGACCCGTTTGTGTCACGGGTCACGGGTCGCGGGTCGGGTTCGGGTCAGTTTTTTTTTTTTTTTCATGTAGAAGACCAAATTGTTTATGTAAACAACTTTCAGATAATTGTTAGAGAACTAAAAGTGATTAGATGTAATTATGTAAAATAAAAGTGGTTGCGGTTGTTTGCTGGCCTTCTTTTATACCATGGGTAGGGGTGTACAAAAAAAATAGTTGCGGTTTGACTCGAAAATCACGTCCAATTTCAACTACGTAATCACTCTCATCTTGACCATTAATTCAATGGTCACCAATTAAATGATTAAATACAATCAACAAGATATTCAAGATTAACAAATCTAAACAAACTGACGTCAAATAGATGTAATAACTAATAAGGCTTCAAAACGTACCGTGTTTTTCATGTGAGATCACCTTAATTTGTTGATAGGAATAAAATAAATGTTCATCGCACTAAATATATTATAGTATACATGGGCCTTGAGTTCATAGATATGAGACCAATATAATAACTCAAATATTTAGAAATTGGTCGGTGAACTACATCTAAGAGAAATTAAAACCACATCTTGACAAATATCTCTTGGATTTTTATCCTTGGTCTTCTACCAAAAAAAAAAAAACGGGTTCACGGGTCACCCGCCAACCCGACCCGTGAGACCCGTTACCCGTACCAATGGTCACGGGTCGGGTCGGGTCGGGTCGAGCACAAAAATTGTGGGTGGAGTGACCCACCCATTGACCCACGGGTCGGGTCGGGTCGGGTTACGGGTCATTTTGTACACCTCTAGTGATTACCCATTCTCATTATGGAAATTAATTTTGGGGACATGGAAGGTAAAAACTGGGGGTATATACAAATATTGGAACCACAATGGTATATTTTCAAATTCCATAGACTTTAGGTGGGTATATACAAAAGGCTTTAGATTTTAAGATTTTGAATTACCCTATATTTAGGAAATATAAATACTTTAATCTATAATTACACGCCACGCCGCGTTGAGATGCCCTCACGAGGAGTCTTGGAGGTGCCATGTTTTTGAGTTATAAAAATGATGCATGCTTGGAGGTGCCATGTTTTTTAGTTAAAAAAATGATGCATGCTTTAACTGCGGATGATTTGTTCCTTTTCACCTGTGCACCATGCTGCACCACTGCCGCTTATCTTAGCCCGTAAATAGAGGTTTGTATGTGATTTCAATTTTATCTTTCCGCACAGTTTTAAAGGTATCATATAGGGTTAAGATCAGGTCACACATATATATTCAGGTTCAATACTATCATATTTTTTTTTATATGGGACTTATGCACCACCATATAACCAATCCTTTAAAATGTTCTTCGCTCTCACTATAAATAGATGCTCGTTGGACCCAACATCCTTCTACATGTAGGCCCACAACCTGAAAGGAACGGTTTTAATGAATGAGCAGCACGCTTGTGAATGTGATTTATGTGCCTCCTTATCTTATGCGGATACTGTTTAATATTTACCATCTTAGAGCGCAACCGCTTAAAATACGCACTCCCCCTATTACCATACGGCGCCTAACATCTTTCTTGTCAACTAATTCATTATGGTAGAGAAAAAGTGAAAAGCGCCCACTTCAACTCATGTGAAAGTGGGTCCCTCCATAAAGCCAATCGCAATTAATTAATCAAGTTGATAATGTACCTACAAAGATGGTCTATAAATCAAGACCCCCGTATAGATACATTCCAATATCAAGTGCTTTTCTGCAGACCTCTCCCTCCAAAGAGAAGCAAAGAGAAGATGGTATTGAACAGTACCTTTGTTGCCTCAGTCTCCGTCTCCAAGCACATTTCTTCCAGGTTCTTCATGGAAAATGTAATGCGACTTAAACCCGTGTGAGTCTTTATCATCTCTCATTCTGCTCGTGCATTATTTGTTTTCTCCCATGTCTTTCATTCCAGCATCTCCTCTTCCATCACCTTTCACCTCATACAACACCGCCAAGTATATATAACTATATAAGTGATTCAGATCGGGCGGTTTTGGTATGCCCAGACTGGCCTCGCTTACACCAGCACCAATATCACCGAGCTGAGTGAGCCACACTTCCTTTGGGGATAGGATGTAGTTGTCTTCTCCCTGGAGGACTCCAAAACCCTTGATAGCATCTTTTCTGTGTTTATAAACCTTTGCAGCATAGTACCCTGATTGACAACTAGTTTCATACTTACCCAAATTCGAAAATTCAATGGGGGTGGGTTTACTTAATTCATTTTTAGACTCACCCCACTTGCAATTTGAGTTCGATTTTCCAACTCATAACTCCAATTCAATATATATTACTAAAACTTTATATACTTTAATAAATATATAAATAATAATATTTCATAAAATTAGATACAAATGCACCATCATCATCATTAAAGCCTTGAGTGATTGCTTGTCTTAATAGCCTTTAGCGCGAAGAGGGACGCCCGTGTTGGAAAAATGGCTACGAGCACCATTATTTTGGTCATCTTTGAGCCAAAAACAAAGTGGGACCCACTTATCATTTTAGGTGGAACAATATGGGAATGTAATCTATTCCTTGAGTATATTAAGGACATGTATTGGGTTGTTCTAATCCATTAAGGAGTGAATGAGAAATTACCTCCCAAACACCACACGCGGGCGCCCCGCTCCGGGCCGGGCTCACGTGCGAGTTGGGCCTGGTTCGGCCCACTCTACCCATTTAGTATTTTTTGGAGAAATTTTATTTAAATAAAAAATGTCTTTTTACGAATGAAATATGTCAATTCGCATATGAAAGAGTGTGTCCATTCACATATGAAAGGGTGTGTCCTTTCGCATATGAAAGGATGTGTCCAATTGGTGTGTCCAAAGAGAAGCATCTGTTCACTGAACAGATGCAATCCCATGAATAGACATGAAGCAGGCTATAAATATCATCTTGTCCATGCCTTCTTGCTCATTCCATTCACTGCAACTGCATTGCATTTGGGTCATCAGTTTGAGTCAAGAGAGAGTTCTATTGCACGATTGGTTCGCCTGTCACATAGTTTGTAGTGTTGCTACTGTGTGGATCGATCATTGTATCCTGGGAAACAAACGCCATTGAAGCTCATAAGCATCGTTGCAGGGGCGAAATTTGTCTTAAGGACATAGTGTTAAACACTGGCCTTGATCAACTTCTTCTATGAGTTTCTCGACTTCATAACTTCTACAACAGTACTCAGTTTCTGCTTTCAAACAGTAAGCGGATTTACGTTTTTTTATTATATTTTGTAATTTTGCTTAGTTGTTGTTTGCTTCACTGTTATGCAAATCTGTTTCCTAAAATACTGATCTATTTTTGTATGTACTCGGACTAACAAGCGCTTTAGCTTCTTTAGTTGAACTGTGTATCTGGGTCATTTGGAGAAACCTGCAGCCACAAAAGAATCCATAAAATACAGGGCAAAACCAAAGGTCGTATCACCCGATGATGCATATAAAGAAGCATCAACAAAGAGGATTGCAGAATGCTCTAAGTCCCAACTCCCATCCCACACAAAATAGGCCTCATTTATAGCAAAAGGGCCTTGACGAAATGATTTGGAATCCAAACCATTTTATTAATAAGGGACAAGGCCCACATAGGGTTTAAAACTTTTCCCTACATTGATTTCTGGCCTTCCAAATTGCCCACCACATGGCAATAAAACGGGCCTTAGACTCGGGTGCCCAAGAGCAACTGATGGTAGGGATTATCCCTTTTGGTCCACATATTCCACCAATCTAGAACATAGTTAAAATTTGGCTTATGAGTCTGTAGGTGCAGAAAATTATGACCCACAATAAGAGGGTGCCTTACAGGACTTATCCGTGAAGATGATGGTGTCTGAGATGTCTGGATGCCGTCCGAGAGCCTGAAAAGGAGTAGCAAACGGTCAGAGGACCCTGGCCTGAGCGGCGCAAGGCTCTCCGATGCCAAAGTCAGTGTATGAACTGGAACAATGGAAGGAGAGGAGGAAGAGAGGCAGAGTAAGGGCTCTGTGTATGGGATGTGCCTACCTTGCATGGTGTTTGAGGGTTTATTTATAGAGGAGTGGATCGTATCTTTCTGAGAAGATCTGGGTGTGGGTCCCATGATCTGACTGGGTAGTCATGCTCAGCCCACAAAGTAATAAATGCGGTCTAATCCGGCCCACTCAGCATTAAATGCCAGTCGGGTCAGCCCACATTGCATTAAATGCATGTCTTGTTGGGCCAGATTGTGTTGGGCGCCTTTGGCGGTAGGAGTACCAGCGGATCTGCCCTCGGGCCTTGCCCTGATGTGGCCCCAGCCGCTGGATGCTGCCACGTGGCGATCTGGCGAAGATAGTGGGCGGCTGGACGTCGTGTCTGTCCCACTAGATCGTGACCCTATCCTCCCACGTGCCTGGTGACGTGGGGGATGAGGGGTCTAGGCGAAGGTTCTTCCTCGCTTCGATTACTGTTCTGGCTTCTTCAGCCGAGGTGGCTTTAGCCGAGGTAGGGTTATCTGCGGAGATAGCGTCCGGGGTGATCCGGTTCGGCGCTTGTGGCCTGGAGATGTATGATGTCGGCCAAGGCCTCTGCCCTGGTAGCCGGGATGAGACCGGTGCCACGTGGATGGCACGCGGATGGCATGCGGATGGCACGTGAGGATGTTTAGCCCCGTATGATGGCTGTGATTAGCCTAATCCTGTAGCTCTGGGAATTTCCCCACACAATTGCCCCCTAGCTTCTGAGCTCACGTAGAACGTCAGTGCCGTGAGGTCGGGAGCTATGTGTCGGGTCTATCTGTAGGAGATCCTTTTTCGACCCTGACTCGCTGTCGCTTTGGATGTTCGAGGTGATAACTGGCGTCCCCTATTCAATGCTGAAGACAGTTCGACGGTTCCACGTGTCGTTCCTGGGCTGGTTGTCTGTCTCTTCGAGGTCGTACGCGCCGTTCCGTCAGGGGCGCAATCAATTTTTGAAATGATTTGCGCACCGCTTCAGGGAGGCGCAATAAATTTCCGAAATGATTCGCGCGAAATCCCAGGAGGAGGGCGCCCCTTGGCACGCCCGATTAGGGTTTCTGTAAAAAAGGGGGAACTCTCTGCTATTTATAGGGCAGTTGAGGTCTGTTCCATCCTTCGTTTGCGATTCTGAATCAGAGACGAGCGTCAGAAGAGGGAAGGCTGCTGTGAGGGAGCTTTATCCGAGAAGTGGTGCGCTGCTGAGGTTGAGCCTCTTCGCTGTCCAGCGTCTTTCTGCTTCCGTAAGTCCTTTCTGCTCTGCTTCTTCTTCTGCGGGTTTCTCTGCTTTTAGACTGGGATAGGAATGGGGATTTACAACCACTGGTTAGAGAGCGAGGCAGCGATCGAGGGTTTTAGGTCAGCCTTTAGGATCCCTGCTGATGTCCAAGTCAGGGGTGCTGATCCCCATGGCTACAACCCTCGCGCCTTTCTGGGAGGCTGGATGCCTTTTCCGCTGGTGGCTGTGATAGAAGGCGGGGTCCGATTCCCCCTTCATCCGCTTCTCAGGAGGTGCCTAAGTCAGTGGCGTCTCTGCCCCTGCCAACTGCTGCCGAATGCCTTCAAGATCGTGATGGGCACGGTCAAGTTGAATGAGGTCCTGGGCACCGACTTCGGCGTCTTCGATCTTGAGGACGTCTATGACATATGCAGGTCCGGGGAATCTTACTATCTCCGGGCTAAGTCAGGCCGGGATGGCTTCGTCCGATACTTGGAGGATTCGAGCAAGTATGCCGGGGACGACCTTCTATACGTCTCTGGGAACTGGGAGTTTGGGGAGGCCGACACCGATAGAGGCTACCAGGTCCCTCGCCACTTCGGAACCATCCCAAGTAAACGTCCTCCGTCTCTTTTTCTTTTTCATAAGTTTCTTTTAATTCTGCCGTGCTCATGATTCTGACTGCTGCAGCTTTGAAGGAGAGGAGACGGGCTGCCAAATACATCTGGAAGAGGAACGATGCCTGGCTCCGTCTGGTGAAGCGGTACAGCGGTCACGACGGCAGGGCGGCTTGGTCGCTGCTAGGATATGAGCCGAAGTACCGCGGGTATCTGAGGGGCACTGTAGAGCCGATCCCGAGTGAAGGTGCCGGATCCGGGGTTGGTCAGGAGCGGGCCGTTCCGGAGGTCGCAGAGCCCTCGCGGGCGTCGTCTGAAGCTAGGGCAGCGTCTGGAATCTTAGTTTCCTTAGCAGAATCGAGACTACCCCAGGTCTCAGGAAGGGAATCGAGTCGATCTGCCCGATCTCCCTCGCCAGGATCCGGGATGAGGCACACCAGGCGTCTGTCCTTCGAGGATCTCGAGGCCTTGGCGCTTGGAGTGGAGGACGTCCGAGCCCCCGAGGAGCCGGTAGATTCTCCGAGGCGTCCGTCTCCGAGGGCTCGGGTGGCTTCTCCTGCAGAGGCGGTGGAGGTACCCGTGCCCCCTGGCCCTGTTGACCTAGGGGTACGCTCGCCCCCAGCCGAGGTCGAGCAGGAGGAAACTCGGCCGCTGAAGATGCCGAGGACTGATGCGGGTCCTAGCTCGGCCGCTGCCTCGTTGCCGCCGGGGCCGCAGTTATGGGAGCCAGGCTTCATGCTCGGGTCGGGGAGGCCGATGACGGTGGAGGACAGCATTCTTCACAGGATCGATCTCCCGGTCCTCGAGGCCCTTGGGCGAGCCTGTGCCCTTCCCCGGGACATGGAGCGGCTGGATGAGTACAGCGATCAGAAGCTGATCTTGTCGATGCTGCAGTCCAACCTCGTGGTAAATCTTCATTTTCCTTTGCTAAACCAGCAATTTATCGTCTGACGCTCTTTGGATCTAACATGTACGTCTTCATTTGACAGGCGGCTCAGAAGTCCATGGCCGTTGCCGATAGGATCTGGAGGTACAGCGCGGACGCTGCCGAGCTGTCCGTGGAGAAGAACGGCCTGCAAGAGTCCCTGGACGCTGTGAGCCAGAAGTTTGCCAAAGCAGAGGAGGAATTCGCGGCGAAGCTCGAGCAGGCGAGGGAGGAGGCCGAGGCGGAGCGGACCAAGGTGGCCGAGCTCGAGGTCTCCATCTCGAAGATGGGAGACGATTACGCGGCCCTGCTTCAAGCCGAGACCAAGAGGGCGGATGAAGCCGAGGCGAAGCTTGAATCCGAATCCAAGAGGGCGGATGAAGCCGAGGCGAAGCTCGAATCCGAGTGCGACGCTGCATTCGAGGATGCCAAAGTGCAGGTCACCAACCACTACAAGGAAAGGGTTCTTGTGGTGAGGGATAAGGCTTGGGCGAAAGGGTGGCTTGCCGGCATGAAGGAGGTCGGGATCTCGGAGGGCCATCGCTCCTTTCGGGAGCCGCCTCCGTACCCGCTTCCGGTGTCGAACTCTGCCCGTCCATCCGGCGAAGCCTCTGACGCCGCAGCTCGTGCGACTGACCGGTCATGACCTCGGGACATCGGGTCTTGGGATTTTTGCTTCTTTGCTTTGTGCTTTGTAATTTTCTTCGATTTGTATTTGCTGACACTGTAATGATTGAAACTTTAATACAAATGAAGGTTTTCTGAAATACCCGTGCTTTCCTCTTTTAAGCTTGAGTTCTTTGATTGCTTGAGTTCGGTAGAGTGCTCCCTTAAGATCTTTTTTGGCATTTGTGCTGATACTCCGTATCTTGGGTGATCTCCATTGGTATTCGCGCTGATCCTCCGTATCTTGGGTGATCTTGAATAGCAATGAATATGGTGGCGCGGCAGACGAGGGAGTCTGACGGGTGTCTCCACGTGGCGCCGTAGGGTTCGCTGGTCAATAGTCGCGCCTTCCCAACAGCGCGTGGGAGACTTCGCCCCATAACTCCTTTTGGAGTCTGAGCCTCCCTCCATCCTATATATAGGGGGAACAGGCTCGCCATGGGAGAAGGAAGGAACACAGGAACCATGTCTGAGAGGTGCCTGAGATTACTTGATCCGGGGAAGAACCCTGCGCCGTTGGACGGTTGTCCCCAAGGGGGGAAGGCTGTCGTGGCCTGCGCGCTCTCTGAAGGAACTCCCCGTGGGCCACGCGCTCTCTGAACGCGGGTCCATGGGCACTGGCCCTTGGCCAGACAGAGTGAGGATGCGCTGCGAGGGGACGGTGGCGCCTTCTCGTCCGACACCGCCCTGTGCGCCCGTCGTACGGCAGGCGGGATTGGGCCTCGCTGGTCCGGGAGGCTTCTTCAAGCTCTGCCGCTCCTACTGCCACCGAGGGTGTTGCAGAGCCCAGCGGGGTCCAGGGATCGCTCAGAACCTCCAGGAGCCCTCTGTCTGAAGAGTCAGTGACGCCTGAAGAGTCGGTGAAGATCAGAGTCTTCTAGCCTCTCTCGGTTTTCTGTTTTTAGAGGACTGTGGTCCTCCTTGCTGTACTCTTCCTTCTGTTATGTATTTCTTGTAACGAAGCAGTTTGCAATGAATGAAAATGCACTTTCTGATTACCCAAGCTGTGTACAGTGCTTTTGAGTTCTTTTTCTCCTTTCTTTGCGTTGTTCTGGAATGCTTGGATTTGTGTTTGAATGCTGGCATTGATTTTGGCCAAAAAGGGCTGGCTTTGGCCGAGACGAGATGCATTGTGCCGAGATGGACCCATTCCATTGGTCTCGGCTCGGCGGAGCGAGTTCGGCAATGGCCTTCTGACGGGTGTATGAACCCGGACTCCAGAGAACTTGTCCTTGGCCGGACCGCCTTGAGGGGTTTATGAACCCAGACTTTAGGGAAGGCTGAGTGTAGGAACTGCAAGCCTCGGCATAGAGCCTGTGTGCCCTGAGACGGAATTTTAGGAAAGGCTGAGCGTAGGAACTCGAAGCCGTTTCCAAGGCGTGGAGCCTGTGTGCCCTGAGACACGGAATTTTAGGAAAGGCTGAGTGTATGAACTCGAAGCCGTTTCCAAGGCGTGGAGCCTGTGTGCCCTGAGACACGGAATTTTAGGGAAGGCTGAGTGTATGAACTCGAAGCCGTTTCCAAGGCGTGGAGCCTGTGTGCCCTGAGACACGGAATTTTAGGAAAGGCTGAGTGTATGAACTCGAAGCCGTTTCCAAGGCGTGGAGCCTGTGTGCCCTGAGACACGGAATTTTAGGGAAGGCTGAGTGTATGAACTCGAAGCCGTTTCCAAGGCGTGGAGCCTGTGTGCCCTGAGACACGGAATTTTAGGAAAGGCTGAGTGTATGAACTCGAAGCCGTTTCCAAGGCGTGGAGCCTGTGTGCCCTGAGACACGGAATTTTAGGAAAGGCTGAGTGTATGAACTCGAAGCCGTTTCCAAGGCGTGGAGCCTGTGTGCCCTGAGACACGGAATTTTAGGAAAGGCTGAGTGTATGAACTCGAAGCCGTTTCCAAGGCGTGGAGCCTGTGTGCCCTGAGACACGGAATTTTAGGAAAGGCTGAGTGTATGAACTCGAAGCCGTTTCCAAGGCGTGGAGCCTGTGTGCCCTGAGACACGGAATTTTAGGAAAGGCTGAGTGTATGAACTCGAAGCCGTTTCCAAGGCGTGGAGCCTGTGTGCCCTGAGACACGGAATTTTAGGAAAGGCTGAGTGTATGAACTCGAAGCCGTTTCCAAGGCGTGGAGCCTGTGTGCCCTGAGACACGGAATTTTAGGAAAGGCTGAGTGTATGAACTCGAAGCCGTTTCCAAGGCGTGGAGCCTGTGTGCCCTGAGACACGGAATTTTAGGAAAGGCTGAGTGTATGAACTCGAAGCCGTTTCCAAGGCGTGGAGCCTGTGTGCCCTGAGACACGGAATTTTAGGAAAGGCTGAGTGTATGAACTCGAAGCCGTTTCCAAGGCGTGGAGCCTGTGTGCCCTGAGACACGGAATTTTAGGAAAGGCTGAGTGTATGAACCCGAAGCCGTTTCCAAGGCGTGGAGCCTGTGTCGCCGGAGTCGACCAGAGAGATTGATGACAAGGCAAAAGCTGCTTTTTATTGATTCCGAAGTTCGTTACATCTTTAGAAATAAAACTTCTTCAAATGAGATGCATTCCACGGTCTCGGCAATGGCTTGCCATCCAAGTCTTCGAGCTTGTAGGCTGACTTTCCTGCCAGTGAAACTACTCTGAACGGGCCGTGCCAGTTCGGGGCAAGCTTCCCCTCATTTGGTTCTCTGTCAGCTGGCAGGGTCTTCTTTAAAACGAGCTCCCCCGTGGTGAACCTTCTTTCCTTGACATTCTGATTGTATGCCCTGGCTAACCGTTGCTGGTAGTCGGTTAGTCTCAGGGCTGCTGCTTCACGTCGTTCGTCCGCCAGCTCTAGCTCCATTGCCAGGTTCGTTTCATTCCGACCTTGGTCGACCAGTTCTGTCCTCAGGGTAGGAAGGCCGATTTCTAGGGGAATGACAGCCTCCATCCCGTAGGCCAGAGAGAATGGTGTCGCCGAGGTGGACCTCCTTGGAGTTGTCCTGTACGCCCACAGCACGCTCGGAAGCTCTTCTGTCCATCTGCCCTTTGCCTTGTCCAGTCGCTTCTTGAGGCCGTCCAGGATCACTTTGTTGGAGACTTCTGCCTGACCATTACTCTGTGGATATGCCGGGGTGGAGTAATGGTTTCTGATGCCATGTTCTTGGCAGAAATCTCTGAAGGATTTGGAATCGAACTGAGTCCCGTTGTCCGAAATTAGGGTCCGGGGGATGCCGAACCTCGTAAGGATGTTTTTCCAAACGAAGTTCCTGGAGTCCCGGTCGGTGATGGAGGACAACGGCTCAGCCTCTATCCACTTGGTGAAGTAGTCCGTAGCCACTATCAGCCATCTTTTGTTCCCTGGAGCTCGGTGAAGGGGCCCCACAATGTCCAGGCCCCATTGAGCGAAGGGCCATGGACTGGAGAGGGGGCTCAGATCTTGCGCTGGCTGATGAAGTGAGTGGGAGAACTTCTGGCATTTCTCGCATTTTCTGGCGTAGACCTGGGCGTCCTTCTGCATGTAGGGCCACCAGTAACCCTGGCTGATTGCCCTGTAGGCCAATGAGCGGCCTCCTATATGGCTGCCGCAGATTCCTTCATGAATTTCGTACAGGAAGTCGTCCACCTTGGACGGGTGGACGCATTGGAGGTACGGGCCTGTGAAGGACTTCCTGTAGAGTTTGCCTTCTGGAGAGAGCCAAAAGCGGGCTGCCTTGAGCCTGACCTTGTGGGCTTCAGTCTTGTCCTCAGGGAGCTGGTCATCCTTCAGGTAGGCAACGATTGGATCCATCCAGCTGGGGCCGAGGTCAGCACAGAGGATAAGCCGAGATGACTGGAGTTCTAGACTCGACCTTGATACTGACCCGACCTCGATGGTCCTCTTCTTTCCTGCTTCGACAGCGGAGGCCAGGTTTGCAAGCGCATCTGCGTGCGTGTTGGTATCTCGGGAGATCTGCCTGACCTCGGCTTTCTGGAATTGGGAGAGTAGCTTTTTTGCCAGGGCTAAGTAAGCCGCCATCCTGTCGTCCCTGGCCTGGTAGTCTCCAGCGAGCTGGCTAGTTACCAGTTGAGAATCGCTGAAGATTTCCAGGTGCTGGGCTCCGAGGATTCGGGCGCTGTTCAACCCTGCGATCAGTGCTTCGTACTCTGCCTCATTGTTCGTCGCTTTGAAGTCAAGGGTGAAAGCCTGCTCTATGACCAGTCCCTCTGGCGATTGGAGAACTATGCCGGCGCCAGCTCTCTTGGAGGTGGACGACCCGTCAACGAAGATCCTCCATGCCGAGGTGGGAGACTGTTGGATTTCTGTTTCTGGTGGCTCTTGCCCTGTGCCCCCCAGTGCCGTGCCGAGCTGGGTCGGAGCCGGGTTTGGGCAGGCGAACTCGACTATGAAGTCGGCCAGAATCTGGGCTTTGATTGCAGTTCGGGGACGGTACTGTATGTCATACTGCCCCAATTCAACTGCCCACTTTGATATGCGCCCTGAAAAGTCAGCTTTTTTGAACAAGGAGCGGAGTGGGTGCTCCGTGATCACCACAATAGTGTGGGATTGAAAATAATGGGAGAGCTTGCGGGAGGCGGTGACAAGAGCCAACGCAAGCTTCTCCAACAGAAGGTACCTGGTCTCGGCATCGAGCAGGGTCTTGCTCGTGTAATAGATTGGCTTTTGAACTCCCTCATCCTCCCTGATGAGGACGGAGCTCACTGCGTGATCCGAGACCGCTAGGTATAAATACAGAATCTCCCCCCGAGTCGGGGTGGAGAGTAGTGGGGGTGACATCAAATAAGTTTTGAGTGCGGCCAATGCCTGGTCGCACTCGGGGGTCCATTGGAACTTCAAATTTTTCCTCAAAAGCTGAAAAAAAAGGCCTGCACTTATCTGATGAGCGGCTGATGAAGCGATTGAGTGCGGCGGCCATTCCCGTCAGCTTTTGAACTTCCTTTGGGGTGGAGGGACTCTGGATGTCCTGGATGGCGGTGATCTGGTCTGGATTGGCCTCTATCCCCCTCCGCGTCACCAAGCTGCCGAGAAACTTGCCAGAGGCTACGCCGAAGGCGCACTTGGAAGCGTTGAGCTTGAGCTTGTAGGCGCGAAGGATGTTAAAGACTTGGCCGAGATCTACCAGGTGGTCGCTGGAGCGCACAGATTTGACGACCATGTCGTCGATATACACTTCCACCGTTTGGCCGAGCTGGGCCTGGAACATCTTCGTGACGAGGCGCTGATAGGTCGCCCCCGCGTTCTTCAGCCCGAAGGGCATTACTTTGTAGCAGTAAGTGCCGCGGGGGGTGATGAATGATGTTTTCTCCTCGTCGGGCCCATAGAGAGGGATCTGATGATAGCCGCGGTAGGCGTCGAGGAAGCTCATTCGGTCATGGCCAGCGGTGGCGTCAATCAGTTGGTCGATCTTCGGGAGGGGGAAACTGTCCTTAGGGCAAGCCCTGTTCAGGTCGGTGAAGTCTACGCACACCCTCCATTTTCCAGTTTTCTTCTTGACGACCACCGTGTTGGCCAGCCATACCGGGTACTGGACTTCCCGGATGGCCCCTGCTTTTAGCAGGTTGTCGACCTCTTCCACGACTGCATCTGTCTGCTGCAGCCCGGTTCTGCGGGCCCTCTGCACCACTGGCTTGTGGTCGGGGTCGACGTTGAGCTTGTGGCACATGACCTCTGGGTCGACCCCGGGCATCTCGCTTGGGCTCCAAGCGAAGACGTCCACATTCTGCATCAAGAACCGAGAGAGTTCGGCCCTTTCTTCGTCCGACAGCTGGGTGCCGATCAGGAAGAAACGGTCTGGGTCTGTCGGGTCTAGCCTGACCTCGGCTAGGTCCTCGATGCTCTTCTTTTCAGGGTCCCTGCCGATCTCATCGAGGCCCTTTTCGAATTCGGCCAGGTTAACGCGCTCTGGCTCCTTTACTGCTGGAACTGCGGCTAACACGCACTGCCTGGCCTGCTGCTGGTCTCCCTTCACTGTGACTACCTCCAGCTTGCCTTCTTCGTTCTCGTGGACGAATTTCAGCTTTTGGTGGAAGGAAGAGGGAACTGCCTCCAGCTTGTGGAGCCACGTCCTGCCCAGAATGACATTGTAGGGGGAAGGGGCATCCACAACCAGAAAGTCGGCTGTCACGGAGGCTCCGCCAACTTCGGTTTCCAAGGTGATTCTGCCCTTGGGGTAGACTGGCGTCGCGGACAGCCCTAGCAGAGGTGCACGAACCTCCGTGAGGTCTGCTTCGGAGAGTTTCATCCGTTTGAAGCAGTCGTAGTAGAGGACCTCGGAGGAGCTGCCGGAGTCGACGAGGATCCTCTTTACGGTGAAGTCTCTCAGCTTCATGGTGAGGAGCAGGGGGTCGTTGTGAGGGACTTGGACCCCCTCTAGATCTCGATCCGAGAACGAGATGGCTGGTTTGTCGCGGCGGGCTTTCTTGGATGCTGGGGCGAGGTCGGCTTTCATCACTTCTTTCTCGTGCGAAGCCCGCCTGGCTTCGGCACGGGTTTGGGAGCTTCCCCGGGACGAGGAAGCTGGAGCCGAGGACGCCAGATGGATCACATTGATGATCTTCTCTGAGTCCTCGCTGTCTGGAGCCGGGGCCGTGCTCTGGTGAACCCGGCCCTCGCTGCCGCCGGCATCACCCTCCTTGATGAACTCTGGAATGTGGCCCTCTTTGGCCAGCTTCTCCAGATACCACTGCAAAGACCTACATTCTTCAGTCTTGTGCCCGTTGCCCTTATGGAAGGCGCAGTGGAGCTTGCTCCGGGCGCCCTCGCTGGGTTCGTACTTCATGGGCGGGGGATACTTGAAGAACGGCTTGGATTTGATCTTCGCCAGGATGCGGTATATCGGCTCCGTGAAGACGACATTGACGCTCTGACTGGCGTTGGAAGGAGGTCTGGGCTTCCAATTGCCCCCAGACCTGGACGACGAAGGCTTCGCCGAGCTGGAGACCCAGTCCCGCTTGGACTCCTGCTTCTGGGAGGGCCTCCCGCCTCTTTGCCGAGGCTGGCTATTCTTCTGTTCGGGCTCTGGATGCCCGTCCCGATCCTTAGCTCGGATCTCGTCTTCTTCCCGGGCGATGAAGCGCTTCACCCGGGACATTAACTCTGACATGGACTCTGGGGTGTCCCCGGCCAAGTCCTTCCGCACGTCGCTGCCGGGGATCAGGGCGTGCTGGAAGGCGTAGATGGATATCCCCTCCCTTGCGCCCTCGATCTGGCTGTAGATTGCCCAGAATCGGTGGGTGAACTTGGCAAGAGTTTCACCCTGCTTCATTCTTAGGGCGATAAGGTCCCCTTCCTTCTTGGGGACGACGGTGTATGCTTGGAACTTCTTCAGGAAGGAGAGCTGGAGCTCCTTCCAACTGGGAATCGACTGCTCTGGGAGAGAGCAGAACCACTTCAGGGGGAGGTCACCCAAACTGGAGGAGAAGATCTTACAGTTTAGGTGGCCCTCATTTCCCCAGATAGACATCTTCTGGGAGAAGTGTCGGAGGTGTGCAGACGGGTCTGACAGTCCGTCGTAGGGGATGAACCGCGGGACGGAGAACTTCCTGGGCAAGGGGGTGCGCTCGATCTCCTTTGTGAAGGGAGAGCCCCCGAGATCAGTGTGACCGCAGAGCTGCTTCTGGTCCCGCATGTCTAGGTTGTGCTGGAGAGCTCGCCTGACGCGCTTGTCGAACCACTCCTGCTCGTCGTCCTCCTCTGGAGTCTGAACTCTGGACTTTCGCTTGGGGCGGCTCGGACTGTGATGGCTATGAGTTCGGTCGTCGCGACTATGGTGACTCCGGCTGTTGCTCGAGCCTTCGTCACAAATCTGGCCCCGTTTCTGGTCCAGATGATGTCTGAGGTCCTCACGAGGAGGCTGGGCTGCCTTGCTGGGAGCGCCCTTCTTTTTTCCTTGGGGCTCAGAGACTTCCCTCAAGGAGGCAGTTTGCACTGCCTTCAGCTGCTGCTGGAGCTTGCGAATCATCCGCTCTTGCTTCCGGAGTTGCTTCTGGAGGAGGGCAGGCTCAGGAGCCTCTCCGGGGGGTTGAGCGTGGCGCGTTTCTCCCACGGCCACGGCTTTGTCCTTCCGAGGACGCTGATGCTGATGCTCATCGCGTCCGGGTGGCGGGGCCTCGTCCGCTGAGAGTGAGGTCTCGACTCCCTCTTGGAAAGGGATCTCGACGAAGAGTTGGGAGCCCAGGCGGCCCTCGCCTGCAGTCGTCCCTTGCACCACGCGGGACTGCCCCTGAGGAGGGACTTCCGCTGGAGTCGTGTCTTGCACTGCGCGGGACTGCCCCTGAGGAGGGACTTCCGTTGGCGGTGGTGGCAGCGCGAGCGCTGCTCCTGAAGATTCTACGCCCTTCTTAGCTTTCGGAGGCATGGCTTCTGAAAGGATGAGTTTAGGAAGATTGGGAAGGTTTTGAGAGGTTTGGATGGCTGGGATATTCCTTTCCCACAGACGGCGCCAATTGTAGGTGCAGAAAATTATGACCCACAATAAGAGGGTGCCTTACAGGACTTATCCGTGAAGATGATGGTGTCTGAGATGTCTGGATGCCGTCCGAGAGCCTGAAAAGGAGTAGCAAACGGTCAGAGGACCCTGGCCTGAGCGGCGCAAGGCTCTCCGATGCCAAAGTCAGTGTATGAACTGGAACAATGGAAGGAGAGGAGGAAGAGAGGCAGAGTAAGGGCTCTGTGTATGGGATGTGCCTACCTTGCATGGTGTTTGAGGGTTTATTTATAGAGGAGTGGATCGTATCTTTCTGAGAAGATCTGGGTGTGGGTCCCATGATCTGACTGGGTAGTCATGCTCAGCCCACAAAGTAATAAATGCGGTCTAATCCGGCCCACTCAGCATTAAATGCCAGTCGGGTCAGCCCACATTGCATTAAATGCATGTCTTGTTGGGCCAGATTGTGTTGGGCGCCTTTGGCGGTAGGAGTACCAGCGGATCTGCCCTCGGGCCTTGCCCTGATGTGGCCCCAGCCGCTGGATGCTGCCACGTGGCGATCTGGCGAAGATAGTGGGCGGCTGGACGTCGTGTCTGTCCCACTAGATCGTGACCCTATCCTCCCACGTGCCTGGTGACGTGGGGGATGAGGGGTCTAGGCGAAGGTTCTTCCTCGCTTCGATTACTGTTCTGGCTTCTTCAGCCGAGGTGGCTTTAGCCGAGGTAGGGTTATCTGCGGAGATAGCGTCCGGGGTGATCCGGTTCGGCGCTTGTGGCCTGGAGATGTATGATGTCGGCCAAGGCCTCTGCCCTGGTAGCCGGGATGAGACCGGTGCCACGTGGATGGCACGCGGATGGCATGCGGATGGCACGTGAGGATGTTTAGCCCCGTATGATGGCTGTGATTAGCCTAATCCTGTAGCTCTGGGAATTTCCCCACACAGAGTCAATACACCAAACTGGGATCCATACCACACCACACGAGCATAGTCGCAGTGAAATAAAATATGCTCAATAGTTTCCCCCCTGTTTTCACATAAAGGACTAGAAGAAGTGAAGTTAGTAATACCCAATCTCTCTTTAAGAAGAGATCTAACAGGAATAGCCTTCTTTAAGCATTTCCAACCAAACAGTAATATTCTTTGAGGAAGAGGTATTTTCCAGAATTTTTTCCAATTAAAGTTCGAATCATTCTGATGTAGGCATTTATATGCAGATTTTGTAGAGAGATTACCATCATTAGAATAAGGCCATATCCTCTAATCCTCTTTAAATAAATTAGAGATAAAGATACTTTTAATATCCTCCACATCTCTAGTATCATTAAAGGTGCTCAAAATCTCTTGAATATTCCACTCTTTATTATTGTCCAAAAGATCCTTAACAACAATGTTAGGGTTAGATAAGGAAGAAAATGGTTTTCTAAAACCATGAGCACAAGGAATCCAATTATTATTATTATTATTTTTTGCTAATTGGTAAATTTGTATTGAAGAAAGAAGAGAAGGACAAAGCCCCCAGGACATTGAGGAGAAAATTACAACCAACAGAAATCAAACATAACAAAAAAGACCACCTCTATAATTGGAGGGGCTAAACCCAGCAAGAACCTCAACAATTGAGCAGGGACCCAAGCAACAGAAAGAGGAAGAAGATAGCACTACACCTCGACTGAAACCAGATGCTGCAGAAGAAAAGCTCCCACCCAAAGCATGACGACATGCAGAGGACAAACAAATGCTGATAGGACAAGCAGACGACATGCAAATAAGCAAAATAGAAGGCATTCACTGAAACACAAGGCAGGCCACTGCAATAGAGAAATCACAGCATTCACTGGACTGATAGGACACCCCTACATAACATAGCACAGCATCTCCTCAGCCACAGAGGCCACCCCAGCCACATCAGAACCAAACAACCACATCCAGCATTAAAGAGGACAAAAGAGGCTATGGTAGCAGGACTCCTCCCAGGATAGAAGGAAATTGCTGCAAAACAACACCTAGACAGAAGAAAAAGAAGAAAACCAAACAACCCCCTTCCGTAGACTCAGAAACAGAGCCCACTGAGCCCAGCAAACTCCCACCTTCAACTGCAACAACTAGCAGGACAGAGCCCGGGGACTACCTGACTACCATGAACAAAGCTTCTTGGAGACCAACCCAAAGAGAGAGGGGAGCAGCCAAGAGAGACGAGAAGCAGCCAAACTAATCACCCCACCCAAAGGACCTCAAGATTGGATGAGAAGGAGGAGACTTGCCTGAGGACGATGAGAAGAATCCACTGCATTTATCATAGAAGAACAACTGCGCCTTCATCAAGGAAGGCCTTTTGCTGTGATGCTTGACTTCATTTCGAACGAACCATAGAGTATAGATGGCTTGGAAGAAGATAACTGTTGCAGTTGATCTTCCTTTGACATCTACACCCTGAATTAGAGCTGTCCAAACTGAAGAGGCCGAGGGGGGCTAGGGGAGTTCCATTTTGGCTTAGAAGCCAGGACCATAGCTGCTAGGCCAGGGAGTAGGAAAAGAAGAGATGAAGGTCTGATTCCCTTCCGCTGAGGCGGGAATAGCATCTAGAAGCCATAGAGCTCCCTACTTGCATGGCCCAAGAGTCTGTGGGTGTTTTTTTTAAGGAGCAGACGCCAACTGAAACAGGATAGCCTAGGATGGATGATAGAGTTCCACACAAGCCCATGCCATTCTACAACAGCTCCTCTTGACCTTAGAGAATTCCAGGCATATTTAAGAGACAGACCCCCTGAAGCTGATCCTAGCCATGAGAGTTTATCTGGGCCAAAGTGGCCTGTGAGAGGGATTAGGTTGGTCTGCTGAAAGAGGTAGCTCCGAACCTCATCAGGAACAGCAGCTGGGATGATCCAAGAATTTCCCTTAATGAGGTCCACCACCCTTTCATTGACAGAAAACTGAATCTTTGAGCAATACTTTCATTGTCAATCCATTTATCAAACCATGACAGGATAGAATGGCCATTCCCTAGAACCCAGCGGCTACCTTGCTGAAGGAAATTTGCAAGAGATCTTACCCTTTTCCAGATACATGACCTTGCCTTTGTGTTTCCGGAAAACCAGATAGGATAGTGCCTAAAATATCTACCACGTAACTAAGAGGCCCAGAGAGAGTTTGAAGTGGCGGCAGACTAACCCAAACTCAGCAGAGAAGCATTGTTGAACTCCTTCACTAGACGATGACCAAGACCTCCTTCAGCTTTAGGCACACAAACCTTTTCCCATGACACCATATTACTCTTCTTTTTGTCGGAGCTAGAAGACCACTGAAAGTTTCACATGAGTCTTTCAATATGCAGACAGGTTTTAGTGGGGATGGGCATAGGGAGATGTGAAGAGGGAGGGAAGATAACACATGCTTCACCATAGTCAACCTTCCTACAAAAGAGAAGCATTTTGCCTTCCAACCATCAAGCCTATCTCTGATGGAATCCAGAAGATGATATAAATGGTAGTGTCTAGTGTCTAGAGGCGCCAAAGAAAATGGGGAATCCTAGGTAGACAGAAGAGAGATAGGCCCGAGTGATAGGAAGAAGATCTGAAATCATTTGGGCCCTTCTAGCTGAGCATTTTCCTATATACTGGCTACTCTTGAGGAGGTTGAAACTCTGGCCAGAAGAGGCTTGATATTTAGACAGCAGCACTTGTAAGTGTCTCAGCCCTGACTCACAAGCTTTGAGGAAGAGCAAAATATCATCAGCACAGAGCAGGTGACAGGGAGTAGAAGGGATTGGAGAGATTGGCACTATTTTCCCTATGGACCTAAGCTGCTCAATATAAAGACTTAGGACCTCCTCTGCCAAGATGATCAGGTAGGGTGACAGCGGATCTCCTTAGCGCAGCCCACAAGCAGAAGAAAATAACCCGGAGGGGCTGTTATTGAATAGGACCGAGCCTCTACTTATATAAATCATCTCCCTAATCAGATTGATCCAAGATGAAGAGAAGTTGAAAAACTTTAAGGCTCTAAAGAGAAAATTCCACTGGAGCTTGTCAAACGCCTTGGATTTATCCAACTTTAAGCAAACTAATCTTCCACTTATCTTAGCATTAAGCTTTTGGATAAACTCATCGGCTAAGGCCACATTGTGATGAATAGATCTACCTTTAACAAAGGCTGCTTGACTAGAAGAGATTAGATGGGGAAGGATGGTAGAGAGCCTTAAGGCTAGAATCTTGGAGAAGATTTTATAGGTGAAGTTCAAGAGGCTGATAGGCCTGAAATCAGAGAAGGTTTTTGGAGAGGATTTCTTAGGAATAAGGGAGATGAAAAAGGCATTTGTCTCTCTCAGCAGGCGGCCTGAAGAGAAGAAATGGGTGATAGCCTCTATCACTTCTCTACTCACAATATGCCAACAGCTGGAGAAGAATAAGCCATAAAACCCATCCGGCCCCGGGGAGCTGCTCTTCTTAAGGTGGAAGACTGCCTTTCTGATTTCCTCAGGAGAGGGGACAGCAATAAAGAGCGCTGATTTTGCTCTTCTGAGACAGAGGGACCTTCTAAGAGGAAGAGATATTCATCAGGAATGATAGAATCGGCTTGAAAAAGATTAGTAAATAAGGAGGTTGCCTGGTCTTTAATCTGATTTCTATCTTCATAAAAAGACCCATCAACCTTGATCTTGTCAATGCGGTTGCGAATACCTTTAGCCTTGGCTGCTAGGTGGAAGAATTTGATGTTTCTATCCCCATCTTGAAGCCACTTAACCTTCGCCCTCTGCTTCCAATGAGAAGACTCCGCATTGAGCCAATTATGGAGGGAGGCTTTAGCTTGATTCAGGTCCCTGAGAAGGGAATCACTAGGATTAGCTTCAAAGGGAGCTTCCTTAGCCAAGACTTGAGTCTCAGCCTCTGCTATGTGGTTCTTAAAGTGGCCAAAAATATCTTTACTCCAGGTCTTGAGGTTGAGCTTCAGAATCTTAAGTTTAGTGGCCAAGATGAACTGGGCAAAGCCACTACATGGAGAAGCCCAGCTATCCTCTACAACTTTGAGAAAGGAGTCATGAGAGATCCACTTTTCCTCAAATCTAGAAGGCTTATTTTTTAAAGAAAGGCTTCTCCCGTGGTCGAGGATAATGGAGCTGTGGTCAAAGGAGATTCTGGGGAGATGGTTCACAACTGGGTCCACATGAGTGTCAAGCCAAATGGAGTTGGAAAAGGCTCTGTCTAGCCTAGCTGCTACATAAGCCTGACCTTGCCTATTATTTGCCCAGGTGAATCTATTGCCTCTAAAACCTAGATCTTTCAAACCAGCTGCCAGGGCCATCCTTGACCAAGAGGGAGGAAGGAGGACAAAGGCTGAGTTTTTCATTGGCAAAAAGGATTATGGCAATAAAGGCATGATGTCGTTTTTCCGGGCCCGATGCATCTTTTCCTCCTCTTTAAGAGGAAGAAAACTTGTGAATTAAGCATTATGGGCCTGATGCGGCTTTTCCTTCTCTCTTAGTAGAGAAAAACCTGCCATTTTCCTCCACTAAGAGAGGAGGAAAAAAAGCAACATCATGCCCATAATGCCCTAAATAGCTGGTTTTCCTCCATTAAGAGTGGAATAAAATCTGCATCAGGCCTATAATGCCGAAATCACATGTTTTCCTCCTATAAGAAAGAACGAAAAGCTCTATTAGGTCTGAAAAGCAACACGGCCCATATTGTCTTAAATCACAAGTTTTCCTCCAATATGAAAGGAGGAAAAGCTGTGTCAGGCGAAAATGCCTCAATCACACCTCAAATGGCAGGATTTCCTCCACTAAGAGAGGAGGAAAAGCAGCATCCGGCACATAATGACTAAATCACAAGTTTTCGTCCACTAAGAGAGATAGAGAAGATGTATGAGGCCCTATGAAAGCTACATAATACTTATAACGCCTTAAATCACAGGTTTTCCTCCATGAAGAGATGAGGAAAAGCAACATCAGGCCCATGATGCCTAAATTTCATATTTTCTTTTGCTAAGAGATGAGGAAAAGCTAGGATTTAAGGCATTATGAGTCATGTAGCTTTTCAGACTTGATGGAGCTTTTGCTCCTCTTTTAGTGGAGGATATTTGAGGAAAGGGGGCCGGGGGCGGGAGCTAGAAGGGTGGATGAATTTTTAGGCTTCTCTATCAACAGACTAATCTGTGTGGGGGTAGCTGAGGCTAGTGAGAAAGAGGGGGGAGGAGTGGGCGAGAGAGGAGAGGGGAGAGGCAGGGTAGGCAGACCATTTGTGGAGTTGACAGAAGGAGATAATGTTTCTCGGGTACCAGAGGGATCACAGTGCCATGCGCCTGAGGGAGGCCCTCTAAAACCAGGGATGAGCCAAAGTCCCTTGAATCAGTAGAAACAGAGGCTACTATTGCAGGGGGACCCTGAGGACGAACTTATGTAGTTGAGGGTGCCTGATGACTAGCATCTGCCTCTGGTCCAAGGTCCTCTGAGATAGATGGAGATATCAATACTGCGGCTTGAGCAGGGGTCTTCATCAATCCTGGCTTCCTATTGAAAGGGCATTTAAAGGAGATATGCCCAGCGGAAAGGCATTCAGAACAAGGAATGGATTCATACTAAACTCCAACTTCGACATTTCCTTCACCCTCCAATTCCACAGTAAGGGTGCTCGACAAAGAATCCAATTAAGTTGGCAAAGAGAGATCCTTTCTCCATTTCCAACCAACCACCCAATATTCTCATTTATAAAACCAAGGTTCTCAAGGAAGACATTCCAAAACCAAAAATCTCCCTTCCTATGAGAAACTTCCCACAGAGATTTATTAGGACAATATTTAACTAGATCTATACTTGTAAGTCGGAGTAGAGATACAAAGAGAAGAATATGTTGCCAATAAATGAATAGAATGCCTTTAAAGATACATTTAAACTGGCACACATACCAAAATGATAAGATGATATGAAATAAGGAAATTTTCAAATAAATTAAGCCTTAAATTTTTGCCTTATTTGAAAACGGACATAAGTCCTAAGAGTTTTCAAATTAGTCCCTAAGTTTTTCTGAAAGCTTTCAATTAAGGACATCCACCCATTTAAAGTTACTTTTCAACAACTTTTTCACTCGACTTTTTAATATACTCAAATTATCCTTCATTAAAATAAAACTCTCATTCTCTTTCTCTGCTATATTCTCCTTATTTTCTTTACTGGCACCCTCACTGTGATCAAAGACAACTAACGTCCCCACGTGATTTATTGCATGTAGTGGTTGTTGAAACCACGTCATAGTTTTAAATGAAGGGTACTTTGGATATTTTAAAAAATTAAGAAAAAAGTCACTAGAAAATGCCTTTAAATGGCTAGATGTCCTTAATAGAAAACTTACTAAAAAACTTAAGGACTAATTCAAAAACTTCAAAAAATTTTGTCGTTTTTTAAAATAAGACAAAAACTTGAGGCCTTGTGTCGAATTTTCCCTAAGAAATAACATCCATAAAATAAACTTACCAAGAACATCAATATTTTTATTTAGAGGATTTTATGGGAAAAATCCTGGAATTTGGCAATTTCACGTGAAGGGTCCTCGAAAATTGTGTAGCATAAATTCGGTCTTCCTGCAATTTTTTTTATTTTTTTTTATAATTTTTTTATGAGCGACGAAAACGTCGCCCAAAAACATTTGGGGGACAATAGTGTCGCTTCTCACATCTTCTTCTTCCACGTCTCCATCATATTTATCCATATCAAATACAAATTTTTCACTGTTGATATCAGAGGATCGGAACCTTTTCGATCACTACCCTACTGTGGCCCAACGGATGGGTTTATAAGAGTTCTTCGTCAATCAATGGAAAATTGACATGGTTGGAGCTGGGCTTTCTATTGAGGGGAGAAAGGCTCAAGACTACATCTGCAGTCTGCCTCCTAAACTTAGGAAGGTGGTGGAGAATTCAAAGACAAAGCCAAAGTCCAAGGAATCTCCATTGGTCTCTTTCAGTTGGATATTCAGCAGACAAGTTTAGGTTGTGTTTAATTAAGTTTGAGGATTTTAGTAGAAATGTAGGAGTCTGCATTGTTATCCATGCATCAAACTATAGTTTCTGCACATGAGCAGGTTATGAGGCCCACATGCCTAAGTGCATACACCCGCCTATTGTTTCTAGCTATGTGTAATAGGAGAGGGAAGCTATTGAATAATGTTGGACATGAGCCAGTACATTTTGATCCCAGGACTGATGTTTCAAGTATCAATATTATCGGGATAATCTTAGTGGTAAATATTATTGTAAGATAAGTTTAGGTTTTAGGTTCTTATCGAGATGACATTGGGAAAATATTGTTGAAAATTAATAGAAGAATTTGAAATAACTTGAATTAAAATAAAACCATAAATCTACCTAGTGGAACCATGTTCTATTGAAAATATCTCTTGGATCCTTATGGTGGTTTTGCTACCCATATCCCGGTTTAACACCTCCCAAACGTAATTGTTGCACGTGTACTGCGGGATCATACATGCACCCGGGGTATTAGTCTTATCGGATCAAATACCAAAAAAATACCCTAGTCACATAAAAAAAATAAGGAAGGTGGTAATATTGGAAATACGTACTTTTTTATTATAAAATATTGATGGGAACATGGTGTATCCTGCACAGTGGATTAATACTATTGTGAAATACAATGTGGCTACCAAAATGGTCAGGATCTTAATAAATTCGACCCAAATAACTGAAACCATGGTGGAGTCTATCTAACTGTAATAGGTCCATCCAAATGCTGAATTCCATTATGGGCAGGCAATATTGACAAGCCCAAGCCCGGACTAAATCATAAGTCGATAAGCCCAGTCTAAGCTTGAATAAACCCTGAATCATACATAATTTGTAGTGCGACCAATCAGTGCCCCCATCCTGTGTCTCCAGTCATACTTGTCCTAGATTTTTATGGGCAACTTAATTCGAGGTAACCAAAAACAGGAAATTGGAACGGATTACCGTTGCTAATCCGTCCGTTCCTAATCCGTTAATCTGTTCCAATTTTCTATTTTTGGAACGGATTAACGGATTAGGAATGATTTAGGAACGGATTAACGGATTAGAAATGGACGGATTAGGAACGGTAATCCGTTTCAATTTCCTGTTTTTGGTGTAGCTTTCCGCCCATTCAAGTTTTCTCATCTCTTCTCCTCCTCTTTCATTATTTGTTCTCTGCCATTGCTTCCAAATCATTCTATGCACACAGCCTTGTGAGGCCCTCTAAGGGTCCCACTAATTATTGGCGGGGGGGGGGGGGGGATCAAAAGACCTAAGATGGGACCTATCTGCACGTTTAATATGAAGTTCATCAAATAATTATGACTCCATAATCCATGGCCGTCGGTTTAAAAAAGTTTCATAAAGCATAAAGCAACAATTTTGTTCAATTTTAGTCCAATGGTTATTCCCATTTGGATGGGTGTAAAAAACCGGCAAAATTAGCGAACGGTCCTTATAAGTGAATGTGTCCAGCCTCCAGTTCAAGGAAAAACTCTTTAAGGCCTATGGTCCACTTATCTAGACTGTTTGCAGCCATAGGTCCCTAAGCCCACACGTTTTTAATTTTCAGGACTAAATTGCCCTTCTAACCATTTTAGGCATAAAATTTTGAAATTTCAAATTTCAAATTTTATATTATCCCTCTTCTTCTGCAACGAGCCTAGGTTCAGATCGGAATAGATATAAGGCTTTCATCAGAGGGCTCCTTCGTTTGTTTTATGCAACTAGTGGGAAGAAGAAGATGAAGTTGCAATTGTGTTGCCTCGGGATTCGTGCGTCCTAAGGCAATAAACCCAAGCAAGGAGACTCACGTGTTCTTTCTTTCCAGAAGCACTTGTCTTGTCTTCTCATTCGCATAGGGTTTCGTGCGCACACTTCCCATTCTTTTTCTTTCTTTTCAGCGAAAGAGAAGCACGTGGTGGATGTGTTGTTTCTTCTTCTCCTCGGTACGCGTGCAAGAAGAGGAAGAAACTCTTTACAGGTTGGGCGAGTCCGATCTGGTCATAACTCGACCCGACCCATATTTTATTTTCGTCCATCTACCAGCAAGCGCTGGTACAAGAAGTGACGGAATAAGGGGAATCTGGCTTCTGTAACCGGAGGTGAAGATTGCAGCCCGGCTGCCTTCCTTCTTCCGCGAGTTAGGTGGTGGCGCAACAGCAGCAGGGCCGTCATTTTTTTGACAGCCGCAGATCGCGATCCTTTGGCGTTGGTGATTGGAGACGGAGGCGGCACTGAAGAAAATAGGCGATGTGAGGGCGGCAGCACTCCTTCCTCAGGCGTCGCACAGCTGCCTTTTCTGCTCTTCCCGGATCAGAAGTATCTGTTCCGAGTTTCATCGGCTGAAATCCCGTGGACAATAATCTGAAGCACACCGAGATCCGAGACTGACTCGAAGATGCGGCGCACGGAATCTTCGTCTCGGGATAAAAGGGAAGGTAGATCAATCTTGGAAGGATTCCGGATTGCAGACAGAATAGAGGAACTGTGTTCGTCGTTTTTTGCTCTATTTTTTTCTTTTGTCAAATTCCATGGAGGACTGACATCTCCCCGGTGATCGCTTTTGGCTCTATTTATCTTTTTTACCAAATGTATCTGAGTTTTTGTCAAATTTATCTGAGTTTTGTTCAAATTTATCCGAATTTTTGTCAAATTTATCTGAGTGTTGTTCAAATTTATCTGTTTTCTGTCATATTTCTTTATTTTTTTTGGTAAATTTATCTGTGTCTTTTTCAAAATTTATCTGTGTTTTTAGTAAATTTATCTGAGTTTTGTTCAAATTTATCTGAGTTTTTGTCAAATTTATCTGAGTATTGTTCAAATTTATCTGTTTTCTGTCATATTTCTTTGTATTTTTTGTAAATTTATCTGAGTTTTTTTTTTTTAATTTATCTGAGTTTTTTAGCAAATTTATTTACGTTTTATGAAATCTAGATGCGTTTTTTAAATTTATTTACATCTTTTGAAATTTATTTCTATCTTTTCAAATTTATTGCGTTTTTTGAAATTATTGCGTTTTTTAAAACTTATTTTCGTTATTTTAAATTTATTTGCATTTTTGAAATTTTCTTTGCATCTTTTGAGATTTATTTGAGTCTTTTGAAATTTATTTATATTTTCTGAAAATTATTTGGATATTTTGAAACTTATTTGCAACTTTTTAAATTTATTTGCGTTATTTGATTATATATTGCTTTTTTTAAAATTTATTGCATTTTTTGAAATTATTTCATTTTTTAAAATTTATTTTCGTTATTTTGAAATTTATTTGTTTGTTTTTAGAATTTATTTGAAAATCTAGGGATTTCATTAATCGTGGGCAATTAAATGTTAGTTGGTCATTATTAATGGGATATTCCACCAATCATGGGTTATGATTTAAGGAAATGGTAAATTAGACATTTCAGATATGAAAAAGTGTGGGAGGGACATTTGGCTCTATGTCTTTTTTTTATGGACTGTTTGCAACAAAGTCATACTTTGAGGGACATCTGGCCGAAGCCCCCTAAGGGACCTGTGAAGCCCCCTAAAAAACCTTTGCCCATGACATAGAGGGAGGTAACGGTGTGCATGGGGTTTGATGAATCATTAGTGGTATTCAATGTGGCTATTCGCACGCACCGTAGGTATATATATATACTGTGCAAGACTGATGCACAAAATCTTTTTCACGCGAACTTTTGCATATATCTCTAACAAATTAATACTCATGGACACAACCACAGACACTATCCAAAGTTTCTCTCCACAACACAATTATAGATTGATATCTAGTTGTTTCTAAAAAGGCATATGCCTGACCACTTAATTAGCTATCAATCTCTAGAGAGGGAGTGATCCCTGTTGTTTCTCATATTGTTAGCCGTGAATTCAAGTTCTCAAATTTCTAATAGGTGAGGTTCATTAGACATTCTAAGCCATGCAGTACAAGATACTCTAAACAATTTGCGAGTCTTAATCTATTTATGCTATTAATTAATCAACTTAGTATGGGAATCAAATCAACCGTACTCTAGAAAGACACTTCCTCAAAGGCGATTCTTTACGAAAAGAAAAGAAAAAAAAAGGAGAGATTTAAGGTTTTTTTTTAAATAACTGAGCAACAATATCACAATAAAACAGCCGTACTACACGGTTCGAAAAAGCACCAGTTTTCGGGCCATGTGGACTTTTCCACAATAAAATACCAGCCGTGCTACACCGCCCGGTCTCAGAATCGGGCGGTGTAGACTTTTTTATAAAATAATAATAGCCCAGCAAAAGAGCAAGAAAGGGCATCAGAATGGCCTCACCAACATACCTTCGTGCTTCTATTTTTCTAAAATACCTAAAAAAAGCCTCTTATAATGAAGATTCAATGATTTTTTTTTCGTTTTTTTGGAAGGCCATATGAAAGTGGCAGAGAAAGAGAGAGAGAGAGACCTTGATGATACATGGCCAGAACAGTGATTTGAGATTGATTCATGAATCAGCCTATTAGCAATTCCATCCAAGCCCGCCCAGATTGTATATGCTTCTAACAAATTTGATGAGTCAGGCCCAAATGACCCAATCCGGATAGCGGCAATGAGTAAGGTCCGAGTGACCCGGTCCGTCTAGGATCGTGGGTCAGGCCAGAATAGCTCTGTTGAGATCCGGGTCTTGTTAAACGAAGCCTCGTCACCTCAGTCTCCAAGTCATCACGACGAAGTTCTCCCCTCACCTGCATTTACCAAGTCTCACGGAGAAGATCTCACCTGCCTTCCATCTGACTCGTTCCTCGAGGACACGACTGAGGCTCCGAAGAGACGTTGAACTGATCGCATCCCCATCTGGTTGGGAAAGGTTATAAATAGAACCCTCTCATCACTTGAGAAAAGGATGTTTTTTTCCTACTTTCTCATACCTGTAGCTGTCTACATTAATCAAACATCACCATTTTGAAGTGGACGTAGGTCACGCTTGACCGAACCACTATAAATCTCTCATCTCTCTTCATTTACTGCATAGCATTAATTATCTGACCGGTGGTGTCCGAAGTTACTTTTTTTGGCATCATCAAAATTGATAATGAGCAATTACATAAATAAAACCCTCTAAAAGTCTAAAATCAAAGGAAAATAACCCACTACATTATTGAACCTTCCACCGTTCCACGTCTTTGTTTGGGCCCGTCTGTTTGATAATTCTTTATAGGAATTAGGCTCCTATGAATGATCTAAGTAAAAATTTAGCTAAAATTGAAGATATAAAGGTGGAGTTTTATATGTGGCAATTATTTAATTGCTCTTTTAAAAAAAAATAGATTAAGGGGAGACAACTTGTTACATCCTGACCCTAATTAAGCATATTTAGTACTAATTAATCATATTTTAACTAAATTAATTATACTTAGTTACTAATTATGGTAGTTAGTGTTAATTAGTCTTAGAGAGTTGAGTTTATTGAGTCTTGAGTCTAAGATAAGCGAGTTAGAACTGGTTAGACTCGGTTAAGTGGAGTCAAGGGCTTTTTAGTAATTATCGATTTTCGTATTTTGCATCATTTGCACGTCATTTTGGCACCAATACGTGTATCTCGTTGAACACGTCAATTTTCATATAGAACTCCACTTCTTTTAGCAAACCGTTGTATTAGTGGGCCACCATTTGACCCTTTATGAAAATACTAGAACTTGATGGACTTTCTTGCAAAAAAAAGAAAATAACCTTATTTTTTAAACTACTTTACCCATTATACTATATTAAGCTAAGAGGTTTTGGCTTCAATTTTGACAAACAGTTATAATTTTGACCAACGGTTATGTAATTACTGATGCAACTACCCACTCATTGTTCCATCAAACCACTTATGTTTCAGTTGTTCTTTATACAACTATATCATTTTTGCTCCAATTTCTTTATTTCTATTTTATCCAACTTGTCCTATGGAAAGATGTAATTTTTTTTAATAAGTGATTATTTATTTTGCAATGCACGAAAATACCGTGCTGAGCACGGGTTATTGGGCTAGTGTTGTTTTAGTCTAAGGAGAACCTCTCCCTATCCTTCATCTTTTTCTCTACTCTCGTTCTTCCTCTTCACTTCATCTATTGAGAATGGTTGCTTGAGCACTTGGAGGCAAGGAGTAGAAAATCTCTTCATCTTCTTCATCCTCTTCCTCTCCTACCTCTACTATTGCTAGATTATTGAAGGAACCCATCTTCATCATCTTCTAACTCCTCCAAATTCGGAATGATAGTCAAGAGGTAGGCAACAAATCCTCTAAATTATGATTTTGAGTTGCATTAGAGTCAAGGAGACTCTCTTTCACACATGCATGCATAGCATCCTCACCCTCTTTCCATGGATTTCTCTTGATTAGGGTTTGTGATTTTGGGAGTTTTTGTCCATTGAGCAAGGGATTAGTGTGAGGCTTGGAGAAGCTTGATTTTGAAGCAAGTATAAGCTTTAATTAAGAATATATGGTGTTTAATTCCTTGATTGGATTATCAAATTCTATTATTTACCTCTTTATGGTGATTAGCCTCTTTGATTATAATTTGAGAATGATTATAGTAGGGGTTGATTTTTCTTGGGTGTTAGTAGTCTTAATTTTTAAAGGTAAAGAGGGGATTGGATTGGTGGTGAAGTAGTGTATTAAAACAAATACAAAAATTTCATGCGTACCAATTGTTTTTGCACATGAGTGGTGGATGTGTATAATTGTGTACAGGTGAGGTGTTAAAATGGGTGGTGTATAAGCAAATCTATATTACTAAAGGGATGTACTCTTCCTCACATAAAGACACCTGGCGCAACCTCAAACTTTTTGCAATGCCATTTCCGGAGTTGCCCTTATCCCCAAAATCTTTATATCTATTATACACTCAAAAGACCTAAAACATCTCCATGAAGAATCATCTTCCACTCAAAAGCCTAAAATCTCTCCATGAGATCCCTAAATAAGCCAACACACTAGATGTGCTACATTTATATCAATCAATTCATGGGTCCCGGCCCGCATCATTTGATTTTATAGACGGTTAGAATAAAGATGGTGGACCCCATTCATCTGGGTCCCACTTAAAAATATTTGGTCAATTTGTTATGTCTATGATCATTTTGATCCTTTGATCTTTCTTAATCAATTCATGGGTCCCATCCCGCATAATATGATTTTATGAACGGTTAGATCAATTTGTTAGGTCTATGATCATTTTGATCCTTTGATCTTTCTTAATCAATTCATGGGTCCCATCCCGCATAATATGATTTTATGAACGGTTAGAATAGAGATGGTGGACCCCATTCATCTAGGGGGTTCCACTTAAATAGGTTAGGTTTGGTCAATTTGTGGGGTCTATGATCATTTTGATCCTTTGATCTTTCTTAATCAATTCATGGGTCTATGGGTCCCATCCCGCATAATATGATTTTATGAACGGTTAGATCAATTTGTTAGGTCTATGATCATTTTGATCCTTTGATCTTTCTTAATCAATTCATGGGTGCCATCCCGCATAACATGATTTTATAAACGGTTCGAATAGAGATGGTGGACCCCATTCATCTAGGGGGTTCCACTTAAATAGGTTAGGTTTGGTCAATTTGTGAGGTCTATGATCATTTGATCATTTGATCTTTATCAAGCAATTCATGGGTCCCAGCCCGCATCATATTGTTTCATGGATGGTTAGAATATAAATGGTGGACCCCATTCATCTTGGGGGTCCCACTTAAATAGGTTAGGTTTGATCAATTTGAGAGGTTTATGATCATTTGATCATTTGATCTTTATCAATCAATTAATGGGTCTCAGCCCGCATCATATATTTTTATGAACGGTTAGAATAGAGATGATAGACCCCATTCATCTTGGTCCAACTTAAATATATTAGGTCAATTTGTTAGGTCTATGATCATTTAATTTTTCTTAATCAATTCATGCCTCACCTAAATAAAATAAAACATTTGGAAAAAAAAAACATAAAGATCAAATTAGCAACAAAAAAAAGGACTCACAAGTTTACTAATTAATAAATTTATTAAAAATAATTCATATCAGTCTGTGCATTTGGTGGTTTCGTGGTCCGTGCATAGCACGGGGATGGTTAGAATATAGATGGTGGACCCCATTCATCTTGGGGGTCCCACTTAAATAGGTTAGGTTTGGTCAATTTGAGAGGTCTATTATCATTTGATCATTTGATCTTTATCAATCAATTCATGGGTCCCGGCCCGCTTCATTTGATTTTATGGACGGTTAGAATAAAGTTGGTGGATCCCATTCATCTGGGTCCCACTTAAAAATATTTGGTCAATTTGTTAGGTCTACGATCATTTGATCATTTGATCTTTTTAAATCAATTCATGGGTCCCATCCCGCATAATATGGTTTTATGGACGGTCAGAATAGAGATGGTGGACCCCATTCATCTGGGGGGTTCCACTTAAATAGGTTAGGTATGGTCAATTTGTGAGGTCTATGATCATTTGATCATTTGATCTTTATCAAGCAATTCATGGGTCCCAGCCCGCATCAAATGGTTTTACGGACGGTTAGAATATAGATGGTGGACCCCATTCATCTTGGGGGTCCCACTTAAATAAGTTAGGTTTGGTCAATTTAAGAGGTCTATGATCATTTGATCATTTGATCTTTATCAATCAATTCATGGGTCCCGGCCCGCTTCATTTGATTTTATGGACGGTTAGAATAAAGTTGGTGGACCCCATTCATCTGGGTCCCACTTAAAAATATTTGGTCAATTTGTTAGGTCTACGATCATTTGATCCTTTAATCTTTCTTAATCAATTCATGGGTCCCATCCCGCATCATATGGTTTTATGGACGGTTAGAATATAGATGGTGGACCCATTCATCTGGGGAGTTCCACTTAAATAGGTTAGGTTTGGTCAATTTGTGAGATCTATGATCATTTAATTCTTTGATCTTTATCAAGCAATTCATGGGTCCCAGCCCGCATCATATGGTTTTATGGACGGTTAGAATATAGATGGTGGACCCCATTCATCTTGGGGGTCCCACTTAAATATGTTAGGTTTGGTCAATTTGAGAGGTTTCTGATCATTTAATCTTTATCAATCAATTTATGGGTCCCAGCCCGCATCATATGATTTTATGAACGGTTAGAATAGAGATGATAGACCCCATTCATCTTGGTCCCACTTAAATATATTAGGTCAATTTATTTGGTCTATGATCATTTGATTTTTCTTAATCAATTCATGCATCACCTAAAGAATAAAACATTTGGAAAAAAATATAAAGATCAAATTAGCAACAAAAAAAAGGACTCACAAGTTTGCTAATTAATGAATTTATTAAAAATAATTCATATCAGTCTGTGCATTTGGTGGTTTCGTGGTCCGTGCATAGCACGTGTTTTTGCTAGTAAAACACAAATTGCATGTGTACGTACAGGTGGGACTTGAATGATGACATGTGTACATGTATGGAATTTTTTAATACAAATGTATGTGCATGTGGAATCTTTTATACAAATGCATGTGAATGGGTGGTGATTGAATGATGACATGTGCAATTATATGTTGAAAATGTATACAGAGGTGGGACTTGAGAAAAACACAGAACAAATGGGAGAATTGAATGACGAGAGATACAGAAGTGTCCCTCGCTATAGCGAGACTCAAGCTCGATACAGTGAGATGGGGTTCTGCCCGGGCTCCGGGTTTTGACCAAAACTACTTCTTAGGCCACTAAAAGTTGATGAATACCCTTATTCTATGTATTCACTAAACCAATTAGGATCTTGGACTCCGAAGTACTTGTGGAACCCTAGAAAATAGCACCCTTGACAAGATCATTGGACCAATGGTAATGGACCACATGAGAAATCATTGAGGCTAAGATCATCCATGTGAATTATATCTTTCGTCTAACATTTTGTCATGGATGAGGCTGGGAGAACCCGGTGCATTACACTATAAAAAGTGACACCAAATTAAAGATAGTCATACACCGAACCTCTAAACTTCATTGTATGAGAATGTGAAAGACGAGAATCTAGTAAATGACCTTCTTAATCAATGCATGTGTATATTGGGATTTATTTTCTATTCAACTTCCAAATTCTAAATAATGGTTTGTATGCATAAGTTGTTTCGTTTCTATTCGTTATACTTGTACAGTTATACGGTATTCAATTGGAATTCGAGATGAGTAAGTTATGTATGAAGTATTATGGGTATTGTGATTTGATTCAATTCAAGTAAAAACAATCTTACTCATGTGTATATTTATTCGATTTGATTGGTCTGGCACTACTGAGCTTCGACATTGTGATACCCGACAGGGTTAAACTTGGTTTAGTTATTCGAGATCACTGTAGTAGAACATTTGGAGCATCGAAACTCCAGAACCGGGTAGCCAGCTAGCCTTTGGCCGGGCCGCTGGTGACATCCCAACTAGATTCGCTCTCTATTGAGAGAATAAGCATAATGTAGTAGCCAAATTAATGTGTATTATTATTGTTCATTGATTCAAAAAGCATAAATTAGTTTATTCAGCACAATTGCCTAGTTATTCCTTTATATTGGCATCCTATTAATCAATTTTCATTCAATTCATTTTGGATCATTATGTATTTCCCTTTTTTTGCCTATACTTACCAATTCGTCATATTTGAGGTGCTACTCTTGGTGTCACAGTCACAGATATAGCTCTCGGCCTTGAAGAGGCCCAGGAGGGAGAGGATGGTACGTACCCAAGAGGTTCCTCCAGGATGAGAGGAGTGGCCGGGTGTTGGGCCAATGTAGATACTCCTCCTTCGAAGAGCGCTACATACTTTTTGAGAGCTTACAGTTAGGGTGTTACTAACTTCTTTTTGTGTGGGTCACACTAATATTTCATTTGTATTTTGTTATATTTTTGTGTATTGTTGTATAAGGTACCTTTGTGGGCCCTCTTTTGTAAAAACAATGTATATAATTGTATAATTCTTTTGTATCAACTTGAATGTTGTAAATGGACCGAAAGGGGAAATGATATTCATTTTTTGAATGAAATTACAGCTTCCACTATATTAAACTGTTGTTGATTGTTTTTAGTGAGTTAGACTCACTAGTGGAATAGTGGTTTCCTCCCTCGTGTGTTGTATTTGATTCGCGACAGGTACAATCGCACAGGAGTACGTGTGTCTCGTCTCGAGGATTACTCTAGGCCAGGGTGATTCGGGACCGGGATGTGACATATGTAAGTATGGTATCAGAGCCCCTGAATGTCTTTCTAAAAGACTTGGTAACCATTTGGAATCGTTGTGAGGATGATAAGATGATAAGAAATAGGGAAGTTTTCAAATAAAGCCTTTAGTCTTTGCCTTATTCCAAAAAAGGACACAAGTTCCAAGAGTTTTCAAATTAGTCCCTAAGTTTTTCCGAAAGCTTTCAATTAAGGACATTCATCCATTTAAAGTTACTTTTCAACAACTTTTTCTCTCGATTTTTTAATAGACTCAAATCATCCTTCATTGAAATAAAACTCTCCTTCACTTTCTCTATATTCTCCTTATTTTCTTTACCAGCATCCTAATTGTGATAAATGACAACTAACGTCCCCACGTGATATGTTGCATGTGGTCGCTGCCGAAACCATGTCTTGACTTTAAATGAATGGTACTACTTTGAATATTTTAAAAAAAATTAAGAAAAAAAGTCACAAGAAAATGCCTTTACATGACTAGATGTCCTTAACTAAAAACTTACTGAAAAACTTAAAGATTGATTTAAATTTTTTTAAAACTTATGTCCTTTTTTTAAAATAAGATAAAAAATTGAAACCTTTTTTAAAAATTTTCCTAAGAAATAACTTCTATGAAATAAACTTAGTTGCACCTTCCGAAAAATATGCATTTAAAGATGCATTTTGGTTGCACCTACCATTAACCTATTCCAAATATAAATCTATTATATATCGCGTTCTATAGATCCCAATCAAGTATTCGGGCCCACAGTATTAAATCCATGGACTCGGGAATCGGACCACCCAAATTTTGTCAATGGACCGAAAGTCTGACACTCTGACCTAACATTTAAAAAAGTTTCAGATTACAGGAGAGCCTTTTTTAACGTTTTGTTGGGCCAGCTGTGAATTCTTTCACTACAAAAAAAATATATCGAATTGTGGGGATCTTCATCTTATACAGTTTTGTTTATAATAACGACCGACCTTGATCTTCTTCTCCAGGAGAATGATATTTGTCAGTAAATCTGCAAGTGAGGATACTGAGCTCAACCCACCTGTCCATGTCAATCTAATTCCTTCTCACTCTCCACCCCTTGTGAATACTAGCTCAGAATTGACACTCCTTCAACTGTTTTTTTTTAACAAATGATATGAAATTCAATAAAATGGTCATTAAACTTAAATTAAAGGATTAAGATGATCTAACGGTCAACATTTTATACATTCATGGGTTTCGTTGAGATCCTCTCGTCAATGATTGGCATACACTAGGTGGGCTCCAATGAAAAAATCACATTTATTTTTGAGTAGTTTAGAGTTAAAGACTCTAATATGTAAAATCCATTTTATGAATGGTAGAGTCAATCTTATACTCCCTTTTTTGAAGATACTTTTTTCCAAAATGAAATTTCCCACAATTAAGTGGTCCATTGGTTTGTTGGGCAGCTCATGATCCCGCCGTAAATGGTTCTGCTTTACATAGCCCAACAGGAGTCTGGTTCCTTATGGTTCCCGGCCCATGTCTAATAAAATTCCCACATGCACATTTATTTGAGGGAGAGAATGGCCCACCTGCAGGAGTTGCAGGGCAATAAACAAGTTTGAACGTGGATTTTGGGTAGGCACAGTATCGATCATATTAATCAGAGGATGCAAACTTATTGTGATATTAGAGATTAAGTAATGTCTAAATCGGAGTAAGAAAATTAAGACTAGTGCCAAATCATGGGAGGTTAACTCTTTCTGAAGGGATTTGGGGTTGATCAAACCTTTGGACCAAGTTCAGCCATTTAGTTATTGGGCCTACCTTCAGACCCAAATCTAGAAAATAGTCTCGAAAACAAGGCCCAGTCCCAGACAGACCATAACTATATATGGTTACCCCCAAGGGGGAATCATATATGGTTTCGGTTCCGGGTTTGGTTATACCTTTTCTTTAATGGTTACGGGTCCGGAACCCCAAGAAACCGCACCAAGACGGTTCCAAGTCCGGGTCCACCTTCTCCTTAACTGTTCCGGGTCCGGACCTACCTTCTCTTTAACAGTTCTGGGTCCACTCTGGATCCAAACCGGAACAGACCCATTTACATCCCTAATCTACACAGTGAAACCCCTTGTGTTGTAATTAAAGTGGCACACTTAAGTAGTAGTCAGGTTACCCCCAAGATCTAATGTCTTTCTTATTAAATCAAAAACTGCAGAAGGATTAACCATCTTAAATATCAATCGCTCACAAAGAAAAAGGAACTCTCCTTCTTTTTTTTCTTTTTTTTTTTTTTTTTCATTAAAACGCATGGGAGGCGAGCACGTTAGAGAAAAAGATACGGATTCATTAATAAGGAGAGTGCCTCTCCTTATTATATTATTTCACTGATGCCTAGCCTCTTTTATTAGTTTCCATCATGTTAAAGAAAAACTCACTTGTAAAGTGGGCCCACACTTATTTGAATGGGGTATGCCCAATTGGATACTTTCAATTAATTTGAAGAACTTATTAATTTTAGAAAAAATGAAGAACTAACTTACTCTTCAAAAGAAATTTTAATTTGAAAACTATCCTTGTGTAAATTTAAATCTTTAGGGCGTGTTTTGGCATTTAACTGTTAAAGTAAAGTGAATCCAGACAATAAATGACAAGGGGCCATATCAAAAAAACACAATTTCAAAATTTCCTCTGAATTTTTTGAAAAAAAATTAAAAAAACAATCTCCTTTTTCTACTAAAAGGCAAAAAAAAACTTTACTTTTCTATACAAAAAGTAAAAAGTTTCCATACCAAACAACTAAAAATAAAACACCATCATAACACCTTATATTTTATTCTCTCTTAATTTGATGCTTCACCTCACCATACTTCAATTCATCATACATCCAAATAGGTCCCACAAAACCGAAAGACCAACTTATCTTTATAAAAAAAAAAAAAGTGTCAGTGGAGCCCACTCCAAAGTCCAAAGAGACTAGCATTTCAATCTCTTGTAGATAGAGGAAGGACATAGATGGCTTATAAATCTATAGACTAGCATTCCAATCTATTGCTTCTCCTCCTTTTCCAGCAAAGTCAAGGAAGCAAAGAGAAGATGGCATTGAAGTTGAACGCTTCCCTTGTTGCTTCATCAGAGCTCTCGTTCTCTATCTCTAGGCATACTTCTCCCAGATCGTTCATGTCAACTGTAATGCTACTTAAACCCAAGTGAGTTTTCTCATCTCTTCTCCTCCTGTATCATTTTTTTCTCTGCCCGACCTCATCAGCATCTTTCAGTGTTAAACATATCTTTTAGTTGATGTAACTCAGAGTCTTCTGAGAAAAGGGAGCAAACCCATGATAATATTAAAATTTCTTAATGAGCTGGTGTATTGCTTGTTTGTGCGCAGGGATGCTGTGAAGAACATTAGAAAGACAAACACAATCCCATATGACCCAAAACAAATGACAGTCACCTATTCCATGCACCCAGAGAAGAAGGAGATCTTCAAATACTTGGAGGACTGGGCAGAACAGAACCTCTTGCCTATGTTGAAGCCAGTTGAGAACTCTTGGCAGCCACAAGATTTCCTGCCTGACCCTTGCTCAGAAGACTTTTTTGATAGAGTCACGGAGTTGAAGAGCCGAGCAGTAGAGATACCTGACCACTACTATGTGTGTTTGGTGGGAGATATGATCACTGAAGAAGCTCTCCCTACGTATCTAAGCTTCCTCAACTCATTGGATGGGGTTCGAGACGAGACCGGTGCGAGCCGATCGCCATGGGCCCAATGGTCAAGGTCGTGGACAGCTGAAGAGAGCAGACATGGAGACCTGCTCAACAAGTATCTCTACCTGTGCGGAAGGGTTAACATGAAACAAGTGGAGAAGACCATTCAGTATCTCATAGCCTCTGGGATGGTAACTTCATATCTCTTTTTCTCCTTGAATATTTCCTTTTCTTCTATGAATCATCTATATCCTCGTTAGGTATCTGGAGAGAACTGTCTCCAGTTGCCAAAATATAGAATAGAAAGTGGTGCATGTGCCAGTATCAACACATAAAAGGAGGTTTGAGGGTAACCCTCCCATAATATATCATAAATAAGATCTCTAAGCTAGATCTTTCTGGCCATCTTTTTTTTTTTTTTTTTATTGGCAACGAAGAAATTATATTAAAAAAGGAAACAGTATTAGCAATAAGCCCGGGCCAAAGGGCACTATGGTATAAAAGCATTATACCACAAATTAAAACAAATTACATAGTGAAAGCTAAGAAGTTAGGAGACCTATCAACCCCTTGCTTACCTAAAAAGTCAGCAAAATCATTTGTTATCCTCCCAACATGAATAAAGCTCATTTGAATTGAAGATAATAGAACTCTAATCTCATTCAAATAGAACTGAAATTTCCAACCATCCTAATAAAGTCACTGAATGCATGTTAGACAAGTAAGAGATCTTAATATTAACCAAAGATCCCCCCACATACTATAAATCAGATCTATTAGTCCTAGCTAGCCATATCACCTAAGGTCATTAAGAGTATAGTTCCGCAAATAAAGGGAGAGTTTCTATCAAGTTGTTCATTTTATGACGTTAGATTAAATAAATAGAAATATCTAACCTTAGAAGATATTTTATTTGATAAGTCAGAGAAAATATTATATGACTAGAACTTTATGACATGCATCAGTGCACTTTCTAGTAAGCTTACGACTTGGAACTTCTGTACTGGTACACATAACATACATAAATATATACATAAAATATATGTAAATAGGGTTGCATATTGGTACCCCATGCATTGTCCGAGTATCCCCTCTGATGCTGAATAAAATGAGTATGGAACTAGTTTTGTATTTAATAGAAATTTGGGTTCGGGTCTAGGTCCATGCATATAGGATTTTTAATATTTGAATCCGGAAACAACTCTTTGCATGTTCTAAATTGAGAATTCATATGTAGGACAGACTACATTAATACATTAAATATAAATAAGTTCTAAGGGCCTATAGAGATCTGAGTTATATTTGCATTTGAGAGTCTATACAGCTTTAGGGCATGTTTGTGTAAAGCCAAGGGAACAAAAGAAATAGTCTAAATGGTCTAAAAGAGAGCCCTAAAGAAATCACATCAAAGAAAAAAAATTCAAAAAAATTCAAAACATCCCCTCTAGCTGGGAATCCGGCCTCTCATCCGAGCTCCCTGTCGGGCCATATAGACGGGCCGGGAACAAAAAGGACATCTTGATGATACATTTCTAACTCAAAAAATCTACTTGGACATACTTTTTGGCATGAATCTTGGACAAACCCCCATGTTACCCCTTGAATATCACTGATATTCAAGGGGTAACATGGGGGTTTGTCCAATATTCATGCCAAAAAGTATGTCCAAGTAGCATTACTCTTTCTAACTGGGGATGCTCGGAATTCAAAATCTTTGTGAGCACAGAAAACACATTACTTTATATATCTCTTTTGCGGCAAAACCTATTTAATGCAATGGTACCAATAAGTCATAACAAGAAGAATGGTGGTCCACATGTGGGACCTAAGAAGGCTTAGAGAACTTCATGCTTTGATATCTTTAATTGGTATTAGTTTCTGATTTTTGCTTAAGAGTTATAATTATGGTTTGTTTTAAATCTTGCATTCCTAGATTGGTTAGACTCTCTATTATATATATGGCATTATAGAGATTCAATCTTAGGTTTTAACGATTAATATAATTGCGGGTTTTATCCATTGGAGGCGCACCCTCATATGCGAAGATATTAGTGGATATCTACCAACGTGCTTCAACACTTTTCAACGCAAACGCTAACCCTAGGGTCAGCATCACTATTACACCAAATAGTAAAATCCAAACGGAAGCGAAAAGAGTTTTTCCATTTCTAGGGACTACAAAAAATATGACTTTTAGCGGTGTATGAGGAGGCAAAACCAACACTTTTGCTCTGGAAAAAATAAAACGCCGCTAAAAGCAATTTTTTTCTACAACTATAAGTCTTTTTTTAGTAACCTACATGCACAAATGTGCCCTTAATCAAATACCATGTATACTTATTTTTAAAAATCTTATTTTAAAACATCTTTATCTAATTATATTATTAATGCACTTCACATCTTATTAAGGATTCGGATACGGAACTGGATCCAATCTTTAAGTTGGCACTAGATCCAGATACAACTCATAGGTTGCATGTGGATTCACCATGATTTTGTCCCGGATCCAACCCGTTTGTTATCCCTAACCATAGATATGGGTATACGTTTTCTAACTTCTACATCTTCTAAAAAGGAAATCAAACCCAGAAATTCGAGTTCCCCTCCCCACCCAATTCTTGTTGTCACTAATAAATTCGCAAGGTCATATATCTCTATCTAACTCCTGGTACATCTTCATTTCTTGGGTCTGTTTGAACTTTAAGATCAAACAACAAGGCCTGCTATCTCAACCGCGCAAACTAATGCTTTCTGACTGTCATTGCACTGGGCCTATCTCTTTCGAACTTCATTAAATACATAGAAAAGACTATTGTAAGCGGGCCCATTTAGCCTATGTGGCAGTGGTACGTCCAGAATGAAATTAGTGGAAGGACATGGAATGCATGTAAAACAAAACCCTAAAGTTTATGTGTCAGTAGGTCCCTCTACAGAGTGGAAATAGTAGCAATCTAGGGGTGTTCACCTGGTCAAACCCGCGGATTTCGGGTCAAACCCGACCCGACCCAAAAAAATTTATATGGATGAAAACCCACCTGAACCCGACCTGTTTGGGTCACGGGGTGGTCGGGTCACGGGTCAAAAAGAAATGAGGTTTACTATTTAAGGCATCTAAAATTGAAAAATAAAATTAAAGAAGAGTGGGGTCCTTGTTTTCTTGATTACAACCAGCCGTCGCAGTACATAGATTAAGATTGTGGAATAATTGAGGTTTAATTGATGGTCATGATCAACAAATTTATGGTCATCAAATAAGAAAAGGGAAAATGAACTTTGGTCAATAATTCATTGGTTAAAAGGATTCTCAATTGACTCAACTGGATTGGATATGATATTCAGGTTACCCATTATTATTTCATCTACCATTGATTCCATGGTCTGGAATCCTCTGGGTGAAAAAGATGAATCAGGAAAAAGGGGAGAATCTCAGGCCCCTTAATAACAAGAACTATTTTCCATGAGGGCCCCCCGGCCTGGACTGACTTTCATTGCATTTGAGCTATGTTTTCAGGTCCTGGGGTTTTGCCTTGGCTCATTTTATTGCATGGTAATCGTGTGGGTCAGGTCTTGATGACCCTTTTAATTAATGCTTGCAGGCCTGACCGACATATATATATATATAGGCCATATATATTTTTTGCAAATTAGCTGGGCCTGGACATAACCTTCAGGCCTGTTCAGTTTGGCAACTGGTTAACGTAATAGGCCTGAACTTTAAATATCAGCCCATTGTCAAATAGCAACGTAACTTCAATGGGCCTAATCCATGTTCTATCCTAGTCTTGCCCTGTTGACTGTTGGTAGTCCAAAAGAGAGAGGACTGAGTCGCCTACCCAATTTCTTGTGAGTCCCAATTCAGAGAGGGTCCAAACTCAGAAATGGATGGAATGATGGATCAATAGTAGTTCCCGACCCGTGAGCCCGTTAACCGTTACAGACGACATCAGGTCGGGTCGGGCCAGGTCGAGCACTAAAAATCTGGTACCATGACCCACCCATTGACCCACGGGTCGGGTCGTGTCACGGTTAATTTTATACATCTCTAAGTAGCATTCATGCATGCTGTTGTTGCTTTTACACAGTTACCTCAGTGGCATAAGCATTTCAGTTTCACAAGGCCGGTCCAGAATTCGATTCCCTACCGCAGCCCGGCCCTAGGTCCGTGACCTAGTTCTCTATCGTTGAGGCAGTCGACAAAATATAATAAGGAAAATAAAAGAAGTCAAATTTTAATTCAATCCAAGTTTGTTCCACCTTTAATTCAATCAATCCAATTGTGGGACAAACTAAAATGGCAGTCTAAGTTTGAAGATACCCAAATAATCTATTCTGAATTGTTGCAATGTTGGGCCCCACTAGGGAGGTTCCCTCCTTTGACTTAGGACTTTTCAAGGTTAAAGACTCAGAGGATCCGGACTCCATCTAGCTGTAATAGCAATTAAACCCATGTGAGTTTATCTTCCCTTTTCCTTGTGCAGATCACGCTCAGTTCAAATCGGGTCCACTACTGTAGATAACATAAATGAGCTTCAACTGTCAACCTCATCTAAACTTAATAACTACTTGCGAAATGCCTATCCAACCTAACCCGGAAGTGGAGACTGTCAACCTCAGGCCCTGAATATCGAGGTCAGGTCGAGTTGAGTTGACTAGAAGTTAGAATGCAATGAATCGGGTTGGTATAGGATTGACATTTCCTCCCTAACCCAACCCATTTATTAATAAGATTGCAAATGTCAATCACAGCCAACTCAGAAGTAAAATGGGACTACCCAAACCCTGACTTATAAGGTTAACTTTGTCAAGGGGATTGAGTCAAGAATTTCCACCCCTAGATTTTTTATGTTCATGTGTGCGCGCAGAATATGGGTGCAGAGAACAACCCCTATCTTGGGTTCATCTACACTGCTTTTCAAGAGAGAGCAACTGCAATTGCACATGGAAACACTGCAAGGCAAGCCCTGGGATTTGGAGATGTAAACCTTGCAAAGATCTGTGGGACCATAGCTTCCGATGAGAAGCGCCATGAAGCGGCCTACGCCAAGATCATCAAGAAGTTATTCGACTTGGACCCCGACACCACCATTCAGGCATTCGCCAAAATGATGAGGAAGAAGATCACAATGCCGGGTTGTTTGATGTACGATGGTGAGGATGGAAACCTTTTTGATCACTACTCTACCGTGGCCCAACAGACTGAGGTGTATACCGCCAATGATTATGTGGAAATCATAGAGTTCTTCGTCGAAAGGTGGAACGTGGACAAGATTGCAACTGGGCTTTCCGATGAGGGGAGGAAGGCCCAAGACTACATTTGTAATCTGGCTCCAAAACTCAGGAGATTGGTGGAAAGATCAAAGGCAAAGGCAAAGGGCAAGGCATCTCCATTGGTCACTTTCAGTTGGCTGTTCAACAGACAGGTTTAAGCAGTGCTTGAGGGTTTAAGCCTTGTGTTTGAGTAGAAAGGCCGGAGTATGTATTATTTTGAATGCATCAAATTATAGTTGCTACATATGAGCACGTAATTATGAGGCACACATACCAATGTGCACGTACACACCCACGTACTCATATATATATATATATATATATAAAATAAGAGGGCGTAGTAATCAAGTGGTTGGACATCTGGATTCCTGCGATCTAAATGATCAATGCTGTCAGAGATGATGTTATGAGAAATTTAGATTTTGGGTATATCTGGAGATGGTATAGGGAAAATGTGGAGCAGGATATGTCTACGTTGTAGTTGTTGTTGTCCTCGTCCTTGTTATTGGTGTGGTCACTATTATTATTATTGATGGTATTGTTAGTGTTGTTGTTGATGTCATGCACTGTATTTGTTACAATTATAAGGATAGGTCGCAACTGCCAGGATATAAACACAACGTACCCTTTAATTTGAATGATTCTATATATATATATATATATATATATATAGTGGGGAGGGGAACACACGATTAAGTGTGCATCTTTTCTTATCAAGAACATGATCAGTACCATACTTTCCAAGATAGAATTTCCAACCGTGAAGCAGAACAAAATACCATTGTTACCTAAGAGTGATCTCATTGCCTGTTGAGAAAACACTTGGGACATATCAACATGTGTGCATGACAATTTATCACAACAATTTATTCTCACGGTGATTTCATTTTCCGTGAAATACGAGAACAGGAGACTTCTTTTGATGCTATTTTAGTTTTTATTATTAAATGCCAGCAAAAAAAAATTTATGGTGAAGTGTGCTTCTACTTTTTGTGTAAGACTCTAAGAATTTGTCTGCTACTTCTAGTCGAAACTGCTTTATACAAAATCGAAAATTAATTTCAATAAGAAAATGAAGCTGCATGAAATATTAACACGGGAAAACGAAAAAATCATTCTCGCACCAACTAGGGGTTGCTCAGTTGGATAGCAACCCCGCATATCACCCGGCTATCAAGTGAGATCAATCCCTAGGTATGTCATTTTTCCTACTTTGTGGGCCTCTCTTCTTATTTGTGTGGGCTCTTGGGTCCTAGCCCTCTAGGCAGGGCACAAAAAAAAAATACCTTTCCATTTTTCATGAAAGTCTTCTCCCTAAACATACCCTTAAGTTAATTGAGATTCTTAAAGATGAAAACAATGGAAAAATAATAAGTGAAAACCTTCAAAACGGATATTTCAATATAAGTTATCAATTTAAAAGTAAGAATGGCCTGGACCTTCTGCCCACCCAATCAAGGAAGACAGAAAGTTTCCTTAAAAAGGAGGGTGAAGGTGAAGGTGAAGGTGAAGGTGAAGGTGAAGGAAAATGTAAGCAAGGCAGAGTCTTGCAAGTGAATAAATCATAGTTTGGGCCGTGGGTAGGGACGTAAAAGGGTCCATTCTGGTCCGGGTCCATGGGGGACCCATGACCGGAATCGATAATGAAAAGATGAAATCAGAACAAGTTTGGATCCTGTTTTTTCATTCCGGAACCATTATTGAGAAGATGGAACCAGAACCGGAACTAGTTCAGTATATGGGACGGGTCCGGGTCTGGCTAGAGAATTATTTGGAGAAAAACTAGTTTTTAGGAGAGATTCTCAAAATTTTGAAGTAATATGTTGGGTCCCTGGTCCGCAACCCGAAACCAAGGTAGAATCGGACCCAAGCCCGTTTTGGTCATAGGTCCAAAAGAGACCCTGACCCGTTTACTTATCGAAACCTACATAAGATCGAAACCCGATTATTAACGGGTCAGAACCTCCAAGTCATCAGTGAGTCGAGGACCCATTTACATCCCTAGTTGTGGGGTGTCTGTATAGATAGAGATGGAAGCAAGTCAAATGGTTTAAACAAAGTGATATTCGTCCTACAACCTGTCCGTAATATTCCCTACATATACAATTTTTGGACAAAAATATAGCATATGGTACAAAGTTTTTCTATTCAGTTTATTTTCCAAAATCTGAAAAATGGATGAAAAGTGAAGTTAATGGTCAAATAAAAAACACATAAATTATAAAGAGAGAATTAAAATATTAAGAAAAAACTAAAAGATTACTTGGAAAAATAAAGATCTAAAAGTAAAACTATAACCTAAATTCAAGATTTTAAAATGAAACAAATCATATAATGAATATTACCATTAAATTGAAAAAGAAGAAGAAGAAGAAGAAGTGGAATTAACGGTTTTTTAATTTAAATATTTTTTTATAGAAAAAGAAAAAATCCCATCATCTTTCAATGCTTTCCGTGGTAGGGTTTTATCCATTTTCTTGCTTCTTTAAGCTTATGTTGTCCTTAAATTGTATTATTACCTTTTCGGCCCTTGATTTTCAAGGCATTTAAGTGAAAGTCGCCCAAAACCTTGTATTTATAGCAGAGTGCCTCACTTTTTGGATATCACGCTAGAGGGCTTCATAAATCAAAGTCAAATGACCAATTGATCAAAATGCCCCTGCCCTATCTAAATTAGGATCTCGAAAATGGAGCATCCATATTCTCATTCTTAGAGAGAGAGAGAGAGTTGCTAAATGCACACCACTTTTTTCTTTCTACACTCACTATTTTTTTTAAAAAACAATATTACCAATATACCCTTATAAAAAATTCTCAAATTACCCCCTCCCTCCCTGCAAGCCATCTCCCTCCCCCGTCTCTCCCCCCACCCACTTCCCTATTCATGTCTCCCTCTCTCAGTCCTTCTCCCTCATTCCCTCTCTCCCTCTTCTTTTCCATGTTACTCTCTCTCTCTCTCTCTCTCTCTCTCTCTCTCTCTCTCTCTCTCTACCTCTTCCTCTCCCTATCTCTCTCCCTCTCCCAGCCCGCCTCTGTCTCTCTCTCTACCTCTCCCTCTTCCTCTCCCTATCTCTCTCCCTCTCCCAGCCCGCCTCTCTCTCTCTCTCCCTCTCCCTCTTCCTCTCCCTATCTCTCTCCCTCTCCCAGCCCGCCTCCCACAGCCACCCACTCTCTCTCTCTCAGTCTCTCCCTCTCTCCCCGACAGTGCTACCAGAGGGGGCGGTGGTGTGGTGGGGTGGGGTGGGTTTAGGCATTATGGAGGGGTGTGCAAAGAAACTTTTGAGATCTCTATATTTTAATGGTGGGTGTAGAGAGAAAGGGAGTGTGGAATGAAAAAAATGATGTGCATTTATTAGCTCTCATATTCGGATCTGAATACAAGATGGCAGGGGCATTTTGCTTATTTTAATCACATTCAGATCCAAATGTGGCCTGTTTACAAATTCAAGTATAAACTTTATGGCGAGAATAGTATGTGAAAGTCGGATGAGTGTGAAATTTGGATTTGTAACAATTCATTGAGGGGGGTAGTATTTATGAAAAGACTAGATTGGTTTAAGATGCGTTCCATAGCCTTAAAAAAATAATGTAGTGAAATTCTTAAAAACTCCCCCTCTTACTCCCTTATCTTTTTAGACCATAGAGCCTATCATGAGTCAATCCAATCTTTTTAAGCCAACTACCCTCTCAATGAATTGTCACAAGTCCAAATTTGACCCTCATCCAACTTTTACTCACCATTAGATTGAAACCCTAAGAAAATCATCCATCTAAAATCATTAGAATTTATGGTCATACATCAAGGAGTTAGGGTGATATAATGAAATTAAGATTTTGAATATAGGTAAGTCTTATCCAGATATCTCCATTAAACAACACTTCATGGTTGTCATGCATCACAATGAGCCCCACAGGGTAGGGAGTCTCCCTGAGAGTTTTCTAGCACTTCTCTCTCTCTCTTTCTCTCAACTTACACACCACTCACATACTCTACCCAACTCCCTAGCCATCGATCGATCTCAACTTACACACCACTCACATACTCTACCCAACTCCCTAGCCATCGATCGATCTACAACTAATGATTAAACACTGGTTGTTTATGAGGATAGCGAGGTGCCTCATCATTGAACTAATTAACGATGGATTAGCCGTGGTTTATAAGATGAAAGAGATGTTATAAATTGCTTAGAAATTATCCATTAATTCTAAGAACTAATAATCAAATTGCATGTGATATTTACAACATAATCAAGTATAATATGCGAGATCCGGCGGGCTTGGGCCAAGGTAGCAGATACGGTTAAAATTCGGTGTGTCCATCACCTACCAAAGAGCACCCAGGATATAAGGGACTCTACAAGTCCCACATCGAAAATTTCCAAGTCCGGTTCCTATTTTAATAAGTCAAATTTCGTGTCAATTCAACATGACGCGTTTTAAAGTAATGCAACCCCCCGAATCCTATAAGAACTTAGGAGTCATGCCTGCTCAGAAGATGGGTGACCATTGACAATAAGAAACAGCACAAAACTCGTGATCTTTTGAACAAAAATAAACAACTCTCCATTTGAAAGATTTCTTTTTTGATCGGTCATTTGAATGATTTCCCCGGTAGAAGAAAATAAAACTGTAGGTAAGAAAATCTAGATTTTGTGGTCCTTTTTCTTGTCAAGAGTGACAGAAAAGCACAGACTTCGAACTTCCAATGATTACACATCTCATCCAAGTTATAGCGATATACAATCATTGTTTGCTCTCCCATTTTCAAAAAAGTTCCTCTAAACAAAGGGATGGGGTCCATGGGGACATGGTTTAAAAATTGAGGAATTTACCCCCCACAAGACCCGCTAGGACCTCATACCACTTTGGAGGAGTTGAAAACACCGTATATATGGATAAGGCCCTCAACGTCATTATTTATTTTTTCTTTTTTTTTTGTTGTTTAGCGAATGGTCGATATCGACCATTTTTATGGTCGATATCGACCATTCTGTGGGAACTAAAAAAAAATGGGTTTTTCAAGATAGAGAAGAGGGGAGGAGGAGGGAGGAGGGGAGATTTCTCACCGTCTTTGTAATGGCAATGGCAGCTCCTCGATCTCGTATCGACGGCGCTCTTTCTCACCGTCTTTGTATTCCTCCCTCTCGTTTTCACCCCACTTGGCGACTCGTTGGCGGCGTCCGGTCGCAAGTCCTTGGCTCTCTCCAACACCGCCGATCCGCGCCAGAGGGAGACGCTGCTGGCGGTCGTTGATTCGGCTGGGCATCTGGCGGCGGAGGTGGAGGCGTGCATGGCGGACAGGGGATTAAGGCAAGAATGAAAATGATTTAGTTGGTGTTCTTGCAAAATGAGTCCTTTTGCAAGGACCAGAGCACCTAGCTCTGGCCCTAGGGATTTGAGTGCTTCTACTGCAGAGAGCATTAATGGCACGAGACGCTTTGACTCTTTGGCCACACGACTTCTGCAGCGGTCGAAATGCCCGACAACTTCACCTTGCCCATCGTGCTCAAGGCCTGCTCTGGGTTATCGGCGCTTGCGTCGGGCAATGCCATTCATGGGTTCATGAAGAAGTTGGAGAGGATTGATTTGGATGTGTTTGTGGGTGCAGCTCTTGTTGAATTTTATGAAAAATGCGGAAAAATGGGTGATGCACGTAAAGTGTTTGATGAATTTCCTCATCCGAATGTTATTCGTTTGAACATGACCTTGGGGATCTTGGGTCTGGAAGGTGTTGTCATGGGTTTGTGGTTAGGAGAGGATTTGAACATGACCTGTCTCATGCTAATTCTCTCTTGAGTTTTTATGCCAAAGTGGGTCACATTGATAACGCAAGGAATCTGTTTGATAGAATGTCGAAGAAAGATGTGGTTTCTTGGAGCTCTTTGATTGCTGGATATTTGCAAAATGGGAATGCAGTTGAAGCTCTTGGTCTTTTTAGTGAGATGATTGAGAATGGAATTGCCCTGAATTCGATCACTGTTGTTAGTGCTCTGCAAGCATGTGCAGTAGCTTGTGATTTAAATGAAGGCAGGAGGATACATAAGTTGGCTGCTAGAAAAGGATTTGAATTGGATATGGCTATGTCTACTGCTCTGGTTGACATGTACATGAAGTGTTCTTGTTTTGAGGATGTAATGGATCTCTTCCGCCGAATGCCCAAGAAAGATGTTGTCTCTTGGGCTGCTTTGATAAGTGGTTGTGCTCATAATGGTTTTGCCAATGAGTCGATGGGGGCATTTCATACAATGTTGTCTGATGGGATGATCCCTGATGTAGTCACAATGGTGAAGGTCCTTTAACGTCAAGCCTTTTTGGGCACCAATTTAAGCTGAATTTTTTGCAAGTAGAATTGAAATGGAAGTCTATTATTGGCCGTTGGGGCATAGTGAGAGGATGGAGAGAGATGCATTGGGTTGATTTGCCAACATGAGAAGAGAAAGGATGATGCCAGTTATAGTTGCATACGAAAGTGGACTGCTTATTGTAAATTGTGTAATGGCTTCACATTAGACACACTCTTAGCAAAATCATTTAATTCTAATCATTTTGCAGTTAACTTTATATAAAAACAAGGAGCTCAATTTCTTGTGAGCTGGTTTCCTGTTTTGTTATTTAAATTTTAACATCGGTCTATTGGTTTAATGAGAAAGTGTAGTACAATATTTGGCTTCTGCCATGTGACACTCTTCACCAGTCCCAAGCATGAAGAAATGAGGTTTCTGTAATGGCCTGCTTTTGAAATTTACAGGTTTTGTATCTCCAAACGGAGCACTAATCTGTGCCATCATCCTTTTATTTGCTTTTGTTTTAAAGTGGTCGATATCGACAATAAAAGTGATCGATACTGACAATGACTGTATTTTTTGTGTTTCAATTATGTTGTCGATATCGAGAATAAAAGTGGTCGATACTGATAATGACTGTATTTTTTGTGTTTCAGTTATGTTGTCGATATCGACAATTAAAGAGGATAGTTTATGGTCGATATCGACCACTCTTCTCCCTCCTCCTCCCCTCCCATCTTCTTCCTCCTGAAAAATCAATTTTCCTTTTGGGTTCCCGCAATAGTCGATATCGACCATTCGCTAAACGACAAAAAAAAGAAAAGGACCTTGAGGACCCCTCTCGTATCCAACGTGAAATGGGATCCTCGTAGCACGTATAAGGCTGTACCGGGCTCTACCACGTAAATTCCTCTTAAAAATTTGACTGAAAGTAGGTGTAACACCAAATACGTATGGTTTTGGCCATAATCCAAAATCAATTTTCTATGTTGTGTCCAAAATTATAAATGTTTCGGAAATTCATATTCACCACCAGTCATATTCTACTTTGTTATTTTATTTTAGGAACTTTGACATATTAGTTCTTAAACTCGATTTTTCCAATTTCATTACCAAAATCTAAATAATATCACTAGAGTAGTTTGACTCTAGTGAACACTTTTTCTTAGCTTTTTTTGCGCCATATCCCATGAGTCTCATGATATCATGCGCTTTACGAGTCTCTTTATCATACATCTTCTGCTACCAACAAGCAAATTCGATTTTTACATAACATAAAAAATGACATTTTGTGAAAATGAAATACTATCTAACCACCATTTCTCAAGTTCTATCATTCAAGTCATGACATCGAATGGGACAATCATGATAATTATCAGTTTCTGTGACATAGAATGTTCCTATAGTATCAATTTCTTTTACATTGCAGGTCAGCCTCCTCTCACAGCTCTGCTATGCTGCAATGAATATTTCTTTTATGGTTTACTGTTTGTGGCTGCATTGGAATCCCTATTTCTTCCTTTTTCTCTGCTTGTTTTGAGAAGGCCCTAGCTTGAAGTGGTCTTGGCTGATTCAACCTTTTTTTTCTTTTTTCTTTTTTCTTTTTTCTTTTTTCTTTTTTTTTTCTCCCTGTTTTGGGAGCTTCTTTCCTGTAAGCTCTTCTTTTCTACTTATTTCATACTTACCTTTAAGCAAAATAAAATAATATCAATTTCGGTGACATACATTGTTCCTATGATATCATAGGATCTTAGGAAAAGAGTTTTACAAAAATGTTAACAAGAGTCAAGCAACTCTGATAACATCATTTGAATTTCAGTTATGAAATTGAAAAAATCGGATTTAAAGAGAGGGCTAATATGTCAAAACTCCTTTTCTTGATATATAAAATACCCTAATATCAATAGAAAGAAAATGATGATTTGTACTTCCTTATTTCTTAGAAATTCTTCCCTAATTTAATGAATTGGGCCTATGATAAAAGTTTCAAGTTTGACCAATATAGTGCCCACGAAACGATGTGCCATCATACATACGGCTCGTTTGGATCCCTGTAATTAATTATGATTACTTCGACAGCATATACATGTAATTAGGGTGCAAGTTTGGGCATGCTAGGCCTGCACGTCTCAACCTACATGAAAATCCAATTAGGATGGGCTCGTGGTTAGGCCTGGGTTTTAAAGCTAATGTGGAATTTTACCGGGTTCTTGTATTGGGCATGCTATACCTAAATTACACTACTATTAGAGCCTGTTTGGATAGACAAAAAATAGAGTAGAGTGAAGTTAAATAAGCCCTAACAGTCTAAAATTTCAACCTTACCTCGTTTGGATGAGTTTAACCCAATAAATGAAGTAATGTTGTGAGCCACATGTACTTCATTTCACTTCAACTCTAAATACTTCTATTTCCTTGAATAAAAGTGAATTCTACTCCAAACCTTAACTTCAAAATAAGCATCCAAATGGAGTGAAGTGAAGCACTCTATTTAATTTCAACCTACTTCTCTTCACTCCACTTCACCTGTGAAATCCGCTTCATTTCACTCCACTCCTCATTTATCCAAACAGGCCCTTAGGGTTGTATCAAATAGGTATTATAAATATAAAGCAATAGATATTGTAAGTATTCATTTACAGCTAAAACTGATTTAATTTATGAATGCTCCAGGTTGATCGTCTGGCCCACCTCCTCCCTCCTATGATCAATATGAGCCCTTGTCCTCATTAATTCACATAAATAAGCATCATCCCAAATTCCATACATAGTTAAGTCTTGCTGGCCTTCCATCTGACCATGCAAATTTTGACACCAATCCCACTTAATTTAATGGCTAAGACTTGAAAAGCACTTGGAAGATTAGAAAACAAACCCATCATTTGCACACAAGTAGGTCGTGGATGGCATAACAATGAGGTTTTTTTTTTTTTTTCACCTTTTGTTATGCGGGAAGTCAGCCTACTCACGTGGGAAAGAAGCCAACAAACACGGGAAGAAAGCCGCCGGCACAAGTGGGAATAGAGCCTGCACATGTGCGAAGAGGTAGTATACCCAGATTTCAAACCCTAAATAGTTACATAAGAACAGTCACTCATTGTCACTCCTTACCACTCTAGTAAGGAGTCGTGAGCAAAACAAGGAGTTGTTATGTTGGTTGGCAACCCTACATCTCATCTATTACCTAGCGTTCAATCCAATATGCCTCTTCTCCTGGCCACTTTTCCCAAGTGTGTGGGCTCCTCCATCCCGCATTGTAGCAAAAAAAAAGAAAAAAAAGAGTAGGTCTTGGGGAGAACTTTCTAACCCCAGTGAATATCATATTTTCATGGCATCCCTCAAGGTATACTCTTCCTAACCTAAAAGTATAAAGTATTCTTACTCTTCCTCATTTGCATTTTTTATTTATTTATTATCTTTGTCCTCTTTTATTTATTTTTATATTTTTTACTCCCATTTAGGAGTTGTGACCCAAGTGAGAGAACTTTCTAACCCCAGTTAATATCATATTTTCATGGCATCCCTCAAGGTATATCCCTCAAGGTATACTCTTCCTAACCTAAAAGTATTCTTACTCTTCCTCATTTGCATTTTTTTATTGATTTATTATCTTTGTCCTCTTTTATTTATTTTTATATTTTTTACGATCCCATTTAGGAGTTGTGACCCAAGTGAGCTCAACCATGAGAAGGAGAGCTCACACGACTGGGAAGGATAAACCACAATAGTGAGAAGAGTGACATATCCAAGAGAGCCGAACTCATGTAACTTTTGGCGTTGCCACTTGGTGGTCATTGTCCCCATCCTCTTAATTTTCTTTCTTTACTCTTGGATTGGTTTAAATATACCAATCTTGGTAATGCAAGGGCAACACCTCCCCTCTTTTTTTTCCTGTTTAACTTAAATCAGGTTGTCCAATCTTATGTATGTTCTAGTTAGTTGGGCTGCGCCTCCCATCCAGCATTCCAGCTACCTAGGAATCCATTTCGGGGCATACATTCTCACTCACTATCCACATGTATGGGTGCTCTCTCCTGTGTGTCTAGCATTTTGTTCCGAACGTGCAGACCACCTCCACCTTTCCAAATGTGCAGTGCTCACCACCCATGGGACCTACCCAGTCCACACTCTCCACGTGTGCCCCAGTGGCTTACTGAATAATTAAGGGCTTGTTTCTTTACAAGTATTTCTGACAGGAATTCAGGTTGTCTGTAAATTCAAGAATTCATGTCAGAAATTCAATGTTCTTTTAATGTGATTCGAAGTATTCAAGAGAGTCAGAATTCTCAAAATGCCAAAAATGCGAAATTCCAAAATGCTAGCCCCTCCAAAAGCATTTTAGAATTCTAGAACTCCAAGAAATTTGGTTGGAACTCCAGCACCCAACTTTGAACCCTCCTACCAACAATAAAGTGGGCCCCATATTCACCGTTATAAAAGTTGGGCCCATGCAATTCCTATCGAGATGGGTCCATGTTCAAATTTCTAAACTTGGGTCCCAAACTTTTGTTTCTAAAAGATGGGCCCATGTACCACATATACTTGAGGTGGGTCCACATTATAATTCTTACAGTTGGGTTCCAAGTTCACAACCATAAAAAGTGGGTCCCATGTACTACAATACATAAAATGTATAATTCCAGCCTAGAGTTTATGTAGAAATGAAACATGAGTCTTACGAAATTTAGAAATTTAAAAATTTTCAAGAAAGAATTCAGATAAAAATAAAAATAAATAATTAAAAAATAATAAAATTAAGTGATATTTTAGAATTCCAGCATTTGGAATTCGAGACAACTTTTACATATGAATTCTAGAAACTCCACTAACAAACAGGCCCTTATTAATTACGACTGACACCTACTAATAAATTAATGTCATGTCACCTCGCAATCAAGCCACACCATTCATCAAATTAGTTGAGTCAACGATGACCCTCGGTCGACCTAACTAATAAATGTCATGTCCTATGATGCCCAGATACGGCATGGATACGGCAGGACACGCCATAGACACGGCAGGGACACGGATTTTACATGTAATAAGTGAAGTATCGGATACGATACGACACGATACGTTGCCCATTTTGAAATATCCATGCATCATAGGTCATGTCACCTCGCAACGAAGCCACACCATTCCTCAAATTAGTGGGCTCAACGATGATCCTAGGTGGACCTGATAGGTCCACTTACGGTCACCCTAGGTAAAACCCCTCATAAGATTCCAATTCAATTAGTTATAGACATATTGTTTATAGAAAGCCCACGTGTGCCACTAAGCCCTCAACTTAATGATTCTCAAATGTCCTCGATCTAAGGCCAAGGAACAATTGGACGAATGTAAAATTTGGGCTCATTGTTCCTGCACAAATAGTGTGTGGGATAAGTTGATCAAAGTGGGGCATGTGGGCCTAAAGATAAGCCAGACTACACAGGACTTTGTTTTTTACTGCTCTCACCATGAAGAATCCGAATCACCTGTCGGATTTGTTAGGGGGACACCTGCGAGGTTAAAAAAAAAAAAAAAAAAAAAAGGCTTGAAGCACAGATAAAAGCTCGTGTGTCATAATCAAACACTAGCATTAGCAAGTTCACCAATAATCAAAAAGTGTATTTATTGATTTATTAAAAAAAAATTAAATTACGCAAAATCAATCCTCAAATACTCATGATGATTATAATAGGAATAGAAATAGAGTTCTGGCTGAAAAGTGAAAAGTGGAAAGAAGAGATGGTTACATAAAGCAGAGGAAATGAGTAGTTACATATTAAAAATGATGAGTTATAATTCCCCGTCAAAATCAGAAGTTAAGGGCAAAAATTACTTTCAAAGCCCTTCAGCTTAATAAAGTATAATTTGTGAATGGATCACTTAATTGACATGAGTTGGATTAGGAGGAAGGGCATAAAAGGTCCATGATGGTCCCACATAGCCAGCATTGGGTTAACCACACAGTCCAAGAGAAGGAAGGACGTAGAGGGCCTATAAATCCAAACCCTCTGAACTTATAGACTAGCATTCCAATTTTATTCCCCCTCCCCCTCCAAAGAGAAAAGGAAGCAAAAAGGAGGATGGCATTGAATACTGTTCTTCTTGCCTCATCAGGGCTCTCATGTTCTTTCTGTAGGCATAATTCTCCCAGATTTTGCATCGCACCTGTAATGCAACTTAAACCTATGTGAGCTTCCTCATCTCTTTTCCTCGTATACTTTTTGCTCCGACCAATGCTTCCATTTCATCATCTCCTCTTTGGTTATATATTTACTTTTTTTTTTTTGCTGATTAGTAAATTGTATTGAGAAAAGGGGAAGAACGAAAAATGGCTAAAAAAACCCCAAAGCTAAAGAGGCTACATCAACAGAAATAAAACAACATGGAAAAGAAAAATAACTATACAAAGCAAATGCATGAAGTTATGCTATACCCAAGGAGACCAAGATAGGATGAGGATAGATGGCAATCTTTGTTGCGGATTGAGTAATGATAATACCTTTAATGCGGTCCTCAAGGATTACCTTTGCATGACTTAAGGTAGCTTTCCGATTATGGTGTTTGGAGTCATTGCGAAGGAACCAAAGGGTAGAGATAGCATGGAAGAAGATTGCAACCGCTCATGATCTTCCGTGGGCTTCTCCATCAGACCTTTTTGGTTATATACAAAAATGTGTTTTGATGTTCTTCTTTCATATTCTCTTTGTTCTATAAATGGGGTTTTCTCAAGAGTTCTAACTCAGAGTAAAGTTGCAGGACTAAATACAATGGGATTTGGCTCCGCTCGAGCTGACTAGTCGAATACCCTACTTTAAAAAGCCCCTTGGTAAGGCTTTCAAAGTTTTGGTGGCCATCGATACGCCCAAAGAGAGAGCTTTTGCACCCCATAAAAGAGTAATCATTATCATCAAAGGGATATCCAAAATTAAAAGATTTAACCACCTATTTATATGTATGGAATTGAATTCCTTGAATTTTAAAAAATATATTCCAACCAAAGTGGCTAAACTTGAAGAAACGAAGGTGAACACAAATGATCATCAAATATAATTAGAAAAACTTGCGAGGTAACTCGTGACTTCACCAAGTCACTTTGTTTTGAGGAAGGACATAATCAACTACACGAGAAGGTTGGAAGTCTTTGAAAGGTCAACATAAATCAGTTCAACTTGTTCAATTTTTCATCCAACTCATTGACTCAGTCGAGTTGCATGGATGTCAAGTTTAGTTTTTGAATTTTATGTAAAATAATATGAAAAACAAGTACAGTTCACACATGTTTCAGCTACGATAGGTTTTTCATTCTTTTTTTATTGCTTTCTTGCCTCTTAGATGGCCAAGGGAGACCACCTAAACCTACCCACCCTGGGATTGATTCATGGAATGTATAGTGAGAGCAAGACACATCCACAAAGACATTTCTATATTCTCATATTTTTATATAGTCAGCTTCTCTTAAATGTAGGAATTTCTTTTGCATGTTGGTAATGTTGAGATGATGTTGATGAAGATCGTGAAGTAATATGTGCACAAATTATCAGTGTTAATGACAGGAGCATAGTTGAAAATGAGATTGGATATAAATTTGATGATTCCGTTTAAGTCAAGTTTAAAGTACTAACAATTTGATAAATTGTTTGAATTTTGAACCACTTGATACATAGATATAATTTTAAACAATTAATATTTAGATTTTAAATAATCAATAATTGTGATTTGGAGTTTGCAATTTAAAAATGATGATTGGAATATGGTAAGACTTTCATTGTTGCCAACAACGACCTTGAATTCAGGCAAAATAGGAACAAAGTTTGTTAGATAAGCTACATGTAAAATAAAATAATAAGCACCATTGAACAGTAGTACTATTAGTCATTTGATATATGGCAATGATTTTGAATCTTTCTTTGCTTTTGTATTCCCTGTCCACTTCTATTTCTATTTTGGTAGGACAAATAGTGATTTTTGAAGAGGCCGGTTTCTTATAGATATATCTATTTTGAATAAAGCTCATTTCTATTTTGGTTCCAGTTGGCCGAACTCTCACCTTGTCATGTGTAAGTATATTGCAGTCTCTTTCGAAAGGTCATCTTTTGTAGCTAAATGCTGATTTGGGCCTTTTCAAATTCACGATGCACAGCGAGCACAACTTATTTTTAAGTGGAGTTAGGTTGTTGGACATCATTATAAAAATATTTCATTTTGAGAATGAAAGAAAAAATTATTTGACATGCATTTTAAGAAAATGAAAATCCAGAAAAATAAAAAAGAGGAGGGAGACAAATGGAAACGGAGAAAAAAACACACCTTGGGGACCGTGCCACAGACCGAGAGCATTCTCAAGCTGTGTAGCACGTCTCTTTGAAGCGTGGAAGTCGTCACCAAAGGATTTGAAGCGTGGACGTCTAGCTAACACGTACCGTCCCAACCACACTAGGAAACGACATTAACAATGTGTGACACATTTCAGTGTGGATCACACACCCCCAGCCTTAATATGTGTTAATTCTCTCCTGCAGAATCTCCACGTCACACCATATCCAAAAGGGCGTTGCTATCCACACCACATGAATTCATGGGAACACCACATGAATTCGGATTGGACACTGAATATTTGACATTTGATAATGCAGCAGTTTTGGATAAAATGAATAAAAAAAGGGTGAACGCCTGATATATTGACCATGGGACCGTTGGACAATATATTTCATCTCCTCTCAGGACGTAATACAATTATGACTTGATGGGACTTATATCTCAATCTTTATTTTTTCAATTTTTCTCTTTTTGTGAGTTTCTCAATGGAGCAAGTGACGTGTTTGTTGGGCAACTCCACAACTGGCCCAGATTTACAAGTGGATACTCAAGCCGGGCCCATTTAGCGTGTGATCTAGATCCGGGCCCATTTAGCTGAGATTAAAAACAAATTGACATTTGAAGAAAAGTAAAGATGCTGAAATACCATAGAAAAAAATCTTATTTTGTAAAAATTAAAAGAGGAAAACCCTCATATTTATATTTTAGGCACATTTTATCATAGATTCCTTGGAAAATGTAAATTTTCACACATGGTATTGATTTTGGCACCACACGTTTTAATGTGCACCACATTTTTGTCAGGCATCAAAAAACCTTTACTTCAATCCCATCATCATGCCTCGGTCTACATCCTATTTTTTGGATAAAATTACCCTAGTTGACAATATCGCCAACTTAGTTGGCGATATCGTCAACTACCTGTATTTAAACCCACGAATTTTCTTCTTCTTATTTGTGAAGCACTCTTCTCTAGCTCTTTCTCCCATTCATACCTTTAGTGGAATATAAATTCTAAATATTTTTGAGAGGCAAAATTTTCATCGTGATGCCCAACACACTTATGTGGGGTTGTTAAGTTAGTTTGACGCACATCACACATGCCAAAGGGATTCATCCTGTGGTTCTCAACGTACAAATTTGATGTAAATTGTTGCACGTGAATCGTGGCAAGGTAATGCTGCAGCAGACCAAAAGGAAGAATCTTGCACGCAAGCCTAGAAAGAGGGTGGTGCGGATATTAAAAATCGTGGTGCCAATAGTAACACCCATAGCTGAAACCTGAAAACAACCATATTTGGAAAATCACATTCATTGGTTGTTGGGCTTTCAGAAGGACAAAACATAAAGATCATTGATGGAGGCAGGTTAAATTAGGTTGGAACTTGGCTCCACAATTTACATCAAATTTGTACGTTGAGAAGAGAAATCAGTTTGCGTCAAATCAATAACTTGTGGCTTCCTTGGTCTACATGCAACCAAAGCATCCATCGTGGTTTTGTACATTGTGCTGTGCTGGCTTGGTTTGCTTGCAACCAAAGTTTTTATTTTTTATTTGTTTCCTGCCACGTACGTGTACATCTTGGTTTTCGTACTTAGACTTTGGTTTTTCGTTTGCCCTTTCTTCCTCCCCCTCCTCTAGAATCAAACTGTTGTTAATATCATATTAAAAAATTACTAACATTATTTAACCTGCATAGGGCCTATCTTTGTTCAACCTCCATCCTGTTCAAATTAAAACCCGATTTAGATAATTTCCAATTGTAGGAGAAGATTTTGACCCATAAATGTATGAACAACTTTTTCATCATTTTATAATCCTTCCTCGTAAAATCTTTTGATTAAAATTTAAGCTAATTTTTCTCGTAAAAATCCCTTCATTTAGTAGCTTGAGATCAGATGGTGATAATATTTAAATTTGTGTGCATGGGTTATTTAACATGTAAAACCCACATGGTCCACATCTCACCGCGTATATTCTTAGGCTAATCGGGGCTACCGATAGACGATCGTCCTAGTACTGCTATTTCCATTCTCATTCTTCCCTGTCTTCCATCTCATCTACTACTCTTCTTTATTTATTAAAAGAGTAAAGGAAGATAAACAAATGTATATCTATCTTTCACATCATCAACATAAATGGTCAAAGCCAAAAACTAAATTCATTCATTCATGCAGTAAGTCTCGTCCTTTTACGATTAGAAGATGAATGGTTCAGTTCATCTCTCATCATATTATCAATCAGTTTAATTAGTTTGAATTTGCTTTTAATGTGTATGGGTGAGGCAGTTCTGACAAAAACAAAATCAAGATACAGGTGGATTATAAGGATGATCCCACAATCTATCAAAATAATCAAATTGTATCGATATTTGAGTATTTGGTTTTTTATCTTTCCCCTAAACATTGGAATAAATTCAAAGGATGGGGGTGTCATCATTTAAGAATTTTTAATTTCTGGATTTCAATAAATAAATAAAGAAAAAAACGGTTTAACCGACCGAATACTTTGGTTCGGTCTAAGCCCTCGCCATCGGTTGGATCGGATTGGTTAATTAAAAAACCGATAGGTTCGGTTTGGTGGTTAGTTTTAATTAAAAAACCGACCAAATATTATTATCTGCAGTATACAATGAATTTCCTTTTTGTTTTTCTTAGGTGGCTGATTTTGTAATCTCCTAGCACTGTTCCATTACAAAAGTTTCAAGGATGATTTATGTATTTCGTTAAAATGGAAAGGCAAAATTCTTTTCTACGTTGTCCTAATAGGTGTATTGTAGAAAATAGAAAAAAATAATGAGATTTACATGATGCCTTGCTCTATCTTTGTACAATTGAGGTAAATCCTTGTCTACACAAGCTTAAAAATAAAATATATACCAGCTAAATTCTCATCTCAAAAAAGAAAGGTCAGAGTGAAGATCTTCCTCTCTTTTTATTGTTAGTTGAGTGATACTTTTATCTTGAGAACCACAGGATGAATCCCTTTGGCATGTGTGATGTGCGTCAAACTAACTTAACAACCCCACATAAGTGTGTTGGGCATCACGATGAAAATTTCGCCTCTCAAAAATATTTAGAATTTATATCCCACTAAAGGTATGAATGGGAGAAAGAGCTAGAGAAGAGTGCTTCACAAAGAAGAAGAAGAAAATTCGTGGGTTTAAATACAGGTAGTTGACGATATCGCCAACTAAGTTGGCGATATTGTCAACTAGGGTAATTTTATCCAAAAAATAGGATGTAGACCGAGGCATGATGATGGGATTGAAGTAAAGGTTTTTTTATGCCTGACAAAAATGTGGTGCACATTAAAACGTGTGGTGCCAAAATCAATACCATGTGTGGAATTTACATTTTCCAAGGAATCTATGATAAAATGTGCCTAAACTATAAATATGAGGGTTTTCCTCTTTTAATTTTTACAAAATAAGATTTTTTTCTATGGTATTTCTGCATCTTTACTTTTCTTCAAATGTCAATTTGTTTTTAATCTCAGCTAAATGGGCCCGGATCTAGATCACACGCTAAATGGGCCCGGCTTGAGTATCCACTTGTAAATCTGGGCCATTTGCGGAGTTGCCCAACAAACACGTCACTTACTCCATTGAAAAACTCACAAAAAGAGAAAAATTGAAAAAATAAAGATTGAGATATAAGTCCCATCAAGTCATAATTGTATTAAGTCCTGAGAGGAGATGGAATATATTGTCAAACGGTCCCATGGTCAATATATCAGGCGTTCACCCTTTTTTTATTCATTTTATCCAAGACTGCTGCATCAGATCAAATGTCACATATTCAGTGTCCAATCCGAATGTGGTGCACCCATGAATTCATGTGGTGCGAATAGCAAAGCCCTATCCATCCATACCGGCATGAAACACAGACTGAGCAGGCAGTTAAGTACTCTCCGAACACACAGCATCCGTGCGGAATGGAGCAGCTGGTGAAAGAGTCCGATCATCTCAGTGATCTCCCAAATGCCTACCAAGAGAGGAAGGAATGGAACCCATTAAAAGGGCTACCTAATTAAAAATTGGAATCCATTAAGGGGCCAACCTAATTAAAAATCGAAACTGAGAACCAAAAGCTCAATTTTAATGGAATATCCTCAAGTCTTCCACTCAAATAAGTTTGTCCCACTTTTCACACGTGAGGTTTGGTCAAATAAAATGAAATAAGATAGAGTGTCAAGTTGAGAGAAGAATGAAAGTCGTGAGCGGCAGTATTTATGGGCCCCACTTCAGGCGGGCATGGGACCGAGGTATAAAAAGATATAACTTGTCTCTCTCTCACTGATGAATGAGCCAAGCCTATCGTACATATAGGGTTGTAAACGGGTCGGTTCCGGTCCGGGTCCAGGGTGGAACCGGAACCGGAACCGTTTTCTAAGAAGGGGAACCGGAACCGGAACCAGAACCGTTAAGAATAATGGGAACCAGAACCGGAACCGGAACCGTTTGTGAGGCGGGTCTGGTTCCGGTTCCGGGTTTATACTAATACCTGTATTTTTCTTTAAAAAATTTATGCTTTTTTCACATTTCAATTGGATCACGTACCTACAAACACTAATGTGACATTTTGTCTATCAATAACAGACACTTTTAACCAAAAACTCAGAAATCACATCCAAACAGGCAATGAGATGTAGAAAAGTAGAAAACCCTAATGTAGAAAAGTAGAAAAGTAAAAAGGGTTCTGTTCTCACATAATAAAGTTACCTTATGTTAGTATATATTGGGTCGGGTCCCGGGTCCACGGGTCTGAGCCACTGTGGATCCGTAACCGGAACCGTTTAGGTATCGGTTCCAAAAAAAGGATCCGGAACCGGAACCATTTTCTTATCGGGACCAAAATAAGGACCTAGACCCGGATCCTAACGGGTCGGAACCTTCGGGTAATCGGAGAATCGGGTACCCATTTACAACCCTACGTACATACTTAATGCTTCGTACAAGCATTATTGGTGGGTCCCACATGGGGCAGTAGCATAAGTTAAGAACATTGACTTGACTCGTTTCAACTGAAGAACCTCATTTTTTTTTTCTTTTTTCTTGAATGACCCCCATTTCTATAGTTATATTATTTAAAATAAAAAAGAAAAGTGACTTTGACATAAAATTCTTCTACCCAGTCAAATCGACCAAGTCAAGTCCCCTCCTAACCCAAACCAAGTCCTTAACTTCATTTTTTTTTTTTTTTTTTTTTTTTTTGGCAACCAAGTCGTATGTACAATTTGGTTGACCTTTTTGCTCAGGTGTAGGATACGGTGTCGAAAATATCAACCAATTATATATATATGGAAAATATTTAAGTGCATCCATCCCTCACCATTTTTGGTGAGGGACACCCACCTTTGGAAAGTGTCAAGTACAAAAAGGAGAGTCCTATGTACTTGACACTCCCCTTTTGTACTTAATACTTTCCAAACATGGGTGTCCCTCACCAAAAATGGTGAGGGATGGATGCACTTGAATACTCCCCTATATATATATATATATATATTGCATTCCATTTGGGCCATACTCACTATTCGACTTGTTAAGTTGACCCAAACCCAACCCGGTATGTCAGGGTTGGGTTAATCACTTCCTTCCAAATTGTGTTTGGATTGACACCTTTCATCAATCCAAATAATATTGTGTTCTGCCTGGACCCACACATGTTACCTACACTAGACAACCTAGCCTGAACCCACCCGACCCGACCTATTACCATGACCCTAGTTTTGACTCGACTCAACAAGTTTGAGATTTCTTGATGAGTTGATGGTGTCTCTCCTCTGTATATTGTAGGGATGCTGTGAAGAACATGAAGAAACCAGACATCACCCCATATGACCTAAAGCAAATGACAGTGATTCATTCCATGCCACCAGAGAAGACGGAGATCTTCAAAAACATGGAGGACTGGGCTGAGGAGAACCTCTTGCCTATGTTGAAACCAATTGAGAAATCATGGCAGCCACAAGACTTCCTGCCTGATCCTTGCTCAGAAGACTTCTTTGATAGAGTTGTGGAATTGAAGAGCAGAGCAGCAGAGATACCTGACCACTACTACGTGTGTTTGGTGGGGGATATGATCACTGAAGAAGCACTGCCTACGTATCTGAGCTTCCTCAACTCATTGGATGGGACTCGAGACGAGACGGGTGCTAGCCCATCGCCATGGGCCCAATGGTCAAGGTCATGGACAGCTGAAGAGAACAGGCATGGAGACCTCCTCAACAAGTATCTCTACCTCTGTGGAAGGGTTAATATGAAACAAGTAGAGAAGACCATTCACTACCTCATGGCTTCTGGGATGGTAACTTCATTTTCCTATTCTTAGATTTTTCTTTGAAAATTTTCTTTTACAGTCACTATTAGCCATGGAAATCCACATCTATCGATGAAAATTAAGGTGCGTTTGTGCAAGCAGAGTTTGTCATGGAAAGTGGCGATAAGGTGCCAGCTGAAAATCCGGCGCTTTCCATGTTGTTGTTTGGTGTAGTGAGAAATCGAGGGAGGAAATGACGTTTTTTTGTGCTTGACTTCCTACCGAGGATGATGGTAGGGAAACGGCCGCATACGAGAAAAACACACAGTTTCCTCTTCCGTGGCTAATACTAAATGCACCCTTTGAGAAAATTCATGTTCTCTGTACTACTACTTTTTTGTAATATCGCAATACTTTTTTGTGATATCATAAAAATTTAATTGAATTATGAGATACGTATAAAATGTAGAGACAAAGATGCCCCCATTGACTTTTTAATAATACAGTTTAATATGATATCATATAATTCAATTAAAATTTTGTGAACTCATAAGAAAGTGTTGCGATATTACAAAAAAGTAGCAATACATAGCACATCGGGAGATTTTCTCAACTTTCATCGCCAGACATGAATTTTGATAGCTAACGGTGACCGTACAAGAAAAACTTTATGAATTCTTTATTTAATATTATAATATCAACAAATCTCACCTCATGTGGTGGAGAAGGGAGGAGAGGAAAAAGGAACACAATGAAATCTTGTTTATTGCATTCTTTGGAACTGAATTACATCAAATAAGATTCCATTGAAAACTAAGGCAAATCTCCTAAAATAGACTTAATAACCAAAATATGTAAAACAACCATAAATGATAATCACAAATCTAATAGAATAAGGAAAGTACCCATAATCCTAATCTAATTAGCATCACCCGCGCATCCAGTGCATGCGTCAAGTCACTGATGACTTCAACTATACCCTCCAGTAGGATGTGCATTCTAGATCTCTTAGAAAATGGTTTTCATCGGAGTTGAGGAAATTACACTTAATGTTTATATAGACTATAAAATAATCTATCAATTAAATTCAGGAAAATAAAACAAATTACATTGTGAATAATGTGAACAATAGAATTAAACACAAATAGAAAACAGTGGAGTGTTAGGATTTTCCAATTCATTTCTTTTGGATAGGTGAGGCCAAGTTAAATAAAAAAGAAACAGAAAATCTTCATTTTCATTGCTTTGTATGAGAGGGTTTTGTCCATATCTTTGGTTAATTAGATGTATGATCTGGTTTGTTGTTAGTTATACTACCTTATTGTTATAATACCACTTCCACCTTCATTTTTTCATGTGGATATGTATGCACAGAATATGGGTGCGGAGAACAACCCCTATCTTGGGTTCATCTACACTTCTTTTCAAGAGAGAGCAACTGCAATTGCACATGGAAACACTGCAAGGCAAGCCCTGGAATTTGGAGATGTAAACCTTGCAAAGATCTGTGGGAGCATAGCTTCCGACGAGAAGCGCCATGAGGCGGCCTACGCGAAGATCATCGAGAAGTTATTCGACTTGGACCCCGATGCCACGATGATGGCATTCGCCAACATGATGAGGAAGAAGATCACAATGCCGGGTTGTTTGATGTACGATGGAGAGGATGGAAACCTTTTCGATCACTACTCTACCGTGGCCCAACAGACAGAGGTGTATACCGCCAATGATTATTTGGAAATCATAGAATTCTTCGTCGAAAGGTGGAACGTGGACAAGGTTGCAGCAGGGCTTTCCGATGAGGGGAGGAAGGCCCAAGACTACATTTGTAATTTGTCTCCAAAACTCAGGAAATTGGTGGAAAGATCAAAGGCAAAGGCAAAGGGCAAGGCATCTCCATTGGTCGCTTTCAGTTGGATATTCAACAGACAAGTTTAAGCAGTGTTTGAGGGTTAATTTAAGCCTTAAATTAGAGCTGATAGGTTGGAGTTTCGTTGTTCTGAATGCATCAAACTATAGTTGCTGCACAAGAGCAGGTTATGGGACTCACATACCACTGTGCAGACACCCACCTACTCGTACATATAATAAAAGAGGGGAGCTATTGAGTGTTCTACATCAGCCATCCTATATATGAACTAGGGATCAATGTTGCAAATATCATTATCACTATTATATTAGTGAGAGATATTATTAGAATAATTTCGTATTTGGGGTTTTTATTGAGAGGAATTTTCTTTTGCTTTTGGTTTTCTTGTGCATTTTAGTTCCTCTGGGCCATTTTCATGTAATTGAATTCCTAAAAGTCTTAAGACATGTGTTCCTAAAAGTGGTTAAAACTAATGAAATTAAAGTGGACATTCATAAATCACCACCAAATAATCTCTCTTTAACGGAAAATGAATTAAGATAAGGAGATGGTAAAATGAATAGCCAACAATCATCCTCATAAATCAAATCCTAGGAAAGTCCCTGACAATCTACATCTCCAACTGCGATCTATCACCCTTCACCACTTTAATAATCCTATATTTAAATATAACTTCAATTCAACACAAAGAAATAGGCGGTCATCAAAACATTAAATTTTTTTATTAATAGGTGCCCAACTAATATTGAAATCGAATTTAAGAATATATCTCATTGGAGGAAATGACATTCATTGGGACAGTCCGGATTATATCATTAAGTAGACCCCACGGTGGAGTTGCCGAGATCCCACTCATGGGAAGGATGTAGGATCGAGACAAGGCAGGGACTCCGGACACTATTTGTCCCACCCCTCATCCTGATATTCCTTTGTCGACTGGATGCATCTCAGGAGGGCCCACACAGGAGGTGGCCACTACTTAAAAAATGCACCCGCATTCATGCTAGAACAGTACCCTTTAATAAACATCTCTTTAGTTCTTACGTTGTATAGTTGAAGTTGCATAAGCTCAACTTGCCACCCCATTGACTTCTATTATTTCTTTTGGTGTCAGTTTGGGTAAAATAATGGTTACAACTAAGTGTATGGGTGCGATGGAAGCAGGTGAATTGTTTGGTGAATCAACTTAGGAAGTTATCTCCACCGAGGATTTGGGCGGTGAAAGTTTTCCAAGTAATTTAGGATGTTTTCTTTATCCAATTAATTAAAGGTTTGTTGGGTTTGTATTGAAATTGGTTTTCAAATTCGAATAGATTAAGGTTGAATTAGCTTATTTGAAGTAAATTTGTGATTGCCTATAAAAAGACGGCTTCTTTTGTGTAATACACACCGTCAATAAAAACCAAGAGTTTTGCTGACACATCTGGATAAGTAGTGTTGGCACTTCAGTTTTATAAATATGTCAATAGATGACCCCTGGGTCCTCAAGTAAAAGGTATTACTCTTGACAAGTAGTCTTAACAGAGAGAGAGAGGGGTCCTGAAGTATAGTCCAACAAAGAGAGATCTTCTATTTCTCTTTCTCTTTCTCTTTCCTCTCCTTAAAATCACATTTTAAGTCATTATTAACATTAATGAAGTTTTATTTTGTTGGCTGGAGCATTGTGGCACAATCAAACCTTTTAAGTCGGTGATAAAGGTGATTCACAAAGATCCAATGGAGAAATAGAGTGGCCCATGGTGTTTCACAGCTTTCTTAGGGCTTGTTTGTTTGCTCAATATCTGAAACTTAAATTCTGTTGGAGATGGAGACATCTCAATTCCCAAAATATTCTCCTCCAATAAAAATACAAATGCTTAAAGATCCCGAGCATTTGGAAAGATAAAACTTAGAGAGTTCTGTAAGACAAAAGTATCAGTGCATAAGGCTAAGTTATGAAAACTTATAAATCAAATATAAAATTTCAAAATTTTCTAACAGCTAAAATTCTCTTCTGGAGTTTTTGCAAAGCAAATGCCCTCATCAACAGGATTTGTTATAGTGCTAAAATAGTAAATAGGGAAAGAAACTAGAAGAGAGGTGAGAGACACTAAGGATATAGAAAGTGGAAAAACTTTTTAGTTCTTACATGCAAAACCTCGTGGATAACCACGAAATTAAACCACCAAATGCACAGACTGATATGAATTATTTTTAATAAATTTATTAATTAGTAAACTTGTGAGTCCTTTTTTTTGTTGCTAATTTGATCTTTATGTTTTTTTCCAAATGTTTTATTCTTTAGGTGAGGCATGAATTGATTAAGAAAGATCAAATGATCATAGACCTAACAAATTGACCTAATATATTTAAGTGTGACCAAGATGAATGGGCTCCATCATCTCTATTCTAACCGTTCATAAAATCATACGATGCGGGCTGGGACCCATTAATTGATAAAGATCAAATGATCAAATGATCATAGAGGTGACCTCTCAAATTGACTAAACCTAACATATTTAAGTGGGACCCCCAAGATGAATGGGGTCCACCATCTATATTCTAACCGTCCATAAAACCATATTATGCGGGATGGGACCCATGAATTGATTAAGAAAGATCAAATGATCAAATGATCGTAGACCTAACAAATTGACCTAATGTATTTAAGTGGGACCCAGATGAATGGGGTCCACCATCTTTATTCTAACCATCGATAAAATCAAATGATGCGGGCTGGGACCGATTAATTGATTGATAAAGATCAAATGATCATAGACCTCTCAAATTGACCAAACATAGCCTATTTAAGTGGGACCCCCAAGATGAATGGGTCCACTATCTATATTCTAACCATCCATGAAATAATCTGATGCGGGCTGGGACCCATGAATTGCTTGATAATGATCAAAGTATTAAAGAGAGATTTTAGGGAGGGAGAGATGGAGAAATTTTAGATGGAGAATGAGAGATTTTAGGGATTGCATTAGCAGAACATCATTCTAGGCTGCCACGTGTTCCTCTCCAAGACATGACAGGTGTCCTCCTCCAGGGATTCTCATGAAGTGTATATATCCCTTTAGTAATATATATACCCTCCTCTCTTAAAAGGGGCACAGGGAAACAAATGCCCCCACCTACTCAACATGTCATAGAAACCTACCAAAATCCAACATTTTTATCTGGGCCTTGCTTCTGAAAGTATTACATTAGTGTGCAAGTTTTTACATATAATTGCCTTCACGCCAACTCTACTCCTTTTTCCGGGGCTTGGGACCCACGCAAGACAAAAGGTACAATACAGGGAGTTCAATTTGTTGAACTTTCTAATTCCCCTCTGGCTAACTAAAATCTAAGTATATGCTCCTGCCAACTTGGACCTGTTCTTAATTGGTTGATGAACTCAAAAAGGGGGTTAAAACCATTTCCTCCATTCCATGGATGAAGAAACAATCCCACGAAAACAGGACAACTACGTTGAAATTAAATGCCTGTAGCTACTCTTTTCATACATTCAAAACACTCTCTGCTCACATGGTTTGAGGTAGAAGAAAATGCAAAAAGATACATTAATAATCACACACAAACAAGATCCCACAACTAAGCTGCAAGGTGAATGTAAATTCACATTTTCTCCATAACATATCCTATGGCATCCTTGTAGTTGTCCCACAAATTTTCAGCAATTGTCCCCATCATCTCTGAAGCGCCCTCGAGAATCTCGGGCAAAGCCTTGGCGAAGTCATCGAGCGAGCTTTGCATCTTGCCTATAAGCTCTCCAATCGCAGAGGTTATGGCGCTGAAAGACCCTGTAATGGTTTCTTTAAGAAGATCGTAAGCGCTGGAGATGAGGGATGTAATTGCATCCGATAGAATCTCGAGAAGATACTCAAAAGCCGACTTGACCCCTTCTGTTGCATGTTCTAGTATGGTGCTGATTGCTATGCCTGGGGCTCTGAGGACTTGAATTGCTGCAACTAGAATATAAGCAATCGCCTTGAAGATTACAAGGGATGCAAGGTTGGCAAATGAAATCAATGCACAGCAGACGATTTGTATTGCGAAAACCGCCATATTTGTTTCAGAACTAATGAAAGGAGAGCCTTAAACTTTAAGGGAAAGACATGGGCTATTGTTAATATAGATGAAACCTACTCTTACCGTGCAAGGTTCTGGTTGATTTTAGTTTTAGATTTCTTTTTTATTTTAGTACACGCATGCATGTTGCTTATTCTTGGATGTGTAATATTATAAAGCTATGAATTGTCTACTATTCACTAAAATATTAATAGGGGAAGAAATACCTTAGAAAGGTCTAGGTCTTCATGAATTTTTCTCTCTCTTTTTTTAGGTGTCTAAGTAGATCTAAGGTCTTGTATGAAGAATACATTTCACCACTTTTTACTAGCCGTTAGATCCCACAATTCCACATCGCTTATGAGGCCTTTTGGAGCTTAATGGGCTCCGAAAATAAAACCTTGAGGCAAGATTGGGCCAGAGCCCACGTGGAGCCCGAACCGCATGAGTCAAAGAGGACAATATCATACTGAGAGATCTGAATCGTTACATTTGGTATCAGAGCCAAGGGCGGCTCTCCTCTAAGGGTGGGGGATTGTAAGATCCCACAATTCCACATCGCTTATGAGGCCTTTTGGAGCTTAATGGGCTCCGAAAATAAAACCTTAAGGCAAGATTGGGCCAGAGTCCACGGGGGGCTCGAGCCGCACGAGCCAAAGAGGACAATATCATACTAGGAAATCTGGGTCGTTACACTAGCCTAGCAATTGGTAGGAGAGTATATGAGGACCAATGATGCCCAGATACAAATATGACATAGATACATATACAGATATAAGAATTGGGGATACAACTCTACAGTTTCAAAAATCTAAGACACAAATATGAATAAAGGTGTACGTCCTAATTTTTGCCTTAGATCACTTTTGAATTAATGCAATTGTCATTATTTACAATCCTTTCTAACACTTTTTTTATGTTAAGTAAGAAAATCATAAGAACTACATGCAAAAATACACTTGGTAAGTAAGATATGTCAAACTTGTTCCCAAAAGTGGTAAGTAGGATGTGTTAAACTGGTATCCAAAAGTATCAGTAGAATATTGGATACCGATACGAGTGTCACATTGGTCCAACACCGGATATATTGGGCTTGTGCAAGTATCTGGATACGGTTGTCTTGGTAATTTTGGAGTAAAGTATGCTTTGGAAGAGTACGGTGGATTATGCACTTGTAGAGAAGCACCAGTGCACCACTTGGGTGAAATTCATGCAAGTCATTCTCGGTCCACAGTGAATGATCATCATCATTAATTATCTTAACCTGAGTCCGTCAATTTGTGGTTGGGTTCATCATCAGTTCTATTATTAAACTTTATAAGCTATACCCAACTCACAGGGCCTACTATTAAACTGTTCCAGTCTTTATCATTGTTGGTGTCATTTAGTTTTTTTTTATCCTGTAGTAGGTTGAGCATACCAAATCCTCCCTGGTCAAACTAATGCCGTTGGTACTTCTCAAAGACTCCATCTTCGTTGTTACTTGGCACACATTTAGGACAATCTGGATCATTCATCTCATAGGCCCCACTCTGGATGGACCATATCTCCAATTTAGACATGTAACTGGACAGTTACAGATCGGAAATGAGCATTGATTCACATTCAATAGGCACTACGGCCCATGAGTTTTGTGATCACTTGATGAATGGTCGAGATAATCCTAAATTATTTTTCCAGGACAACTGCACTTGCTTAATATTTTAATAGGATGATGACCACAGTAACAATCTTTTTTTTTTTTTTCTGAACTTCCTTTCCTCACAGGATTCCGGTCTCCCTCCAGATCTTTACTTAGTAACCACGCTATTACTTACAATTAGCATAGAAGATTGAATCAGTAAACAAACAATACGACTTTATTAAACATTAATGACTTGATCAACATAAACTAACTAATTGTTGCATAGTACTGTATGGGTTTTTATTCATTAAAAAGACTGACCAGGAATATCATATAAGAAGTCAAACAAGTTACTATATTTTGATAATTTGGAAGGGCCCAACAACTATATTATAAATTTGGCCCAATGTCTAAATTACTAAATATCATATTTCAAAACCAAACAAGACGTTATGTTATGATTATTCAGAAGGGCTCAACAAGAAGATTATATATTTGGTTCAGTCCCAAAACTATGCGGTTTCCTATAAAGATCGATCTTGAGATTATCTGAGCAGCTTTGCTGAGCCATTCGTAAGAGCCTAATAAGTTATCCTGATGTAGGACAAATCCATGGTCCCCATGGATCGACCAGTTTGTGCGCCCACCAAATCTATCTCTACTAAAGTTTTGGGCCCTACCCACTTATTATTTACCTTTTTTTTATTTTGATTTACTTTATGGGTTGCCAATAGTTGTTTAAGCTTAAGTGGATGTTTTAATTATCCTGGCCATCAACGTGTTTTTGGATGGTCCAGATTAATTTTAGGTTTTTTTATTTTCCTATATATTAATATAAAGCCTCTTTAGCTCAGAGGTGTAGATTATGACTAATGAAACGAAAAGTGAGTTTTGCTCTCTGCAATCTTTCTTATGCTCTCTGTCTCTTGCAATGGGAATCTTTCCTCGCCCGGTTGGCATGAGGCCAAGGATTTTTTTAGGGTTTCCGTAAACTGCCCCCCTTCCATCTTCAGCCTCGTCTGTGCTCGCCTCACATCTCAATCCGCCGTCCGCATCATACACCAATAACCCCAGATTTATTGAGGGGACAGATTGCATATTTTGCGCCTAATGCACTGCTCTCTAAAGGGCAACAGGATTGTTAGCAGTGACAGGATCCACAGGTGAGAAGTGAGATAAAATAAAGGGAATAACCAAATTGAGCTGGAGTTGACCTGGCATTGAATTTCAGGATCAACCCAATTCCCACGTAACCAGAGTTAAAACCATATATTACTTACAAGCTTAGGAGGTGTTTGGAAACAAGATATTTCGAGAGATTTTATCATATTATATGCTAGTTTAGAATATAATCTATGCACCAAAAAAGGAGGTGTTTGGATAACTTAGAAAGTATATTACAATATCCATCTTTCTTCTAAAAACCTTCATATTACATTATTCAATGATATGCTGTATAAGATAATCTTTTGTTACAAAATCTTTTTTATTTAGAAAGAACTCATGGGCAACTATTAATTATAGTAGCTCACTATAAGTTTTAACATTTAATGATCCTCATTGCAACTATGAATCCTAATATTACACTAGCCCCACAATGCTTACAAATTTAATGTGGGGTCCTATAACCATATCACAATTACATGGCCATTTTTAATTATCAATATTATGAGGGTATTATTAAGTCACACTAGAGACCCTTCATTATGATTACCAACATTAGGTGGGTCCCATACTATCAAAATTAGCTGAGTTTCTAATTAATTACCAAAAATTAAATTGTGTGATTGTAGTTAGAAGTTTGTCATCATTAAATTGGTCCCACTATTTGATACCTCCCCTTTTGTCAGTATGACTACAAATATCAAATGGGTCCATAATGATTTCTCATAAATAGATTCATCAATGATGCTTGACATTAGATAAGGTTTTTTCAAAAAAAAAAATTTAAAATAATAGATAGGCTCATTTGTGATAATCACCATTAGACGTATTAAACCATGGTTATCAACATTTTGTGGACCTACCTTAATCAAACAATATTGCTTGGATCTAAAGCTTTTAACATTTAATCATGTGATTTTTTAATAATAGTGGGTCCTACCATGATTATTAACACATGTGGTTAACATTGGGTTAATTGTTTACTTCATTCCTTTTTTTATTTAGTATATCATCTTGTTAGTTTTTCTTATAATTGCCAAATACTTAAAAGGTATATTGAAATTTGTAAAAATTGCCAAACACCATAAGTGACACTATATAATAATATGACACTATTTTATTCTATGATAATGAAATCTTACAATATTTAAACTTGTTGATATTATTTTATGTAGTTATCCAAACACCCCCTTAGTTCGCAACTCAGCATAAATAAATATACCAAACCTGGAACTGACATCAACACCACCGGAGTTCCAGTGATTGTGGTGCAGGAAGTAAGCACCATAAAGACAGGTGGGAGAAAAAAAAAAGGGAGAACATGGACAAAAGACCTACAGTTTGAAGATTCTCTACCCATGTGTCCCACGACCCATCTCCGCACCCTGCGCCATTATCAACCATCTCAAGAGCGCATCACAGTGCTCATTCTGCAAAGCATCTACGACTCTAGAACTGTGTCACCTGGTAGCGGTCAACAGCATGCTAGTGGCACTAGACGATCACATACTACTCTATTAGTTTTGTGTTAGCCAAGATAATGCTGCACTTCCAGAAAGCAAGATATGGAGAGGGGGTTTGAGGGTGAGGAAGAACATTATGGATAAAATCCACCAGGAGAGGGAAATCAAATAGAGATGGTAAAATATGTTTTCATAGGAAGATATAAATAGATGTGACAGAATTCTTTTGACTTTGGGCTCAAAATGAGTATAGATTGGCTTGGATTCTTTCCCGTAGAAGTTACCTTAAAGACTTTGATCCACAGATGCTGGAGTTGATGAGGATTGTTAATTAAGTGTTGCTATTGTTGGAACAAAGAGAATTTACTGAGTTCGTAAGTGTTCTGACTTCTTAACATTAATTCATATGTGAATTTCCCTTTGAAATCAGCTCCAAGCTCCTTCAGCCAGTCCAACCTTGAGTGTTAGCACATGACATAAAAACAATGAAAGTTTGCTATTCTGAATATTTCCTTCATACGTTGGACATGGAGGAGCCATTGACCATCTTTACATTCACTGTAATTATCATGTATTTGTGGGCTTTTTTCCTATCTGTTAATGCTCGATTTTCATTTCCTGCATCCTTATCTGCTATCACTGAAAATTGGTATTTGGGTCCTTTCAATTCGAGTCAGATAATATGGAGAATGTTACCTCGTAACAATTTAATGGAAATTTTGGAAGAACAGTACTGATGATAGAATATAACTGCAGATTGCTTACCAGAAAAAAAAAAAATTCAATGGGGAATACAAGAAAAGGAATTCGTGGTGTCACTTTGTTAAACTTGAAAAGAGAGTTTAACTATTGTAACTAAAGGCTCTCCTCATGGGACATAGGGATTTTGTCCGAGTTTCCTATATGCAAAGGCCAATGACGACTCGGTACTGGTAAGAGCTCTCTGGGTAAGCCCATCCCATCTGGGGAGCTAGTCAGATTGAGGAATCGCTTTTGCTACCTTTTAAGATCAATTGATATAGAGGATTCTTAGAAATAAAAAGGGGGTCAGGCTCACTTAAGGATGTCTCTCATGAAAGACTTTGATGAGTTAGGCCCAAATGACCCAACCCAAGAGGATGAGTCAGGCCCAAATGACCCAACCCATGAGGATGAAGCTCAGGTCCAAGCCCACGAAGAGACCAAGTCAGGGCAGTCACGTTGCTTCGGAAGCAGTCTCGCTCCTACCAGGTCCTGCGGAGAAATATCGCACATGCCTCGTCCAGCGCGATGGCAGTTCGAGGGCTCCAAGGACGAACGTTGCTGAAGAGTCGTCCCCATCTGTTAGGGGAGGACTATAAATCGAGGAGCCCCACCAGCACTCAAGGAGGATGGATCTCTCTTTATTCACTTCGACGCTTGTATTCCTCTAGTTTGTAAGAGGAAGTAAAACACCACAGGCAATCTCTGCCTTTCAACAGTGGACGTAGGTCATCTTGACCGAACCACTATAATCCCTTCTCTCTCTTCTTTAATTATTGCATTTACTACATTTATTACTTGACCGGTGGTGTCCAAAACCCTATTTTGGCATCATCAGACTTCATTCAGACTCCCTTGCTTTGAGCCCCATGACCCACTATGATGAGTGTAACCCCGTCACACTCAAATTTGGCACCCATCCAACTATTTCCATTGGATTGAAATTAGGGATGTAAACGGGTCGATTCAAGGCCAGAACCATACTGGACCCAAAACTGGAACCATTTCTAAATAACTGTTCCAGTTCTGAATTCGGTTCGTATTCGAAAATTATTTCGTTGCTTCCAAATGCAGTTTTGATAAGAAAACACAGTTTCGATAAGAGGTCCAAGATCAAATTTCGGAACCAGTTCCAACTTAGATACTGAGATCCTATTCAAAAACTAATTCAAATAAAAATATCATTCAACTTATAACAATGCATCAAGTTCACTACCTCTAAGATTAAATATAAAAATGATCAACTAAAGTTTATTTTGAGCTATAATTTATAACATTAAAGACTATATATCCGGTCCAGGTCCACAAGTTGGAACTTGTATGGATCCGAAACTGGATCAGTCTATCAATCAAAATTTAAGTTGGGTTATAGACCCCAGACACATATATGAACCCAATTATTTATGGGTGGGAACCTCCAAATAATTGGAGATTCAGAAGCTGTTTACATCCATAATTGAAATCCCAAAAAAATGATATTTCATCCAGATTTTTTTTGCGATCCCCCCACCCGAATGCTCCTCATCAACTCCCCACCAGCTATGCACAAGTGGAATATATGAAGTAGTTCTCACATGCACATCAGTATAATTTCCAATCAAGAGATTTTCCACCATCTTTAAAACTTTGAATAAATAAAGTTATATTTAATTCTTGATATTGCTTTTAAAATGAATATGATACAAATTTGTTATAGACAATAGATCGCCTACAATTGGTTTCATCCAGGAACAAACAAGAACTCCATTTATAATATGGGAGTTCCCCTGCCTAAACTTTTCCTATATACAGAAAGGCTTCATCATACTATGTTGTGCCTAGGTTTCTCTTAGGTCATCTTTAACCTGTATAAGGAACCAACATACCTTTCCACATCCCAAAGGAAAGACCCAAATGCAACAGCCTCCAAAACCAATCTCTTCAGGCTTGAAAATGTGACAGCAATCGCCTCTTCGCTGTCGATAGAACCTGACTCATTGTCCTCTCCAAACAGAGCCCAACTGTGCTTCTCAATAAGGTTTACTGCTTCCTGCGATTTCAACTTTGCACATCTCTGCAAAGTCTCGGGATCAAATCCCATCAAATACCTCTTCAGCTTCTCAGTTCTCCTGTCCCTTCCTGATCCTTGATACAACGAAGATATTGTATCATTTGGACAGTCGGCAACAGCAAGATTTCCAAGTGAACAAGGCCGCCTTTCTGCAAGTGGGTGTTCAATCTCATGTCCAGGAGGGAGGTCTACATGAGTCAGACTGAGATTTAGCTCCAGGCAGTGCCGCAGGCAGGCAGATTTCAGAAAGTACCCATACATGATGGAAGCAGCATAAATTCGGCCAAGCTGCAGCCTGCAAATCTGAGTTGTTGTCCAGTTATCTGTGACATCAGATTTTCCTCTCCAGCCGAGAATGGTTGAGAGATGTTCCCTAATCAATTCCAGAACATCTAAGCTATGAATGGACTCTAGTTCTCTGTCCTTGGATGTCCATATATCTAGTCTCCCATTGTTGATGCATTTGGATAATCTTGGAACCATTGGGACTTCAATTTCAGAGAACTTGCGAACAACTAGCATGTACATGACCTCTTCAATCGCAATTTGGCACTCACGCTCCTTCATTTCTGCAATTCTCCTGGCATCCAATATCACACATTTGTTAACACGGTAACTGGTGACAGACGTGAAATACAATTGTCCAATCTAGGTGATTTTGAGTTAAAGATTATTCATAGTGGGTAGGGCTGTCAATGGACCAGGCTCTAGAACTGTCAATTTGAATAGGCCTCGCCTGACCAATTGAAAATTCAGTGCCTGAAGGAACTCAAGCCCAACAGATCCTATGGTTTGAAACAACAGTCATATGTTCCACATGCACACACACTCTTGCATGAGAATTGGTTGTGTGAATCATACCATTCCTTAATCACGCATCCAAAACAACACAAGCATTTCAAGAGCTTTAATTTGTAACTTCTGTAACAATGTGTATAATCCATAATGTATGGTTGAGATGCTGCGTAGGGTGTTCTAATCTTGGTTATTGCCCAAGATCTAGGTTGGAAATCGTACAAATTGGCAAAACATACCATATCCAATAGTGACTGAAATCATTAATAGTTGTTATGCTTTCACATATCTTGAGCAATGTGTCTAGTGCATTTGGCACTAACATTTTTCATACTTCAACAGTTATAGGTAACACAGATCTATATATGCAAGCATAAATATAGGATGTAATGCACATCTTAATAATTGTAACAGAAGATGATGGACCAGCAGATGAAATACTATTTAGACACTGCAGTCCGGTCAAATGAAACAAAGAACATAACAAGTTTAAAAATTGCACCCTTTAAAAGGCAATACTACCAGTGACAGAAAATCATGATCAAACAAGAAAGAAGCAGTTGATCACAGGAACCAAAAAGAACATTTATCAGTTTAAATCCACATTTGATGACTGAAGAAATCAAGAGTTGATAGTACTAACCGATGAAGGCAAGATTCAGGTGAACCCAAGCTCTGCTCCCGCCGAGCGACAGCATCATCCCTATCTGCCGCCAAATGCTCCAGCTGCTCCGCAGCAGCCACATGGAAAATGTGAGGGTGGTTTTTCAATATATCACTCAAAAACTTTCCAGCCGATGATTGTGGTTCGAGGGGTGTCGCCACACTCCTAAAATCACACTTACTAGACTCTGCACTGGCGACTGTGACAAATGTAGCCGGGCTTCTCAGAGTGCCACACTTCACCTTCTCTCCAAATTGCCGGCTTCCACAGAAGTTGACCAAACCCTACATTATAAATAAAAGGCAAATTAAAGACTAAAAAATGACTCCCCTTCATAGGATAAGACTAAAATGAAGATGATGGTGAAATGTTTCTCCTTTGGGATCAAAAGCCACCAAGACCAGACAACCAATGTGTCAAAAATTGTACATTCATTTCAAGATCTTTTAGAAAAGAACAGGGATCCTCTCTACAGATTTAAAAGCAGGAACCCACAACCAATTCTTTGAAAATGGGAGAGTTTGTGGGGCACACCAAGATGGCTTTATTATCATAATCCTGCTATGCAGGAAAATCATGTTCATTATTGGATGTTGGGGTCTATCCCAACTTAAAAACAGAACATAAATTTCTTCTATTTCATGGCTTTGAAATAGAAATAAAAACATTAGAAATGTCTCATCTTTTCCATTCTCAAGGAACATCAACATCACTAGAGTGGTTGTGTTGTGTATCAAGCTTTCGGTGCGATCACACAATCTATCATATGGTCCCACAAAACATTGGGCAACCCCACCAATCGATCTAGTCCCTTTATATGTTGGATCCCAATGTAGACGGCCCAAAGCCCCAAAATACACGAATCAAACACACCCGCAAACAGACTTGTGTCCTACTACTACTAAATCAAGACCGTTGGTTATAACATGTGTCTTCATCTTCCAATTTCAGCCGAACCCCATGTTGAAGATCTTACAATTGCATTGTTTATCAACAAACGGCTCGATTTCTCCAAACTCGATCAATAGAAATACAAACAACAAATCCCAACCCATCACTCACCAGATCCTAGCAATCACTAAAAAGTAAAAACCCAAACAAGACACTCAAATGGATTTAAAAAAAAAAAAGAGAGGCTAGATTACACAGATCAGAAGCTCAAACCTGAGAACGAACGATGGAGATACTAGCAACGTAGCGAGATCTGGCGGCTGAGGCGGAAACAGTAAGAACTCCTTTGGACTTCACCCCAGAGGGCAAAGCTTCAATGGCAGGAATTCCTCCCCTGTAGCAGACGCCACTTTCCATCAACACAACCGAACCTTCGAAACAAAAGATAATTAACGTAACCCCAAAAAAAACCCGAAAGACACAAGCTTTGAAAAGAAACCCCAGTTGAAGAAATCTACGGAAGATGAAATTCAGAGGAACGCAAATGGCAGAGAACTAGAACGAGAACGAGAACGAGAACGAGGCAGAGATTGCGATCTTACGTTTCTAGGATCGTGTTTTTATAATGGTGAGAATAGAAATGGGAAGAAAGACATGTGGTCGTGCGGACCACTTTAAATTGTAGTATCGTTCCAACAGAACCTTTTTACGGATCGGCGGTTTTATCAGTTTTTGACTGTTTTTTTTTTTTTTTTTCCTTTTATCTTTTTTTTAATGAAAGAAGTAATTTTAAAGGATATTAGAAAGTTAAATAAATGATTTTAAAGGATCTTAGAAGGTTATGAATTTTTCATTTTAATTGCATTTGGGTGATTGAGTTGAAAATAGAATAATAAAGTTTATAACACAAAGGGGTGAAAATAGAGTTCTACTATACTCTTTTTTTTTTTTAATTCAATCAATAAAAATTGGTTATCTAGTTGAATCCTTTTATAGACAATATGACTTGGCTTACAATCTAGCTAATCAATATTCATTAATTAGCAGTTTTTTTATTGTTTTCAAAAATCTTCTTTATTTAGCAATTTTCTATTTTTTAACATGTGTCTATTATCTAGATAAGTAAGGATGGTAAAGAGGATTGAGAATCCATTGAATAATCAATTTGGGCTTTTTAGGAAACTATCCCTATATTGTTTTGCCTATTTATCTTCATTACAGATTTGTATCACCGGCTTTTAAAATCATAAACCGAACTTATTTGAGCGCTTCTTTCCTTCTTTCCTGAGAAATATATCAAGGTTTATTAAAAAGTTTACATTATTAATTTTTTATTTATGTAGGGTGTTTTAAATGTAAATAAAATATACAATTATCATTTTACTAAAACCCCCATGAATGTGTGACAACAAACAAAGGAGGTTGGCTATAAAAAGGTTTGAAAATAGCTAAGAGGCACATAAAATAGTATGCTTATTAAATACTCACATTTAGTTTTATAGGCCCTCAAAGTTTTACAACCATGCATCATGAAAATTTATTGCGACAAAATCTAACTATCAATGCTTATTAGATTTGTCGCTGGAATATTGCAAATTCAAAGGAGGTGGATTTATGATAATCGGCTCATTTGCATAATTAAAAAAGAGTAAAGGGTATATATAAAGGTTGCAAATAATAAACGTGATTCAAATAAGAGAGAGGAATATCCAAATGCTAGGGAACGGCTAAATATAAATCTATGAATAATTTTCAAAAACAGTAAATCTAACAGACAAATCCCCACTTATCTTTATTTATACAATGCAGAGCCTAAGAAAAGTGAGACTATATTTTCTAAACACGGTTTCCAGATATTATATTGCCAACAACAAAAATCTCATTTCTCAATGAGATTTTTGACATTTTTCTTAGAATTATCTCTTTTTGCAATCGATAGAGGAAGTTATAAATAGACTTAGTTTATAAAATCAAGAGTTTTATGTTATTGCTAGTGGCTTAAAAATTAGAGAGGACCGGTCAGTCGGTCAAACTTGGAACCATCTCCATTTTTTCAATCAGATGAAGAGTTCTAGCAAAAGAAATAGTTAAAAACTAGTACTCAAACTAGTTAGACCGTCAGTAAATATTTTAAAATAAACTCCCATTTTTATTGTTTTTACATTATGGGTAAGTTTGATTAATTCACATGGTTAAATTAGATTGGATCAAACCACGTACCCTAACAATCTAGCCTTATTCTATATTCTCAAAGCATTAGTCATAAGATAAAAGCGGAGTTTTCACATGCAGAAATCCTGTCCAAGAATCGTAAAAAAAAAAAAAAAATCATTTCTATCATCCAAAAATGAGACCTTCAATTAAAAGCGAATATTGAAAATTCTGCATTAGTGCCGGCCCGACACCACTCAACACTACCAACACACTCATGATTGAGTTCCGTTGGCATTGAACATACCCAAAAATCGATTTATTAGTTTCAAATTTATAAATATCACTCCTTATCGGTAGCCCAATATATTTATAAAATAAAATAAATAAAAAATCTGCGTTACTAAGCATGGGAAACCCAATAGTCTCAAACCCCTAGCACAAATGGTGAAACAACGATTTTGGATCACTGATGAATCGGATTGACTTTTTCTTTCAAGTCTGATAGTCGGGACCCACAAATGAATGCATACAATTTGGAGTGGCCCAAAAGAGCACAGCAGTGCTTCTAGAAAAAGGAAAGGATAGGATAGAGATGCCACATCGGCACGCTCTCACATCCGACATACAAAGATATGGTTTCATCTGAAAATCCATTGTGGATAAGGCCTGGTTAAATATCACTCCAATTCATAGTCTCTCCTTTAGGTCACTGAAAAAAATATATCACTCTAATTAGATTTAATTATATGTTTTTTAAATCCATTGACATTTGTGATGGAATTCAACTGTAATTAATGGACGGTTAGTATCAAATTTAGACGAGTGCCAATTTTAAATATAAATATTAAATATAGGCCCTATTGAAAAGAAAATAAAAGTGCGAAAGAAAGGGATTTTTGCAGATTTAGTTTGATTTAAAGAAAAACCTTTAGATATAGTTGGGGATCTTTGATTAAGCATACATTCAATAATCAATTGACCAAAGAATTCCTTAGATAAGAGTCGTTAACACATTGTCGGATTTGGCCCAATAAGGATTCAAGGGTCCAAATCGGATCATAATATATACATAACTAGAGCTCAAAACGATTGTAATTGAATGCAAAAGTCCACCCAAACAATGGATCCGGATCTTAAACCCTCCAAATCAGTCTCTTTTACCTGTTTGACAGTCCAAATCTTTAATTATCAAACTCAGACTAGAGTGAATTTGAGCTATGAACACAAGGTTCCTGTTTAATAACAAGAGTTTTTTTTTTTTTTTTTAAGATAACTTAGACTGCAGCCAAGTCAGTCAGGATTCAGGAAGGTCAAGTTTCATGCACCGACATGCAGTCACTGGGACCAGTCATCTAGAAGAATTCATGTCGATTCTAGAGAACCCTTTGGTAAAGAGATAGTCTTATCAGGCTGCTGTTTTTTAACGATGGAGCAATGACAAAGAAGGCACAAAAGTTAACCCACAAATTAGAAAAGGTCAGACCTCCATTGCTCTAGAAACTAGAATAAACTGGACATTTTTAAATTTGGTCACTCACTGTGGGCGTTCTCGTCTCTGTTGAAAATGTTTGTTTTCAGTCAGCCTGCTGTTTATACCACTCATATATGCATATCCATGTGCTCATCTAGTCATCTATATGTATTAAAATCTATGCATAATTAGAGTTCAAGGGACCTAGATCTCAAAGCTGCAGTCTTCCCTTGTAAAAATCTAATGTCATACTTTGGGTCTAAGTCCGGCTGATTAGACAATCTGATCCTCAATTATCGAACTCGGGCTTGAACAGGTTCGGTGAGTCTCTCCTTTTTTCTTAATGAAATCTTGTCACCGCTTCAAAAAAATAAACAAATAGGCTCGGTGAGTCATGGGTCCATTGCCAACCTTAGGTATATATTTGACACCCCCTTTTTTTTTTTCCTTGAGAAAATGCATTATGATAACCGAAATTACATTTTCATGGCTGTTTGTTCTTCCTCTCTGTAAGAGAATTAGCCTGCTGATCTTGTTTGGGTACTGTTCTGTTTGAATGCTGCAGGTCTTACTGTGCAGCTTTTTTATGTTAAAACTAAATAAAGGTGAAACAATGTCAAAGATGGCACAATCTTATCCAGATATTATAGAAATGTCAGAGCTCTTTCACTTTAAATTAACATGGACATGGATAAAGGGCACTTTTAGTGGGGCCTTATCCTGACAGCTCAGTTCATCTGATAAGTGTGTGACCTTTATTTGGGCCACTTGTGATTCATCCAATATATATAAAGGTAGGTAGTATGTGCCTATGTGGAGGGGCATCATGCTTTGGGATGGGCTAAATAACACTGGCTAGATAAGTTTGTCCTCAATATTTAAGTTCCAGACATTTTTTAAAGTGGCTAAATAATTTGGGTCACTATTCCAACTTGAAATTGTGGATTCAAGTCATGAAATCAAAAAATAAAAAGATACCAAAAAAAATCACATAAAAGAGGGGGGTTTCTAATTTTAGAAAAGACCCCAGTTGTGACGCCCCGGAGTCCCACATCGACTATAGAGAGGAAAGTGATTGGGATTATATGTAGAGCTTACACCCTTACCTAGCATGAGGCCTTTTGATGGGTTGAGGCCCATCAGAAACAAAACCGTGAGGCCAGTGGGCCAAAGCGGACAATATCATGCATGGGTAAGGGGTGGGGCGTTACAAATGGTATCAGAGCCGACTCTCGACTAGTTCGAGTGTGGGTCCCCTGCCAGTGGCGGACCCAGGATTTTCGTTTGAGGGGTGCGATATGATGGGAACGGGAAAATTAGGTTTCTTATATGGGTGAACTGAGAGGATTTCTCGATTTGATGTGGGTGCATTTCAACGATGGGTTTTAAATGGGGGTGCGAGATGCATTTTTAAGTGGGGCAGGGGTGCATGGCCCATATCCCTTTAAAGGGATTTTCAAAATTTACCGGGTGCAGGTGCACCCCCATGAATACACATGGGTCCGCCCCTGTCCCCTGCCGTGGTCTGGTGCAAGTGGGCGGGCTTCCATGTGGGCGGGCCAAGAGGGCTGGCAGGCTACAGGGGCTGGCAGGCTACTGCACAGGGACGTGCTACTACACAGGGACGTGCAGCCTTTAAGGGGGGTGGAATGTGACGCCCCTAAGTCCCACATCGACTATAGAGAGCGGACAATATCATGCATGGGTAAGGGGTGGGGCGTCACACCAGTCCCAGTGCCATACTCCTCTTACCCACTTCAGCTATAAACATCAAAACTGATGAGCTATCAGTTCTATCCAGCTGTCAGAGACACTTGCACTTGGAACCATACGCATCCAACTACCATGCTAGATCGGACAGCTTATCCATTTACATAAAGGGCCATGATATTGGTGCTCCACCATTTGATGGAGGTGTTCCCTTTTTACATGTATTTTTGATGGAGTAGGAAGGGAGCGCAAATATCAATTGGCTACATAAATAGCTTAAAAGGAAAGATCATTGGACTTGTGAACAACCACCAAATGGGTTATGTGACAGTAGTGTGACACCCACGCACTCAAATGAAGTTTACCTAAAAATAAAATATAGAGACTGTATTGGTGGGCCTAATCATAGAATACTCTAGTACAAATGTCAAATTGGACGGCTCAAATCAAGTTTCATATGATCAATATGCAACACACAGTCAGCCACAGTGCAAGGCTATACAATGAGAAAGTTCAATCCTCATGAGATATTCTTGGAAATCTTTGATGATGATGCATTCTCTAACAAAGATTTTCTAGGATATCTCATGAGGATTGGGTCAACTTTCTAATTGTATATTCTTGCATTGTTATTGACTGTGTTGCATGTTGATCGAGTGGTACTTGTTCTGACCCATCCAATTTGATATTTGGACCAGAGTCATCTATACTAATAACATTCTAACTAAATAACAAAAGCTTTAGATTTCAAGCCTCAAACCGTAATGATAATAAGGGGTTGCTTGGTTGGTTGGCAACCCCACATGTAACCTGATTGCCGAAGGATATCAATCCTGGGTATGCCATTGCCCATGTGTGTGGGCTTATTTTCTTACATGTATGGGCTCTCCTTCTCACAGTATGGGTTTCATAGTGGCTTTGCATTTTGTGCATGCTTTTGTAATGAGATGCAGTGATAAATACTAGGGGCTTTTGGCGGTAGGCCCTTCACCATTTACTTTTATAGTCTAAGGTCCACGGACTTTTTTCGTAGTGGCAGCAGTCCTTTCATGAAAATGACCATCTGAAAAGGACATAAATGCCCCTGGACACATCAGCATAAAGGATTGCTTCGCTTAAAACCATTTCAAACCCTTTCATTGAAACAGAAACCACATTCATTCCAAAAGCGAAACCAAAAATAAATCAAACTGCAAAAACCTAAAGTCTTCTTCGATCGATTGGATAGAAACTGGTTCAACTCGGTGCTTCTCGGTTTCGATCTGTGCAATAACTCTCCGGAGAAGATGAGAAGAGTTGAAGAGGAGATCTCTGATGGGCCACATAGACTCATTGGAGTCGGATAAGAGAGAAGTAGTCTAGGTTCCTTTGTTTTGTAGAGTTCCAAGTACTGATCTCAACGGTTGTAGAGTTCCATTGCATCTCTCTTGTCTTGGTTTGCATGATCAAAAACACATGGCCTTTTCTCCCATGATCTTGACAAGTGGCAAATAGGGAAAGAGATAGGAGAGAAGTTGGCTTAATTCAAGCCAAGCTACAAGAAGAAGATAGAAAAAGGGAAGATGACGATTGAGTTTTTGTACGTGATCGGCTGTGATGCCCAGCATCCACTCAGTCCATATGCCAGCAAATTTGTGTGGGTCCAGACTCAAATAAATTTGTGTTAGTCCAGACTCAGATAAATTTGTTCGCTAATCAGAAAAGTTGTTCGAAAGTCAGATAAATTTATCTGAGTTTTGGCAAATTTATCTGAGTTTTTCCAGAAGTTCAGATATATTTGCCGAAAACTCAGATAAATTTATCTGAGTTTTGCATCTGAAACCAGTGCTTGAATGGCTGAGAGAGAATCAGCCAATGTTTTCACAGATGGTAGGTAATTAGTAATGGGTGATGCACCTTTTTAAATTGTTTGTAACTGGTTGTGAATAATATTTTGATCAATCTCAAATTGGGATTGCTAATAATTCATTGGTGGGTATGGGCGCTATGGGGAGATGCGTGAAGCGATTGTGATTAACTATTGGGAAGTCCTAAAGTTGACTCATGAGGAAAAGGGTTTTAAGGGGAAGTTTTTGAAAATCTGAAAAATCAAATTAAGGCCATTAAGCAACATCCAACTTGTTGCAATTGCTTCCAATCAATATATATCAAGCTGTAGTTCAGCTAGACAAAGACACTAATCAAATGGCACCTACAGTAGTTGAGAGTGCCTCATGAGTTTGAGCCTTTTCTGAGGCCGGGAAAAATAGAACCCCCAGCTCGCACGGGTGTTCATGGACTGGGCCAGGCTGAGGCATATTCGGGCCTGGCCTGGCTTTAGAAACCCAAGCCTGGTCCAGCCCAATCCCAAATTGGGCCATAAAAGTAAGGCCCGAGCCCGCCTATTTAGTCAACCAGGCGAGGCTAAAAACTGGGCTTATGATCAATTATGTGGGCTTGATAGCAAATTCTTGGCCTAATTAAATTAAATTACATGCACTCCTTATACCAGCCGGGCTTTGGGCTTTCTTTCACTGAATCAAGCCCTGAAATATTATCAAACAGGCTGAAATTACATATCCAAGCTGGGCCTAAAGCAAGCTAGGGGGGGATTGGGATTGGGATTGGGCTTGGGATGGCCCCAGCCCATGAACATCCCTACTATCTCGGGCTCGACTAAAGCCACTTTTAACTCGCTTTGTCCCACCAAGACTTTTGTCAAACTCAGCAGAACTTGTCCGACTCAGTGATATGCCATGTCGAGTCGAGTCCACTATGGTTAATTCAGATAAGGCTGAACTAGGACTCATTTGAGCTGCATAGCCTAGCTTGTAATAGATTTTATATTGCAAATGGCCTTAATGTTTGGATCTGAACAAACCAATTTCTAAATGACATTCTTTATTTTGGTTAGAACTAAGACCCTTTACAATGACAAGAAGGAAGGGAACATGTACTTTATGTTATAACCACTAACTGGTAACAGAGATCTTGTAGAATGTGGTTCTGAAAATTCAATCAGACTTTCATCACCTAGTTGGCTTCTTCTCTTTTGACATGGACTCAAATGTAATATAAATATCCATATATATATAAGGGCAAGGCTCTCTTAAGCTCAAGTTTAGGATAAGGTAAGCTTAAATATGTGGTGGGGCCCACATGGGAATGGGAATAAGGGGATTTGAAGGACTCCCTGGGACACTTCTCTCTGCAAAAAATTAGCTCTAATCGTGATTTCTATAATATTGAAATTGTAATATTTTAAGCTAAGATTTAAGCCACTGGATTAGTTATTAGGAAAACTCTTCACAGTCGCAGAAATTAAAGATGGCCATCGAGGGAGAATGACTTTTCACTTTTCCACATTAACATTTCCCTTAGTTATCATATTTTTCAGGTGAAAGTATCTTTTGAGATTTTTGAATTGCATATTTGGATCCACAATGTTTTTTTTTTTTTTTCTAATCAGTACCAGTAAAATTACATTGAAATAAGAAGGTTCAGACACCAGGAACAAAGACATATAAGAAAATCAAGCGTAAGTATAAAAGTAATATACCAGCGGCGAACATCTACAAAAACGATGCTTCTAAAGGAACAACCATATTTAGTAGAGTTGTAAATGGGTCGGTTCCGATTCAGGTCTGGTGAACCCGGAACCAGAACCATATATGGGACAGGTCTGTGTCTAGGTAAAGAATGATATTAAAAAATATGGTTTTTAGGAAAGATTTTCGAAAATTGAAGTAATAAGTCGAGTCTCGGGTCAACGGGTCCAAACAAAGGTGGAACCGGACCCGGAACCGGACCCGGACTCATTTACTTATCGGGGCCTAAATAAGGACCCCGACCCGAACCCGATTTTTAACGGGTCGGAACCTTCTGATAATCGGAGAATCGGGGACCTATTTACATCCCTACTATTTACCCCTTGTTTCGGTAGAGCATCCACCATTCCATTGGTGGAACGGCAACCATGAAAAAAAAAAAACACATGAGAAGATGAAGATAGAAGCTTAATTTCACTGAAGTAGAAAAGATACTTCCAAGGACTCGCCTCCATTGAATTAACCCAAGATATCTCATAGAAGAAATCACTTTCCACAATTAGCTACTCTAGGAAAGAACATGAAAACACACAAAAAGCTTCAAGAATGGCTAACACCTATGCTTCATTCAAATCCTTTACCCCAACTTACTTGGAAAGCTTGAAAAAAGCCTCACCCTTATAATTGCGAAGAACTCCCCCTATCCCTGCAGGACCTAATTTACCTCTTGCCACCCCCCATCTACATTGAATTTCAAGGATACAATAGGAGGAGGTGACCAAGAGACAGATTTTCTCTCCTTAAACAGACCACAAACTATGCAAGCATCCCAATTTCGTACAATTTCATCAAGCTTGACACCTTGAAACTCCTTTTTACATAATAACCACCCTGCCAACCGAAGAACCACCGATGAAACTATATCATCAACAGATATAGAAGTCTCCATAAATATCCTATCATGACGTTCTTTCGAAATTGACCACATAATTGCAAAAGGAATACATCTCCACATTAGTAAACCACAACCATAAAAAGGAGTCAACCACCAAGCTTCCACCAATGTAGGGGGTCATTTTTGCAGTCTTACACCACTAGAGGTGCATACACATTTCGCCACAAAAATTGTTTTGCACCGACAATTATAAAAAACTGAAATGGTAGAAAAACAAAGTGAAGTAAAATCATTGTAGAAATAAAATATAGTAAAAATGCAGTGTGCACAAACATTCCTTAAAAGGTGATGATTCACAAGGGGGCTATCAAATGATCTCTTCTTATGCCAGCCCATCACCCTAGAAAATTAAATCCTACTTGATATCCAACTCAAGACCCTTTGCTTCTCACCTCTTTAATACTCCTTTTACAAAACTTTTTATTGAGAATTCCCAGAAATCCTATAGGTTGTCAAAATGAGTCATTGTGAATCAGTCAAATATCACTCTAATCAAATTATCCATTGATTTTAGGACCTCAAGGTTTAACAGTTTTTTTAGTGTTTGTAAGTTGCGATTCAATCTAATAGTGAATAATTGTTGGCTGATTGTGAGCCTAGCTAAGAGTGGAAATTCACGAGGTTAGGTGTGTGTTAGAGGATTTGGATTGAACATAGGTAGGCCTTTGTGTTGTACAGGATATGAATGGGTGAGCTTTTATCAATTCAAAACCCTTCATACAGATTTTCTAGAGTTTTTTTTCTCAGTTTCTGTGTTCACTTTCCAGATTGCCTGTGATGATTGTATGCTAATAAGCACTATTTAACATCAGCACTCCCCCACCTCGTAAGCCTTCTAGCCTCCTGATCTCCTAATTATCTTCAGTTCCACTCAAATCTCAACAACCAGACCCAGGATAAGCACCCACGCCCTCCAAAGCCTCTACTACTTTAGATTAGGTGTGGTAATGAGTCGGATGGTGGAGGGTTCGGTTTGGGAACTCAGGGTAACATGTATACACTCAACCAGAACCTGGCTCATTTATCAATCGGGTAAAAAATGTCAACCCAAACCCAGGTCAAGAGTAAAAAGGGAACCTAATTAATAAATCTAGCTAGTTCAGGTTGAGTTAGCAAATTGACCATTTGATATCCTCTGCTTCACAGTGGATGATAATATTAATGGACTGATGGCAGAATCTTTTTCCAACCTTGTGGCACCCATTGAATCATTCTCAATAAGGGCCCTAAGAAGTTTTAAGTATTTAAGCCTTCTTCCATCATAGTGATTTCAGTTTTGTTAAGATCACCCTAAGCATAAGGATGAGAGAAAGCCGAAAACAAGTCTCTTTTAATTAAACTCCCAAGTTGAGGGTGAACCAGGCTTTCCAAGTTAGCTTCCTTCTATATTATTCCATTCTTGAAATAGAGCCGTTTCTTCTACTTTCAAGTTTACTTCTTTTTATGGGACACCTCGCAATAACAGAAGGGAGATGTCCTGAATGATCTTCGCTCCATCTACAGTTCCATAGATAGTAATGGTTGATTTCAATTGTATTAGTTGGCTCTCAAAGATGTGACATAGGGGAGCTCCAAAATTTCTCTGCTGCAGAAGACTTCAACAGCTTCAATGGGAATCTTGGTCGGTAAGACCTATCTTTATCAGGTTGGTCATTCTTCTGGTCTAAATTCCAATTTGAATTCTGGGCGCGCTTCCAGAGAAAACATGAGCTCTAATCGATATTGACTTCTGTAATGCATTTCCTTCTATATGGGAAGTCCTGGCTGTCAGATCATACAACAGTTTTGGATTCCCAACATAGATTTGTATGCTTCCAGAATAACATTGAGCTGCTTTAGTCATTGAGCATGATGTCATGAACTCTTTGTTACACTCCAAAGGCCTGGATTCTAAATTCTCAGTATCTCCAATATATGCAGTAACCTAGAAGCCCAAAGAAATAAAAATGCTTGCATAGCTTGATGAGAACAATACCCTCCTCTGAACCATCATATTATTGGTTTCTTTTGACCCCATCAAATTATTCATCAGGTTAGTCCTGAACACTCCCAGGATGAAGAGAGAAGAGCCCGTCAACTGCTGGAGCATTTTTTTTCGCATCAGATAGGAATTTAGGAATAAATTTTCCAAATCTCGAGTCTAGTCTGAACAAGAGTAGTAGTACGGCCTACAACACATTGCGAAGCAATGATGAAGAATGGTGGAGCATTAGTCTTCTCTTGAGCAAGGAATGCTGAGACAAAAGTCCGTAAAACAATATGTAAAGCTTGGAGACCCAAATACGAGTTTCTTTTTTCTTTTAAAACTCAATCTGAAGTAGATAGGAGAAAAGCAGAATCCTTTCAATTAGATAGTGGAGGAATTGAGTACGACTGGAAAGAATCGGCAAGTGATGTCTTTATCTTCCTATAAGTGAAACTTTATCCAAGCTTTTAATTTATCATATTTCTTTGGAAAAATTACACTTTACCACCCTAAATTATCACTCCTTTTTCACTTTACCCCCTAAACTTTAAAAAGTATCAATTGACCCCCTAAACTAATCCAATTGCACGGCCGTTACCCCCTGAGGCCAAAATCGAGTTAAAATAGACGGAATAGAGCAACACGTGACGCGCAATTGGATTAGTTTACGGGTTCAATTGATACTTTTTAAAATTTATAGGGTAAAGTGTGAGTCACGTGTTGCTATATTCCATCTATATTAACTCGATTTTGGCCTCAGGGGGTAAGGCCGTGCAATTGGATTAGTTTAGGGGGTCAATTGATACTTTTTAAAGTTTAGGGATAAAGTAAAAAAGGGTGATAGTTGAGGGTGGTAAAGTGTAATTTTTCCTATTTCTTTGCTCTATCATTTTAAAACTCATTAGAGTCTAAATGAACACCAGGTTGTAGTTCCATGAAATGGAAACATCCAGTCTTCAAATCGACACAAGGCCCTAGGGTCAGATGGTTTTAATGCTCACTTCTACAAGGTCGGCTAGTGGATCTCCTCAGTCTGCTTAGTTTTTTGGATCATTGTGCACAGGGGCGGAACCACGTGTGCCCCCCCCCCCCCCCCCCCACCCCCTGTCCAACACCATTTCCCAGGGAAAACCCATTTTCCAAAACCTTTCTAGCCCCTTTTACAAAACCCTATTCCCTTTCAACCTTTTCCAAAACCAGAGGAAAAACCTTGTCCCAAACGATTAAGGAAGAAGAAGAAGAAGGAGCGGCTGGGCCTCACGCTGCCTTCCCCCTCTCCCAGCTGGCAGCTGCAGCAGCGCCGCCTTCCCCCTCTCGGGCCTTTCCCAGCCGCAGCAGTGCCTCCGCCGCCGCTCCGCCACCGCAAGGCGCCAGGTACACCTTCTGGTCCTTCCTCCCTTTCTCTCAGTGATGTGCTATTGCGTTTACGTAGTGCTTTTTTAGCAAACTAACTATTGGATTGAAGAAAAACTGGACATCAAAATAAAAAATGTAAGAAGATATGTACCTGAGTGCTCTCCTGTTGCTCCTTTTCCATGCATTCTCCTAAAATAGCACAGGAACACCAACATCACAGTGAAGGGAACCAATACGGCAGCCACTGGCCACTGCAATCAATGCAATACCCCAAATTTTAAGCGGCCAGTGGCTGTGTTTAGACTTCTTTGAAGGGATCATTTATTTGAAGTTTACATGGTGTTTTTTTAGCAAACTCCTTATTTAGATTGCTGTGAAAATAATGGTTGTGTCTCTTCTTGAAGCCCACCTTCCTTGATTTTTTTTATTGGAACTTCTTAGGAAAATACCAATACCAAATGCATCAATGCACGTTTTTTCTTTATTTTTGTTGTGGTGTCTCAGTATGATTGATCAAAGAGATTAGTAATGTGATTGTCTCAAAATGATTTCTAGATTTATAAATTTGAGATTGGTAATGTGATTTGAGATTATTTAAATCTTGCATTAAATTTCTTCTTGAAATCCTCCCAAGATGGTAATCCTCCTAAGATGAATGGTTCATATTTTAAGACAATGAATACTTTTTATTTGATTTTGGACATATAATAAATATGATTTTTATTTGATTTGTAGATGGGAAAGTCATCTACAATTGATGGATTTTTGAAAAGAAAAAATTCTCAAAACTTAGAAGCCGATGCATCATTGCCAACCTCTAATGTTGAGAATCCAATTTCTGAAGATCGTCCTACAAAATTACAAAGAACTGAAATCAATGAAGTTTATATTAGTTCATTAGAGCGTGATCCAGGATTGCGTCCACAGATATGGGATTATGATATTAACCGGCTTGATGAAATTCGACGAAAGTACATTAAGGTTGGTCCATACCAACCTATGCTTTCAAAATATCCGAAATCCGGATCAACAACTCATCTTCGTAGCTTTCAACATTTGTGGTTCAAGGTATTTCCTTCATGGTTGGAATATTCTCTAGAGAAAGATGCTATTTTTTGTCTACTATGCTATTTTTTTTAATAAGCAAACTGGACTTGCTTCGCAAAATACATTCACTCTTACTGGATTCGCAAAATACATTCACTCTTACTGGATTTAAGAATTGGAAGAAAGTTAAGATGGAAAAAATTGTGCTTTATTGAGTCATGTGGGGAAGGATCCTAACTCTCCTCATAAAGTTGCCGCGAGATCATGTGAAGACTTGATGAATCAATCTCAACACATACAGAAAGTGCTTGACAAATTCACGTTGGAAGAAATTGCAAACAATCGACTACGGCTTACGGCTTCAATTGATACAATCCGATGGCTTACATTTCAAGGTTGTGCTTTTAGAGGCCACGATGAAAGTCATAGTTCAATCAATCGTGGAAATTATGTTGAATTTGTTGAGTTCTTATTACGAGAAAATTGCAGGAGTTGTGTTAGATAAAGCACCAAAAAATACTTCTTACACATTACCAAATATCCAAAAAGAAATTCTACATGTTTTTTCAACCAAAGTGAAGAAGATAATTCGTGAAGAAATTGGTGATGCAAAATTTTGTATACTTGTAGATGAAGCTCGTGATGAGTCAAAGAAGGAACAAATGGCTATAGATTTGAGATTCGTCGACAAAGATGGCTTTGTGAGAGTGTTTTTTTGGGCTTGTTCATGTCTATTACACTGCATCATTGACCTTAAAAAATGAGATATATGCTGTATTGTCTTATCATAATCTCGATGTTCAGAATATTCGAGGGCAGGGATACGATGGTGCAAGCAATATGCGGGGTGAGTGGAATGTATTACAAGCTTTGATTTTGAATGATTGTCCATATGCTTACTATGTCCATTGTTCAGCACATCGCTTGCAATTGGCATTAGTTGCAGCATTAAAAGAAGTTAATCCAATTTATCAATTTTTACTAAATTAACTTCTATTGTCAATATTGTTGGCGCTTCATGCAAGCGTAATAATGAGTTAAAAGTTGCTGAAGCTGCTGAAATTGCACATTTGATTGCCATTAATGAGCTCGAGAGTGGAAAAGGACATAATCAGATTGGATCTTTACAACGGGCAGGAGATTCTCGTTGGAGTTCTCACTTGAAATCAGTTTCTAGCTTGATAAAGATGTTTAGTCCAACATGTGAAGTTCTAATTAACATCATTAAGGATGAAACTACTTTTTTCTCAACGAGGAGATGCGGACGCAGCTTACAAGGCAATGGCTTCATTTGAATTTGTCTTCATCTTACATCTTATGAAAGAAATCATGGAGATCACTGAATTACTTTGTCAAGCTTTGCAGTGTCAATCTCAAGACATTTTAAATGCCATGCATCTTGTTTCATCTACAAAAGCACTTATTTAAAAATTGAGAGATGTTGGGTGGGATGCTTTACTTACCAAGGTGAAATCATTTTGTGAGGCACAAAATATAGATGTCCCAGATATGAATGCTCATTATGTTGCGAGACGAGGTCGAGCCCGCTATCAACAAGATGAGTTTACAATTGAGCATCATTGTCGAATAGAAATTTTTTATGCTGCGATTGATTCTCAATTACAAGAATTAAATGGTCGGTTTAGTGAGCATGCAGTAGAGTTGCTTATTCTTAGCTCAGCTTTGGATCCTCGAAATGCACATGAATCTTTCAGAGGCGATGATATTTGCAAGTTGGTAGACAATTTTTATCCTCAAGACTTCACAGAAAATGAGAAAATGCAATTCAGAATGCAACTTTACCATTATGAGTATAATGTAGTTCGACATTCACACTTTCAAAAATTGTCAACTATTTCTGATCTGTGTCAATGGTTAGTAAAGATTAGAAGATCAACAGTCTACCATCTTATTTTTAGAGTGATTGAACTTGTGCTTACTCTTCCAGTTTCTACTACAACTACTGAACGATCATTTTCAACCATGAATATTGTCAAAACTAGGCTTCGCAGCAAAATGGAGGATGATTTTCTCTCTGACTCTTTGATTGTGTACATTGAAAAAGAAATTGTTGAGAAGCTTAGCACAGAATCAATCATAGACAATTTTCGAGATTTGAAAGAACGTCGAGTTCCATTTTGATAGATGATTGAGTTGAAATGTACTAAGAAACAATTATTTTATGACTTTTCTTTGCTTATATTTTGTTAAGGCTGAATATTTACTACCAATACTGGTTTTAATTTTCATGTAAAATTTAGTTATAAATCGTAATATATTTTTCATGCTTGAACTTACAATTATGTCAAAAGAAATTTTAAAATTTTGATAGTTATAATAATTGGTGAAATAAGATTTTATTCAAGTTTTGCCCCCCCCCCCCCCCCCCGCCCGCCCCCCCTCCCCCCGACCCGAGATGAAATCCTAGTTCCGCCCCTGATTGTGCAAAGATTAAAACATGCCATGCATTATTTTTTTAGACAAATGAGAGAAACAAGATTATTTTTTGGATCACTGAGCAGAGACTAAAACCTGTCATGCATATGTTCAATAACCTTGTCAACTTGCATTTATTCCTGGATGTCTATTAGATATAACATTCTTCATTCACTTGATCTTTTGCATTTGTCACGTCTCAATTCTTGATCTCCTCAGTCTGCTTAGTAATTGATCCCAGGAAGGCTTCCAATTCAGTAAGATGGGATTTTGGTCAACATGCATTCTTGCCTTGGGATTTTCTAGCATTTTCATTGACTGGATTCTTTAGTGCACTCGTAATCCTCTTCATTCTATTGAATCTCTGTACAGTGGGCTTCTTCAAAAGAACTAGGGGCCTAAGACAAGGCGGCGCACTCACCTTTGTTTTTCTGCATTGCCATGGAATTCTTTTCAGCGATGGCTTGGAATGTGCAGATGCAAGTCTATTCCAAGCTCCATGTAGGAAAGGCAGAGTGTTCAAGCCTTTGAAGTTCTTCCTTGGAATAAAGGCAAAAAGAAAAAGAACTAGATCTGCAGCAGTCACTTGATTGGCAATTGTGAGAATACTAATTTCCGAGCTGACCCAAGGCTTCCAAGAAGGTCCTCTGCTTGACGTGTATGGGCATAGAATTTCTGTACTTTGAGAATGGGTACAATTTGAAGCTACTTTATCATCCAAAGGTTGATTGGCGCATCCAATCCCTCGCTTCAACCGTTTTAATTGATATATGGCAAGAAATTCAGCAGGTCCACATTGCAAGTCTTTTCAGCTGAGAGTTAGGTTGTCTGGTCTGATTTGTGTTCCATTTAAATGGGACCTGGCAGTTGTTACAAAGTGGCAGTGAAGAAATAAATCTACTAGGTATTGTTTTAAAACATTCCATTTAGCCAAAATCCCCACTTTTTCTATTAAAAAGTGAAGGAACCAAGAGGAAAGGCGCTTGCTTTATACAGTAGAATTCTTCCTTCACTCAAGTTGTATTGACTAGTTCCCCCACATGGTGCTTCATTGAATTAGTCTCTAACACTTTTACATTTGGAATGTTCTTACACAACCTGGATCTGGGTCGACTGACTTCTGAAGGAGATTTTTAGCTCATCAGTGTGAAGAGTAATTCTTTGTTTGTTATTGAATGTCCTAGTCTTTAGGAGTTCAGTTAGTAGAGTTCGGTTAGTGGAGGAGTGTTCCTCAATTTATGCTAGCAGTATGGATAGTTGGTTCCATTTTCTTTGTGCTTAGTTAGTTCAGGACTTATATTAAAGTATGTCATCTGTTCATGAATATTAAACTCTTCAATTTTATATATTGTTCTCCTCCTTCAGTTTTAACATCTGGTATCAGAACCCTCACTGAGTTATGAAAAATATCTTGCAGCAGCAAGTATTTCATGACAATTGACAAGTCAGGTGAAAACTTTGTTCAGCCATCCATACCTCGCTTTGATGGTCACTATGATCATTGGAGCATGCTGATGGAAAATTTCCTAAGATCCAAAGAGTATTGGGATCTTGTTAAGGAGGGATATGTTGAGCCAAAAGAAGGATTAGTACTGACATAGCCACAACAAAAGAAACTTGATGATCAGAAGCTGAAAGATTTGAAGGTGAAGAATTATTTGTTTCAGGTCATTGATCATGCCATTCCGGAGACAATTCTCCAAAAAGACACTTCAAAACAGATTTGGGATTCCATGAAGAAGAAATATCAAGGCTCCACAAGGGTGAAACGACGGCAACTCCAAGCTCTTCGCAAAGAGTTTGAGACTCTTCAAATGAAGGAGGAAGAGTCTGTGGATGGGAATTTTGCTAGAGTACTGACAATAGCAAACAAGATGCGTATTCATGGTGAAGCTTTGAAAGATGTTTTTGTAATTGAGAAAATTCTAAGGTCCATGTCTTCCAAATTTCTATTTGTGGTCTGTTCAATTGAAGAATCCCACGACATTGATGAAATGTCCATTGATGAACTGCAAGGTTCGTTGTTGCTTCATGAGCAAAGGATGAAAAATCCTTCTACAGAACTATAAGCTCTGAAGGTGTCAACTCAAACTGATTTCCCTACCGGGAGAGCGTCAGGTAGAGGTCGTGGACGACGCCACAAAAGAGGAGGAAGAGGACATGGAAGAAGTGCTTGAGGTAACCGAGATGGAGGCAGACACCGAGATGATGATCACTTGCAACTTCCAAGAAAATGCCAGGATGACAAGTTCAAAGTCGAATGCTATCGATGTGGAAACCATGGGCATTATAGCACTGAATGCTATACCAAAATCCAAAAGACAAAGAAAGAGGAGGAATGGTCAAGGTGGGGAGTTATAAATGTGGAATTATAGGCATTATAGCAACGAGTGCTACACAAAAGTGCCAAAAGACAAAGAAATAGGAGAGACGTCAAACTTTGCACAAAAACAAAAGGAAGAAGAAACACTCTTGATGGCCTGTCATACCAAGAAAGAATCTGATCCTGATGTCTGGTATGTCGACACCGGCTATAGCAATCACGTGTGGTAGTAAGTCTTCTTTCTCTTTCTTGAATGAAGATTTTCATACTACAGTAAGTTTTGGTGATAGCTCTACTGTGAATGTGATGGGAAAGGGTGATATCCATATTAGAACTAAGAATAATTTTGTTGAAACAATTTCAAATGTCTTCTATGTTCCTGTTTTGAAGACTAATTTATTAAGTGCGGGCCAATTGCAAGAGAAGGGTTATGTTATAACATTTTAGAAAGGTGCATGTGAGATCTATGATCCAAGGAGGGGTGCTATAGCCATAATCCAGATGACACAAAACAGGTTGTTTCCACTGCAAATCACGACGGTTCAGGCTTACTTGTTAGCAAAGGCGAATGATCCAGCATGGCTTTGGCATTTTCGCTATGGCCATTTGAACCTTAATGGACTAAGAACGCTTCATCTAAAAAAAATGGTGACAGGCCTCCCTATGATCTCTCCTCCAATGACAGTTTGTGAAGATTGTGTTGTTAGCAAACAACACCGTGTTCCTTTTCCGAAGGGACAAGCATGGAGAGCCAAGATGGAGTTGGAGCTGGTTCATTTTGATCTTTGTGGACCCATTAATCCACCTTCCAATGGAGGTAAAAGGTATTTCGTTACCTTTATTGATGACTTTAGTCGGAAAACGTGGGTTTACTTGTTGCAGGAGAAATCAGCAGCCTTCAAAATTTTCAAGGCTCTAGTGGAGAAGGAAGTTGGGAAGAAGATAAAAACCCTTCATACAGATCGTGGTGGAGAATATAACTCACGAGAATTTACAAGTTTCTGTGAGATACATGGAATTGAGAGGCAACTCACTGCTTCCTACACCCCTCAAAAAAACGGTGTGGCGGAGCGCAAAAATCGTACAATTTTGAACATGGTGTTGAGTATGTTGCGTCGAAGTGGTCTTTCCAAAAGCTTCTGGCCCGAGGCAGTCTTGTGGAGTATTCATCTCTTGAATCTGTTGATGTTCGAAATAGGACTCTGGAAGAGGAGTGGAGTGGACGAAGACCAAGTATCAATCACTTACGTATCTTTGGGTGCATTGCCTATGCCATGTGCCCGACGAGAAGAGGAAGAAGCAAGATGATAGAGGGGTGAAATGTGTTTTCCTTGGAGTTAGTGCAGAATCAAAGGCCTACAAATTATATAATCCAGTCACTAAACTGATAATCATCAGTCGTGTTGTCGTTTTTGATGAAGAGAATGTATGGGACTGGAATGATGAGGAGATGCAACAAATTCCAGTGGATTTTGACAATGAAGAACAGCAGAAGCTGCGAACTCCAGTTTACTCTAACCCGCCCACGAGTGGTTCAATTAGAGAGCACACACCAAATGCTTGCAGCCCACCAGTTCAACGCCATCGAAAAAGACCAGCTTCGATGATGGACTATGTAAGTGGAGATGAACTCTCTGATGATGATAATTCTGCCCATTTTGTATTATTTGCATATTATGATCCAGTGACATTTCAAGATGCGGTTCAAGATACAAAATGGAAGAAGGCCATGGATGCAGAGATTCACTCCATAGAAAAGAATGATACCTGGGAGTTGACAGATCTTCCACAAGGACATAAAGCCATTGGTGTCAAGTGGGTGTACAAAACCAAGCTCAATGAGAAGGGAGAGGTTGACAAACACAAAGCACGCTTGGTGGCAAAAGGGTACAAACAAGAGTATGGGGTCAATTACACGGAGGTGTTTGCCGCTGTTGCAAGACTTGATACCATTCGAGTAGTTCTTTCTATGGCTACTAAAAATGCTTGGCCAACTTTTCAGCTAGATGTGAAGTCCGCCTTTCTCCACGGTGAGCTTAACGAACAGGTATATGTCGATCAGCCTCTTAGTTATGTGCAGCAAGGAAAAGAGAGAAAGGTGTACAAACTATAAAAGGCCCTTTATGGACTAAAACAAGCACCCAGAGCTTGGTACAGTCGCATAGATGCCTACTTTGCTAGAGAAGGATTCAAGAAATGTCCATATGAGCCTACACTTTACATCAAGCTTGGCAAAGGAGGAAAGATACTAATTGTCTGTCTGTATGTGGATGATTTAATATACACAGGTAATGACAAATCTATGTTTGAAGTCTTTAAACAATCTATGATGACAGAGTTTGACATGACAGATCTGGGATTGATGCCCTACTTCCTTGGCATAGAAGTAGTACAAGGTGCTGCAGGGAATCTCCTCTACCAGAAGAAGTATATGCTGGAAATTTTGGACAAATTTGAGATGAAAGGTTGTGATTCTGTTGGCACTCCTTCTTCCCAAGATCTGATGCTAACACAGAAGTGCGGTGGCAAGAAGGTAGACGCAACATTGTACAAGCAGATCGTTGGAAGTTTGATGTATTTAACAGCTACTAGACCTAACATAATGCATGCGATTAGTCTTGTCAGTCATTACATGGAAAGTCCTACGGAGGTTCATCTTCATGCTGCAAAAAGGGTCCTCCGTTACTTGAGTGGCACAATTGATTATGGTTTGTTTTACAAAAGGGGTGTAAAATCTAGTTTATTTGGGTTCTCTAACAATGACTATGCAGGAGATCTAAATGACCGAAAAAAGCACATTGGGCTATGTCTTTATGATGGGTTCAACAGCTGTATATTGGTCATCAAAGAAGCAGCCAATCGTGACATTATCAACCACTAAAGCAGAATTTGTTGCAGCAGCTGCAGCAGCTTGTCAAGCCATTTGGCTGAGAAGGATACTCAAGGAACTATGCTACCAGCAGCAGGATTCAACACCCATTTATTGTGACAATGTTTCAGCAATCAAGCTTTCAAGAAATCCAGTTTTACATGGGAAAAGCAAGCATATAGATGTGAGATTTCATTTCCTGCGTGATCTGTGCAGAGGAGTTATTGATATGATTTGGTGCAGCAGTGAAGATCAAGTTGCAGATATTCTAACCAAAACCCTCAAGTTAGCTCTGTTTGTGTAGCTGCGTAGACTTCTTGGTGTTTGTTCTATTGAAGATTCAGTTTGAGGGAGGGATATACATGGCTGATGGACAAAACTGTTAGAAAACAAGATCTAGATCTATGATCTAGAAAACTTTATTGTCAACCAAGATCCTCCATGTCAAATCATCTGGAGATGTAAAGCGGAAACATACCTTGATCCATAGTGAAAGTTGTTTGCAGGTTGTTGATCTTCCAATCCAATATGGTTGCCCAAAGAAACCCTCTTGATTCTTTCTGATGATGGGATGTCAGAGAGAATAGGAACTTACCATATGAATAGGGGACCATAACCCTAATATATAATAATGAGATTTGCTAATTCTAATTTGTCCCCTCATCAAATTAGAATTAGTATTCTGGTATCTACACATTAATCCCATGACAATTATATCAAAGCGGTTTTCGTCATATGGAACCTGACTAAACCCATCAATGGTCACGTACACCAACATAACCAAATGACATAGATCAATCATGGATGCGTAGCATGGAAAGTACATGCAATGTGATCTATACATGTCTATTTCCAACTAGTCCTACTGTATTTCTTAGTGAGATCAATATTGAATACAATGTAACATAGTGAAATATACTGAAACTTTATTTCTGATCAGAAAAATATCCAAATACATAAATGCATAAGTATGTCCAAAATTAAACATAAAGCAATAGTATATAAACTGATACAAACTCCCACTATAGTGTGATATCCTCACACAAAATAACACCCATATGAGCAGTGTGCTCATGAAAGACCTTGGGTGGTAATCCCTTTGTAAGCGGATCCGATATCATGGAGTTTGTCCCAATATGCCTTATGGATATCTGTCCATCCTGTATTCTCTCCTTCATAACTAGAAACTTAATTGCAATATGTTTTGACTTAAATGAGCTCCTGTTGTTGTTGGAATATAGCACTGCTGACTTATTGTCACAATATAGTGTGAGTGGTCTTTCAATACCCTCTAGAACTTGCAGCGCAGTGACAAAATTCCGCAGCCATATACCATGGTTGGATGCCTCATAGCATGCTACAAACTCTGCTGCCATGGTGGAATCAGTAACGAGTGTCTGTTTGGCACTCCTCCAAGAAATAGCTCCACCAGCTAACAGGTAAAGGTAGCCTGATGTGGATTTCATACTGTCTTTGCATCCAGCAAAATCGGAATCAGAATACCCTATGATCTCCAACTGATCCGATCTCCTATATGTGAGCATGTGATCTTTTGTTCTCTATAAATATCTCATAACCCGCTTGACTGCTTTCCAATGATCCATTACAGGATTACTTAAATATCTGCCTAACATGCCAACAATGTACGCAATATCCGGACGCGTACACACTTGAGCATACATTAGACTACCTACAGCTGATGCATATGGAATCTTTTGTATTTTCTTAATTTCAAGGTTAGTTTTAAGACACTGATTGAGACTGAACTTGTCTCCCTTAGCGACAGGGGTGTCACCTGGTTTGCAGTCCTGCATGCCAAATCTTTTGAGTACTGTATCGATATAACGTCTTTGTGATAATCCAAGAATACCCCGAGAACGATCACGTTGTATCAGGATTCCTAATACAAAGGAGGCGTCACCAAGATCTTTCATCTCAAATTTCTTTGATAGAAATCTCTTGGTTTCGTGCAACATGCCTATATCATTTGTGGCAAGCAGTATGTCATCGACATATAAAACCAGGAATATGTGCTTACTCCCACTGAATTTGTGATACACACAATTATCAACAGCGTTTGTCTCAAAACCAAACGAGATAATCACATGATGAAACTTGTGATACCACTGACGAGAAGCTTGCTTAAGTCCATAGATGGACTTTGTCAATTTACAGACCATATTCTTTGGGTCTCCCAACTCAAAGTTTTCTGGCTGCACCATATAAATTGTTTCGTCAATGTCACCATTGAGAAAAGCTGCCTTGACGTCCATTTGATGAAGCTCAAGATCAAAATGTGCAACAAGTGCCATGATTGTCCTAAAAGAGTCTTTCGATGAAACCAGAGAGAAAGTCTCTTTAAAGTCAATTCCTTCCTTTTGGGTAAAGCCTTTAGTTACAAGACGAGCCTTATACCTCTCCACATTACCATTCGAATCCCTTTTGGTTTTAAAAATCCATTTGCAACCAATGGGCTTCGCACCTTCTGGTAATGGAACAAGTTCCCAAACCTTATTGTCTTGCATAGACTTATACTCCTCATTCATGGCATCAATCCACTTTTGAGAGTTGGAACCTTGCATGGCCTGGTGGAAGTTGATTGGATCATTTTCCACCATTCCAATTTCTTCCTCATGTTCTTGGAGAAATACGAAAAAATCGTCCGGAATAGCATTTCTCCTTTCTCTAGTGGATCGCCTTAATGGCACTGGTTCTTGAGGTTGTTGAGTTTGTTCCTCAGGAACGATCACCGCATCTTGAATAGGGGTTTGATCAACATTGTCTGGCTGAGGATCCGGATTCGCTTCTTGATCAATGACAGGCATAGAAACCGGCATATTGTCAATAGCGATAGTGGGAATCGAAACCGATTCTTCCTCAAAGACAATGTCTCTAACCTTATTTCTCTCCCCAAACTCAACATCCTCAAAAAAATGTTACAGTTCCCGTCTCAAAAATTGACTTAAGTGTGGGATCATAAAATTTATAGCCCCTAGATCGCTCAGAATAGCCAATGAAGTAGCTGCTAACAGTTTTGGAGTCCAATTTCTTTTCATGTGGCCTGTAAGGCCTTGCCTCAGCAGGACATCCCCAAATGTGAAAATGCTTTAAACTAAGCATTCTGCCTGTCCAAAGCTCATAAGGTGTTTTTGCAGCTACTTTAGTTGGCACTCTATTCAGAATATAAGCTGCTGTTTTGATTGCTTCTCCCCAGAGTGACTCTGGTAAAGAAGAATGACTAATCATACTCCTTACCATATCCTTAAGAGTCTGATTTCGCCTTTCAGCAACACCATTCATGCTAGGTGACCCTGGCATGGTGTACTGTGGGACGATTCCACATTTCTCTAGGAATTTAGCAAATGGTCTTGGACGTTGTTCACCTGATCCGTCATATTTACCGTAATATTCACCACCACGGTCAGACCTGACACACTTTATTCTTTTGTTGAGTTGGTTCTCAACTTCAGCTTTAAATGTTTTGAACACGTCCAAAGACTGTGATTTCTCATGAATGAGAAATAGGTACCCATAGCGAGAGTAATCGTCTATGAATGATATAAAATATTGTTGGCCATTCCAAGAAGCCGTAGGGAATGGGCCACAGATATCTGTGTGTATCAATTCTAAGATGTCTGTAGTTCTATTGGCACCTAATTTCTTCGTATTGGTCTGTTTGCCCTTGATGCAAGCAATACAAACATCAAAGTCTGTAAAGTCAAGGGAATCTAAAATCCCATCAGACGCAAGTCGCTCAACTCTAGGCTTAGAGATGTGACCTAAGCGTTTGTGCCATAATATAGCTGAATTTTCTTTACTCAATTTGCGTCTAGTACCTCGTGATTCCACATGCAAGGATTCATTATAAGAAACAATTATATCAAGCAAATATAAGTTGTCATATACACATAGAGAAGCAGTTCCTACAATATTCGAATTTATAGATAAACTGAATTGATTGTTTCCAAAGGAACAATAATAGCCACACTTGTCCAATAAAGAAACTGAAATCAAATTCCATCGAAAAGACGGTACAATAAAAGTATCTAATAAATCCAAATAATAACCAGTTTTTAATAACAACCTAAAATGCCCTATTGCCTCTACTGCTACCGAGTTACCATCGCCCACAAAGATGTATCTTTCTGCATCACTTGGCTTTCGGCAGCTCAGGCAACCCTGCATAGAAACACTGATGTGAGTAGTAGCACCAGAATCTAACCACCACGTGTTTCTGGGTACTGAAGCTAAATTGACCTCAGAATAGACCAAAGTAAGAAATGTACCTTTCTTTGCACGCCAAGCGTGATATTTGGTACAGTCCTTCTTCACATGTTCAGGCTTGTTGCAAAAGAAACAACCCTCATTTGTTTTCTGTTGGTTCTTTTGGACTGGACCCTCATTTGTTTGCTGTTGTTTCTTTTGGGCTGGACCCTTAGCAGCGTCATTATTCTTCCTCTTTTTGACCTTATTCTTAGAGGTGTTAGCCAAATGAGCAATTTCTGTCCTGTCTTTCTTCAATCTCTCTTCCTCTTACACACAGTAAGAAATGAGCTCATTAAGAGTCCATTTCTCCTTTTGACAGTTGTAACTGACCTTAAATTGACTGTATTGTGCAGGAAGTGATATTAATACCAAATGCACGAGCAAGTCGTCAGACAGCTCGAGCTTCAGTGCCTTAAGCTTAGAAGCAAGATGAGACATATCCATAATGTACTCCCGTATATTCCCTTTTCCATTATACTTCATAGAAATCAAGCTTTGCAAAAGCGTGCTTGATTCTGCCTTATCGTTTTTCACAAAACGCTTTTCAATCTCGGCGAGGAATTCTTTGGCTGTGGTTAATTTGTCAGATACCGCACCCCTAAAAGCCTCCGGAATGCCGCGCTTGATGATCATAAGACTCATGCGATTTGAGCGATCCCACTTCTCAAAGTTTTTCTTTGCATCAGGAGAACTTTAAGCCGTAAGAGAAGCGGGTTGTTCAGTCCGTAGTGCAAGGTCTAGATCCATGCAGCCGAGAACAATTTCTATGTTCTCTTTCCAATCCTTAAAATTAGTCCCATTAAGCACAGGTATTGAGTTGATATTAGCAGATATAGTAGAAACACTTGCTGTAAAGAGAACAAAAAAAATAAACAGACAAACAAGCTCATATTAATAACCAAATATGATAATCAACATATTCAAATAATGGTAAGTCTCATCTCAAGATACCTAACACAACATTAATATCAAGTCTTTGGACAATAATATTAATTGTAAATGGTACTCTTGTTGTAGTGATCGAACATTGACAATAATTTATGTCAAATAATAAATCTATCTTTGGATCGATGTATTATTTACAGGGAAAACCTGATAATCGTCACATGTTTATCACCAAGGGCGTGTATGCAATTCGGCCAAGTATTAACCTTCCTTTGGGCCGACTAAGACCCGCATGAATTTACATACACACAAACATCCAATATTCCTTATGAACAGTTTTCACTAGAGAGGTCACTTTGGTGACATCTTGTTTCAATTAGCCCATTTAGAATAATGGACTATTTTATTTAACCATAAAAGATATACCAAAAATTATTTGAATTTTTATTGAAGAAAACCCTTAATAATCTTTTCGAAGTGGGCTGGGCCGGATATAAAACTGTCCTGACCTAACCAGTTTTGTCAGGCGCTGGAAAAGAATTATTATTACAATACTTGCTAATAGAATTGAACATGTCCCAATGAACTTGCATCAAAGTCTATTTTTTTTATTGTACAGAATAACTTTGAGAAAAACAAAACTTACATGAACCGCATGGAAAAAAAAAATTTTACTTGATCCAAGTTTTTGTGCACATGTCCCAATGAAACACAAGTGTGCACATGTCAAGATGAAACAATATAATAGTACATGCATCCTAGTACATGCATCCGGCGCACATGTCACGAGGATCTTAATAAAAAAAAAAAAAAAACTTGCACATGTCACGATGCAATTTTTTTTTTTTTTAATCATCCAATCTTGGAATTTGGATCCAAGACATCATGTACCCTAGTGTTTAAATTAGAGTTTAAAAAGGAGAAAATTAGTGCTGTGGTTCCTGTTCCCATTACGAAAATCGAAGTGTGCACAGACGACTGTTGTGGGGAACTCAGAGAGAGAAAACCGCAGGCTGATATTGAAACTTGATAACTCGTGCCCCATATCAAATTAATACAATACTTGTTTAAACTTGATCCATGAAAGGAGACGAAAAAGAATCCAACAACGATGAAGAAGATTAACAACAGATTACTTGAGATTTTGATTAGAAACAAAATACTTGATTTCCAATGGCTTAACATAGAGATGCTCTGATACCACTTGTTAGAAAACAAGAGCTAGATCTATGATCCAGAAAACTTTATTGTCAACCAAGATCCTCCATGTCAAATCATCGGGAGATGTAAAGCGGAAACATACCTTGATCCATAGTGAAAGTTGTTTGCAGGTTGTTGATCTTCCAATCCAATATGGTTGCCCAGAGAAACTCTCTTGATTCTTTCTGATGATGGGATGTCAGAGAGAATAGGAACTTACCATATGAATAGGGGACCATAACCCTAATATATAATAATGAGATTTGCTAAATCTAATTTGTCCCCTCATCAAATTAGAATTAGTATTATGGTATCTACACATTAATCCCATGACAATTATACCCTTAAGCCTTAAATCTTTAAGTCTTAATTAGATCACTTCAATTAGGCTTAACCAAAGATAGCATAACACATTTAATGGTTACATGTGTGGCCCCACATGATGGAATTTTCCAACAAAAACTGTCTAAACCGATTGTCTACAAAGCAATCAGTTTAAAGAGGGTGTGAAGAGTAATTCTTTGTTTGTTATTGAATGTCCTAGTCTTTATGAGTTCGGTTAGTGGAGTTCAGTTAGTGGAGGAGTGTTCCTCAATTTATGCTAGCAGTATAGATAGTTGGTTCCATTTTCTTTGTGCTTAGTTAGTTCAAGACTTATATTTAAGTATGTCATCTGTTCATGAATATTAATTTTAACTCTTCAATTTTAGATATTGTCCTCCTCCTTCAGTTTTAACAATCAGAACACAGAATATATAATACACTTTGAAAGGAGGACGAAATTGCTGAATTCTTTGATCAAGTAAATAATGACAAATCCAGTTTTGGCAAAGTTATTGCTTCACATGTTCATTTGAATTGTTCACATGGATCAAAGTGGCACAAAGCTACCACAAAAGAATCAAAACCAAGAGAGAAATAATCTTTGCATGATTCTCTTCCGGTCTAAATCTTCAGATTTTTCAGGTTCCTCTACACCTTGGAATCTGCAGTGCAGTTGCCACCGACAAAGACTTCCGTCACATGGGCTGCTAATAATTTAACTCTTTTGCATCGGTTGGAATCTCTCCCTCGCTACAGCTCTAAACCTCACATCTCCACGACCTATTCACCTGCCCTGCCCTGCCCCTTTGCAATTTAAGAATCCAGCAAACTACTGTTGGGAGGATACTCGAATGAAAGAAACCTTTTTCTGCAACAATTTCAAAAGGAAGTGGACACCAGAGTGAAGCTCTTGGGTTCATTTTTAGCTAGGTGCCCACGATGGATGGTAACTCTACTTTGTTTTCTCAGATTCCAAATGTGCTGCCTGCCTGTGCTCACAAGACTGTTTGTGCCCTCTGTCGTTAATTAAGGTCCTATTATAATATATTAAGCCAGGAGGTTCTGGGTTTAATTTTGACCGTCGGTTATAATTTTGACCGACGGTTATGTAACTACTTATGTAACTACCTACTCATTTTTTCATCAAACCACTCATATTTTGGTTGTTCCCATGTAACTGTACCATTTTTCTTCAAATTTTTCTATTTCTGTTTTATCGAACTTGTCTTATAGAAAGAGGTTATTTTTTTTAATATGTAATTATTTATTTTGCAATGCAGCAAGATACCGTGCTTAGCACGGGTTAATGGGCTAGTGTATATTATGATCGCATGCCCTCCGTGTATGACAAATTAATTAACAATTTACTAAAGTGCCTTGGAATTGAAAACATGGGAATTCATTGGCAAATGAGGCTTCAAAAAAAATTATGAAGAGGTGAGGTTGGAAGGAGACTGGAGATATGGTAGAGTAGAGAAAATAAATGGAAATGTTACTTTCCCTGGTGAGGGTGGAACTGGAAGGAGTGTTGGCATAGACTCGATCAAATAGATCTGTTTCAAATTGCCCTGTTTGAAATAGATGCTTTTGAAATAGACTATTTGGTTAGATAGAAAAACTAATTGATATTTCTACTTGTAAAGTCAAGTAATGTCAAAAAATCACTTATATTTTATTCATACTCTCTCCAACTTTTCCAACAAAAAGTCAAAAAGCAACAACAATTATTAACTAAAAAACAAAAAAACAAAACTCCATTTCCCATACCAAAAGTCAACAATATTCTATCCCCAACAACTAAAAATAAAATATCATCATAACCCACTACATTTTTTATTCATACTTTTTATTTCACTTCACTCCACTTGATTTGAAAAGTAAAGTGCCAAACTAGCCCTTGCTTTGGATCATTGTTTACTACCCCATATTAAAAAGCAAAAAAAGAAAGGACAGTGATACTAAAACTACCGTCCAAACAGTATTCACCTGTCTGTCTTTCCGCTACACGAATCAGAGGAATTTCCACTTAATGTGTATTGAAGTAGATTTTCAAAAAATGTGGTGCTATTGGCACCACGAATTTTTCTCTCCTCACCGCACTAGAGGACAAAAAAAAAATTCCTAAACTACCCTTTCTCCCTCCTCCCTCTCTTCCTTCCTCCTCCTCTCCTCCCTCCTTCCTCCCTCCACCCTCATCCCCCTGCGCCAGCTGGGGCTTCCGTCGCCGGCTGCCGGCCGGGGCTCCCTCCCCGCCGGCGACTTGGGGGGGGGGGGGGGGGGGGGGGGGGGGGGGGGGGGGGAAAGGAAGGGAAGATGAGGGAGGAGGAGGAGGAGGGAGAAAGGGGGAGTGGAAGTTTTAGGATAGGGTTTTTTTTTTTTTTTCGCGGTGGGAAGAGTAAAATCGTAGTGTGGATAGAGCTCCCCTTTCAAAAATCACTTCCAAACGTTCTTAATACGTTTTGAATCCTCTTTAAGATATTAAGAGGTTGAAAATAGAGTTTCCAAACGGGCACATAGATGCCAAGAAATTCATAGTCAAATAGCATCTCAATAAATATAAAAAAGAGATGATCTTTGAAGGAGATGAGATAGAAATGTAAATGAGGTTGTGGAATAACTATGTGGATGGTCAGCTGGTGGGTGGGTGGGTAATCATTTCTCATATCCCCTTTTATTCATTTTTTATAAGATATATTATTTAATGTCATTTTTGGATATTCATCTTTTTTTTTCCCACTTAAAATACAAAATTTTAAGATTTCCACAAATTCCATTCCATGGCCCCAATAAATAATAATAATAATAAAACTTGTAGAAAATCAAGAGAGTAAACCAGGCTCATGAAAACTCACGGTATCACTTAGAAAGGGACTGGGACTGAGAGGAGTTTCTACAATTATAACAATGCAACTCCCCTAACAATATTTGATGATTCTGAGATACAGCTTCAATCCAACATCGAGCACACCCACCTTCCCTCAACTTTATTTGATTTGAAAGAGAATGTAAAAAAAAAACAAAAAAGACCCTCTTCCTCATTCCCCCATCCCAATCCATATCATCAAATAAAAACTACTAGCACACAAAAGCTTCAACTGAAAACAGAGAAAATAAAACAAGTAAAGACCGTTGCTGTTGTCTCCTCTCTCCTCTCTTGTGTCTCCTTCCATACCCCCTCCCACTCAGTACCTGTACAGGGCAGGCTTGTAAGGGCCCTCTACAGGGACACTGATGTACTCAGACTGAGACGGGGTGAGCTTGGTTAGCTTGGCTCCGAGCTTTCCGAGGTGGAGGGCTGCCACCTTCTCATCAAGGTGCTTGGGAAGCACATACACCTTATTCTCATACTTGCCAGTACCCTTCTCCTTCCACAACTCCAGCTGTGCAATCACCTGAGCATATTTCCATCCAAACTTTAGAAACTCAATTCATTTTAAGAAAGAGCAAGTAAACAATGCACAGACAACCTTAATAGGGAACCAACTCCCATTTCGACCAGCTACTGAATGGTTTTTGGCTATGTAAGCAATCATGAGAATAGTTGAATCCCAACAAAGCTCATATTTATAAGAATTTTCATAGTTTACCTGGTTAGTGAAGGAGCAGGACATGACAAAACTGGGGTGCCCAGTGGCACATCCAAGGTTCATAAGGCGTCCCTCTGCAAGGACAATGATGCCGGAGTTGTTCTCTGGGAAAACCCATCTGTCTGTCTGAGGCTTGATTGTCATGCGCTTCACGCCTGGGTAAGTCTCCAGCCCCGTCATGTCAATCTCATTGTCGAAGTGACCAATGTTGCAGACAATAGCATTGTTCTTCATCTTCTTCATGTGGTCGACCATGATGATATCTTTGTTCCCAGTAGTCGTAACAAAGATATCTGCTTCAGAGACTACATCTTCAAGTGTACGGACAGGGATCCCTTCCATCAAAGCCTGAAGGGCACAAATAGGATCGATCTCGGTCACGATCACACGGGAACCAGCCTGCTTGAGGGCAGCAGCGCAACCCTTGCCAACATCTCCATACCCACAGACGACTGAAACCTTGCCAGCAATCATGACATCGGTGGCCCTCATCAGACCATCAGGAAGGGAGTGGCGGCATCCATACAGGTTATCAAACTGTAATCATTTATTTTCGATAAAATGAGATAATGCGCAATTTCTTTTCTCTAAATAATAATAATCAGGCTCTAGGACACATTGGATCCCCACAATTTTAAGTGCAGGTAAAACATTTTACACTTAATAAGGATTCATGCATTCGAATAAATTCATTTATCTGTAAGTTACACTTATTATTTTGCTATATCTCTAGCACTGATCATCCATCTTCTTGATGGGTAACGCCATTTACTCTGTAAAATATTTAGAAAATATATTTTTTTTGGTGAAAAGAAAATTGTTTGTTCATTATTAATTTATTATCACCAAATTGAACTAGAATAACAAGTAAACTGACTGCAGGACAAACAGATTACAAGGATCAAAATAGAGCCTTAGAGTTTCAGGGATTTCAATGGGTTCATTCTTCATACTATCCAGTCTACCATGCAACTAACTTTTGGATCTGAAAGAAATTTGGGATCCAGATACAGATCGACACAGATAAAATATTCAGAAGTTCCTGGATCCAAATCCAGGATCTTGTGTTCTAAACCCAAAGACCCAAACCAACATCAAATGCGTGTTAACTATATGAGTGCAGGTGTTGTGTAAATTTTAGTGCAGGTGTGTAAATTTTAAGATATACTGATATAGAAATCTTCATCAGCATACGAAGCTTTACTAAGCTTTAATTATATTGTCATTTCGAGATCCCACTTGTATACTAAACATATCTATAGAATCACTGTCAATTCTGGTTCAGCAGGCAGATACATCCCATAAAAGACGAATTGGTTTCTATACACACTTGTTCTGCCCCCAAATCCAAATCCAACCCGTTTACATCCCTACTTGACAGAATCTATAGTCAAACAGAAGAGAAAAAGACTGCCCCAGTCACTCCCAGCAGCAATACAGTAGCTCAAGTTAGTAATTATAGAGGCTACCAAACAAGATCCAAAAGAATCGTGTTTGCAAAATGTTGCAACACAGAGGATCCAAGTGCTGCATCAACATTTTGTGTAGCCCAATCAATCCAGATCTGACTTCCAAATGTATAGGGTCCCTAAAACAGAGGTAAGAATCTGATAAATCCATGAAATCAAATTGCATAGAAATCTAACTAACCCAATTTAAAGGATGCATTGACTAGTACAGATCTATAAATTATCAGATAAAATCGACAGCAGAAAGATCTAAAACTGCAACCTAGGAATCAAGGGAGCACTGTTCCAATGATCAGATCTATTCAAGCCATTTCCCAACAGTTCCAAGATCATCCCATTTTTTAGATCCCAACCATTCACTAACAGTTCAGATCTAATTCTGATCAACTAAAATTAGCAAACTACTACCACTCTTTCGAAGATCAAAAAGAAAAACCCTAGATCTAAAGGAAAAAAAAAGGAAACTTAGATCTGAAGAAAAACAAGAAGAAAACCCTAGATCTAAAGAAAAAACTGAGAAAAAGAAAGGGAGAGAACTAGATCGATCGAGTGAGCAAATGAGAAAAAGATAATACCTTGCTCTTGGTGACGGAATCGTTGACATTGATGGCAGGGAAAAGGAGCGTCCCATTGGCCTGCATCTGATACAACCTCTTCACACCAGTGGTCGTCTCCTCTGATACGCCAACAAGCCTCTGCTTCATCTTCTGAAACCTCTTTGGATCCGCCTTCAATCCGTCCCGGATCAACCCAAGCACGATCTTAGCCTCCACGTTGTCGGTCGACTCCGGATCCGGCAGCTTCCCCGTCTTCTCGTACTCCTCCTCCGCCTTCACACCCTCGTGGATGAGCAGCGTGGCGTCGCCACCATCATCGACGATGAGATCGGGGCCGCCGTCGACTCCCCAGTCGAGGCACCGTTCAGTGCACCACCAGTACTCCTGGAGGGTCTCTCCCTTCCAGGCGAACACGGCGGCGGAGTCGCGGGCGATGGCGGAGGCGGCGTGGTCCTGGGTGGAGAAGATGTTGCAGGAGCACCAGCGGACCTCAGCGCCGAGGGCGGTGAGGGTTTCGATGAGGACGGCGGTCTGGATGGTCATGTGGAGGGAACCGGAGATCCGGGCGCCCTTGAAGGGCTGAGATGGGCCGAATTCGGTGCGGCAGGCCATGAGGCCGGGCATCTCCACCTCCGCGAGCTCGATCTCGAGGCGGCCGAAGTCAGCCTGGGACATGTCCTTCACCTTGTACTCCCGACCGGAGGTCGTCTTCTCCACGAAGAGAGCCATTGATGCTGTTGCAGAGATGAGAAGAAGATAAGATCTGATTGAAATCTCCTTCTCTCTGCTTCTGCTTTTTCTTCCCTTTGTAACTAAAGAGAAGTAAGACAGATGTGTGAGGAGGGAGAGTGGGAGTCGAGGGGTTTATAAAGAAGATGGGAAGGAAATGGACGGCTGAGATCTGATTTGGGGGTTGGTGTACGAATGTACGATGCAGATGTATGTTGGATTTAGTAAATTGGCACCATTGAGTTCGGATCGTGGGAGAAGGTTTCTCGTGGATTGGGAATTAGAAAGCACTACAGTTTCCTCTACAGCATCTCTCTGCTCAAACTTGAATAGGACAGGTGGGGCTGACTCGGCTGAGTCGACCGTCCAAGTAGCAGTGCGCCAGTGCCTGGATGGTGACCCAATTTTAAAAGTAAAGAGGTTGGGTCAAGGGGGTGAACCGACGGGTTAGGTAGTGATTTTTTTTTTTCAGGCCCTGGATGGTGACCCAATTTTAGTTTATGGCTTGTTATTTTCTCAATATTTCAACGCATTTAGTTTAGCTCATATTCATTTTGGATCTTTTTCTTATATTGTCAGTTTGTCACCATTAGCTTTTGATTTTTGCGCACGGTGATCAAAGACAAAATATATCTCCATACGTTTATTGTATTATACCGTTTTTTAGATATATATATATATATATCAAAAAAACTTTAATTTGGTTTTTCAGCTAGAAATTGGATGACTAATAGTGACTGCATAGATAAACCACTTAATTTTGTATATGCATGTTATTTGGTTTTAAGTTACATTAATCTTGGGACATTTACCGAAAATATTTTCTTAAATAGGATAACCACAGTTGAGGATCCTAAACTTTTATAATGACAGTCAAAGACCTTCGGCCCAAATTATCTCTCTCTTTTTTCCTATTTTGTCATTTCCTTGTTGATGTCAACATAACTGTAATCTCAGATTAAGGTTATTTTTTATTAATGTCGATAAATCTTTTGTCGACGTCAACAAATTCTATGTATAAATGTTTAACTTGTGTTGTGCATATGGGTCACTTGATTGTACTGACTGGGTGTTTTTGTCGACACCGATACATCTTCTATCGACGTCAACAAATTATATGTATAAATGCCTAACATGTACAAAGGTCACTTGATTGTGTTAATCGGACGTTCTTGCCAACTTTGACAAGAGTTTATTTTGATGTCAACAAATTTTTGTTAATGTCAACAAATATTACTTATGACAGAATAAGAGACTTTAGTTTCTATTGATTTGGGTGAAGAGACTGATTCTTGAAAATAGGAAATATGATTTTTTTTTATATAACATAAATAGGAAATATGGTTATATTGACATCAACAAAGAAATGGTAAAATAGGAAAAAATAGAGATGATTTGGGCTGGAGGTCTTTAGCCGTCATTATAAAAGTTTAGGATCCTTAATTTTAGTTACCCTATTTAAGAGAATTTTTCTGGTGGATATCCCATTATAAGCCTAGATGAAAAAAATGAGTAAAAGGAGTGTCAATATTAATTCCCTTAGATTAAATTTAGTATAGATTTGGTGATGAGTGAAACGTGACCTGCGCCAATAAGAAGGCTGGGTTTTTTTGTACAGGAAGTTCTGTCGTATGTCGTAATCAATTGTGGTAAAATAATACCTTCTGGTGTCGTATTGTCGCTGCTTTTGAGCTGTAACTAACGATGTGAATGAAGTAATCCAGGTCAGGGAAAAGAGGAAAGCATGTGTCGGCTGAGATGTGTGAAAACTGAAAAGAATGGCACAATGTTGCTGTATGAAGTGTAAATTCAAGTTAATATGTGCAATTACAATTTTTGACTATTGATAGCTAATTCGCTGGTAAAAATCATAGATGCATACAGGGATTTAGGTGGGGGCATGGGTTTATCCTAATCTATCTTTTGGAGAGATGGAGAGTGAGGAGAACCTCTCCATTTTAGTCACTCTGCAGATTTTCAAGGTTGAAGAGGTGGCTAAACTTGTGGTGCCACTGAACCTGTCAAATACGACAGTTCTTTTTGAAGATATCACATTCATTAGATGTATATGGTCCGTCACATTGGCCCTACCAACCATGCACAGCGTCCATTTCTTGAAAAGGCAGAGACCAGTTGACTGCTTTTAAACTTTGGAGAATCCAATTTCTTTTTAAACTTTTCTCAAGATACTTATACTTGGTAAAATAAAGGTCATCTTTTCCGAGACCCACAAGACACCCCACGGGCAAGGGTTTCTTATCTCACACAAGTGTCCATGGATCGATCACAGGCATGCTGGTTGTCTCACGGTTTGTGTACCACCAGCCCAAATAGCAAAAACAAAATATCTTTTAGCCACATGCAATTAACCCAAAATCCTTTCTCAACAAACAATTTATATAATTTAGACAAAATGGGTCTGAAAGGATGATTCTAGCTAAAATTGTAGTTGGTTACAACATTTAGATGTAATAACATTTACATGGTCATTTGGCAATTGTCCTGTTTGTGGTATTCATTCTACTGTTGTCTGCAAAATTTCTGAAAATCTATAGGTTGGAAATTCAAGCCTAAAGAGTCCAAAGAGACCATAAGATGATTCTTGGCTTTAATTATGATCAACACGTGCCTACTCAAAATAGTGGTTGCCACTTCTTAAATATTAACTTTGCAAAATCAAACTCAATTCACATGTACAGCAAGGTCTCCATTTAGGTAACTTGAATTACTCAGAAAGTAACCAGCCTGTTTGTTTGCATTGCATAGGAATTCAAGTGCAAATGAATTTCGTGAAATACTTTAGAAAATGTGTATGAGGTGAGGCAGAAATGAAATAAGGTGAAGATACAGATAATATAAAAATTCAAGAATCACTTTATTCCATAATTCTACCTTAAATCTCATTCATATAGACTTTTAGATTTATACAAGAGAGATAAACTGATAAGATAATAATTTAAAACTCAAACTTTTAATCTATCCCTAAAATCTCTAACAACCTAAACCTAATCTCTAACAAATAAGACCTTCACTTTCCTAGTATTGGATTACTATGATGATGGATTACTATGATGATGGTTGGGTATTTTTATCTTCCTTTGATCCAAATTCTATTTAAGGAGAGGTTATTTAATAGGTATTTTTTAATATTCACCCTCAATCTTTATTTTTTAAGATTTATGGTAAGAATTGTCCCAATTCTAATGCATCTAATACCTATATATTCTAATGGAAACATACTGGCCCAAAACTGTTTTCTTTCACCATAAGTAGTTTCAAGTAAGTAGAATTAGAAATAACTACAATGCATGGCATTTGAATTTCATAAACCTGAGGTAAATTTATTCTTCTTTCTCCTTTTCCTTTTTCTTTTTTATTTTTTCCTCTTCTTCTTCTTTTCTTTTTCTTTTTTTCTTGGTAAACACTCACACACTCTCTTCAAATTCTATGAAGGGGAGGTTTCTCACCACTGAGCTACCAAAAGATTGCCTTATTTCTTATTACTAGGATTTCAATTTGGGAGCAATAGATTTTATATAATAAATTAAAAGATTTTTCTCAAATCAATCCGTTTTATTCATACCTTTTCCATCTTCCAACTATATGAAATAAGGGACAATGTTCTCCTACAAGCAGACCCACTTAGATATATGTATATTAATAGGAGTAGGGGTGTACACATATCGGATTGGTGCGAATTATACCAAATCCGCCACCAATCCGTTACCTAAGGATTGATGGATTTGAAATTCGTCACCAATCTGTGGCTGTTAAAAACCGATCCGATCCGATCTATGGAGGACCGGATCAGATCGGTTTAATCCGTTTAATATGTTGAACATAATGTTAAAGAAAACGAGATCTACCAATCCACAAAAATATATATATATAAATTATAAATATATTTAAACCCCTTAACTTATATTTAGACCCCTTAAGTTTTTTTATATTTATATTTAATGTCAACGGATCGAATTGAATCTGCGGATTGAGAGTGAAAACCGTCACCGATCCATTGCTAACGGATTACAAGATTTTCAATTCGTCACAAATTCGTTTACCTTCGGTTCGTTTAAAAACCCCTAAATAGGAGGAGGGCAAATGAAAAGGTCTTCTTTATGGAAAAGTGGAAGCCAGAAAATCAGCCCAACTAAGCTATCCTAGCCCTTGGTCCCTTGATTTAATGACCCTAAAGTTTAATAGTGTCTTAACCATAGTTTTTTTGGGATACAATCCAACTCTGAGTGAACGTTCAACGAGTGTAAAAAATTTCTTGATGCCAAATCATGCAATACAAAAGTATTAAAGGGGTTGCATTTATCAAATATGGCCAGGACAACCAGAAAATTCCCATGAGTGTGGATAGGGTGGGGGTTGTGGGCCCAAGTGGAGCAAGGCTACACAGGCAGTCCACTCATGGGATAACATTCTCCATGAAGTGGGGCCTACCATTGAAGTCCTGAGCTATACACACTTTTTACCCCTTCATAGACTACCACTCACTTCCATTCAATCACAAAATAAATACATTATAACTTTTTTTTCATGGCGCAGGCATTCCTTGAGAGAAATTGTACTCAGTAGAACTATTTCCCTTATGCGCATGAGGTAAATTTTGAGCAGGTTTGGAACACATGATATGGGGAAGAAACCTATGCTTATGGCACTCCACCAACTCTTAGGTACCTACATTATACAGTCATTCCAATATGATACTTCAAATCAGTCTTAGCATTATATAATTTTAAAAAAAATAATTTTTTTTTTTGGTCCCACCCTCCTAATGTGAATGTCTATTACCCTCACAACCGATCTCAATAAGTCCTGAGCTCACACAAGTACTGGGAGCACATTTAAAAATTGACTACCCAAGTTTGACGGTAAAACACACCTCTAAATAGGAAGGGCCACAAGCCACATGCACATATCCAAAGATTGGGAGTGGAAGCAAAACACAAGCATTTTAAATTATTATATAATAAAAGACAGCAGGTGATTCTCGGAGAGCGACACGTGGCACGTCCTCAGACTTTTTGCAATGCCACATTTCAAAATTGCCCTTCTCATCTAATATAAATAAGTCATTATTCTCTAATTTTCCTACAAAATAGGATCTTAAGAATATCACTATTCTCTAATTTTCCTACAAAATAGGATCTTAAGAATCTCCAAAAGACAACTCTCCAAGTTTGAATTTTGAAATCATGGGGTCATATTTAATTGAGTCATATGTAAAAAGATGTGACTAAATGATGTGATCATACTATTAATTATATGATGATGTTCATTTAAGTATTTATAAGACTTTTTGCAATGCCACATTCCAAAATTGCCCTTCTCATCTAATATAAATAAGTCAATATTCTCTAATTTTCCTACAAAATATGATCTTAAGAATATCACTATTCTTTAATTTTCCTACAAAATAGGATCTTAAGAATCTCCAAAAGACAACTCTCCAATTTTAAATTTTGAAATCATTGTCACTTCTTTCATTATAGCTGGACTGAATTAAAATGGGGTCATATTTAATTGATTCATATGTAAAAAGATGTGACTAAATGATGTGATCATACTATTAATTATATGATGATGTTCATTTATAATTCATTTAAGTATTTATAAAAGTTTTTATTTTAAAATATATATTTTTTCACGACCCGCGTTGCGCGCGGGTCTTTTGCACTAGTTACGTTTAGAAGTGACCTCGCACTAGTTACGTATAGAAGTGACCTCATAGTGGCGGCCATGTTGTCGATGATAGCTCCATTAACTTATTATTATCCCATGTGGTGTCTACCCCCAAATAAACACAACTTTGCTCTGGTTGGTGAGACTGAGGACGACAGTGGATCTGGGGCATTGATTAGGTGAGTAAATTTTGATTATTCTCTTTTATCCAACGGTGGATCTGGCTACAACGGATGGAACAGGTGAGCAATCTTGCTCATCACAGGATCTGATCTAACGGTTAGTATTGAATAAAGTGGGCCCACAGGAGGAAAAGAAAACCCACCCAATCGACAGAAGTGGCGGTAGAGCGAAACCTGACGTGGTACCCGTGGGAGAGATTACAAGTTCCCACGCACAGCACGGCATTCTAACAAGGAGCACGTGACGGCATGTAATCGTACAATTGAGGGAGCACAGAGTCATATATGATCCTTCACGTGGAACCACCCTTTAAAGGAAATGGAATATCTGCATTTCATTGCTGTAAAATAGCCAATTTCAGAAAAAAAAAAAAAAGCACATGTTGATTGTTGAAACAAGGGTGTGCATTAATGCTTTTACACCATTCCTATGAGATTGTTGGATTGAAATTTAAAAAAAGAAAATTTATTTTTTAGAATTCATGGATCTGGAGGTCAAGATAATAGGATGGACTTGAAATTATGCATATTAGTGGGTGATGTCTAAATTTCTTAAATCCCTATATCTTCCATGATTGGTGGACTCCATAGGCCAGTCCGCACAATATTCCTTGAGAGACGGCCTACATGTTAATTTTAAACTCGGTTTAATTTGACCCTTATCTTATTAAAAGCAAATATTTATATAAATTATAATTTTTTATTGCTTTTAAGGTGCTATGGTTGTATTAAAATCCAGTACAGTAGGTGACCGTACATAATTTTTTCTTATTAAAATGAAGTTATTTCAATAAATTTCAGACCTCTTTGCTTATTTTATATTGAATTTTTTAGAAAATCAATAATAAAGTATATATATCAGGTTGAGGGAATCAGTGACTTGGCCTGTTGATAAAGCCCTCTCCACCCCATCCCTCCCACCAGGGATCGATCCCTGGTGGGAGGTTAACCCTCCTTCTTTCTTAGCCACTTAGCCAAAAAAAAAAAGTTATATCAGGCCGAAGGATTGTTGAAGAGGTGAGCACCGAAGTATATAAGTTTGAAATATAAATGGGTTACAACTTACACCCAACGAAACCATAGAACTTCTTTTTGGTTTTGTCCACTTTCCTTTGACTGGAGACTTGTGGTGGGTGCCACGACCTGCAAAGTGCAAACACTCATAATTCCGAATAAGCACAAAGAAGTTGTGGGTTGTTGGCTCTTGGTGCGAAGTTTGGTAAGGGTAGGAATAAAGATATTGTAAGAAGAAAGTGTAGATTACATTCGATATCTGTATAGACAGGTCCAAACTTTAAGTTTCTAATCTATACTTATTGCCAATTGTCGGTGACGTCTCTTTCGCCACCATCCTGTTTTTGCATGTTTTAATCCAGGGACTACAAATGCTTACTTTAATCTTCATGGAAACTCATTTCTGTTCGATTCTCAAAAAATAGTAAATTAATGTAGATTAGGACATTATTCATGGTTGGATAGGGTTTAATAAATATCTTTCTTCTTATTCTTTTAAGTCTTAGGAGTGTCAATGCCCCCTCTCAAAAATCTGTCATCTTTTCTAGCATAAGCAATAGAAAATTTTCTCTTGGGCACCGCGGCTTTGCACACACTACAACAAAATACACCTTTCCCGACACTATTTGCCGACGCGGTGAAAATTTGCGTTGGTAAAAGTCTTACTTCCAACGCATATTTGGACTGCGTTGGCAAAAGTCACAAAAAATGCTACTTTTACCGACGCAAGTAAGACCGCGTTGGCAAAAGCTATTGAAACCACATTTGCGCCAACAAAAAATTCCCCAAAAAGAGAGGGAAGGTTTTGTCGACGCGTGTTTTTCTAATGGCGACGTAATAATGCGTTGGCAATTATCTTGCCTACTGGCGACGCACAAGTGTGCGTTGGGAAAGGTCTGAGTTTTTATTCACACCATTGCCGACGTATGAGTTGCGTCTGTAAAGTCCCATCTTTGACAAACTTACCTTTCCCGACACTATTTTTCCGACGCAGTGAAACTTTGCGTTGGCAAAAGTCACATAGAATTGCTACTTTTAACCGACGCAAGTAAGACCGCGTTGGCAAAAGCTGTGGAAGAACTTTCCTGACACTATTTGCCGATACAGTGAAAATTGGCGTTGGCAAAAGTCTTATTTCCGATGCATATTTGGACTGCATTGACAAAAGTCAAAGAAAATTGCTACTTTTATCCACACAAGTAAGATCGCGTTGGCAAAAATTGTGGAAAACATACATTGGCTCCAACAAAGATTTCCCCCAAAAGAGTGTGAAAGTTTTGCCAATGCGTGTTTTTCTATTAGCGATGCAATAATGCGTTGACAATTATTTTGCCTACTAGCGATGCAAAGGTCTGCGTTCGCAAAGCCACATTTAGTAAAATTCTTTTTTGCAAAAATAATATGATGAGCACTCCGTTAACTACAACAAATGGGATTTTCAGCGACAAAACTATTTGCGACGCAACCCAAAGTATCGCAAAAAATAAATTTTTGGCAACATAAAACTAGACCCTCCGCAACACGTTAAGTATTTGTGAAACAAGATTCCAAGCATCACAAATAAATACTTTCAGCAATGAATAAATTTTGTTGCAGATAAATGCGTCAAAAAATACATGGAACAAAGCAATTCGCACTAGCTAGATACACATTAGCGACACCATCATGCGTCGCAAATAAGTGTCTCTATTTGCGACGCAATCCCAACATCGCAAATAGTTTTTAGTTGGGACGGTTTCCTTATTATGTCGTAGAAAAGTAAAGGTATTTGCAACCATTTTCTTTTTACATCGCGCATAATATCTTATTCGCAATGCTGATACTTTTGTGTCGTAGATAATTATTATTAGCGACCTCCGTCATACCACATCGTAAAAAATTTAAGTTAAAATTTTTACTAATTTCTTCACTCTGTGACCATTATGAAACAAAAATTTTACATTTATTTGAGACGTAATTTTGGGGTCGCAAATCATATTTAGTTGCGACAGTATACCTAATGCATCGCGGATAATATTTTTCTGCGAAGTGAATTTGAATGCGTCGCAGATAATTTTTTACTAACGACATTGTTTTACTTTTATGGTGTTGCAAAAAAAAAAAAAATTAGGGCTAATTCCCCAATTTGATCCCCGTCTCGCACGCCTTCTATTTTTTTAGGACTAGCTAGCTAGGATCCCCCGCCTTTTGTTAATGGCGTTGTTATAAATGCAAGTCTCTCTCTCATTCCGGCATAAGAAGAGAGCCAAACATCTGTAGCGTGACCGGAGAAGATCCCAACTGGGGACTGCGCTGCCCCCGTCTGCAATATCTGTAGCGTGACTGCCTCAATGCGTGAATGTGCCATAAAACAATCCTAGCATCATAGATTAGTGGTGGGCCTTTCCGGGACATCGTCTGTTGCATGTGCAACCAACCAGGTCTGATCAGTCGTGACTAGTGGCCATTGTGATCTGCAACAACTGTGGCGGGCGTGGCCACCTTGCTTAGGAACGCCCATCTGGCCGAATGCTTGACCGTGGGCTCCTCCGCAGGTATTGATTTTGAGACTCAACAGGATGTTGTCATGGATAGTTGTGTGCCTCATGAATCTTGAATTAATTGATTGTTATTGGGGAGTTTGATTAATTTAGATATGTCTTTTCTTTATTGAAAGGTGATCCCTAGGTATGTTCTGGATACCTAGTATCCATATACCTTTTATTCGAATCGGGGGTTTCTTCTTCTTCTTTTTGATTGGTTTTTTGATGGCGTTTGTTTGGGAGGGTGTGGTTTTTTACTTGGGTGCGATTTGGGCTTCGGTGTTGGTGGGGTGGACTTGGAAGCCAAGGTAGGCTAATTTGGAGAGAGGGAAATTGGGTTTTTCGGTGGAATCTGAAGGGTCATCGAGGTTGGAGGGATTGGGTTTATCTTCTTTGGGTTTTAGTTTTGTTCCTAACTTTCATTCGATGAAGGTGCAGTGGCCGTAGAATTTAGTTGGTTGGGTTTGGGAGGATAAGGACAAACTCGAGAGAGCAGGAGCTGATTTTGAATGCTGGTATGCTCTAGTTTCTAGTTAATATTGTTCTTTTTAAGTTGTAATTCTTGTGTTACTGGGTTGAATTCTATTGACCCAGATGTGTGATTTGATTTTTGTGATGTTTCTTAGTGCCTTGTGATATATCTGTTTGTCTGCATTAAAAAGATTTGAACTATTGATAGCTTTTTTAAAAAAATAAAATGAAATCTTATCATTGCCATATGAAATGGTAGAATGCTTATGTTCTTCGTGGGTGTTTTGAATGTTCCTGAATTTTGGCAGAAGAAAAGTATACTTGTTCTGTTGTGCATTTGGGTGCTGCATAAAAGCAGGAAATTGTATTCCTTATGGCGCTTTTTTCCACTTTTTTTTTCTCATTGGCATCTGTGTGGATAGTGCTTTGGGGATAAAAATATGAGGAAAACCAAAATCTAATGTGATTTTTGAGCTCCCTGTTGCCCCAAATACTTTACAGAATGGATAGCAGAATGTTTTTCCATATATGTTGGATCAATTTGAGCCTTTCTTTTGGGGGTTCTAGTATGTGGCTTCTTTCATTAGGATGATTCAGACTATTCTGGGTGGATAGCATTGCAGTCCATCATACTTACAAAGTGTTTTGGGGCAGGGCAGGTGAAGAAAAAAGGTGACAGCACGAAAGGAATTGCTAAGTTCCCATCCGGCTGCACCAAAACACCTCTGACTTTCATTAATCTTATTTCTATTTGGGCATGCCCTGTTTTACCTCCCTTTTATCCTTCCTCGGTAACATATATTTGAAGGGATTATCAGCCATATTTCCAGTAACACCAAATACCAAAAGTGCTTTTTGTGTGGGTGAGAACTCCACGTTAGCTCCAGTTCCAATCCAATTCCAGGGAAACTTGGTAAAGGAGGAGGAGAGGAGAAAGATATAACACACCAAAGCCACTATAAAAAAAACAAAAAAAAAATAGAAGGTACACACAACCTAATTCAGACCAATATTCAAGCAAAATCTCTCTAATCAATGGCTATAAAGTTTAACATGTATTTGGTTTGTGCGGGTAGAGAATTTTGTCTATAATAGACCATAACAGAAGGTGCCCAAAATTTCTCAGAGTGAACTTTATGCAAGCATCGGCCAATTCAATTCTAGAAAGTTCATTAAAGAAGGAGAAGTGCATAACATACCAAAAGACCCCATAAATCCAAAAGAAGTGAAAGCCACCCAGAAATTTTTCAGACCCAAATCCAAAAAATAATTTATCTAATAAACACCAATAATATTTAAAAACCAAAACCCCCATGAATCCAAGAAACTGAAAGTCAACCACAAACTCTTCAGACCAAAATTGAAAAAATAATTTATCTAATAAACACCAATAAGATTTAAAAACCAAAACCCCCATGAGTCCTAAAAACTGAAAGCAACCCACAAAATTGTCAGACCGATTCTTATCCCCATTTCCTATCCTGGTTGGTTTGAGGAAGTCAGAAAAATCAAAAGCTTTGGAGAAGGATGAGAATGTGAGTAACTCTCTATCAATTTGGAAAAGCATTGCACCCCTATGTATTAGCACAAATCAATATCAAAGTCCACATTCTTGTTGCCCATGGATGATTGCTTGTTCTAATTTTCAAGATCCCCAAAATGGTATCATGGTGATATTTACATTGAATTGCCAAATTAAACTATTTCATGTGCTAATGTCCTTTTGCATTGAATGTCATCAAGTGTAGCATTTAGGTGCTGGCCAAAGTAATTTTAGATTACTATCATATTCTGTGTGTTGGGGGTTAAAACTAGAAGACTTGGGCAGGCAAGATAAAATATTACTAAAATAATATCTGGTTTGTATATTGCTTGCATATTTTTCAAGACTTAACCATAAGCATTGCTTCTAAATAATCGGATTTTGTGGACTTAGAGATTTGAAGGTTTTAAAGTCTATTCTAGTGAAAGGGGGCATCTACGCATGGTGTGAAAACCTCATATGGGTTGATATGTTTTGATTAGATGCTCAACCATATTTTCTGACAAGAGTGATCTACCTTATCTAAGCTTGTCTATCCAAATGATTAATAAAAAAATATGTTCATTTTGCTTTTTTCCCCCTATGTTATAATGGGATGTCTAAATGCAATTTTCTGATGGGGTCAACCTCTTCTATTTCTAATGTTCGGTATCCATGAAAGTGAATTTTATAATTAAAGGAATTGTGTAGGGTTTTGGTTCACAAGGCATGCACATTTTTGTGATAGCCAAGGCCGCAGTCTATGCTTGCGTTTTTTTTTTTATCCTCTTTTTTTTTTCCTTCTAGAAATTCAGGGACACATGCTCCCTTTTTGCATCTAAGATGTTTCGGCTATCTTTTCCTGATCTATTTAATAGGAACATGAAAACATAATTTGTAGTGTGCACGTTTCTTATAGGTGTTTCAGAACATAGATGGAATTAAAGAACAATTATTATTTGGTATGTGAGGGTTTGAAACTATCCAATTGTGTCTAGTGGATATAATTTGCCATCAGCATCAGCGAAGGTATGCAACGAACTGATGGCATATTCTTTGATACTAGCGTTCTGTTGCTGTACTTGTTGCATCAGAAGGAAACTCCGCAGGATGGATGCTTAACATCATGGTAAATCACTGTCCTCCATGTCTTGTTGTTGCTCAATAGACCAGTGTTTTTAGTGGACATAATAACCTTCCAAATAGGGAGTTCTGGTTGCTCTGCTATATGCTGACAGTGTTACTTCATCCAATATTATTCTGAAGCTGTTTGACTCGACTTACTATTTGCTGATAATTTGTCTTTTACTGTTATGTTCATAGGGAGGTTTGTGTGGTGACTTCTTCTCGCATTTGTTGTGTTGTTGTTGTGCCCTTGTGCAAGAATGGCGGGAAGTAGAGATTCGTGGGGTTCATGGTATGGGATTTCTACCACAAATCTATATTTAATTTATTGTTCATTCTAATGAGCCAAAGTTGCAAGTGATATTTGGTAGGTTTTGTTGGTATTTATCTCATATTTTTTGTGTTCTTCATTTTTCATATACATGTTTAAATATTTATTTGAATTTTTACTTTCGTAGGAGAATATGATTTCACTCCAGTCGCAGCCTACACCAGAGGGTTCTACCCCATTGACAGAGGATGAGATATGCAAACGAGTGTTGGGTACAAGGCTTGGATATGTCCGAGGTCTTAGGCATGGCGTGGTGGGCCTGGTGGCCCTTCCATCCTCTTCATCAAGCATTTACAATTATCAGCGGGTGGAAGAGCTTACTAAGAGGGCCACGGCAGCTGAAAGACATGCTCCGAATTTGGCTGAGCAGTTGCAGCGGATGGAGGCTTAGAGATGGCAAATGAAGGCTCAAATGGATGACATCATTATCTCACGGATTGTTTGTTATTTAGTATTATTATTTTATGTATTTATTATCTTTATGTAAAAAGTGTGGATTAGTTTGTACATCTAATTAAATATTTTTATGTAATGTGGAGTTATATTTTATATTGCATTATGAATGGAAGAATTGTGAATGGATGATGAGATTATATTTGTATTGATAGGGTATCAAAACAGGAAAAATATATATTTTTTGAAAATATTAGAAAAATCTATTTCCCGACGCACTCTCTGCGTCACCAAAAGTAATTTGCCTGCATCATTGAAGACATTTTCCGACGCTTCAACACGTCGAGATATTTATTATCGGCGCTGTGTATGCGTCATCAAATATGTATTCCGACGCAAGTATGTGTGTTGGCAAGTGTATGACCGATGTTATTATGCGTCGGCAGTGAGGTAAATCTATTTCCCGACGCACCCTCTGAGTCGCCAAAAGTAATTTTCCTATGTCGTTGAAGACATTTCACGACTCTTCAACACGTTGGGATATGTATTACCGGCGTTGTGTATGCGTCGTCAAATATGTATTTCGACGCTAGTATGTGCGTTGGCAAATGTATAACTGACGTTATTATGCGTCGGCAGTGAAGTAAATCTATTTTCCGATGCAAACAAAAGTAATTTTCTTGTGTCGTTAAATATATTTCCTGACGCTTCAACACGTCGGGATATATATTATCGGCGTTGTGTATGCGTCGTCAAATATGTATTCCGACGCTAGTATGTGCGTTGGCAAATGTATAACTGACGTTGTTATGCGTCGGCAGTGAGGTGAGGTTGACCATTAAGTTTGATTTTTTGCCGACGCTGTTGACATTGCCGACATTTGGGACGACGCACCATTGCGTCGGTGAACGACCCTTTTTAGCCGACGCTAAACATTAATACGTCGGGAATGGTTTTCCAGGCATTAGGTAGCCGACGCGGTGCCGACGAACTAAAATGCGTTGGGAAATCCTTTGCCAACGCAATTCTGATTTTTCCAGACGCTGTGACTGCGTTGGCAAAACTGTATTTTGTTGTAGTGACAGGAGAGCTCATTTGGACTATCCCCAAAGGCAGAGCCCTCCTGAATTTCACACGCTCATCCATGACAATTGGGACTGATTCAAATATACTGTAGAGCATCAGAGCTCAGAAGAAAATTGTCCCAAAATGATAAGGGTGAAGATTTTGGTCTTCCCATGATATGATAAGGTGTCATCTTACCACACTACATGCAAAGCAAAGCAAAGCATATAGAATTAACAGTTTTAATAGTCAAATGCCTATGGAAACTGACCCTCCTTATATTTTGCCTTTTTTAAGTTTGTATTTGTAGGTGAACTCTTTTAAATCTATTCAAAAAATTAACCGGACCGACGTCACAAGTTTTGAACTGGTGTACCAACTCTCAAATATCAGTTTCAGACCTTAAGAATTCCAAGGTGGGCCCACGTCGTTGGTGCACCAAACACGTGGGCCTCATGTTAGGTAGACCAAGTGCATTAAACAAAGCAAAGAAGTCAGTGAAGTTGTGGTTTCATTTACAAAATTCTCTTTTTGTAGCTTTGACTCGGTGTTGATTCGGCGCAGCGTTTAAATCTCCACAACTTCCCACGGATCTTTTGCTTTGATGTTAACGTGCAACCATTCTCTCTTTTCTGTATATTCTGAACAGGTTGAGGTTTGGTAATGGAAGAAGTATCAAAAATACCCTCAACAACCCCCAAATGAGAGGATTCAGTGACTCACGCTCTCTCTCTCCAGGATGCTTGGCGTCCATTGTGACAGCGAGTGTTCTGCCCAAGCAAGAGAACCTGGTCAACTAAAAGGGCAGTGGGTGATGGGAGGTTTTAGGACTAATGCCTCAGATGGATGGCAACTGGTGAGTTAGATGGGTGAGCTGCCTCGACCCAACTGTAATATGGGTGGGTTTGGAAGGAGGGATTTCATGGTAGGTATGGTTCAAAGAGTTTTGATTAAGGTTAGGTTCAGAGTGGATTCGGGTCTTGAATGCCCGACCAACTCTACTATGGCCATGACTTGTTCACATAACTACAGGTTAAGCTTTAGACATGAAAAGATTTTGCTTCTTAAATATAAAGCAGTGTTTTAATAACCTATATCAAATCCAACCATCATAGGGTAATTTTGCTCAGATATTTTTAAACCCGTCACAAGGTAGACCGGATACAGGTCAGGATATCAGGATAGGTGTGAGTGGAGTGGATATGATTGCGCCCTATTTCTTTGACAGAATTTCAGAATAAGTTCGTGTTCTTGAGGATTTTTCTTGTACAATGATGTGATGCTTGTTTCTTTGGCATTTCTATTTCATTGTTAGAATCTTGAATCTCCACCACACGAAAAAGTCACTTGCATCATTTGAAATTTCCAAATTCCAACACGGCCCAACACCCTTACACATTTCATTCTAAATGCTATATCGAAGAGGAAGATTCAGGGATTCACCACTGCAGACAGCTTTCCAAACATAAATTCTTTCAATTTTGGTAGTAGACTGTGCGTTTATCTCCATTCATACTTTATACTTGACAGGTGAATGGAAGGGATAAATTAAAGGGACTGTAGGTGCAGAAAATTATGCCCCACAATAAGAGGGTGCCTTACAGGACTTATCCGGGAAGATGGTGGTGTCTGGAATGTCTGGATGCCGTCCGATAGCCTGAAAGAGAGTAGCAAACGGTCAGAGGACCCTGGCCTGAGCGGCGCAAGGCTCTCCGATGCCAAAGTCAGTGTATGAACTGGAACGATGGAAGAGAGGGAGAAGAGAGGCAGAGTAAGAGCTTTGTGTGTAGGATTGTGCGTACCTTGCATGGTGTTTGGGGGTCTATTTATAGAGGTTTGGATCGTATCTCTGAGAGGATATTTTGGTGTGGGTCCCTTGATCTGACTGGGAAGTCATGATCAGCCCACAAAGTAATAAATGCAGTCTAATCCGGCCCACTCAGCATTTAATGCCAGTCGGGTCAGCCCACATTGCATTAAATGCGTGTCTTGTTGGGCCAGATTGTGTTGGGCGCCTTTGGCGGTAGGAGTACCAGCGGATCTTCCCTCGGGCCTTGCCCTGATGTGGCCTCAGCCGCTGGATGCTGCCATGTGGCGATCTGGTGAAGATAGTGGGCGGCTGGATGTCATATCTGTCCCACTAGCTCGTGACCCAATCCTTCCACGTGCTTGATGACGTGGGGGATGAGGGGCCCAAACGAAGATTCTTTCTTGCCCCGGCTATTGTCCTGGCCTCTTCAGCCGAGGTAGCTTTAACCGAGGTAGGGTTCTTTACCGAGATGGCATCCGGGGTGGCCTTGCCGAGATGGGGTCTTTGCCGAGATGAGGCCCGAGGCGGTCCAGTGCGGCGCCTGTGGCCTGGAGGTGTTCGATGTCGGCCAAGGCCTCTGCCCTGGTAGCCGGGATGGGATCGGTGCCACGTGGACGGCACGCGGATGGCACGTGAGGATGTTTAAACCCATCTGATGGCTGTGATTAGCTTAATCCTGTAGCTCTGGAAATCTCCCCACACAATTGCCCCCTAGCTTCCGAGCTCGCGTAGAACGTCAGCGCCGTGAGGTCGGGAGCTATGAGCCGGGTCTATCTGGGGGAGAGCCTCTTTCAGCCCTGACTAGCTGTCGCTTTTGGGTGTTCGAGGTGGACTCGCTATCGCTTTGGATGATCGAGGTGATAAATGGCGTCCCCTATTCAATGCTGATTGACAGTTCGACGGCTCCACGTGTCGTCTCCTGGCTGGCTGTCTGTCTCTTCGAGGTCGTACACGCCGTCTCATCAGGGGCGCAATCAAATTTTGAAATGATTTGCGCGCCGCTTCAGGGAGGCGCATTAAATTTTGGAAATGATTCGCGCGAAATCCAAGGGGGCGTCCCTTGGCACGCCCGATTTAGGGTTTCTGAAAAGGGGGGCCTCTGCTATATATAGGGCAGTTGGGGTCTGCCCTATCCTTCGTTTGCGATTCTGAATCGGAGGCGAGCTTCAGAAGAGGGAAGGCTGCTGTGAGGGAGCTTCATCTGAGGAGTGGCGCGCCGCTGAGGTTGAGTCTTTTTGCTGTCCAGCATCTTCGTTCTGCTTCCGTAAGTTCTTCCTGCTCTGCTTCTTCTGCGGGTTTCTCTGTTTTTAGATTGGGATAGGAATGGGGATTTACAGCCACTGGTTAGAGAGCGAGGCAGCGATCGAGGGCTTTAGGTCAGCCTTTAGGATCCCTGCTGATGTCCAAGTCAGGGGTGCTGAACCCCATGGCTACAACTCTCGTGACTTTTCGGGAGGTTGGATGCCTTTTCCGCTGGTGGCTGTGATAGAAGGTGGGGTTCGATTTCCACTTCACCCACTTCTTAGGAGATGCCTGAGTCAGTGGTGCCTCTGCCCCTGCCAACTGCTGCCGAATGCCTTCAAGATCGTGATGGGCACGGTCAAGCTGAATGAGGTCCTGGGCACCGACTTCGGCGTCTTCGACCTTGAGGATGTCTACGACATATGCAGGTCCGGAGATTCTCATTATCTCCGGGCTAAGCCAGGCCGGGACGGCTTCGTCCGATACTTGGAGGATTCGAGCAAGTATGCTGGAGACGATCTGCTGTACGTCTCGGGGAACTGGGAGTTTGGGGAGTCTGACACCGATAGAGGCTACCAGGTCCCCCGCCACTTCGGCACCCTCCCAAGTAAACATCCTTTCGTTCCTTGTCTTTTTTCTTTAAGTTCTTTTATTCTGCCGTGCTCATGCTTCTGATTGCTGCAGCTTTGAAAGAGAGGAAACGGGCTGCCAGATACATCTGGAAGAGGAACGATGCCTGGCTCCGTCTGGTGAAGCGGTACAGCGGTCACGACGGCAGGGCGGCTTGGTCGCTGCTAGGGTATAAGCCGAAGTACCGCGGGTATCTGAGGGGTACCGTAGAGCCGATCCAGAGTGAAGGTACTGGATCCGGGGTTGGTCAGGAGCAGGCTGTTCCGGAGGTCGCAGAGCCCTCGCGGGCGTCGTCTGAAGTTAGGGCAGCGTCTGGAATCCTAGCTTCCTTAGCGGGATCGAGACTTCCCCAGGCCTCAGGAAGGGAATCGAGTCAATCTGCCCGATCTCCCTCGCCAAGATCTGAGATGAGGCACACCAGGCGCTTGTCCTTCGAGGATCTCGAGGCTTTGGCGCTTGGAGTGGAGGACGCCCGAGCCCCCCAGGATCCGGTGGATCCGCCTGAGCATCCATCTCCGAGGGCTCGGGTAGCTTCCCCTGCTGATGTGGCGGGGGTTCCCGTGCCCCCTAGCCCTGTTGATCCAGGGGTACGTTTGCCCCCAGCCGAGGTCGAGCAGGAGGGATCGCGGCCGTCGAAGATGCCGAGGACCGATGAGGGCCCTAGCTCGGCAGCTGCCCCGTTGCCCCAGGGGCCGCCGTTATGGGAGCCGAGCTTCATGCTTGAGCCGGGAAGGCCGATGACGATGGAGGATCGCGTTCTTCAAAAGATCGATCCCCAGGTCTTGGAGGCCTTAGGGCGAGCCTGCGCCCTTCCCCGGGACATTGAGCGGCTGGACACGTACAGCGATCAGAAGCTGATCCTGTCGATGTTGCAGTCCAACTTCGCGGTAATTCTTCATTTCGCTTCGTTGAACCAGCGATTCAGCATCTGATGCTCTTTGGATCTAACATGTACACCTTATTTCTTTGACAGGCGGCACAGAAGTCCATGGCCGTTGCTGAACGGATCTGCAGGTATTGCAAGGACGCTGCCGAGCTGACCGTGGAGAAGAACGGCCTGCAGGAGTCCCTGGATGCTGTGAGCCAGAAGTTGGCCAAGGTAGAAGAGGAATACGCGGCGAAGCTCGAGCAGGCGAGGGAGGAAGCCGAGGCGGAGCGGACCAAGGTGGCCGAGCTCGAGGTCTCCATCTCGAAGATGGGAGACGATTACGCGGCCCTGCTTCAAGCCGAGGCCAAGAGGGCGGATGAAGCCGAGGCGAAGCTTGAATCCGAGTCCAAGAGGGCGGATGAGGCCGAGGCGAAGCTAGAATCCGAGTGCGACGCTGCATTCGAGGATGCCAAAGTGCAGGTCACCAACCACTACAAGGAAAGGGTTCTTGTGGTGAGGGATAAGGCTTGGGCGAAAGGGTGGCTTGCCGGCCTGAAGGAGGTCGGGATCTCGGAGGGCCACCGCTCCTTTCGGGAGCCGCCTCCGTACCCGCTTCCGGTGCCGAACTCTGCCCGTCCATCTGGTGAAGCCTCTGACGCCGCAGCCCGTGCAACTGACCGGTCATGACTTCGGGACTTCGGGATCTTTGCTTCTTTGCTCCGTGTTTTGTACCTTGTACTTTCCTTCAATTTGTATTTGCTGAACATTGTAATGAGTGCAACTTCACTACAAATGAAGGTATTTTTTGAAATACTCGTGCTTTCGTCGTTTAAGCTTGAGTTCTTTGATTGCTTGAATTCGGTAGAGTGCTTCCCGAAGATCTTTTTTCGGTATTCGCGTTGATACTCCGTATCTTAGGTAATCTTCATTGGTATTCGCGCTGATCCTCCGTATCTTGGGTCATCTTCATTGGTATTCGCGCTGATCCCCGCATCTTAGGTGATCTTGAATAGCAATGAACATGATGGCGCAGCAGACGAGGGAGTCTGACGGATGTCTCCACGTGGCGCCATGATCTTGAATAGCAGTGAACATGACGGCGCGGCAGTCGATGGAGTCTGACGGATGTCTCCACGTGGCGCCATAGGGTTCGCTGGTCAATAGTCGCGCCTTCCCAACAACGCGTGGGAGACTTCGCCCCATAACTCCTTTTAGAGTCCGAGCCTTCTTCCATCCTATAAATAGGGGGAACAGGCTCGCCATGGGAGAAGGAAGGAACATAGGAACCATGTCTGAGAGGTGCCTGAGATTACTTGATCCGGGGGAGATCCCTGCGCCGTTGGACGGTTGCCCCCGAGGGGGGAAGGCTGTTGTGGCCTGCGCGCTCTCTGAAGGAATTCCCCGTGGGCCGCGCGCTCTCTGAACGCGGGTCCATGGCCACTGGCCCTTGGCCAGACAGAGTGAGGATGCGCTGCGAGGGGATGGTGGCGCATTCTCGTCCAACACGACCCTGTGCGTCCGTCGTACGGCAGGCGGGTTGGAGCTCTGCTGGTCCGAGAGGTTTCTTCAAGCTCTGCCGCTCCCACTGCCCGCCGAGGGTGTGGCAGAGCCCAGCGGGGTCCAGGGATCGCTCAGAACCTCCAGGAGCCCTCTGCCTGAAGAGTCAGTGACGCCTGAAGAGTCAGTGAAGATCAGAGTCTCCTAACCTCTCTCCATTTTCTGTTTTTAGAGGACTGTGGTCCTCCTTTCTGTACTCTGCTTTCTGTTATGTATTTCTTGTAACGAAGCATTTTGCAATGAATGAAAAGGCATTTTCTGATTACCCAAGCTGTGTACAGTGTTTTTGAATTCTTTTTCTCATTTCTCTGCGCTGTTCTAGAATGCTTGGATTTGTGTTTGAATGCTGGCGTTGACTTCGGCCGAAAGGATTGGCTTTGGCCGAGACGAGATGCATTGTGCCGAGAGGGACCCATTCCGTTGGCCTTGGCTCGGCGAAAGTGAGTCCGGCGATGGCCTTCTGAGGGGTGTATGAACCCGTAATTTAAGAAACTGTCCTTGGCCGGACTGCCTTGAGGGGTCTATGAACCCAGAGTTTAGGAAAGGCTGAGTGTAGGAACTGCAAGCCTCTTACAAGGCATAGAGCCTGTGTGCCCTGAGACACGGAATTTTAGGAAAGGCTGAGTGTATGAACTCGAAGCCGTTTCCAAGGCGTCGAGCCTGTGTGCCCTGAGACACGGAATTTTAGGAAAGGTTGAGTGTATGAACTCGAAGCCGTTTCCAAGGCGTGGAGCCTGTGTGCCCTGAGACACGGGATTTTAGGAAAGGCTGAGTGTATGAACTCGAAGCCGTTTCCAAGGCGTCGAGCCTGTGTGCCCTGAGACACGGAATTTTAGGAAAGGCTGAGTGTATGAACTCGAAGCCGTTTCCAAGGCGTCGAGCCTGTGTGCCCTGAGACACGGAATTTTAGGAAAGGCTGAGTGTATGAACTCGAAGCCGTTTCCAAGGCGTGGAGCCTGTGTTGCCGGAGTCGACCAGAGAGATTGATGACAAGGCAAAAGCTGCTTTTTATTGATTCCGAAGTTCATTACATCTTTAGAAATAAAACTTCTTCAAATGAGATGCATTCCACGGTCTCGGCAATGGCTTGCCATCCAAGTCTTCGAGCTTGTAGGCTGACTTTCCTGCCAGTGAAACTACTCTGAACGGGCCGTGCCAGTTCGGGGCAAGCTTCCCCTCATTTGGTTCTCTGTCAGCTGGCAGGGTCTTCTTTAAAACGAGCTCCCCCGTGGTGAACCTTCTTTCCTTGACATTCTGATTGTATGCCCTGGCTAACCGTTGCTGGTAGTCGGTTAGTCTCAGGGCTGCTGCTTCACGACGTTCGTCCGCGAGCTCCAGCTCCATTGCCAGGTTCGTCTCGTTTCGGCCTTGGTCGACCAGCTCTGTCCTCAGGGTAGGAAGGCCGATTTCCAGGGGAATGACCGCCTCCATACCGTAGGCCAGAGAGAATGGTGTCGCCGAAGTGGACCTCCTTGGAGTTGTTCGATAGGCCCACAGCACGCTCGGAAGCTCTTCTGTCCATCTGCCCTTTGCCTTGTCCAGTCGCTTCTTCAGGCCGTCCAGGATCACTTTGTTGGAGATTTCTGCCTGGCCATTACTCTGTGGATATGCCGGGGTGGAGTAATGGTTTCTGATGCCATGCTCTTGGCAGAAATCTCTGAAGGATTTGGAATCGAACTGAGTCCCGTTATCTGAAATCAGGGTCCGGGGGATGCCGAACCTCGTGAGGATGTTTTTCCAGACGAAGTTCCTGGAGTCCCTGTCCGTGATGGAAGACAACGGTTCAGCCTCTATCCACTTGGTGAAGTAGTCCGTAGCCACTATCAGCCATCTTTTGTTCCCTGGAGCTCGGTGGAGAGGCCCCACAATGTCCAGGCCCCATTGAGCGAAGGGCCATGGACTAGAGAGGGGGCTCAGATCCTGTGCTGGCTGATGAAGTGAGTGGGAGAACTTCTGGCATTTCTCGCATTTTCTGGCGTAGACCTGGGCGTCCTTCTGCATGTAGGGCCACCAGTAACCCTGGCTGATTGCTCTGTAGGCCAATGAGCGACCTCCTATATGGCTGCCGCAGATTCCTTCGTGAATCTCGTACAGGAAGTCGTCCACCTTGGTCGGGTGGACACATTGGAGGTATGGACCTGTGAAGGACTTCCTGTAGAGTTTGCCTTCTGGAGAGAGCCAAAAGCGGGCTGCCTTGAGCCTGATCTTGTGGGCTTCTGTCTTATCCTCGGGGAGCTGGTCATCTTTCAGGTAGGCGACGATTGGATCCATCCAGCTGGGGCCGAGGTCAGCACAGAGGACAAGCCGAGATGACTGAAATTCTAGACTTGACCTCGACACTGACCCGACCTCGATGGTCCTCTTCTTTCCTGCTTTAACAGCGGAGGCCAGGTTTGCAAGCGCATCTGCGTGCGTGTTGGTATCTCGGGAGATCTGCCTGACCTCGGCTTTCTGGAATTGGGAGAGTAGCTTTCTTGCCAGGGCTAAGTAGGCCGCCATCCTGTCGTCCCTGGCCTGGTAATCTCCAGCGAGCTGGCTAGTTACCAGTTGAGAATCGCTGAAGATTTCCAGGTGCTGGGCTCCAAGGATTCGGGCGCTGTTCAACCCTGCGATTAGTGCTTCGTACTCTGCCTCATTGTTCGTCGCTTTGAAGTCGAGGGTGAAAGCCTGCTCTATGACCAGTCCCTCTGGCGATTGGAGAACTATGCCGGCGCCAGCTCTCTTGGAAGTGGACGACCCGTCGACAAAGATCTTCCATGCCGAGGTGGGAGAATGCTGGACTTCTGTTTCTGCTGGCTCTTGCCCTGTGCCCCCCAGTGCCGTGCCGAGCTGAGTCGGAGCCGGGTTGGGGCAGGCGAATTCGACTATGAAGTCTGCCAGAATCTGGGCTTTGATTGCAGTTCGGGGACGGTACTGTATGTCATATTGCCCCAGTTCAACTGCCCACTTTGATATGCGCCCTGAAAAGTCAGCTTTTTTGAACAAAGAACGGAGTGGGTGCTCCGTGATCACCACAATAGTGTGGGATTGAAAGTAATGAGAGAGCTTGCGGGAGGCGGTGACAAGAGCCAGCGCAAGCTTCTCCAACAATAGGTACCTGGTCTCGGCATCGAGCAGGGTCTTGCTCGTGTAATAGATCGGCTTTTGAACTCCCTCGTCCTCCCTGATGAGGACGGAGCTCACTGCGTGATCCGAGACCGCTAGGTATAAATACAAAATCTCCCCCCGAGTTGGGGTGGAGAGTAATGGAGGTGACATTAAATAAGTTTTGAGTGCGGCCAATGCCTGGTCGCACTCGGGGGTCCACTGGAACTTCAAATTTTTCCTAAGCAGCTGGAAAAAAGGCCTGCACTTATCTGACGAGCGGCTGATAAAGCGATTGAGTGCGGCGGCCATTCCTGTAAGCTTTTGAACTTCCTTTGTGGTGGAGGGACTCTGGATGTCCTGGATGGCAGTGATCTGGTCTGGATTGGCCTCTATCCCCCTCCGCGTCACCAAGCTGCCGAGGAACTTGCCAGAGGCTACGCCGAAGGCGCACTTGGAAGCATTGAGCTTGAGCTTGTAAGCGCGAAGGATGCCGAAGACTTGGCCGAGATCCGCCAGATGGTCGCTGGAGCGCACAGATTTGACGACCATGTCGTCGATATAAACCTCTACCGTTCGGCCGAGCTGGTCCTGGAACATCTTTGTGACGAGGCGCTGATAGGTCGCCCCCGCGTTCTTCAGCCCGAAAGGCATTACTTTATAGCAGTAAGTGCCGCGGGGGGTGATGAATGATGTTTTCTCCTCGTCGGGCTCATAAAGCGGGATCTGATGGTAGCCGCGGTAGGCGTCAAGGAAGCTCATTCGGTCGTGACCGGCGGTGGCGTCAATCAGTTGGTCAATCTTCGGGAGGGGGAAACTGTCCTTAGGGCAAGCCCTGTTCAGGTCGGTGAAGTCTACGCACACCCTCCATTTTCCAGTTTTCTTCTTGACGACCACCGTGTTGGCCAGCCATACCGGGTACTGGACTTCCCGGATGGCCCCTGCTTTTAGCAGGTTGTCGACCTCTTCCACGACTGCATCTGTCTGCTGCAGCCCGGTTCTGCGGGCCCTCTGCACCACTGGCTTGTGGTCGGGGTCGACGTTGAGCTTGTGGCACATGACCTCTGGGTCGACCCCGGGCATCTCACTTGGGCTCCAAGCGAAGACGTCCACATTCTGCATCAAGAACCGAGAGAGTTCGGCCCTTTCTTCGTCCGACAGCTGGGTGCCGATCAGGAAGAAACGGTCTGGGTCTGCCGGGTCCAGCCTGACCTCGGCTAGGTCCTCGATGCTCTTTTTCTCAGGGTCCCTGCCGATCTCGTCGAGACCCTTCTCGAATTCGGCCAGGTTGATGCGCTCTGGCTCCTTTACTGCTGGAACGGCGGCCAGCATGCATTGCCTGGCCTGCTGCTGGTCTCCCTTTACTGTGACCACCTCCACCTTGCCCTCTTCGTTCTCATGGACGAACTTCAGCTTTTGGTGGAAGGAAGAAGGAACTGCCTCTAGTTTGTGGAGCCATGTCCTGCCCAGAATGACATTGTAGGGGGAAGGGGCATCCACAACCAGAAAGTCGGCCGTCACGGAGGCTCCGCCAACCTGGGTTTCCAAGGTGATTCTACCCTTGGGGTAGACTGGTGTAGCGGACAACCCTAGCAGAGGTGCTCGGACCTCCGTGAGGTCTGCTTCGGAGAGTTTCATCCGTTTGAAGCAGTCGTAGTAGAGGACCTCGGAGGAGCTGCCGGAGTCGACGAGGATCCTCTTTACGGTGAAGTCTCTCAGCTTCATGGTGAGGAGCAGGGGGTCGTTGTGAGGGACTTGGACCCCCTCTAGATCTCGATCCGAGAACGAGATGGCTGGTTTGTCGCAGGCGGGCTTTCTTGGATGCCGGGGCGAGGTCGGCTTTCATCACTTCTTTCTCGTGCGAAGCCCGCCTGGCTTCGGCACGGGTTTGGGAGCTTCCCCGGGACGAGGAAGCGGGAGCCGAGGACGCCAGATGGATCACATTGATGATCTTCTCTGAGTCCTCGCTGTCTGGAGCCGGGGCCGTGCTCTGGTGAACCCGGCCCTCGCTGCCGCCGGCATCACCCTCCTTGATGAACTCTGGAATGTGGCCCTCTTTGGCCAGCTTCTCCAGATACCACTGCAAAGACCTACATTCTTCAGTCTTGTGCCCGTTGCCCTTATGGAAGGCGCAGTGGAGCTTGCTCCGGGAACCTTCGGTGGGTTCATTCCTCATGGGAGGAGGATACCTGAAGAACGGCTTGGATTTGATCTTGGCCAGGATGCGGTATATCGGCTCCTTGAAGACGACATTGACGCTCTGACTGGCGCTGGAGGGAGGTCTGGGCTTCCAATTGCCCCCAGACCTGGACGATGAAGGCTTCGCCGAGCTGGAGGCCCAGTCCCGCTTGGATTCCTGCTTCTGGGAGGGCCTCCCGCCTCTTTGCCGAGGCTGGCTGTTCTTCTGTTCGGGCTCTGGATGCCCGTCCTGATCCTTAGCTCGGATCTCGTCTTCTTCCCGGGCGATAAAGCGCTTCACCCGAGACATCAATTCTGACATGGATTCTGGAGTATCCCCGGCCAAGTCCTTCCGCACGTCGCTGCCGGGGATCAGGGCATGCTGGAAGGCGTAGATGGATATCCCCTCCCTTGCGCCCTCGATCTGGCTGTAGATTGCCCAGAATCGGTGGGTGAACTTGGCAAGAGTTTCGCCCTGCTTCATTCTCAGGGCGATAAGGTCCCCTTCTTTCTTGGGGACGACGGTGTATGCTTGGAACTTCTTCAGGAAGGAGAGCTGGAGCTCCTTCCAACTGGGGATCGACTGCTCTGGGAGAGAGCAAAACCACTTCAGGGGGAGGTCACCCAAACTGGAGGAGAAGATCTTACAGTTTAGGTGGCCCTCATTTCCCCAGATAGACATCTTCTGGGAGAAGTGTCGGAGGTGTGCAGATGGATCTGACAGTCCGTCGTAGGGGACGAACCGCGGGACGGAGAACTTCCTGGGCAAGGGGGTGCGCTCGATTTCCTTCGTGAAGGGAGAGCCCCCAAGATCAGTGTGACCGCAGAGCTGCTTCTGGTCCCGCATGTCCAGGTTGTGCTGGAGAGCCCGCCTGACGCGCTTGTCGAACCACTCCTGCTCGTCGTCCTCCTCTGGAGTCTGAACTCTGGACTTTCGCTTGGGGCGGCTCGGACTGTGATGGCTATGAGTTCGGCCATCGCGACTATGGTGACTCCGGCTGTTGCTCGAGCCTTCGTCACGAATCTGGCCCCGTTTCTGATCCAGATGATGTCTGAGGTCCTCACGAGGAGGCTGGGCTGCCTTGCTGGGAGCGCCCTTCTTTTTTCCTTGGGGCTCAGAGACCTCCCTCAAGGAGGCAGTCTGCACTGCCTTCAGCTGCTGCTGGAGCTTGCGAATCATCCGCTCTTGCTTCCGGAGTTGCTTCTGGAGGAGGGCAGCCTCGGGAGCCTCTCCGGGGGGTTGAGCGTGGCGCGTTTCTCCCACGGCCACGGCTTTGTCCTTCCGAGGACGCTGATGCTGATGCTCATCGCGTCCGGGTGGCGGGACCTCGTCCGCTGAGAGTGAGGTCTCGACCCCCTCTTGGAAAGGGATCTCGACAAAGAGTTGGGAGCCCAGGCGGCCCTCGCCTGCAGTCGTCCCTTGCACCGCGCGGGACTGCCCCTGAGGAGGGACTTCCGCTGGAGTTGTGTCTTGCACCGCGCGGGATTGCCCCTGAGGAGGGACTTCCGTTGGCGGTGGTGGCAGCGCGAGCGCTGCTCCTGAAGATTCTACGCCCTTCTTAGCTTTCGGAGGCATGGCTTCTGAAAGGATGAGGTTAGGAAGATTGGGAAGGTTTTGAGAGGTTTAGATGGCTGGGATATTTCTTCCCACAGACGGCGCCAATTGTAGGTGCAGAAAATTATGCCCCACAATAAGAGGGTGCCTTACAGGACTTATCCGGGAAGATGGTGGTGTCTGGAATGTCTGGATGCCGTCCGATAGCCTGAAAGAGAGTAGCAAACGGTCAGAGGACCCTGGCCTGAGCGGCGCAAGGCTCTCCGATGCCAAAGTCAGTGTATGAACTGGAACGATGGAAGAGAGGGAGAAGAGAGGCAGAGTAAGAGCTTTGTGTGTAGGATTGTGCGTACCTTGCATGGTGTTTGGGGGTCTATTTATAGAGGTTTGGATCGTATCTCTGAGAGGATATTTTGGTGTGGGTCCCTTGATCTGACTGGGAAGTCATGATCAGCCCACAAAGTAATAAATGCAGTCTAATCCGGCCCACTCAGCATTTAATGCCAGTCGGGTCAGCCCACATTGCATTAAATGCGTGTCTTGTTGGGCCAGATTGTGTTGGGCGCCTTTGGCGGTAGGAGTACCAGCGGATCTTCCCTCGGGCCTTGCCCTGATGTGGCCTCAGCCGCTGGATGCTGCCATGTGGCGATCTGGTGAAGATAGTGGGCGGCTGGATGTCATATCTGTCCCACTAGCTCGTGACCCAATCCTTCCACGTGCTTGATGACGTGGGGGATGAGGGGCCCAAACGAAGATTCTTTCTTGCCCCGGCTATTGTCCTGGCCTCTTCAGCCGAGGTAGCTTTAACCGAGGTAGGGTTCTTTACCGAGATGGCATCCGGGGTGGCCTTGCCGAGATGGGGTCTTTGCCGAGATGAGGCCCGAGGCGGTCCAGTGCGGCGCCTGTGGCCTGGAGGTGTTCGATGTCGGCCAAGGCCTCTGCCCTGGTAGCCGGGATGGGATCGGTGCCACGTGGACGGCACGCGGATGGCACGTGAGGATGTTTAAACCCATCTGATGGCTGTGATTAGCTTAATCCTGTAGCTCTGGAAATCTCCCCACACAGGGACAATTACCATAAACAGGTGAATGGAAGGGATAAATTAAAGGGACAATTACCATAAAGACGGCCCAATGCCCAATATTTATTGGGTACAAGACGAAAGATTGAAATTTACCGGATGGAATGTTGTACACAAAAGACGCCCAAATTGGGACGGAAATACCATTTTTCGTGCAATATCCTATGTCAAAGGATTCATATCCCAAGAACTTATGATATCGCACAGTTCGATATCCTAATCCCGTAGGATATCGGACAGTTACCTACTCCCCCTAAACTTTCATCTTCCCGCTCGACTTTTTCAGCCATGAAAAAACCCTGCTCCTCCCTGTCTTTTCCTGTCTTTATTTCCCGTAACTTTCATTAAGTCTCATCTCTCTTAAACTCTCTTGGCTCCCCAACTCTCTTTTTCTCCTGGTTTTATCTTGTACTAAACCTCACAAACCCCATAGATTCAAAAGAGCCATGGATTAAAAAAAACATGGGGAGAGAGGAGATCGAGAGGGCAGTGGCCCAGTTGATGGGCGGTGGAGATGAAGTTGTTGAGAGCAAGAGGAGAGCTAGGGAGCTTGGGGAGATGGTAAAGAAGGCTGTGAAAAACGGTGGGTCATCTTACATGGACCTGGACCGTCTGACCGTTGATCGCATAATCTCGCTATAGCGAAACCTGTTCTCGCTATAGCGAGACCTGTGAATACAAGTCTCGCTTTGCAGACCTGTGTATGTTTCCTCATTTTGAATTTGTTGCTTAATTGTTTGTATACCCTTTTTTTCCTTCTAGGTTTGTTGCTCGGCAGAATGATCGATTTTGGTTTGTTTATTCCTGATATGGGTTTCATGCCTTTCCTCGGTAGAAGTGTTTTTGGTAGGAATGATTTTGGTCTGGTTTTTTATGATATGATTTTCATGCCCACTTGCTTTCTTGGTAAAATTATTTTATTTGTTTCTTTGGATTTTTCTTCTCTGTTTTTCTGATACAAGCTTCATATCGAAGTTGCTTTCTTTGGGTCATGTTCTTTGGGTAGAATGATTGTAATTTGGCTTTTTTTTTTTTTTTTGATACGCCCACCTGCTATTTTTGGCTAAATTTGTTGAGGTTTCAACAAAGGTAAAGGAAATGGGAATCTTCATTTTCTCCTTGTCTATAAATTTCTATATGTTCAATGAGTTTGTTGCAATGCATTAGATGCTGGTTTATTTGGATATCTTTTCGCTGACTTCTTACTAAAAGATTTCAATTTTTTATTTATTTTGCAACCTCAAAGAATTTGTTTGTTCTTAATCAAGTCGGTTTCAGCAATTGGAGAGAATTTTTATATCTAACACTTGGTTTCACTCTCTGCAGCAACCGAGACCAGATATTTGAATGGGAGCTTGCTATTCCTCAAGATGCTCAGGCCTCAACAGATGTTGTCATTGATCCGCCTGGGCCCAAGAAGAAAGATGTTCCTTAGCTACTTCAGTTCACTTTTCAGGAGCTCAAATCTGCTACTGGGAACTTCAGATCTGATAGCATTCTTGGGGAAGGGATGTTTTCAAAGGGTGGATTGAGGATGATATACCTGATTACCGAGAAGTTGAATGTTGGTTTTGGATGCTACCCATTTCAAGAAATTAACGGCAATTGAGTTGTGTAATGTTGGTGGTTGCTAGAGGTTGCTTAGTTCTATCCATTTTTTAAAGGGATTTGATGTTGGAGGTTGTTATTAATGTAATTTACTTACTTCTATTGGATTTTATATTTCTCATTGAAATATTGCCTTGTTGTAAATAAATGAATGTATAGAGTGTTGGTTGTGTCCATATATTTTGGACAATTAGTATGTGTCATGTTAATTGGACAATTATCGAGTGATGCCAAAATTTGCACTTGCCAAGATGGAGATTTACTAAATAAATAGTGTTTATTTATTTATAATATGTTAAGGAAGTGAGAGTTCAATAGATTCCCTTTGTGGCAGCAAAGTGCCTTAAAACTTTCAATGGGCATTTTCTTTTTCTTAAAAGCCCTGTTAAATTTGTGCTAGACTCACCTTAAATATTTGATTTTAGTGAAAGTCTTTAATCTGTACAGTTGGCCCCACCATTCAAAATGGCTATTCGTCCATTTTGCATCTCATATGGATGATTCTAGCCATACTTCAAAACCTTCAGAATGCAACCAAAAGCTCAGGATATCCATCCCCTTTTTTTGTTATTGTGACTATAATAATTTGATCATGGTGATAGACAAAAGGGCAGCCTAAAGATCTTGGGTGGGCCACTCCTGTCTCATTTTCCAATCATTAGAAGATGTGTAATAATTTTCTTAGCAATAGTTGCACCCAAATGTGTAATCACTTCCTTGGAGTCAATATGGCCAGGATCGAAATTCCTTGTGTCCTTCCTCGTCCCCATGAGCACAACTAATCACAGTCCAACCTGGCATGCATATCTCAAGCAAATCAGTAAGAATGCCAGTGACCCACCTCTTGGTTCTTGGATGAGTGATAGCCAAACAGCTGGTGCAATCCACTGGTGCCTAACCATCCTTCTAAATAGATAGTTGCTCATGAATTTTCATGACCGCCTGGCAGAATCACATTGACATGGATAGCAATCATTATTCCATAGATGCAAAAGGCCCTCCATATTGGACAGTGTAGATTAGAACCAAGGTCTGTGTTCTCGCTATAACGAGTCTCGCTACAGCTCCCTCCGTGTTCTCGCTATAGCGAGAGAATTGTTCTCGCTAGCGAGGCTATTCTCTTATTTTCCTCACTATAGCGAGAATATGTATTGCTATGGCGATACCACTGGAAAAAAATAATTATCCTCACTATAACGAGAAAATATCCCGCTTTAGTGAGACCACTCTATGGGGGTTCAGTGGAAAGGGGGGGTCTGTGAATGATTTCCTCCGTAATTTAAAAAAAAAATTAAATTATTTTTAACAAACAAATAGGAAAAAAAGAGAAAAAATTGAACTCCATATACATGTATATTATAAATTGAATTGTTCTCTACATTGCGGCAAGTTAAACAAAATAAATTTGGAATTAAAAAAACTCCATTGCTTGATCCTGGCATTTGAAACCAAAATTTAACTAAAGAACACCATATACATGTAACTTAAAAACATGATATCTAAAAAACTAATACGGTTTTTACAACCACTGTTTTCCCACTTCTTGTAATATACATCATGTACAATCTTCTGCCTGTAAAATTAGAGAGAGTGAAAGACGAATAAGATTCGTAGAAAAAGAGCTGAGATGGGTCGTGCTGTGATGGAATCGGCAGCTGCAATGGGGTTGGAGCTGGAGTTGAAGTTGAAACCATGGCTCTTTTGAATCCATGGGGTTTATGAGGTTTAGCACAAGATAAAATCAGGAGAAAAAGAGGGTTGGGGAGACAAGAGAGTTTGAGAGAGATGAGACTTAATAAAATATACGGGGAAGAAAGAGTTTTTTTATCGCTGAAAAAGTCGAGCAGGAAGATGAAAGCTTTGGGCGGGCGTATGGAAGTAGGTAACTATGCGATATCCTACAGGCTAAGCCTATGTGATATCGAATCCTTCGATATCTTACAGCCCTAGTATATCACAGGAAAAATGGTAAAACCGTCCTATTTTGGTCGTCCTTTTGTGTACAATCTTTCATCCGGTGAATTATATTCTTTCATCTTTTATGGGGTAATTGTCGTGTCTTGCGCCGTCCGTACAGTAATTATACCTAAATTAAAAGAACCCATTCCTGTTTCGCACATTGCTCATAAATATAAATCAAGTTAAGGCCCCCACGCACAACCCTCTTTACAGGAACTTAATTACTACAATTCCCAATTTGATATGAGCAGGTTTGGTTACTGTACGTATAAGTTAAAGGCCTAACAGTTACGGATAGTACCACATTGACAACAGAATGAGATAATTTTATTGTCAAGTGCAAGCAACAATAAATGGAGACATTACGCAATGTCTAACACTGATGGGCGCTTGCTATCCGATGAGTACTGTCCTTCAAAGGAAAGAACATTACATGTTGGAGCTATCAAAGTCTTTCCTTCTGCTGGATCTTTCCTCACAGCTGTTGGTTTACATGTGTGGGGGAATAAAGGTGAAGCTAATGTCAAACTATGGAGAAGGTAAAGGTAAAGTAAAAATAAGTGTAGACATTTAGTAAATCCTTTTTTGGATAGTATCAGTATGAGATCTAGGGAAGAGAGAGTAGATTTTTTAAACAAACTGTCACAAATTTTACTACACCACGGCATATAGCACTTTTTTGCTTTTTTGTGATAATAAAAAGAAAGCCTATTGTGAAAGAATAAATGGTAAGTGGTGTCATAGTACGTAATTTACTCTCCCACTTCACTTCTTTCACCCAACACATGGTAAAGTAAAAGAAACCATCAGATCACACTCCACCTTTACTAGTTACTACTCGTTGTGCTAAATAGATGGGGTGACACAAATTTTGAAGAAGAGAAAATAAAAGAATCTCTATTAAATAAATATAAATGAGGGGAATAAAAGGAAATCTTTCTTTTTTAAGAATCTTCGATTCGACGTCAGGTAACACAAATTAGTGAGAGAGGACATCCCATAGTTTGATTTTTATATATAGGACATATGTAGTAAAATTAGGAACCTATTTCGAAATTTAGCCTTTTGCCTCTCACCTTTTCTAGGTCACAAAAAAGAAAAAAAAAATTAATGCACGAGCACGTACAATCACATGCATGCAAGTGTACAAAGAGACTCCACTTCGTAAACCTAAATTAGAAATAAAAGAATTACTGTCTCGGCTTCCATTTGAGATAAATAGTATGTATATTTTGATCAACCCAGCGTCAAGTCAACATGATAAGACTATGATGATGATCGTGAGTGGCAATAATATTAAATGAATGAAATGAAAATGGGCGACGAATATAGCTATATCATTGGGCTTCGCAAGATACTATTTTTATGAAGGAGTGCAATGGTTATTCTCAAGAGAAAAGTTAATTCTACCAAGAAAAAGAGAGCTAATTTCCTATTTAGAATGAAAAAGTGAGAAAGTAAGTTTTACTTTTCTTTTTCCTCCAATTAAACACCATATACATGAAAAGGAAAGCATAAAGATTAAATTTTACTTTCTTTTTAGTAACTTCTTTAAGAATTGTAAAATGAAATAGGAAATGAGTGATTCAGGGCCGGCTCGAGACAATTTGAGGCCTAAAGCGACAATCCTAAATAAAGTATTTTTTATGTTTTAATATTATTATAAATATTTTATTTAAAATTTGTTTTTCTTGCTTTTTTGTGATGTAAAATTACTAATTAAGTTTTTATATTTAAGTTTTGCTAATCTATCTTAAGTCCACCTCCAAAACCCATGAAAACTTTGGACCCATCCCCAAAACTCATATGGAAATCACAAAATCCAACTACCTATTTGACTCCAAAAATAAAAAATAAAAAATCTTGAATCTGCCACTGGTGGGGCTCGAAGCATTTTCACCTGCGCACGATGGGAATACGCACCATGAGTTAAGAACATCCAAGATGGACTTCAGAGTTATGCCCCATGCATTGGATGTTTCAAATGCACAGTGCTCATATACATTGTGGGCAAGTGAATAAATTCCGGTGGGGGCCCATTGTTTATCTTAAATTTTAAGATCTATTATTAGGGCTGAAATCTCAAGCTATGGATCTATTACAATCACATCATGGATAAGATTTGATATATATGGACTGCTATAAATATAATGGTGTGCTAAAATCAATTGGACTCCTAGCGATAGTAATATAAGGGGAAGATTTTGAAAATATAATAGGCCATAAATGACACTTTAAGGCCCCACTTGGTCGTATCTTCTTAAGAGAGAATTATTACGGGGCCTTATATTTGGGGAGAAAAGAAATGGAAAGTAGTTGACAAGTTTGATTTTTTGGAACTTCAAAAAATGCCAGCGGCTATTATAAGGCCTGAAGTGATTCAAATCTCCAAGTGGACGATTGTTACCCTCTTGGTTAAGAACATTATTATAGCATGTGTAGGTGTGTAAGCTCGAGACTCTCAAAAAGGGAGGGGGAACAAAAAAGTCAAATCTCAAGTGATAGATTAAAGACTATTAGTGCAATTCCACTAGTTAAGAGCAACGAGCATGTTTGCTAGTTTCTTTTAGGAAAAAAGGAAGTTTGTTAGTTTCTCCTTCAATTGCATGATAAAAGACCCAATATTTCCTATATTTGAAATAATAAATCAAATCCCACCCTGACCTTGATGCATAAGAGTGCTTGAGCAAAGTGATTGTTGATACAACAAAAAACTGGTGCATTCTGAAGAGAAAAAAAGAAGGAAAAGAAAAAATAGGTGTGCTAAGGCCTAACTCTTTTTTTTTCACTATGTTTAGAATTCAAACTCACACAGTCTCATTTATACGCCAATGTTCCTAACCAATTGAGTTGTGGTTGGAAAGGGCCAAACTTTAATATTGTTGGGATCTTGTAGATTGAAGTCATAATCATATAGATGTAAGATTATTTTACTTGTCCAGCTAAGAAACTTATATGCATATATAGAGAATATGGGAAAGGATCATGAAAAATATCTCATTTTACAAAACTTTGTCTAACATTAAATGCATGAAATAAAAGTGAAATATAAGAAGTTTTAGAAGATCGAGAGTGGTTTCAAATAACTATGCATAGGCAAAGATTGTACCAATTGAGCAATCATTGATAACTTAGTTTTGCCTATTGAGTCTAAATCAATGTCCATAGTCTTCTCAATCATCCAGTTGTTGTCCATCATTTATTTAGTCAAAATCATCTCCAATAAGATTTTTCGGATATAATATCATCTAAGATAGATATCCAAAAGCATTCAGTTTCTTTTATTTATTTTTTAATTTATTCGGATCCTCTAACTTCACTTCACCATCAATTTCATGATTTTTTTTTAAATTTTATTGTCAATATCGCTTTAAGAGAATAAGTTAACTAACCTAAATCAGGAAAATAAAAAAAGGTGCAAGTTCTTTTCTTTTCTTTTTCTTTTTCTTTTGTACGATTTTGAAAAAAGTGAAAAACAAAAGGAGCGAATCCAATAAATAAAAAGAAAACACAAGGCCAACCTCGATACATAGCTTACTATATATTCTGAGATGGATATACATATGTTTCACTATGGAGTATGGACCCATTCAAACTAAACCCTTTTTGTTAGGGCTGCAACTTTGGTTGGCAACTCTAATTAAACTGACTCAAGGTTAGGGCCAATTTCAATCAAGCTCATATTAGAAAAATATAATCTCATTGGTTGTGAGTCTAGCTTGAGATGAAGACTCAACCATTGTCCCAACCGTCCCTGATGTTTCTATGTACTAAAGATATACAGTATAATGGTATATAATATTGTGTATTCGTAGCAAGAAAATGTAACACTTACTTCCTTTGTTTCCCCACTTCGCAATTCATTCTAGCTTGAATAGACTCAAGCTCATACACTCTTGCCACTCTTGTCATTGTAGGTGGTTGTTAGTATCTCTAACTAGCTATGTTGTCGTCCAAGACTTTTTTTTCTTTATCATATTGTTAGTTTCTCCCATCTTCCACGAAAACAACAGCGGAAAATTCAAGATTTAAAAAAAAAAAAAAAAGATGCAGAAGGACAAACTTTCTAGTGAAGATAAATCAAGCACCATTAAAGACTGTAGAAGTACTGCCTTCTCTCTCCCTCTCTTGTTGGTTCCACAATTTCATGTGAAAACTTTGAGACATTATCACTTCTCAATCATCTATGACGAAATGATACGTACAGTTTTTGTATTTGCACTTCGAATTTTGCATGTTTATTTGGAGATTTAGATAAAACTTTTTCAATCTTAGAAATAACTTATTTACATGGAATCAAACAGTTAGAATTTCAAGGTGAAATAGGTTGTCACAAAAGATTATAAAAAAAAAAAAAAATGAGAGACGAAAGATACAAGATGGAGATGGAGATGTAGATGAGACCTAACTTTTTCAGTACTTGATTTACTAGAGTCATATTGGATGTTTAATTTTTATCTCTCTTAATTCATTTTCCATCGAAAAAAGATTATTTGATGATCATTTACATATCTTTACCTTTATTTCTTCATTTTAACCATTTTCATAATACATTTTTTAGAATCCATTTTTTCCGATTCCATGCAGACTAACATGCCTTTTTAAGGACTTAAAATTGTAAAGGTATAATAATATATAGATTTGTGGATTTAAATACTTGCAACATTGAGGACTTATCCTCAAATTTGAAGATTTATCATATGCATAAAATATTAAGATAATATCCCCGAGTGAGCCTCCTCAAGCTAACCCTAGGTCCCTAGGTCACAAACCAAAAAAAAAAAAAAAAAAAAGGCTAACCCTAGGTCCAACCCAACCCAGCCCAAGTTACAGCCCACCAACCACAAGGGCAATAAAGTAATTTTACCTCCACCAAACCTTTATAAATTGCCACCTCTTCCCCTCCCAGCCACCCCTGCAACTCCCCACTACATCCACACAGGAGAGAGATCTCTCCTCTTTTCCCATTTTGCCCTTCTCCTTCTTCCTCCTCCTCCTCTTCTGCTCCATGGATCCAGTCAATGTGTGGGGGAACACCCCTCTGAAATCAGCCGACGACGAGATCTTCGACCTCATCGAGAAGGAGAAGCGCCGCCAATGCCGCGGCATCGAGCTCATCGCCTCCGAGAACTTCACCTCCTTCGCCGTCATCGAAGCCCTCGGCAGCCCCCTCACCAACAAGTACTCCGAGGGCATGCCCGGCAACCGCTACTACGGAGGCAACGAGTTCATCGACCAGATCGAGAACCTCTGCCGCGACCGCGCCCTCGCCGCCTACCGCCTCGACCCCGCCTCATGGGGCGTCAACGTCCAGCCCTACTCCGGCAGCCCTGCCAACTTTGCCGCTTACACCGCCCTCCTCAACCCCCATGACCGCATCATGGGCCTAGATCTGCCCTCCGGCGGCCACCTCACCCATGGGTACTACACCTCCGGAGGGAAGAAGATCTCCGCCACATCAATCTACTTTGAGAGCTTGCCTTATAAGGTGAATTCTGCAACTGGGTATATTGATTATGAAAAGTTGGAGGAGAAGGCGTTGGATTTCAGGCCGAAGCTGATCATTTGCGGCGGGAGCGCGTACCCGAGGGATTGGGATTACGCCCGGTTAAGGGCGGTGGCTGATAAGTGTGGGGCGCTGCTGCTCTGCGACATGGCGCACATCAGCGGGCTCGTCGCCGCGCAGGTATAAGATTTTGGGGTGATGTGTTTTGTGTTTTGGTTTGGAGATCTGGATCTGGGGTTTAATGGGTTTGCTCTGTTTTGTGTGATTCTGCTTTTCTTTATTAAATTGATTAGGGTTTTTAGTTTTGGATTTGATTTGAACTTTTTATGATCTAGGTTTCCTGTGTTTCTGTGTCTTGTTTTCATTTGTTTTAAGATCTGGATCTGGGTTTTAAAGGGTTTATTCTGGTTTGAGTGATTCTGCAATTTTTTTCTTCAATTAGGGTTTCTGGTTTTGACATCAGGGTTTTGCTGGGTTTGATTTGAACCTATTTCTGTTCTGGGTTTGTATTCATTTGTTTGTATGCCTGTTTTCATTTGTTTTGAAGATCTCGATATTGGTTTTGATGGTTGTGTTTGATTCTGCATTTCTTTTTTCGTTCAATTAGGGTATGTAGTTTTGTTGTCTGGGTTTTGCTGGCTTTCTATTAGTTTTTTATGATCTTGATTTTTTTATTGTTTCAATGTTTTCTTATGGGTGATAAAGATCTGGTTTTGATTGTGTTTGTTTTGTCTTGATTGTTGAGCTTGAAAATACCATTGCTGACATGGATGACAGAGTGAGGCATCCAAGGATGTGATTGTGATTGAGATCTAGATCTAGGTTTAAGGCCTTCTTCTCTTAAAAAAAAAAAACAAACGTTGTTAGTAGTTTTGAAGATCTGGATATTTGGCCTTTAGTGTACAACTAGTTTTGAAGATCTGGATATTTGGCCTTTAGTGTACAAGTGGCGCCATTTTTCCTTGATATTGATCTGGGTTAGATCTTTCATTCTTGTGGGCCAATCTCGAAGAGCAGCTGATCTCACCCATCCAAATTGAGCTCTTTCCCCATTTTATATTCCAGCTGTCATTATTGGATGGCTAAGATTGTTGATTATTAGATTTTTTTTTTCATCATAGATTAATTATGATAGGCCCATTCATTGAATTACTCGGTTCACTTAAAGGTGGGCCACATTAAGTTCTTTGAGGAACATGATATATTGCCTTTTGTGTCAGAAAATGATTTGATTTCTTTTTTTTTCTTTTTTTTATCGTACTTGATTTTTGTAGATCTGATTGGAAGTATTGGGTATTGATTTGAGATCTATTGATGATTGTGCATTGTGGTATTAGTTCATCTGATTGATGTAGATCTTGTTGGGATTGATGAATTCCTATCTGATAACATGAATAATGAATGGACCACTTCAGAAAAAATAATAATAATAATAATGTCCCTCCATATCAAGGTTTAGAAGGATCATAAGGTGAAGTGGAGTTAGCATTTTTGCTGATCAATGTGTTTGCTTCAAATAAAATTTGACTCCCAAGTAATGGACTTGGATCTAGTATCCAAAAGGGCCAACAATGAGGCATTTAGCTTTTCACATAATGCATGGTAAACTAGCAAAGTGATCTTTATCTTTGACTACTGGTGTGAATTTATAGATCAACCATCTGGGTAGTAGACAACTGCCTTTACTTGCTTATTGAAGCCACCTTTCTTGTGAAAGCTTCTCAGAATCAGTAGAAGCTATTTTATCAAGTCGGTGGCCCAGAATAGCTGCTGCTTAATACATTGCATCCATAGTTCTTTTGATATCTGTAGCCTTACTTTATATATACCTTTTTTTTCCACAGTTATATGGCAGACTGTCAGTTCATCTAAGTTTGTTAATTTGAAACTTTTACTGGGGTTTTGTCAACAGGAAGCTGCAAACCCCTTCGAGTTTTGTGATATTGTCACAACCACTACCCACAAGAGTCTGAGAGGGCCAAGAGCTGGTATGATCTTCTACAGGAAGGGTCCTAAGCCACCCAAGAAGGGCCAACCAGAGGGTGCTGTGTATGAATTTGAGGACAAGATTAACTTTGCTGTCTTTCCATCACTTCAAGGCGGTCCTCACAATCACCAGATTGCTGCATTGGCTGTCGCCCTTAAACAGGCCATGTCTCCTGGGTTCAAGGCGTATGCCAAGCAGGTCAGGGCCAATGCTGTTGCCCTTGGGAACTACCTGATGAACAAAGGATACAAGCTTGTCACTGATGGAACTGAGAACCACCTTGTTCTATGGGACCTTCGACCTCTCGGCTTGACTGGTAATTTATTTCTGTATAAGCTTCTTGGTTTTCTTTGTTCTACTATTGATCTCATAGCCCATAGGCATCTCACTTTTTTCTTTTTTCATTTTTGGTTTTTTGTTTGAATGGCCTGTTTTAAACTTATTTTCCTTCCCCAATTGTATATTTGCAGGCAATAAAGTTGAGAAGCTATGTGATTTGTGCAACATCACAGTAAATAAGAATGCAGTTTTTGGAGACAGCAGTGCACTGGCCCCTGGAGGCGTTCGAATTGGTATAGTTTGTTTCTTCTATGGATGTTCTTTTTTTATCTTTTTTTTCTGCAATTTTTTTTCCTGGCTGCGGTCAATCCCAAGACCATACCTTTGCCAGTTGCATGGTATGCTTATGCATTTTTCTTTCAGGATTGCATTTAGATCTTACCTTTGCCAGTTGCATGGTATGCTTATGCATTTTTCTTTCAGGATTGCATTTAGATCTCGGGTAAGGTGGAATGGGACCAAATCAGGTTTAGGTCACAGGATTCAAATAAAAGGCCCCAAAACCCAGACCTGAACTCAAAAACAAAAGAAAAAAGGCTGCGATCCAGTCACTGGGGACCTCCATGTTTAGGGATGAAGTAGGTAGCCTGCTGTACTTTGAGCAGTACATAATAAGCAGTTAGATAAACATGATATATAATACATTGCTATAGCATCATATATTTGGAGTCCTTGGGTAGGAAATCCATGGATCCAAACCCCGACCCAAACTAAAAAAAATGGGTCCAATGTTGAACCTATAATTTTTCTCAATTCAGGTCGCATGCGGGTACGTGGGGACCCATTTTCATCCCTAACACCTAGTATGTTTGAGTATATGCTGGAAGAATGGGTGGCCATCAATTCTGCATTCTTTTTTAGGTGGTATAGAAATTATCAATTACGTTGGGTAAGGTGCTGTTTTTCAAATTTTCCCACCTCAAGTCAAGGTTGCAGGAAATGACAATTTGATTTGAAGTGGGAAAGGATGAAAAACATGATCTCACTTAATGCGGTTTCTACTTCCGTTCATTACATCGTCACATATGTAGATGTATTGTGGAAACATAGGAAAGACGTTTAGACGTTTCATTTCCATGTTTGGGAGGCATGTTAATGCAAAAAAATGTTTAAGTTCAATCATTTTTTTAACAAAAAAGATCATGGGTGCATTTTAATGTACCCCAAATTGCAAATGTTTGCTACATCATGGTGGAGCAGTAGTTAGACCCTTTTTTGCATAGCTGGGTGGTTTACAATTTCAAATTGGTCTTCTGCTATTGGAAAGGATTGGTAGTCTCTGGACTCTCTCTTTTATGGAATGTGAGTGGACTATCCCATGTGATGCATGTTTTTGTGATTGCATAACCAACTGAAGTCCTATATAGCACTAGTCTGTGGGCTCTAAATAAGTTCACTCTCTTTCTGTTATGTATGGATCTTTTTGTCAAACACGGGCATGTTATGATTCCCTTGCCCTTGGAAGATTATGAAATTGCGTTATCATTAGAACCGGTGTTACCACAACTCCACATCAAGAATTCTCTGACCTGTGTTTGGGTTTTGACTGGCTATTATTTTGCAGGTACCCCTGCAATGACTTCAAGGGGTCTAGTTGAGAAAGATTTTGAGCAGATTGCAGAATTCCTTCACCAGGCAGTGACCATCACCCTAAGCATTCAGAAGGAACACGGGAAGCTCCTGAAGGACTTCAACAAGGGTCTGGTCAACAACAAGGATATTGAGAATCTTAAGGTAGCTGTTGAGAAGTTTTCAGGATCATTTGAGATGCCTGGCTTCCAAATGTCCGAGATGAAGTACCAGGATTAAAAAGAAGAAATATCCTTATATACCTTTGTTGTTACTAGTGGTGCTTGCTTTCCTGGTCCATCATGGCCTACAAAAGTTTTAGCTACATCTTCTTCCATCTCTGCCTGCGCTCTTTCTTTTTTTCTTGCAGTTTATTTGTGTAATTGTTTGAATGTGCCCTTCTTCATGATGTAAAATTCTCCTTGATTTGGAATAGAATCTTGGGAATTTTTGGTTCCTTTGTTTTAATGCTTCTTCACATGCAAATGAGATTGTGATTTTGAATTTTTGATGTTTGATGTTTCCACGGACTTCTGAAATGGGACAGGGAGTCTATTACTGTGAACTTTTTTGCTATTGGTTTTCCTTTTCTGATCAAAGGTGGTGGGCCGGGGCCCCATAGAGCGGGCGCTCGACTGCACTGCACATGTAGTAGTCCTGCCCGCCCGTTGGAGAAGATTTCTCTACCGATCTTTAGTGTGAATGCTGTTAAATTCGTCTCAAATGATTTGTGTCATTTTTAACCCCAGCGCCAGCAGAGCTAATGAGGCCATAGGTTCCAACACAACCATCTTGACAAGGCAAGGCAGAGATTGATTGGCGATTAACCCGGGATAGTTAGTTACTACTTACTAGCCTCATTTACGCATATGCACCCTACCCTTCATTTACACGAATCCAAAAATGGCCGAAGAGCTTTGTTGTTTTCAAACTGTCAGGAAAAAAAAAAAAAAAATTTTGCTTTCATTGAGAGTTGAACTCAAGACCTCCCGCTTACTAAACGGGTGCTCTAACCAACTGAGCTATGAAAGCTTTGATGTTAGTTTTAATCAAGTTTAATATTAAATTATTGTCTTACTATTTATGGCTACCTAAACTTCATTATATATAACAGGTCTAAAAGAGGGCCCTTGCCAAGATATTTCTGGCCAGAACCCTCAACTATCCAAGTAATTTGTAGGTCCCGTACATCCCTAAGTAGAGTTACCCAAATCTTTTTTTTTTCCCTAATTCTCCATGCTTTCTAAAAGGCGGGTGCATATTGGGCTAGCAGGCCTCCAGAACTGTCTTTACTTGTGCATTTTACATTTATAAGGCGTGATCATGGAGATATTATGCACTATAAATTTCAATTGGTCTCAGGTTTAGGACTACCAACATACAAGTTGGTCTGTGCCTGGGCTTGATCAAGACCTCCCCGGCTGACCCAAGTTGTTTGCCCAAATAGAATTTAGTCCAACATACTTTGAACCAGGGTATGTTTCCCAATTGAACCTTTTGATCAATGGTCAATATCTCACACAAATTGAAACGTGTGGTATATGGTGTTAATTCATATCAACTAAATATCAATCACTTTTTTTTAAAGTGAAAATAATACCAGAATTTTGTAATCAATAAAGGTGCATGCTCTCATGTAGGGGGAGAGTGCCATCTCAAAGCATGAGTTGTACAAGGATGGGACCATCTTATGAAGCCATTAAATCCATAAATGGAAAGACCATTTCCAGTGGGATCCCAAGAGTTCATAACTTCAAATGGGCTCACACCATAGATGAGGGACTCCTAGAAAATATCAGACATTAGAACTGACGACACCCCTTTTTCTCCTAATTCAAACTTTCCTCTTCTATTTTTTTCATTTTCAGGCCACAACTTGAAAGTCTGTGATCTTCCAATCAGTCTCAGGTCCAAGAAACCATCAATCTTTCTAGGCTCGCCGGATTCATTTGCACGGATCTCAGATAATGGTCTCCATATATTAAGAAATTTGGAATAGAGCCCACTATCAGTGATAGACTATGTAGCCACATTTTTTGTTTTTTTTTTTTTTTGGCAGTACCTATTCTCCTTGATTTGAAGAGTATACTGTTAATTTTAAGAGGATTCTATAGATTGTTATAGAAGATGTAAGATTTGGCTGAGATGCACAAGTAAAGATGGATGTATCATGAGCAAAAGGATATTAACAGTATTAATATAGAGAGAGCGCGCGACTAAAATCTAAAGGTGGGGCTCCAACTGAAAAGAAAATGAAATATTGTCATCTGAGATGGTTTGGAGAAACTTACATAAGATAAAATAGCCCCAGTATGAAGACTTAATATGTCATTAGGAACTAGGAAAAGGGAGAGACTGATAAAGACTTGAAATAACATTCTGGAACTGGATTGTGGATAGACAGAGAGCATGGATTTAAATAGGGATTAGAGAAAAATAGAATCAAGGAGCTGATGCAGATAGATGGGATATGGCATCAATGCTGACGTTGACAATAATATAGCTGAACAAGTGATTTTTTTATTTAACTGTCTAACAGTTTTGACTTCCACTCCAAATAATTCTACTTGACTCTGATATTTTGAAGATTGAAGGCACACATGGCTTTGGCCTTGCAAAACTCGTTTGTGTAAAAAAGAACCATATAGGGGCAGTGATAATTGTTTTGTAGGGACCAAGGGGATTCTATAAAGAGTAGAATGGAGTAAAAAAGGAAAAATAAATGCATTAGGTCCCTAGTACAACCTTCCTGTGAACCCTTGGTGGAGTGATGCTCGAATGCATTCCTAACACAACCAATAGACCAAAAAACCATTGTTTTGTTGTGCCGTTTCCCATCACCAATTGATTTTGTGATAAGTGGTAGCTCAATGAGGTCTGAGATCCTACAAACTGATGTATCAAATTTATGTAGTCCTTGACTTTGCCTTCTTCACTTTGACAGACAGCTCTTATCACTTGATTCCAACCTGTTAAAAGGGAGAATTTCGGTACAAGGGTGTGCTTTTGGTGTTCACAAGGGTTCTAGATCATCCAACAAACTGATAGACAGCAGAATTTGTGTTTATTATTGATAAAGATTAAATAACCATTATAAAAATCAAAACACACCATCATACAACAGCCAATGCTGTTTTAGAACAGTTGGGCTTGTTTGTGGGTCTAAAGTATATTGCATAATACAATGATAAAAGCTCACAGCTTGAACCTGCTAAACTAACTAATTTGTTTTCAAACATTATCATGATGCTTGCTCCCCCATGGTTGTTATTGCAGTACCATCTTCTGATGCAGGCTGGGGCGTACTTTGTTGCTGCTGTTGTTCAATCTCTGGATTGTCAGGCCATGTCTGCCCAGAATCATGAAAGAGGTATGATTTCAAGTGCTACCACTCAAATTCAAATATTAAACCTCAGCTAATTCCATAGACTTTGATGGTGGCGTAGACAGGTTATATTCGCTCCTCACTCTAGCCGTCTGCTCCAAACAACAAAGCAAAATGTTATTAACAAGTTTGCATAATTACAACATCTCAGTAGGGAAAGAAAAAAAAAAAAAAACAGGGAGGCTATGTATATGTGACTCAGACCATGTTGCTAACTGTGTTCTTCCAAGCTTTATCAAGCTCATCGAAGACTACATGTATAGTCGGACGCCCTTTGCTTGATTTAGCAACGCATAAGACCGCAAGGTGCAAGATTGTTTTGAAGTCATCTACATTGAGGTTTCCGTTCAGCCGTGGGTCTTCAAAATCAGAAAGTGGGCGTTTTTCCAAAATAACATCTTTTGCCTGAACAGTCATAGACAACATTTTTAGCTCCAATGGGTGACAGATGCATGAATCTAAGGACATGGATGTTCATACACACCTTCCTTGTCAAATGATCCCGTGCATCACGATCCAACTCTATAACTCTCTTTCCTGATAGAATCTGCAAAGCGACAATGCCAAAGCTATAGACATCACTAGCACAAGTAAGCTTAGCATTGGTCATATACTCTGGGTCCATGTAGCCTAGGGTCCCTCTCACATCCGTGAAGACTTTGCTTTCCTCCATTCCTAGCATTTTGGCCAGTCCAAAATCTGAAAGCTTGGGATCCATGTTCTCTGTTAGCAGAATATTTGTAAGCTGCATAAAAACATACCAAATCATATTACATCAGTACATGCTTGAAGAACAAAAAGAAAAAAAGAAAATATCAAGACACACTAGGCCTTGGTGGAGGCCACCAATACATTTGACACTGTGCATGGGACCATTGATAAACCTTAGAACTCTTGAATTTATTTGAGAGAACCGAGTCACACACTGCCTCATTTGCAACATCTACGTGTTTCAAGTGGGTGACTAGGGACATTCTCAAGCGAAACCTGGTCGAGACAATCCCATGATTCCTATGCATTCTGCTACGTTGAATTCCATTGCAAAAATTCTATGATGGTTTTTGGAGAAATATAGTATAATTCAAGAAGTTGATGCTGCTGCCATAGCAGTACTAGTAATAAGAATTCATGAATTTTCGTTTTCTTGCCTTGATGTCTCTATGAACAATGTGACCATCCGGGTAACTATGGAGGAAACGGAGTGCAAGTGCGCAATCTCTCAAGATCTTGACTCTTTTATCCCATGAAAGAACACTATCACTTCCTGTGATGAATTTTCATGAACTAAAGTCAGAAATGTTGTGGAGAATAACTACCAATGGAATGTCAGTTAATGTGAAAATGTAGGGACTTACTTAAAAGATGTTGGGCTAGATTCCCATATGGGCAATACTCATAGACCAAGTACTGCTCTCCATCTTCCACGCAGCAACCAAAGAGACAAACCAGGTTGGGATGTCGAATCCTTGAGAGACCCTCAACTTCTCTTGTGAATGTATCAGCCTTGCTGCTCTTGTAGATGTGCTTTATTGCTACAAGCTGCCCGCTGGGAAGGACGCCTTTGTACACTCGACCGGCGCTTCCCGCTCCCAAACTTACCTTATGGGTGCTAGAACTCATGGCATTTTCAATCTCCGCTTTCGAAAATCTATATAGACCTGACCATGTAGTTACACCACCTTTGTAGATTCACAACAGTTTGATGCAAAGGCAACATGTTAGTGTACTGATCACCATATTAGGCATATATCTAATTTATTTCAACAATACTATAAACAACTACCTTCAGGTGGCCTTGCAGGCTTTTTCTTCTTGGTCACATATTTAATGAGCACGACGACCAGCATCAATCCCATAATTAAGATCAAGATCGCTAACAGAGCTTTCGCAAACGTATCTAACAAATGAATGAGGTTAATGAGTAACCATTTCTACTGAACACAAATTTATCATCTAAACAAGTCTGACTGGGGCTCATATTATCTAAACCAAGCCATCCAATTGCACAAGAAGAGGGGGAAACAGGGGTTGAGCCTTACACCAACATAACTATAGTGCATCGCAATTCGCAACCCTTTAAGTTGCTTGGAAAAAAAATAAACAAAGAATATCCTTTGGGCATGCCTGTCGATCCAGAGTATACAATCAACAGGTTGCTGTTTGGATGATTTCCTTGAACAGCAACAATCAGAAGTTCCTAACTATTCAAATATGTATTGTACAATGAATCAATGACTGATTCGTGCACTTCATTTAGGGGCTAAGCATCAAATATGTCTTGTACAGTGAAGCTTAGGTCCCAAAAGGTACTTTAGCCCTGGGGAAAATCTCTCATGCTTTGCCCCATCACGAACATGGCCCCATAAACCCCCCCAAATGCTTCTTGAAACACTAATAGAACATGATCCATTCTCTTCGATGAAACTACCAACAAGTATTGAAATTCAAGTAACTGCACTTACACGTTATTCTGAAGTAGTTAACATCTGTAGATAAAAAATAAAAAAAAAAAAGTTGACATTTAGGACAAAATCAGATAATGCTCTAATTGAAGGATATGTATATAAATAGTTTAGCTATGATAAAATGGAGGTGTCTTACCAACTATATCCGAAGCTGGCAAACACCTGAAAAAATCACTGACCCAAGTAGCATTATCAATCTTATCTGCTGCAACCAAGATGACCAGTGCAACTCCACATATTGGCTTGTTGTACTGATCGTCCTCCTTAATTTGCAGCTGCCCCATGAGATGATTCCTCGTGTTATCAATCTCCTGAGTGCACTGCCTACATGTCTCATCGAATGATGGATGATCAAACTGAGAGCACTTGCTGAGAAGGTTCTGATATTGCAGTGGATATTGAGCTGCTAGGGCTGGTATGATGAGAGTGGAGCAAGGAGTGAAATCCTGATGTAGGTCCCCAAAACCGCACCAGTCGATGGATATGGGGTTCTCGTCTGGAACAGGCAGTTCACATTTGTGCCACTGGTCACTGGTGAGGAATATGGGATTATTGTGTTGATCAGCATGGAGAGCCAAAGCTTGAGAGTAAGCGTTGAGAGCAGTTCGACAGCAGCGGTACGTGTTGATGATGCCCCACTGCATGATTTTCTCATTGCTGCCTAGGCATTCTCCCTCTGGCTCATATGGGTAGTCCTTGAAGCTCAAGATGCAATCTGCAGGTGGGGGTGGCGGAACATGATTAGATGTTCTTGGGTTTAGTTGACTAAGATAAATCAGTGGGGTCATTCTCTGCATTATTTATTTATTTTTATTTTTAACTCTGCCAGCTTAATGTAGGTCTCAAGCCCAGGCAAAGGGGAGGGTTGTCTCATGTTGACATTGGGCTTAAAACTTTTGTTACATCTAAAACATAAATTCTGAGACACTGTTCCATGAAGATCAAAAGAAGTGCAAACCTATCTAAGACATTTCCATGAAGATAAAAAAAAAAAAAAAGTGAAACTTATCCGAGGATTTGGCCTGCGAGTGGCTAAGTAAAAGTTCATGTCAGTGACCTCAAGGGCGGAGGATTTGATGATGATTTTTTTATTTAATTTTTTGGGTTCCTCCTATAGGTGAGCCTCGAAAATTAATCCGTACTGAACTACTGATTCATGGATGGGCCATACACAAATACTATGCTGACTGGGAGTTTATGATGTGGGAAACAGTCGAAACACATTTCAGTTATTTTAAAGCAACCAGAAAGGGTTTGTTCCTGTTTGGACTTCAGACCCAGCAACTCAACTGGGGTTAGCTGGGTCATACACCTGGCTGGCCCAGGAAGACCTAGTCTCACAGCCATCAGGGAAGAGTCTGTAGATGGATGGGTAAAAGAACTCCTGACTGTGAGATTTTCAGGCTTTGGCACATAAACAATGAGGTGAGAATGAGATAAATTGGTTGGACCTGATTGCTCCGAACTGTTGATCTCATGGGGATGAGCATTTTCCGATTAATTGTTCATATGAAGGGATATATTGAAGGGAAATATGAAGGACCAAAAACTTTCCTGGTGTTGATTGATGTCTTTAAACCAGTGGTTACCTAGAGTGGGAACTTCCAGTGGGACACAGTATGGGACAGTATCAAATACATCAAAGCTGCAATCACGTGAGTAATGGATTCCATAGGTTCCTTTGGAATAAATATATATATATATATATATCTCCTTTTATGATTCGAGGGCCTTTGGCCCCACATTTTTCTCTGTGAAATTTTCTACTCAGCCAGTATGATTTGTCCGCACTCTATATCATTTGATTGTAATATTTTATGAACATAGGATAATTAATCAACAATTCAACATATAATTATGATATTAGTGAGTTCCTTGTTTAAAATTCTTACTAATTATAATAAAAAAGGGAGTCACAATTTTGGTTGGATTGAATGCTCAGATATAAAATTCCAAAATGAATTAAATAGGATATTCAAATTTCAGGAGTAGTTTGCAACATTCTGAGTACCAGCATTCCTAATACTCTAAATCTCAACAGACATATGAATCGTCTAAATTCTTGCAACCAAATAGGTCCAAAAGTGCTACACAAGTAAGTGTTTCTATTCCATTATGACCAGACTTGAATCTACTTCCTCTGTGGGGGATTGATACTTCCTTAAGCTGCTGTAAGAAGGTCATGAGACAAACCTATTGGCCGACCCTGTGCTTGCTGCTGTGGTTAGGAAATCAAAATTCCTCCTATGAAGGGTGGTGGGAACACAAGTTCGAGCCATAATAATTATATAAAGCCATTTTATTGCTTTTCTTTAAAAAATTATTTTAAAGAAGTTTTCAAAAAATATAAATTTTGAAACGTGCATGGTCTCAAATATAAAATTGAGAGAGATATATAGAGATACCAGAAGAGACGTTTTGGGACACAGTGGAGGTGATGACTTGCATGAAAAAACAAGAAAAGAGAAGGGTCCCAAGCTTGGAAATGCCCCCGCCCCTTTCTCTCAGCATTTTGAGGCTGCTTCAACAACAAGAGTCATGCGTAATGCTGATGTGCCTAGTGCCTACTTAAGAAAATGCCAATTGATTATCAAAGAAAAGAAGCATAGGGTTGAGATTCTGAGAGACACCCCACAGAGAAAAATGAGCATTTGTAAGAAAGGAAGAAATAGCTCTTGGATTGCTGTAGCGGCATTGCAATTGTCGCCACAGCATTTGGATATACTCTTTTTTATACGCATGCTGTTACCTGCTTAGCTGCTTTGTCATTGCCAACACCTTGTCGTGGGGCACTGTAATATATATGGCGTATGAGTATGAGGCGTTAAGTGCCAAAATGATATTACTACTTTCTAAGTTGTACACCATATTCATTCATATCAAATCAACATAAGTGCCAAATTTTATTTTATTTAGGTATATGTACACTGCTGAATTGATGATTTCACACGTACATAAAATACAATGAAACGAGGGTTGTGCATCACTTTGTTTAAATTTAATGGCTTGTCTTTGTTTAGATAGAAATTAGAAAGAGCAGGTTGATGCTGATGACATAGGATCTGAATTCTTGAGTATAATTCCAAAGATAAAAGGACAGCGTCATGTCGCTGTAAACGTCCCATCGTTATAGAACCGAGGTTCTAAAAATTCCGCCACCCGCACAAGCTTTTGTATTGTGCGTCTTCTACACCTCAGCTTAGAATTTGTGATATAAAATGTTTGGTTGTGGTTGAGGCAGATCCAATAGGGTATTAGCTTGACCCAACCTGAACTCAGTTTGTATTTTATGTGAATTAACTAAATTAAAACACAATTAAGTGAAAGAAGAATATACACGAGCAAAACCCTACTAAATAGTAAATTATCCAACACACTGCGATTTAGTTAAGTCAAGGTTTTAATTAAATTGGAGATTGTGCAAAACTCCCACTAGAAAAAATAAGCTAAAAATCTCTCTTTTTGTAGTGATCTTTTTTTTTTTTTTTTTTCTCTTGGTTTGTTTTGCATTTTAAAATCCAAGCTCGAGCCAACGGACACCTGAGTAGCCTTAATCAGTCAGGCCATGCCATGCGGTTTGTTATTGGCCCGCCCCGAGTTGCTTATATAACAAAAACATCTCCATAGCATTCATATCTCTCTCTCGGGTCTTAACATCAAAAACAGTAATAATATGTATTCATTACATATATTAGTTTCTCTATTTTTTTGGCAAATACTTTGGAATAATGTATTAGATTCAAATGTATCATATCTCATGTCAATCGATTTTCATCATTTCTTTAGCTCCTTGATAACCAAATGCTTTCATCTCTCATAGGGCATATGAAACACTGATGAAGATGAATCGACCATGGTTTTTAGTTCGCTAGCCAGTGATAACAAGGGCAATATTAGAAACATTTCGATCCTAAGAAGACTTGCCCCCTCAACAAATACAAGCCCCAAATTGAGGTGGCATTATAATAACCCACAGATATTCAAGAATATTAGCTTAATACCGACTTGTGCAACGTCATTACATAAATTCGCAGAGTCCCTCCCTGAGATACACTGCTTAGAGACATGGGTGTGAATAAAATGCATGGGTTTGAATCCACATTGTAGAAAGAAGGGAATAAAAATTCATTGCCATCCCACACTAAGCAATATAAACTACCATCACCGATTGGTACAGTGAATGCATCAAAGTCTCAATCCAAATTATTCGCTGTTCCAAGTTTATGGCAAAACCTAACCACAGATGCACTGCATCAGACAGCATCCCAACCATCACTATACTGATCATGATTTTAACCAATGCCAAACTTTCTGACTTAAAACCTGGAACTTATTTATCAAAAGAATAAAAAAAAAAATGGAACCTAAAATGTTTTAGAACTCACCCTAGCCACCTTTATATTCATTCCATTTCAGAAATTTTCTAACGAGGAGAAGCAAACGGAGATACAAGTATCAGACTGTCGAATCAGCCCACACAACAGATTGGGTCTGGGCTCATTTACTGTCAGGAGTCAGGACCATGTGTTAAAATCATATGCCTGATTAAAGAGACCAGAAGTATCTGCTTCACAATGGTTCTGGTAAAAGTCGCTTGCATTGGATAAATGAGCATCCTCAGAGCCATCCCGTAAAATTGGAGCAATTAGGCATCTGTAAAACAAAAGATCACATCGCGAGAGCAATGCCAGTTCTGCACACTAAAAAAAAAAAATAATGTCATAACACAGTTGTATCTTATTCAACAGGACACCTAAAAAATGCTAAATCACTATCTTGTGAAACATAGACCACATTGGCATAACAAGACCACTTAGCAAGTTCTACATAACCCACTGCAAAAAAACAAGTTCCACATAACCCATTGCAATTGCAAGTGGGCGAGTCTTAGGTACACAAAGGTAAACATCATCACTGTGCTACTACCAAACCTGTGTGTGGTGGATAAGTACAAAAGCTGCCTGGTTTTACCATAAAAATTCCTCTCTGAAAGTTGGAAGTTCTATCATTTCCCGCGATCTGCTTGGCGCTTCCTGTAGCGCTCTCAATCTGAATCAATCCAACAGCATGGCGAACTCACATGAAAACCCTTATCAATTTCACAAAGCGGTTATTTCCAAATGGTTTCAGATTCCACCATCCTGGTTGTGCTAGCCAAGCAAGTCACTGAATAGGTTGGGGTTCTGACTAGTAGGCGTCACACCCACCTGCCTTGCCACTGCATCCTTTTGTAAGGAATCTCGGGGATTTGGGCCCTTCTTCACTGAAGCCGTTTGAGCAACCATCTGAGAGCTTTTATTAGCATTGGTGGGTGCCCCATAATTGAGGCTGGAAGAGTACAAATCCGTGCCACTTGGCCCAGTAGAAGGCATTTCAGCATATAGTGTCTCCATGAGATCAGATGGCTTAGAAGCATTAGCTGAAACAGTACTCTCAGATGAGATGCCTTGAGTTGGACCAAGAAGTCCTTCCAGTTGCATAAAGGGGTCAACAGATAGAGCAATTTCTGGAATTGGCTCACCCAAATCAAGTAGATCTGGAGGAGGTTGAAGAGGGGCAGTCTTCTCTACAGTGACTTCAGTGGCAGTATTTGCTGTTGCTTCCCTTACCTTCTCTGCACTTGTGGGGCGAGACCTTGCAGCCTTATGGCTTGACGTTGGTCTCTTATCATGTTTTGATGAGCCACCAAACAACGAAGCGGCCAGCTTCTGCTTTTCAGCAGAAACTTCAACATGTTGCTTCTTTGAATCATATGAAACAGCACGTGTCTGCGAACTCATTGTTTCAGGGCCATGGGTGATCCCATTTGTTGTTTTCTGGATTCCAGAAGTTGATGCTGATGGTGCAGAAGGCGAGGAATAAGTTGGCCTACCCCACTTCTTTTGAACTCCTTCAAGTCGAAGTTTCACACCAAGTTCCACGGGTGCAATATCAGGGACAGGGGATGGCAAGGGAGCTTGATGGATTTCCTTAGCATAAGTTGACTCAGGTACTGGAACGAGATCAGTTGAAGAAATAAAGGAAGCAGGAGTCCTTGTTACCAAGGGAGGTGGTTTTGCAAGCTCATAGGCCTCAAACCTGAGACCATGAGTCAAAGCTTCTGGTTGGTCTTGACTTCTAAAATTGTTTACATTCAGCATTGCAGAACGCTCATTCTCAGGGATGTAGGGTCTAGCTCCTTTTTCTAAGGATTGCTGCACAAAATTGTTTACGAAGGATAGGCTTTTATCAACCTGAAGAGAGAGAAATAACATTAGCTTAGAAGCCTGATAAGTTTTGATAATGCATAAGCAGGTTCATCCAGGAAGAATATTGGTCTAAAAGAACTGACAACATTTTTTCCTGAAACAATAATGATAAATGATAAAGTTATTGTCATTGGCCTTTGCTTCGCTAGTTAGGAATATTGTGTAGTGTGTGTGGGTGTTGGTGTGTACTTTTGGGTCTCTAATAAAGCAGGAAAAAAATGACGATGTTGATCTTGGTCGTAGCAATAGCAAAGTAATAATGACGACAATCATCATGATGATTACAGTAATAGTATAGTAATAATGACAACAACAATGATGATGATTATGGTTATAGGTAGTAGTGATAATAACTTGGCATGGCACTTTTTGAGTTTCATACTTAAATTATAACACTATTCTCTTGAGGTTCTTATTTTAGATTTTAAAATCCAAATAATGCACAACTCAGCCTACTCACCATACTATCTTAACAATAACGGCAATAAGAATTGGTCTATGCAAGAGTAATCAACAGCAACCTTACACCGTGATTTTGCAAGTGCTTTTAGTTGGATCTCTTTAAAGAGTCATCAAAATATTCAGCTCAGACATAATTTGACTCAGAATCATGAAAATTAGAACCCAATTTGGTTGTCCACTAAATACAAACCAATCTCAATATAATCTGTTAAGTCCTCTGAAAAATGTTGCCATATAGAATCTCAGGAATTTAAGATAAAAAATATTGCATGGAGTGCTTGGTAAAAAACATAGATCAAAAGTATTGCATGGAGTGCATTCTAAAGAACATAGACCTCAAAGTTCCCAAGTGCAGTATATATTCTACTCTGAGGTTGCATTTCACAGGCATCATGAAATATGTCATAAAATAAAGCTTCATGTAACATATTCCAGAACCAATATATAAGACAATGAAAAGTATAAAAACCTTTAACTTGCCAGAAGTGAATATGTTCAAGAATTAAAGACTGATAATAGAAAAAGGCAAGTACTGGCTGACCTCAATATCTTCACAGCTAGCATCTGCCGGCATTATGCTTTCAACAGAATGAGAGTTTAAACCCAGCACTGCCTGAAGCTCATATGCGCGCTGTTGCAGGTCCGTTGAATGTGAAGCCGATAGCTCATCAATTAAGGATTGACACTACAAGAAAAGAAAATTCGTTAATGCAAGAAATCTTCTGTAGGCACTAAACAGTGGAGATAGAATGAACAGAATAAGTCAAAGTTACTTTACTTTGTAAGTTCATCACCAGTTAATAATTTAATGACCTTATTTGACCTATGCAGCAAGCATATGTCAATTGTGTTATCCCATGCTGAGCTGTGTATCCTTTGCCAGAAACCTAAGTTGCATAAGTATGGATGTGTGTAGGAATTCAACACCAGCACATGGTGTTTGGTTTGAAACCATAGGATTCGTGGATTCAACGTACTACTAAAACAAGTAAATAAATATTGTTTTAAATGAAAATAACATGAAAATAATAAGTCTTTAATCCGAACAATCAGGTAATAATCATATCAATATCTTACTTAAATTGCAAAAGGAGGAAAGGCATAATAGTATTTAATTGATTATAGAACAAACTTTAAATTTGCATTAGAAAAGTCCAATGCAGTGTCGTGTCCGGCACAGCTACATGGTTAATTCCAAAGAATACATTCGACAAAGCCAAAAACAGAGGCAAATGGGCAATGCGATACGAAGATTGTGTTTTGTCTGCAGTCTAGGGAGCTCAATTGGCCTTTTGCGCCTGTTTGTTTGCATTAGAATACATAGGAGTTGAATTCGTAGTGTGGTTAAAAATTAAGATTAAAGCTGAATCTCCAATAATGAACATCAAATAGCATTTTCTTTTAGGGAAACAGAATCAAAAGAAGATGCTATTTGATGCTTCTTATTTTTGAAATTTCACCTTTGATCTTCAATTTTAACCCACCCTATGTATTCAATTCCTATGTATTTTAATGCAAAGAAACAAGGCATTTCTGTTTCACCAATAAAAGAGGATTGGAGTTCTTCTCCAGTTTGGGTCTTCGTTGCAGGAAAATTCTATCAATGTGTCGCTTCCACTGCCAATCCTGCTTCCCTAAGCCCATTTGGTAACTTGACTAGTAAAGTCAAGTAAAGTTAAGTCATCCTAAACATCACATCAAAATCACTTTTTCTCAAAACTCCCTCCAACTTTTCCAACAAAAAGTCAAAAAGTAACCACATTTATTAACTAAAAGACAAAAAAACTCCATTTCCCATACCAAAAGTCAACAATATTCCATCCCAAACAACTAAAAACAAAATACCATCATAACCCACCACATATTTTATTCATACTTTTCATTTCACTTCACTCCACTTGACTTTAATAGTAAAATGCCAAACGGGCTAACAGTCACTACATTTGATAAAAATAAATCAAAACCATCAAAGCATAAGAATGCGTGTGACCATTGAAGCATAAGATGTGCGTGTATGCTTGTGGGGCCCACGTGAGAGGGCGAACACACACACACACACCGCCCTTTTCCTTTTTTCCCTCTCCTACCTACCTGTGTACATTGACGAAGGCACAGATGATCATCCTAAACATTTGATCAATGCCGACAAGTTTTCATCGTCCAAAACATGCACACAGTCAATCCAACAGTCATATCCATTCGAATGGGTGCCAAACCCCGGGACCGGTGACTATCAGGGGGTCCCTGTTTTGTAGTCCACTCAGATGGATCATCAGGTGGGCCTCACTAGCCTAAATTGCACCTGAGTTGATGAGTACATGAGCTTAGGAGAGGATAGACACACAAATACACACGTGTGTGTGAGAGGCAACTCTTTTGCCACCACATGGGACCTACTAAGATAATCCAACCCCCTAAACTCGCTAACACCCAATGAGTTGGCACTCACCCAAATTTGACACTAATCTTAATTATGCTCACCATTGGATTCAATTTCATTAAAAATGTAGCTTAGAAACTATTGCACTTCCTATATTGATATGGCCGTGATGATCTAATGTACATGATTTTTGCCCAAAATCATATCCACAATGAGACCTTTCCATCACACTAGCATTCCATGATTGGCATGCATCCAAGTGGGTCCGATAAGGGACAGATTTTTAACTCTCACGCAATCCATGAGAGGTGCCACTAAGCAGAACGTAACCGATATAACTTAGTTGTATGGAACGAGACCAGATACGTATTCAAGAAACGAGTGGAGGGTCAAGATTCTTAGCATGACCAATTGAAGAATACATTTAGTTAAATGAATTGGTCATTGTGTTGAAACGTATGCCTCGAGGCTCACTTTGGGACGAAATGGTCCCAACATGCTGTGGGACTCTCCAAGGTTCTTAGAAGTGTTTTGAGGCTCACAAGGCAAAGCATTCCCACAATGTCCCATGGCCTCAAGTCTGAGGCATAGCTTGCATTTGGAATGTTGTCACATTACACAAAATGAGGCAAATTTGGTGCGTATGCCCCAGATGAAGTGTGCAGCTCGGTCATGATTCATATTTGGGGACATAAAACTCATTGGCACGTCTTGTTTTCAAGAAAACAGGAACTTAAAAGTGTTTTTTTTTTTTAACTTAAAATGGATGTAATTAGAGTTGACTTGAATCAACCCTAATTAACTCTTAAAGAGCTAGCAAACTCTTAAAGACCTAGCAAGAATGTAATTCTTTTCTATTCATTTCAATATAATTATAATTTATGTAATTATTTATTCACTAAAAAATGTGTACTCTTGAGGCTTACACCCCTCATGGTGAGAGGTTTACGCTCCATGCATTGGGCAATTGGAATTCCTCGCCTAAACATTGGATGAAACATTGCAAAATATGATCACAAACTCCCCCCCCCACCCCAAATTAAAGAGAGCCCTATGACAGGAAATCAAAGGAGAGATTGCCACTTTAAAGCTCCACACTATTGCCGAAGCATATCAGATGGCTCTGAAGATGAAAGATAATTGCATAGCCCTGTGATCAAGAAGTACAGAAATCAAGCTATTGAGGAGGCACCCCCAACCCTCCCCCGACCCACTGAGACAGCTACAGCAAACAAAACTCCCCTCGACAACCACCCACCAACATAAAAGGGAAACACATATCAAATAGCAAGGAATGATGCAAGTGCGAAGAAAAATTAGATTCTGTCGGCCTCTATACATAGTTGACCACGACACGTATATCCCTATTTAGATGAACAGAAATAAGATTTGTCAAGTGAACATTAAAAGCAACCAACCTCGGGCAGCAATTCCACTTTCCTTCCAGCTGAAATCTCAAAAGCACATATTTTCATAATAGCTGTTACTGCATATGCCTTCAAAAGGAGAAAAACAAAAGGTACTGAGTCCCAAAAAAATGGAAATTGATCATAGATATGTAAAAGAATCAAGAGAAATATCTAGATAAAAGCTCCGCTCAGCACCATACATCCTCAATAAAAGACAACAGGGAAGAACATGGTACTCAATTATTAAAGCACATGATATGCAGCAAAATCCCTAAATAAGTGTATATTTGCACACAACTGCGAAATCACAATACACCTTAACTCAGAAAAGATGGAGCAAACTTGCAACAAACCACAAGTCAGAAAAGATGGAGCAATTTACATGCACATTAGTTTTACCGCTTTTAGGACAAAGACACATATGAGCAAAACTGAACATTCTTTTAAATAGTAGTAAAAAATTCCCCCTTTAGGACAAATGCACATGCAGACAAGATAAAAGTACCACTTAATCATAAAATGTGTCCCCTCTTTTGGACTTAAGCCCAACATTCCATGAGACTACAGAAAAACCAAAAGATAATAAAACGTTTAGGAAAGTAAACCATGTGCATCTAATAAATGAACAATGAAGAAACAATCCATTCATTGAATACTTAGGTGCACAACATAGAAAATGAATATCAGTGAGTATGAAAGTTTCAGGATTTGAGTAAATCAACGGTTATGATTTTGTTAGATGCGCTCATCCAACAAAATACACTTCTAGGGTGAGGTCTAATAGTTTTCAAGTGAGAAAACTGAAGGTGTAGGTGTATTAACGAATAGATGGATTTGCACAAGAAGATCCCAGGAGCCAGTAGTTTCTTTTCCAAAAGTCTCTATCCATTTGTTCACAAGATATTAACACCTCATCCAAGATTCTTATAAGATTTGGCTCAAAAGAAAAGATCTTAGAAGATCCTCCATAACACATAAGGTCTCATCTAAGGATAAAGCTCACCTTACACCACCAGAAAAAGTGCCCACACTCTAAGGATATAATGAGAATTGGTTTTGCCGGCAACACATCATTAAAAAATGAGGATTTCTTTTTAGTTTGATATTTGACGTGGCTACATAAAATTCTTTAAGGGTACCGCATCCAAAGTTCTTAGAAGATTTGGCTCAAAAGAAAAGTTCTTAGAAGATCCTCCATAACGCACAAGGACTCTCTAAGGATATAGCTCACCTTCCACCACACAAAAAAGTGCACACTCTAAAGATATAATGAGCATTTGTTTTGCCAGCAACGCCATCATTCAAATAATGAGCATTTCCTTTTGGTTTGGTATTTGACATGGCTACACATAAATTCTCTAAGGATATCCTTTCAAACAACACATCCTTCCAAAATCCCACCTTTACAAATAAACCACCCCAACCCCCCACTTCCTCTTCCTCCCTCTCCCTCCCATCTCTTTTCTCCTCTTCCCTCCCTTTCCTTCTATCCAGTGTGTTAGGCACCCAACCCTTCCAACATTTGCCATGCCAGCCCCAATCTCTTTCCTCCATATTGTTCCTCTCCTCCCCAATCTCCACCACCATTTTGCCAGAAGACCCTATCTCTAGTGTTCCCTAAGCAGCCCACCTTCCAAAAAAGAAAAAGGAAAAACCTATGGTGGGAATTTTGGGAAGATATAGATAAAGAATGAGTTGGTTGGTGAGGGTTGATTTCGTACCAAAGGCCACATCTCTCCAAAGTGTTGGCAAATTTCAGAATTTCATGGCCCTCAATCAAAATCTTGCAGTGGAAACAAGTTTCAGATTAGTTATTAGTTAATACAAGATTTTGTTTTCATCTCTTTTACTTCAACATTTCTGAGAGTGAAGACCATGTCATATGATTTCGATCTAACAATCATGACCCCACTCATTTTTTAAACCTGAGGTCTGTTTAAATTGCCAGTTCAAATAATCCAACAAGCAACTGACATGTATCAACTTCCATACATTCCCCAGCAAAAGTCTCCATATGACGAGTTCCAAAACAATTTTGTTCATATGGAAATATTTATTTATTTATTTTGATGACGAGGGTACCCACGTGGTTACCCGACAAGATTATTCCCCCGAGCACACTCATAACCCCGCAACATACGCGCACCAATGGAACAACAAATATAGATGGCGATTCGTGGGATGTCACAGAATGAAGAAAGGATCTACATGTACATCTTTCACCGCTTTGGAAAAATAAGTCCCTATAACTATGAGTAACACAGAAGAAGTAAAGCCTCCATGAAGTAACAAACTTGAAAACATTTTACTATGCAAATAAGTCCGGCGGTTGGAGGTCTAAATGGGCTCTTTCTTATGTAAAGTAATAGTTCCATCAAGAAATAGAGATTTGCTCTACTCTTGAACAAATACTAGGATCCGATAACAAAGACATGTAAGTTACATCCAACTGAAAATATGGAATTTAAAGTTCCATGCTAATAAGAGCATCAATTACCTACAACACGAGGATGACTGACCGAGTTAAGCTACAGAAATAGGAGAAACAATTCAGCTCTGAAAATCTAGGCCGACATGACAATTAATTCTGAACAAAGACGACAGATTGAATGGAAGATCACCATGACAATTAGGGAAGGTGTGAACATATGGACCTAATAGTTTATATGAAAGACATTAGTGGATGAGACTGATAGACAGAACACCGTACTAAACATATTTACTCTATATCATGCACTGTAACTACAAACGAGCACATAACTTGTAAATAATGAAGGCCCTCAAAAACTACTATATGAAACTGGATACTTAAGTGTGTATATAAATCCACTGAAAACAGAGAGATCACCTTAACAGTGTCATCATTTGAGTGGGCCTCTGCAACATCACATAACTTTCCTGTGATATAGGAAGCAGAAAACTTTCCATCTGCAGTTCCATATTCCCCCAATACCCAGCAAATAACCTGCAAGCAACTTGATAAGAAGGGAGGGAAAAAAATATGCAGCCGGTCCAATTTAAATGAAATAGATCCGTGAATGATATCAAACTAGGAGATGAAAATGAACAGTACATGCAGAAATAAAGATGGCAGCTTTGGCTCCCCCATAATACGCAAATAGGACTCAACCTGCACCAAAAAATAATATATGCAATGCGTGATTAAAATCTTTCATGAAAGCAACATTAAACAAAAATTTGAATTACAAAGCTCAAGCCAAGGAGAAAAAGGTCAGCTGGAGTTTTCACCAATGTCAAAGGTAGATTTTGAGCAAAAGGGCTACAAAAACAAATACAGTAGCAGAAATCTTATGGAAAAATTTTGATGACATCACTCTTTTAACAGACATATGCTAAGGTACAGTTTGCTGCTATTCATGTATAGAAGAATGCAAAACGCTTGCAAGGTTTCGCTAAACTAGCAAGGCTAGCATAACTACCACACAATCACATACACAGAACTTAGATGTATCTTGTACTATATAAACTGTGAAGACATCTATTAAACCAGCAGAGGACATACAGCAGAGGATCTCAGTTGATTATCTGCCCCTTCATCTTCCTCTCCAAATCCCTCAGCAATAAGTCGCATTAAATTATGTGCCACTTTGGCATTGACAAGATCACCTGCATGCTCAAAGACCTTATTCATGGTCTGGAAACTGAACTTGTCAGAAGGTAAGAGATTACAGGAAGTAACACATAGAAAACAAGTTCACAACTTAATGAAAGCCGATGAGATATGGAAAAAATAAAAAATTTAATAATAATAAAAAATGATGATAATAATAATAATAATAATAATAATAATAAGAAGAAGAAGAAGAAGAAGAAGAACACCTGGATAAACCATTGATTGCTTGGTGCAAATTGCTCGGCAAGCTCAACACAACGGGAAGCTATTTCAGTTTTATAGTGATTGTCACTAATGCTTATCATGTAATCAATCATGCGGTCCACAATCACTTCCACATTGCTCGACTTTGTCATTTTCTGAAGTAACTCAAAGGTCTTCCTCTTTAGAGTATCATCAGGGTCCTGAGAATAGAAACTTGTTAGGAGAGTGAAGTTGATTCTTTACCTTTTTTTTCTTCATTGTTCTTCTTTTTCGCTTCTTGCCCTTGGCTCAGTGTTAAGTGGGGGTATATCATGTAAGTTGTCGTGTATCAAATCATTGTTATAAATATGATCATCCCAAAGAAGAGCAAAAAATCTTCTGGACTAAATTTGCTGCTTCTTAATTAATATGGTATTAAAGGAGTGGTTCCGAAAACTAGGCTTTTTCTTGGCCCTGATCTTCAAAAGCCCAAATCACTCTTCTTATTCCTGTCCCCTTCATCCCAAGTTACAACCATAAAGCAGTTCCAACTTCCAACAGCAGAACAATCATAGCAAGATGCATATTTTAGTATGGTTTGAGGTTGACAGAACTCTTGTGTGAAAAGATAGTTGAAACCATAACATTGGACTCGGATCATTGCATTTGCATGAATATTAAAAAAGATTTTGTTCAATTTTCCAAAGGAGATGTATCTAAAAAACTGAAAAGAGAGTTCATTTCAAAAAGAAGAAAAAAGGAGGAAAGAGAATTCATATGGATTTCAAGAACAAGAGCATCTTGCTCTTGGGGCCCTTCACCTTTTTTCTCTCTTTCAGTCATCAGAATCATTTGTTTTGATTCTGATTGTGCATGGTCTTTATCTTTTGTACTTCTTTTTGAAATGGAGTTTGCCATTGTCCATTGTTGATGATAAAAATAAATAAACAAATAACTGCACCTCACCTCTAAGCAATCAATTACAGCCAGTTGGTGTTCTTCGGCAATGTCTGGATTTATCTTTATCAGTCTACCAAGCGCATCAATACCCATATATTTCAGATTATGGCTGTCACTCTGTTCATGAGGTAAAAAATGGAAAGAAGGTGGGAGTTACACTACCAGGAGATAACACAAAGAACAAAGTAAAGGCACTAAAACATGAAAAGAGAAATCATGGGTAATGCAGGTATAAACTCTGAGATCACCATAATTTCATAAAGGCAAGCCAAGTAGTACTGAGCAAACCTTCAGAAATCTAGAAGTTACTTCAGCAGCAGCGTCTATTAACTTTTGATTGGGATAAATAGAAGAAACACAACATATACACTCATATAAAACAGCATTTCCTATATTGCTTGATGATTCGCCCTTCCTAAAAACATCACCCAGGACAGTGTACATGCTTTCACTTGCTTTCTTATCACTGCTACCAAGCAATGCCAGAATTTTAAGTAATCTGATCTGCATTTAATTAAAACAGAGAGTCAAGCAACCTAAAATATAAAGAACGAGTAACTAGTTCATAGTTGGAAAACATAGTCAATTGAAGAGAAGAACAGAAAACATCACCAGCAATTAAAGCTGTGTTTTCTTCTTACAGTTCTCAGAGCAGCAAAAAAAAATTCTTGATTTTCGAGACTTATGGAGATTCAACCGAAAACAAGAATCCTCATACAGTGGAATCTCCAAATCTTGAAAATCCGGAAATGACTATCACTACAGTTGAATCATCATGAATCAGCCCAAATATCAAGCCAATGTATTGATATAAATTTCACAATGCTGTTGGTCCTTTATGGAACTTAAAGAGAAGTATGTTATTTTGTAGAATTTTGGCTTAACTTACAAGTAATATTTCTACTTACAAGTAATATTTCTCACAAGCATGTCACAAACCTGAATGAATGGAGCCGGCATCTGATGGTAATCATAACTCTTTGGAAGTCTACGTTCAGCCACTTGCTTAAGAATGCTAACAAAGCTGACTACCAAATCTTTGTAAGAGCTCACATCTCCTGTAACAAGATCAAAAAGCGGACAAAGTGTTGCACCCATAACTCCAGGATCATTATCACAAAGCCTCTGCGTCAAACGGAAATGGGAAACAAGCAGAAACGTTATTTCTTGACAGAATAATCGGATGCATTTATTAGCTAGTTGGTTTGATATGTCAATGAAACAGCTCGTGTCCATTCAAACTACAAGCATGAACCCTTTTTTTTCTTTTTTTCTTTTTTTCTTTTTTGTCAAAAGCATAAACAATAAAGCTGTAAGGAAGTTCAAAAGTAACGCCCTTGAAAAGAATCAGTCCAACCCAATTCGCAACCCCATGGTTGGGACAATGAGCCCTTTACAAGTTGTACATGAAAAGCGACTGACATCTCTAATTAGCAGGAACTCTATCATTCAATTCCACTTACTGCCCAACTGATTATCGCATTCTAATCAAATTGTACATGAAAAAAATAAAAATAAAAAACATGCTTATCCCACATAAGTAGCTCGTATCATTCTACTCCTTGTTGTTCATTTCACTTGCATGACCCAGAAATATAGTTCTTCATTCAGATCAATCAATTATGTAAAGAGTAACAGACAGTTCACAAGAGAATCTCTGATCGTAATCACACCCAGACTCGGCATTCCCACCAAAGGAGTAGAACCCCAACTTGTATTTTGTCTCTCTTTTTTACTTCCTTTCCTTCATATTTCGGGTGGCGAGTGGATATCATGATCCTATCAAAATTCAAATTCAACCCCAGCATTCCATCACTCACTAATCCACTCATTCAACTAACAAAAGAAAAGGAAAGAAGGAAAAAAAAAAAAAAACACAACGCATCCGCAATTCCAATAATCAGTAGGCAATGCAAAAACAACAAAAACCTCACCTTTCTGAAATTGGAGATGAGATGAGAAACCGAATGCGCTGAGCGCTGATGAAACCTGTGTAGTGCCATGATAGCCTTCTTCCTCACAGCCTCCTTCGGATGGGCAAGCAGCTCCACTACCTGCGGCAGCACCGCCGGTATAGTCTCCTCATTAATAAGCCTGCAGACCGCATTCAGCGCGGCGCAGACGACAAGGTAGTTATCCGACCGCAGATCCTTCTGGATTGTATTAACAATCAAGATGATCAGATCATGATCCTCATCTAGAAAGAGGGTTACCGCGAGGTAGCCAGTCCGCTTGAGCAGCAGCGAGTCGTCATGTGCCATTTTGACGGCGTGGATGTATCCAAAAGAGGCGTCGTGGCCGAGCATCTCGACGTAGACGAGCCGTATGATGTACTCCTTCATCTTCCTCTTGGTAACTTCCGGATCGGAGATTCGGCGCTTTAGGGTTTCGATCTCGCGAAGGACGATCCGGTCCTCCTCCGCCTTGGATCTGGCCTCGCCGATCGACTTGACGAGATCGAGGAACTCCTTGGACTGGCCCCAGCCGCCCTGGGAGCCCATGGCGAGCTCCCGGCCGATCGTCTTCAGCTGCTCCAGCTTGATTTGGGGCGTCGCTAGGGTTTCGGACCAGAATCGTACGGCATCCAGGGCTCCAAACTTCTCCGGCGACGGTCAGGATCGTTCGAGATCCGAAGAAAAACCCTAGAGTTTGCAGAGATAGAGATAGAGTTGTCTGCACTCTGGATCGAGATCTAGAGAGAGAGAGAGAGAGAGAGTTTGATTCGTTTTTGGGGGTTTTCGTATTCGAGGTCTCTGTGTAGGACCAGTTGGTTTTGTTTGGGAATGGGATTGCGGTGTGGCGAAGAGAGGAGGGCTGAGGATGAATATACCGAGGGAGTCTCAGGACGCGTGCAGATTTGGTGATCGCAGCCGTTGATGATGAGGGTCACACCAGTCATTTCTTCTCTGATCTGGCCCACCTAGGATTATTAATCCAATCCCTTTGCAGTTTTTTCTTTTCAATTGTCAACCATCATCATTTGATTTTAGACAAATTATATCATGATATGTTCACAAAATTTAAAGGCATTGCTATGATCATGTTTGGTAATAAATAAGGAATGGATGAAAACTTTTTTATATTTTAATATTTGTATGGTTAGAGATTTCAGTGTATGTAAATGCGTATAGCCCGGGAAGGAAAAATTGGTGTCATGTGTAAATTGGTATATTCTCAAATCACTAAATAATTTAATAAATTCTCGTCATTCAAATAGAGATTTCATAATTTTCGAGATGTTACTTGGCCCGGTAAGTCAACAAGTCAAGTGGCTGACCAAGTTTAGAAGTTTTAAGTGAAAAGAAAAAAAAAAAAACTGAAAACTCAGTTAGACTAAGGCAAACTCAACTAAGTACTAAGTTACTTGGCTCAAGGATTACTGAGCTGAGCCATGTTTTTTAGTGTTTTGCTTATGGATTAGATGAATTCAACTCACCCAACAAAATGACATATCCATTCAAGCTGACTCTCACTTTAAAAATCAGATGAGTCAAAATGAATTTAAAACATGTTCTAATTGGTAAGGGAATTAGACTTAAATATGTCCTACTTGTAGTCTTATATTATCTTCAAATTATAATAGCATTGGTGCATCTAAAAATTATCATTTTAGCAACGGTAAAAACTAGACGAGTCTCGGGAATGTAAGGTGGGTATTGTTAATATTATATATATATATATATATATAAGTGAAATGGCATAATTACCCATAGTAAATATGCACTTAACACATGCATTAACACTGGTAATTATGTACATTAACCAGTGTCACCAGAAGAAGGAAAATATCACCAACGCAGGTTGGTTCCAGTGGTTCCGCACTCCTTTCCCTTAAGCAAGGTCTTGAATTCGAGTCTTGCGTATGGAGAAAATCTGTGCTGGGAGAGCTTTATTCTTTAGTAGGCCGACCCTGCTCGAACCGAATTAGTCAGAGCCAGTGGGCTTAGGAACAACGGTACTTAACAGCAAAAAAATAAAAATAAAAAATAAAAAACAATAAAAAGAAGGGAAACATCTCTAGTGTAGTGAAATATTTTGTTTTGCAACGGCACCAATATAATAGTCTATGGATCCGGTCCCATGGATTCAGCGTATGTATCAAAAAGGCTATGCAGCTTGGGTAGTGGGTCTAACACCCTCTTCATTTGTCAATTTCAAGATGCTTTTAATGATTAGGCATACACACAGCACCTGTTGGTACTAGGGAGGTTACAGGTTAGAAATTACACTATGATATTATGTTTACAAGAGAATTTATCCAGCTTTTCTCTGGATCCGAAGGATTAGCCTAGCCCTAGCAAAAAATAATAATAATAATCATACACACAAATTAAACTTATTGGATGTTAAACGTTGTTAGCTTTACGCCAACAACCGACAACATTGGGGCCTGTTTATTTGTGTTAAATACCATATAAATTGAATTTATTGGATTGATACAATAAGTAGGTATGAATGAAGATGAATAATCTTTCCTTCTATATAAATATAATAATATATAAAATGATAACTGAGTTACTGGGGGAATGATTGGGTTATTCATTTTCAATTCGTTTGTATGTATCTTTTTAGAAAACTACATAAACTACATGTTATCCTCATCTTCAAACCCTATTTATATCTAATTGAACCCATATAGATGCAATAAAATTTCCATGTGCTCGACTTTAGAAAGTAGCAAGAGCTGCTGCCAGAGTTCAAGGGATTGAGATCCTCATTTTATTCACATATTTCACTTTAGGGATATTTGTTTACGTTAGAATACTAGGCAGTTGAATACATGGATTCGCACCATAAGCAGTTAAAAAAGAAAGATTGAAGGTGAATTCTAAAAAACGAGCATCAAATAACTTTTTTATTTTAAGAAAATAAAACCAAAAGAAGCTGTGGAATGAATGCCTATGTATTTAAATGCAAAACAAACAAGCCCAAATTGTGTGTGGATACTGATTACAAATTAGTGAGCGAGGATGAAAATGAACATCGTGATCAAAGCTCTCTTCAATCATCATCACTCAGTCGATTAGGATTTAGAAAAAAAGGCATGGTAGATTGTGTTGATTACCCATTCCTACTCGAGAGTGCAAAATCCAATTCAGCTGATCGTTCATTACACACAAATGATCGTTTCTCTTACTGATTTGAGTAGAGTCACCAAATCAAGTGGTGGGTCAATATTGAAAGCACTGGCCAAGTTACTTAATTTTGACAATTATTGAGTTGAGCCATGTTTCTGAGTTGGAACCCTCAGATAGGTAAAAACAAAAAAAAAAAACAAAAAATTAAACTCACCCAACACAATGACCTACCTACCCATTCAAGCTGGCTTGCTCCAAAAACCAGATGAGCCAACATGAATTTTAAATGGTTTTAACTAGTTCAGGAGTGGCCCCAGCTAGTGAGGCCAAGGCAAAGGCATTTGAGGAGCTATATAGGCGACTTGACACTAAAGAAGGCGAAAGAGAGATATTCAAGCTTGCTAAAACCAGAGATCGGCGGACCAATGACTTAAACCAATTTAAATGAATTAAGGATGAGGATGAAAATGTATTAGTAAAGGAAGAGGAGATAAAAGAGCGTTGGAAGAGCTACTTTTACAAGTTATTTAACGAAAGCAGTAGTAGTGATATACAATTTCTAGAGAAGAAGCGAATCATATGTTCTATAGAAGAATCAGTAGGGAATAAGTTAAAGAAGTATTGAAAAGAATGAAGAATGGAAAAGCGGTTGGGCCAGATGGTATCCCTATTGAGGTCTGGAGGTGCTTGGGGGAGGATGGCATTTGTTGGTTGACAAAGCTTTTTAATGTAGTGCTAAAGAGCAAGAAAATGCAATGCATGGAGGAAAAGTATCCTTATACCCATATACAAGAACAAAGGAGATATTTAGAATTGTGTGAACTACCGCTGGATTAAATTGATGAGCCATACGATGAAATTATGGGAGAGAGTTATTGAGAGAAGACTAAGAAGAACAACAAATGTTTCAGAAAATCAATTTGGTTTCATGCCTGGGAGATCAACCATGGAGGCTATCTTTCTCCTGAGGAGGTTAATGGAACAGTATAGAGAATATCAGAGAGATTTACATATGGTGTTCATTGACTTTAAAAAGGCTTATGACCGGGTTCCTAGGAAGATTCTTTGGAGAGTTCTGAAAAAGAAAAGAGTGTGTGTCGCTTATATTGAGGCGATAAAGGATATGTATAATAGAGTTGTGACATCTATAAGGACGGCTGACTGCGAAACGAAGGAGTTTCCTATCACGATTGGTCTACACCAAGGCTCAGCGTTAAGCCCGTACTTGTTTGCCCTAGTTATGGATGAGATTACAAGACATATCCAGGATGAGGTGCCGTGGTGTATACTATTTGCAGATGACACTATTTTAGTGGATGAGACGAGATAATGAGTGAATGCTAAACTAGAATTGTGGCGGAAAACATTAGAGACAAAAGGGTTTAGGCTAAGTCGATGCAAAAACAGAATATATGGAATGCAAGTTCAGTCAAAGCGGGACACCTGGTAACATAGAAGTAAGTTTGGGCACACAAAATATTGTAGAGAAATCAAACTTTAGGTACCTTGGATCTATGGTGCAACAGGATGGAGGGATTGATACGAATGTAAGTCACAGGATTTAGGCCGGGTGGACCAAATGGAGGAATGCTTCGGGGGTCTTGTGTGATCGGAAAGTCCCCCTCAAAGTTAAAGTAAAGTATTATAAGGTGGCGGTACGACCAGCGTTATTATATAGATCAGAGTGTTGGGCAGTAAAGCATAATAATGTCAAGAAGATGGAAGTTGCGGAGATGAGAATACTAAGATGGATGTGCAGGATCACAAGGAGAGATAGGACTAGGAATGAGGATATTAGGGGTAAAGTAGGAATAGCACCGATTGGAGATAAAATGAGAGAAAATCGACTGAGATGGTTCGGCCATGTTAGAAGGCGTCCAACGAAGGCACCTGTTAAAAGGTGTGAAAGCATGGAGATTGTCAGGAATAAGAAAGGGAGAGGGAGTCTCAAGAGAAGTTGGAAAGAAACTATTAAACATGACCTTGTCTACATGGATCTAACGGAGGACATGGCGCTAAACATATTTGATTGGTGTCGTCAAATCCATATAGCCGACCCCACCTGGTGAAAAAATGCTTGGTTTGGTTTAGGAGTGGCCCCAGCTAATAACCCAAGCTAAACCCGAGTCTCACAAGTACTTCCACAACTTTATTCAATCACCATTTTTTTTCAAGACTGGCCTATTAGGTGTCCAATTTGTCTCAAATCTGTTTTTTTTTTTTTTTACAATCCTTCATAATAATAATAATAGCATAGCATGAATATAAAAATAATAATTATAGAAATAGTAAAAAGTAGACATATCTCAGGTTCATGTAAACTCTTGGATCCATCACAAGTAATTAAAATTCACCGAGGCCTATTTGTTTGCATCAAATTACATATGAAGTCGATATATAAGATTTTTAAGAGGTTAAAAATAAGGATTAAAGGTAAATTTAAAAAAAAAGCGTTAATTAATATTTCTTTAAAAGAAAAACGAGAAATGAATACCTAACCTCTAGTCTTCATTTTTAATTATTTGAAAAAGTTATTATGTATTCAATTTTTATGCATTTTAATAAAAATAAAGAGGCTTTAAATGATATCATCATGCTTCTTCTTATAAGGTTGTTATCGTAGCAGGGATGAAAATATCTATAGTGTAGTGAATGGTTACTTTTTTTGGTATTGATTCCAATTCGATCTATGGATCCAGTCCCATAGATTTTAGGGGCCAAAATGTTCTGCATCTTCTGTGTAAGTTGGTGGGAAGATCTCTCACGCCTTCCAAAGTAGGAGCTATAGGCTCCACCATTCCGATGAGATACAAGATATAGACTTTTGATAATATGGCCTATGTTGGTGACGTTGGACATTGCTCAGCCATGACAAAATCCAAATGGAATCCTTTTGCTTCTCCTTGTGCATGATAAAAACAAAACCAACGTAGATACAGTAAACCAACGTTTGGGGCATCTCTAGTTTCAAGGTTTATATGTCTTAAAATTGGTTTGATACAGAAGTTTTAGAAATTTAGACCGTTTGGATGGTGCACATCACATATATGTTTCAACCAGACAACAGACATTTTTCATCTATTTCATATGGGCTGAAAAATGGTGCTTTTTGATGCAGATGACAGTATCTGAAGCGGACGGACCATGCTGCTACATTGTATTTTCTGGCAGTCTGTTCTTTCTTTATTCTTTAACATCCGAGGCCCTGAATGATGACTAGAACCGTTTAGAATCTTCATTACCACAGGGGACCAAATTTGAACTATTGATCATTTAATGATCTCCACATATTTGTGAAAAAATGTGGACCCTTACATTTGGACTTTTATACTTTGTGGGCCCCTAAATCAAGATTTGAACCGTTGATATGCTTAAGAAGGAATAGTAATAATATCAAATATCAGCTCTTAACTCCTTATGGATCTCGAGATATTCATGAGAAACCATGGAACATTGATCCTCTTGTGTCTCAATTGCTGAGCTTACACATGATGACAAAGTTGTCATGTTTTTTCTCATTTTTCTCAATGATTGGGTCTAAACCAATAATTAAGGCCATTCAATCTCTTTAGAGTATCTAACACAACCATAGAGTCAAATATCAGCCATTGATGATGCACCATTATTGAGATATTTGTAATAAAATGCAAACCATTAAATATGAATTCTCGATTTATATGGGCCCCTTTAGCAAGATCTGAACCATTAAACCTCTTTCGAATGCTTAAAAAACCTAAGAGATCAAATTCTAACCCTTGATTCCTCATATTTCTTTAGAAACTTGTGGAGAATGTTACCAGTTACCAGTCAAATTAATAAAGTGTCTATTTCAAACTGTTAATTTGTTTTACCAAACTATCTATTTATAAAATATCTATTTTACATAGATTTATTATACACATGTTTATTTGATAGAGATAAGATTTGCCAAACAAGTCAATTGTATGTGGTAGATTTTAAAAAGTAAATTAGAGTTGTTGGGGGAAGCAGAAGAGGATTCCAAACGTCATTCTATTCACATTTCCACCTTTTATGTGTTGGATATTTCATAAAAGTAAATAATTTTAAAAAATAAATAAATATCAAGAGGCGCTTGAGAGTCGAGCGTGTCTTTTTTAAAATATTTCAATTTTTATATTTAAAAAAATCTTTATGCCATTTGATGAGATGAGTGCTTTGGATCATTCATTAGTGGATATGAACCATTTTCAAAAAATTACTTCAAACTCTATTAATTAAGATTAATTTCAAAGTTCTTTATATGACACTAGAAAATTATAGAGATTGTAGAGTTTTCTTTTTAAATTATTTTTCTGATTTTTAAGGGCAATTTTATGTTTCAGAGTATAATGTGCATTATATATTGTGGATAAAATTTCATCAAAATTGTTTGTACGTGGGAAATTATTGTCTTTAAGAATGTATCTTAATTGGTATGTCTCGCCCATATTTTTATTGCTTTCTTAATTCAATTTCTCACATTCACTCTTATTTGCTAATTATTTATTCTAATTCTCAAATTGCATTTTCGAGTGCACATTCTTCAAGTAATTTCCCCAGCATCACGTGTATGGCCACATTGTGAGGATAAAAAGAACACCAAGATCAAAGCATTCTGTTAGAATTTTAATTGGCTAATTTTTTTATCTTGAACAAAACTCAAAGTCCTAATCGAGTTGTATTTTCTATTTCTTTTAGAATAGGATTGTGAAGGAAGCATTTGGTTTGTGAAGACCTCTTCAGAAGACCTTGATTCATTTAAAAGTGTTCCAAAGTAATCAAAAGACCTCAAGAGAGAGTTTCCCGGACATACTCATCAGGGTACAATCCCTTTGACAGAACTCAGTTTCGCTATAGGGAGACAGCGAGACTGAACCTCGCTATAGCGAGACTGAAGCTCGCTATAACGAGACTGGGAATTTCTGTCCCAAACGGGACTCTTGTTTGCTGCGTTTCCAAACTTCTTCTAAGAGTCATGTTTTATTTCTAAGAGGATTTTGCACGAACCTTGGGCTATTTATTAACCCCTTGCATCCACAAACAAGATACAGAAGATATATTATTCACTTGAGTTCTTTAGATTCATCTCTGGAGAGTTTTGTGGGCTTAATAGTGCAAGGGAGTTTGTGCTGAAGAATTATTCCTTTCCCTGTGATCAAGCACCTTGAAGGGGCATTCAAGGTGGGTTTCAAGCTAGCACGTGGAAGGTGAACGGCGGGTCGTCGGCAAGTTCTTCACAGTCCTTTTAGGTTGAGTTACAACTGGGACAAAGGTCTAGTGAGTTCACTTGTAATCTTCATATTATAGTGCTTTGCTTTCGGTGGTCTCTACCACCCGTGGTTTTTTTCCGAGTTGGGTTTTCCACGTAAAAACCTGTGTCTCTTGCTACTTTGTGGTGATTTATTCTTATCTGGAATTAGGTTAATTAATTAGTTTAATTATCTGTGTTCGGAATTCATATAATAATCTGAGAAAGGACCTTAGCCTGTGTTAAGGCTTAAATAGAAGGTTAAGTAAAACCTTCACGTGGTATCAGAGCAAGTTGCACAACTCTAAAGTGCGATCCTCTCATATTTGATCTATGGAATTCACCAGGGAAGGCACATCTACCACCAAGCCTCCATTGCTTGAAGGTAGTAGCAATTATGCGTACTGAAAGGTAAGGATGACTGCGTTTTTACGTTCTCTTGATCATGATGTTTGGCAAACAGTGGTGAATGATTACAAATCACCAACAATGGTTGTTGAAGAGAGAACTGTTCCCAAACCAGTAGCTGACTGGACCCAAGGAGAAAAGAATCAGACCCATTGGAATGATAGGGCTATGAATGCTATGTACAATGGCGTTTCTCATTCAGAATTTCGAAGAATTTCAACTTGCACCACTGCTAAAGAGGCATGGGATCTTTTAAGAATAGTGCATGAAGGCACTGATATAGTCAGGCAAACCAAAATTCAGAATTTGACATCTGCCTTTGAGACTATACGTATGAAAGATGATGAAACCTTTGATGAATTTAATGCCAAACTTGGGCATATTGTAAATTCAAGTTTCAATCTGGGAGAACTTTTTCTAGATTCGAAAGTGGTAAAGAAAATTCTTCGATCTCTGCCTGAAAGATTTCAGTCAAAAGTGATTGCAATTGAGGAACACACTAATCTCAATGAACTTCCTGTTGAGGAACTTGTTGGAAATTTACAGACTTTTGAAGCAAATCATTGCCCTAGTAAAAAATCCAAGGGTATTGCTCTCATGTCTTCTAAAGCTAACAATGATGATGAATCTGATAATGATTTTGATGATGAACTTGAGGCTTTGTTTGTTAAACGTTTTAAGAGATATCTGAATAAAAACAAACCAACTCTCAAAAAGGAATTCCCAAAGAACAAAGGCTTCAATAAAACAAAAGGTGTGACCAAGTATGATAAAAATTCATCCCAAACTGCTACCAAACCCATTCAATGCTTTGAATGTCAAGGTTTTGGTCACCCAACTTCTAAATGTGCCAACAGGTTGATGAAAAACAAAGGAAAAGCCTTGAATGTTTCTTGGGAAGAAGAATCTGAGAATGAGATCAGTGACTCTGAGTCACAATCTGAGTCTGCTAAATTTGTTGCTTTTATATCTTATACTAACTCATCTCTTGAGCAGGGGTCATCTGACAAGGATTTCAAGTCAGATGACGAGACAAACATTGATGCTCTTTCTGATGAAGAACAGGATATTGAAGTAGCGTATAAGAAACTTCTCAAAGATTCGTTACGTTTATCTCGTATAAACGATAAGCTCTCTCAAAAGCTGAAAGATTCAGAATCTCATAATGCAATCATTGCTTCTGAACTAAGTGATACTCGCATCAAGGTAGCCCAGTTAGAAACTCAACGTGTGGTTTTATCTGACAAAGTTATTGCTGCAGGAAAATAAAAGGAATTCTCAACTACACAATATGAGACTGTAAAAAAAGAACTGGATTCCTTGCAAACTGAGTACAACCTGCTGGAGGCTGAAAAAAATAATGTCTGTGGAAAACTTCGGATGGCTCTAACAGAATTAACTTCAGCCAAGTCCTCGCTTGATCGAATGAACAAAGGATCCATGACTCTTGATGAGATTCTGATGCAACAAAGAAGTGATAAACATAAGATAAGACTTGGATTTATTTCTAAGTCTTCTTTATCTAAGCAATCAGGTAAATTTGTTTTTGTTAAAGGACCAGCTTTGCAATCCAGCATGAGTGCTAACCTAAATACTCACCTTGCGAACTCAAGAGCATCTAAAAATGTGTCAAAACCCAGATTTGTTCCAATCTGTCATTTTTGTGGAATAAAAGGGCACATAAGACCACATTGTTATCAACTTAAACATCATATACATAATCAGCGTGGGGTGAGGAATTATACTCCTCTAAAGATCAAGACTAAATCTATATGGGTTATTAAGTCTGATCTTCGCTGCAATGTGGTCCTTACTGCACTCAAAGCCACAGATTCGCAAGTTTGATACTTGGATAGCGGATGTTCTAGACACATAACTGGAAACAAATCCTTGTTTACCTCATTGGAAAGCTGTAATGGAGGTACAATAAAATTTGGGGATGGAAGTAAATCAAACATAATCGGAAAAGGTACTGTTTCGATTCCAGGTATGTCCTCTTTATCAAATGTTTTCTTTGTTAATGGTCTGAAAGCTAATCTGTTAAGCATCAGCCAATTGTGTAATTCACAACATGAAGTTCATTTCTCTCTTAATGACTGTCTAATTGTTGATAAAAAGAGAAATAATGTTCTCCATGACGTGCGTACTTCTGACAATTGCTATGTAGTTGCCACAAAGAATACAATATCATGTCATGCAGCCATAACCAATGACATAGATTTGTGGCATCAACGTTTAGGCCATGTTAATCATACGGACCTAGATAACTTGGCAAAACATGAAACTGTTATAGGGTTGCCCAAACGTTTAAAAGCCCCCACAAATGTTTGTGGTCCTTGTCAGATTGGAAAACAAATCAGGTCCTCACATAAAAAGGTTGATGCCTTAACCACCACCAGGCCACTTGAATTACTTCATATGGATCTCATGGGTCCTACAAAATCTGAAAGCATTGGCGGTAAGAAATATATATTTCTAACCGTTGATGATTTTTCGCGGCTTACATGGGTTCGTTTCCTAAAAGAAAAGTCCGAAACCTTTGAAGTTTTTCTTGATTTATGGACTTTGCTCATAAATGATAAAGGAAAAACCTTTGGTGGTGTAGTTCGTATTCGTTCAGACCATGGAACTGAATTTCAGAACTCTTATTTTGAGTCTTTTTGTTCCAAGAATGGTATAAAACATGAATTTTCTGCACCTAAAACACCACAACAAAATGGTGTCGTTGAGAGAAAAAATCGTGTTGTCCAAGAGATGGTACGCGTGATGTTACACAGTAAGAAAATTCCTCAACGTTTCTGGGCTGAAGCGGTAAACACTGCAGTTCATGTTATCAATAGAGTTTACCTACGGCCTGGAACAAGATCGACCCCATATGAGATTTGGAGTAACCGCAAACCAACTGTCAAATATTTTTGAACTTTTGGGAGTAAGTGCTACATCCTTAAGGATAGGGATCACCTAAGCAAATTTGACTCCAAAAGTGACGAGGGAATTTTTCTTGGTTACTCAATGTCGAGTAAGGCCTATCGGGTTTATAATCTCAGAAACTCTACAGTTATGGAGTCAATTAATGTGGTTGTTGATGATGCAGGAACTTCAGATTACTTTTCTGATGATGATGAAGTACTAACTAGTTCCCCTAATTTACCACAGGATAACAACACAAGTTCAAGCAAGCTTAGAGATCCAAGTACAACATCAAAAGATAATGATTCCAAAGATAAGCAAATTGATCAATCACGATCAACTTCTGATCTTATGGACATCATTCAGCATTTCGAAGAAAAAAGTGCATCTAAGAGTTCGCGTCCTGTACCTAAGGTAATGAAGAGCCACCCTATTTCTCAGGTGCTTGGAGATGCAACTGAGTCTCTTAAGACCAGAAAACAGGTACGCGATGAGGTAAGTAACTTTTGCTATATTTCTTCCATTGAACCGAAAAATATAAAAAAAACCATTCTTGATGATTGCTGGATCAATGCGATGCATGAGGAACTTGAACAATTTGAGAGAAACTGTGTGTGGGAATTAGTTCATAGACCAAGCAACACCAATGTAATCGGCACCAAGTGGAGCTATAAGAATAAGACCGATGAATTGGGTCAGGTCATAAGGAACAAGGCTAGGCTGGTTGCCCCAGGGGTATACTCAAATTGATGGCATTGATTTTGATGAAACGTTTGCCCCTGTTGCTCGATTGGAATCTATCCGTCTGTTACTTGCTATCGCGTGTTTTCTTCATATCAAGCTTTATCAAATGGATGTTAAGAGTGCTTTTTTGAATGGATACTTGAATGAGGAAGCTTATGTGGAACAGCCCAAAGGATTTCAAGATTCTCATTACCCGGATCATGTGTTTAAACTCAAAAAAGCTCTCTATGGTTTAAAACAGGCTCCAAGAGCATGGTATGAAAGGCTAACTGTCTTTTTATTGGAAAACGATTTCAAAAGAGGGAGTGTAGACAAGACTTTATTCATCAAAGAAGAACCTCCTCACATGTTAATTGCTCAAATTTATGTGGATGATATTGTCTTTGGATCTACCTCATCGGTGCTAGTTGAACATTTTTTTAATAGTATGTCGAGTGAATTTGAAATGAGCATGGTTGGAGAACTCTCCTTCTTTCTTGGCTTACAAATTAGGCAGTGTGACAATGGAATTTTTGTATCCCAATCAAAATATGCTCGTAACATTTTGACAAAATTTGGGATGACATCTGCTAAACATTCAAGAACTCCAATGAGTTCAAATGTGAAATTGAGCATTGATACGTCTGGCAAAGATGTGAATGAAACACTCTACCGAAGCATGATAGGAAGTCTTCTCTATCTCACTGCCAGCCGACCTGACATCGCTTACAGTGTTGGAGTCTGTGCTCGTTATCAGTCAAAACCAAAGGAATCACACATTCACTATGTTAAAAGAATCATGAAATATGAGAGTGGTACTGTTGACTTTGGTATCTGGCTAACCAAATACACAAATACAAATAATGTTGGATATTCAGATGCTGATTGGGCAGGAAGTGTCGATGAACGAAAAAGCACGACTAGGGGGTGCTTCTTTATTGGAAATAACTTGGTCGCTTGGCACAGTAAAAAGCAGACTTCGACTTCCTTATCCACTGCTGAAGCCGAGTACATTGCTGCTGGTAGTTGTTGTACTCAACTTCTTTGTATGAAACAAATGTTGGCTGACTATGGAATTTCTCAGGACACTATGCCTGTGTATTATGATAATCAAAGTGCAATTCACATATCGAAAAATCCTGTACAACATTCTCGAACCAAACACGTTGATATTAGGCATCACTTTATCCGTGAGTTAGTCGAAGAGAAGATCATTGTCCTAGATAAAGTTCCTACCGAAAATCAACTGGCTGATATTTTTACCAAACCTCTGGACCCAAATCGATTTGAATCCCTTCGCAAGTCTCTGGGGATTTCCTCCTTTCTTTAATTTTTAGTTCTACTCTGGTTTTATGCACATGCACAATGCTCACTCCAATCTATGATTATTATTGCATGTGATTTTATTTAATGATAGTGCACAGTTTACTGATATCATTTTATTTGTCACTATGACCGTTCCCCTCTGATAGTATATATATAAAAAAAAATCATGTGGATCATATTTTTCTTTAATCAGAGGATCAGAGCTACCTACAGACATGTGTGATAGCTTCCAATTTGATTGGTAAGTTTCGTTGGAGAAGGCTACCATGACTGCTAGTGTGAAAGTCACCCAGGACGATTCATAGAAAATTTTTAAATAAAAAAAAAGAGAGGGCAAATTGCAATCTATATATATGTGACCAGAGGATCAGGGCTACCTACGGTCATGAGTGATAGCTTCCACTCGATTGGTAAGTTTCGATGGAGAAGGCTACCATGTCCGATAGTGTGAAAGCCACCTATGACAGATCAATTCAAAAAAAAAAAAATTAATTAAGGGGGAGCACATCATTTTTCACACACTATCACTATCATTTAAAATGTGCATTTCTTGAGCTTATCCGTGGATATTATTTGTAGATGGAAAACACTTTTTTTGTCTCTAATTTTCAAAAAAAAAAAAAAAGGGGAAAACCACACTGACTGCGCTTCTGTTTCTCGTTACAGAATGTAGTCTCGCTATAGCGAGACTACAGAAATTGTTTTAAAACGAGTCTGCCCTTATTTTTTCTCTCTTCCTCCTCTTTTCCTTTCTCAAGCTAGTTTTTTTTTTTTTTTTTTGCTCCATCATTGTTTGATTTTCTTTCCTCTCTCTATCTCCACTCCCTTGCTCATCGTGTCCTTCTCACTTAGAAACACCAATCCTTGCTCCTTCCTCTTTACTAAGGTATGATCTATCTCCCTTCTTCTTCTCACCTTTTTTTTATATACTATGCCTATATTGATTTGGTTGGTCAAGGATTGTTTGTTTTGACACTTTATTATCAAATGTGGACATTGAAGCAAAATTTCTCTTTGGTTGGTATTTCCCATTTTCCAATTTCATGTAAGTTTGGTGGACTTTCTCTAAAGATTGGATCTTTTTCCAATGGAATGGCTTGCAAGGTTTTATCTGAAGATCACCTTGTTTCATTGATGGATTTTAGTTCGTTCGTCTCTTTGTATTACCTTACCCATTTGGGTTCTTTTGGAAGATTGACCAAATTTGTTGAAAATTACACTATGCATGTGTGTGCACACAAAGTGTTTGGGATATTGCCTCAATGAATATTTACACTGTTTTATGTGCTTTCTTGCATTTTCTTGGCATCACCATGGCTCCAAAATCTTCTAAAGGAAAGCGTCCTGCAAGTTCCTCATCTCAGTATGACGTTGATCGGTTTCGGGATGCTGAGAGTTCCGCTCGGTTCGACTCTAGCTTTAAAGATCGAACAGTGATTTTTGAAAGAATTGTTATTCAAAATACTCTAACTGCTTCAAACTTCTCTCAATGGCTTTATCAAAATCGTCTCATGCTTCTTATGAATTTAATAAATGAATGTTTTGAAGAATGGGTACGAGAATTTTACTGCAATATGTTCGAAGTTAAAGAAGACGGCTTCCGCACATTTGTTCGAGGAAAGACTATCTCCGTTGATGCGAAATCAATCACTACTTTGCTACAACTCCGGCGACCTGATCAACCTCTCTACCCTTTTCCTGATCTGGACGATCAAGTTCATCTCTTAGATGAAGTGGCTACTGTTCTTTGTGAAGAACCAACTGAATGGTCTCCTCCAGTGCTGAAAATTTCTATGCTACAATCTGATTATCGCCTGCTTAACACGTTTGTCGTCCATAACATTGAGCCTCGAGGACATTCCTCTGATCTTCTTCCAACTCAGGCTCTCCTTCTATACTATTTGGGGACAGGCACATCGGTCGATATTCCGCGTACGATTCTTGACTGCATGTTGAAGATATACGATGAACCTCGGAAGCTTCAACTTCCGTTTGGGGCGCCGATTAGCAAGTTGTTAATTGATGCTGGTTGCCATGTCTACCCACATGAGATGCCTGTTACAAAAAGACAAAAGATAGATGGCAGGACAAGAGCCATGTCCGACACTCATGTTCGAAATCGTATTCAGGGGGAGCAAGCTCAAGTTCCAGTTGAAAATGTCGATGAAAACACAGTTGAAAATCGTCTCCTCGCTTTAGAACATGCAGTGTATGATCAATCTGTTCAGATTGAACAAATGGATGGCAGGATATCGTCTGGCTTCACTGATCTCCGTAATCACATCACAGACATGTTCAATCAGCTTCGCCATCAGCGATCTGTCTACAGTGCTGTTATTTATCTCTGTTTTGCATTTTGGTTTCTTTATCTTTGCTACCTTATTCCTCCCTTGTTTTCTTTTATGCTGCTTTGACAATCCTATTAACAAAAAGGGGGAGTACCTTATGTCTTAGACTTAGACATACTTTTTAAACAAACTGCTTAATTCTATTGCTGTGATATTATGCTTGTTCTTTCCCTTGGTTTATTTCAGGTTTCATTTTGGACAGGTTATATTTCCAGACAAGTGGATTCATCTATTTAAAAAAGTCCATTTAAGTTTATGGTATCTTGTACTGGGATAAGAGATCAAGTCTGTATTAGGAGTTTTATTCATGAATTGCCAAAGGGGGAGATTGTTAGAATTTTAATTGGCTAATTCTTTTATCTTGAACAAAACTCAGAGTCCTAATCGAGTTGTATTTTCTATTTCTTTTAGAATAGGACTGTGAAGGAAGCATTTGGTTTGTGAAGACCTCTTCAGAAGACCTTGATACATTTAAGAGTGTTCCAAAGTAATCAAAAGACCTCAAGAGAGAGTTTCCCGGACATACTCATCAGGGTACAATCCCTTTGACAGAACCCAGTCTCGCTATAGCGAGACTGAACCTCGCTACAGCGAGGAGCAATTTTGTCAAAGATAGAATGCAGTCTCGCTATAGCGAGCTGGGAATTTCTGTCCCAAACGGGACTCTTGTTTGCTGCGTTTCCAAACTTCTTCTAAGAGTCATGTTTTATTTCTAAGAGGATTTTGCACGAACCTTGGGCTATTTATTAACCCCTTGCATCCACAAACAAGATACATAAGATATATTATTCACTTGAGTTCTTTAGATTCATCTCTGGAGAGTTTTGTGGGCTTAATAGTGCAAGGGAGTTTGTGCTGAAGAATTATTCCTTTCCCTGTGATCAAGCACCTTGAAGGGGCATTCAAGGTGGGTTTCAAGCTAGCACGTGGAAGGTGAACGGCGGGTCGTCGGCAAGTTCTTCACAGTCCTTTTAGGTTGAGTTACAACTGGGACAAAGGTCTAGTGAGTTCACTTGTAATCTTCATATTATAGTGCTTTGCTTTCGGTGGTCTCTACCACCCGTGGTTTTTTCCCGAGTTGGGTTTTCCACGTAAAAACCTGTGTCTCTTGCTACTTTGTGGTGATTTATTCTTATCTGAAATTAGGTTAATTAATTAGTTTAATTATCTGTGTTCGGAATTCATATAATAATCTGAGAAATGACCTTAGCCTGTGTTAAGGCTTAAATAGAAGGTTAAGTAAAACCTTCACATTCTTTGATCGCCATCACTATTAGATCACAAAGAGTACATGATAGATCACGTTGATAATCCATTATTGTTTGAGGGTACAAGATCTAGCCGATTAGATCACTGCACAACAGCTCAGGCCTAGCTTGAGTTTCGGCCAAGTTATAGAAAAGGCTTTTAAGCTTGTGTAAGCTCATGTTTTCTTCAATGCTGGTGAAGATGTCTCAACACAAAAATATGCATAAATCATTATTATCATTGAAGTCTTATTCCAAATACATTGAGGTGCACTGCATAGATTCCCCTTTTCAATCATATATGACATTAAAAGGTACCCTATGAGAGGCTCCACTTGTTCAAAACTTATTATTTCCATCCATGTATGAACTCAACTCTGAAAATATCTCCTCTTCATGCGTTTCTTCTTAATTTATCATCTATTTGTACTACCTTTAAAATGTTTCCAAATGTGTTAATCTTTAATTTTATTTGTCATAGCTTTGCCTCGCATCTATCAATAAATATGTAGGTATATAATGTCTTTTTTCTCCTTACCTCATTTTTGTTTAGTGTGAATGTAATCATTTCACGCACTACCCTTTGCCCATTGGATTGACACAACCTCAAAATTTGTAATGTTTTAGACGCTATTTATCATTGAATTTTATCATAAACAAATAGAATAATACATAACAATTAAACTTTAACAACTTAAAACAAAGATTTATGATCATTTGATTAGGCCAATATCTCATATTCTCTTCATCTACATTAATACCTTTTTTATCAATTGACGTCCCTTATAATCATGTATCCAATTGAACTCTACTGATAAGGGCATTTCTTAAAACAAGCACCAAAGTTTTTTTTTTTTGTCAAGGTATGTAGAGTGAGTATAAGTACAATTTTTTTTTTGGTCAAGGTATGTAGAGTGAGTATAAGTAAACCCCCCCCCCTCCCCCCGCAAAAAAAAAAAAAAAAAAAAAAAAAAAAAAAAAAAAACCTACCCCCAATAGGAGAGGGCCAGGGCGGGTCCTTGTTTAAACCTAACCCATTGCCATCCCTATCACGATATCAGCCTGTCAAACTCTTTAATAAGTTAAATGAGAGTTTATATATATAATTCATACAACAAAGATCTGTAGATTAGAACTGTCCATACGATCCTTCCATGCCATTTGCCATATATTTTAGGTGACCCATCTCTTCTATGATTAAGCTTTCCTCTTTACACACATTAACTTCCCTAAATTGCTGTAAGTCCAAATTTGATGCTTATCCAGCCGTCACTCATTAGTGGACTAAAGTCTAATTTTTTTTTTCATTCTAAAATGATTAAACACAAGGGCAATAGATCAAGGGGTCGATCTTCTCTCCTCCGTCGCATGATTGGCAATTTGGCATGACCCTAAGTAGGCCAACAATTGAGTCTACACGGACGAATGATGGTTTCCACTATAATACACACACAAGGTTACACACATAAACAGAAAATCTAGATGAGAACTCAACTGTGGGTGGATTCAGTCATGAGATCATTTCCCATTGGGGCCAACTCGGATAGATTCATCTAGGATTTGGACTTGGACTCAAAACTACTTAGATGAAAGCAGACTCGGCCCTTCATAGATGGGTCGACCCACTCCTGCCATTAGAACCTCGACGGAGCATCTTATTTCGTCTACCCGCGGGATACCAAACCAATCCCGCCAAAAAAAAAAACCATTCCCGCCATAATCCCTCTTCCCGCCACAGTCATCTTCTCCAAAACCCCAGCATAAAGAAATTTCAAGATTCAAACCAGCTGCAGGAACACCAGAGCCAGAGACCCCAAATGGAAAACACTCCCCATACTAGAAAACGAAGGCGCTCTTCCTCTGAACAGCCTCTTCAAGGCATCTTCACTCGCAGCCGATTCGATCTTTTCATCCACCGCACCCGATCTGGCCGCGGACGGGCGGATCCTGATTGTAGGCGCAAGTTTCCCGTCGAAATCGGACGGTCGCCGTCCTCCCCAAGAATCCCCATTGAAGAGCAAGGACCGGGAAACGATTGTTGCAATGACAGCTCTCTCAGCTCCGTCAAGGATCTTCGAACGAGGAGGGTTTTTTCGCCCGCTTCGGTCGATGGGGAATGCTCCCCTGAGAAAAAACCCAAGGTTCAGACCGACCCAAGGGAGATGGAATCTGATGGGGAGGACAGTTACGATAAGCAGAAAACCAACAATGTGATTGAAGAAATTTGTGGTGGGGTGGATGGTTTGTCTGAAATGACTCAGACTCCATCTCCTGACAGCGACTGCGGGAGCTCCAAATTGAGCAATGTGAATCGGGAAGTGGGGTTTGATGGGGAGGCGTTCTTAGGCGATGAGAAAATCGAAACTGGGATTGAAGCAATTGCAATTCCATGCTCGATCAATTGTTCAGGTGAAGAATGGATTCAGACGACGCCACCTGATGGTGACATCTTTTGTAAATCTGATGTGCAGGAAGGCGACGGCAATGATAAGGGGATCCACAAGATTGATATAGATATCTCCGCAGAGAACCCTTCCACGATAAGGACTCCTGGCGACAATCCATCTTTGAATGAAGGATTTGATCAGTCCAGGAAAGATGCAACAGATACTACGATCAAAAGCAGGCAGGTAAGTGTGTCAATTTACTCGTACTAACAGTTTCAGGTAGAATGGTCGTTCAATTAGGGACTAGAGACCAAATTTCATTTAGGCTAATGGGTTAATCCCATTGAGAAAGTACCATTTGGAGTGCTCGAACTATTATTTTACCCGTTTCTGTTCCTAGTTGAAATGCCGTTTTGAACAATCATTGTCCTGCATGCCTGAAGCCTGGGCAATTGATGTCGAGACTTTCTTTATCTTGTACTTGAATTGCAGAAATGTTTTTTTTTTTCTTTTTTCTTTTTATGTATAGTTGGATTATAATTACACATTGGTCTATGGGCACTATACAAGCACCCGATCTTGTAGATAAAATTGGGGGAAAACGAAGCAGCAAAAACTAACCAGAAAGTTTATAGTTATCTGTTTTCTCTAACAAGCAAATATAAAATCCTTTCTTGAATTAGTGGTGTTTTAGGCTGGACCAGAGAATCTTTGTAGGTTAGGACTTGTGTTTTGGTGATTCAATTTGTTTGCCCGGCAGGCACAACCATGAATGTAAATGCTGAAAACATCGGGCAGCCATTACTAGCCATTTGATTGTGTGTCTGCAATACATGGTTACATATAAAATGTAGCCTATTGTTTGTATGCAATGGGTCTAGTGAGCAGAGGGCTAGTGGGGACGATTTCTGGTCTACAACCTATTCATTTTGGGTCATACGATGAATGGTTAGGATCCCTTAAAGGTAGGTCCCTCCTGAATTCTAGTACAAACATGACTGAGTGCCATTAGTTTGGGCTGAACAATGTATAGTTACAAGCAATTAATCCATGGGTGCTAAAAGAACTTGTTGGTGTCAATGCTGTTTTCTTTGCTGCTGATGGTTGTGGGTGGCTAAAACTTTGCAGGGGCTGGTTCCTTGCTCGAGGTTAAAGCTCTTTCAGACCCCAAATTCTCTGAGCTATAGAAGATTGCTGCCATTTCTGATGGATCTTGCAAAAAACAATGCCAGTAATGTCTTAGGCCTTTTGGATTTTATTCATGTCATTTGTAGATGGTGCGAATAATCATAACTTACAAGTATTGAGCAATTGGTTTCTTGTAGGTTCTCTAGAGATTCATCCTTGCAGGAGTCTTTATCCTGCAAAAATAAAAAAGACAGTAGAAGAAAAGCCCTACCCACCATTATTGGATGCCCAGTCTCATCTCACTGACTCAGGCAATGGCAAGACTGATACATTATGTAGGCAGAACGAAGTTGATGATTTAGAAACTCCAATTGCTGAAACATCAGTGGAAAACAGACTTGATAGTTTAGGCACTTCTCTGGATGAAGTTCAAAAGGAAACTAGTATTGATGGTTTAAGCAGTACTCTGACTGGAAATCGAAGGGAGAATAGTAATGATGTTTTAGAAACTCCACTAAAGCAAGAATCAAAAGAAAAGAGCATTGATGCTTTAGGAACTTCTCCAACAGAAAAATCGAAGGAAATGAGTTCTGGAATTCATTGCCTTGATGGTTTTGCGACTCCCCCAGCTTATAAATCAGTGGAAATGTGCTATGCTGTCAGTTCATCTGATCCTTCTACTGCTGAATGCCAGATTGTAGAATCTATAGAAGAATGCTTGACAGAGACTCCCACTCAAAATGCACCCGGAAATTCTATCACATTGCATGATCCAGCTATACTGATGCCGCCTAATTTATGCACTGGAACTGTACTGGAAAATTCAAACCAGTTGCAGGAATACCAGAAATCTCAAATGGGAAACACTCCCCATTCAAGAAAACGAAGGCGCTCCTCTTCTAAACAGCCCCTCCAAGGCATTTTCACTCGCACCAGACTTGGGCCTTTCATCCATCGCTCCCAATCCAGCCACAGCAATTGCAAGCACAATTTCTCTGTCGGGATTGAAATCGGAAAACCACCATCTTCCGAAAGAATCCCCTTTGAAGGGCAGAGACCTTGCAATAATTCTTTCAATGACAGCTCTCTCATCTCCATCAGGGATCTTCGGGCAAGGAGGGTTCTCTCGCCCTCTTCGGTAGATGGAGACTGCTCCCCTGAGAAAAAGCCCAAGTTTCAGGCTGACCCAGACGAATGTGGGAGGCATGAATTGGGATGTGATGGAAAAATGTTTTACAAGGAGCAGAAAATTGATGATGAAGTCCATGGTTTGGGCAAAGAATTGTTGCAGACAATGTTGTCGGTGAGCGATGGTAAGAGCTCTGAACAGGGCAATGCAAGAAGGGAGATGGAATTTGATGGGGAGGACAGTTACAATGAGCAGAACATCAACAATGTGATTGAAGAAATCTCTGGTTGGGTGAATGTTTTGAATGAAATGATTCAGACAACACCTCCAAACAGTGATTGTGGGAGCTCCAAATTCATCAATGTGCAAGGGGAAGTGCGGTTTGATGGGGAGGCGTTCTTAGGCGATAAGAAAATTGACCGTGGGAATGAAGCAATTCCATGTGGGGTCAATGGTACATGTGAAGAATGGATTCAAACGACACCACCCGATGGTGACATCTTTTGTAAATCTGATGTCCAGGAAGGCGGTGGCAATGATAGGCTGATCCACAAGATAGATGTAGGTGCCGCGGAGAACCCACCCACTATAAGGATTCCAGGTGAGAACCCATCTTTCGATGAAGGATTTGATCAGTCCAGGGAAGATGCATCAGATACTATGATCAAGAACAGACCGGTAAGTGTGTCCATTTACTAATATTTAAAGTTCCAGGTAGAATAGTTATTCAATCGGGGACTTGACTCACTTGAGACCAAATATCTTTTAGGCTAATGGGTTAATCATGTTGAGAAAAGCACCATTTGGGGTGCTCGAAATAGTATTTTGCCTGTTTCTGTTCTAAGTAGAAATGTCATTTTGAGGAGTGTTGTTCCCGCCTGTAAGCCTGGGCATTGATGTTGAGACCTTGTTTATCTTGTACTTGGATTGCAGAAATGTTCTTCTTCTTTTGTGTAGTTGGATTATAATTACAATGGTCTAAGTGCACTAGACAAGCACCTGATCTTGTAGATGATTTGAAAGAAGAAAAAAGTAATAACTGACCAGAAAGTTTCTAGGAGTCTGTTTTTTCCAAAACACCCTGCTTGGGCTAGTGGTGTTTTAGGCTGGACCAGAACCTTTGCAGTTTAGGACTCATGGTTTGGTGATTCAATTTGTATGCCTGGCAGGCACAACCAGAAATGTGAGTACTAAAAACAACAGGGAGCCAATGCTAGCCATTTGATTGTGCATCTGAAATACATGGTTACATATGAAATGTAGCCTATTGTTTTATGCCATGGGTCCACTGAGCAGATGGCTAGTTTTGTTTGCTGGCGATGATTTCTGGTCCATGACCTATTCATTTTTGGTTCATACCCGATCAATGGTCTGGATCTTTGAAAGAGAGGTCCCATAGCCCCTCCTGAATTCTGGTACAAACATAAAAGCTGCTAGTTTCAGCTTGAACAGTGTATAGTTACAAGCAATTAATCCATGGGTGCTAAAAGAAATCGGTGGTGTCAATGTCATTTTCTTTGCTGCTTATGGTTTTGGGTGGCTAAAACTTTTCAGGGCTTGGTTCCTTGCTCGCGGTTGAAGCTCTACCAGACCCCAAATTCTCTGAGCTATAGAAGATTGCTGCCATTCCTTGTGGATCTTGCAAAAGACAATGCCAGTAATGTCTTGGGCCTTTTTTATTTTATTCATGTCTTTTGTGGATGATGTAAACAATCATAACTTGCAAGTATTGAGCAATTAGTTTCTTGTAGGTTCTCTAGAAATTCGTCCTTGCAAGAGTCTTTATCCAGCAAAATTCAAGAGGATGGTAGAGGAAGAAAGCACTCATCCGCAATTATTGGATTCCAGGTCTCATCTTGCTGACTCTGGAAGTGGTAAGGCTGATATATTATGTGGGCAGAACCAAGTTGATGATTTAGAGACTACAATTACTGAAACATCAGTGGAGAACAGACTTGACAGTTTAGGCACTTCTCCGTTTGAAGTTCCAAAGGAAAGTAGTCTTGATGGTTTAAGCAGTATTCGGACTGAAAATCAAAGGGAAAAGAGTACTGATGTCTTAGAAACTCCAAATCAAAGGGAAAAGAGTACTGATGTCTTAGAAACTCCTCTGAAACGAAAATCAAGCATTGATGCTTTAGGAATTTCTCTGACTGAAAAATCAAAGGAAATGAGTTCTCGAACTCATTGTCTTGATGGTTTTGAGACTACCCCAGCTTCTAAATCAGTGGAAATGTGCCAGGCTGTTAGTTCATTTGATGCTTCTACTGCTGAGTGCCAGATTATAGAATCTCTAGAAGAATGTTTGACAGAGACTCCCATTCAAGATGCCCCTGGCAGTTCTATTACATTGCTTGATCCAGCTATACAGATGCTGCCTGATTTATGCAATGGAACTATAACGCAACTTGACCAGGTTATGCCAGAGACCTCCCGCACATTGGATCTTTGCCTTGACTCAGTAGGTTCTGTGATCAAAATTGGTCTTCCAGATGAGTCATTGTCTACTTCTCCCACCTGCAATGAAGCTTTGTCAATGGAGTGTGCTAATAATATACAAGGCCCTTCTGATTTGTCTACAAAAGCTGAAGAGGAAAGCATGAAAACAGTGTCTGCATTGGGTATAGATGCAAAGCCTCTTGAATCATTGAATTTACGATCTCAAAGTGAATATTCTATTCATTTAGAGACACCTGTTCTTCCTCCTGTGAAAGGCATTTTGAAGACACATCCACAAGAATGTAGAGGGCTTTGCATGTGCCCAGACTGTGCCTCATTTCGTCTGCATGTGGAAAAGGCCAATGAATTCTCAAGGAAGCAAATGCAAGATGCTGAAGGAGTGGCTGCGGGGCTAATGAAGGAATTATCATCTCTGAGAAGTGTAATGGAGAAAATGATTACATCTGGTCCTGGCAATGTCAGAGACCAAGCTATAGTTCAGGCTAGTCAGGTAACTATTAGAGATCTGCCCATGTTTCTACTGTATTCTAAGATTTAGATTTTCTCAATACATACATATTTTGTCATTTTTAGAAAAGATGAAATACAACCTACTACTTTTTTTATCACGTTTTCTGATTTAGTTAATGGTACAAGCTATGCAGTATAAGATTTCCTCTGTTGGCATTAACCCTTTTTTGTTGGCTTGTGACCTAAGGTACCTTCAAGGTGGATACATTTACCTTGGTTAATTTAAAATAATTTCCAATCCATTATATCTTAAGTGATGCAAATGTAATGACAAGATTGTGTAAGGATATATAGTACCATGTTCCAAAGACTCCGTAAGAATGTCCTCCTAATCCTGAATCTGAAAAAGGTCTAGTTGAAGGATTTGCATTCATGTTTTGGTCAAAAGTTTGGAGCAAAATAGTTATGAAGCTGATGGCATTTATGGATAAGGAAATGCAGCTGAGGTTATAAACTTATAATATAGGCAGGTAGTCCATCCAAAGTCCACCCAAATCAGATGTAGGCTACACTATCTAATACACGTTATTGCATTTACATCATATTTGATAGAAAGGTTTTGCACAAGTAATTCCTCTTCTATATTCCATAGGTTTTGTATATGTCGTGTATAAATGTACATGATTGTTGTAGAAGGCAATTTATAAGGTCTGCCTGACTGCTAAGCTGCTTTTATTTTTCCCACTTTGGAACTTAAGCATACCTAGGCACAAAACGGTCACAGAAGATAGTCTCCTTTTTCTGGGTGAAGTTCATAAAAACTGTTAATATACAAGAATCTGGAAAGAGATTATTTAGTGCTAAGGTTCAAAATTAAGAGATTCTTTAAATATGAATTTTGAGCATATTTTGGGTCTGAAAGCTCCAACTGAGCAGATACTGGTAATACTAATACCAAATGATACTTCTGAAGAGGTGCAAGCATTTTTTTTTTCTTTTTTTTTTTTTTAAAATTAGCAAGATGGAGGGAATGTCTAAACCTTCTATGAATTTGATTAGTGATAGCTAGGTCTGTTGCATGGGTGTTGCTATTGGCATCCAAACCATTTGGCAAAACTGTATACCTTGTTCTCTCTCTTTTTCCAGTGGAGCATAGGATCGCCGGTGCTTGTAGAAGATCATTCTTTCATCTGTAATAACTGCAAGAGTCTGGAAATAGAGTACGACTCTGCAACTGTGTTCATGTCTTGAAGAAGCATGTGGAAAGAAGGTCATGCTATTGAGGCATTATTGGATTAGCTGAGCTTGTTATACCCCACAAACATCAAGAGCTTCTGTAGCCTGTTTTAACTCCACTGATCTTCCTCCATAGGTTGGATTGTCATTAACGATGACGGCCACAGGCCCACAGAGACTGAGTGGATGTTGGTTGGTGTATCGTTGCCTGGTTTCACCAATACTTTGGGTTTCAACTCTTCTACAAACAAATCATACAATTTGTTGGGAGTTGCATCTTGGTGTTGAAAATGCATATTCCAAGATGCACTGCTTAGGAGAATTTTCACCGGCAGGACGTTCTGCATGACTCTATTTGCGGAACTTTCATCCCAATCGTTCCAGATCATCCAACAGCCAATACTTATCCACTTACCTTTTTTCATTGGTGGTTTTTACCCTCAAATCACTCATACCACTCGTGGATATTATCGGCGGTTTGATGATGTTGAAGGGTCAGGATAAAAAGTTCCTCAATTTGAGTTATCCAGTGCATGATGTAGGTGACAATTCTGGGTGTTGTCTGTCTAGATAGAACTGGTGAGATTTTACATTCCAAATTTGACTGTTCACTTACACTACAAAATAGAGAATCTGTAATTTTGAATAACATGTGACTATGAATGACACTGCACATAGCTTCAACACAACTTTGTCTTCCATGCATGATGTGTGGCAATCAATTAACAAGATCTATTCAACTCTGAAGTTATTTCTTCTTTTTCAAAATGCAGATTAAAGGATTTTGCAGAAGAGCCTCCAGAGCAGAGGAATTGGCCAGGGGCTGTTTAAGGAAAATGGCCCATGATCTCAATACTCACTGCAGAATCACAGTAAGTAATTTTTCAGTATGCAAGTCATAATAGTCTTTATAATGTATAACTTACTGGATTTGATCTGTTTGGAACAGACATTGCAGCGGCCAAAGGTGAGGTTTGCTGATAACTTGGAAGAGAAGCTCCTCTTGAAGCTACGAAAAGAGGATGATGGGTAAGAGCAGGAGGCAAAGTCTGTTATAATACATCATCTTCTTGGTTCCTTGGAATTCTCTACAGATGACATGCTAGCAAAACAGATTCCATGGACAGTGAAACCCCTTGTTCAAGTTCTTGTGAAGTGCTATGGAAGAGTGGAGTATCATTTGGAATTTGTGTGCTCTTCTTGCAAAAGTCAAAGATAGGTAATGCTCAGTAATATTATTTCAAGGATATACTTCTCCATCTAGTGCAACTTATACCCAAATCTCCAAAATTTGGGGTATACTTGTGTATGAAATTAGCATTTTTACCCTACATGTCAAGGGTTAGCTGATGATATAGTTGATTAATCTTTCTTGTGAGATGTTTGAAAGTTTGGTGCAGATTTAGTAATGAAATTTAGTTAGTGTCAGTTTCGGTACTGCCTTGTCCTGCACTACAACTGGAATACATGGTTTCTCAATTCCTACTTTAGAAATGCTTGTCAGCTTAACCCTGCCCCAGACAACATTATGAAGTTATCTGATATTGATAATGTTTGTTGGAGTGAGAAACTTTAAAATGATCATGATCACTCCGAACTATTCTCAGGAATATAGTGGTAATTATTGGGCCAGCATTGGGCATTGGCCAAAAGATAAAACTGTATTTTGAATAAGCCAGAGCTGACAAGCCTGGATCCAGGAGAAAATCTGAGTACTTAATAATCCCCATCTTCCTGATGATATCTATTGAATAGAAGATTGATAATGATTTTTTTAATGTTAACTTTCATTGATCAAACTTAACAGTACATGAGGGAAATACTGAAAAGCCAAAAATGGAAAGAAAAGAGAAACACAAACCAACACCACCAAAATTAAACTCACAGCCACAAGAGCTAGAGAGAGAAAGAAAGAAGCAATAACAACTGTAGCAACAAGAAACATTAAAGGAAGACCACCTCCCTCCAATTCCACAAAATGATATCAATAAAAATCCCATGAAATTGAGGAAGGACACCCATGAAGCGATGTGAATTTGATCTTGTATGCAAGATCTTCACTCAAGGTGTTGGAGTCCTCAAAGCATCGAGAATTCCTTTCCTTTCAAACGATTCATAAAAGTACCGGGAAGGCAGTTCTCCACATAATCCTTCCTTTGATTGATGCCACCTCCAACAACCATGCCTCAAACAATCCACAGATGGATCTCGGAAGGGCTCAGCTACAATGAAACCAGCTTAGGACTTCATACCAAAGCCCTTGATAATGATGCCAAACAAGATTGCACAAATACCTCTAGAACATAATATTGGCACGATCGGCTTGGTCTTGGGTTCGTCTTTGCGAGAATAAGCTTTCTTGGGCTTCCTTTGGGCTGAGATTTTAGGATTGTGGGCTGAGCATGGGTCTAACTTCTTGGTTCAAAGCCGATAAACTTGGGCCTAGGCCTTGACCTTGGCTTATAAATATTTAAAAAGCATAACTTAATATCTGGTCAAGCATGATATGGTTAAAAGGAACTAGTCTGTAAAACTGAGAGGGCTGGGCTTAGTCTCTCACTGTGGCTGAATCTGAGCTTAAATGTTAGAACTTCTAATTTAATTTGCTGGGTTCCACTTGTGTGGTTTTGGAAAATTCTTCAAAGGGATTGATGATATATCAAAATAATAGATAATACAAATAGGAAACTCAAGAATGCATCTTAAACAATCAGAACTGAATACCATAAAAAACTTGCTAAGATTAGTTGTGAATATAACAAGGGGCATCAAATAATTATACTTTTGATAGGGGAAACCAATAAAAACCTAATAGACTATATTTAGTCCATGTTGAAATCATAGGATATCTCAGCAAAAGACTAATGATAGTTTTGTTTCAGCTTTGATAAGAAATGATCATCAGACCATTTCTAATTCTCAGAAAAAGACTATTTTCTCTCTCTCTCTCTCTCTCTCTCTCTCTCTCTCTTAATACTCTTGGTTAGGATTTATTGAAGGAGTAAATGGAAGTCCAAAGGAGAATTTTTAATTAAAAAAGAGGCTTTTATTGGTTTTTATCGGATGAGTATTAAAAAAGGAGGAATGAAGGGTTTGAGGTGAAGATGTAGAGGGACCATTGCTCTCTTTGGATTTAATTTACTATGGTTTGAGTGATCATAGAGGATTTTTTCCTATGAGAATCCCACATGGCTGCATATAGGATTTTGATGAACACCTTTAATAATAGAGGGTTCTGCTTTGTAGATTGCGGGGATTGAAAAACCAACCCTACACGTCCACTTGTGGGACATACCTGCAGGTGCAAGTTTTCCAGGCACTTATTTCTCATCCATGGGAGATCATTTTTGATTTCTCAACAACATCGAGTTCAAATTGGCACTGAATGTATGAGGAAAGGCACCAAATGCTGAATAGTTACAAAATCACATTTCTTTAATTAAGTAAAACGCGCAAATCCATCAGGTAAAATGGGATAAGGCTTCCATAATAAGAAAAATGACAATGAAAGCCTTATACAATTTTACCTGATGGATTTGCAAGTTCTACCTAAATGACAATGAAGAAGAGGACAGTAGGCTGCTAAGGTAAAAAGGATGCACAACTAACCTAGCCTAGGCATGGAATAAACCTTTCACTCGTTCCATTAAATGCATATTGCAAGTTTGGTAGTGGTATGAGTCCATCCACCCTTCTCTTTCATGATATTTTGGGTCACCCTATTCATATTTCCATATCAAACCATCTTTGCTTGTGACCCTCAAAGAAGTTTGATGGGAAGTTTTTCTTTTTGCTAGCTGAGATAGTGGCAATCACCAACCCAAGAAATCTCTATCATTTATTTAAGGCCTTGGCCCTTGATCCACAATGGATAGTTAGCAATATATGGTACAAATGCCTTTAATAATGTCTCTCTTTATGTCTTCAAGGCATCAGAAACAGCTTGCTACAGGGTTCTATTAGGTAGGAATAGGATGATGGATGATCCCCTCACGCTGAGACTCCTTGCAAGTAGGACCACCAAGAGAACAGTCAGGTCTCATCATGTGTGGACCATCATAGCTTTAGATTAAGAAATGTGATGTGGTGGATAATTTTACCTGCATTACTGAATCATGAATGCCTGCCTAATGCCTATGTTGAGATCATATTCATATACAAATTCAAAATAGCCCCACCAAAAGATGAATGGCCCACATAGCCGCGTGGCGAGCACGGAGCTAAAAAAGAAAAGGATGAATGGCCCAGATTTAATGTTTGTGCACAACGTGTTTGATGTGGGATCTAGAATAATAAGATGAAAGAAAATATCATATTGCAAGACGACATAACGTACCAACTAGAGCTCCATTGATTTTATTTCTTTTCCCTACTGGAGAAAATGAGAATGCCTTTTGGAAAAGTAAAAAGAACTTTCCATGTGATTGGCATGCTAACTACCTCTCAACTGGTTGCAACCACCCATGTGTAGATGGGATTATTTCTTGATTGCATGACCACATCACCATCATGAAATTGTCCTCATCCAATTTATTTGGGGTCCACTTTTTTTTTTCTAACCTAGTCAAGGTGCCGAGACTATGAGACTCATGGTACAACTCATACATATAAAGTGATGTAAACTCACATACGCAACGGAAATAAATACAACTAACACATGTGTGGTAATAAAAACTCACATATGCAAGAGGGAGGAGGCCGAGTTCGAACCCAAGACTTCCCTATTTGGGGTCGACTTCGATGGAGTATGTCGATAATGGGTCGAGTCCGGTCAAGTTAGGTTAGGTCGACTATGTGGGTAATTTGTAGGGCCTAAATCACTTGTTATTATTCGGGTTATAAATGTCAATGTGAACCATAAGTTCTCTGATTGGGTGAGTTTGGTTGGGTTGGGGTCAATGGAGTGAATCTTGATATAACTTATTTATTAATCGAGTTGAGAATGTGACCCAAACTTGAAATTACTAGTATGGAAAGTATTGCCTCTCCTCACATAGCAAGAGTCATTGTCATCATCATTAATTGAGATATGTCTCACTAATTTAACTAAAATAGTCCATAGAAAAAGTTAAAAATAATGCTAATCCAGCCATAATAAAACCCTTATATAACTACGGAACATGATCCTAACTGCATTTTGCTTTACCCAAACTTGGTAAACCCTTACCCAACTGAATTAAAAAAAAAAAAAAACTGGCTTGAAACTCAACTTGAAAACTCCCTACTTTGTGCAATAATGTGAGTTGGGTTTATTCAGATGAGGCCGAGCTTCCAAATTTCTAGATTTGATTTGCATTTTAAGGATATATGATTTTATGATGTATATATTAGGGTTTAGGTGGTAATTGAAGAGTTTGCAGCCTTCAGGTCATGGGTTCATGTCAAATTATCAAGAAAAAGATATGTATATACTATATAGGTATTGTATATGAGTAAAATGAATGTATGTTCATATATAATTCAAGGCTTCCCCGTGGGGTTTAGGCACTGAAAGCACAAACCCTAACCTAACCCAATTGTTTCAAATCCAAACCCTAGTCCAACTTAGTTGGGCTAGAAATTTATATTCGCGTTTGATACCAAGTTGCGCCCTTTGTGTTAGGCGCAATATATAGAAAAATCTGTCAATTGATATCAAATAGCGTATTGGATTTTGTGTCAAGTGAAAGATTTTCAGCAAGTGCTTCTAAGTTTTAATTTGAAGGCCTGCTTTTTTGTAGATGATAGGCATTGAAAATTCTGCACTATTATTTATACTAACTCTCATGAAAGAACACTATATAACTTGAGTACCCCAAGCTTAAAACTGAACTGGACTCAATTTGGGTCAGGTCTCAAACTTTGAGTTCAAGCCCGATGCAGAAGCCCAATCCAAATTTCACCCCTTGTTTTGATCGAGCTGTTTGGCTTTGGATATGACCTGACATTTAATGTACGGATACTTCAAGATGGACAACACATCTGCCGTATTTGGGCATTATAGAATTCTAAAGAGTTAAAAATTCTTCCAATCTTTAGTTAATTTTCTTTGGATGGCTTTATGGTGGGGACTATGATTAAACCATTTTTGGCCCGACTTCAATCAGATTAAGAGCTCTAACCTCTAGAAACTATAAAAAAAAATTAACGTCACACTCACAGGGCAAACAAAAGTGCTTGACCCAAGTGGGGCATCACATAAGAACAACCCCAACCCCAAAATGGCATAATATCAGACTATCACAGCCGTTGGATGGATAAGATGAATAAGTGAGCAATGGCCTACAGTCACCTATCACTAGATCAACGGTCCCCCATCAACCAAGATGATCTCATTTGTCCAAAATCTGGTAATCAGAACAACAATCTACTGACCCCTGTTGTCGTGTGGGGCCCACTGGCCCTACAACTGCTGTTATCGTGCGCACATGGGGCGTATGATAAGCCTGTAGCTATCACCATGGTCTTACACTCTTTATTGTTCATCCTCGACTCCGTGTAGAAAGACTTCAAAGTTCAAAGTTCAAACCCAATAAAGAGATGAATAGAAAGGAAATATCGAGGGAGAAGAAAAAGGCCGGCGGCCAAAGAACAACACTATTTCTTTAATGGGTCTTTGAGCATTTCAAGAGGTTTTTGTAGGCTTTTACTTCTTCTTCTTCTTCTTCTTGATTATTATTAACTGGGGTTCTTGTGTTGTTAGGAGATGGAGACTGAAGAGAAGGGAAAAATCCATCCACCAGGTTTGATACACTCATTCTCTATCTCTCTTTCTAAAGATTCAATATTTATTTTGGGTTCATGCTCTTTTTTTTTTCTTTTTTTCCTACCCTTTAATGTTGGGGTGTTCTTGCTCTTTTTGAATTTTTGTTGTATTTTTAATTTTCCTTTTCAAAGTTCCTTGCTTTTCTATTTTGAGTTTCAAATTTTTTTAGAAAATCTTCTTTGGTTATTAAGTCCTCTTTCTTTCTTTCTAAACTTGATTTCTTGATTCTTTTTGTCCTTCAAGTTTTAGTTTTCCTATTGAATTTTTGCTATTCTATTTTCATTTTAGATAGTTTTCTTTTTTCTCTTAATTCTACTTTTCAAAACAACTTTCTCCCTTTTTTTTTTAATTTGATTTTTGGTGCTTTCTTTTTCAAAATTTACTCTTCATGTTGGGGTTTTGTTCTTCTCCATTGTTATTTTAGATTCTATGTCTTCTTCTCTTAATTTATCTTTCAAAAGTTTTTTTTTTTTTAATATTTTTTTTAAATGAATCTTATTAGTTTATTGGCTTCTCTTTCTGTCTTTTTAAATTTGATTCTTGATATTTTTTTCTGCTACAAATTCTACTGTTCTTAGTGGGTTTTTATTTTTCAATGTTTCCCCCCTCTTATTTTACCATATTGAGCCTTTTCCTTTTGAGTTTTTACTCTTTGTGTTTGTTCTTTTAAGTAAAAGATTGGTTTTTGGAAGAAAAAAGAACTTGTTTGTTTCCTGGGTTCTCTTTCTTTCAATGAAAGAAATGGAATCCTTGATCCTTACTTCTCCTCCAATTCTTCTTTCCTATTGTTTTTTAATGTCAGTTCTGTTGGATTTTAATTTGCAGGACATGAGACTCACAGTGTTCACATATGTCACAAATGTGGTTGGACCTTCCCAAATCCACACCCAAGTGCAAAGCACCGAAGAGCTCACAAGAAAGTCTGTGGAAAGATTGATGGTCTTCAGCTAATTTACCATCAAGACAAGGCCAATTCCAATGAAGATGTTTCTGATGACGATAATGATCCCTCTGGTACAATTCCTTTCCCATGTTTGATCCATTTTTAGTTACAAACTGTGTACATTTCTTTTATTTCTTACAGTTAACTGTTCAATGGCAAACCCAATTGGCAATTGCAGAAGGTCACAATGAGACTAGTAGTAACAGAACTGAAGTCCAAGGAGTGAAGAGGCCTAAAGAGGAAGTATTGTATATGAATCGGTTGTTGTTTGATTCAATAGAGCCAATTGTAGGAGGTTTGAGTGACAAGGGTAGTGAAGTCCGAGGAGAGATCATGGATGCAAGGTCCAGTCAAGTTGCAGAAGTTACTGCTGTGGCTGCCCAAGAACCTGATTATGATTTAGAGAATTCCACCGCTGGTAAGATTTTCTAGAATTGTTGTCTGCTTATATTATAGTTTTGTTGACGATGTTTGCTGTAAGTTATGAAGGAGAATGGAAATTAGAGTTAGTCTCATGAAACTGGTGAGCTAAGAATAATTGTAGAAGGTGTTAAAATGAAAAGAATGAAAGCTAGAGTTAATCATTTAAGAAGGTCGTTCCTGGAATATTTGCATGAAGAACTGAAGCAGATCTTAGGGTCACATGTGCCAAATCCAGGCCATTCATCAGGTGGTGCCTGTGATCTTGCCCTGCTCCAAAATCATGCCGGTACATTCATCAGTTGGTCAACATGTGTATATTAATTTCAAACCGTTCGTTATTCTAGTTCTGACCATCATTTTTTGTCATCAATGAGTGACCTACCTGATGAGTGACCTGTTGCATTTTTTGGATCAAGGCATCTTTACAGTGGGCTTCATTTGGTGAATGGCCTATATCTACCATATTTGCTACATTGGAACTTGTAATCATACTTCAAAAAAGTGGCCAAAATGTATGGTATTGGCATATAGCTGACCCCAAGACGCTATTTTAATAAAGGTGCTTTCATAAGGAGCATCCCATACAGGCCGATACACACTGATCCCACTTAGAAGACATGTTGGAGCTCAGAAACCCTTCTTTGCAACCTGTTTCACCTGAGGAGCCTCTAGAAAGTGTTCTTCACCCTTCTAGAGGAAAATAAACTTAACCCATCCTAAAAAATTAAAGAAGATGATTCAATCAACCCTTCTCTCTCTCACATACAGACATTAGAAATGCATTGGTAGGACCCACCAAGTATCTCTAATTTATATGACTCTTTCGAGTTTCAGAACCAACTCAACGAGTCATTATTTATCATTCATGTAAAAACCTGGTTAAAATAAATTCAAGTTGTTTCTTATTAAGTCAACAAAACTTATGATCATGTAGTCACTCAGCCAAGTTTTGAGCCAACATGATGAGTCGTTACTATATGACAAAGCAGTTGACTTAACTTGAACTAGAATAGTAAAAAACTTACTGCACTATTTGGCACCAGTTAGCCCAATGGCAATACTTGCATGCATGCAATTATAGACATATCCATTCACAGTTGTGGAAAGAATGAAGACTCATGTATACTTGTAACTTCCTACATGGTTGCGGTAACATTACAAAACTTCCTACACTAAAAGGAACCAGTTATAATGTATACTTGAAACGTTGAAATGCCGGCACTGCAGTTTGTGAGAAGTTCTCATTGCCCTAGTTTTGTGCTTTGATTTCCAGTATCATCATGTCTTAGTTTTAGGAGGAATGGAAAGAAACGGAGGTTTCGATTCTAATTGCTTGATTGGCATGGTTTCTTCAAGTTATGATGCATCTTGTTCCTTTCCACATTTCCTTGTGCAGAATCTACAGTTATCCTGCAACCAAATGATCTAATGAAGGGCAGCCAAATTTGGAAGCCCAATGCATCCGAAAGTGAAACAGTTAATTTGGATAGCGGCACACATGTCCAAGGTCATGCTTTACCCTCTACAGTTGGACGATCTATTTCAGATATCAGTGCTGGCTCATTGGTTCTGGAACCTGAAGCTAAAGCACCCCCTTCAGAACCTGTAATACCAGCATATGATAATGCGGGGCACTCCAATATAGATACTGATGAAGTGGTGGAATGTTCTATGACCGAAATTGGTCCTAATTTGAATGCAGAAGGTGATGACAATAATGCCAGAGCTGAAAACCCTCCATCTGTATGCATGTTACCAGACATATCCACTAGTGATTTCTCTGAGATAGATTCTAAGTTACATAAGATGGGTGAGCTCACTGAAATGGGAGTTCCTTCAAACCTTCCTAATGCAAGTATAGAAGATGCAAGGGCTGCCTCTTCTAAAGACATGGTTGTGGATTTTAAAGAACCCGATACATCTGGCAGACAAAATCTTCAGAATGAAAAAAGTCCTACTATTCACCTTGCTTCTACAGAAACTGAAGGTGATGAATACCAAGGTGGTTTGGTGGGTACTGCTAAGGTTCCAGGAGGAGGTTTGCAGGTTGATTCCAAACAAGAAGTAAATGCTAAGAATCAAGGTGATACGGTGGAAGGTTGTGATCAGCCTGGGAAGCTCGAGAAAAATCCACCCTCCTCAACTTCTGAACATATACTAGTTCAGGATGTATCTGAAACTAAGTTTGAATTTCATGAAGACAATGTATTAGCACCACAAAAGGTATCTCTAACCTCTAGCATTGATGAAGCAATAGGGAGCACAAACATTCTCAAACATGCTGTCGAACAAGAAGCTGATTCAGGCTCCATGTTAGTCGAACCAATAAAAATGGAAGACATTTTAACTTTAAGCAAGCAAGTACAGGGAGATAGCATTCAAGTGGATGAGAAAGGAAGCAAGACTACGCAAGAAGAGTTTATTGTCTACAAGAATGGTCTGGATGGAGATCACATTGATGGAGGATCTCAATTTATGGGACTTGATTCTGATGGATGTGCAGTTGAAGGCCTTCACTCTGATGAGCTAGAAGTCCATCCAGGGACCAGTAATAGAGAATCTATTTTAAAAAAAGCAACCAACCCCATTGCTATGTTTGTAGGTTCAAGTAAATTGGATGCTACTGGAAACCATTTCGAGGAAAACAAACTGGACTCTTCTTTTGGAGAGTTGGTGCCTCACCATGGTCTAGCACATGAAATCCTTCCTGGAACTCTTGTAGATGATGCAGCTGGAGGAAGCACCTCATGTTCTGGTGTAGGAAGTATAGTTTGTAATGAAACCGCAATGGACAGTGGTGGGTACGGTGCTGCTGACAAGGAGTCTAGAGATGACCAAAGGGACTATAGTCAGGAAAGAACCAAAGCCAGTGATTCTCCATCTGGCACAGAGATAGAGGAACAAGTGGGGCAAAATGATACTGACAACCGGTTGTCTGGGGACCTTCACCGAGAGCTGAAATCAAATCAGGGTAGTGTGGTTGGATTGAATCAGCTTGATATGAAAAATCCCACATCTGAAGAGCATGCCTGTTCAAGTTCCCTTAGCCTTGAAAACTGCAGCAGCAGACATTCTGCTCAAGGACGGGGGTCTGACAGTCATTTTCATTCTGTACAAGAGGGAGGCGATGATAACATTCTTAAACATAATTCCAATGCTTCAGCGCTTTCCATGGATGCTTCAGTCAATTCTATCAGCCAAACTGATAGTATCGGTGGCTACTGGGGCTCTGTCTCAGGCAAGTTCTTTGTTCTGTTTTCTGATCTTCTTTTTGGTATAAACTGTTTTCTCAACTTCATTTGCAGGTTTAGACTAGTTTTCCCGAATTAGTTGTATCGGTTTTATTATCAAAATCCATTTCAGTTCCAGCCAAAAAAACCCACTTCTGTTTCTCAAATTCAAACATTCCTATATTCTTGCCACGCTGTTCCTTGTGCTCTAGATTTTCATTATATTGATGATATATATATATAATCTGGTGCGCAGCTTGCACACCAGGGTTGGGACCCACCTGATGGTTTATCCGACTGGAACAACACAACACTCTCTCTCTCTCTCTCTCTCTCTCTCTCTCTCTCTCTGAATTTCACACGTTCCCTGGGGTTTGCACCCATCTGAATGGAATGGACTGTTAGACCGACTGCACACCCATCCGAATGGACGTACACCGTTAAACTTGTGGAGCCCATATGGAGATTATAGGATTCAAGGTTGGGCTGATTTTTTTGCAGAGATAAGGGACCAAGGGAGATCTTTCGATCCCCCTAGGTCCCAGTCCTAGGTGGAGCCCCACATTGAGGTGCACACTCTGATCCTCGCTCACTGGATCAGCACAAGACACACACACAATGCTCAACTGAACTAAATGGTGTTATTTAGTTGTCAGAAGCTGTAAATGTGGGCCCACCTATCTCTGATTGATGCAGTCTCTATAGCAGCCTCTATTATAAATGTGGCATTAACGCTTTTATATGCAAATCCTTTTGTTTAATCCTATAAATGTGAAAAATAAATACATATTTTCTTTTCCTATTTTATTACTGCGGGCTTGCATTGCCGAATTACATCCAAACTTCACTCCTACAATCACTTCTTCATTGAGGCAATACTTCCGGGGATGGAGTGAATTGAGGATGAGGAATTAGCATAGCAGACCCATTTGCTTTCTTCCCTTCCGTTCTTAATGGAAACTCTTTTTGACTTTTAGGAAGTGTTGCAACAAACGAGGTATTTTGTAATTGACATGAAACCTGGGACTAATGGATCATGCTCCAATGAGTTTACTCATGTTGAGGAAAATCTCATCACTCAATCTGTAAATTTTCTTTCTAGTTGAATGTGGACTTTGGGAATTGGGATAGACCTTTCATTTGCAATGTATAGATTCGACAGTTAAAGTTGTCACTGACACGACCAATATTTAATCATTTATGGGGCTCACCATATTTTCCTGATCATTTTGTTGTTCACCAGATTATTATTTCCATAGAAGTAACATTCTCATGCCTGCCAAAAACCTGTTTTTACATACTGGTGGTTTATTGGTTGATACAGATGTTACAGTTCCTCCCACAAGAGAAGCCACATATGCACCAACACTTCTTAAGGCAGAGGATGCCCGAAACATCAGTATTCAAACATCAACAGAATCATCTGATGCTGCCTTAAATAAGGGTAGTAGTACCTTCAAGGAGCATCGTGCTGATAGCACAGAGCTCTTTGAGGCACCTTCGTTCATGACCCTTGTTGAACCTGTCAAAGACATCGACAGGCAGCGCGCTTCTCCTGAAAGTCACTCCAATCAGAAGCCTCAATCTCCCAACCCTCCTTCCCAAGCTGGGTGGTTTCCTTCGCTGACAAATGTTGTGAATGATTCGCAAGGAAGGAAGAAAAATGAAGAGATCATTGCGAAGGTAGTGAATTGGAGTTCTGGAAAGACCCATACTTCGTTGAGTCGTCTCCTGATTGAAGCAAACCTTGAAAGCAAACACAAGTCGCAGACGGCACAAGAGCATGCAGCATCCATGACCCACGAAGGCCAGGTTTCTAAAGACATCAGGCCTCTAGGCAAGATAACTCCTAAAAATTCAACAGCATCAACTGCCAAAGGAGTCACCAATAAGGAATACAGTTCTCCTGCAAGGTTACCCATCACAAAAAAAGAGAAGAGGAAGATCTGGCTTCCTTTTATGTGCTGCCCTTCAATCAACTGAGTTTGAAATGGCATCACCTGAAGCACAGTTTAATATAATGTGAAGTTGCCATTATCAAATGATGCTGCAGCTACGTAGCCAATGGTCAGTCATTCATCAGATTGTGTAATATTGGTTGCAGTTTCTACTGCATCTAGGATAGAGTATCTACCTATTTTCTCTACATTTTGCATCATCATTCTTTTTTCTTGTTTAATTAATACTTGTGGGTGTCCTCTTGGTGATTTGGCTTTTATGGTTGTAGCTGTGCTTTAACGAAAGATGCATTCATTCCGATATTTAAAGTGGCAATGCGGAAATGAAGAGCACTATAATTGAAAATTGACCATGTACTGTTGTTGTTTGGGTGAAAGTTTGCAACTATTGAGCGATACAAGCCATTCATTCCAGAAGTTTCCAATTGGGTGGGTACTGATCCTAGCTTGTCTCTTTATTATCTGAATATAAAGATGACTCAATCCAAGATCAATGGGAATAAAGGTCAAGATGATATTTGACAAAGCCATTTTACACTTTTCCCCTGGTTATCAGCAACAAGACATTTCATTACACACGAGTAAAAACAGGGCATCCAATCTAAAAGATTGAGAAAACAAATTAAAACATTTATTAATGAGAATAATATTTTATTAAATATCGATATTATTATTTTTCAATATTTAAATGCCTCCAAGATAAAAAAAAAAAAAAAAAAGAGGTCAAACTGCAACCAGACCCAACTTGTACCCATCACAAGGCAGATTTGATACCACGTCCTAAAGACTCAAAAAGGGTTGGGCATAGAGTCATACAGGCAATCACTGGGATGTCACTGTGGATAGCAAGCCTGATCCTGCAGCTCCACCCAGGGATTGTCCCTGGGTGGGCAGGCCACTAGACCACCTGGCCGAAAAAAGAAGAAGAAAAGCGTGGGGCATATAGGGTGGACAGTATGACTTAGGCTGGGTATGAATCACCACCCCTAGCAGCAAAGCCGAAACTGTGTGTGTGTGTGTGTGTGTGTGTGTGTGTGGGTGGTGGTGGGGGGGGGGGGGGGGGCGCATGCCAACCAGCTGTTTGCTCTTCATAATTGCTTATTTCAGCCTCTTCACAACTGAGTATATAGTCAAAGAAAAGAAATATGGGGCAGTGCATCTAAAGCATCAAAATTTCTTCAAGGAAATAGCAAAAGGGTTCACGAAACCATCTTTTATTCATTGCAAGTCTATTCAAACAAATTCAAGTCCTGAAAGCCTCAATCATTGAGTGTGAGCTACTGAATTCCTATTATAGCTGAACAGAGATAGACCTCGGATAGATGGATTGTTGCTAAAAGATACCAGTGGTTCTGGATTTCTAACTATGCAAATACTAACTTTAAAATTCAAGTTGATCTTCCACTACACTTGTAGGCTGTAGCTCAGTTGACTTGTAAAAAGAGCAGTGCAACCCGATAGAGGAAATCACCTGATTGACATGCCATCCAGATGCCTTAGCCAACTTACATCTGATTCTCCATTTTCCACAACTCAAATCAAACTGCCTTGCCTTAAATTATTCTTGCTAGGAAGCCAAAATCTTTCCCACACCCAAAAGAATGATATACACGATACTTATTAAAGCAAGGGCTGGCCCAATATAACATAATTTTTTTTTAGTAAAAGGAAAAAAAATAAAATTTAACTCACATCTAAACCTATCACAAAACTGGAATAAAATCCAGAGATTACTGTCTAGGTTCTCAAGATTGCACGGCCAGCCTTTGGAGATGTTCGAAGAACACTTGAAGACTCACATCATCTGTGAAGATTACATCTGAGCCTGCAGCTACCTCATGAGCAGAATTATACGTAGCTGATGGGTTCAATTTCGCTAGAAGAAATCTTGCCTGCAGAGTATCAACAAAGAAAAGATTTTGATCAGAAAAACCAGGGTCCTCGATACAGAACTGGGCAACCAAGATACCATTGGTGGTCCTATAATATAAACAAATAACAGTAACAGAAAATGACAGTCAATGTCATTGCCTCAAACCACCAGAATGGCTATAGAGGTCCATTGCATCTCACTTTTACCTAATAAATATGTACTCTTATGTATGTATGAAACTATAAGGAACACAATATATACACCAATTGTTTTTCATACACGTACACCCTTTCATATTACCATAAACACACACACACACACACACACACACACAAAAGGGAGGGGGGGGGGGGGGGGGAGAAAAACAAAAGGTGAAAACATGATGCATGCCAAAGCTTTGATACCATATGCTGTAGGGCGAGGGTCCAATAAATCCAAGATTGCACAACAAAATGGACCCCCCAACAAACAGCTTAATAATGACAAGTTCAACAAGTTGTCAAAATACATTTATAAAAATAAGTTTGGAAGTCCCAAACTTCTTGCGATGACGTATTTGCAAATCCAACTTGGAGGTGCAGTGTAGTCTAATGAAGAAATGGTATAGGACTGCTATGAATTCTAGCCCAAATGGTCTTCAATGCTTGGAAAGATACTCAAAGTGAGGATTAATGAATAAAAAGATCATGGAAAATTCTGCAGTTGTAATTGTATCCATCTAGAGAGATGCAGCAAACAACCCACATGCTTCGTAGAAAGCAAGCATTCATCCACCATGTAAGAGGGACCAATCATGAGATCAAACTAGTCTATAATCACGATCCTCGAGATCATCTCCTTCTAAAACCCTCCTTAGGACTTGTATTTCATTCAATATAAAAAATTGTTGCCACTCCATTGCATTGGCTTCTATTTATATTTCAAACAGGATACTCCTAATAGAGATATCTAAACCACAAATCCTAACTACACTAATTTCTCCCATCACCGCCACCACCTTGTCCCAACTGTGTTGGGGTTAGCTACATGAATTCCGTTTTGCCATTCCAGTCTATCCTAGGCCAAATCTTCGGATGGGTTGCACTTGCACTTCTTCAAATCTATCCTTACTGCTTCCATCCATGTCTTCTCCGGTCTACTACTACTCCTTGATGAACCATCAGCTTTTAAACAATTAAACTTGTTAAAGGAAAAAAAAAAAACCCTCTTTCAGAAGGTGTAATTCATCCTTTTTATAATTGATCAGATGGCATTGATCTGACACTAGAATCTGCAATGCAAGATTCCCCATAAAAAATTACCAAGAAAGATAGGAGGATAAACTGATAAATAGTATAGGTTTGTGAGGAAGGATGAGAAGATTGGAAAAATTATGGACCTGAGAGCCATGCTGATCGCAAACAACCAATCTAGGGACAGGGAATCGATCCCTGATGATCATTTGAGCATCATCTTGAGGAGCTTGCAATAGCTGGGCGAATGCCTGCAGACAACAACAATTATCAGATAACCATAAGAGAAAATAGGTTGTTATTTTTTTAAGCAACGAAGAAAATATATTAAGAAAGGAAAGAGATTACAAAGAAGCCCCCGGCCGAGGGGCACTATGGTATAAAAGCATTATACCACAAAACAAGTTACTTAGTGAAAGGTTTGGCCGGCCACTATGGTATAAAAGCATTATACCACAAAACAAGTTACATAGTGAAAGCTAAGAAGTTAGAAGACCTATCAACCCCTTGCTTAGCTAAAGAGTCACCAAAACCATTTGCTGCCCTCCCCACATGAATAAAGCTCACTTGAATTGAAGACGATAGAGCTCTAATCTCATTCAAATAGAACTGAAATTTTCAAGGAAACATAGCTGAAGAAGATACCCAAGATGTAGTATTTAGGGGAATCACTTTCAACCATTAGTCTAGAACGAGAAGCGGTTGAAGTGAAAATCCGGATAGCTTCTAAAATAGCAACAACCTCGGCCTCATTAGACTCCATACAACCCACATGCTTTAAGAACAAAGCCAACACAATGCCTTCACTATTGCGAAGCACCCCACCAATACCCGCCGGCCCCGGTTTTCCCCTAGCTGCCCCATCCACATTGAACTTGAGCATACCTTCAGAAGGAGGAGCCTAGGAAAACACCTTTCTCATTTTCTTAACCCCACAAAGTAGAGAGGCTTCCCAATTATGCAACACACCATCAACTCTTAGACTATCAAACTCAGACTTGAAAGTGGCCCATTTGGCAATTCATGTCACCACCAATAACGTCAAGTCTTCCACCGACAACGAAGACCTTTTAAACACTTTGTCATTCCTCTCTTTCCAAACAGACCAAAAAATAGCAAAAGTTATTAGTCTCCAAAGAACTAACCCACACCCGTAAAAACTAGAGGGTTGTACCTATAATGAAGTTCCATTTTACTTTGGCTCATATTTCAATCCCTTCAGAATTACATTTAACGTGTAAGCAGCAATTTCCTCTGAAATCTGATTTTAACAGTTGTCCCCGTAATAAAGTGAATCTAATAAATGAGAAAAGCAAGATTAAGCAAATCCAACAGTAAAACAGTTGAGACTTCAGAACCCCAAATGTAAGCAATAGGACATGAGCATGTTGCAGCAATGGACCCGTGAATAAAGACAGCATCTGTGATCAGTGGCTAACTCCAAAATTACCATCTAATCATTGTAACTTAGATGCATTGCCCCTAAGCAATGTGCTCGTTTCCTTGCTTCTTTCAGAGTTGTTTCACTTTCATCCCTAGCCATTTTATAAATGGACAAAATTTTCTCTACCCTGAAAAAGTTGGGAGCAAAAACATCCTCTAAAGAGTATAAAATAGCAGGCAAGCAGAGGATGGCCTTAAGGAAACTATCAAACCACAATGTTCAACAATAAATGTGCAATGGGCAAAAGACTGAAAAACACCCTCTTTCATATTAATTTTCTCTGCCCCCTTTTCTGATTAGTTGGAACAAAATAAGGATGCCTTTATTTTCGAATAGACATCAAAATATTAACATTTCAGAAACTAAAAAAGAATTGGATCAGATTATGAGAATGACATATAGGACTAAGACAAGCAAAGAAATCAAAAGAATCATGAATCAAATCACCGATCCACCTCCATCTATTTATTCTGTTCAACCTCTTCTTAGGAATATTCTTTCCAACATTCACCAAGACAATCATTTGAAACTTGTAGTTAAAAAAAAAAAAGATTCCGGAGAATTTTAGAAAGAAACAAGGAAAGCTTGGTCTTATCAAACACTGAAGACTTTGTCTTGACTCTTTTGCAGCTTTTTCTGTCCTATGAATAATTTCCAGTCAGTGGATGAATAGTTCAAGATTCAGTAATAGTTTGAGACCCCCTTTTCTTTTATTTTCTTTTTTAAGCTAGAAGTGCAAAATTCATTGTGAAACTATATGAGGCTTATTAGAAAAAAACTCACATTATCAAATTGTAATTGTGATCAGAAGTACATTAGTTAAAAAATTATAGGCTCAAGGTGTAAACATCATAGTATTTTACCTGATGTTCAGGCTGATTCTGGTAACCCATGTTGCGCCATTGAGCAATCGTCATTCCATGGAAAATAACAACACTGAAATATGCATCAAGCAAAAGTATACGATCTGCTGCAATAGAAGCGACATCCAACAACGCTGGTGCAGGAGGTGAATTAAAAGAGTATGAAATTAGTGAAGGTTGGATCATGACCACAGAATTGGTGATGGTTTCCCGGTATAATAACATGCGGAAATAAGCAGTTTCATCTGGGCTGTTGTTAAAAACCTATGCAAAATGAAATTATGATATTATTAAAAACCTAAGAAGAATGAATCCATTGGAGTTAAGCAGAAGAAGAAGGAGAAGAAGAAGAAGAAGAAATCAATTCAAAATTCATAGATAACACTCCACATGTTACCTGTATAAATTGTGAGCGTCGTAGATTGAACATAAACTGCGGGAATATTGAGAAACTCGGGTTTAATGTAAATGAAGATGAGTCGTCTTTCCGATAATCACCAAATCTCGAACAAAGACGAATAAGGGATCGATCCAGCCACCTTGTTGCATCAAATTCTTCCTATTTTATGGGGGGAAAAGGAAATATATGAGAGAGAGAGAGTGGGGTGGGGGAAACAAATGCCAAATAAACAGAGTTCTTTTTTTTTTTTTGAAAGAAAGGGGGAAACTATTAGGCCTGCGTCATCACTGAATCAAGCAGGTGAGAAGGTAAGAATCGGTATAGCAAGTAAACAAATGTGACACTAAAAGGTCAAAAAATCATATAAAAAGGATATATTACAGCCAGCGTTGAGGTAGCCGGCCAATCTAGCAAAGAAAGAATAACAGAAGAACAAAGATTCTCAATTTAGGTTGCAAGCTTATTAAGAAAATTCTTGCCATTCCGGTCCGGATGCGGGAAGCTAAAGTCAAACTAAAATTATAGTTTTCCCGTTCATTAAAGAAAATGAAATCTGGGTAAATTAAAGTCTCACTAGAGCACAAGAAAACGATTAAAGCAGTGAGTACGTGGCAAGTTAGTGGCATTCCAGCATAATATAAGATTGGAGTCTAAATATGTAAAAACCATAAAAGTTAGAAATACCTCCATCTCCATTTTCAATGAGGTTAGCCTTGACATTACAACAGCACCTGTCTCCTGGTCAAACCCTTCAACTAGTTCCTAAAATTGCAAGTAATCATCATATCAGCGTTTCTCAAGAAAATGTGTGGAAGAATATGGAAATCCATGCTAGAACTGGACATGTATTTAGAAGGGTATAAGTTACAAATAATCCTGCATCTCAACCATTTGCTATAAATATGAGGAGCTCCAAAAATGTGTATATATATATAGGGGAGTATTCAAGTGCATCCATCCCTCACCATTTTTGGTGAGGAACACCCCCTTTGGAAAGTGTCAAGTACAAAAGGGGAGTGTCAAGTACATAGGACTCCCCTTTTTGTACTTGACACTTTCTAAAGGGGCGTGTCCCTCACTATTTTTGGTGAGGGATGGATGCACTTGAATATTTCTCATATATATACATGAGCAAAAGCTCTCCTCAACTCAAGCTTAGGATAAAATCTCGTAAGCTCATACTTATGGGGCCCACCTTTGGTCCATCCAGATGGACCAAACACATGACCCTCCCTAAATTGCACATGTCCACCAACTTTCGGTCAGATCCGAATTTACTGGACCGTTGGATCGACTATGTATCGATCCAAATGGATTGTTGACCATTAAACTTTTGGGCCCATGTGGAGATGATAGAAATTACGGTTGGGGCTGATTTTTTACAGAAAGGAAAATCCTAGGGAGTCCTTGAAACCCCACTCATCCCCATCGCCATGTGGGTCCCCAGTTGGGCCCCACCACACACTTGAGCTTAGCTTATCCTAAGCTTGAGCTGAGAGCCTTGCTCTATATATATATATATATATATATTTAGACAACCAATTTGACCATTTAAGGTGACTCATAGAGGCTAATGGAAGTCCCCCAAGAAGACAATCAACTAGCAGACAAGATACAAAACTATGACAAATGGTGTTTAACTTGGCTGCAGAATTTTAAAGGCCTTTCGTTATATGGTAACTTTTATGGGCTTTTTTCTTCAGGTCATACATTATACATATACACACACGCCAGAGCTCTAGCAACTAACCTCTGAGTTGGCAGAACTGTCTGCCCATTTTCTTTGAATGGTTGTAACCCGGAGTCTCATTTGGCCTTGAGGGTTCTGATAACTGCAACAAATAACTGAAATCTAATTAAAACCAACAAAAAAGTTCAATAAAAGAAACCAGAGGAACTCAGAGGTAAGTGGCATCATACTTTGTTAGGAATTGTAAGTATAAATATTGGTTTGCAGCCCCTGGAGGGTTTGACCGGTCGCTGGGCGATATATCAAAGAAAACTGTCAAACAGGTACTCTTGTCAAGGCCACACATCTTCCAAGATGTTGTATTTCCCTGTCCAATGACTGTATCGGCACAAGAAGGCCCTTTCTTGCAAAAATTGTCACTATCAGGGCAATCCCATGTAACAAAATTTTCAATTACCATCAAACAAACTATCTGCGAAATCTCACATCCAGTACTATTCAAATGGAACAACCTTCTCCAAGGATGTGCAAGGTCCAATGATTCCCTGAATTTTGATATCCTTCGAACAAAAGATGTCGAGTGTACCACTGAAAACAAAAAACCAGAATTCTGAGCCATGTGCTTCCAAGATTAAACGCTTTGGATCAAAATATTGTTTTCAGTTTTCTAAGGGGCATCCATTAAATCATTAAAATGAACAGAAGGCAGAAGCTACAGTACTTATGGAACAATTGCACATTATTTCCTCAACATATTTCAAGGAGCTCATGGTGAAAAGTGATCCAAACAATGCCTTTCTTATTTGCGAATGAAAATATCAGAAAATGGCATTTTATGGGCAAAAACACTCATTCTGAACCATATATAAACTCATTGATTGCTGATGAGAATCAAGTTTTAACTTCTCATCTGTTCATGGAGGTGGAGAAGCTAAACACGCCGAGACAATAGAAACATATCGTGTGGCAACTCATCTCAATGTAGGGATTAACTTATCCACCCTGTTTAGCATCTTTTTTTTAAAACATGCAGTGACCCAAAAAGGCATGCCCATAGTGTGCATTAAGCTGCAGCCAAAAAGTCTCAAAGATAAAGAGTTAAAAGTTTCATTCTCATCTTAAAAGCAAATATACTGAGGATATTTTAAACAATTTATGCTGAACAAATACTAGGTGTAAGTGAAACAATAAGAATAATTGAATAAAGTTTTCATTATTATACTATACAAATTATTAATGGTTCTTTTTTATCCAAGCTATAGTTATGCATCTTCAACAGTATATTTATGCATCGTCAACTATGCCCTCTCACTGTTGAAGATGGCTCCTTGGCTCCGATAGAATGAGTCATGGGAACGGGTGAGGTATCCTAGAGTGTCTTAAGTCGTATCAATGAGCTTATAGATATCTTTCAAGGAGTTGGGTTTTCTTTTGTGCATGTCCTCCAGGGAGCTAATGATGTTAAGGATTATCTGGCCAAACAGGGAGTGTTGCATCTTTCTCTTTGGTTAGGAGATGTAAGACCTTAGTTTGTGGTGGTTTTCCATTTTTCTTTTCTATACTTAAGGTGCATTTTCTTGGTAGTTGTCTGGGATGTTTGGTATATGTAGTTGCCACCTTGGCCCTGTCAGTTTCTGGTGGCTTCTTTCAAGCTTTTCCATTTAATATAATTAACCTCCATCCTTCAAGAAAAAGTTTTTCATTATACATGCCAGTACTTAGTTCACTTTTAATAGTAAAAAGAAAAAAAGAACAAAAAAAGTGGAACAGCTCACTTGAATGAAAGGCCAAGAGATTGTTCGCCATCCTCAAATATCCGCTTGAAGGAGACTCTAAATACAGGATGGCCAAAACTCTCAGCCAGAACAACAAGGCCACCTGTCTTTTCAACAGCAACTTTCATCTCTGCCACCCCAACCTGGCCATTAGAGCACAGAGGAAACATGATTCTCCGATACAATTTGAATTGGAAACTACCATAACTTCATCACATAAAATCATATCTTTGTAAAATAAAGAGGAAAAAACCCAATAATAAAAACATGAATGAAAGGGAAAGAACTATCTGCCAACACACTCATGGATTGATCACTTTGTCTCCCAGTTTAAACTATCACTCCTGACTAGTAGCCCAACTTAGCAAAAAAAAAAGGAAGGAAAAGAACTATCTAGGCTCTCCATTTTTCAAATCACCAACCAAATTCATCACTCCACAAGGTGCCTTGGTGCATGCATAAACATGGAAATTTTATTTGCACCTGCATGAGACATTGACAAAACAAGACCTGAGGAAACATCTCAAGGGCCCTCATAATTTATGGTTGCTTTTACTGTTCTCCAAATGTTTAGTTTCCAAATACAACGGCCAAGTCACGGTAGTAGTTGTATCACGATAAAAAAACAAGCCTTTCAGCTCTCCACCTGCAAAGTATGAAGATAATGATGAGGTGCAGCTTCAGCAGCTCAGCTTTCTTGGACTTTCAGACCTCGTTCGTGTCACATCGAAGTTTGGAGAAATGAAAAACTTTCCACGAGAAATTTTTTTCACACTTGTTTGGTGTTAAGCAAAAAAAAGAAAGAAAAGCCAACTGGCAGAAGGTAATGTGGCATCCACATTTCCTCATTTGCAAGACACTCAGGCTTTCCATGTGTTAAGAACTTAAGATTTAGATTATTCATAAGGATCTATTTGTAATTATCAGGGTAATCAGGTTTTTGTGTGTAAAATAAATACTGAAAATATGGTACTCTATATATTGGGAGATGTAACATGCAATAATTAGAAGTTTTATGGATAAAGATTTTTTTCTTCCTACACTATTGCTTCTTAAGTATTAGGGGTTATTAAAACCCAACCAACACCATGTTCCAAGAATGAACCAAACTAGCCCTCATAGAGGTTTCAATTAATGTTTGTTTCCAATGGATATCTGTACAGAGAACTGTGATCAAGCATAATATCCAAGAAGAGAAAGGAGAACATGTAGTAGCGCTTTTGGTTCACGATCATTGAGAGAGGCATGCTTGGTATTTGATTTCATCAAAAAGGTGTAGGGATTAGTCTTTCAATGTGAGGCTTCGGATGGTGGTTATAGCAGTGCTAAGTGCAAACGACCAGCATTTAGGCAATCAGTGGCTGAGCAAAAACCAAAACTCTAATCATTTGTGAAGTGATCATACTCTCTCTCTCTCTCTCTCTCTCTCTCTCCTCTCTCTCTCTCTCTCTCTCTCTCTCTCTCTCTCCTCTCCTCTCTCTCTCTCTCTCTCTCTCTCTCTCTCTCTCTCTCTCTCATTAGCAGTTTAATTCATTAAACAACTAAGTTAATTCACGAAGTCAACTATGGAAGCCATCTTTTCACTAAAGCAATTAATGGAAAAATATAAGGAGGAAAAAACTGTATATTACTGTACCTAGAGATTTAATTTGGTGGGTTTTAAACATAGTTGTCAATTCTGTTCTGGCCACCGTTTCGGTTTGACAATGTAGTGAAATGTTTCAGTATTCCGGTCAATTCCAATATTCCGTTCCGGAAAAGACGCAATCAAAAAATGAAAAAACAAATAGAAAAGAATACCCAAAATTGAAAAAATAGTTGAATGCTAAAATAATATTAAAAATGCATACTTAGATCACTTAAATTAAACTACACTCTACAATTGACCATTTTAAAGTTTTCACAACATGTGAATGGAAGTATGAAACCTTGGCTTGAATTGGGCCGAATTTGGGCAGGAATTGGCCGGAAAAGACTGGAATCGGGAGCGGAAAATTTTAGGGAGCCATTCCATTCCGCCTAAGGTTCCGGCCAATTCTGACCGGAACGGAATGGAATTGACAACTATGGTTTTAAATGGAATGTTTTATAATTGAAATTATTCAAGACAAGTATGAAGGAGCTCACATGTGTCGGAACTACCTCATTGCATTGATTATGGATGAGTTAACTGCTCATATTCAAGAGGAGGTACCTTGGTTAATATTGTTTGCAGATAATATAGTGTTGGCGGCTGAATTAAGATATGGTGTGAATGCAAAACTTTAGAGATGGTGGCAGGCTTTAGAATCCAAAGGCTTTAAATTAAATCGTACAAGGGCTATGGAGTGCAACTTCAGTGGGCATATACAAAGAGCTTAAACTACTGTGAGAATTGAAATCTATGAGATACCACATAGAGATTATTTCCGTTACATTGGCTCGATAATTAGTAAGGATAGGGAGATTAATGAAGATGTCAAACATAGGATAAAAGCGTGTTAGTTGGAGTGCTTCTAAAGTGCTTTGTGACTGACGAATACCAACAAGATTGAAGGAAGAATTTTACAGGAGTTATTAGACCTACTATGACCTATAGAGCAGAATGTTGGCCAATGAAGAATCAACATATGCACAAAATGGATGTGGCGGATATTAGAATGTTGAGGTGGATGTGTGGTAAAACTAGAAAGGATAAAATTAAAAATGAGTGATTTCGAGAGCATTTAGGGGTAGCATCAATAGGGAATAAAATTAGGAAAACCCAATTGAGATGATTTCGGAATGTCCAATGTAGGCTGGCAACGGCGCCAGTAAGGAAAGGTTTGGCTACGCAAGTTGATGGCCCACCAAGGGAAAAGGGTAGGCCATAGAGGATGTGAATGGAGATAATAAACATACATCAGAAGAAGTACAACTTATCTGAGGATTTGACACTAGATAGATCGGAATGGAGAAACAAAATTCATGTAGCCGACCCCACCATAGTTGAGACAAGGTTTTGATGATGATGATGATGAACTAAGTTAATTCATTAAAAGAATGAGGACACATACATTCAAACAAAATAGAAGAACAACTAGAATGGCATAGAATCCGCATTGCAGTTAATCTCCGAAGATCGGAAGCTAAAATTCCTATGGACTAATTTTTAGAAGCAGTATAGGAAATAATGAGGCCAAACATTAATTGTAGTGTCGCAAGCAGAAGCGCATAATTTTAGGAATTCCCCCTTTTTTTTCAAGTCAAATCAACCACAATGCAGCAACAAAGGTACATTTAGGCAATAGAATCAGTGAATCACCTCTTTATGGACGGCTCCTTCACCTAGTGAAGCGTGGCTAATTGCACATTTCTTTTTTTATTTTTTTGGTTTTTTTATTTTTATTTTTGAACAGTTTGATTACTGCCAGTCTTGCCAAAGTGTATCAATGCTTATAGTTCCACTCTTGGCCTCCTCAAGAGAAGATTCTTAGACCATTTTGATTGTCACTACCATCCCATCCCTCTGGAAGGAGCAACTCAACAGGACACAGCTAGAAATCAGATAGTGCCGATAGATACTTGACAGGACAGGAGAGAGGAACAATCATTTCCAACAAATTGCATGAATGAACTTAATGGCATTCTTCAGAAAGAATTGAAAAGAAGACAGGCACACGCTTCAAGGATAGAAGCTCGAACTTCTTCATACTCACTGTAACCATCAGTACGCATGAAGCTCAACTGCAACATAAGTTCAAAATGATTAGGAAATCAACAGCCTACTAACATTGGTGGGATCACAAGTAAAAAAGACAGGTATTTCTCAAGTCCATTTGATCACCGCATCTCTAACCAAGTAGAAAATTTTGCGCTTTCAGTTCGTCTCAAGAAGCTCTCTCAGATGACAACAACAAATGTAGTGGCCCTATAGGATCCTTTTGGTGCTATCTGGTGGTGCTCGCCACCATTGCACCACCACTGATCATCAAGGAGAAAGGGAGACTGAATTGAAATTACTTTGTGGGAAAAGGAGACTGAATCAAAATTACTTTGTGGGAATTGAGGGATTCCATTTCTGTGTCTGTTTGTGTGTAGAGTGGCAAGCTCGCTTCTGATGCACTCGCAAGGGAGGGTTAGAAAAGCTTAGGGTTTGCAACTAAGCTTTGGTTCTTTGGCTGGCACACTTATAAGGGGTACAAAATGAACTCAAATTAGAGGTCTTGATTGGTTAACTAACGAGTTTCCCTTTGTAGAAAACCCTCTGCTGCACACCAAAATCATAATAATAAATAAATAAATAAATTTTGTAACCATAAAACTATCAATTGTTAAAGTTTCATTTATTTCAAACAACTGTAGAAAGAACCACAAAAAAAAAAAAACATCCAGAAGAGAAGTACAAACCTGATCGAGTGCAGAAGCAAAAAGATCCAAAACATGACCCTGGCTAACCAGCTGCTTCGCAATATTTTCATAAAATTTGACTGCTTTGTTAAAATGAGGAGCTGCATCCTTATCAAGATCTTTATGAGAACGCACTGGCTCTGACAAATCTTTTGAAACAATCTGCATATAGCTAAACTAGTGAGGATACACACATCAAGTTCAAAAATAACCTTTCTATCTAAAAAACAATCCAAATAGTGAAATGCACTGCCACAGGCAGACAAAAAAAAGAAGGAACAAACCCTTTTTTAACATTTCCAAACACTAGGTCGAACTAGATCAACCTGCTCAAACCCTTCCAATTTTTTATCATTCATTTAGTAATCCAATGTTCTATGGATATAATTTATGCCACCATTTAAATAAATGCAAAGTTTGGCTCTTGGTTAGCTGACAAGCTTTCTTCAAGGGGATTCATGGCCCAACAACTCTTCACAGGCTCACTTTTTACTATAAATGCAAAACAAAACAATAGACAATCCACATGCAACCAGATCGAGCTCATTTTAAAACAAGACAACTACATCATTTACATTGATATGCCATATCAAGGTGATGGCGACATCATAAGATGTTGGCAATGTCAACGCAATTAAGGTTGAAAGATTTCCTTTGCATAACCAATTTACAAGAGAATCCACGGCCCTCGTTACTAACTGATGGACCCCCAAAAAAAGAGCATGCTGAGGAACCAGCCAGTTCTTTAGGCCCCATTTGGTATTGTGTCAATGGGGTGTTCTTCTTTTTCCCTACGGGATAAAAACCATTCAGAACATGTTTGATAACCAAAATCAACCATTCCACGCAACACTTTTTGCAGGACACAATTCCGAGAAACGTGACTCTCTCTCTCTCTCTCTCTCCTCTCTCTCTCTCTTCTCTCTCTCGCTCTCTCTCTCCTCTCTCTCTCTCTGCTCTCTCTCTCTCCTCTCTCTCTCTCCTCCTCTCTCTCTCTCTCTCTCTCTCTCTCTCTCTCCTCTCTCCGCTCTCCTCTCTTCTCCTCTCTCTCCTCCTCTCTCTCTCTCTCAGGTGGGTGCATGTGGATTGGGTTGATCTACAGGTGTTGACCGTGATGGGTTGGATTCATCTACAAGTGGGATGCAGATGATGAAAACAGGTGGGATGTGGATGGGTTGGGTTGGGTTGATTTGCAGGTGAGGTGCTTGATGGGGTTGATTTGCAGGTTAGGTGCTTGGTGGATAGAGTTGATTTGCAAGTGAAAACAGGTGCCTGTCTTAAATTTTAACAAGCATCTGAAAATGATGAAATGGTTGACAAATAGCTCCAACAATTTCTCTTCAATTTTTCAGTATCTAGATCGAGGATGACAGATGGCTGAAGAAAGCAATGGTGATGCTGGCTCATTCCCTTTCCACCTTCGGAAAGAACTTCTCTCATCTCCCTTATCTTTATCTTTATATGATGCAAAATGAGTTTTTTATTGAATCAATGATGAAAACCCAATTCAACTCCATGTCTTCGACTTTTAACAAAACTAAAACGGTCTTAAGGATTTCAGATTGTGTTCCATTTAATGGTGAGTTGATGATGATGATCTTTAGAGGAAAGTTTGCCTTTTATACAAGAGACTCATTAAGTATTATATAAAGTTCGGATTTTATACATAGTTGGTTTTAGTGTACTAAACAAGTTCTGTGGAATACATTCTAAGTCGAACAAATTTGATGCAATGTTGCCAAACAAGTTCTATCTGGTCGACTTTTAGCACAACCAATCTCAATACAACCCAATCCCACAGCACATAATCTCGAACAACACAGAAAAGATGTGAACCCTCCAAGAGATATCAGTTGTACCCTCCAACCCAGGATATGGCACAATTTAGGTACCCTCCACTAAATAGGCAGTTAGGACCCAAGAAAGTGTTCTTGTAGGGCCTCACACTGTTTGACATAGACAAATTTTCAGTGATCTTTTTGAAGATTTATGTGATATATTCTTTCTCTTTAAAGCTGAATAGTGGTTAGAAAGCAGTTACACAAAAAAAGTTCAAATCTCTATTTCCTTGAGCCACATCAGCAATTGGGCCCCATTTATTACTTCAAAAGACATGCCCAAAGGACATGCCAACTTTTATCTCTCTTTGAATCAATGGTTGCATCTCTTGAAAAAAGGAAACACCCCTTTCATATCTTTAAACCATTTCTCCCCTAAAACTCTTCATCAGACCACCCACCTCCCTCTGTGTCCCTTTATTCTAACTCAAAGATGGATAAGACCTAGATGTGGCAAATGCAATGTAGAATCTATATAAGGCACGAGATCATAATATGTTTACAAAAAGACAACAAAGGTGAGAAAGAGGCAACTTTGTTTATGTGTTCCGTATAAATGGATTTATATGAAAGAAATATTAATTTTCATATATTATATATTCAGGTTACATAAGACTTAACTGGTGCATCGCACAGGGCCTTCATGCTAGTATAATTAAAGAATGAACACAAATGGGCATCCGATAAATGAAGAGGGCATCATCTAGAAACTTCACCTTTCACCAATATACCCGCTTATGCATTTACTTGGGACAATGATGATGAAGATGCATTTACTTGGGAGTTGGAAACACATGCATTTGTAAATTTTGCTAGTGAGTAGTGACTCCATCACATGAAGTAGAATAATCACCATGGCCCAACAAGGTAAATTTCATTGATTGCATTCAGATAATCTCAAACCACAAAGATGAGAAGAAACTAATTTGAGCTCTTCCTAGAAATGGTCAGAATCTCCACTCTTTTTGAATCCCCATTACCAACGGGGCTGGATTAGGGCATGAAAATTTCTCACGGTCCTCCATCCTAGTTGAATTCTCCACGCTGACTGGTCTTGAGAGCATTACGCTGAGACTATATCGTAAGCTTTCAGCATGCCTCCAACTTCTTGATGCAGATCTAGAGGACTTGAAAGATCCAAAAGACTTGAACTAACAGCCTTGTGGCTTAGACACTGAGCATTTTCCAAATATTTGACAAGCTTTTAAAGTTTAGTTATGTCCAGCAATATTTTCTCATTAATAACCCAGGAAAACCACAAGCAATTGAAAATCTCAAATGTCCAGAACTTTTGTACGGGACCATAATATTAAAGACCAAAGTCATGCTTAAGCTTTTACAAAATTAGAACAACTCTGTAGAAACCACATTTTATACTCTGTTTTCCCATTTACTCGGCAGTCACTTTGAACAACAGTTGCAACAAGCAAAAGGCAATACATATGACCAGCAACAACATTCCATATTACCTTGTACTGATACAGCAAAGCAAATTTATCTAACAACGGTCCACATATAAATTATCTTAAAAAAAAAAAAAAATGGTCCACATATAAATTTGCGCCAATAGAAAGGGCAGAACTTACCATTCCCGGTCCTTCTGTGCATGGACCACCCACCAAAGCAATTATGCGCGCGCCAGTACCAGGCAAGCACGCTCCAAGCAGACCAGCAGCTACACTCAGGGCAACACCTGTGCACCGCGATGCCCTGTTACCAGATTGCACTGGCCATTGATCTATTTGTAACTCGTCCAACAGCTGGAACGAAATAACAAGAAACAAAGAATCTCAATTCCAAGCATATAAAGCTCCCTTGCATTCAACCTATGGCTGGCTGGATTTCAAATTCACCCAAACAACAAATAAAATTTTCAAAAACAAACAAATAAAGATGCATCTGGATGTGCCCCAAATTGCAATTAGATTGAGTAACTGGTCATGAGGCTGTCCATCCCATCAAGTTTGGTGGTGCACAAGTAGGAAATGTCAATAGGAGGGACATTGGGTACTACTGTTTCTATTGCCTTGAACTTGACCAAATTCAATATCATTGATGGGGAAAATGCTAATCTCGATGTAATGCTTATAAATGCACGATGGAATGGAATTAAGATCAGCTCTTCTAAAATATTCAAAAGTGATCCTGACTTGATCAGGATCAACCTTTCCCCCTTTGATAAAAAAAAATTATCATTTAACCCAAATATCAAGGACAAGAGGTAAATAGCAGCGCAACAAAACACGACCCAACAGAACAAGAAAAAAAAAATGTGATTTTGCAATAGCATCCCATTCGTGAGAAGCAACATCAGACATTCTGTACATCTAAATGCTTCATAAATCATTCCATAGCATCTAAAATCCATGAAACAGTAATAAATCAAACAAACATCAATTGGGTGATCACTCACGAAATTAAGGGGCATAAATCATTTCATACTTCCTAAAATCCAACAAACAACAATAAAATCGAACAATTGCAACATCCCTCACCAAATTAAGCGTGTACTCGCAATCCGAAGCAGGCAGCAGAAACCGATTAATGATCGCCGGGGTCATCCCATTCTGAACAGGCTGAACCCCCTTAGGACCCCTCTGCCCTGCGGAGAGCCCCAATTGCTCCAAAATCTGCTCTTTAGTCAACTCCTTCGTCCCCCTGAACACGTAAACCCTAGACAAATCGGAGAAACCCAATTCATGGACGTGCACCTGCGTCCCAAAGGACATGAACCCAACAAGCGCGTGGTCCGGCAGGAGCCCAACCGCCTGCCGCAGCGCGGACTTTACGAAGCCCATCTCCTCCTCGATCAGGCAGATGTCGAGGAGGAAAAGGAAGACCGGGGGCGGCGGGACGGATTGGGAGGGGAGGGCGTACTCGACGGTGGTGTACTGTGGGTAGAGCTCGGCGGGGACGTTGGACTCGCTGATCATGGCGTAGTGCTGGGGGAAGTGATTGCGCTGGAAGCAAAAGGGGCAGATCCAGATCTTGGCGGAGAAGTCGACGCGGGAGTAGGGATTTAGGGTGCACATGCAGGACTTGCAGCGGAGGGGGAAGTAGGGGAGGACGGGGATCTCCGGCGAGGGCCGGATCGGGGAGATAGCGACGGCGACGGGGACGACGCACTTGCTGGCTTCGACTTTGGATCTGGGCCATGCGTTCCAGGTCATGCGGACGGCGTCGATTCCTTCAGCGTCTGTGGGTGCGGCCATCTCAGCCATCTCCTCCTGATCTGATCTAATCTGATTCTTCTCCTTTTCTTCTTCTTATTGTTGTTTTAGGGTTTTGGTTTTTTTGAGGGGGCTGGGAGAGATTGGAGAGGGGGTTTTATTAGGGTTTTGTTTTGGGAGATTTGGGGATCTAAGAATGGGATTTTTTTTTTATTTTTTTATTTTTCTCCTCTCCTTTCTTCTCCTCTCCTCTCTTTCTTTCTTTTTTTTTCTTCTCTGTTTTTGGAAGAGGAAGAGAGAAACGGGAGGAGGAAAGAGATGATGAAGGACGATTTTACGGGAGTGCCCCTTGTTCGTTTTTGTTTATTTTAGGAAAGAGATGTAAATAGAAGGATTTTATGAGCGGTGGGACTGCGCCTCTTAAAAATATGCCTCTTTACGGGCTTATTTGGGAGGTCTAGTCTTTTTCTTAAAAAATCATTCAAAATATATCCATGCAAAAAAAAAAAAAAAATGAGGTTAAAATAAAAAAGAGACATTGGGTGAGAGTTTTTCATGTTTTTCTTGAAATCTATATGATATTAAGTCATGAAAATTGGCTCTATGGACGTGCTTAGTGTTCCAAAGAGATTTCACAGTTTGGATCTTATATTTGGGGCCCACGTAATCCACAAAATTATACCTAATGGTTCACTTTTTTGCACATATCTAGATATTTGTGGTGATCTAATGGGTGAAATTTGGTCTCCTGATCATGTTTGATATTGCGAACATTACTAAAGGTTTAGATCTTATTCTACATGCCTCTAAATAGTAAAAAAATTTGAAGCAATTTACTGCTCACAGAGAAATGCAATATTGAGCATAATACGTCAACGGTTATTCTTGTTTTGCACATATCTCGAGATTTACAAGGTATTATGTGATCAAAATCGACCACATAGCCATTTTCAGCCTTCCAAACATATCCAACGATTTTGATCATGTGTTTGGGCCCAAAGATCATAACAAATTATATTCAATGGCTCGTGATTTTTACACATATCTCGAGATTGATGATGACTCTGGAATTTGGATGCATGACTATATTTGACCTTGTGGACATTTTCAATGGTTTGGATCTTGATTGACCCTCTCATATTTGGAGAAAAAAAAAAAGGAGACTGTGCGTGATTATGTACAAAACATTGTAGCTCTACCTCTTATTTTTTTTCCTCTATTACTCAACTACCTCAAAGGGGTAATGGAAAGTAGAGGCATTGCATCTACTTATCTAAAATGCGTAGAGGCTGAAAGGTGGTGCCAAACACTCTATTTTTTCAAAAGCTCTATCCATGTTAGATAAATAGAGGGAAGAACCAAACCTCCCAAACATACACTACATTACATATTTTTATGAGCGGGGTTAAATTAATAGAACGCTTATTTAGATGAATTTATGCACTACACCGATGTTCAAATCCATGAACTAATCTCCATGCCTTCTACAAAAAGTTTGAAGAACTCTTGCGTAACTATTTTGTGTTTGTTTTATGAGTTGTGATGTCCGGTGTACATGGAGATTAGTCCATTAATCGGAGCGTGTGGTATGTTGTGGAACTGCATTTAGGTTTTCTCCATTTGGTTGGATTTGTCTACACATGGATCCATATCGACCCCCACTTGTTTAAGAGTCGAAAGTGACTTTTTGTCGTCGGTTGTCCAACTAAATTGTTTTTTACGATAAATCTCTCTATTTTTATATATTTTATTGTAACTTTTGTCCTTTCTTATAATTAAACTTTAGATACGAGCCTAAATATATCAACGAACTTTAAATTGGTAAACTAAAGCCTCCACACTTTATTTGTATCCGGAAATTTATAAACTCACCAAAAGCTGTCTCCTGATGTGGAATTTCTAAATCCTCTTTAAAAGTGGAGAGTTCATAAACGTCAAAGAGGTTAAAATTTAAAAATTTTAAAATGTTACTAGAGACTTTTCATGTTGTTGAAATTTAAAATTCTACCATTGAAACATGGGTTTGTAAATGTCAAGAGAACAAATCCTTTTGTTTTAGTATCATCAGTTTCTGTAATAAATTTTGCTGGTCTCCAGCTTGGATACTAAATCTTGAGTTTTATCTTTAAATATAAATGGACTTAGGCATGGATATAGGTGGGCCTGATATGAATTCAACCTACTAACAACAAATTATACCTAGCATGACACGTTTAACCATCAATCAAACTCACCCTAATGTGAATCAATCCAAAGCAAGTCATGAATTCAAGTTTTTTATGGGTTTGGCTAGGGGTGCGAGTCATATTGCCACAAATCAAGCTAACCCGCACTAAGTCAACTTGTGACTTCTCCATCTATATACTTAGTCGTATTTTATTCAAGTTTTTTTATGGGTTTGGCCAGGGGTGCGACTCATATTGGCACAAACCAAGCTAACCCGCACTAAGTCAGCTTGTGACTTCTCCATCTATATATACTTAGTCGTATTTTAGGCTGAGTCAGTTTGACTTGGGTTAGTTCGAGTTAGGCATTCAAACATTTTGGTTTCGTCTGATTTTCAAAGATAAATGAAAAATTAAAAAACATAATTGTTGCACGTGTCAATGAGAATCTCATGTGTCAGAAAAATAACTTTTTTAACGCCACGTGGGATTAATGATCAGCCAAGCCGCTCACACTCATAAACCCTAACCAAATGGCACTCGTCCTAGTTTTATATAATGCGAATTGTACTCACCTATAGATTGAACTAGCAAAACTCCGTGGATAACCACGAAACCACCAAATGCACAGACTGATATCAATTATTTTTAATAAATTTATTAATTAGTAAACTTGTGAGTCCTTTTTTTTTTTGCTAATTTGATCTTTATGTTTTTTTCTAAATGTTTTATTCTTTAGGTGAGGCATGAATTGATTAAGAAAGATCAAATGATCATAGATCTAACAAATTGACCTGATATATTTAAGTGGGACCAAGATGAATGGGGTCCATCATCTCTATTCTAACCGTTCATAAGATCATATGATGCGGGCTGGGACCCATTAATTGATTGATAAAGATCAAATGATCAAATGATCATAGACCTCTCAAATTGACCAAACCTAACATATTTAAGTGGGACCCCCAAGATGAATGGGGTCCACCATCTATATTCTAACCGCCCATAAAACCATATTATGCGGGATGGGACTCATCAATTGATTAAGAAAGATCAAATGATCAAATGATCGTAGACCTAACAAATTGACCTAATATATTTAAGTGGGACCCAGATGAATGGGGTCCACCGTCTTTATTCTAACCGTCCATAAAATCAAATGATACGGGCCGGGACCCATTAATTGATTGATAAAGATCAAAAGATGAAATGATCATAAACCTCTCAAATTGACCAAACCTAGCCTATTTAAGTGGGACCCCCAAGATGAATGGGGTCCACCATCTATATTCTAACCGTCCATAAAACCATATGATGCGGGATGGGACCCATGAATTGCTTGCTACAGATCAAATAATCAAATGATCATAGATCTCACAAATTGACCAAACCTAACCTATTTAAGTGTGACCCCCTAGATGAATGGGGTCCACCATCCCTATTCTATCCGTCCATAAAACCATATTATGCGGGATGGGACCCATGAATTGATTAAGAAATATCAAATGATCAAATGATCGCAGACCTAACAAATTGACCTAATATATTTAAGTGGGACCCAGATGAATGGGGTCCATCATCTTTATTCTAACCGTCCATAAAATCAAATGATGCGGGCCGGGACCCATTAATTGATTGATAAAGATCAAATGATGAAATGATCATAAACCTCTCAAATTGACCAAACCGAGCCTGTTTAAGTGGGACCCCAAGATGAATGGGGTCCACCTATATTCTAACCGTCCATAAAACCATATGATGCGGGCTGGGATCGATGAATTTATTGATAAAGATTAAATGATCAAATGATCATAGACCTCACAAATTGACCAAACCTAACTTATTTAAGTGGGACCCCCCAGATGAATGGGGTCCACCATCTATATTCTAACCGTCCATAAAACCATATTATGCGGGATGGGACCCATGAATTGATTTAAAAAGATCAAAGGATCAAATGATTGTAGACCTAACAAATTGATCAAATATATTTAAGTGAGACCCAGATGAATGGGGTCCACCATCTTTATTCTAACCGTCAATAAAATCATATGATGCGGGCCGAGACCCGTGAATTGATTGATAAAGTTCAAATGATCATAGACCTCATAAATTGACCAAACCTAATTTATTTAAGTGGGACCCCAAAGATGAATGGAGTCCACCATCTATATTCTAACTGTTCATAAAACCATATGATGCGTGCTGAGACCCATGAATTGCTTGATAAAGGTCAAAGGATCAAATTATCATAGACCTCACAAATTGACCAAACCTAACCTATTTAAGTGAAACCCCCCAAATGAATGGGGTCCACCATCTCTATTTTAACCATCTCTATTCTAACCATCCATAAAACCATATTATGCGGGATTGGACCCATGGATTGATTAAGAAAGATCAAAGGATCAAATGATCATAGATCTAACAAATTGACCAAATATTTTTAAGTGGGACCCAGATGAATGGGGTCCACCATTTTTATTCTAACCGTCCATAAAATCAAATGATGAGGGCCGAGACCCATGAATTGATTGATAAAGATCAAATGATACAGACCTCTCAAATTGACAAAACTTGACCTATTTAAGTGGGACCCCCAAGATGAATGGGGTCCACCATCTATATTCTAACCGTCCATGAAATAATCTGATGCGTGCTGGGACCCGTGAATTGCTTGATAATGATCAAAGTATTAAATGATCATAGACCTCACAAATTACCAAACCTAACCTATATAAGTGGAACCCCCAGATGAATGGGGTCCACCATCTTTATTCTAACCGTCCATAACACCATATTATGCGGGATGGGACCCATGAATTGATTTAAAAAGATCAAATGATCAAATGATCGTAGACCTAACAAATTGATCAAATATGTTTAAATGAGACCCAGATGAATGGGGTCCACCATATCTATTCTAACCGTCCATAAAATCATGTGATGCGGGCCGGGACCCATGAATTGATTGATAAAGTTCAAATGATCATAAACCTCATAAATCGACCAAACCTAATTTATTTAAGTGGGACCCCAAAGATGAATGGAGTCCACCATCTATATTCTAACCGTTCATAAAACCATATGATGCGGGCTGGACCCATGAATTGCTTAATAAAGGTCAAAGGATCAAATTATCATAGACCTCACAAATTGACCAAACCAAACCTATTTAAGTGAAACCCCCCAAATGAATGGGGTCCACCATCTCTATTTTAACCATCTCTTTTCTAACCGTCCATAAAATCATATTATGCGGGATGGGACCCATGAATTGATTAAGAAATATCAAATGATCAAATGATCATAGACCTAACTAATTGACCAAATATTTTTAAGTGAGACCCAGATGAATGGGGTCCACCATTTTTTTCTAACCATCCATAAAATCAAATGATGCGGGGCGGGACCCATGAATTGATTGATATAAATTTAGTACATCTGGTGTGTTGGCTTATTTAGGGGTCTCATGGAGATATTTTAGGCTTTTGAGTGGAAGATGATTCTTGATGTAGAGATTTTAGGTCTTTTGAGTGTGTAATAGATATAGAGATTTTAGGGATAAGGGCAACTCCGGAAATGACATTGCAAAAAATTTGAGGTTGCGCCACGTGTCTTTATGTGAGGAAGTGTATACATCCCTTTAGTAATATAGATTCTAATATACTTGTGTGTGATTGCAACATTAAAGAAACTGTTAATCTTAAAAGCCTAAATCAATGCTTGCGGTGTTTTTGTCCAAAATTATACTAACAATGAGACCTCACCTCACTATCTTCTTATGATTGGCATGCAACGCCCTGTTTGGTAGGTCTATAAATTTTTTTATAGACCATCTAAAATAGAGTCTTTAAAAATAGAGATTTTTAAAATAGAGGCTAGAAAAAAAAATGTGTTTGGTAATGCATATATCTAAGTTAAATAGACGGTTTGGTACACCCTTTATTTACTTCTTTTTAGAAGGATTTGACTCTTATTTATAAGGGTAGTTATGTCATTACATGAAAAAAGAAACTCATTCATATGTTTCCACTTTCCACCCTACATATATCTTTCAAGAGCACATGCAACATAGACTCATAAAAATTACATTCAACATTGACTCATTTAAGAACAAATACATTATCTACACACATGCCATCATCATAACAACCTGTCCATTAAAAAATAACACAATTTATATTAAACTATAGCCTGTAACTTATAAATATTTTAAAAATTAAGACATCACACACCTTCATACAAAGATAATACAAAACATCCTCATTGTCAATACTTTACCTTCCAATAATAATCCATCAAGCCATTATATCAATCACAAATATTCATTCACTTTAATCCAATAAAAAACTAGTAGCATTACATAAGATGAGGAAATCCATGCATAGGAAGATGCATCTCGCCAGATGGCATCTGCAATTGAATTCCTCTTGGCATCCATCATTGTCCTATCTGTGATATCAAAAGTAAAGGTTTTTCCCATATCTTCCACAACATTAGTGTCACACTTTGCTTGGACGTCTTCACTAGAATATTCCAAAAATAATTGATCCTCCATATCTTCTTTTCTAATGAAATTATGCATCGCCATCGCTGCAATTACAATGCTCCGTTGTATTGGAAATGGGTAAGGAGCCATCCGCTTGAGGATAGGAAATCGAGCCTTCAATACCCTCCGCTCGATCACATTCCTCAATGATGAATGTAATCTATTAAAATGTTCCTCCCTAGTACGAGGAATGGCAAGACCTTGAAAATCTGAAAGCCAATAACGAACGTTTCGATATGGAGAAAGAAAGCCTCGCATGTTTGTGTAACCAGCATCAACCAAGTAATATTTACCTAAAGATAATGAAATGCAAATGTCCATAAAATCATATTACGCGGGATGAGATCCATGAATTGATTAAGAAAGATCAAATGATCAAATGATCATAGACCTAACAAATTGACCAAATATTTTTAAGTGGGACCCAGATGAATGGGGTCCACCATCTTTATTCTAACCGTCCATAAATTCAAATGATGCGGGCCGGGACCCATGAATTGATTGATATAAATGTAGCACATCTGGTGTGTTGGCTTATTTAAGGATCTTCATATGGAGAGATTTTAACTCTTTTGAGTGTGTAATAGATATAGAGATTTTAGGGATAAGGGCAACTCCAGAAATGACATTGCAAAAGGTTTGAGGTTGCGGCAGATGTCTTTATGTGATGAAGAGTACATCCTTTTAGTAATATAGATAGATAGATAGATGGGCACTTTCGATATCCCCCACTAATATATACCCAAGTTCCGGTTCAAAATGAATGGGCCCTGCCATCCGATTAAGCATCATAACCGAAATATGATTTGCGGCACTGATGTGGTATCACTTGTAACGTGGTGTTAATCAAATTTCCATTGTTATGCTCAATCATATGATGGGACCCGCTCTATTGAGACTAAAACTTAAAAATATATCAATAGAGGGAATGATAGTGATCTTTAAATACTTTAAATTATCTCCAATGGGCCTGCCATGGAGTTCTAGAAAAAAGTGTAATATAGTTGTAATAGTTGCCACGGTTGAATTCAGGAGTCAGGACTCTTAAACCTACGGTGCAGGCTCTCTATGACGCGGGTCTTATCAATTAACTAAAAACCACACTAACAGTGGTCACAAATGAGGTGCTTTTAGAAATGGGAGCCCATCAGGTGAGCGCTGCTCGCTGGGACTGTAGGGCCCACCTTAAGCACCAGCCGGGATGGGACCAGGGGTCGAAAGATCTCTCCAAAATGGTCATTGTATGGTGATTGGGGCTCGTATCATAATGAGCCCCACTTGATCAACGTATAAAATTTTTTTGTTGTCCAAAATGAATGTACATTTAATTTAACGATCCAATTCATTCGGATGGATGCTAAATCCCAAAATCCATTACAATCAAGAGGGTTCTCTGCTTAATGGTCCACTCAAATGGACAATAAAATAGTCCCCACCACATGTTCAGCTGAGGGCTCCCTTCCAAAATAGGGTGGTGGCAACAAGGAAAGATAAATGATTAAAAAACAAATATATAAACCCTAGTTTTAATAGTCTTTTTTTTTTCTATAGGAGGGTTCTCAGAGGGAAGTCGGGGTTTAGCCCAATTGATAATGCAATTTTTAACCTAAAACCTCCGTATACAAACCTTGGTCCTTAAGCCCACTTGTACTGCCCCTTGGGTTAGAGCTCGTTTGGATGGCTATAGAATAAAATATTTACAAATTTAAATATTATAAAAATAAAATAATATAGAATACAATAATGTAATATTATAATAGTATAATATTTTTATTGTTTGGTAAATTTTGAAGGATATTACAGATTTTAAATTGAAGTGTTATGATTAAAGTAAATTACATTATAAGATTATTTTTTCATTAAATATTTTAATTTATATGTAATTTACCACCCCTAGATAAAAAAATAATATGTTAAAGTAAAGTTTAACTTTCCTATTTTTACCATAAGTTTATTTTCTTTATCACATAAAATCATGGTAAAGTATAGTAAAGTAAAGTCAATAAAAAAATTAACTACTTTATAACTCTATCGCCCAATTTGCTTTACTACATACTTCATCTGATCTTACTTTACCTCACTTTTTATCATGATATGACATCAATCTTATTTACTTTACATACCAGTAAACAAGTCAATTTTTATTTACCATATAAACTACGATAAAATGTGATAAAGTAAAGTAAAAAAAAAAGAAGCTACTTTACCATTCATTCCTACTTTACTTCACATGTACTTTATCTCACATTTACCATTCCATGAAATTTATTTTTACTTTACTTTATCATATATGTAAACATACACATTATAATGATTTTCGTAAACTAAAGTATTTTACTTTACTCTATCACTTTGTAATAGTCATTTTAAAATATTCTTATCTTGTAGAAAGTTTTATACGGGGGAAGCTTTATGAGAGAATATTGAGTTTTTCTGAAAGAAAATAATTTTTTTTTAAAATTTTTCTTGAGTCACCAAAAGGCACAAAATTATTTTCTTTAAAAAATAAGAAATTATATTTTATAAAATAATATTTTCATGTATTTTCTTATGCATCTCCCTTGGTCCCAACTCCTAATGGCCTTTATTCTTCGAGATCTGCACAAATCTCACGCATCCATAGGCCCCAGTCCTCTAGAGCCATCTTGACCCTTCTTTCCTTCGATTTCCCTCTTTTTCTGACTCACTCATCTTTTCCGAACTCTCTAGAACCCGGCTGTCGTGCGAACAACTTTGCGTAGAACCATAAAATCCTATTTCTCTGCATTCCCAACGATACTCACAGTTTCAGACCTGTTACTGTAAACTCCATCGTTGGATCTCTTTTTCTTTCTTCTATAAACCCATCAACGCCCTTTATCCAAAAGAAGAAAAACCCATATCCATTTCCTGATCGATCATGGATGAGGATTTCGATATCGCCGCAGCGGAGGAGATGAACGACGACATGCTAATTCCTGACGAGAACCCAATTCTCAAAGCGGGGGAGGAGAAGGAGATCGGAAAGCAAGGGTTGAAGAAGAAGCTTGTTAAGGAAGGAGAAGGTTGGGACACCCCTGAAAATGGAGATGAAGTGGAAGGTATTTGATCTTGAATTCAACTGATATTGGGTTTTTGGTGTTTTTGTTTTTCTATGTCTATTTTGGTTGAAGTTGGTGATATTTTTTTTTATGGGTTTTTGTTTGGTTTGCAGTTCATTACACGGGGACTTTGCTCGATGGGACCAAGTTTGATTCGAGTAGGGATCGTGGGACGCCATTCAAGTTCAAGCTCGGTCAAGGTGGGACTGTTGTTGCTTTTTTCAATTGTGGGTTTTGGGTTGTGTTTTTTTGATGGGGTTATTGACCTTGCTGTGTGAATTTCATATTTGGGTACTGCACCCTCTCCTTATTTTAATTCTGATTTCTTTTTTTTTTTTTTTTTAAATTTTATGTTGTTCTCATGCATTTGATTTGTGGGTTTTGATTAGTCTTGGAAAAAAGTAGATGACTTGGGGTACTTCCTTATGTAGACTCAGTTTTTTTTTGGGTTGCTTTAATGTGTGATTCTATATTATTATTCTCTCTTTTTCCAGCCATGTTTTGATGGCCTCTAATCCTTCAAAAGAAAAAAAAAATAAAATAAAGAAAAGAAGAGACAGAGAGAATAAAGAGATGGCGTCTAATTTCCTTTTTTAATCACATTTCCTTCAGTAATCATCATTCCCAAACTATGGTTTTTTTGATGATCCTGTAAAAACTCTGTTTTTGTCTCTCTCTAATACAGAGGTTCTTTCATACACGTCCTCTGCTTTATTGCAAATTTTTGTAGGAATGCATTGGTTGTATCTTTTGTTCATTAAAACTCTTGGATCCATGGAATTAGATAAACGAGAAATGAATCATAAAAAAACTGGGGTAAAAAAAGGATAATTTTATCCTTTGCTATTGATACAATGAACTGTGATTTAATAGACGTTTGATATCATGACGTGAAATGTTTTCTTATCAAATTGAATTGTGGGGTCCGTTTGCACAAGGCAGTTCGACCTATTGAGAGAAGTTCATGAGGCACGTGGCATATTTGGTGGGTCCCTTACAAGTGCTATAAACTTTTTTTTTTTTTTTTGGGCTAGTATGTGCTATAAACATTGCATGTGTTCTAATTGCAGCGTTGATGGGTGAAGCTTCTTTGAAACCATTTGGAAAACTTGTAAGATTGTCCAAAAGCTATGTTTCACCTTGGTATAAAACAGTTACAAATTTTCAGATTGATTTTCTCCTTGTGATATAATGATGACAGTTTCCAACACTGGGCTGCATGTCCAGTTGTGTTAACTACAGAAAAAAGATTAAAATGTCAAATCTGTGGAAAGATGGTAATAGTTAGCGTTTCATTTGGTCTCCTAATGACATTATTTTATGTCAATTTATGATATGCTGCTATATATGATTTAAAAATAATGAACTACAGGTAGAACTTCAATAAAACAATTAATTCCTATGAATTCTAACAAATTTCATATTTGTTGTCATAGCGCTCAACAAATAATTGCAATATGGTAAATTTGTCTTTCCTTTGGCATTTAGGTGTAGCGTTGAAAATCACGTTCTTCTAATTGTTTTTGCTGCACCTCTTTTTAAAATGATAGGCCAAGTGATAAAGGGATGGGATCAAGGGATTATAACAATGAAGAAGGGTGAGAATGCTATCTTTACCATCCCCCCTGAATTGGCTTATGGAGAGTCAGGGTCTCCACCAACCATTCCACCCAATGCAACACTTCAGTTTGATGTTGAGCTGCTCTCATGGTCCAGTGTCAAGGACATATGCAAGGATGGAGGCATCTTCAAGAAGATCATTGTAGAGGGAGGGAGATGGGACAATCCCAAGGACCTTGATGAAGTTCTTGGTATACAATTTTACATCCTTAATTTGATGACTTTGCAGGCTGGAAAATACGATCTACTGAATTGTAATGTGATTTTCAATCTCTTTCCGCCACAGTGAAATATGAAGCTCGGCTTGAAGATGGAACTGTGATCTCCAAATCTGATGGAGTGGAGTTTACTCTTAAAGATGGTAAGTTTGCTGATTGATTAACTGGGCACAAGTTCTCAATCAATTGTCTATAAATTTACTTATGTAAGAGTGACCTTCCAATCAGGTTTCTTCTGTCCTGCTCTGTCAAAGGCTGTGAAAACGATGAAGAAGGGGGAGAAGGTGCAGTTGACTGTGAAACCTCAATGTCAGTGCATCCTTAGCATGTTTATTTTCTTTGGATGCCAATTACCATCGTTGCAATACTTTAGATAAGAATCTTCATCTTTTAACAATATTGGTCTGTTTCTTGTTCAGATGGATTTGGAGAAAGTGGTAGGCCGGCCTCTGGTAGTGAAGGGGCAGTCTCCCCCAATGCATTGCTTCTTGTGGAACTTGAGCTGGTCTCATGGAAGACAGTGTCAGAGGTAACCACCGACAAGAAGGTTATGAAGAAAATCCTTCAGGAAGGTGAAGGATACGAACGCCCAATTGATGGGGCTGTTGTCCAAGGTGAGGATGGATTGAAAAAGACTATCATCAATTGTGTCAGTTTAGGATCAACTATCAACGGTGCGTAGTTTCTTACCATAGTTGTGATTTTTGACATCCTCAGTGAAACTGATTGGGAAGCTGCAAGACGGTACCATATTTTTGAAGAAGGGCCATGATGAGGAGCCCCCTTTGGAGTTTAAGACAGATGAAGGTAATACGAGTGCTTCTCGTATTGATTATATACAGACTAGTTAATGATTTTTTTCATGGGCTAACACGATGGCTTGTCAATCTTGAGCAGAGCAAGTTATAGATGGGCTTGACAGAGCAGTGATAACCATGAAGAAGGGAGAGGTTGCATTGGTGACTATTGCACCTGAATATGCTTTCTCTTATGTTGAATCCAAGCAGGATCTGGCTGTGGTCCCCCCTAATTCAACTGTATTTTATGAAGTTGAACTTATTTCCTTTGTGAAGGTTAGTATGAAAACATGATTTCATTGTTGGCATTATCTCAAACTTATTCAATCTGGCTGGCTTTGTGAATTCTACTTCTTCGTCCAACATAGCCATGTTCTTACTAATCCCACAATCCATTACTATTTCTTCACTATCATAGTCTAGGTCTTTATTTTTTTTCCCTTTCTTGAATGTTAACTCTAACCTTCACCTAAAAGTTTACATTTTTGGTATGCAGTTTTACTCGTTTCCTTCTAAATTTTCTCTATGGTGGTCAATTGCATCAAAGTGTACAGATCTTAATTCTGTTCATGTTTAATTTCCCTTCAGGAGAAAGAGTCGTGGGATATGAACAATGCAGAGAAGATAGATGCTGCAGGGAAGAAGAAGGAAGAAGGAAATGCATTGTTCAAAGTTGGCAAATATGCAAGGGCCTCCAAGAGATATGAGAAGGTATGATAATGCTGCTGCCTCTTCCTTTCCATTTTTGTTAGTTTGGAATATAAACAAATAATTCCTTATCTTCTTTTTATGTGTTTATGAATTTTTGTTAAAACAGGCTGCAAAGTTCATTGAACATGACAGCTCCTTCAGCGAAGAGGAAAAGCAGCAGTCTAAGGTGCTTAAGGTCACTTGCAACCTTAACAATGCAGCTTGCAAGCTGAAGCTTAAGGACTATAAAGAAGCAGAGAAGCTGTGTAGCAAGGTATATTTTTCTGTGTCCTGCTATTCAATCTGAAATAAAATATATTTTGATAAGTGACATGTGGTTGCTGTATTGCCATTATGTTTGGGCATTTATTAGCTGAAGTAATGGTCAGTGAGTCTACTTTTTATTTAATCTGAAGCATAATCTTTCTTAATATTGAAGTCTTGTCACCATCATGTTTGGATGTATGCAAATTTGCAACACTTGCTTGTATTGAGTGAAAGGCTACTGATTTTTTTTTGAAAACGGTAACAGAGATTTCATTAAAAGAAGGAAGAAAAGAATACATCAAAACTTACAAAAAGAGTTGGAAGGTGCAAGAGAGAAGCACCAGCCACAACTCCAATTACAAGATGACAACCACCCAAGGAATTAACCTATCCACCCCTTGGAAAGCTACTGATTCTATGGATGTTGGGAGAAATCCTAATAATTGCATGGTTCTCCTTTTGCCGAGGCTTGAAAACTCGGGCTTCCAGGGTGACTTGGTCGTCCTTAGTTGAGTCGAGTTGGCAAAGTTGGGCCGAGTCTCCCCTAGGCCTCATAAACCTTGTTAGGAAGCCCTTCTTAGTGGGACTAGGGCAATTCCCTTTTCAAAGGGGACCCAGGCACTGACTTCATTCGGTGGGGACCAAATCCTAGTTGAGAGGGCTGAGTTGACTCAAACTAAGCCAAGTTTTACAACCATGTGTTTTGATTCTGTGTTACAATTGCTTGATGTCAATGTTGGGTGGAAAAATGGTAGAAGCTACTTCATATGAACTGAGTGGATGATGATCCAATCTGCATAAACATCGCGGGCGGGGTGCTGAATCTTATGCTTGAAGCTGGAGTCATGGACTTGAATGGTGAATGGCTGTCTCATGTCCATGATAGCATCTCACTTTGAAAACAACTTTTTCAGGTGTTGGAGATTGAGAGTAGAAATGTGAAAGCTCTATATAGGAGGGCCCAAGCATATATCCATCTAGCAGATCTGGATTTGGCCGAGCTTGATATCAAGAAGGCTCTTGAAATTGACCCCAATAACAGGTACCTGCCTACTTCTCTTATGGTTTGAGTTCTGTTCCCAAATTCTATTATATATGCCATACATTTATGCTTTGCAAATGTGATTGTGTAACCCATCAGGGATGTGAAACTTGAGTACAAAACTCTAAAGGAGAAGGTGAAAGAATACAACAAGAAGGAAGCAAAGTTGTATGGCAACATGTTTGCCAGAATGAGCAAATTGGAGCAGCTGGGACCCAATGTGAGTATATGATACATCTGTTATTTTAACATAGAGGTCTCCAATTGTAACTGCGGCCACTGAGGTCCCCAATTTTATTATGATCATTTATTTTGTTAGTGTCGCAATCTCGACAGGCTGGTATTAATGCTGAGCGGTTTGATTTATCATTGCAGAAATCTGCAAGCCAGGCTGCTGCTAACCAGGAGACCAAGCCCATGAGCATCGACAGTGCTGCATAAGCTGCATATATGTGGGGGACGAGATGAGTCTTTGTTGGGTTTCCTTCTCTATTTTTCTTTAGTTGTCCATGCCTATTTAATCCTAAGGAATTGAATGGAGCATCTGATAATTTTTAGTACCTAAATGTTCCAGTGGGAGGATCCAGACACTTGTAGAAAATAATGTTTAACTTTGAATGAGATTTTATGAGGGAAGAATGAAATTTTAACATATGTCGTATGTTTCTGTGGGTTGTGTGTGTGTTGTCCCAAGGGTTCGGTCACGGTGTAACCCTATTCCTTGGAGCAATCCCATCTACTAACTGTATGAGTTATATCTTTTTGAGGATTCCATCTACTGTTGTATGGATTGAGTTTTTGAATTTGCGAAGTTTAGTTTATGGTTGACAGATGATGTCTTATCACCTTGTGTGTATGTGTCAATTTTCAATAACTGTTGTAAATTACCTGCATCTAGTCTACGTTATCAATATTCCTTTTATCTATAAGTTCTTTTCAGTACTGAGGAGATCTTTTGTATCTGAATTTGGCTTTAAAAATTGGTGGTATCCTCTTCCCCTCAAGTAGACTAGACACTAGCAGGGAGAACTTGGGAGGGGTGACAAATGCCATCTTTAGACAAACTTGATTAATGTGCATACAGATTACAGACGACCCTAGTGGATATTTTTTTTTGGCCTGTAACATAAATCCTATCTCCTCTAATGATGCTGGATGGTGGTTTAGGTAGTCCGTGTGTAGGTTTTTTAACTCTTTCCGTTTCTGTCTGTTTTTAATCCTTTAGCGAAACTGTATCCTGCAATGGTAAGCTAAATGGATATGCTTTGGACCTATTCTTTCAGATGCTGCTCTTGGAGCGGACCAATTCCCGTACAGCATTTCTAATGGAGTGGATCTATGCTTCATTTGTGCATGAAATTCTGTTTTTGGGGAAAGTTCGATTGTCTTTCCCATAAGAAAAAATATAAATGGCACCGTGTTGTGCATGAAATTCTGTTTTTGGGGAAAGTTCGATTTGTGCATGAATGAAGCACAGAACAGCTAACTACTTTGAGGGATTAAATCCACTGGGGCTCAGGTGAAGGATCTAAATGGCACCGTGTCTGTGTCCTGTAGGTGAAAATTGTCCTAACTCCTAAGGCTTCTCTTATAGGGGGTTGGGTATTCATTTCCTATCCTATCTATCCTTAAACGTATATTTTCTACTAAAGAAGGTCAATATAATGAAAAGAAGGATATTGTACAAGTTGTTAGCATTACTATGAATTGGCCTCTATGAGAGTTTCTAGCCATGTGATGAGGCTTTTAGCTATTGTACATGGTCTTTTAACCGATGCATTTCAAAGAGGAACATAAATGGAGCAATGTGCATGCATTTTGTGAACTCAGATTGCACTGTGCCGGGAGCCCTCTAGGTGAAAATCACCTTAATATGTTTGTAGAGCATGCTGTCCCGTGATGCCAAGTGAGCGGTGGTAGCACTTTGGTATTACATACATATCTGAGAAAATAATGAATGGTGTCAGGCATGTTCAACTGTTCAAGGATCAATCCTTTGGTCTCCACATAGGTAGTATCACTCCTAGCCAATGGGCCAACTTAATCGAACCTTAGTCGGAAAAAAAAAAAGTTGAATACTTTGCTGTTTTCTTGTCTGTTACAGTCTCATATTTGTGATTTTTTGCCAAGCAAGTCTCAGTTTATTTGACATGGTGTACAGAAAGGTGGGGTCCTCACGCCTTCATTATATGATTTTTTTTTAAACATCATCTTAATTCGCACATAGATGGCCAGAATATTGGCCAATATTTTATCTATCTTTGATCTAAATTATGGAATGGAGAGACAATGTACATGAAGGTGCCCCTTTTCAATGCACGATGAGGCCCAACGTTTCAAAACCCAATCCATTCATCAAACCTAACACCTTATGTAGTGATCAATGTGTAAATTATTATTCAAACATTAGAAATGGCCACCATTGGATTTGACTGTACCTGAAAAACGTGATGAAATTGTTCTATCATCCTCTCATTTGGGATAGAAATGAAGGGAGCCCCTCATATCATGTGTGATCAATCTATCAGTTGGCTAATTGAATTTTTTTTCTTTTGAAAATTTAGATATAACAATTATAACGGTTATTAGGGCGGGTTTTGAAAAGGTGGGTCCCACCTATGCAATGATTATATTTATTAATATTCTATAAAAAAAGATTTTCTTCTTAATTATAAAAGAATGAGGGTTTATTTGTGCATTTTCAAAATGTTGTCAGTGATTTTAATTAATTAGATGTGTCTATTGACAAACAAACACAAAAGAGGGATGTGTTTATAAATTGCTCGGAGAAAGGATTTTTTTGTATTAACCTAAAATATGAGGGGTGTATTTTGCAAAATTCTCATCTTTTATATTCAGCCTATTGAGAGCTAGGGTTTTGCGTGCGTGAGAGAGCGCGAGAGAGTTTGCTAATCTTGTCCGTCCCGCCGCTCAACGAGACAACATGGGTAAGAAACCCTAAACCCTAATTCGTTCGCCATCATCTCCTCTGAAGACGCACACTATCTTTTCTCATGGATTCTTCGTCTTCTTCTGATAATTTGCAGGGATCTCTCGAGATTCGATGCACAAGCGGCGCGCCACTGGCGGAAAGAAGAAAGCTTGGAGGAAAAAGAGAAAGTAAGCCCATTCTTCTTCATTCGATCTGTCTTGCCCCACCTCTTCAAACCCTAGATTCATTAACATATATGTATCTTCTTCTCCCGATCGGAATCTTTGAAACCATCTACTAATCTCTCTCTGTTGCTTATCTCGTTATCGTTTCATTTCTTACAAATTTGAACTCTTGTTTGGGTCATCTTAAGCTTAATTCTTAGAGATTTGGAGTGCTTGTTTGTTATCTGGACAAACAGATATATTAAACCATGGTTTTGAACAACGATATCTGACTTTGAATCGGTCAAAGCTGAAGCCTTTAATTACAAGCTGATATATCGGTCCTAAACTTGTTTCTCTTCTCAGTTTGTTTAGACTCTTTATTAATGAAGGCAAAATTTTGATAAATATTTGCAAGGTGAGAATAATTGTTCATTCGTTTTTAATTTTTTTTTATGTGTTTAGAAGTAAATAAAATAATATTATGAATGTATGTGAGTCGGGGTCTAATACATGGGGCAATAGTTTGGTTATTTAGCATTGGAAGGTGTATGTAAGATTCCATAGTATGGTTATTTGCTCATGAGGGTTCATATTTTTTTTTTTTTGGCATTGGAAGTTGCAAGGCACCATATGGGAAACTTGCTCATATTACTCTTCTATCTTTTTCCCCCCTCTCCCAGGTTTTGGTTATGATCTAGTGGCTTTTCCTCTTATACTGTATTTCTATCTTTAATGTAAAAAAAAAAAATGGCAATATGACTTGATTTTGGCCAAGTTTAAGAACTATGGGTATGACCCAGATGTTATTTGTGTTGACCCACTTTGTTTGATTTAGCTGCAATCCAGGTATCCTAACTTATCCTATTGAGGATGTCATGGGAATTTAAGTGACCTTTGTGCCTTTTTCTTGAGTACATTTTATTTACCCATTCTGGTCTGTTCAAGAGTTATACAAAGAATCCACAACCTAGCAGTTGCGACAATGACAACCTTATGTTTCATGCAGACGGTTGCCTATATATATATATTTATCTTTTCTATCTGTTCATTTATTGGAAACTGATGTATCAATGTGGGCATATCTTTGATGGACATAGTCATGTTGAAGAGCTTTGATAGATCTGTTTGTTGATCCATTTGCTTGGTTCATTGAAGGTACGAGCTGGGCCGGCAGCCTGCAAACACGAAGCTCTCAGGCAACAAGACAGTGAGGAGAGTCCGTGTTAGGGGAGGAAACGTGAAATGGCGTGCCCTTCGTTTGGACACTGGAAATTTCTCGTGGGGAAGTGAGGTTGTTACCCGCAAGACACGTCTCCTTGATGTGGTTTACAATGCTTCTAACAATGAGCTTGTTAGGACCCAGACCCTAGTAAAGGGTGCCATTATTCAGGTTGATGCTGCCCCGTTCAAGCAGTGGTACCTGCAGCACTATGGTATTGACATTGGTAGGAAGAAGAAGGCTCCTGTCGCCAAGAAAGAAGCAGCGGAGGTACTGTGGTTCTGGAAGTTTCTCAATACTTATTCTATTGAAACCATTCCTTTATCCTATACGTGCAAAAATATTATTTCATTGCGACACTATTCATGAAACAAACTATGATTTAAGCGAATTTATTAGCATTTTTGCTAATGTGTCGTGATCTAATTGTTTATGGATCTTTTAGTGATTGGTCATTTGCTAAATGGGATTTCACTACCGCTTGCTTGTTGTATATTTTTTGTTATTGATATATCAATGCCACCGTTTTTAGTGTCTAGCTTGACGGTTTTTTTATTTTTTATTTTTGGGTTGGGGTCCGGCTTTGTTGGATTACCGGTCAGGAGTGATACTTTTAACTTGGACCCAGCGAGCGATCCCGTCTGAAACTAAGGTGCCAACACCACTCTTGTTGTTTTCTTGTGCCAGTAACTTGCTATTTACATGAATATGGGCCAAAATGTGCTGTATCACTGAATGATCAACCTGAGGGCCCATATCTCTTAATCCAAACTGCTGGATAAATTACTCTAGTGATACACTGCATTTTGGGTCGTATCCAGATAAACAGCATGCTCATGCAGGAAAAGAACACAATTGCCTTCTAATCTAGACAAGAAAAATACAGTGGCATTGATATAATTCAGCTTTGCAAATTTTGATTTCATTGATTGAGATTTTACAAGGAAGAGTTAGAACGGATGTCGATGCTACAAATTACGAAAACTTTAGTGCATTTGGAAATCTGTCTGTTCAATGATGCTATTTTGTTAAAACTCGAAGTAGAGATATCTTATTGCAATTCAATGTAGAAATTAAAATTAAAATTTGTAAAATGAGTCATTTTTGAGCTTATATGTTGAGAATTCTCGCTATTTCATATCCTTCTATTACAACTTTTATTGAAGTCATATAATTGTTACATCTGTTGACGACTTTATAGTGAATTCAATCTTCTGGATGACCCATTTCCATTGATTATTGTACCTATCAATCCATCTGTCCATTGCTATCTTCATGAGATTTGATCAAAGTTGTTGTGAAGGCATGAATAATCGAGGCAGCACATTCTTATTGATTGAAATTGATTTTAAGGCCTGTATTGATTTAATTGCTTTTGACCATTTATATTCTCTTCGTGTACAGCATTAGTGGCTCTCTCTCTCTCTCTCATGTAAAATTTCATTATGATTTATGGAAAGGAGAAGAGGGTAAAAAAAACAAAGCATACAAAACACGGTATATGAGCAATATGCCCTCCAACAACTAAAAAAAAATCACCACTAGTACAATAATCGAAAACAAGAATTACACCAAATGGCCCCTGTATAGACTATAGGAAACTTATATATATTCTTTTGCTTGGTGAGTCCATAATATTCTAAGCTTCCCCATGCATATGCTATGTTTAACCATCTAAAAAGGTGGGAATGCCTCATCGGCTTTGATTTCACATGGAACCTGTTGATTTTTAGCAACAAAATGGACTACCTTCATTGATAGTGTATTGTCTTCCCCGCAATTGATTTGGTTTGTATATCTTGTATCGGATTGATGGGGTTAATGACTTACAATGAAAAAATCACTAATAAGCTCATTTTTTTATAATCATATTCAATAATCAACAACCCCAACACTGTTGAGACAAGGCTTTGATGATGATGGTCTATAATTAACAAGATTTTTAAATTCTTACTAAGGATGCTGTATGTATTCACTATTCAGTATCATCATTGAAGCCTCATCCAATCTCCTTTCAGTTTTGTGAATTGAATTCTCCCTTTGCACTCCTCACCCTATATTTACTTTTCATACATTACGTTTTGGTGGAAAGAGCCTACAGCACAGTTGGAAGTTGCTTATTGTCCAGAGTCAGAGGTTGCCGACTTGAATCATTTTATCAATTAAAATATGTGTATATATTGCATTTGGGTGGATTGTGGAGAATTTTTTATTGTCATGGTTGGTTGCAGGGACAGGACGGGGAGGCTCCTGCGGAGGAAGCTAAGAAGAGCAATCATGTTGTTAGGAAGCTGGAAAAGCGTCAGGAGGGTCAAAAACTTGATGCTCATATTGAGGAGCAGTTTAGCAGTGGGAGGCTGTTGGCTGCCATTGCCTCTCGCCCTGGTCAATGCGGCAGAGCTGATGGGTGAGTAGATAGCAGTTGTATATTGTCTATGCGTGCATTTTCATGCTGCCATTTTTATCACTTATAAAACTAAGATATCCCTTTTGTTAACAGATATATTTTAGAAGGGAAGGAGCTCGAATTCTACATGAAGAAGATCCAGAGGAAGAAAGGCAAGGGTGGCGCTGGTGCTGCTGCTTAAAATGGATCTTCTCCTGGCCTTTTTTGTTCTTATAGATTCAGGAACTGTTGTTTTACCCTCCAAGACAATTATAGGATATTGATAACTGAAGTTTTGTCGTGCAATTTTAATTTGAAAGACACCATTTTCTATTGGCTGCATTATTTCCTAATTTATACAAGTGTTTTGTGCATCTTTTAAGCATCTAGGCATTTTAAACCAGTGTGAAAGCCCTGTTTTTGAATCTGTTGCACCGAAAATTTGAAGGTCCAACTTGGATGCTTGAGCTATAATTACAAGGTGGATAAGCATTTGGATTCATCAATATTTTAGTGTGTGGATGACACTGTTAAAATTTTCACCCAATATGTTAATAATGTCATCTACATACACAAGGGAAGCATAATTATTACAGATCTCTTTGGGCGCCGAAGCAGTGTAGTGCATGTTTGTCTCCCGTTTAGGCACTGCAACCTTAATTTTTCCTTTCTTTTTATTTATGTATTCATATTTATTTAATATATTACAAAAATTAGCTTCATACATTTGTGCATGTAATGTACATACACATTTATAGGCAAATATTCCTATGAGCTGTCTGTTCTCACCCTCTTACAGTGAGAGCAATTAGTGGACCCATTGTATCATCCTTCCGAATGGGCCACAAACACCAATATCCATACCCCCAAATCATCACCGATCCTTGGGTTTTGCATCCATCCGAATTGATTGGATTTCCTTTTAAAATAAATAAATATAAAGCTGTTAAAATTATAGGCCATGAATGACGCGGGGGTTTGGATGTATCCTTTTGAGCTGAGCTGAAATTTGATATGTGCATCATGATTGCCTATTTTTGTATACTAATGGATAAAGGGTAGCCCTGAAGGTGGCATACTTTTCAAAGTGTAACTTTGGGCTTTAGGACTATTAAAAAAGCCTTCATTTTATGGGCTTTCAGGGCCAGGCCAAGATGTCCCCATCGTTGGAGCAGTACTCTTGCAGGTTGAAATCAAACCATATTTTCTTTCTATAATGAACGAAATCTTGACTCATAAACTATTCCCGGCAGCTGAAAGGAACGAATTGTTACTCTCCTTATATGAAAGGGAAATCAAACTTAACTTCTGGGGTGATTCAAACTCTTAACAAAATAAAGTTTTTTGCAGACACCCTCATCAGAAAAAAGCAAAAAAGGAGTTCTTTTCTATATTGAACTTTTAACAAGCAATAATAAAATTCTATTCAAATTAGAATAAAATAAACCAAAATCTTATTTAAACTAATTCTAGTTCATCTTAGATAAGTCCAGTTTGAATTTTAACTATATTAATTAAAAGTAATCCTACTTTTCATGGAATCAGACCAGGAGTCCTTTGACTCCTTGTGAATGATAGACTCAAATTTTAGTAAGTAGGCACACTAATGAAGTACTATATATGCACACTAATGAAGTACTATATATATATATAGCTGTATGCCCGGTCTTCAAAATGAGAACACCAGTAAACGAAGAGGTTTTTCTACTTCTTCTGCTTCAACGGTAGACATTTGCGTTTTCCCTTGAATTCAACCAAACCCCTTCCATTGGAATCTGAAGAATGTCTCAACAAGCACCCAAGTTCGAGTTACAGAAATGGTGGAAGAGAGTGGTCATGAGAGAGAGGAACGCCTGCCGCTTCTTCAATCCAACAGGCCCCGGTCGAGACTCGCTGTCTCTCCCGTACTTCAATCCAGCGGTGAAGAGGGAGCCGTGCCGCAATGCCGGACCGTTCTCCTTGGTCTGCAAGTTCCTGCGTGCTGCCAGGCGCCTCGTTTCCTCCCGCCCCGACTTATGCATCGTCCTGCTCTTCCTGATCCTCTACACATCGGGCTTCTTCTTCTTTAAAACAGCTGCAGGGGAGCGCAGTATTGTCACAGCCGAGGAAAAGCTCATGTTGGAAAAGCTCAAATTGGGTCTTGTTTAGGGTCACAACTCTCTAATGTTTTTGTTTTGTTTAGGCTCATCAGAACTAAGAACTCTCTAATATTTTGGTTTATTAGGCTCATAACTCTCTAATGTTTTATTGTTTCTTTTACTTGATTTAGTGCATTCTTATCTAGCTTTTTTTTTTTTTCTGTCGTTTGTTGGATGATTCATCTGCCATCTTGTGGGAGGATATTTGTGGTTACTGTGAAAGTAAAATAGATTTGGAATGGTAAAATATAGCAAGTATAAGTCAAGCTGATTCTACAAACACATGCTTTTGAAACATACATAGATAGATAGTTATTCTGCATGCATGATGGAATTAGGTTGTTCTCGTTATGAATGTTTTTGGGTGGGCACAATTTTGAATGTGTACATATGGAAAGGTCTCTTTATAAACAAGGGGGATTTAAAAATAAATAAATCAGCCCCCACCAATTTCATACTTCTGTCAAGCTAATCTATTACCAATTTCAAGGGTTCTCTAGTTGGCATCATCCAACTGGGCTTTAATTTATTACCAATGTCATACTTCTGTCAAGCTAATCTCAAGCCTTGACTTTTAATTAATACATCTTTCATTTAGATATTGAAGCCCAGGTCAAGGTAGATTGCACTCGGTTCAGGTGCAACCTTAAGTCATCTTTAGCCACACTCTTGCAAGTTGGAAACAAACCATTTTGTCATGCCCCATGTGGACATAATGTGCTTTATTTATGGCGTAGTTCATCTCGTCATGAAAATCTAAACCGTTTTGAGTATCTATCCCATCTTGTTTTAGTTCTGATCAAAATTCAGCTCCAGTTGAAGACTTTAAATTTTGAATCATTAAAAGATAAATATCCCACATATATATGATTCGACCTTTTATTTTATTTATTATTTTAACGGATCCTAACTTTGATTTAGCAGAATTGCACTCTACATGACTCTGATTTTCCCAACATTCATCATATACAACATAGAAGAAGAAACAAAAAAGGAAAAAGGAAAAAGGAAAAAAAAGGGAGATGATTTAATAGTATTAAAGCTTATTAATGGGCTATTTTTTATAATTCAATCCGATGGTGAATGAAGGTTCAATGAATGTAAAATTGGACCTGAATATGCCAAATCATAGAATGACAAGAGTATCATATGGGGTTGCTCCGATGAAAGGTGGGCCCAAATATGCCTCATAGAGCTCATCATCATCATCATCTTAGAATTCATGTTGTAATTGTAACAAAAAATTTACACCCATTGTCAACCCGCCTTTATTAGAGCCTGATGCCAACAATCAATAAATTAGATTTTATTGTGATAAAATAATTTCAAGTAAATATGATAATATTATCTGGTTATTTCATAATTTCAAGGAAATATTTGCAACATTCATAGAAGTTCAAAATATAATAAACAATTAAAACCTAGTCATCTAAATCTAGACAAAGCCAAAATGAGTTGTATTTTTGTGCGGGTTTTAGCTTGACCACTTAGCCCGAGTTATATAGTCATCTAAACTATGTGAATTGTTGGATTGGATGTCTACAAAAAAAAAAAAAAAAGCTAAGGGTTTAAACTTTGATGAATTGACTCGAGCTAGCTAGTTCCAATATAAATCTAATCCACATGAAATTCTAAATTAGACAATTCTCACATAAATATAAAATTATATAATAACTCACTAAGTGTGTCCCTTTTAATTCCATGAATCAAATAATACACTAACATATAATCCGAATGCATGTGTTAAGTCTCATGCAAATTGAATAATAAATTAAAATTGGTATCCAAATTAAGTAGTAATTAATATTGCAGAGTACATGAATTTGAGTGAATGATGAGTCCATTTGTGTAATAAAATATTCATATTTTAATATAATTAGTTAAAAAGAATTCACTAATATATGAACAAATATCTGAAACTTTTTTTTTTTGGTTGGTAAATGGGATCTGGAAACTAATTTATAATTCTTTCAGCTCAAATTGCTTGTATATTAATGAGTTAAATGTTCACATAAGTTTGATATTTTTCAAGTACATCTAGTTACATATTTATATATAGGATGTGTTAGTCTATTTTGTATGAGAAAATGACATCTAAATTATCAACATGTCCTTAGTTGGATGAAGTCAAATCTTAAGGCGGACAGTGGGCCCTCGTAAATGATAGTAATTAAGACCCACATGACATCCATTGTATCCAACTAATCTATTCATCTATTGGACACATTGGTGAAATATGTGAACAATGGTGTTGATGGATTGGATGTGATGAGTCCCATCTATGTGGAACCATGGTGGGCTCGTCGGCTAACTATGGATTCTATTTAGGTAAAGGTAAGATGTGCTAAATATCCATCTAGTGAGTCCATTGTAGTTAATCGAATCTAGCTAGTGGGTCCCATAAAATGATATAAATGGGCACAATCTCTTGTCTAGCAGCAATATCTCCGATACTCTGTATGGTTACTTAATTGAAATAAACAAATTCAATCTATTTTAAACAAAACAAAACTACCAATTAATAACAATAAAGCTAATAGGAACTCTAATAAAAAATAAAGATTTTGATATAAAAGCATGAGAATAAGGACACTAAAATTCTAATGACAATATTTAACTTATCTTGACTCCATACAATAGATGGGCCTTTCGTGGACTTAATCATGGGGTTTAGCGTGCTAAATCCAAAGGTCTGCAACATAATTTGGCAGAGTACTAACAATGATGATGGCGATGATGATGAGAAACAAATATAGAAAGTAAGAAAGTGATGCCGTTTTAGGGTGGATGGCAAAATCTGAGCAATTTTCTTGGATGTACAACAATTATGATGGATTGAGATGATTGAAAGGTTTCATTATGGATTGGATTAGAAAAAATTAACTTAATCATCTCAACTCTTGATTTTGGAGGTGTAGATCGATCTTAATCATTATACATTCATTTATGGAAAAATCTCACATCAGCACCAGTGCTCACAATAAGGTGAGCACTGCATACTTAAATACCCAGTGGAGCCCACCCAGTGATCTATTCAAGTTGAGCATAAAATATGGAGTGTCTTGATATATAGTCACCGGCCCAAGTTTGACATCCATCATTCCAAATGGATCGGACCGTTAGATTTACTGTTTACTTATTTTAGTCGATGAAAATTTATTGGTTGTTAATCAAGTGGTTATGATGATGATTTAAGCCTCCATCATCATACATAGTTAAGAGGAGGAGGGCTCATTTATTTATACTTACAATTGAACAAAGTAAAGGTTTTAGCGGGCACCCACCTCTAGAAAAAAATTAAGTTCTTTTCTATATTGAACCATAACAAACAAAAGTAAAATTCTATTCTAATTAGAATAAAATAAACCAAAATGATCTTATTTAAACTAATTCTAATTTACCTTAGATAAGTCCAGTTTAAATTTAAACTACTAGTTAATAAAAGTAATCCTACTTTTTCATGGAATCAGACTCGGAGTCCTTGACTCCTTGTGAATGACGACTCCCAATTTTAGTAAGTGGGCAGTGCAGACTAATGAACTACTACTATATATATATAGCTGTAAGCCCTGGTCTTCAAAACACCAGTAAACTAAGAGCTTCTTCTACTTCTACTTCTGCTAGCTTCAACGGTAGATTTTGGCCTTTTCCCTTGAATTCAACCAACCCCTCCATATTTGAATCCGAACAATGTCTCAACAAGCACCCAAGTGCCAGTTACAGGAATGGTGGAAGAGAGTCTTCATGAAAGAGAGGAAAGCCGACGGCTTCTTCAATCCAACAGGCTCCGGTCGAGATCGGCTGTCTCTCCCATTGGTTGATCCGACGGTGAAGAGGGAACTGTGCAGCAATGCTGGCCCGCTGTCCTTAGTCTGCAAGTTCCTGCGGGCTCCCTGGCGCCTTGCCGCCTCCTGCCCCGAATTGTGCTTCTTCCTGCTGTTTCTGCTCTTCCTGATCCTCTTGTCAAGCAAAAGCCTCTTCTTTGAAACAGGGGAGAAGGCATGAGTGCCACAGCCAAGTAGAAGCAGAAGCTCATGTTGGCAAAGCTCGAATTGAGGAATGTTTAGGGTCACAACTATCTAATGTTTTAGTTTGGTCTAGGCTTCAGTCTCATCATAACTCTCATGTTTTGTTTTGGTTTAGGCTCAGAACTCTTAATGTTTTATTTTAGTGCATTCTTATCTTTTTCTGTCGTGGGTATTTGTAATCGATTCTAACTTCTAAGCGAAAGCCACTCTCACTCTGTTGTTGGATGATTCATGTGGCATCTTGTGGGAAAATACTTGTGGTTACTGTGAAAGTAAAATAGATTTTGAATGGTAAAAGATGGAAAGTATATATTAAGTCAAGATTCTACAAACACATGCTTTTTTTGATAAGATAGATATTCTGCATGATGGGAGGATGAGAATAGATTTTCCCAGTATTCATATACAACATAGAAGAGAGATGATTGAAGGAGAAAAACTTTCCATTTATAAACTAGAAATATTATAAAAAAAATGTTTTTTTTTTTTAATTTAAAACAAAAGAAGTCTTCACACAGTCACATTGCATGTAATGAACAAACTCCTGCACTAATTCAAATTGTAATAAGATAAAGTTAATTCTCTTTTAATTTGAACTTTAACAAAATCAAATCTAAAAGACTAACTAATAATAAAATCCTATTCTCATTACAACAACAGTAATCTTACTTTATCTATGAATAAGAATAACCAAAACTAAAACCAGTGTAGCAGGAATGTGTTAAGAGACTAGCAAACTAGACCTTGTTCTCAATCGACCTTCCCCTCTCTTTTTGCAAGAAACATAATCACCCAAACGCTCACACTCTGATCAGGAGAGAGAGAGAGAGAGAGATTTTGAAGTGATCAATGTCTCCGTGGCCGCCGAATTAGGAGTTTCAGGAAGGGTGGAAGAAAGTGAGAGAAGAGAATGTCTTCACCTTCGTCAATCCAACAGTCTCCTATCGAGATCCGCTCTCGACGGTCAAGATCCCTACTCTGTCCCTTGATTCGAGAGTGAAGAAGGAACCATCCCACAACCCCGGCCATCTCCTCAAGTCCCACCAGGAGCTATTGAGGAGTGGGCTCTACCCGAGGGGAAATATGAAAAAGTATTTTCGCTGTCTCTACGGACACCTCGAGATTTTGATAGGAATGACTAGTTAAAGAAACTCAAGATGGTATTAGAGTCAACCCAGTCGTGGTATCGAGTCAACCAGTCGTGAATTCAAATCCTAAGAGTAACAACTCGGTGGAAAAAAAAAAAAAAGCATGGCGTAAAAAAATGCATGCATTGCTGGGTGGAGGGGAAATAATGAGGAGTGGGCTCCATATAAAGGAGAATATCAAAAAATATGACCAGCTAAAAAACACTCAATACCCACCTCGCCCCATGTTGACTTCCGCCTCTTCATGCACTTATGTGCTCTACTGCTCCTCATTTCCTGGCTCGCGACCTACTTCACTGGATGGCACTTGGGCTTGGTGTTGGACACCTTGGCTGACGACCGGTTGATGGAGATAATCTATGCCAGTTGGCAGTAGACTTAATGCACTAGATTTTTGTTTAGTCTGATCATATCTGATATCTATCATATTGTTCTGTTTCTTTTATTTTATTTAGTCAATTTTTCTCTTGAAAGAAAGTTTTTATTTAGTCCATTCCTGGTGAGAGTGTTTGTCTGTTTTCCATTTAAACAACCTTTTTTTCTATGCTCAAAGGCAAATGGATTGTCGGAAGGAAAATGATGACATGGGACATGGGCAGATGCCCCAAATAGCTTCTTAGAAGTATGTGTACAAGCTCGTTAGAGCCAAAAAAAAAAAAAAAAAAAAAAGAAAAAAAAAAAAAAGAAAAAAACAGAGGAATGCTACAATTAGTGGAGAATGCTACTTTTTTTGAAACATAGGTAATCTATATGATAAGAAAAACAGAGCATTGATGGAGGAGACTGCATCTCCTATGAGCAATATGCAGCCCAATTTGTGGGCATCACTTAAATGTAGTGGGACGGCCGATGAAAAAGTCTTTTTATGGACAATGGGGAGCTAAAAAATCAGCCCCACCAAATGTTCCTAACCCTTGATTTAACAATCTATTTAATAGCATATTTTTAGATTCAATTAAATGCTGGTTGCAGGGGCAGAGTTCGATAGATTCGGGCTGGGTTGGCCATGTTCCCCTCCAAAATTTAAGAAAGCCCCTTGAAATTTGAGAAAATCTTATCATTTTTTTATGTTTGTCCCCGCCCTCCAAAGAATTTCTTTACCACATAATGACCCCTAAGAAAATTTTCTAGTTTCGCCCCTGAGTGGGTCAAGGTGTAATGAGTGTAAAAATTGAGCATGATGCAAAACCATGAGATAACAGGAGTATTAAACAGGCTGTATTAATCAAAAGTGGGCCCAAGTAGGCCCCCACAGAGTTGGCTGATCATGTAATCCACCCTTGATTTTGTCACTTTTTAATGAGCCTCCATTACGACTTTCGATTCTCCTTGGCCTTTCATTGTTGGCAGTCATCTAAGTGGGATGTTTTTCTTTTTATTTGAAAAAAACAATCACACTTCATGTAATGAACAAATCGGCACTTTCCTTATATCAAAAGGAAATCAAAGTCCTGCACTAATCCAAATTCTAATAAAATAACGTTCTCTTCTAGTTTGAACTTAAAAAGAATTAAATCTAATTCATCTATATAAAAACCAACTAAAAATAAAATTCTATTCTAATTAGAACAAAGGGAATCATATTTTATCTTGAACAAGAATAATTAACCAAATCTATATCCTTTTTAAACAAACTCTTATTCATATGAGATAAGTAGCAGAAGCGTACGTGTTAGAAAAACCTAGGGGCTTTGATATATTAATCCTTCTTAAATTCGAGTTTTTCAATTTTATGATCCAAATTCAAATAATGTCTCTAAAATCATTTGACTTTGGTCAATATTAATTTTTTGAAAATTTTTTGCACCATATCCCATGATATTATGGGATAGTCCATGATATAATGGGATCTATCAATTCCTGTATCATACATTTTCTGCGACTGGGAAATGAAATCATTTTTTTTCATAGAAAATGAAAAAAATGATATTTTGTGAAACGTAAATACATATTTGACTACCATTTCTCATGTTTTATGATTTAGAAAAAAAAAATCATCTTTCAGATGTTACATAAAAACCATGACATCATACGATAGTCCCATGATATTATGGGATTTATCAATTTTTATAGCATACATTGTTTCCATGATATCATGGGATCATATATAGGAAAAAACCTTTAGAAAAAATATTGACTAAAGTTTAGCGACTTTAGTGACATTATCTGAATTGTCATATAATTGAAAAAATAAATTTAAAGAAAACTAATATGTCAAAACCCCTATATATATATACATCCTTCCTCTTTTTTTTCTTCTTCAACACTAGATTTTGGCTCTTTCCTTTGGCCTTCTACACTCAAAGCCCCTTCATTCATACATAACATAATCACCTGAACCCATGCTCAACATCCACCAAATTACAAGTTCCGGGAATGGTGGAACAGAATGAGAGAGAGGAATGGCATGGCCTTCCTCAATCTAACATTAGGCTCATATTTCTGATGTTCTATTTCTTTTATTTTATTTAGTGCATTCTTATTGTTTCTGGTGAGGGTGTATAAATTAGAGAGGCTTACTATTTTTTTTAAGCACATTTTATTTTTGTGATTGAATTCATAGTGGGATCAATTGCCAAATTGAAAATAATGCCAGTTTAAGAGGGTAGATGTGTGTGAATGGCTTGAAGTGCTCAAAAGTCAAAGGTGGATTCCATCTTACTTATACAAATAGAGAGGGATGGGAGAAAGGTACTTGAATAAAAGTGGGTTGAAATGAAAAATAAGAAGAAAAAAAGTGATTTAAAATGTGAACCACCGACTGAGGCATACAAATCTCACATTGGTCTTTGTAATTAGCTCACATGGGGCTTGCTGTCTAATATGTTTTTCTAATCAAATGGAACCCATGTACAGATTCTTCATACGTATTTAGTAGACAGTGAAGTTGTTATGTTGTTTATATAAATATTTTTGACCAGAAAACTCTACTAAGGATGGTCTCCATGGGGGCATCCATGCCGACCGCCATGTGGGGCACTAATTTGAATGGACCATCAAAACCCCCAACTCCCCCTCTTTACACTAGATCCATTGGATTTGCATTGATAATTATTTATCACCGACCCTAGTTAAGATAATGAGATCCTAGGATCTAAGGCCTTTCAGGTTATTTTTCAAGCCATGTAACACGTCTGTTTTAGATATTCAATCAAATGAAACATACAGACAAGATAAATGCTTTTTTCTACTAGTTTGATTCGGGATCTCGAAACTGGGCATCAAAACTAATTAAATTTGTCCCGGCTCTACCTAAAGTCAAAAATTAACCCACCCGGCTAAAATCAAAATCAGAGGAGTCTAAGTCAAAATCAACATCTCTCAAATACACACTTTGAATGATTATACCTGTGGGTGCGTGGCTATTTATGATTTACTAGATACAGAGTAAGGTTGAAAAAAGTAAAAAATCCTGAAAGCAATTGATGATGTGATTGAGTTGGTAATAACTCTAATTTTGTTAAATTGGTCCCACTTGACTAATTTCCTATCTATATATATATATATATACAGGTGTGAACCTCTGGACAAAATCAGACCCATCAGATTGTGATACATAATAAGAACACGACAACCTTCTTCTTCTCCTTCAACTTTCTCTGATCGAAATTTCGCCTTGATTTCGGAAACACACTAGAATTTTGTCACTTTTCTACACTCAACCCCGCCCTCCATTCATACATTCTCACCCCCTCTCTTTTGACATTTCACCCCCCTCATTTCATTTCATTCCCTAAATATAGCACGAAACAAAATCACCCCCAACCTTCGCTTTCGCATCAAGAAAGGAGAGAGAGAGAGAGAGAGAGAGAGAGAGATCAAAGAGACTTTGAACCGATCAATGTCTCGACCGCCAAACCACGAGTTTCAGGAATGGTGGAACCGAGAGAGGGAGAAGAACGACATCGCCTTCATCGATCCAACGGCCTACAATCGAGATCCGCTCTCTTCTACGGTCCAGATCCGATCCCAAACCCTCGATCCGACGGTCGAGAAGGAGCGATCTCGCAACGCCCGCCAGCTGTCCTTCGTCTTCCTCCTCAAGTTCCAGCAGGCCGCCGGACTCATCGCCTCCGCCGCCTCCGGCATCCTCTCCCTCCTCCGCGCTGCCAACCGCCGGATCTCCTTCTCCTCTGCTGCATCCGCCCGCGGCGGCTCCCGCCTTTACCGAATTATCAAGGCATTCTCCGGCGTCGCGCTGCTGCTCCTCTTCTTCGAGCTTGCAGCCTACTTCAAGGGGTGGCACTTCAGCCCGCCGTCGCTCGCCTCCGCTGGCGACCTGGTGGAGCTCCTCTATGCGAATTGGCTGTTCGTAAGGGCGAACTACCTCGCGCCGCCGCTGCAGGCGCTCGCGGACGTCTGCATTGTGCTGTTTTTGGTGCAGACGGTAGATCGGATCTTGCTCGTGGTCGGATGCTTCTGGATCAAGTTCAGAGGACTGAAGCCCGTGGCAGCCACGGAATTTGGCGCCGTAGGGGACATTGAGAGCGGCGATCCGACCGATTATCCCATGGTGCTTTTGCAGATCCCAATGTGCAACGAGAGGGAGGTAAGAAGACTTAGAACGTCTTTACAATTTTCGGGAAATTTTTTCAATTGGTATGAATTTTGTTTCCTCTATTTGAATCTGGATCAGTGGATCCACTTAAATGACTCTTTCACAATTCTGTTCATGTTCATGCCTGGTACTGTATTTGAAACTAAGAAAGTGTTTCAACTTTCAATTCATGTGCATCTTAATTATTTAGATCACACCCAACACTTACTTGCCGAATTAATCTAATAGGGTCTGATTACAGGCTCATTCGATGTTAGATGCTATCTCAGCCTCAAATGGATTAATTTTTGGGAAGACTTTCAATGAATGTCTTAAAATGTTTTTGTTGGTGTCATCATTGATAGTGTTTAGTTCTATATGCATGTCATTTTGAGAGAAAAAAAAAATGATGCCTTTTTACTATTCAGGTTGTTGGTAGCTATTGCTTGCCATTGATTTTTTTTCTTTTGAGTAATTATCACTTGCAAGTGATGGTGTTGCAAGATTTAACAATTTGGGTTTGATTACTTTCCTATTGGATGTACGTGGGAGTTATGATCCCAGTGTCCAATGGCATGATTCACGGGAAGATTTTCAATATGTATATTTTAGAACTTTTGTTTTTTTAAGTTTTTGTTGGTGTCATCATTGATAGAGTTTGAGTGCTATATGCATATCTCATCTTGAGGTAATAGATACCTGTTTACTATTTAGTTTTTATTTTATTTTATTGGACAGATACCATGTAGGCTGTCGGTAGCTATCACTTATATAAGCAATTATTTAGTGTGAATAAAAGTCTTGCCTTTTTAGACCCATAAAGTTGAAAGTCTTGCCTTTTTAGACCCATAAAGTTGTATTCTTTTTGAGAAGCTGCTTTTTTGTTGTTGATGATTTTTGTTGGGTTTATGTCTTGTATTCCGGGTTTACCGGATTGGTTCATTGGGTTAGCCAATAACCATGTTCAGGGTTAAGGGCATTTTGGTCATTGTACCTGGGCTTTCTTGGGGGGCCAAGAAAGCGGAGATTATATATTCAATATAATTTGTAACCCTAGATACTGAAGGGAGTCAAGATGTGAGTCACTACTCTCTTGCCGTGGATGTAGCCGGAAAATCCTCGTCTCTCTTGTGTGCCATGTTTGATCGATTGTAGATTTAGCGCTTCCGCGTGCACACGCATGACAATTTTTATTTGCACTAGTTGTATGGTGTTTATATTGCCATTTGTTAGCTATGTATTGTCGCCACAATATAGGCAGTAGGCACTGAGGTACATGCATTGAGCAAAGCAAGTGTCTAACGCAACAAATATTGTTTACAATTATAAAAATAATCATGTAAAATGAAATTTCACTATACACTCAATTTTGGCTTTTTTTTGGTCCAAGAGTGAAATTTACACTAACTTCTATTAGAAGAAAAAAATATCAGGAGATATTGATCAAGATGGTTTTGGCATGGACATAAACAGTTACAAGTGGCCTATACAAAGTATTTAAGCATTACAAGGAACTGGGAGAAGGCAGGGACCAATAAAGAACTTGTATGAACTAGTGAGAAATGACATGTTAGGCTGTTAGCTTGTCGACAGAAAGAATATGACATCAATCAGGGTTGACTGGAAAATTAAATTCATATAAGATGACATGAGATGGATGGGATCAGGCTACTGTGATATTGACGAGACACATATATTGATGTGTTTTTTTATGGGATGCATGTGAGAAACTAGATATTCTTTTTGAAATCCTTGCCTTTATGCATTTTCCCTATACATGCATTCCTTCACGGCTACACTCATCATCACCAGTTAAGTGTCCGATATGAACCATTCATATGTATGAGAAAATGGAGAAATTAGAAGATGGCTTATTAGTGAAGGAAGAAGGGAACAATATAGGCTTGTATAATTAATTTAATATACAGCAATTCTTCATTACCCATAAGTCATAAAACATCCTTAAGCTAATCCTATATCCTAATAATATGTTCTAATAATTAACTATCCTAATAATTAACTATCTATTGTAACAGTAATATAAACACCATCAAAATAAGCCATTCTTGTTATCAAACAAGTGACAAAAATGATATCTAACATAGGCCCCACAAATAAGTAGTAACTCATATGAAAACCTTAAGTATTTGAGTCCCTTTTTTGGGCTCCCATCCATCTCCAGTCGCTTTTGACTGTAAAATCAAGGACTGAGGTTGTAACAAGATGGGTTAATACCTAACTATGTTTATTTAATGTCATTGTTTTTCTAAACCAATGATGATTAGTATTCCATACATTCATATATGACTTATCTGATTTTTCTCAAGTTTGTGAAACAGAATATGCTTGTTCTTATATGTATTACTCATAGTAATGAAATTTGTGGCATTGGTTTTATTTTTCTTATTGCAAGATCTTCTACGAATTGTAGCACCTGTCCTTTGATTACGAAGATGCCTTCCATACTCATAAAAATCATATAGAAAATACTCACAAAGTGGTTATTACACAGGTTTATCAACAATCAATTGCAGCGGTGTGCATTCAGGACTGGCCGAGGGAGCGAATGCTTGTGCAAGTTTTGGATGACTCTGATGATGTGGATGTGCAGCTTCTTATCAAGGCAGAAGTACATAAGTGGCAACAGAAGGGTATACGCATCCTGTACAGACATCGGCTCATCCGCACGGGCTACAAGGCAGGGAACCTGAAATCTGCTATGAACTGTGACTATGTGAAAGACTATGAATTTGTTGCAATCTTTGATGCGGACTTTCAGCCAGCACCTGATTTCTTAAAGAAAACTATTCCACATTTCCAGGTATATTTGACAGTTGAGTTATAATGCATTAGTTCATTGAAAACTGTGGGATTTTAATTCATGAGGACATATGCAGTGTCACAATGTGCCTATTTGAGAAATGGGATCTATAACAGAGATATAGACTGTTGGTCTCAGTATTATATATGTTTTTATTATTTTTTTTTTTTTTTATCGTATCATATTGGTCCAGTCTTGGTAACATGTTTCAAAATTCATTACTGCCAAGTTTGGTACGCGCCATATTACATGACTGGTAATGAGCAATACTTCTGAGAAAAATGATGCTCTCACTTTTAGGGCCAGTGAATTTACCAAGATATGCAGCAATATGATATGATAAACTTTAACATTTTAAACATTGGGTGATCTGATGAGTCATGCCATGGTTAGGGAAGCCCCAAAAATCCAAACTTTATCCTATTGGTCTAAAAATACACAGCTAAACAAAAGTGCAGCTACTGTTGGAAAATGACCAAACATTAGTTGGTTTGATTCTTCCAATCATGAAGAATTTTGAGTCATTACCCATATCATGGGCCACTAAGCCAGTGGTCTGCGAGCAAAACACAGTCCACTTTCATGAAATGGGAGTATGAAAACTGTGTGTATCAGATGGGGAGGGACACTGTATTTCCTCATTGCACTACTGTGACTGTATCGCTTGCAGCTTCTCTAACGTTGAATGCAGATTCAATTTTTAAATTGTGAATATCCATTATCCAAAACTATAGAGGATTGGAAAATATCTGATTAAGGCTAAGTAGTCTTTATTTATTCTTGAGATTTACTTTTTTTTTTTTCTGCAGGGAAATGACGATGTGGCATTGGTCCAAACAAGGTGGGCTTTTGTAAACAAGGATGAAAACTTGCTTACAAGGTTGCAGAACATAAATTTATCCTTTCACTTTGAGGTCGAACAGCAGGTGAATGGCATCTTCATTAACTTCTTCGGTTTCAATGGAACTGCTGGTGTGTGGAGAATCAAGGCACTTGAGGAATCCGGTGGTTGGCTGGAAAGAACTACTGTGGAAGACATGGATATTGCTGTTCGTGCTCACCTTGATGGATGGAAATTCATATATCTAAATGATGTAAAGGTTTGTCCATTCACCATTATTTTGTTCAATCTCATGTCTACCTTTTGTATGTTTAAGAGTGCACAATTACGTATTAAGACTCTACTGATCCCTACTGTTTGTCTGTAGTGCCTTTGTGAGCTCCCAGAATCCTATGAGGCATACAAGAAACAGCAACATCGGTGGCATTCTGGGCCGATGCAGTTGTTTCGCTTGTGCTTTTTTGACATCCTTCGCTCAAAGGTGATTTATTATTTATTTATTTGCAGTGGATAATGCAGCATCTCAATTAGGGTGAATTTGGATGTACCACATGTCACAAGGGGTTTAATGATTTTGATTGGATGGTGTTTTCACTCCTTGTATGCTTTTTGTGGTCACATGGAATTTGGGAGTCACTTTAGTTGGGACTGATCTTCTGCCTTTTCACTCCCATATCATTGTTGGTTCCAATTGTGGTTGACGGGGCTGAAAAGCTGAAGAAAGCAGTCTCCCATCTGGTGTGGTTTTTTTGCCCCAAATGCATGGAGGAATAGATAACCTTTCATTGGGCATAATGATTTAACATAAGGTACATCCATGAGAGCCCAAGCCAAGAGTGGAGATTCTATGTTTTGATAAATTCTCTTCCATAGTAATTTCTTGTTCATGCAATATTGAACAACGTTTTAATTCCTGAGTATTTTTGGTTCTTGCAATTTTGTTACTTGTACAGGTGGGTTTTCCCAAGAAGGCTAATTTGATATTTCTTTTCTTCCTCCTAAGGAAGCTCATTTTACCTTTCTATTCATTCACTCTCTTCTGCATCATCCTTCCAATGACCATGTTCCTTCCAGAAGCTCAGCTGCCGGTCTGGGTTGTCTGTTATGTGCCTGGCATCATGTCCATCTTGAATATTCTCCCAGCACCGAGGTCATTCCCATTTATTGTCCCCTACCTTCTGTTTGAGAACACTATGTCTGTCACCAAGTTTCATGCAATGATATCGGGTCTCTTCAAATTCGGAAGTTCTTATGAATGGATAGTGACCAAGAAGCTGGGAAGGTCGTCAGAGGCAGACTTGATTGCCTTTGAAAAAGAATCTCAGCCACATGTCGAAACCACTGGTCTCCTGAGGTCCTCTTCGGAATCAGGCCTGGATGATTTGAACAAGTTGGAGGTGGCTAAGAAAACTGTGAAGAGGAGAAACCGTTTGTACCGCAAGGAACTTGCTCTTTCATTTATCCTGTTAACAGCCTCTGCTAGGAGTCTGTTGTCTGCCCAAGGAATCCACTTCTACTTTCTATTATTTCAAGGCATCACATTCTTGGTCGTTGGTCTTGATCTGATTGGTGAGCAAGTGAGCTAATCTTACAGTCACTGGTCATTTCTTCCAGTTGTGATGAAAGACTTGTGTTTTTCGGATGTGGTTGATCGCATTCGCAAGAAGGCCTCATCAAGGGACACTTTTGAGGCTACGGTGGTCTGGGATGCATGGTCGAATTGACCATATTCATATCAACTCAAAAGTTTAATAATCGGAGCTGTGGCCTTAGCTGCTCGTACATGAAGTCAATGATCGTGTTGTATATTGTCCACCATATATATACTATGCTATTTATTGACTGCTGAAGGAAATAATGTGCCGGGCATTGTGGCTTAATTGCATGTGCCTGGCTGAAAAATCAATTTTTTTCAGAAACTTGTTGGAGAAGAGAAGACTTTCTGGACATTGCTTTGGAGAAAACATATATGTACATTGCCTGTGGAGGTGTGATGTGAGGCACCATTAGATTTACAAATGATTGATTTGTGTTAGATACGGAAACATATTTGATTGGTGCGGGCTATTATTGTATTTTAGTTGTTCTCATTAAATTTGATGGTAACTTGCCCTTGGATTTTCCTGTTAAGGAAGATGGTTCTGGATTTTATCTTTAGTCGCTTGGATTATGGACTGTCTACCTTATTATCCAAAGAATGTGGCCAAAATAATTGGGTATGACCATCCTGGACCTGACCTGAACATGACCCGTTTGGAGCCTTAGTTATCCCCATTGTATTTTTTGTTATCCTTGTGATGCATACACTGTGGGCCTGTTTGGGTCTCTATAAACTCTGAGGGTTACCCGGAATCATGTGTTTTGACACATAAATTACACTCCATTGGAATTTAGAATTGGTGACCCTTTTGGCATCATTAGGCAAAAATAATAAGGGCACGTTTGGTAAACGATGAAGAATCCTCTGTTCAAGGGATTTTCTCTATCTCCAAAGAAAGCCACAATCCTCAAGTAGGATTCCCAATGGAAGTTCCATGTTTGGATGGAGGGAGGATTCCTGCAATTCGCAGAATGTATGATCCAATTGATGTTTTATCTCAAGATACAGTAAGGATCAACAGTTGAAATTTGGTCACCTTACCGTGTTTGACCGTCCCAAACTAATGATTTGTTTTTTATCATGATTTTGGACCCCACATGAACCAGAAGATTTGAAAAAAGTGACTGTTTTTATTCTCATTTTTAAAATTAGTATAAATAATAAGATGTTTTGGCACATGTCTCGAGATATAAGAGGAATCAACGGATGAAATTTGGTCACCTTGCTGTATTGGATCTTTTAGAACTAATGACCGGTTTGGATCTTGATCGTGGACCACACATAAACCCAAAAATGAAAAAAACGGACTGTTATTATTATTGTCTTCAAAATTAGTGTAACAGTAAGATATGTTTGGCACATATCTCGAGATATAAGAGGAATCAACGGATGAAATTCGGCCAACGTGCCATTTTTGACCTTTCAGAACTAATGACCGGTTTGGATCTTGATCGTGGACCCCACATAAATCCAAAATGAGAAAAAAAGGGGCTGTTTTCAATAATAGTTTGAATAGTAAGACGTTTTGGCACATATCTCGATATATAAGATGAATTAACGGCTGATATTTGGTGAGGTGGCCGTTTTGTAGTTTTTAAAGATGACTAACGGTTTGGATCTTGATTAGGGAATCTAAAAGGTGCATTCCCAAAGTAAAAACTTATTATGGCCACATTATCACTTACCATCACTGTCCTAGACTTATCGTCATTGTTCTTCACGGTTTTGCAAATATCTCAAGATCTAAGATGAATCAATGGCTGAAATTTTGTGACATAGCCGTTATGGACATTCTTAACAAAATCATCGGTTCAGATCTTGATTGTGGGGCCCATAAAAATAAAAAAAATGTAAAAATTGGTCTTCACTATATTACCGTCCAGGAACGCTGTAGCTCCACAAATCCTTAAGGGCGAGATGATTCCACGGATCTAGGGGGGTTGCGATGCTTGAAATATTCAAAAGAGCGGAAGCCTTCGGTCCATCCTATGTAAAATTTATGTTGAACCAAATATGAAAATCCACGAGATCGTGGATTTTGGGCGAGGAATCCGACCCTCGTACCGTTGCAAAACGTGCCCTAACTATATTTGGCCAAATAGACTTGTTAGGCAAGCAAAAAAGGGCTCCGAATTGGAATATGCTGTGAAAGATCCAGGTTCCATCTGTCACGTGTGTCGGTGGAGGTGGAGGCCCTAGAGGGTAGATCTACATGATAAACATCGTCACGTGCGTTAGTCTGTCTAACATACACTAATTGCCCCATTTTAAATAAAATAACATACCTCATTTAATGGTAAACTTACTCACCTTCTACCAATTACAGAATGACTCAAAATGCCCTCCCTCTTGAGCACTTCCCTTTTACCTTCCATTATTGAAATATATTGAAAGTGCAGAGTCACCTGACGAGCTGATCTTTTGAATAAGGTTAATCTTATTAGTATCATGGGAAATGTTCTCCTGCGAGAACTTGCAAGTGCGGTCCAGCACTTTAGCGCCCATCTTTAATCATTGCAGCTCTTGGATAATTTTTTTATCCCGCTCAAATTTATACTCACCCAGTCTTCACTTATTGTTGAATTCTCTCAAAATAATATACGGTCAAGATGATATCAAATTTAAACGTTGTTAAATAAAATAAAAGGGCTACTGATAATTTGGTGGGGCTGATCTTCTGAATCCCCCTTTCCATTAGTAGACTTTTTTTTTTTTTTTTTAGTTGCCCTCCTTCCAATTGATATATTTGCATATAAGTGAGCAGCATATAAACTGTATGCAGTTTGCTCTTAGGTGAAGATTTTGAATTGCATTTGTATAGTTATAATATCGAGGGGTCGGGCTCACGCATGAGATTTTGCTCAGACTTCTTAGCTCCGGTTTAGACATGAGCTTACTAGCGTGCAAAAGGTTTGAGTTTAATCAATACTGAGTCATCTCATCTATGTTTCACTGGTAACCATAAAGGTTGGTTACACCCATACTACAAAAGAAGGTGGGTTAGACCCATACTATAAAAGAAGGTGATGGTGAGGGATGAGGGATATAAGAATATTAGATGAGACCTCAGGTAGCGTTTGGTTCGCTGTAATGAATGGCGGAATGACCATTACCTCCGGAATTCCATTCTCTTATGTAGAGGAATGGCCATTCCATTGGGATGGGAAGGAATGACCATTCCATTCCTTTCTACTTTTCGTTGAGACCAAAATATCTTGTTTCACATCTACCACTATTATAAAAGAAAAGAACTTGTGTGGGCCTCACCTATATAATAAAAATATAATTTATATATCATCATCATCATTTTTATTATTATTATAAGATTATAAAAGAGAAGAATTTGTGTGGGCCCCACCTGTATAATAATAATATAATCTATACATTATTATTATTATTATTATTATAAGATTATAAAGGAGAAGAACTTGTGTGGACCCTGCCTATATAATAATATAATCTATACATTATTATTATTATTATTATTATAAGATTATAAAGGAGAAGAACTTGTGTGGGCCCCACTTAGATAATAATAATAATATCAATATATTATTATTACTTTTCTAAAAGAGAAGAACTCGTGTGGGCCCCACCTATAGAATAATAATATAATCTATACAGTATTATTATTATAATAATAATAATAAGATTATAAAGGAGAAGAACTTGTGTGGGCCCCACCTATATAATAATAATATAATCCTGGAATGGTTGTAGGCGGGAATGGAATGAAGACCGGAATGAGTCTAGAATGGAATGACCCAGTTGATTCCTGTTCCTGCGTTATTATTATATAGGTGGGGGCCCACACAAGCTCTTTTATTTTATAATCTTATAATAATAATAATAATAATAATAATAATAATAATATAGATTATATTATTATATAGGTGGGGCCCACATAAGCTCTTCTATTTTGTAATCTTATAATAATAATAATAATGTATAGATTATATTATTATATAGGTGGGGCCCACACAAGCTCTTTTATTTATAATCTTATAATAATAATAATAATATAGATTATATTATCATTATATAGGTGGGGCCCACACAAGTTCAACTATTATAATATAATAATAATAATGTATATATTATATTATTATTATATAGGTGGGGCAATATAATAATAATAATGTATATATTATATTATTATTATATAGGTGGGGCCCACACAAGTTCTTCTATTTTATAATCTTATAAGAATAATAATAATGTATATATTATATTATTATTAATATATAAGTGGGGCCCACACAAGTTCTTCTATTTTATAATCTTATAATAATATTAATAATAATATTATTATATTATTATATAGGTGGGCCCCACACAAGTTTTTCTATTTTATAATCTTATAATAATAATAATAATAATGTATAGATTATATTATTATTATATAGGTGGGGTCCACACAAGTTCTTCTATTTTATAATCTTATAATAATAATAATAATGTATATATTATATTATTATATAGGTGGGGCCCACACAAGTTCTTCTCTTTTATAATCTTATTATTATTATAATAATAATGTATAGATTATATTATTATTATTATATAGGTGGGGCCCACACAAGTTCTTCTCTTTTATAATCTTATAATAATAATAATAATGTATATATTATATTATTATTATTATATAGGTGGGGCCCACACAAGTTCTTCTCTTTTATAATCTTATTATTATAATAATAATGTATAGATGTGAAAAATGGTATTTTGGTCTCAACAAAAAGTAGAAAGGAATGGAATGACCATTCCTTCCCATCCCGGATGGAATGGTCATTCCTCTACATAAGGGAATGGGATTCCGAGGTAATGGTCATTACGCCACTTTTTTGAGAACCAAACGTTGGAATGACCATTCCGTTGGAATGACCATTCCATTCCGACCTTCATTACAGCGAACCAAACGCTACCTTAGAATCCTTAGGAATCCAATTACATAAAATAAGTAGACCTGACCACCTGCCCAGGTATTCATGTAAATGGGCATGAATCGAGTTAGATACATACCCAAATAATATTCAACAACCTAAGCATGTTTGATAATTTACTTGTATAGTAAAATTAAGACAATGTGCAAATCAAAATAAAAATAGAATAAAAGAAGATGACATCAAATAAAAAAATATTAACTTAGCCTTTTGTCATTTTAATTACATGAATGAATATACTTTTTTTTTTTTTTTTGATATTGAAGTTACCTTGCAGTTCACACTACTTTACTACTTTGATTTTTGCATAAAAAGATAAGACAACAAATGGGAGATTTATGACTTCATACCCGCATTCAAAAATCCGCCCTCCCTCCCTTCTCTTTCTCTCTCTTTCAAATCAAACTGCTTCTTCTCTCTCTCTCTCTCTCTCTCTCTCTCTCCCTGCTTCTAGGGCTTTTAGACCCTCCATTTCTAGGGTTTTAAGCGCTTTTGCACCTCTCTCTCTCTGTTAGGGTTTCAATGAGGAATCCTCTACATCCGAGAAGCGGAACCTGGCGGGGAATACCTTCATCAGAAACCCAAACCCCACCTCCTCCTCATTACCCTAATCAGAAGCAGCAGCAGAGGCCGCTACGGAAGAGGAAATCTGATTTGGAAAATGTACCACCGCCAGATCGGTACCTTCTTTCGGACTTTCCGTTCTCAACGCCATCTCCGTCATCCAGATCTGCCGCCGCGGCCAAGATCAGAAGCCCACTTCCCCCACGGCCCCCACGACCTCTAAAGAGGAAGTTGAGCACGGATGCCGCCCTCGAAAATGATGCTTCAGCGGCTTCCGACTCGGGTGTGCAGGTGATTTGATTTCTCCTAATCTTGCCCTGTTTTCCATTTCCCCCCCCTGTATTTGGGGTTCTTGAATTTGGGTGTTTGAAACACCACTGAAATATGCATAATTTGGACAAAGTTAATGTTTTTTCCCCTTCTTTTTAATGTACATTGTTCTGTTGTGTGCCCTACCTTTCATTGATCCAGACTGTTTATCTGGTTGGCATTGCTGGGATTGACTTATGCCCTACAAAACTTACTGTTGTGGGAATCTAACCATCCAATAATTGGCTTGTAAACATCATTATTTGCATCAGCTTTGTGAGTTCTACATTTCCACTTGGGAATATCTGAAGCCATCTTTCTGTTAACTCCACCATTTATCATGTCTTTTGTGACTGCTTCATTTGGTTTCTTTGCTGGTCTCCTTCTTTTTCCTTGGTTATTTGACCATGTACGAGGGGGGTGCGTTTCTGGTCTTGTTGATGTGCCCTAACCATTACAAATAATATTTCTTGATTATATCTTCTATTGGAGCAACCAGTAACATTCCTCTTATGTGCTCATTCCTAATTATATATCTTCTCGTATCTCCACACGCCCGTCATAGCATTTACTCCTCCGCAACATGTACTTTCAGTTCTTTTTGTTTCTTAGTTGTTCTGCATTCATCTCGGTTCAAGAAAATGGCTCTAATTGCCATCTTAGAGACGTGCCACTTTAATGAAAATGGCAATTGTGGGTTATTTATGAGCATTTCTCCACTTCTCTTAACCAGTGGTGATCCTATTTACTATTTACTGTTTCAAACTCAAACTCTCTAATTTAATCTATGGTTGCCCCCAGGTATCAAAATATAGCACACCATGAAAATTTTCTGCTTCTCATTTCTTAGTTGATACTGCTAATGGATAGCTAAAATGGAATATGACCAACTCTTCATATCGAGTGGGAAAAAGAGTTGATCAAAGAAATGGCTGTGACCGTTCTATTCTGAGGCCCACCAGATGAACTGTCCGAATCATTGAAAGATATGCACCATCTCTGATTGTGGTTTTTATTGTTGTTAATGGTAGTGTGACTGATCTTATCCTTTTGATTCTTTTGCTTTCTTGTTCTATGGTTTAGATAATAGTTCGTATACGGCCTCCAAATAAAGTGGAGGAAGAAAGTGAACAGATAGTACGGAAGGTTTCTGCCAAATCAATATCGATTCTAGATCATGTCTTCACGTTTGATTCGGTTGCCAACACGGATTCAACACAGGTGCAGCTATTATGAGCATTCCTGCCCTTTGTTTCTAGTAGCCTGTGGTTGATTATCAAATCAGACAAAGATGTTCTCCTTTTTGTCCAATTGCATGTGAATATCATTCCGATTTTTTTTTCCCATTTTATTTGAAGCAGCAAGATATATTTGAGCTTGTAGGCATGCCACTGGTTGAAAACTGCTTGGCTGGATTCAACAGTTCCATATTTGCTTATGGACAGGTAGTCAAACTCTTTGATGCAAAACCTTGTCATTAACTTCCATTTTCTCCAAGGCTCTTCTTATTTGATTTGGACTCATTTATGAAGAGGATTAATGAATCTTGCCAACTTGGTTTAATGCCTAAGACTGGTAGTGGAAAGACATATACGATGTGGGGACCACCAAATGCATTTGTGGAGGAGAATTCGTCTAGCAATTATCAGAAGGGTTTAACACCCCGTGTGTTTGAGCAACTTTTCGCTCGAATAGAAGAAGTAGGTTTGAATCTCTTCATCCTATACAATGTATATATTTATAGTTTGATTGAGCAGGCTATCCTTCATTTCTATGACCTGATCTCTCAAAATTCTGTTTGTAGGAAAAAGTTAAGCATGCTGACAAGCACCTACACTATCAGTGTCGCTGCTCTTTTCTTGAGGTAATGTACTGCAGCTGCTTTTTGATATGCTTTTAGTCTTAATTACTCCTAAACTTCATGAATCTTACAACCCTTGGCAAAACAGATTTATAATGAGCAAATCACTGACTTGCTGGATCCAAGTCAAAGAAACCTTCAGGTAAAAATAGTCCTGGCACTTGCAGTACATTTTATGCTACATTAGGTTGCACAGTCTCCATACATTATGATGTGGCTTCTGTCTTCAGATCAGAGAAGATGTGAAGTCTGGTGTTTATGTTGACAACTTGACAGAGGAGTACGTATGCACAATGAAAGAAATAAATCAGCTCTTGATAAAGGTATCATGTCAGTGTAGGCATCTTAACTTTCTCAAGTTAAAGTGCTCTTGATATTTTGTTCGGTATGTGCTTTTGCCCTTGTTTATGTCATTTGATTGAAGGAGAACCTATAGAGTGAACTGAATTGTTCAAAATTTTGATCATAGCATCAAAATTGGATATTAGACTATAAAGTCTAATAATTTTTCTAAGAATCACTAATTCTTATACATACACACCTCATATCATATGGTTGCTGTCTGAATGTGGGGCTTCTATTTTCCATTACCAAAAAAAAGCAGAAAACGAAGGAGGAGAATGTGGAGCTGTTATTAATAAACTTTTAATTTCTTTGAGATATGATGCACAATAGTTGCCTAATTGTGAATGTGAGTGTTCTGCCTAAGAAGAGGAAGATCTGCACCACTTTCTCATCCATTGTCCTTTCCAATTACGGTATGGATCCTTATTTCCCCACTTGCAATGGTTTTTTCCCTGCTTGCAATGGGCAATGGCAAAGATTGTTGCGCCTTTTGAGAAGAGGTGGTTTGACTGTTGATCACCATTCCTATTGGTGAAGAATTCTGTGGTATAATATAACAGATGTCAATTTTTTTATTGAATTTTTCTTTGATAAGATGAGTCAAACCCGCGAACTAGTGGTTACCGCAGTGAGTGCCTTCCAACATAGGCAGTGACTGTTATTGGAAGATTATCTATATTATGTGATCTTCATCCTGTGTTCTTCCTTTGAAAGAGGTGCTGAAGCTAAATTTCAATGGGAGCTGGTGAGGGAAAACATGATGGTAGGAATTTGGGGAATAATTTGTGAACATTTCGGTGTCATTTTACCTACCTTTTCAAGTCCTTTAACTGTCTTATAAAGCTTCTAAAACTTGTATGGTGTGGATTCAGTCCCCCCTCAAATAGGACTCAACCAAGTATGGCCAAGTTGTGCCCTAGAGTCCCAAACGCCTTAAAAATAGTAATAAAATCTGAAAAAGAGAAAACAATGTTGCATTAATCAAGAATTTAGAAAAGTTGTGTTTAATTATTTTGCATGAATTTAATTTGTAACAAGTGGTTGCATTTGTTTGGCACTTGGTCAGATGGATGGTACCTCCATTCTTTGAATGCTTAGATATTCCATTACATATGTTTTTTTTTTTCTTCCAAAATTAGAGCAGAAGGCCCCCCAGTGTCCTACGCATCTTCTCACAATATTAAAATGGGGAAAGAAATTAGTTTGAGTATTTTTTCCCCATAGGACTTAAGTGGAATCCAGGTGTTGACTCATTCTGTTGGTGTCCAATATTAGATTCCAGAGAGAACGCATACAGTCAACACAAATATGAGAGCTCAACACAAATGGATTACATTGGAGAAACTCAAGATAACTGGACTCTATTCAAATGTAAATCTAAGAGACCTATAGTCTTTATCTTAAAGAGATCTTGATATTATCCTAATCTATGAACCTTTCCTAAGTTCCTAACAGCCCCTTCAAACTCAAAAACCAAGGTGCTCTAAATCTTGAGTTTGCTACAGTTCAGAAGCAACCTGTTGCTGATACGTGTTTATGGTTGCTGAAGCCTTCAAATCTACTATTAGTATTAGAAAAATATATCTACTGGCTAACATCATATGAATGCTGTTGGTCTTCAAATGGGCCCAACATGGGCCTATTTCTTGGGACTTAACTGCACTTTACGATGAGCACTGGCCTGGCCTGCATCATATTTTAAATAAAATAGATTATGCACTCAAGAATTTCAATAACTTTTAGGGTTAGTAAACATGACCCTAATGTTGTAGCTCTCTTTACTCTTGAGTTTTTTTTTTTTACAAATATATGTTCAGATTACATTTCTAATTTCATGGATACTTTTGTACGACATATTGACAGATACTTCTTGTCAATACAGGGAGTAGCAAATAGGAGGACTGGTTCCACGACTATAAATGCAGAGAGTTCCCGTTCACATAGTGTTTTTACCTGTGTTGTTGAATTTCGATGCAAGGTAACATTCGAACTTTTGTCATGCCGAGGACAGATATTGCAGTAGCGAGGAGATTAATATTGGAGCCTCAAACAGTTGAGAGTTGAAAGTTCTTGTTACACTTTGATTTTAATGTTTTAGTGAGTGCCAGTGCAGTATTGTCTAAAAAACTGGTAACATGCATGTGTGGTGCTTTGCATACGTATGTGGACTTTAGTGGCAACTACAAAGTTCTGACATGTTAATTCTCATATCTAGAATGGTAACAGTAACTGAGGGTGACAAAAGCCACAAAACAAGTGACCTATAAGAACTGCCTGTTAACGAAGGCCACAACAACAAATAGACAGACTGCCAGTGCCAGCCCCTTCCCCCACCGGCCCACCCAAAAAACAAAAACAAATAGAAGTCATTTTGGCATGGGGCTAACCAAGAACAAGAAAAATAGTATCTATTCCCCAGATATGGACACCCAGCTCCTAGGAAAGAAAACTAGAAGCTCACATCAAACAACTATAAGAGCACCCTTCTCCTTAAGATCTACATGAGCACCCTTCGATGTGGACAGCCAACTCCTAGGAAAGAAAACAAGAAGCTCATGTCAAACAACTAAAAGAGCACCATTCTCCTTGAGATTTGCAAATTTATCATAACTAACCACACCATCAAGATTCTTGATGCTCTTTTTTGCTGCTCTGTTTAGATTTCTTTTTAGCCTTTTCTTCTCTGTTGAAAAAAATCCCTTAACTAGTGAATGCTTATCTTCATCTTTTTTTACCTAGAGACCCTTAAAGCTTGGCCAGTGTTCACCATTTTCTCTTCCACTGCAATATTATGATTTATGAACACATATATCATCTAAAGGAATACATTTAGCAACAATATTCTCTATCAGAAACTACTGGCCCCTCTATTTTGTTTTTTTTTATTTATAATTGCTAACCATATTCTCACATCTCATAACAGCCTCCAACTTCCCTTTATCTTTTAGAGAATAACCAAATTAATACTTTGCAGAAACAATATATTTTTTTCAATAGCTTCCTAACCATATTTCATATAATTCCTTCCTTTTAATGACTGGAGCCCTCATGATTTCATTTATTTCAAGAATTTTAGGGCCTGTTTGGGCATCATTCCTTTGCTGAGAAACTTTTTTTGCTGGAAATGGGTTGTGTTGGGCTGATCATAGTCTGAAATGGGCCATGCAGAACGTGTTTGGAAAATAATTGTTCCAAGCGGCGGCACTCAACATGATTGTTTTGGGAAACATTATTTGAGTCAAATCTATTGCAAATACTCAGAACTCCATGTTATAAATTAAAAAATGTTATTCATTAAAAATCAATCTTCTCGCTTAAAGTATGAAGAGGAATACCAGTCATCTGAACCCATTTTTAAAAATTGGGGACATAGAACACATTGAAAAAAAAATCCTGCCATATTGAATCAATTTTGCAGCTTCAAAATCTGGATGAAACACCCAAAAATTAACAACACTTAATCTATGAAAAGTTCATGCAATCACCGCTGTTTCATCCAGTGACTTGCGTACAACACTGATATCTAAGGAAGAAACTGTACCGACAAATGTATTCGTCATCTCTGCTTTTAATGCCGTTGAAACTGAAATATTAGCTTTCATGACCTTCTTAATGCCTATCAATTCAACCCAACAGTCAAGATCATCCTTCAATTTATATGGATTGTTTGGTCCAAGCACTACCCTTAATACTCTCCCTCGGAGCTGAGAGATTGCATGGCAGAGCTGATAGACTTATGTAGGAGTTAATATTGTGCCTTTACATGGTCATGTAAGCATTTCATTTTGTTACCCTTCTGCTGGCCAGCTGGAATATTTCAAGATTATCAATGGGGCTGCCCAAATCTTGAACCCTGCACCTCCTCCATGGAGGAGGGTATGCATATCAATGCACTAAGTATTGTTGGTGGCTTCTTGAAGTGTACAGTGTACTTCACTGTGATGGATTAAGTCTCTAACCTGAGGTTTTATTTTATAGAGCATGACAGATGGCCTAAGCAGTTTAAGGACAAGTAGAATAAATCTTGTCGATCTAGCGGGTTCTGAAAGACAAAAGCAGACAGGTGTGGCAGGAGAACGTTTGAAAGAAGCAGGGAATATTAATCGATCTCTTTCTCAGCTTGGGTATGTTCTTTACTACAGTTTTATTTCTAAATTGGATTAGTTATTTGATTAAAGATTATTCTAATATCTAAGATTTGGAATCCTGAAATCTGTACGTGAAATCCTAAGATTTAACTCCAAGAATACAGTTGAGTTCATGATTTCTGAAGGTTTAAAGTTAATTTAATGTTGGAGTGAAGTAGAGTAGAAGACATATTCAGACTTATTCTTAATGCTCAACTGTTTAGTTCATTACAAATGCTGATCCTTGTATTTTTTGATGTTTTGGTCTCGGATACTAGAATATTGTTGATTTAGAGAGAGAGAGAGAGAGAGAGAGAGAGAGAGAGAGAGAGAGAGAGAGAGAGAGAGAGAGAGAGAGAGAGAGAGAGAGAGAGAGAGAGAGAGAGAGAGAGAGAGAGAGAGAGAGAGAGAGAGAGAGAGAGAGAGAGAGAGAGAGAGAGAGAGAGAGATTTCCCTGTTGTATTGGTCAAAGTTTGTACCGGCTCTAGCCCAAATAGGATGGCTTGCTCTGATGACATCATGATTAGTGAAAGTGACTTGATTTTACATTCGAAAATCTGAAATGCTTGCATTTTATGGAATGTCAAAATATGAAGGCATAACACTTGCCTCAAGAGTATGATACTTTGGACTTTGGAGTGACAAGAAAAACTTATACTTAATATGGTTGACAAGAAAGAAGATGAGGAACTCTTTAAAGACCAGTGATATTCAAAGAGGATTAAGTACTGGATCCATTAACATATTACAAGTTTAGCTTCTTACTTTTGTAAGACCTGTGGAGCTCAGCTGTTTTCAGTTGTAGGAATTTTGTTCATACTCTGAACTGCTGTTGCACGAAGAGCTTATCAAGTGTTGGGCTTAGCCAGGACCATGCCTTTTCCTTAATCTATGCAAATTGATAAATTGTGAAACAGAAATCTTGAGAAGGAACTAATAAATCTGTGGAGCTTATTTTTGAGACAAGTGTATTTTTCTGTCTGTATTTCCTGTAACTGATTGTTAGTGTTATTGGGGCCTATTTTAATTAACATTTCAGGTATGTTGCCGAGTTAGATCCTTATCTATAATGTAAAGCATAGACAATGGACACTTTTGGGACGTTTTCTCAAAGTTCAAATCACAGTGTTTGATTTTTGGAGTGCTCAGCATGATGGGTAAAAATTACTCGGTTTTTGAACAATGGAATTGTTCCAAAGAACATCTTTGCAGTTCAAGGACATTATTAGTGAACTGTGTAACCTCGAGTCAAAGGCCTTTGCTAGAAAACAAGTTTTCGCTTTGCTGATTGTTTTGATATGGGGTTGCAGGAACTTGATAAATATTCTTGCAGAAGTCTCCCAGTCAGGAAAGCAACGACACATTCCATATCGAGATTCCAGGTTGACATTCTTATTGCAGGAATCTTTAGGTGGCAATGCGAAATTAGCGATGATATGTGCTGTTTCACCAGCGCAAAGGTTTTCTTCAATACGCTTAGAAATATTATTTTGCATCCAAATTTTCTGTTCATTATTTATTTGACATTCATGATGAAATGCAGCTCTAAGAGTGAAACACTTAGTACTTTGAGATTCGCGCAGCGTGCTAAAGCCATTAAGAACAAGGCAGTTGTGAATGAAGTCACACAGGATGATGTGAATGTCTTGCGAAAAGTGATATGCGAACTGAAGGTATTTTTTGGCTGCTATATTGCCATTGGAGAAATCAAATTCTCTTGTTGAATTTATACCAGGATTAAACATATATAAGCATTTTGTTTAACGTGGCTTCAGGAGGAACTGATACGAATAAAGTCAGATGGAAGTTCAAATGATGGTAATGGAGGTCGGTCAAAAGGATGGAATGCCCGTAGAAGCTTGAGTCTCTTAAGATTTAGCCTCAATCACCCTATGACATTGCCTCATGTTGAAGATGACAGTGATGAGGAGATGGAGATAGATGAGGAAGATGTTGAGAGGTTATGTACTGAAGTAGGTCTGGATTCAGCTCCCTGTGATGAACTAAAAACTTTTAAGATGACAAAATCCAATGTTTCTGATACTGAAATGGTTCCTTACGAACTGAAGTCAATTGGGTTTTCTGGAAGTGGCAGCAGTCATCATGACTTGGAACGAGCTGGTGCCAATAAGGATGGGATGCCATCAGGTCAATGTGACAAGCATGTAATTGCTGATTTTCATGAACAAGCTGATGGTTGTGGGGGTAATATCAATAAGAAGGATGCTATCTGTACTAGTGGGGGCTTTGTAGTAGAGCCAGTTGAGGAGGACATGGTTTTGGTCTCGCCGGAATGTAAATTTCCAAATGGAGAACCAGTTGAGTCTGTGAGGAGGCCATCTACTTGTCTAGACTCTCAACCGGTTATTGGGAAATTCCCAGACATGGTAGTTGCAAACTTACCTCTTACGTCTCCTAGCAGTTCTCCGAATTCCATTCTTCCACCGAGCATCAGCTTTGTACCATGTGAGTTGTCTCCAGACCTGCAGTCTCCAACTTTGAGCATCACTGCTGAAGTTGGTAATGGCAGCAGGAAAAGTCTCAGGACATCATCAACTTTCACAGCCTCTCAGAAAAAAGTAGCTGAGACTAATACGTCAAGTCCAGAGATTCTGAACTTATCTTTTGCACAACCATTGAGAATGAGTTCTTCCAATGCTCTCTCAACTAAAACGGGTTTTGATTCCCTATTGTCAACTGAAAATCTGGAAGCCAGCCTTCATCGCGGCCTTGAAGTTATTGACAGTCATCAACGGAATTCACCTCAGAGGAGATCTTCATTTAGGTTCTCACTTAAGCCTGTGGACCTGAAGCCACTTTTACCTGCAAACAAGGTCGATGTGGGCGTGCAAACTCTTTGTCTAGAATCAGATATACTTGAGGACATGCCTGCTTATATGTGTAATTATTGCAAGACCAGAATCCCTGAGCAAGAATGCAAAGAGCCCAATGCTTGCGCTGAGCTGTCATTAGTACCTGTTAATGGATCACTTGCCATTGATAAATCCAAACATTTAGTTCCTAAGGTATGTCCAAGTTTCTGAAAGCATCCTATAGGATGAAATTCTTTGATATACATATGTATGTGTATGCATGTATTTATGTTTGTGTGTTTGCATAAGAAGATAGGTAAATATATAAAAATTGAATTTTAGGGTGCATCAGATGTGCCCTGGACCTCATTTGGGTGGATATGGGGATAGATGATCTCTTATTTTGAAGGTGCTATGTTTGGGATGGTGTAAAAAGCAGAAATTAGCTGATCTATCCTTCGACCTTTCCTGCCAGAAGTCAACTGTGCAATTGTTTCAGGAAAGACTGTAAATTAATCAACTAGGTTCAGGGCAGGGAAAAAACATTCCAATACACGTGCTTCCCATCATACCTAAACGCATCCTTACCTTTGATGCTGTCATTCCAAATTTTTAAGAGTGCATTTCCTTCATTCAACAGGCAGTGGAGAAGGTGCTGGCAGGAGCCATAAGGAGAGAAATGGCACTTGAAGAGTTCTGTGCCAGGCAAGCTGCTGAAATTATACAATTAAATCGTTTGGTCAGTATTCGATTTATATTTCACTTTGGCATTGTAGAACTTGTTAATTATTCTCTTCTTATTTGTGGATGTTCACTTGTCACTGGCAATGGTGATTTGCCATTTTCAGGTTCAGCAATACAAGCATGAGCGAGAGTGCAATGCCATTATTGAACAAACACGGGAAGATAAAATTTGTCGCCTTGAAAGTCTTATGGATGGTGTTTTACCTACAGAGGAATTCATGGGGGAAGAGTTTGTCTCACTTGCAAATGAGCACAAAGTACGTTAATGTTCTGCTTCCTGTCTGGCTTCTTTAATTCCTATTTTGTTTCTTGAAATTTCTCTCTGTCAAATCGCCCTTACGGAAGTTATGCATTCCTGATGACATATACAGCTTCTGAAAGAGAAATATGATAACCATCCTGAGGTTCTGATGACCAAAATAGAGTTTAAAAGAGTTCAAGATGAGCTGGATGGGTATAGAAATTTTTTTGATCTGGGTGAGAGAGATGTTCTGATGGAAGAAATTCAGCATTTGAGAAGCCAGTTGCAACTTTATGTGGACTCTTCACCCATGTCAACTAGAAAACGAAGTCCTTTGCTTAAGTTGACATATCCAAGCAAGGCCACATCTCTTACTACAGTTCCAGAGTTCCCTGAACAAAAGTCAGAGGGAAAATTTGAACAGGAGAGGCGTCAGTGGACTGAGACGGAGAGCAAATGGGTTTCTCTCACTGAAGAACTGAGGCTTGAACTGGAAGAAGTTCGATCTCTTGCAGAAAAACAGAAGCAAGAGCTTCATTCTGAAAAGAAATGTTCAGAGGAGTTCAAAGAGGCATTGCAAATTGCGATGCAAGGGCATGCTCGTATTCTTGATCAGTATGCAGAGCTTCAGGAGAAGCATATTGGTTTACTTGCGAAGCACCAAAAGATGAGAGATGGGATTGAAGATGTGAAACGTGCTGCTGCAAGAGCAGGGGTCAAGGGTGCTGAGTCTAAGTTCATTAATTCCCTTGCTGCTGAAATTTCAGCTTTGAGAATGGAGAAGGACAAGGAGAGGCGGTACTTGAAAGATGAGAATAAAGGGCTTAAATATCAACTGAGGGATACTGCTGAAGCTGTACAGGCTGCTAGTGAACTGCTCGTGCGGCTTAAAGAAGCAGAAGAAGCTGCTGCAGCTGCCCAGGTAAACACTTACATTAGTTATATGTGTCAACTCATTTTGTATGCTTGCCCGTGTGTGCCCTTGCACCTGTGTGTTTTAATGTACGTACTTCTATGTCTGTGTGGTCAAGTTCCTGTGCATATTAAATTGCCTGTGGGTTTGCCGTGCGCACACAACAAACAAGTGTAGTTGAAATTGATAGGGATATACCATAGCTGAATTGAATTTTGTCTATACAATTATCTGGATGTGATTAGCTGTTAGGTTGGCTTATAAACTTGATGCTCTTAACACTCGCATTCTTTACAAAAGCTTGAATAACCATGGTACTGATGATACAATATATTTTCCTTATTGAGTTTTGTGAGGGGAGCTGATATGACTACCCCTCGCCACTACATTGCATTCCCCATTTATTTTGTACAACTAGCATTACTATTTTTTTTTTTCACTCTTTTTGCTAGGCAACTCTAGATTGTCTATTCTTATTTTTTTGTTCTTGTTTTTGTTTTTTTTTAGGAAGATTGTCTATCCTTGTTAAAAGCAGGAAGTGAAAGAAATGGAGGGTGCATACATATAAAAATTGAAGTCTTATATTAATGCCAATACTAGCATAAATGCTAAAAAAGATTTGACTTGCTTAAAAGTGAGTGCGACTTCTCTTGCCTCTTTTGAAAATAAGTACAGATAACAACTTGACAGTATATTTTCACACCCTATTAGTGTGTTCTTAGTATACCAATTGTAGTGAACGATGCCAACTATAATGCTATTTGTTATGATCAGTGGCCAGCTAAAGTATCTGCTAGGAGCACCTCATGCTTTACTTTCCCTCTATGGTCCCATAACCATTGAGGCCCTTCTGGTGACTTGAGACTAAATGTATAGCCTCAGTAACTGGATGATGGTAGCAGGCTAGTAGCTGTACATGAAATATCACTAAACCTTTATCATCACATGATTTGAAGATTATTTCTACTAAATCATAGTAAATCTCTTGTTTTTGTAAGTCATCAAAATGATATGGGAATATATTATGGTGCCAGGTTATTCATTTAGGGCCGCTTGTGTGCATGGGATTGAATACATGGGAATTCATGGTCAAATAGGCTCCAACAAAGGATTATTAAAGAGGTGATGAGTGAAGGATATAAGGTGGAGATGTAGATGAGACCTCTACTTTCCTAGGATTTCATGTTGGTTTTAAAACTCGCCCAACTCGACTTGGACTTGGTCCCGTCTAAGTTGAGTTGGGGTACGAGTCCACTTTTTAAAAGCATATGGGCTCAGCCTAGTCCAAGTCCGAGTCGTCTGATTTGGCCGAGTCCCATTATAAAGGGCTTCCTTTTCAAGGTTTATAGGGCCCAGGGGTGATTCAATTTTGACTCGTCTGGGGGACCGAGCCGCCCCCTGATTCCTAGTTTTTAAACTATTTATAATCACCAAGAGGTACAGGCTGGGTAGTCATTTCCTATACCCCTTTGATTCATTCTCCATTAAAAAGGAGATTATTTGATGGTCATTTTTGAATATTCACTTTTGTTTCTTCAATTCTAACCATTTTTAGAAGTAGAGGCTTTAGAATTCCTAGGAATTCAGTTACATGAAGCAAATGGGCCCTTATGTTTTGGTAGTAGAAAGCATCACATTTAGTTTGTAATTGAATAATGTTTTTCTTCACCTTTGACATTGCAGAAGCGAGCTGTGATGGCAGAGCAAGTAGCCGAGAAAGCCCACCAAGAGATTGATGAGTTGAAGAAAAAACATGAGAGAGAGAGAACTAACCAGTTGCTTGCGGAATCTCATCTTCCAAAGGAAGTGTCAAGACCTGCATGCAGCGATGTTGACATGGCCACCAAATATGACAGAGGGGAGGTGGATCAACAGTGGGGAGATAAGTTTGTGTCATTCTGTGATGGAGGGGACAATGAGTTCTCAAGAATTGAAGAACCTTCATCTTGGTTTTCTGGTTATGATCGTTGCAACATCTGATGCATAAACATATATGACATAACTATGTGTGTACTAACTGGCGTTTGTAAGACCTCTTGGCCGTGGATTTCTTCTGGAATTCATCTTCACCAATTGTGAAGACTGAAGACACCGATGAACGTCTTTCTGGCAGCTAAAAATGTATTGTGCTAAGGAGTGTCAGTTGAACCTTGTATGTTATATGAATGACAGATACTCATCTGTCAGAGCCTTTGTATGTTCAGGATAGTAAATGAATGATATATACATAAATTTTTCCTTTTTCATCCATATTTTTGTTCATCTGAGATTTAACCCTGTATTATAATGCCGTCTTGTTCATTTAACAAAACATCGAACAAAATAATTAATGTTGGGTGTTAATATGAATCAGTTTAAAATAGTTCTTCGACAATACTATAAGCACATTTTGATTTTCTCTGTTAATTGTTGTTAGCAGAACTTATTTAAATGCAAACTGTTTCATGTGCACATGGATCATCTAAAAGAGGGTTTTGATCATACCATGATTCATAATTTATCCTGGATAACCATTTACTCCTTGATTTTGGATTTGAACAAATTTTTTTTTGCATAAATCGGGTTTTGCCAAAGTGTGTATCATATGAAGGATTAGAAGAATAATCTAGTCTGTTTATTTTTCTTTTTTTGTTTTCCTTTTTCTTTCCTTCCTCTCATCTCTGTAACATAGGAAGGCGTACAAACAACAGTATTGTTTTAAAATCTACCCCTTGATAGGTTTAGACCTTAACACAACTTTGCCCAGTTGTAAATACACTGGCCTATACCAGATCTTAATATGATCCTTTTATTGTTTGGGTCATTTCTTTGTTGCTTTATAGGTCAGGAAGATATGGAGCGATCTGATAGTGGATCAGAGGCAAAATGTCCAATCCTCTTGTTAATATGGGAAGTTAAACACAAGCAAACCGCAAGCTAAAAAATAGAAGAGTCTTATCATGTTATTGAGACCATAAAATCAAGCATTGTGGCCTTGTCTTCTCTTGAGACAAATGCATTTGAGGATTGGGTTGAAAAGTGGCATAACATACTCAAATCATCTGCTATATGAAGAGTAACATGCTTGCAATGCCACTGTAAATGCCCTAGCTATGGAATGTATGATTTAGTAAGATATTTCTGAAACCTATAAGTGTTTCTCGCTCTGTAGTGGAAACAGCCTCGAGAGTCACATGAACGGTTGAAAGAGTTAAACTGGGAGACAGAAAATGCTTGTGAGATGTAAATAATAAACCAAAAGGAGAAGCAAGAGCCAAGAGGCCTGAGAACATGCATGTGGGAGAAGGGGGGACTAGGACTACAGTTATCTTCAACCTGAAGGAGGATGATATCCATGTGGGCCTTGGTTAAGTGATCCATCTTATTGATTTAACGGGTCTCACCGTTGATAGAAACGGCCTAAAATAACCTGATTGGAAGATCACAATCGTTCGTATTTGGAGCTGCAAGACAGGTTGGGTCTAATCGTAACCCACTCACTGAACCCAAGTTTTGGCCTGATTGGATTGGGCCAATTAGGTTCAGGATTGAGCATGCATTGATGTCTTGGGCATAGACATAAGGTTAGGATTGCCTGGTTATGTCTTAACTATGCTCGGTCCATCAGATAGTGCTAGGATAACTGAATTGCAGTCCCATATCAAGATACCAGGTATATGTTCTCGTCTCTGTAGTATGTATATAATCCCTTTTAAGGGACGAAAGGGGATTCTTTCCAAAATGCAAAAGCAATTACAGTTGGAAAGCAATTTATATAATTAGAAGACCATGGTTGGTGAAATCAATGATTCTACAGCCTGTTTCCCCCCACAAAGACCACCAAACCAAGTAAAAGAAGTGCTTGATGGGGATAAAGAAAGAGTAACAGAGGGTTATGGATGCCCACTGAAAGTAACAGTGACAGCTTGGTCAAGGGACCCTGTAATGATCATTGCAGACGAATAAATGAAAGCGAGTCCCTCAACACCCGCATACCCAAAGGGCTCAAATTGAGGAAATGGATCCAATTTTTCAGACCCATTTGCAATTCAGGTTGGGTTTGGGTCCATGGATTTCATACCTGAGGTTGTATCTGATGCCATAGAAATTATATGTATAACAATAGGGATAGGTGCTCCTCCCAGTAAAGGTGATCATCTACTTTTATACCTCAACGTGAATCCCACTATCAGTGGGTCACTATGTAATATCTTCTCTACTTTATAAAGAAAAGGGATCCAAGCTCTCCTAATTTGAATCTGGGTACGGTTATGGGTCCTGCAACCTAAACCCGATTCGGTTATGGGTTCAGATATGGGCCCTCGGCAGCATTTCAGTTTTGGTTCAGGGCACAGCCCGAATCTGTCCCCACTCCCCAATCCTACCCTTTCTATCTCCATTACAAACGACCAACCATAGTCCATCTCTTAACTGCAATTCCAATAATGGGAGTTACTCTGAACATTTAGTTTAAGAATGGACATTTTGTGCTCACTTATTATTAAAGACCAATCAAAGTGCTGGTCTTGTTCAAAGCAAATAGGAATGATTTTTTGGTTGAAAAATTTGGGCCATTATTTGGTACCCAAAGCAGGGGTCCATTTAGCATGTTCATTAGTACTTTGAACACCAAGAAGAAAATCACAATAGGATACGGTACGAGAAATGTGTTGGTCAGACGAGTCCCTGTCAGGGGGCTCGTTGCCATGTTCTCACCCACTTCGACCTAAGATGGCCAGGTCGGAGGCTTTCTAAATCTACTTATGATCGTCCAAGTGGTGGGATGCACATAATATCTGATGATGCCAAAAAAGAGGAATTCGGACACCACCGGTCAGATAATTAATGCTATGCAATAATTGAAGAGAGATGAGAGATTTATAGTGGTTCGGTCAAGCGTGACCTACGTCCACTTCAAAATGGTGATCTTTGATTAACGTCGAGGGTTACAGATATGAGAAAGTAGAGAAAAAACCATCCCCTCTCAAGTGATGAGAGGGCTCTATTTATAACTCTTCCCCACCAGGTGGGGATGCGATCGGTTCAACGTCTCTTTGGAGCGTCAGTCGTGTCCTTGAGGATCGAGCCAGGTGGAAGGCAGGTGAGATCCTCTCCGTGAGACTTGGTAAATGCAGGTCAGGGGGGACTTCGTCGCGATGGCTTGGAGCCTGAGGTGACGAGGCTTCGTTTAACGAAACCCGGATCTCAATCGGGGCTATTCTGGCCTGACCCATGATCCTAAACGGACCGGGTCACTTGGACCTGACTCATTACCGCGATCCGGATTGGGTTTGACTCATCATTTGCCCCCTTGGGCGAGCAGCCCCCGCGATGAGCCCAGCCCGGGTTGCGAGGCCGGCCCAGCAGGCCTGACGGGCGAGCCCAGGCAAGGGGGTGGCTTGCTAGGTGGAGGACGGACGGGCGACCCCAACTTGGTGGGCGAGCCTGAGCTGGGCGTGCATGCATCACCCAATCCGGATCGCGGTAATGAGTCAGGTCCAAGTGACCCGGTCCGTTTAGGATCATGGGTCAGGCCAGAATAGCCCCGATTGAGATCCGGGTTTCGTTAAACGAAGCCTCGTCACCTCAGGCTCCAAGCCATCGCGACGAAGTCCCCCCTGACCTGCATTTACCAAGTCTCACGGAGAGGATCTCACCTGCCTTCCACCTGGCTCGATCCTCAAGGACACGACTGACGCTCCAAAGAGACGTTGAACCGATCGCATCCCCACCTGGTGGGGAAGAGTTATAAATAGAGCCCTCTCATCACTTGAGAGGGGATGGTTTTTTCTCTACTTTCTCATATCTGTAACCCTCGACGTTAATCAAAGATCACCATTTTGAAGTGGACGTAGGTCACGCTTGACCGAACCACTATAAATCTCTTATCTCTCTTCAATTATTGCACAGCATTAATTATCTGACCGGTGGTGTCCGAATTCCACTGTTTTGGCATCATCAGTTTGGCGCCGTCTGTGGGAAAGAAAAAAAATTCAAACCCCTTTGTTAGAATCATGGTGATCAGCACGAGGTCTGTAAGACGAGAGGATAACCCTGGCTTGACTACGGGTCCGGGCCCTAACGCTCAGCCAAACTCTCCCAGACAGGGAGAGAACGGTCCTCCACCGGGTAATCCTGTCCCGATTACCCCCGCTCCTACTCCCTCTCCACAGCAGATGATGGAGACCATGCAGCAGCTGGTGACTCAAAACCAGCAAATCCTCCAGCTTATGCTCGCAGGGCAAGGAGGAGGACCATTCGGTGGGATACACCAGCAGGAGGCGACGCGCTCGCGGGGCCCGACCGCTCCGCGAAATGGAGCGCCTCACCCGAGCGCCCATCCCCTGGGCGCCCAGGCAAGAGGACTTCCTGTGGGCGCCCAGCCCAATCTCCATCACCTGGGCGCCCATCCCTATGGCGCCCAGGGTCGAGGAGTTCCCCCGATGACTCAGTTCCATCGCGCCCAGGATGCCTCTGCCGGAGCTTCCTTGGACCCCCCACCTGGCCCGAGCCTGGCTGGTCCTCAAGGTCATGCTTATTATGCGGTGCCTCCACCTCCAGGTGGAGCCCAGTTTGCAGAACCTCTGGCTGATGATCCCCACTTCCAAGAAGGGGAAAGTGAAAATAATACAGTGGAAGAGGAAAGCAATCTCCCTGGTCCTTCCAGAGAACCCCATAATCAATGGGAGGAAAAATTTAAGGAGATGCAGAATCAAATCGGGGACGTCTTCGATGTAGTGAGGGCGCAGGCCCCAGAGACGGTAGATTATCTCGTCAGACGAACGAACACCCCGTTCAAGTCTGATGTAGTAAACTACCCCCTTCCTCCTAGGTTCAAAATGCCGTCTATGGAGACCTTCGATGGAAGGAAGGATCCACTGGATCACCTGGAAACCTACAAGACTGTGATGCAGTTGCACAATATCGCTGATGAGATCATGTGCAGAGCATTCCCGACTACACTGAAGGGCTCTGCCCGACAGTGGTTTTCCAATCTCGCCCCAGCTTCTATCGCCACCTTCGAAGAACTAAGCAGGTCCTTCATATCACATTTCATTGGAGGACGCCGCCATCAAAAGCCACCCACACACCTGCTGAGTGTAAAGCAGGACAGTAATGAGAGCCTCAGGGCATACCTCACTCGTTTTAATGAGGAGGTACTTCAGGTGGAAGAACCCGATGACAAGGTAACCATGACTGCTTTCTTGGGAGGCCTCCGCTCATCGGGTTTCTACTTCTCGGTAATGAAGCGCCCACCGAAGAACATGACGGAGCTGTTGGCGAAAGCCCAGAAATATATGAATGCAGAGGACGCTACTAGGGCCAGGCGGGGCGAGTCCTCCAGAGTGGCAGATAAAGGAAAACATGATAGAGACGACAAGAAGGAGCCCAGCAATAAGCGGAGCAGAACCGAGAGGGTACCTGCCAGAGACCGACTCGGTCCTGCCCCCCCGAGAGATCGACCCTTCCCTGCTCCGCAGAGAAATCAACAAGCTTTCACAGCTCTCAATGCTGCAGTAGGGCACATTCTACTGGAAATTCAAGATGATCCTGCAGTAAAATGGCCGGGAAAGATGAAAGCTCCAGCAAATCGCAGGAGTATGACCAAATACTGTCGCTTCCACCGCGATCACGGTCATGACACTGACGATTGCTTCGACCTCAAGAGGCAGATTGAAGATCTTATCCAGCGGGGACACCTGCGCCAATATGTTGCCGGTAGGGGGCAGGCGCCGCCACAACCTCACAATGTCGAAAATCAGCACCCTATTGGAGAATTCGTACTATCTCTGGAGGGTCAGCGGAATCATTCTCCGCCATGAAAGCCTACGCCAGAAAGGCGAGGCATCCTGATGAGCCACGACCGTCAAAGGCGTCGAGGCACAGCACGGATGAGACTATATCCTTCTCGGATAAAGATCTAGAGAACATCCAGCACCCTCATGACGACCCTCTAGTGCTCTCGATGACCGTCGCCAATTTCCAGGTGCATAGGATCTTGGTTGACAGTGGAAGTTCCGCAGATATTTTATTTGTGGAAGCCTATGATAAGCTGAAGTTAGGTCGAGAGAGATTGCAACCAGTCAAGTTTCCTCTCATCGGTTTCTCAGGGGAAAAGGTGTATCCTTTGGGGGCCATTACGTTACCAGTCACGGCCGGAACAGCCCCCCGAACCTCCACCACAATGGTCAATTTCCTGGTGATAGATTGTCCATCAGCGTACAACATCATCCTGGGGCGGCCCACGCTTAACTCCTTGAGAGCCATCCCTTCCACATATCATCTCATCCTCCGCTTCCCAACCCCGAATGGAGTAGGGGAGGTAAGAGGAGATCAAGTAGCAGCAAGAGAATGCTACGTCACCTCGATGAAGGCCAAGATGACGTAGGAGGCGCTGCAAGTGGAAGTCTTGGACCCAAGAGATGAGGCTACCACAGAAAGAGGGGAGCCAGTTGAAAAACTCACCCCTATAATCTTGCATGAGGAGCATCCAGAGAGGAAGGTGTATATTGGCTCTTCGCTCCCGAAAGCTCTGGTTGGCCGATTGACAGATTTTTTTAGGGATAATATGGGCATATTCGCGTGGTCACATGCTGATCTGGAAGGGATCGACTCAGCCGTCACCACCCATCACCTCAATGTCAGCCCTCTCCACAAACCTGTTCGGCAAAGGTTAAGGGGCGCCCCCACTGAAAGGGCCCAAGCGATAGAGAAGGAAGTGGGAAAGCTGATTGATACCGGGGCAGTCAGAGAAGTCGCGTACCCTGAGTGGCTCTCCAATGTGGTGATGGTGGCCAAAGCGAATGGGAAGTGGCGCCTCTGCGTAGACTTCAGCGAACTTAACAAGGCATGCCCGAAGGATAACTACCCATTGCCCAGGATCGACCTCCTCATCGACGCCACGGCGGGACACGAGCTTCTTTCCTTCCTGGACGCTTATTCTGGATACAACCAGATTAACATGCACCCTCCAGACCAGGAAAAAACATCCTTCATCACTCCGAAGGGCACCTACTGCTACAGGGTTATGCCCTTCGGACTAAAGAACGCTGGGGCCACTTACCAACGCCTGGTGAACAAGATGTTCCATTCCCAGATCGGGCGAACGATGGAAGTGTATGTTGACGACATGCTAGTGAAGAGCTTGGCTGCAGCAGATCACATCGGTCATCTTCAAGAGACCTTCAGTGTTCTCAGGACCTACAACATGAAGCTGAATCCCGAGAAATGCGCTTTTGGCGTTGGATCAGGAAAGTTCTTGGGATTCATGGTCAATCAGAGGGGGATTGAGGCAAACCCTGACAAAATCAAGGCCATACTGGATATGAGGTCGCCATCATCAACTAAGGAGCTGCAGCGCCTCAATGGGAGAATTGCAGCGCTCAACAGGTTCGTCTCCAAATCTGCAGATAAGTGTTTGCCCTTCTTCAAAATTCTGAGGAAAACTTTTGAATGGGGATCTGAGGCTGAGGAGGCTTTCCAAAAGCTTAAGGCATACCTTGCCACACCTCCTCTCCTCTCACATGCTTCACCTGGGGAAGTCCTGTATTTGTACCTCTCTGCTTCTCCCTCAGCAGTAAGCTCTGTCCTCATTACAGACCATGGTGGGGTACAAAAATCAATCTACTATGTGAGCAGAGCATACAGAGGGGCAGAGATCAGATACTCCGAATTGGAAAAACTGGCGCTCGCCCTCGTTTCGACTGCGAGGCGTCTACGTCATTACTTCCAGAGCCACACAGTCACTGTCATCACGGATCAACCTCTGAAAAGAGTTTTGGCAAAACCTGATGTTGCTGGAAGATTGGCTAAGTGGTCGGTGGAGCTTGGTGAGTTCGACATTCACTATCAACCGAGGCCTGCCATCAAAGCACAGGCTTTGGCAGACTTTGTGGCTGAACTTACATACGCTGAAGAACAAACTGAGGGTCCTCCTCTGCTTACACTGGGCGCCCAGCTCTCCTCTCCTCAACGGGCGCCCAGCACTCCTCTCCACCAACGGGCGCCCAGCTCCCCTCAACGGGCGCCCAGCAATCCTCTCCCTCAACGGGCGCCCAGCCCTCAATGGGCGCCCAGCAGCTCTCTCCCTCAACGGGCGCCCAGCCCTCAATGGGCGCCCAGCAGCTCTCTCCCTTGACGGGCGCCCAGCCCTTAATGGGCGCCCAGCTCCCCTTTCCCGCAACGGGCGCCCAGCTCTCCACCTCATCTCTGGGCGCCCAAGCTTCTCCCCCACAGGACTCGCAGGCCTCTACATCTGTGAATGAAGAGCCTCTCCAAGTACCTCCTGAGAAGTCCAATGTATCGCCACTACCAACCTGGAAACTCTACGTTGATGGTTCAGCAACCACAGAAGGAAGCGGAGCTGGCTTAATCCTAATGAGTCCTGATGGTACACCCATCAAGTATGCAGTGAAGCTCCACTTCATTGCCTCAAACAATGAAGCCGAGTACGAGGCCCTCCTCTCTGGTCTTAAATTGGCGATTGAGATGGAGGCCAAATCTGTTCTCGCTTACAGCGATTCACAACTGGTGGTGAATCAAGTAAACGGCGAATTCGAAGCAAAGGAGGGAAGAATGCAAGATTACCTCATCATGGTGAAGGAAATAATCAAAAGTTTCCAATATTTTCAGCTCTCTCATATTCCTAGGGGGGAAAATGTTGCCGCCGACGCACTCGCCAGGCTCGCCTCATCATTGGAGGCCTCATCTGCAGAACCGACGCTCATAGGGCATCAGTTGGAGAAAAGTACGTTAGATGTAGTAATCGGAAACATCAACTGTACATCAGAAGGCGATGAGCCAAATTGGATGACCCCCATAAAAGCCTTCCTCCAAGAGGGCACCGAGCCAGGTGACCATCTGGAAGCTATGAGACTGAGGATGAGAGCTTCTAAGTTCACAATCCTACAGGATGTTCTCTACAAGAGGGGTTACAACCTACCGTTGCTGCGCTGCCTTTCCCCAGAAGAGGCTGACTACGCCCTCAGAGAAATTCATGAGGGGATTTGTGGAAATCACTCGGGAGGACGCTGCCTCGCCCATAAAGCGCTTAGGCAAGGGTACTTTTGGCCAAGCATGTTGAAAGATGCCAAGGACCTCGCCAAAAGGTGTGACAAGTGCCAGCGCTTCGCCACTGTGACGCGGCAACCACCAGAAGAGCTGACCACCATCCTCAGCCCGTGGCCTTTCTCCAAATGGGGCATCGACATTTTGGGCCCCCTGCCTTTGAGTAGAGGCCAGTGCAAATTCATAGTGGTCGCCATCGACTACTTTACAAAATGGGCGGAGGCGGAACCCCTAGCGAAGATAACAGACCACAAGGTGAAAGATTTCGTCTGGAAAAACTTGGTCTGTCGCTTCGGGATACCTGAGGCCATTGTCAGCGACAATGGCAAGCAATTCGACAACAGGCTCTTCAACTCCTTCTGCGCCGACCTTCACATAAAACAACCTCACTCCAGCCCGGCACACCCCCAGGCAAATGGACAAGCAGAGGTGATGGTGAGGACGGTCCTGCGCAACCTTAAGACAAGGCTAGAAAGAGCAAAAGGTCTGTGGGTTGATGACCTTCCAGGGGTATTATGGGCCTACAAGACAACTCCGCGGACTCCTACAGGAGAAACCCCTTTCTCTCTTGCTTTTGGGACTGAGGCGGTAATCCCTGTCGAGATAGGGGTACATTCCCTAAGGGTCCACCAATACGACCCTGCCACCAACGAAGAAGGACTCCGCCTCAACCTCGATTTGATAGAGGAGGCAAGAGAAATGGCTGTGGTCCGTAATGCGGAGTACAAACGACGCATGGCCAAGTACTACAATTCGAGGGTGAGGCCTCGTTCCTTTCAACCAGGAGACCTAGTCCTCAAGAAGGTGATTCTCGCTACGAAGGACTCTCGGGAAGGAAAGCTCGGACCAAATTGGGAAGGTCCGTATCTCATAATAGAAGTGGTGAGACCAGGCACCTACAGAATCCAGAACTCTGAAGGAAAGGTCTTACCCCATCCGTGGAATGCAGAACAATTGAAGAAGTATTACCAGTGAAGAGGTCCAGGGGGGTGAATTAGGGTTTTTGTTAAAGGACTTAGGTTTGCACTTTTTATTTCATTTAATGTTGCAAAACAATGGATGGATAAATAAAATTACTTTTATTACCAAAAGTTGCATAAATCAGGCTGATGCTGCCTTTACAAAAGTCAAGCTACCTACCCATGAAATCCCTATATACTAATCACTTTCATCCCCTTCCTCATAATCCTCCTCCTCATCGTCCTCATAATCACCAGAGCTGCTACCACCATCATCAGGCGCCTCCATCGGCACAAAGCCTGATATGTCAATGTCTGGAAAGGCGGCCGAAATCTTCTCTCGAAGCTCCTCGTAGCCATCAATGAAGGCATCCGCGATGCCAATCTGCAGGTCCCTCTCAGCTTGAGAGGCTCTCTCGGACGCTGTCCTCATCTCTGCCTCTACAGCAACTTCCCTGAGCCTCACCTTCTCAAGGGTTCGAGCAAGCTCAGCCTCACTGAGCGAAGCCCTCTCACGGGCCTTCATCAGCTCAGCCTCACTGAGCGAAGCCCTCTCGCGGGACTTCGTAAGCTCAGCCTCGGTGAGCGAAGCCTTCTCGCAGGTTTTCGAAAGCTCATCTTCTACCTCGGCTGCCCTCTTATTGGCTGCTGAAAGCCCGGTCTCAAGCTCGCTTACCCTCTCTCGGGACGCAGCAAGATCGGTTGCGGAAATCCTACCAGCGGCTTCCAGAGCAATAATCTTCTCTCGAGCAGTGGAGAGCTCCAGCCGCATAGCCTCCTTCTCCCGTCTCATCTGACCACAAGACTGGGCACGCGACAACAAGCAGATGGATGCTGTGGAAAGCTGAAAAGATAAGAGACGAGAAGTGAGACAGTTGTAAAGAAATGAAGGGGTAACAATTAGGAGAAAAATGAATAATGAACTTCACCTGAGTCAGACCCTCTACAAATGAGTCAATGACTCCCTCGGTGCACAAGGCGTTAACCCGAGAGACCTCATGCGCCAACACATATTTCCCTAGCCTATCCCGCATCTCCCACGAACGACCCCGCCTGGGACCTGTCCCGGTGGGTGCCCCTGCAGAAGTACCCGGTTGTGGAGGACATAGCCGAGGGACAGGAAGTGTGGCTGAAGAGGAAGGCTGCGAGACAACAGTCTTAGCGGAGGAGATCCCTGCCTGGAGAGATATCTCAGGTAAAACCACTCGAGTAGGAGGCACTCGGGGCTCAGTGCGAGAAGCCAATAGAGAGGTTCCTAATGAGACATCGCCTGTTCTCGCCACCTTCGAAGGAGGGGTACCCCTATCCGAGAAGCGGGTCGAAAAGCGGGCTCCAATCATCTCTCTGCTTACCTCTGGGCCTATTAAGAGAAGTATTGGCAAGTGAGACATGGATACAACACATCAGATAATGTTTAAGATTATGGCCAAAGCAGATTTGACTTACTTTTTCTCTTTGATGACGGTCCTGAAGAAGAGCCCGGAGAAGGTCCACTGGCCTTACTACTTTCTTTGGGAATAAGAGCTCCCAAGTCTTTCTCTGGATGATCCCTCACCGCTTGCAGCTTCGCCTCCTGATCCTTGGAGAGTATGGGAGGATCTGCGGAGAGACGGTGAGCATAGAAGAACAATGTGTATATACATATGTATAAGTAAGGAGAAGTGAGCAGGGAGACGTACCCAGTCTCTTGGCGCTAATCCATCGTGTGGGCACCAAAGCCTGATCTGCTTGTGAAGCCCACTCGCCACCTATGAAGAAGAAACGAGATTTCCAGCGGTGACAGTTGGAACGCATCCCTGTAAGAAGCTTACATCCCCTGGAGGTGAGATAATACCATCCCCTATTTGGGGCAGGAGATTCAGTCAAGTGGTAAGCGGCGTGAAACTCAACTGGAGTGGCATCCTGGCCATTCACCTTTCTCCACAACGCCAGAAAACCCAGCAAGGCCCTCCAGCCGTTGGGCACGAGACGCCCCGGGGTTAGGGAAAAATAGTGAAGAATCCGGCAGATGGAAGAAGACATTGGGAATCTCAGCCCGGCCTCGAGCATCTCCTCATAAATGAGGATTTCACCTGAGGAGCTGTCGCAAGCGGGCTCATCTTTTTCAGCAAGACGACACATCACCAGGGGCGGAATACGGTACGAAGTAATGATTCGGGAGATGTCACCTCCTGTCCTAAAGGTGCTGAAAATGGTACTTACCTTGGACCCGTCGTCCTCAACGATGACCTTCCCTTGGTATTTCTTGGGACGAGGACGTAATTTTTCTCTAGCTGCGGAGACCGATGCGAGGTCTCGTGACCCCTTGCCTGCTGCGACACCTGAACGTGAGGTGCTGTGACCCGCTTCCGGTTCGGTCCTGATCGCTTGTGGAAGAGTACGCTCCCCCCGAACCTCCTCACCCTCGATCAGTAGGCCCCCGGTCATGCCTCGGCGCAGTGGGCTGCTCGCCCAAGGGGGCATCACCTCTCCTCCCTCGCCCTTGCTCCTCGCCCAAAGGGGGATCTCGCCCAGCGCTGCCAGCTGCTCGCCGCCCGTGGGGCCCTCTCCTCCCTCGCGGCTGCTCGCCCAGGGGGGCCCCACGGCCTCGCCACCCTCTCCTCCCTCGCGGCTTCTCGCCCAGGGGGGCCCCACGTCCTCGCCCATGGAGGCTCCCTCGCCCATGGTGGCGCCCTCGCCCGTGGTGGCGCCCTCGCCCATGGAGGCTCCCTCGCCCATGGTGGCGCCCTCGCCCGTGGTGGCTCCCTCGCCCATGGAGGCTCCCTCGCCCGAGGTGGCTCCCTCGCCCATGGAGGCTCCCTCGCCCATGGTGGTGCCCTCGCCCATGGAGGCTCCCTCGCCCATGGCGCCCTCGCCCGTGGAGGCTCCCTCGCCCATGGAGGCTCCCTCGCCCGAGGAGGCTCCCTCGCCCAAGGCGCCCTCGCCCATGGCGCCCTCGCCCATGGTGGCTCCCTCGCCCATGGCTCCCTCGGCCATGGAGCCCTCGCCCATGGCGCCCATCTCCTCCTTCTCTCCTCGCCCATTGCCGAGCATCGCAGAGACGACCACATCCTCCTCACCTATGGAGGGATCGCCGGAAAAGCCAACGCCAGTGCCTATCCTGCCGCTTGCCACCATCTTCTTCTCTTCCAATGGTTTTTTCTGCAGAACCAAGTTTCTTTCTTTTGAAGAAATCATACTCTAGGGCTTATTTTATAGCCAGAGTTTTCAAAGATGAGTAACCCAAGCCGGGAGGACTCTCCGAAGTGCAAATCTACAGGAACAAGCAAGGTTAAGATCGGGAAAAAGAAAATTTGTCAAGAGAGACGAGATTGGAATTTATCAATGCCCCCTTTCAAAAAAAAAAAATATATAAAATATTATTATTTGAGCACCGGGCATTGAGGGGGCAAATGATGAGTCAAACCCAATCCGGATCGCGGTAATGAGTCAGGTCCAAGTGACCCGGTCCGTTTAGGATCATGGGTCAGGCCAGAATAGCCCCGATTGAGATCCGGGTTTCGTTAAACGAAGCCTCGTCACCTCAGGCTCCAAGCCATCGCGACGAAGTCCCCCCTGACCTGCATTTACCAAGTCTCACGGAGAGGATCTCACCTGCCTTCCACCTGGCTCGATCCTCAAAGACACGACTGACGCTCCAAAGAGACGTTGAACCGATCGCATCCCCACCTGGTGGGGAAGAGTTATAAATAGAGCCCTCTCATCACTTGAGAGGGGATGGTTTTTTCTCTACTTTCTCATATCTGTAACCCTCGACGTTAATCAAAGATCACCATTTTGAAGTGGACGTAGGTCACGCTTGACCGAACCACTATAAATCTCTCATCTCTCTTCAATTATTGCACAGCATTAATTATCTGACCGGTGGTGTCCGAATTCCACTGTTTTGGCATCATCAATATCGAATAGACGGAAAAGGGTAGACTTGTTTAGACATTTCTAGAGAAATGTTTAGAAGGTTCTCATCCGTTGGATGAGTTAGTTACATGTGAAATAATCTTGACTATTAATCTTATATGGTAGCACTATAAAAAGGGTAGCCCATATTTATTGGCACTCTCTTCCTCTTGGTGTGTGAATGCGCAACGCCTTGTGCTGTGATTTTTGGTCTAGAGGTTAGATGCTATTGCAATTTGGGACATTTTCCTGCTAGGGGAGCTGGCTTTAAGATTGAATTCATGAGGATGTACCAGTAATTAGTTTAAAAGTTCCTTGAAGGATGAAGGCTATACATTCTGCATTATTTGTTTATTTTTGCTTTGGTGCAGCATGAAAATGGGAACTGAACTAATTAGCCATGTTACTATTGGCATAGATAATGATGTGGACCTGAAATGCAGACTAAAAGTATCCACATACTATGTTTATTTCTGCACAAAACAACCACGGAGCAAAATAGAAAACTGTACATTTGGGATTCCATCCAAGCATGGAACCAATATTTGCAGTATCTGATTCGTGGAGAGAGAATAAGGGAGAAAGAAGCTTCTTTGAATTGAAGGAGAAATCGCATGTTAACAATGTGACATCTGATTTTGGAATTTTCTCTCAAGTTCTTCCTAACATGTAAATTTATGATAAATTCATGATTTCATTTAGTTAATAGTAAATAATCATGTCACAGTAAGTCTGCATCCATAACAGATAATTCTCCATGAATAAGATATAGCCAAATGTGTGGGAACTGGTTTGTTATTTGCAGCCTCTCAGAAAGGAAGCTTTTTGGTGGAAATTCTGATGTAATGGGCCTAGTCAACCTCAATTTAGTCATTCTGGACAGTTGATGAGAAAATAGAAAAGGCAAAAATACAGATGAGAGATTTCAAAGGTTGGTTGACTTATGAAAAGCACGGTGCCAGAAATGAAAAGGAGCAGTTGTCCCCAGCTCAATTCCAAGCAACAAGCAATAGGATATGTGGAAGGTTTTCCTCCCAATCATTACATAAAAGACTTGGGAGCCTTGTCCCTTTAACAGCTGTTTATGAGTAAGAATCAGAATTGCCATAGGTTATAAGGCCATAAGCTGTAGAAAGCGTGTTTCAATTCCATTAAATGGATGCCCCATGATTTGGTAATCTTGACCACAAAACTGCCACACTGATTCATTGAGCCAACAGTCTCTCAAATAAGAAGTTCCTAGCCATGGATTCATGGCCTCTGTTCACGGACTGCTTATCTACTGTGGCATAAATCTCTTCATGGGCCATTGATTGAAGAGTTTGAATGTCCCAGTACAGTAGATTTTTCTGCCAACCATACATCGAAAATGGGACCTACAAAAGCAGCAGTCTCGAGATGTAATTCAACTACTGCAGCTAGTATATTAACAGTGATCACAGTTGGAATTTTACAGGAATACAAAGGATTTTGAAGTGATAAGTGCTGGACAACATCAAAACATCTCAAGAAGTAAACAAAAATAATATTTCGATTAACAATACAATCAAGATCGAATCAGAAGTAGGTGGTACAGCTCTCCACCCAACTTAGTGCATTACATCTTACATGTGGTGTTTATTCTTTCACCACTGGACGCAATTAGTTCAAGATTTTACAATGGAGACTTGTTACATTCTTTGAAAGAATCAGCCGCTGAAAAGATGTAAAAGAAAAAGGGTCCACGGCTAAGGATAGATCTTCTGTAACCCATTTGCCGATTTGGACCTGGCATATATACAAAGGATTTCTGATGCTCAGTGCTCATTAGAGCCTCAACAGAATTTGGGTTTGATAAGGATCAAAGCTCAATTTTCATATGACCTGTAGGCAAGGGTCCTGCATAAGATGATTTTTTGTTAGGATTGGTAAACTTGGAACTCCTGACTCTTGAGAAGAAACCTATTTCGAAGCAGATTACACCTACCATGAAAATTCTGCGATTGAAATGCTGTTTCTTGGTTTTGTCCGAAGCCCATTTGGACGACAGTTTGAAGGTCATCCTCCCAAAAATTTGTGAGCTGAGGAAGCAATAGTAATTCGGTTTCTTGATTAGCTTTCTTACTGGCCACAACAATGCAGCAAAATGGAAATTGCATGTATAGACAAATAATCAAAGAAACAAAGAGAATTACCTGAGAAGACGCATCTGCATATCCATCCATGGCGGGTAGCTGCATGCTTAGAGCCCTGCGGAGTGTGGCATCCAATGGATTTACAGAGGACTGCGTGTCAAATCCATTTGATCCCATGCCCGTGAGGGGACCCAGTTGAGGCTGCTGAACATATGAGAATGTTGACGCTGAGGAATCTATGGGATACATGGCAGGCGGCAAAGATCCACGTGGTTGAATTATCTGAATTTGAAAAGGAAGATTATTTCAGGCAAAGGCGCATGAAAGAATCAATGTAAAAGGCAATTAAAAGGTTAAAACGAAAGAGTTCAGGCATTATTCTTACATCCTTTGAGAGAAGAGTTTCCATGTTGAAATCTAGCCTTGGATTAACTGTGGCCAACTTCATAGAAAGGAACTGCACCAGATAACATTTCGTTTAGCCGAGGAGATCTTATGTAACAATGAAATTTCAATATCAAATAGAGAGATAAGAATTTACCTCAACCTGGCGCTGCAACGACTGCACATAGTTTATAATTTCATCAAGCATAACTGCTTTACCAGTTACCTACAATGAGGATTCAAAATGAGTTAAATTATCTGAGCATGCAGCTCATGCACTCCAGATCATGGATATTTTGGCAGAACTGATGGTTAAACATGTGCTACAAGTTTCACATGACCAATATTGAAAATTGTATTAGGTGTAGCTATGATGTTTGCCTCTTCCATGCTAAATCAATATCAGCAACCAGCATTGATATTGACTTGGGTGAGTAAGGAAACACAGTATCCCATTTAATGTTGATCTTCTCTGCTCAATTCAAACACTATACAACTTAATAATCATCCATCTGCCAAAATATTCAAATCAAAGGGGATTTTGGAGTACATCCATAAGCATAAATTCTGCAGACAACTTTGACAACTTGTGGTACCTTATTGCACCCAGGTACCAGATCTTGCAAGAACTTCATCCGTTCACTTATCTTCTCTCTTCTGACCTGCAAGAGGCAAATACTAAGCTAATTCCAATCTGCCAGTAATGAAATGGAACAACATTCGCTTACTGAATGAAATTCGCTTGCTTCGTACCCTTTCAGCAAGGCTATGGCTGTCAGTAGCTTGGCCCCTTCGAGCTCTAACGTGGATGTAGTCCTGCTTCGGAGGTTCAGGAGGCTTTGAGTTTTCCTTGCTTTGTCTTTGAGCCCCTGCCCCTGCATTTGCACTACTGTTCTCTTCACCCGATGGTATCACACCGTCCTTTTCAGTGCCAGAAGCTTCTGCAGGTTTGCATCTCTTTGCATTTGAATCAACATCCTCCACTGCCTGCAAGCGAGAACTTTGAATGTTACCCAACAAATTAATTCAATAGTTCAAAGGAAAACCAACACAAGGAACTGGTTTCCATACCTTGGCATCTTTGGCAGAGGGCGGAGATGAAGGGAGATCCTTTGGTTTGTTTTTCGGAGCAGCTTTTCTTTTTCTTCCATTGGTTTCATTCAGGCCTTTTGAGGCGGATTCCCCACCTATGTTCTGACCAGAAATCGACGATTCTTCATGGGCATCGCACAACTCTACATTATCAGGGGTAGAAGGCCTTGATAATCTATTGAGTTTTCTCTCCAATGCAGACGACGACTGCATCTCTGCCTCGAATCCATCTGGCAATGCAACATCCTTATTATCGAAAACGCTCATCTGTGATCCAGCCTTAAGAGACTGGCTGCTTGAGACTCTAGAGAGCTTACCGGTTTCTGCCTTCCGAGCATATCTATTAGGCAATTCAGCGTCGGGTAACCCGAATTGGCCTAGCAGCCCACCAAAATTTCTATTGCTGAAGCAGGAGAACTTGGCAGCCCTCTCTGCAAAGCCTGGATCAGCAGAGAATGGGGCTAGACTGGGGTGGGATGGCATCGAATTCCCCGAAATGGGCAAGTTTCCTCTGACCTGGTGATCCATAATGGAAAGATTAAGCTTAGGGGGAGAATTTAAAGGAGTGCTATAACATGAAGTGTTTGTGCTGTTATTGTTCCCTCCAATGTAAGAAGCGCCACTCCCTCCTAATGTCTGGGACCTTGGAGAGATCTCTCCTGAATTACAGATACTACCTAATCTCCCGATCAGTTCTCTAATTACCACGCTCTCAGTGGGGACGGCGGCATTTGATGCCGCTGGTGATGAGACAATTGAGCTCAACGCCGACTCGAATGGGACGTTCTGGTCCATGGAATTCTCCCAGTTGAGATTGAAGAAGCAAGAAGGCAATTGCCCCGAAGCGCAATTCAACTCCCCCAATTGGACATCCATACCTGAAGAAGATTGCCAATTGGGTGTTGAAGATGCGGCGTAACTAAGAGGAGGACTATTGTCATTCATGGAAAAATTCTCTTTTTCCATAGAAAAACCGCAGTGAAATCGCGAAAAGAAACCGCGAGCCACAGAAAGATCAATGACCCAGATGAGATTTAGTAACAAGAAGCAAGGATCAGTGGAAAAGGCAGCAGCTTTTAATCACCCAAATGAGTTTCTCACTGAAAACTCACCAGAAATGGGGCTTAAAAGCAATGGGGGCAATCACTTCAACGAACGTAATGATGGGAGAGAGAGAGAGAGAAAGGGAAGGGAAAGGTTGGAGAGATGGGGAAATATAAAGAGAAGGTTGGGGGAGAAGGTGGTGAGAAGCAAATGTAGAAAAGAGGAGAATGTTGACCTTTTTAAGCTTTTGTTTTCCGTGATCAGTGCTAAGAAGATGCCGGGCCTTGGACGTCAAACCAGCTCTCTCCTCTGCTACTTCTTTTTCAAATTTAGATGGAGTGAGCTTTTGCTTCTCCCAAAAAAATAGTCTCCAAAAAAAAAAAAAAAAACCACATACAGATGAGAGAGAGAGAGAGAGAGATCTGATTGGTGCTGTGGGGTTTTCAGCTTTCTTTTCTACTGGACCAAACAGAAGTTTCCCATTGGCTGAAGTCATCAATGATTAAAGGGGGGAGAGAGAGAGAGAGATAATGTTAAGAATAGAGAAAATAAGTTTAGTAGAAGATATAGTTATGATATTAGTAATAAATAATTAAAGATTGATAGCCTGGAAGAGAGGGAAGAGTTTCTATTACCAGGAAAGTTCTAGACAGTCTATCACATAAAAATATGTGATTAAAATGCTAAATTAAAAACATTATATCCGACAATAGCATAATATATATTCACCAGAAAACTTCAACATACCCAACTAATTCACAAAATTTATGAACTTTTCAAATAAATTTGTGTCGTTGCAAGCTTATTTATTTGCATAGAATAGGGAAATGAATACATAGGAATTCATGGCCACTTAAAAAAAAATTCAAAACCCTTACAATTCCTATATGTAATAAATATGCCCTTAATGTACATTAGTCCATGGCTATACCCAAAATTTCAACATTATGTTTTGATCCTCGATCTGAATTATCTCGCACATTTCCTATGACGTAATTTCTCCAGATGCCAAATGATTAGGTTTAATTCAGATCTCTCATCCATGTGCCCCAACCATGCATGGGATCCCTTCAATGGTCCATTGGTCCAATCAAGTGAGATTCTATTAAATTAATGAGTGGATAATTGAGGTTAAATGTTTCCTTTTTAATATCTTTGGCCTTTCCATGGTAATGAACAACATGAAAGAGGAGTATAAAACAAGGATGGCAAATTTATAAAAGAAAAAAAAAGTTTAGATGAAGTCATAAGGTAGGTTTTTAGTCACTTATTTATTCTTCCTTTGTTATTTATTTTATTGGTTAGTTTGGCCTTTATAGTTGTTTTGATTTGTTTAAGTAATAGTGCTTCTGAATTGCTGTAGGTGGGCACATGCTCCTGTATTTGGTTAATATTTTTTGGACCCCTTTGAGGGGTGGGTCTTTTACTTTTTAGCACATTAATTACTCCCCTCTTTTTACTTTGTTTATGTCTCTTAAACTTAATCTCAGGTTTAGTAGTATGTGGAACCATCACATGGGTAGTCCCATCTAAGAGTGCTCATGCAGCAGGTCAACCCAACCCCAGACCACATTGGGCTTGATTTGGGCTGTGCTGTTAGGCCTATTGGCTGGGTAGTGGCCTATTTGTCTAACCATATAGTTAAAATGCACAGATATATTATATATCTTTAACATTAAGAGTGTAAGTGCCTAAAAATTAAGGACTTTAATGCAAGGATTAGGATCTCTTATTCGGATGATTTGGGTGAAGTTTGCTGTGGCTCCGACTGGACCTGAAAAGGAAGGGAAGGAAGAAGCGTCAAAGGACCCTGGCTGCAGGCAGCGCAAGGCTCTCCGATGCTTAAGTTAGTGCAATGAACGAGCAGGGAGAAGGAGAGGAAATTGCAGAGGGATAGTGTGTATAATGGGTTGCATACCTTGGTATGGAAGTGGATGTGCTATTTATAGGCGATGGGGTTGACCTTTGCGGGCGAGTTCCAAGACTGGGCCGGCCACTCGAGTGGCTATGTCCATTCAGCCCATAACGCATTAAATGCCGGCCCATGCCTCATTAAATGCTAGGCTTGCTGGGTCAGGCGGCGATGCTGACTTTTGGGCCAGGTCCCATCAGGCCTGGCCTGGAGCCATGCCCTGGGGGCGCACGTGTCCTGCACGCCGTTTTGTCAGTAATGATAGACTGCAGGGCATGCCTTGGCGTGCGCTGCTGTCCTGTCGCTGGTCCCATCAACCCGTCAATCATTTGTACTGCCGGGCCTCAGTGCCGCAGTCGGCCGGACCTGACTGCGGGAACTCCCACCGCGGCAAATGCCGCGATCCTGTAGCCGCAGTCCGCCCCGGCTAGAGGTGGCATTATCATTCTATCTTGAGGGCATATTAGCGTTGGTCTCGGCTTAGTAAAAATACCCCCACACAATTGCCCCCCAGTCTTCCGAGCTCTTAAGGGTATCACAACTCTTTGAGGTCGGGAGCTGAGTAGGTCTTGCCGAGATGCAACGTGGCGCGGTACTCCGATGAATCCGCTCTCGGGCTCGGGGAAGCTCAAACGCCTCCTGTCTCTTGGGATTCTACCGCCATTTTGGCGGTTGGGGCCTTTACTCTTATCCGCAGTCGCCTCCGTACCCGAGGCATTAAATGGCGCCCGGGAATCGAGCTGACGCTTCCACGCGTCCTTCTTTGCTTGGTTGGCCCGTCGTTTCGCGGCGGCGCGTGCAGTGAAAAGACGCGCCCCTTTTGAAATTCGAAGAGGCGCCATGATTAGGCGCCCAATTTTTTGCTTATAAGTAGGGGGTCGTCCTTCCTTCTTCCCCCTTTACTCGCATTCCATTTCTTTTTGCTTCCTTCTTCCTTTTTGCTTTCTTCCTCCTCTGTTTCTGTCGAATCGAAGGAAGCTGCAGCAGAGGTCTCGTGGATCCTGAAAGAGGTGCCGCCAGGATCCCGTTGCGCTTCCTTTCCTTCCGTAAGTCTCTTTCTTCTTCTCTCTGTTCTTTTCTGCTCTTTGCTGTTTCGTTCGATTTTAATCTGTTCTCTAAGTTCCAGTTCTATCTTTTAGCCTCTGTCTAGGGTTTCCTTTCGCCTGTTTTAGCGAATTTTCCCCTTTCATTTCAGCGTTCACCCTTGTGAGATGGGCATCTTTAGTCACTGGATAGAGTCTGAGAGGGGATTGGCCGATCTCAGGGCCAGATACAATATCCCCGAGGGGGTTCAGGTTATGGCGGCCCCACTGGTCGCCGATATCCTTGGAGATTTCTACAATGGCTGGATGCCGTTCCCTTTAGTTGCCGTAATCGAGGGCGGGGTTAGGTTTCCCCTCCGCCCTCTGCTCAGGGAGTGCCTTAGGGCATGGAACCTATGTCCCTGCCAGCTGATGCCCAACAGCTTCAAGATCATAATGGGCACGGATGCCCTTAACGCGATCCTGGGCATCGGTCTTGGCGTTCATGATATCGAGGATACCTACGATATCTGCAAGTCCGGGAAGGACATGTACTACCTCCGCATCAAGCCGGGTAGGAGGCCGTTTGTGCAAGCCCTGGAGGATTCCAATAAATACGCTGGAGACGACCGCTTGATGGTCACGGGTGGCTGGGAGTTCGGCGATGACGAGTCCATCGCGGAAAGACACTTCAGGATTCCTCGCCACTACGGCACCCCTCCAAGTAATTACAGCCCCAACGTGCTTTTCGACCTTTTTCGCTTTTCCGCACTGCCGGACTGATGCCTTTCGTTTGCCCCGCAGGTGTTCGTCAGAGGAAAGCGGCTGCTTCCCGGGACGGCTGGAAGCTGAACAAGGCTTGGATCCGCGCCTTGGAGAATTACCACGGCCACGGAGATAGATCGGCGTGGAGGTTGCTTGGGTACGAACCCAGGTATCGAGGCTATCGGGGCAAGAAGCAGACTGCCCACCGCTCTCAGGCCGCGGCGGAGGTAGACGAAGGAGGGAGTGCGCCTCACTCCGGGGGTCGAACCGCGTCAAACTCCGAGGCATCGGCATCGGGGTCTGAAGACGACGCCGAGACGATCGGAAGGGTCATCTCATCCTCGGAGAGCGAGCCGGAAGGTGAGATGGACGGGGCCCGCCCGAAGCCGGTCTTCAAGGACCTCAGGGCCCAGCCCGCTGGGGGGCGAGGCCGCGGCGCGGCTTCCTCTTCTCGCGCGCCTCCTTCCTCGAGCGCGCCTTCATCGTCCTCGGCACCTCCTCCCTTGCCGACACTGCCGCTGCACCACGCTGCCAGGCCTAGCACATCCGCGGCGGCGACTTCCCCGGCGTCGCGGGGCGAGGACTTGGCCAGAAAGAGGGTCAGAGTCGAGGGCTCCGCGGGGGAGTCCTCAAGTGGCATGTCAACGCGGGCTACTCCCGCCCTTTGGAGGCCGAGCTTCATGCTGCAGCAGGGGAGGCCGATGACGGTCGAAGACCGCCTCTCTGGGGGGCCTCTCGTGGTTGCCAGTCTCGGCAGCGCTTGCGCCCTGCCCCGAGACATGGAGAAGCACAATGAGCTGGATGACATCTCTCTCCTGGCATCGCAGATGAAGGCGAGCCTGAGCGTAAGTTTTTCTAAACTTTTCTTGGTCTTCTTCCTTTCACCTGTTAGTCATAATTCCCCCTGACTTGGTGATTTTATTTGCAGATTGTGCAGATGGCCCAGGTCTCAGTGTCCAGGGTCCAGAAATTCCATGACGAGCTCAGGAGGATGCAAGCCAGCTGTGATCAGTACAGGAAGGCCCTGGAGGACGGCAAGGTGAGGGAGAAGGAGTACGAAGAGACTCACCAAGCCCTCTTCTCCGAGTTCGACAAGACGAAGAGGAGGGAGGCTGAACTGGAGAGAAGGATCGCCGGCTTGGAAAGGCAGAAAGCCGAGCTCGAGCACCGGGTTCAGGCCGAGGTTGCAAAGGCCTTCCAGGACGGCGTCGACGTGGCGGGCGAGGAGTACTCGGCGCAGGTTGACGATATAAGGGCTTCGTCCTGGGAGATGGGCTGGATGGCGGCGCTCGCGAAGGCGGGGGTCCCTAGGGATCACCCTGCATACGTGAGCCCGGACGAGTTCGTTTGCCCCGAGGCCGACCCGACCCCCGCGGCGAATCCCGAGGGGGATCTTTCAGCCGCGCCCGGACCAGAGGCCGCCCCGTCGACTGAAGTTCCTATCGTTGCTGCGACTTCGGCCGTCGCCTCCTCCTCCGAAGTTCCTCCAATCGCCGCGACTCCTCCTGCAGATCCTAGCGCCCTGCCCCCTGCTGCTTGAGGCCCTTTATATGCTCTTGTAGATTTTCCCTTCTTGCTGCTCATGTAGAAAACTTTTGAAATTAATGGAGAAAGAACCTTTTTTGCCTCTACTTCGTACTCTTTTGTTTGGAATGTTTAGAATGTGCTAAGTGTCTGACTTTGGCGTTATGTTTTGGACTTTCATCCCTTGGGGACCCGCGGTCGATTATTCGTGCTGAGAGGCCGTGGTCCTTTGAATAGGATGTGATGCAGGTTTGATCCGAGCGATTCTCCACTGGGTGATAGTATATGAGCCCGGGGAGTGCTTTAGGGATCATTTAGTGCGTCGATCCTAGTGTGTGGGCTATCTGGCGCGTAGCCGAGATGCGCACGAATTGGAGATGTCCTCCTGGCTCGTCACCAGGGGCCGTGCTGGCTATCTGGCGCGTAGCCGAGATGCGCACGAAATGGAGATGTCCCCCTGGCTCGTCACCAGGGGCCGTGCTGGCTATCTGGCGCGTAGCCGAGATGCGCACGAAATGGAGATGTCCCCCTGGCTCGTCACCAGGGGCCGTGCTGGCTATCTGGCGCGTAGCCGAGATGCGCACGAAATGGAGATGACCCCCTGGCTCGTCACCAGGGGCCGTGCTGGGGAGTCGTTGTTGTTGATTTAGAACACAGACAAGACTTTTTCTTGAGAGAAAATGAACTTCATTGATTTTGCGTAAACGGGGTACATTCAAAAGTAAAATTTCTTCAGATGCGATGCGTTCCATGGCCGCGGCAGCGGTTTCCCGTCCATATCTTCGAGCTTGTATGCGGACCGCCCCGCGGTCGAGACTACCTTGAACGGACCGCGCCAGTTTGGGGCCAACTTGCCCTGATTCGGATCCTTATCTGCGGGCAGTGCCTTCTTCAGGACCAGCTCTCCAATGGAGAACTTTCTTTCCCGTACTTTTTGATTATAACCCCTTGCCAATCGTTGCTGATAGGCTGCTTAAACGGATGGAGGCGGCTTCTCTGCGTTCTTCGGCCAGGTCCAGTCCCAGGGTGAGGTTTTTATCGTTCTGGGCCTGGTCGAAGAGTTCAGATCTGAGGGTCGGGAGACCGATTTCGAGGGGGATCACGGCTTCCATTCCGTATGCCAAGGAAAAAGGGGTTTCTGAGGTGGAGCGTCGCGGAGTGGTCCTGTAGGCCCACAGCACGCTGGGTAGCTCTTCCACCCACCTTCCTTTGGCCCCATCAAGTCTTTTCTTGAGCCCATCCAAGACCACCTTGTTGGAGATTTCAGCCTGACCATTGCTCTGGGGGTAGGCCGGAGTCGAGTAGTGGTTTCTTATGCCGAGCTCCTTGCAAAAGTTCTTGAAGAGGCTGGAGTCAAATTGTGTCCCGTTGTCCGAGACCAGGACTCGAGGGATGCCGAACCTCGTGACGATGTTCTTCCATACGAAGTTCTTGGAGTCCCGCTCTGTGATGGAAGATAGTGCTTCAGCCTCGATCCACTTTGTGAAATAGTCGGTGGCCACTATCAGCCACCTTTTATTCCCCGGAGCTCGGTGGAGAGGACCCACGATGTCCAGCCCCCACTGTGCAAATGGCCATGGACTGGAGAGCGGGCTCAAATCCTGTGCTGGTTGATGGAGGTTGTGCGAGAATTTCTGGCACTTTTCGCACTTCATAGCGTACATCTGTGCGTCCTTTTGCATGTATGGCCACCAGTATCCTTGGCTTATAGCCCGGTATGCTAGTGACCTTCCTCCGATGTGACTTCCGCATATGCCTTCGTGTATTTCGTAAAGGAAGTCTTCAACTCGGCTTGGGTGGACGCACTGGAGGTAGGGGCCCGTGAAGGATTTCCTGTACAGCTTTCCTTCTGGAGAGAGCCAGAACCGGGCTGCCCGGAGCCTGATCTTGTGAGCTTGTGCTCTGTCCTCGGGGAGATGGTCGTCTTTGAGGTATGCGATGATGGGATCCATCCAACTGGGCCCGAGGTCGGCACACAGGACTTGCCGTGGTGGGCTGAGCTCTATGCTTGGCGATGTTAGCGAGCCAACTTCTACAGTTCTCTTTTTTCCAGCCTCGACGGCGGAGGCCAAGTTGGCGAGTGCGTCGGCATGCGCGTTAGAGTCCCTGCCGATTTGTTTGATCTCTGCTTCCGGAAATTGGGAGAGGAGTTTCCTGGCGAGGGCTAAATAGGCTGCCATTCTATCGTCGCGAGCCTGATAATCTCCAGTGAGCTGGCTCGTCACCAACTGCGAGTCATTGTAGATTACCAGCTGTTGAGCTCCGAGAACCTTAGCACTATTCAGCCCGGCCAGCAATGCCTCATACTCTGCCTCGTTATTTGACGCTCGGAAGTCGAGAGTCAGTGCTTGCTCAATTACTAGCCCTTCCGGAGACTGGAGGACTATGCCGACACCGGCCCTTCTAGAGGTGGAAGACCCGTCAACGAAGACCTTCCAAGCCGAATCTCGGGAGGTGTCCCGAGATAGCTCGTAATCAGTCTCCGGGACTAGGCCATCCTGCCCCTTGCCCCCCAGTGCGGGGTCGAGTGGGCTCGGCGCCGAACTTGGAGGAGTGAACTCGACGATGAAATCTGCCAAAATCTGCGCCTTGATCGCTGTCCGGGGCTGGTAATGGATGTCGTATTGCCCTAGCTCCACGGCCCATCTCGAAATTCGCCCAGAGAAGTCGGCCTTTCTGAAGACGGACTTAAGTTGGTGCTCCGTAATCACCACTATCTTGTGGGCCTGAAAATAGTGCGAGAGCTTCCGAGAGGCACTTACAAGGGCCAGTGCAAGTTTCTCCATTGGCAAGTATCTGGTTTCGGCGTCGAGGAAGGTTTTGCTGGTATAATAGATGGGCTTTTGCTGCCCTTCATCTTCTCTGACCAGGACTGAGCTCACCGCGTGGCTGGAGACCGCCAAGTACAGGTACAATGTTTCGCCTTTCTTCGGGGTTGATAAGAGTGGAGGCGAGGCCAAATAGGCTTTGAGTTCCTGGAGGGCCGAGTCGCACTCTGGGGTCCACTCAAATCTAAGGTTCTTTCGCAAGCAATTGGAAGAAAGGGCGACATTTGTCCGAAGACTTGCTGATGAAGCGGTTGAGGGCGGCGGCCATGCCAGTGAGCCTCTGCACCTGCTTTGTCGTTGCCGGGCTCTGAATCCCCAAGATCGCTGAGATCTGGTCCGGGTTTGCTTCAATACCGCGTCGCGTGACGAGGCTCCCTAAAAATTTGCCGGACCCGACCCCGAAGGCGCATTTGGAGGCGTTCAGCTTCAGCCCGAACTTCCGAAGAACTTCAAAAACTTGCCCAAGATCTGCCAGATGATTGAGAGACTGGGTGGATTTGACGACCATGTCGTCGATGTATACTTCGACTGTCTTGCCGAGGTGCTCCTGAAACATTTTGGTGACCAGCCTCTGATAGGTTGCTCCCGCATTTTTGAGGCCAAATGGCATCACCTTATAGCAGTATGTTCCCCTAGGAGTGATGAATGCCGTTTTCTCCTGATCCGGCTCGTACATGGGTATCTGGTGATATCCGCGGTAAGCGTCGAGAAAGCTCATCCTTTCGTGACCGGCGGTGGCGTCAATCATCTGGTCGATCTTCGGTAGAGGGAAGCAGTCTTTGGGACATGCTCTGTTGAGATCAGTGAAGTCGACGCAGACCCTCCATTTTCCGGTCTTCTTCTTCACCACCACGGTGTTTGCCAGCCACTTTGGGTATTGGACCTCCCTGATGGCGCTTGCTTCAAGCAGTTTTTCCACCTCTTCGACCACGGCTGCAGACTGGTCGATTCCGGACCTTCTTGCCTTTTGAACCACTGGCTTGGCCTGGGGGTCCACATTCAGCCTGTGGCTCATAACTTCTGGGTTTACGCCTGGCATTTCCTGCGGGGTCCAGGCGAAGACATCTCTGCTCTGTAATAGGAAACTGAGCAGCTCGGATCGCTCCTGCTCGGCGAGCTGGCTCCCAAGGAGGAAGTACCTCTCTGGATCACTGGGGTCGATCCTGACCTCGGTGAGGTCCTCGATACTCTTTTCTCCTGGATCACGGCCGACCCTCTCTAGCTCCGCTTCGAGCTCTGCCATATGCACTTGCTTTGGCTCTTCCTCACCGGACACCACGGCCATCATGCAACGTTTGGCCATTTGCTGGTCCCCATTGACTGTGACCACCTCGACTCCGCCATCCCTTTCCAAAGGGAACTTGAGCTTTTGATGGTAGGAGGAGGGGACGGCTTCTAACTGGTGCAGCCAGCTCCGCCCTACGATGGCATTGTAGGGAGATGGGGTATCCACTACGAGGAAGTCGGCCACCACTGACGCGCCACCTACTCGAACTTCGAGGGAGACTCTCCCTTTGGGGTACACGGGCTTGGCGCTGAACCCTATCAGGGGGGTCCGCGCCTCCTGGAGGTCTTCCTCCGTTAGCCCCATTCTGGTGAAGCAATCGAAATATAGGATCTCGGACGAACTGCCGGAGTCGACGAGGATCCTTTGCACTTTGCAACTCCCCAACTTTAGGGTCATGATCAGTGGGTCATTGTGAGGGAGCTGGACCCCTTTCAGGTCCTCATCTGAGAACCAGATCTTCGGCCTTTCTTTGCGGGCCTTCTTGGGGGACGGCCCGAGATCGGCCGACATGACCTGCTTCCCATGGGAGGCCCTCCTGGCCTCGGCGCGGGCTTGACTGCTGCTCTGCTTGGTAGGGGCCAGGTGGATGACGCTTATGAGCCTCTCTGACCCGTCGCTGTCGTGATTCTCGTCAGTTCGGCGCCGAGGTCGGTCGTTACTTCCGCTGCCGGCTGCCTTGTAGAATTCTTTCAAGTGCCCATCCTTAACGAGCTTTTCGAGATGATCCTTGAGGGTGAAACAGCGCCCAGTGTCGTGGCCGTTCTGCTTGTGGTAAGCGCAAAACCTCGTCTGATCTCTTTTGGAGTTATCGCCCTGCAGGGGGCGCGGCCATTTGAAGTATGGTTTTTCCTGGATCTTTTCCAGGATTTGGTGAATCGGTTCTGTAAAAACCGTGTTGACCCTCTCACGCGAACGGTAAGATGGTTTGTGTCTCTTGCCTCCTCCCGAGGTGCGAGCCCAGGACGAGGCCCGGTCGCCCGAGCGATGTTCTCGGCTTGCTTCATCTCTACGGGAGGTCTTCCTGTCTTCGTCTATGGACCGGTCCTCATGCCTGGATCGGTCTTCCTGCCGCGATCGGTCATCCTGCCGAGATCGGCCTCCCTGCCGAGATCGGCCCTTGGAGACGCCGAAACTTTCGTTGGCGCGCGCCTCGTCCTCCTCTTGCTCGATATATTTATTTACCCTCGTCATGAGGGCGGTGACGGAGGGCACAGGATTTCGGACGAGCTCTCTCCTGAGCTCGCACCCTGGCAGGAGGGCGTGCTTGAAAGATCTGATTGCCACGTCCTCGGAGGAGTTGTCAATCTCGCTGTATACTGTCCAGAACCTCTTTGCGAACTGAGTGACGCTTTCGCTCCACCTCATCCTGAGGGCCATGAGGTCGCTGTCAGTCTTCGGGATGACCCGGTGCGCTTGGAACTTTCCCAGGAAGGAATCCCGCAACTGGGGCCAGCTCGAAATCGATCCCTCTGGGAGCCCACAGAACCATTTGAGGGGGAGATCCCCCAAGCTGGAAGAGAAAACTCGGCAGTTGAGGTGCCCAACGTCACCCCAGACGGACAGCTTCTGGGTGAAATGCCGGAGGTGTGCTGATGGGTCCGAGGCTCCGTCATAGAGGACGAACCTCGGGACACTGAACTTCTTCGGGAGGGGGTACTCGATTATTTCTCTGGTGAAGGGTGACGAGTCGAGGCCAGCGAAGTCGGGGAGGTCCAGCTGGCTTTGGGCGAGCCCCGCCTCCTTTAGGGTGTTCTGGAGGGCCTGCTTGACCAGGCGATTGATCACGGCCTGCTGGTCCGCCGCCTCCGATCTCGGCATTGACCCCCTGTCTTCGTGGTCATGGTAAGAACTCCCGATGTGACTTCGCTCCCGACTCTTATCGTTCAGGTGGTCTCTCAAGTCTTTGCCGGTGACGGGATCCTTCCTGCCTACAGGATCACCGTCCCCGGGGGCTACTCCCTTTTCTCGGAGCTGCTGCCTGAGCTGGCGGATGAGATCATCTTTCTCCTGGAGGGCGAGACTCTGGGCCCTGATTGCGGCCTGAGCGGGGTCGGCCTGATTGCGATGTGACCCCTCCGCAGCCGGGCCCTTGTCCTTCGGGAAGCGCTCCTGAAGGGGAGCGTTCAGCCGCGGTGGGCCCCCCAGCTCTAGCGGGGACGACGCGGACTCGGTGTGGTAGCTTTCTACCTCTGCGACTTCCCTTGACGCGTAGGGCAATGGTCCAGGGAGAACCAGCGGCCCTGGGGGAAGGGACTTCCTTGCGCCTCTCTTGTTCCTCGGAGCCATTGGTGATTGAAAAGAATTTTGGGAAAGGTTTTTGAGGTATGGGTTAGTACTTTCCCACAGACGGCGCCAATTGTAAGTGCCTAAAAATTAAGGACTTTAATGCAAGGATTAGGATCTCTTATTCGGATGATTTGGGTGAAGTTTGCTGTGGCTCCGACTGGACCTGAAAAGGAAGGGAAGGAAGAAGCGTCAAAGGACCCTGGCTGCAGGCAGCGCAAGGCTCTCCGATGCTTAAGTTAGTGCAATGAACGAGCAGGGAGAAGGAGAGGAAATTGCAGAGGGATAGTGTGTATAATGGGTTGCATACCTTGGTATGGAAGTGGATGTGCTATTTATAGGCGATGGGGTTGACCTTTGCGGGCGAGTTCCAAGACTGGGCCGGCCACTCGAGTGGCTATGTCCATTCAGCCCATAACGCATTAAATGCCGGCCCATGCCTCATTAAATGCTAGGCTTGCTGGGTCAGGCGGCGATGCTGACTTTTGGGCCAGGTCCCATCAGGCCTGGCCTGGAGCCATGCCCTGGGGGCGCACGTGTCCTGCACGCCGTTTTGTCAGTAATGATAGACTGCAGGGCATGCCTTGGCGTGCGCTGCTGTCCTGTCGCTGGTCCCATCAACCCGTCAATCATTTGTACTGCCGGGCCTCAGTGCCGCAGTCGGCCGGACCTGACTGCGGGAACTCCCACCGCGGCAAATGCCGCGATCCTGTAGCCGCAGTCCGCCCCGGCTAGAGGTGGCATTATCATTCTATCTTGAGGGCATATTAGCGTTGGTCTCGGCTTAGTAAAAATACCCCCACACAAAGAGATTTATATGTTTTTTGCAAATGAGCTGGACCTTGACTTGACTTTCAGGCTTGTGTGCTAGATCTGGATGTAAATATCATGCCTAATAAATAAGAAAGTTCTGGTCTTGGATAAGCTTTGAGCTGGCTCATGAACACCTCCAGTCCTAATCATCTCATTGGTGTGGGCTATTACATTTAAGCCATTCTTCATTCTTCTGTTGATAAAAGAATCTAAAAAATCACTTTTAGAAAAATAGAGCTTCCTTCTTAATATCATTTATGTATATGAGTTGTATAGGGTCGGATTGATCTTCCCTAGCTAATAATAATGGGTACCAGTGAAACCAAATCTGAATAATTTATTAATTGGGTTGAAAATATAAACTTAAGTTGTTAAAATTATAGCTAAATTTGGGTCGGATTGGTGTGTATGAACTCAAGCTGAACCCAATTACATCCATTAACTAGGTAGAAAGAATTTAACCCGAACCCAAATTTACTAGGTCAGGCGGCGGACCAGCTTAGGAGCTGCCTCCCCTAGCCTTACTAAACTTTGAAATTAAAATTGGACAATATTGAGCTTTTGTTCATGAGCAACAAATGAATGGATAAAAGCAAATCCCATGGAAAACCTATGATTTGGTGCAGTGGTAAGGCACGCTCCTACAATCTAAAGGGTCCTTTGTTGTTATGAATTCATGGGTCGAGTGGCTTTAATGAAAGACTATTAAAGAAGTAGGTGGTTGGGACGTAGATGGAGTCTCCGACTTTCTTGGAAATTAAATTACTACGATGAGTGGCTGGTTTTCGTTGCTCTCTCTCTCTCCTTGTATCATTTTCCATCAAAGGAAGATTTCTTGATAAGGGTCATTTTCAGATAATCACATTCCTAGAATTTTTACCAATTTTAGAAATACATAAATGAAACCCCCCCCCCCCCCCCCCACACACACTCCGAACACAAAAAAAAAAAAAAAAAAAAAAGTTAGGTATTTCCCTTCTTTCCTCTCTAAACATATTTCTCAAGGTACAATGAGGGGCCACTTGTTCAAGCATTGTAGGGACCAGTAAATGATGATCTCCGACAGTGGGCCTCACAGACTTTGGAGTTGTAACAATCATTTGCAGATGCACCCACTTTATTTTGAGATTTCACCCTTGTAGGCTGTAGCCTTTTTCACTGCTTAAATTGTCTGTTACCACTTACCAGTTACCACCACTGCAAGAATGTAAAAGGTAAGAAATGGGTCAGAGAATTTTTAAATTTCAATGATTGGGGTGGAGGGTGAGAGGGAAGGGGATGAAAGAAGTCAAAGTAAATGAGTAAAAATATGTAATATATATTTATTAGTTGTTATGCAGAGAGAAAGCTTTAGGTAAGTTATTTAATATAGGAGAGTCAATCATTGCAATTAATTCTTGCCAACCCTTCCGTTAAAATAGGCTTTGGTCGGGTTCCCATCATATCATATCATAGTAACAAACATCTCCTTCTTATCGCCAATTTATCGCATCTTCCCATTCTCCCCCAGTGAGGCCTTAATTTAAAAAAAAAAAAAAAACAGTTGGTGGGTCCAATTTACCATTTAGAAGTATGTAGAATGAATACTTACATGAAGTTGGAACATTTGGTAAATAGGGTAGGTAATTCTTTGAGCATTTTGGGTAGGGGTGGCAGGTCTTTTGAAATGTGAAAGGATTTGGATGATTGGGCCATTGTTTCATAGAATGTGAAAAAAAGATTTTTTTTTTTTTTTTTTTTTTTTGCTATAGAGGGTTTCCAATTTTTTGAGTTGGACTAATTCTTTTGAGCTTAGAGAGAAGCCAAGTAAACTCCCCTGTAGCCCCAGTGTGATAGTGCAGTTTCGAACCTACAACATTCGAGTGCAAACCGTAGTTTTAGGCCAACTTACCCTTAGGGTTACGAAAAGAAGAAATGAAACTTACATTTGGATGAAAACGAAACTTAAATTGAACCCATATTTATATGGTGTCAATGCTTTGACGTTTAGTAAGGAAATTTAGTTTCTAGGAGTTCATGTTATAATGAGTTTCAATTATGAACATGGAAAAAAGTATCGATGAAGGATATAAGGTGAAAAAGTAGATGGAAAGTAGACTTTTCAAAGGTTTGGGTATGTAGGAGGATGATTAGGTATTTATTTACCATATCCTTTTAATTTATATTCAATTAAAAAGAGATTATTTGATGGCTATTTATAGATATTTACTTCTTTTTTTTTTCTTCTAATTTTAACTAAGTTTAGACATATAGGTCTTATAACTACTGGGAATTAATTAAATTCCATGCAAGCAAAAGAACCCTTAGAGTATAATGTGGTTTTTTAGGGTTCTACTGAGCATAAATCATTGATCAAATCATACTAGTCCGACCACCATTCTTGACTTGGATGTAGACCCTGTTCCAAAGAATTGGCTCAGATTCAAATAGAACACATGGATTCATGTTAGAATGTTAGATCCAATGAAAGCAGATCCAAATCATGGGAGTCATAAATTGGCTCATTTACATCCCAACTTTAGACTTTTGAAGCCCATAATTAAAGTAGCGGTGGCTCAAAGTTACCATTTAATGGTGGTTTGTTTCATGTAATTAAATTATTAGAAATTCTAAGACTTCATATTTATGTAAGTGGTTAAAAATGAAGAATTAAAGATAAAAAATTCTCTTTTAATGAAAATTGAATCAAACGAAGATGATAAATGAATACCTAGCTAGCCCCCACCTAGTAAATCAAATCTAAGAAAATCAAAGGCCTAATATAGCTAAGTTATATCCTTCACTCTACACCTATTTAGTAATTCTTCGGGAAGCCAAATGTCACCTATTTCGTGTGCAAAGTGAATAGATTGATCACTGATTGGCCCACCCAATTTAAGAATTTGCCATGAAAATCCCCTAGATCTGAAGGAGAAATTTCTGGCTGCTTCCACACGTCATACTATTTGATATCATACAATAAAGATAAACGAAACAGAACAAAAAAAAATCTTTGCTAGGGAAAGTAGAATCCTTGAAAAGAGGCTTACCACCTAACAGATTGCACCGAATAATTGCAAGCAGGAAATGATAGGATCTGTTGCTGGACACCTTTGGCTTTCTTAAGTGTGAAGCAAATCTATCTGCGGGTCCAACTTGGGCCGGGCAAAACTCAAACCTTGTGACCCAACAAGGAAAAATCAAAATTGGAATTGAAATTATTCAGGACAAGCCGGGTTTGGGTTTTAAAATTTGCATGGGGACTCTATAATTATATATATATATATATTTTATCGGAATGGAGTTCGTATTAATATATATATATATATATATTTCTGACCTAGCTACCTTTAATTCACATGAAGACCTTTTAATGCCACATTCATCGTATCATCCACAATGCAGTTGCAAATTTTAGTGTCCGACAAGAGCCTGAATTTTTTGAAAAACCATCTCCTAGCTTGAGTCCAATATTATCTCAAAAACAAGGTTTGTGTCAATGGTCATAGGCTTTTATGCTCAAGTATGAATTGACTTTTAAATCGGGCATAGTAAGATACAGTTTTTTTCCTGTTTGTGATAGAAATAGTGAGATAGAGTTGAAATATTGTTGGGTCACCCACTTGAAAATCGGTGGAGTGGCATGGGGCAAGATTCTACTAGAGACATCTAGTGTTTGGAACCTTTTCAGATTTGTCCAATGTGAGTTTAGTGGGTGCCACATGGGGGATAAGTCGTGTTGGGTCAAAGGCCTCATGGATACCCACATCATTAGAATTAATACTGTTAGGTCATCTGATCAAAGGCTAAGCTGGCCCTTCTAAGAAAATAAATTTCACATTTTACTCAATTGTAGGCCTTTTACTAGCATATGAGTTCAACTTAGCTTGAAAAGTTAAAAGGCTGAGTAGCCAATTACTACTACTGAGTAAGGTTCCAATATATTTTAATTTGACTTCCAAAGATCTCAATGAGTGCCCAGCATATATTCTCTTTTTCATGCATGCATATGATCACTATAACACTCATGAAAACTTGCTTGCTCAATGCCAATAATCACAAAAAGACATAAACAGAAATAATGGCATTAAGCAGTTTGCATTTTTTAAATCCATATAAATCCAAACCATTCGTGCCATGCATATGTCCTACCCAAAAAGCCCGTAGCAGAAAAATAACATTGACAGGAAGATTTTGAGGAAAATGGAGAACATGCCTGATACTTTCAAAAGTGATTTTCATTGTGCCAGCTTCCTTTCCATTTGTATGGGCTTTCTTTCCATATGTGAACATAAGAATATATAAACATGCCTCCCTCACCATATTACGGGGAGTGAAATTATAGTGGCCGGGGACAAATTTATGATCCATCGGAACCATCTACATATATGAGACTCGCAGGGCCGTCTCAAGACAATATGTGGCCCCAGGCGAAAGTATAAACGAGGCCACTAGCTTCTATGTGTGACATGAGAAAACCCTCATCCCAAAAGAGCACGCGCAGTCCAAATATCCAATCCAAGCAGAAAATGCAGCCCTGAATTTAAATCCTTCTGCCAAATGAAATAACCGAAAAGAGTATAAAATCATTAATGGTGATGACAAAAACTACTGAATTATCAGAGTAATGGTTAACAATGAGAGGTCAAGAGTTATCCATATGTAATTCTTTTAGGGGTTGTTTGGTTGAGAGCATTTACGTATGTAAATAACTCATATGTGAATCATTTACACACCTTCATGTTTGGTTGAGATCATTTACGCATCATGTGTGAAATTTTTATGTGTAAATGATGTGTAAAAAGGTATTATTTTCGTACTCATATTTAATTTTCACATGTGAGGGGGTGGTAGAATGAATCGCATGTGATTTGCACATGAAACAAAACCACATCAAAGGGCGGACGGTGCGGAACAAGTGACATTCTATCACAACAATGCATGGGTTCGAAACCCATCTTCTTTTTTTTTTTTTTTTTAATTACGCATATCAGCATGTGGTTTTCGTTGGCAAACATGCCCTGTTTTCATTTTCTTTTCTTTTTTTGGAAAGAGCACTGTTATCATGTTAATGTTACCAATCCAACAGGCCTTTAGACATCAGATTATGATTTTTGGAAATGTGTTTTTATTTAATTAATTATGTTTAGTTGTAAATTAAGCATGATTAGTTGTTAATTAGTGTTGATTAATGTGTTAGATTAATTATATGATAAGATAATATGGAATTATTGGTATCAATGAATTTATGGAATTGTGTTGGACATTTCTTATTTTGGAGCCATATTGATTTGAAATGTCATTTTATGAAAAAATGAGTATTTTCTATATAAAAAAGGACTTATTTGTAATTCTGATTTTATGAAAATTTTCCAATGATGGGATTTTTTGATAATTTCAGTTTCATTAGAAAACGGGTCAAATTGTGATCGATTTTCTCTTCTAGCTCGGGTTCATTTAAATTCATTTCAGATGATTCCCAATGAGATTTGATACCTTTAAATAGTAACTTTTACTGTGCTTCTGTTTCGTTTATCTTCTCTGGTTTTGGAGTTTGGGAATTGAGATTAGACTTTGGAAGTGGGAAGAAAATCCAACCCAGCCACTCAGGCCTATAAAATTATGAGGCCCCCTCATGGTGAGGCCCCCACCACTTGCTTTACATGCCTATATGGTGAGCCGGCCCTGGAGACTCGTTGAATTACTATATATATATATATATGTAACCAGAAAATTAGGGGCCTTGATATATATATCAACGAGCTAAAGGATATATCACGCACAGAAAAAAAAAAAAGTAGATGACCAATCAAAATCTAGTATAAGTGGACGATCAATAAAAAAAATGAACATGGAAATTAGATGGAGCACCATTAAAGATATTGACTTTAAAGTGAGCATAGGTTTGTTCAGTTAACTAGATCGCATAACCAAATTTTGAGTAGAGTAGTACAAGAAGAAAACGGAAAGTACAATGAAGCTTCTTTGCACCAGCAAATCATAAATCTTAAACTGTATAAACTAATGAGCTATCAAATTATTAGTAAATATTATAATGAGATTTTACAAGAGATTAATGGAACAACCTACAGCAAGATAAAACTAATGTCATGTTTTAGATGCAATTTATGTTGTTTCTTGTCCATTAATCCATAAGCCCTCCCTCTTTTCACTTGGTTTTTCCTTCCCTTCTCCTTATGTAAGCAAGTTGAGGAAGAAGGCCATTAGACCCACATTGAAAGTGGGGTTCTTGGAAAGGGCCTTTATAAGTGTTTTCCCATTCATAATAGTTTTGGGGCCGTGGGGGAACTAGCTAGATGGTGAAGACCATATTTGCAGTCTTTTTTAGAAAGATTATTTGATGGCCATTTAATTTAGGAATCTTCAACTTTAATTTATTTCAATTTTAGCTACTCAAAAATAAGTTTTTTAAAATTCCTAGGAACTCAATTCAATTCAATGCAAACAAGCAGGCCCTAAGTTGAATCGAATCGTGGTCAACTAAAATGTGTAATCATTGCCACCCTCTAATCACAAGGCTCGAATCTTCAACCAAAATTCTAAGGAGTCCATCAGAATTCAGAACCACATCCTGGCTAAACTCACGCAAATGACATCTTCTTTTGTAAAAATAAGTAGGGTACGTAGATTCCTTTCCTTATGCAAGATGCAGACCATAACAGAAAACCAAAAACATTCCATCATCCGACATAGATTAGAATTTTCCAATCAAGTGTACGATGGAGTTAATGACCACCCAAGTAACCCAAACCACTACGTTTATCTTTTACCCCAACTTAGGCATTTGAACCTTGCAAGTCTTGAAATCCGACGGTCCCTTGCTAAATTCTAATTTCACATTCCAAACTCTAACAAATTCCATGAAGTGTTTTGTGAAGCACTAAAAGATGAAATGTATTCTCTATGTTTTTGTCACCAAGTTATTAGCACGCACTCCCTCTATTGGCATCATCTGCATGTGCTATTTGTGACTTGTTTGTGAATTGAGAAAATTAAGAACATTGTAGTTAGGTGACTTGGGACAAACCTTGTAGTCTATGCCATAGGGTCACTCTTTCTCCATGTGGCTTTTTAGGCATTTTTGTAAGGATCTTTGCAGAAGTCCTATTATCTCTAGACGTAGGCCAGATCTTGGTAATATATGGTTGTGGAAATTTCTCCTTCCTTAGATTCCAAGGTTGTAGAGGGTGTAAGAATTGGATTTTTCACACTTGGGCCATAAATTTATTGCTTTGCTTTAGTTTCTTTGGATTGTCATTTCCTTGTCTTGTCATTTTCAATGGATTTTTCACAAGAAAGCCCATAATAAAAGATACATATATAGAAGGATCAAGTGTTTCCGCATAGAGAGAAATAAAGGAAAACTGGCGCGGCAAGGAATATGAGATTCCATGAACAGGCATGCGGCAAGTTGTTATGAAATTAACAACCTTAAGGGGCATCTTGGTATTTTCCTAAGGTTATACACAATAATGGCTTTGATTTAAAAGGTGAAGACTGAATTCTTAGTGATGGATATATATAAGTGACCATCAATTCTTTCCTTCTTTGATATGTACGTGTGTGCGCATTATATATATATATAGATATGTCCTTATCCTCTCTCTTGAAAGCAAATCCACCAATTATGAGGAAATTTCTTGGCATTCATACTTAAGCCTCTATATTTGCAGTTCATCCTCTACATTTTACCATCCGCAATCTAACTTGCTAGTTTAGCAAGCTTGGGCTATTTGAAAAGAGCTTAATCAAATATATCTGTTTGAAGTAGAGTTGTTTCAATTAGACTCTTTTACTAATTGTCTTTTTAGTGTATTTAACTCAATTAGAAAAAGTAAACTTGTGATAAAATAAAATTTATATGAATAAAGTTGTCATATAATAAAAATTGTACATGTAAAATTATCATATGGTGAAATTAATTAGCACATGCAAAATTATCTCGTGGTAAAACTTACATGAGCAAACTTGTAAAAAGAAAAAGCAACAAAGTCGGAATTTTTTATACATTCATGTTTGTTTGAAAAAAGTTGTTGTCTTGCTAATTTCTCAAAAAGAGACAAAAGTTCACACAGTTGGTTCTATTAGACAGACACATAAGATTTCACAAATAGTTTAAGAACCACTTGAACATCTACGTTTGAACTAATTTCAAGTCAAATAGGCCCAAAGTAGACTTACCAAACAACACATATAAACAAAGGGAAAATGCAAAATGTCCACATGAGGTGAATTTGCATATTTAGAGTTTTTTTTTTGGAAGATAAATATTTATTTTCAAAATTACTTGAAGGCTTCAACACTCTAGGAAACCTACAACAGCAGGTATTATGTGTGGATTAGGACTTGATCAAATATCATCTAATTTGATCATTTTACCCTTCATTTTAGGGCTTCGAAATTTAAATAGAAATGGGATTTGGGAGGTTTCGCATCTACCGAAAATTAATATTACGGGTGTGACTGCATATAACATCCTTCTATAGAGCAGCTGCAGATACCTAAAGTGATCATGAGAGACCCTGATGGTTCTAACATGCATGGTGTTACCTAGATCACTATTTCACCTAGTGATCCATGATTTGAGTGACAACAATCTATAGTTGTGGGTGGGTTAATTCTAAATTACTCACGCTTATTTCTAACTTCACATTATGAAGTAGGACAAGTTCAAAATTAAGTTACTTGCTAATTTTAAAATCAAATCAGAAGGATAAGTGTTAATTTTAGTATATATAAGACATTGTAATCCAATATAGTTGGAACATGGATTTAATGATGATGATGATGATGATGATGATACATTGCTGTATTGCTAATGAAAATAAAATATGAAATGGAGTTTCTCATAGTAATTATAGAGTTTCATCTTTACCCAAAAAAAAAATATATATATATATAGAGTTTCTTTCCTCCCTGATCAACAGTGAATGCTTTGTAATTTTGTTTAGGGCTGATTTGTGGAGATCTTACTCGCCAAGCCTCAAAACAATGTGCCCAAGGTTTCAGGGTATTTGTGATCGCAACAAGACGTACGGTTTGAGGATCAACCCATGCGTGTCCATATATAAATAAAAGAAAGGGATTAGAGAGAAAGAAATCCAAAAAGATAGTAAAAAAGTGCAGTGTTGACCATTGATGATGCGATTGAAAGCGAGATTAGAATCACTTGCTGTGTATGTTTGACGATGGACTCTCATTCTCATAGCTGAGCATTATCTTTTTCATATTGAAAACAGTTCAAACCCCCTTTTTGAGTTGCATGGCTGACCAGGCAATCCACACTTTTCATAAATAAAGCCACTTCAAAAGCAATATACACATTAAAGAAGCCACGCCAGCAGTCCAGCTCTTCATCCATGCAAGGGTTGGTAAATAGACTAGCCTTGGCCACTGACAGTTAAGTGGCATAGGCATCCCACGATAATGGGTCCACGTACCTGGCCTCGAAACCCCACTCTGGGAGTTTCAATCCTGTGCCATGACGCAATTGAGTTTGGATTCTACGAGAATTTTCTCATGGTAACGTGACGGACCGTGAAATCCACAATTAGAATGAAAAAGGGACTTAGTGGGCAACTATGAGCTAGCTATGTATTCTACTTTCTAAGGTTCTAAGGGCATAATAGGATTTTCAACTGTTGTAATCACAAAAAATGGGCAATTCGTGCAGATTGGTTCAGACATTGGCTCAATCCAAGTCCAACTTAATAGCAAGTGGGTGAGCTCAAACTTGACCCGAATGATACCTGAACACATCAAGCCTGATTGCCTGTGGGTAAGTAGGGATGTCAAGGGACCTCTAATTACCTGCTAGCCAGAAGGACCCGACCCTAAAAAATCTAGGTATCAAGCCTCTTGTGGACAAATGGTCCAGGGTCTAACTGGATGAATTGTGTATTCCTCATCTGAGGGCAATTTGGGTTTTAGTTTGCTGACTCGTGCAGGTTGGGTCGAATATCCAAAGCTTGAGTTTGGATCTTTTTTCTTTTGAAGGTGGTGAATTGTATCCAGCAAGAATATTTCAATTATACATGTTGCCAGATGCCCTAACTCAAGCCCAATGTGAATTTTGTTTTGATTTCAGAATCTGATTTTGTACGTACGTATCTGATTTGAATGATTGAGAAGTGAGTTTCACCCGAGGGGGAATGTTGAATAGTATTTACACTGTCGACACTTCTTGAGTTTGATAGGAATAACTACTTAAAGAAATTTAATATAATATTAGAGCGAACTGATCACGAGTTTGAATTTCATGAAAAAAGACTCGCACAGTGTGTAAAATAAAAAAAATTTGTGCATGTCGCCAAAAGTCCGCCTACTGAATTCCAGTCCACCCGAGACACAGTGTTGAAAAATATTTACACTGCTTCTACTCATATAAGCATTTCTAAGAAATAATTAGCTAAGTAAGCTTATAGTGAACAAGCCCAACCCAAGTTTCACCCCCCCTGAAATGGATATCAATTGATAAATGTTTCCTCAACCCAAGTTCCCCCGCACGATACTAGCAAGTTTCATGAAGCCGGTTACATTCACTACATAGGGTATTAGAAGAGATTGGATTTACATCAAAGTCAACATGAAGACCAGCAATCTACCTTCTATGACACGAAATGCCAGAATAAAAGATCCGGTTGAGAATCACTAAATAAACACCTCACACAGTTGAATAAATCCATGCATTTAGTTGAAAAGAGAAACATGCATTCACCTACAGGTGTTAAAAAAAATAGCTTTCAACTATAAGCCCTATAAGCTATGAAAACGAACATGAATCTGGTCAAGATCCAGCAACCACTCCCTCCCATGGCTGACCGGGCACCGTCACCCCACATCCCAAGAAACTGTTCTCTCTCTCTCTCTCTATTTTTTTTTTAAAGACTTGAAAGATGCTCCTTGTGTCGGTTAAGAAGGCCGGCCTAATAAATTCATTCAAGAAAATCATTGAAACATACATACAGAGAGGAAGAAAGATTGACCCATCTTTTTAAATGATGAGAGGACACTTGTAAGTTGCTGATTTGAAAAGGCGTGGCATGAAAACGATGAAAGATCACATAAAAGAGACTGACAGTTACAGGGATAGATAGTGGGGTTGGGTTTCTATTTTACTAAAACAAGGGAAGCTGCCCAATGAAAGATTGGAGGGAATTTATATGTATGTGTGATTGTGTGAATGATAGAAATTGGGAGGAGAGGTTAATGATTGGGTAAGGATTTTCTATTTGTTGGTTTTTGTAACATAAACTTATTTGCTTGTCTTGGAAAGTGGGATGGGGTGGAGATTTTCACAGGGACATGCAACCAAAGTATGGTTTTCAGGTTCTCTCTTTTTGGGATATTTGGAGGACGAAGTGTGTCGGTCAAATTACCAAAGAACTTTGCCCTTTTGATTTGGTCAAACCATAAATTGGCTTAAGACTGTCTGGAGGTAAAAGTTGTTTACTTCCCAGTAATTATAGTCTAATTTCCATCAAATGGAGTTTTTGTTTGGCCCAGCAGTTTGACCAGAACCTGACCCATTTACATCCCTACATGCTGAATTGCTGATGAGCTTTTAATATAAACATAAAATCCCACGGAGTCCATGATCTTAAAAGCTAGTCATATATGTTTTTAGAGGTCTAATATGAGACGATGTAATATTGGATGGTAAATAAAAAAATTGGCCTTTTATTTGGTCATCGTCCATTTTAAATATTTAGATTTAATAGTTGAGAGCGTTCAATGAATCTAATTAGGAGATGATTAGACTTCGAATTCCTCTTGTATCTCATAAAGCTAATGAGATTTACGGACTTTGCCAAGTATCTTATTTTTAGAAGCCGTAAAGTGAAGCGTTGCTCCTATAGTGGAGAATCTATTTCACACTTTTTCTAAATATATATATAGGCAAATATCATCTTTGACATCAAGCTATCTGGAATATGATGCCTTGTCGGTAAGAACATGAAATCTATTTGGGTCTGGCAGGGACTTGACTAGAACCCAAACCATTTACATCCCTATGCTTGTAAGCTTTTAAGATATGTTTATGCAGCCGCTTTGTCTTGAAAAAAGTATAGAAAGTAGAAACACTTTTCCATAGTGAAGAAACTTCCACGTTTGGTACAATGGTTTTTTGTGGGGGACAAAAAAATAAATTTTCCATAATTCCAAAACAAATTATTTTCGAGGGGTTAAGGGGTTAGAGTGGATTTTCTGTGGAACATAGAGATTTTTTTCCGTGAAACCAATTTTCCACATCAATGCGGTTGTGCCCTTAATGTATATAGGGCACCCTATGCCGTCCATGATCTTGATAGCTAGTTAGATTTTTTTATAACGATTATGCATTGATAGCTAGTTAGCTATTTTGTAACTATTATGCATTGATATAACTCAGGTATTGAGAGATACATTTCCATCCCCATTGTTAGGATTTTATTTGTATTGGTTAATTCATGAGTTAAACAAAACTCTAAGTTCATTGAGTTGTATTTTTTATTTTATTTTGGAATGGACTATAGTTATCTTGCCAAAAAAGCAAAAGTGTAGAAAAAGAAGAAATAGAAGAAGTCTGGGCAAACCATTGAGGACCGATCGATCGGATGCTGACATGCCTCAGCTATTCACGAGGACTGATCGATCGGATCCTCTGTCCGATTGATCGGATGGCGGAATGTTCCAGAAACAGGACTGCGTGAATTGTTTCCTTTTTTTTTTACTGGAATTGCCACTTTGAGTCCTATTTGTATTTTATTCCAAGGCACGAATTTGAGACTATATATAGGGTGTCGCTCTCATTTCTAAGCAATACAAGAAGTTCCTCTATCTTTGATCTGAGGTGATATATTCTTAAAAGAGATTCCTTGTTCTTTAGAGCTATTTAGAGATTGTTCTGAAATGCTATTCTAAAAGGTTTGAAGCTTCTACTTTTTGTAGAAGATCTGTTCATCTTAGTTCTCAAAATATATGATTGAGGATGATCAAGCATAGGGAGCGATATAGGGTGGGAAAGTCGTGGCAACAGTAGAAGTTGTGCAAAAATAACTATAGTCCTTAGGTCGACGTACTGACTGGAATAAAAGAGCTGTGAGTATATCTTGTAACCGTTAAATAGTGATTGTTTTTCCTGATCGTGGTTTTTCTCCCGATAAAGAGTTTTCACATTAAATTTGTGTCTACCTTTTTGTGGTGATTGCTTAGTAGATAGTCTTTATTTGGTTACATCATTTGTATTGGTTTGTTGGAACTAGTAGCCATTTTTTGTAAACGCACATTCACCCATGTTATGGTATTTGTGTATTATTCATCACCAGCTGCATAAAAAGTCTGAATTTATTAATGTACAACGAATATGAATGAGTTAGAAAGCCAAAATGACTACAAGAAACAATCAAATTATGCAGAATTGATCCCATGCTTCTGTTAGACGGTGCTCACGTGGGAAAATTCTGATTTATCACATATGGCCCCATCTTAGTATGATCAAAACTGCTCATACCAAACAAACAATTGTATTAAAAAAATGCCGAAATTTCTATAGTAACATAGTGTACGAGCCCTTAGATTAATCATATCATGCATGTACATGGTAAACATAGTGTATGAGAGCCCTTAGATTAATCGTCCTGTACATAGTCGTGTTTTATACACATAATTCAATCCAATCTATATAGAATGATCCATGTTCCAAAACATACATTTTGCTCATGAGTGGCAAGATTTGTTTCTGAGATATTATGGAACCATTTCTATTGAGGGGTCCACCCCTCCAACCCCAGTACCCCACATCTAATATTTTGCTGAAACCACCTCTCTCATCTCAAAACAACAATGTGAGACGAACAACCCGATGAACAATATGACTTCGAAGGTCAATCCCATCATGAAATTTATGTTATTTGTGGGGTCCAGTTCTGATTAAAAGTGAAGTGAGCCACCATATCCACACTGTCACAACATATAAGGTATTGTTGCCTTTATGTAATCATTTCTCCTCTGTAGTATAAAAATCAAACTATTTTGGAGTGTGTGTTTGCAAAACCATCTCTATGAAACTGGCGGCCAAGTGTTCAAAACCGCGTGACAGAGATAGAGAGAGAGAAAGAGGTTGAAGTGTTGAAGGAGATGAATCAGTAATATATTATAAAAGAACCCGTCCTCTTCCCTCTTTGATAGAGTGAATGGATGGATTCCTTCTTTCTCGTTTGCATATATGTATATAAAAAGGTGGAGAGATGAAAGGATTCGGTTTGGGGGAGTGAATGTGTCTTCCTCCACCAATTTTCTAAGGAAAGCCCGTGTCAGTAATCCTAATATTCTAAGAAAACCACTGCCAGCAAACCCGGTTTCATGTCCCACCCTTTCCAATTCAATGACAGCTTCTGCTCCACTGCTTTCGGCCAAACCCCTTTCCCTTCCACCAAACACCCACCACCCTCTTCTTTTCAATGAATCCTCTTTTATTCCTTTTTCTGCCTAGCTATATAAACATTAAAGTACGTGCACACACGCGTACAATCATATTGTTGTGTACGTGTTTGTGCATGCTCTTTGTTTGTATCTTCCTCCTCTTTTTTTTCCGGCTGATGGTGATGTAAAGCAATTACATTTTATGAAAATTTTAATGCAAGGGGATGTAATTGGGTCAAGTTTAAGTTGGGTCTAGGTTGGTCCATAATATCAGGTTTCATTTGCTTTATTAGAATATGCAGTTATGTGTTCAATTTTACGGTGGGATTAAATTTTGTGAAGTAGAATATGCTATTGGAGGGGATGTCATTCAATTTTAACAGTTTGTATCATTAGTAGGTGGGTCCCACTGTGAGTTCCACACATCCCACTCACCAAAAGTGTATAATAGACCACTTGGGGAATCCAAACTCTCTACTAAAATATAATCGACCACCGGAGAGCGCCATAAGGAACGAAGGGTGGCCAGGTGTGTACTAGATCAACTTTATAGGTGGTGGGTGAAGTTCAGCATGGAGCTATAAATACTATGAATAGATTCTTTATGACCACAAAAATCATGATTTATGGAATCGTTGAAATGCACTAATCTTATATTTGAAATTGTTAATATATTGGAAACTCATCCTAGTTGATGGTCCCTCGAAACAAAGGAGTGGGCTGAAGAGAATATGAATAAAAGTATTAAGAGTAGATCTAAAGAAACCCAACTTAATCGAGGTATTTGGCCTTGGATAGATTGTAATGGGAAGTAAAATTCATAAAGCTTACCCACCATAGTTTGATGATTTGATGAGAAGATGATGAATACTTTTGTTTTTGGATTCATCAATTTAAAACTGACATTTTTGGGGTTAAGTTCCATCCCCATCTTATCGTCTTTGAATGACTAACATTGTAAATCCATCTTACCTTTAGCCGAGGAAACGTAAAGAGACCAGTGTAAAACTTTTACCCAACTCATTCTATCCACTAATAGCAGCAGTCACACAAATTAATATTCCTTAGAAGTTGGGTACGTATGCAGTTAAGACTCATGATCATGTGTATAACAAATGATCAAAATATAAAAAAAATAATAATAATAATAAAAATAGTGAAATCATATATGTGATCAATCTGACCGAGTCCCCAAGGGCAAGTCCCAACTAATTTTCATATAATGTACTTCCTGCAAAATTGAAAGTAAAATCACCTTTTCAATGAGGGAATTGCAATGCCTAGGAAGAAAGTTGGGTCGATGCAGCCGACCTCGGAAAAGAAATTGTAATAAATATCGATCTATATTAATAAGGCACCCTCCATGCATGGACGTTGAAGTGTGCACCCCCAGCATGTTGGGGCTTGTCCAATTTTGTATTTCTCTGTCTAAAATACACCAAAGCCATGCGGGCCTGTTGCTTGGAGCATTTTTTTAAGGAAATTGAAATGGTCTTTGAGGTAGAATGATTTTCCATTGCTCTTATCTGCTTAGAGAACTTTTTACAGTTGTTGGTAAATTTTAGAAAAGCCCTATAAGCAATCTTATAACAAAAGCACAAATCTATTTCACTGTGAAAAAAATGTTTTGCCTCTTCCCTTTCAGTTTCATTTTCCGCAGAAAATAAAATGCGATAGATAGTTGTGGTGTCACTACAAGAAAAAAACACTTTTAGCAGGGGCCACCCGATGCCCAACTCACCTGAGCTTTAAAACCCTGATAATTGGATCCCTGTTTCGTTGGATCTAATGAATGATGAACCATTATTCTTTAGTAACTGGGGTATGTAGATGGATGGGCTTAAATGTTAAATTATATTTTGGATTCTTGGTGAAGAAATGTGTTTGTTGGATAGCTTTTTAAAATCACTAGGGTGAATATATGAAAGATTTCTGATGATGAGATGAAGGCAAATCTGAGGGTTTCTTCTTCTTCTTTTTTTTCAAAAATATATAGAGCTAAGAGGGATTCTCCAAATCCTCAAAATCTTCTTGAAAATCCTACAAATCTGTTTCGGATAATCAGGATATTTCCAAGTTTTATAGGATTGATTTCCTAACATCCAAAAGAGGCCCGCAAAGGATTTTCAGGTCATAGTTTATCATTAGAGGGTGTTACTGCAATGCTACTCTAATGTATTATGTTAGATCTCTCTCTCAACTAATCAAAGTTGTCTATCTATTCCTTCTTTTACTAGCACTGGGTCATATTCCACTGTGATTAGAGTGGCGCTCATAGTTAGATTACCACTAGTTTAACTCCCAAAACCCCAAATGTTTTTTACATGATCTAGGCAGCCCCACTAATCATCACCACCACCGCAGTCGTCGTCATCATCACCACCAAAGTCATCATCGTGATCATCATCATAATAGTTCTTCATTTGGGATCCACACAGATGCAATGGTGCAGATTATTTCAAGTTACTCTAACAGGCTTCATTAATAACTCTAGGGGTGGAAGTCCTAACCTGACCAAACAACCCAACTTGTAATTTAGGGTTTAGCTGATTGCGTATGTGTTCATGTTGACCTATTTTTTTAATTACTTTTTGTTGTTTTGGGGTTTGACACTTCTTACCAAGTTAATAAATGGGTTGTGCTGGTGTTGAGTACCAATTTTGCTACTCAACCTGCCAAGTGAAATCTCCTACCAATGCGACCAGCCAATCCATCCTTAATCCAACCTATTAATCTAGGTTTGGATTGGCCCTCTTTAATTAACTTTCACATTGAATTCGATTTAACATTTTTAATACGATTAATAAATAAGTTGAGTTCACGTTAAGCATGTATATGTTACCACTTGCCCACTTTGATCAAAATGAGTTGACCCTGAAACCAATAGCGACCTTTACCAAAGGCCAATTAAAACTTTTATCCTTGATGTACATCACACTCCTACATAAACTTGAAACCAGACACAATAGAAAACAAGACAAAGGGCAGACTTCAAGCATCCAGTATATTTACTTAATCATCATCAGCAGCAGATCTGTACATGAAAGTCACTATTCAATGTCAATCAAGCCAAACATATTTGGATTTCTTTAACTACATTGATTGTGTGTTAGTCTTAACATTTCCTTTGATGCTTTTGGTGGCCTCGAAATCCGCATTCCTGCTTTCTTTATTTTGTTTTCTAAGCATTCAAGAATCAAAATCATATGCTATCAGAAACAATCTTAGGATAGAAGGTGACTTTTTCACATTACAAATAAAATAGTCACAAGGGGGCAAGATGTGCTGGTTACTTGCTTCCCTGTAACTTTGTCTCAAAACCACCTTCGAATATTCGATGGAGGTTAAAGGAAAGTAAGAGAGAGACAAGAGGGTTCTTTTCTTTACTAGTAATGTGCCATATAATCCATGTCTAATCATTAACTAATCCAGTTTTTATGTGGTCTGTACACCGCGTACATGTGTATGTCTGCCCACCAATAGCATGGGCCTGACACGTAGCGGGCCTTTGAGTAGGCCCACATGACATGCTGGAAGGTGTTGGCCACATGTAATTGTGTTGTCCTGCCAAGTAAGGGTGGTTTAAGCTCTTGATTTATAGTAATTTAAGTTGTATGATTGCTTAAGGAGGCCCTTAGGTATTGCCAGAGTGAGATTAAGGATGATAAAGAGAGTTAGGTTTAGGTTTGGTTGATAGTGTACCAGGTCCAAACTTGGATCTGAACCTGGACCCTAACTGGGTCCATAGTGCAAGATTCATACTGATACAGGAATCTAATTAGAAGGACAAAGCCCAATCCATACCCAAATAGAGGGCCTAAATGCAAATTAATTAAAATCGAGGCACCAAATGTATAAAAATATAATAACGTAATTAATGTATTTAATATATTCTTATTGTAATGTGGTGGTAAAATTTGGGACTCGACTCGGGTCCTCGGGTATGAACCCCAAGAACCATAACCTAGACCCAAATTTTATTTGAGTTCCTTTGGTGGACTTCACCAGAATTAATGGTAGGTCCAAATCTTTTGATCCATAACCAGTTGTTTAGGTTCGGGTCCTCATTTATGTGGTTACTTGTGCAAGCTTTTGTGAGCCCACTCCAGTTACAACTGTACTGTACAAATCTTAACCCATCACAAGGTCAGCGCTACTATTTATTAATGGGCCTCAAGCAAGAATCAATATTGCGCTTGTACATGGTTTGATGTGGGTGATGGCTCGGATATACTGGGCCCATATTTCGCTTTCTTTTTGTAGTGAACAGCAACGGAACAGACAAGAACCTTCCAGGTCTTAGTGATCTGACCCATTTGGTGAACCAGATTTTACTACGAAACTTGGCTTGTTGATCCTGATCTCTTTTACCCTTTGAATTAAATTTGCATTAATCGGACCTGATACCGACATCAATCCACTTTGGGCTTTTTGGGTCTGAGGTTACAGGTCCATTACCTATAAAATTGAGTGATTTCTAGGCCGAAGACTAATAACAATGGTCCTAGGACTGGCTAATGCCTGTTTAAAACTAGATTTGATGGCTTGACCTGGCCCACGATGTCTAGCACAAGGAGGCCTCATCTTATCTATGACTAAAAGGCGTGTCCCAGGCCTTTGTCTCAGAGTCTAGCCTAAATATTAGGCTCGATGAGTGAAAAAAAAAAACTGGACTTGGACAAGCTTCCAAGCAGCGTATCCAATTAGGGATCAACTTGTTGTGCCCAGGTTCTTGCCCAAGCAGAGATTGACATTGGTTTTTCCTTGGTTTTGTTTAATTTGACAGATTTTATAGAGGCAGAAATATGGAAATCAAGGCCTACAATGTTAAGAAACATATGTTGCAGACTGCACACACCTACCCTTGGGGCATAAGGGAAATGAATCAAAACTCAGAACTTTAAATCAATGGGCCCAATTCGTAGAAAGAGTCATCCACGTACATGAGCCTTCTACACTGAGGGTTGTCCAATCTTCAAGGTCCGGCCTGCAGTGACATGTTATTCAGATCGGTATCATATTGGATCAATAGATAGTTTAAGCCTGTCATTATAGACCTGAGGTGACCTGGGCTGAATAATCACCTCTGATAAATGAATGGGCCGGCTTATCAAAGCTCCGATCAACCTGTCTTGTCTCAGTTGCAACACTGATCAAAGTTAAATTGCTTGAACTAGCCCCTTAGATGAACAGATGGGTCCAATCAGAAGTTATAGGGATGTTATTAAACACATGCAAGCTGGTAGCTTATCATGGGAGCAGGATGAAAACTCTGGCTCGCCCATGATAACAAGTTGGTTTCACTTCACTTGTATCATTTGACTTGTTAGTATCATAGCAGTGATAAACTTCAATTGTGTTAATAATTTCTAGCTAGATATATTCTCCACTTTTTTCAGACAGTCTTTTGATGTACTAGTTATGCAGAATACCTCTCATAGTTTCTTTGTATCATATGAAAGCACCCAATGCACACATTTGAAAATGAAGTGAAAATGAACTAGGGTTTTGTGCAAACAGAAGAAATACAAATACAAACTCCACACCCAAGGATTTGATTTTTACATGGTACACCAGCCGCAAGTGAAATGAGAGCTATCTATCTTTTGCAAAAAAGAAAAAAAGAAAAAAAAAGGGTCAGAACCTTCCTTCGGAGACTTTAATTTCAATATGAAGAGCTCTGAAATGAGAATCTCAATTATGGTATATAAAGACTGCATCAAATACTCCTAATGCTGCTAAAACATTATAAATTGTAAGAACATTGCATACTGCATGCTTCCAACTAGGGACTGGTGTACAAAATGTTTTGGATGATCAGTCTTCATAGAATACAAGACATTTAACACAACAATATATACGGTAATTTAAGACAATCTTATACAGCTTCTACTGAATTATTATGAAAAGGAAAGCATGAAACAGATGCAAAAGGCCCACTCGCCTACTTCGTATTAGATTCTTAGAAATTCATTAATTGTAAAGTTGTTATCAAATGAGTATTAAAGAAGTAAGAGGTGAAGGGAAGATGTATAGGGTTCCTACGATTTAATTTACTATATAAGGATGGTGGAATATCATCATGATAATATCCAGGCCCATCTAGGTCAAAACTTGCACTCTGGCTTTGTATTTCCCAGGTTGTCCAGTGCAATTGGGTCTTCATTTGTAGTACCCAAATTCATAAACTGTAGCCTGTAGGGTCTGTTAGGACGTGGAAAAACACTAGAAGTGTTTGCCATTGAGGATTTCCTTTGTCCCTGTTTGGTAGACCATTTTAGGTGGGAAAAGTGGGCCATTTGGTGGAATTTTTAGGGAAATTAAAGCAATAGCCCAAGCAAAGGGTAGTCCAAGCACAGTTTTGTGGACAATCACCTTTAAAAATCTTTGTCAATTGCCTACTGTATCTTGCCATAAAAGGATAACTATTTGCTTAGCCTCTCCTCATTTGGACTATATTTGAACATTAGTGTCAAAAGACCATCAAATCCAAGTCGATTTTCTTCTCAAAGGAGAAACAATGTATTAAAGAAAATCCAAGTCAACTTGATGAGGATTACTTCCCTGAAGTTTAACTAATTAAATTAAGGTTAAACCTTTTTACATTAAAAGTACATTAGATTTCATCCTCCATTCTAGAACTGGTCTTTGATTGTGAGTTAAACTGGTCGATCAAGATTTCTCAGATTAATATAAGCTGTTATTTGTAAAAGTCGGAAAAATATAGGTCTTTATTTGTTACCATAGTGGCTTTATAAAAAGTATCAAGATTTTCCTGATGGCGATAAAAACTGTTTTAAGTAAATGTATTTTATGATTTTTGGTACCCAACTAGTGTGAGGGTAGGTGGTACGAAATGTAGACGGTAAGATAAGAACTGACGCCTCTTATCCCTAAAGTGGCACAAACCCGGTCTTACCCTAGGCAGTAAGACCGGCCATTTTTGTCAAGTGGACTGTGGTTCTTCATTTATGTACTGTGGCTTACCACATCAAGGGACCTATCATCAATAGCATGAGCAGATCAGATAATATGTATCTAAAATTATAGTTTCCTTGTAATAGTGTGATATATCTCAAATATCGTCACATTGGAAATATCAAAAAGAAAAACATAATGAATTACAATAAAGAAAGGAAAGTTTTGGAGAAGTACATAGAAATAGTTTTTCACTGTCACTGATACAGAGGATTTACTGAGATGGGATGAAAACTTCACCTACCACTCTTCCACAAGGTACCCACACCCACTCCACTCGTCACTCGATAGGAAGTCAGTGGATATCTATTTCTCCAGAGTCCAATCCATGGGGAAAGTAGGTATATATGTAACTCGGTATTGAATGGAAGAAATTCATATCTGAATTAAAATCTATATATGAATAGATTCTTAAGAGGTCATTTCTTTTTGTACTCATTTACGTATGTAAATGTTGCACTCACATTGGTTTTCATGTGTCACTTTCATTCCCCTAAATAGGTGGTAAAGCATATTATGTTCGCATACAATTAACATATCCCTAAAGAGATTTGGAATGACAGTGAGAATAATCGAACATTAACACGTACCTAATTTTCATTGTGTTCTCTACGCTTCCTTTCATCTGATGGGCTTCTCCTAAATCGAAGATTTATTATGCTCCTCATCTCCACTTAGATACGTGATCAAAGGATGGGAAAATCAATTAATGATGAAGTGAGGAGGCATAAGCTCCAAAACCCTTTATACTGGTTTTACAATTCCCTTCCCATCATATAGTAAATTTTAATTTTGTCGGCGCACTTTTAGTAGTATGCATATTGTTTTAGCGCCGAGTCATTCTCCCTAGTAAGCTAACTCACGGCACGATTGGCTCTAATACCATATTAAATTTATTTTGCTAATCAGTCCTACCAAAACCTCAAAGAGTTAACGAATACAATATAAATACTTTTCAATACTTTCCCTATGGTGGAGCCCGTGTCTAAACATAGGCATTGATATTAGGTTAGTAAGTTTTAGTTTCCTCTTAGCAATAGGCAATGATATTAGGTTAGCGTTTTCTCTTAGCAATAGGCAATGATATTAGGTTAGCAATTTTTTTTTAAAATACCAAGTATACTCTACTAAAGAGTATTAAACAATAATGGAGTCTTTAAGTGAGTTGCTCGTACAAGTGAAGTCCAAAGATAGGCATGTGATCATTGGGCCACACTGAAGCCTGCTTAATCTAACATCACACACCTCCTATGTGAAAAAAAAAAAAAAAAAAGCAGTACAAACACCGAAACCATCACACACACCAAGCCTGTAATAGGTCATCGGTCCAAACTCATCAACCACATTTCATTTTTATGAAGTCTCATGGGCCCCAAATTCATGATCCCAAACCATTCATCATTTTTCTTATTATAACCTCAAAATGTTTAGTTTTATATCTTAAATCTTCATAGATCTTGAGGAATATGAAATATGAAATAAAACAAAAAAGAAAGAAAAGAACCAACCTATAGATTGTGGCCCCAATTCATGGTCCAGGCCCTTTAAACTTCTTATATAAATAATAAACATCAAGATGCGTCGTTTCATATCATAGATCTTTGTAGATTTTAAGAAACATGTGAAAAACAGAAAGACATCTAAAATGGTTCAATATTCTCATTTACTCTTGTGAAAATGATGACATGGTAATGTGTGTGGGACTTTCCAGACACTGAAATTACCGTGTAGCGCCCAAACGGTACTAAACAAAATGAAGGTCCCGAAGTCAGAATCGCAGACGAAAGGTAATATGTTTTCATACATGTAAAATTTATATATAACCCTTTACATATGTAAAACCCATTATCAAACCTATCAACCCCTTTTAAAGTTTATCATTTTGGAACTAGGGAAACCGCATGCATTATACTATGTCATAGACAAGGTGAGCAACAACCTATCATGAATTCAACTATATTTTAATTTCAACTTTATAGTTTGAATCTAGAATCCACGAAAATCTATGCATCGAACAAAAGGAAAATTTTCTCCTGCACACATGTTCATCTGAAAGTGACTTGCACATGCGCTCATGTAGAAATGCGCATCCGAACCATCGCCGAAGGTGGAGCCCTGCATGACGAGCTGCACCAATACGCCATGTGCACAGGTGCGGAGGGAAAAATTAAAAAGACGTCCTTAGAACAAATGTATTTCATGAGTGTACAAAACTTGGATCATATTGTCATCTTGAGAATCGATAGAGCTTCAATGTTGTTAATGCAGGTTTAGGGAGCCCTTCACCCCCTACTATTTTCAACATCTATATTTAGGATCAATTATTTGAGTATACTCATATAACCCTCTTTTTGCCTCAAACTCCAATCTAGAATTGGATTTCATTGTTTTTTCAGTTGAAATCGACTTGGATCCAACACGAAATGTGTTGTAGAGAGGGGTCCATCCAATAAAAAACAGATCCAAGTCTAAATCTATCATGATTTTGACTCAGACACTTGCCACTTACATTCCAACTTTTGAGCAAACGTCCCGTAGCAAATATACAACGCAAAGGGACGCATATCGCAGTAGGGATGGCAATAATTCAGATTGATCAGTTGGACTAGATCGAGCCAAATTGACGGCTATAGGTAATATGTACGTATTTGCACAACTCAAATTGACCCGTTAAGTGCTTGGGCTATAAATGTCGTCCTATATCTGCTTGAAAGTTAAAAAGGTCAACCTAAATCCTCAATTATAAATTAGATTTGATGATGCAAGTACAATTAGTTACATTGGATTGGATTGTCAAGTTGAGTAGCAAGTTCGGAATCCAGTCGAAGTCAATTCATTATTCATTAATAGATTTGAAAATATTTAACTGATATCGGCCTATTGTTTGTTGTATTTGAATTCATAGAATTTTTAATCCAAAGTGATTATTCAAGAATGACCATTAAATAGTCGCACTTTCAATGAAAAAAAGAATCTATGGTACATGAGAAATAAATACCCATGTCCAGGCCATCACCATAATAATTTAAATACTAACGACATCAAGATTATCTACATCATTGACTGTTATCCTTCACCCCTTCGTACCGTTCAAACCTCGTATCTTTAATAATTTTTGATGGAACTCGTTTGATCTTAAACTTTTTATGTATTCAGTTTTTATGTATGCAAATAAATAAGCTATAAAATTAAATCCGAACACGAAATTAAATAAATCGATTTGGATTGAATTGCGGATTGCACCCTACATAAAGGGTCACAAGATGGAATGCACCCTACATTAAGGGCCAATGGGCCACCCTCTTGTGAATATATGACTCCAAATAGACAGTGGGAAGAAAAAGCTGAGGATAATAGTTGAAAGTGCTACTTTCTCAATGTGATCTCTAGAGGGCAAACGGCCCCTCCACTCACACCACCTGCTTCTTCGATTTCCTTCTTACCTGTCCCTAGTGATGATATATGATATATCTTCCCTTATCTCCTCGGGCCTTCCCTTTCATGCACTCAGACAACCACTTTGCCACCTGTGAAGATTCTCGAACAACCCTCACATCACACATCACATGATAAGTCTCTTCATCATTCCAAAAGCCCCCTCTCACTATAATATGAAATAATACTTGTCCTATGGATAATGTAGAGCTTGGGATCTTAGCTCATGCCTGAGCTGAGACCAATAATCCATGAAAATAAAAGAAGTTTCACATGCATGCCCACCATCCATTTTCCACATATGTGCTTGGATTATGCCTGGAAGATGCTTTGTCTATGTCTCTGGTCTTCTTTTCCTTTGATTCTTATTTTGATTCTTATTTGCTAAATCTAATAATATAATGTTGGATCAGATAAGGATCAAAGGGGTTCAAGTTCAACGAAATGAGATGTGGTGGGTCATGTGTTGTTTGTAGATAGTCCTTGGCTTTACCTACCACAGGTCTTTAGTTCAGCTATCATAACTGCACTTTGACCCAGCAATACCACTGAAAACTACTCCTCATATGAAATTAAAAAACAGAGAGGGAAGAAAAAAACTATTATGTGAAAGTTACATAGTAAGACTTGCCACATTGGTAAATATCTAGAATGCGGGCTGAATATAAGCATTAAGGTGATTGTTGATTACCCATCCATTAAAAATCAAATTCTTCTTCTACTTTCAGTATGTCATGCTCTCCATGCTAAAAACTACAACTTGCTAAGCATGACTAGCCATGTAAGTGAACATGTGATAGTTGATTAATAATATTTTATATTTATTAAGTTAGTATTAAATATTTAATAATAAATTTATTTTTATAAGTATTTTAATAATATTCAAAGAAAATTCTATATTTGAAAATACCCTAGCATTTTTCAAAACATTAGTTGTCAAATTGTATGAGGATAGTTAAAATATGAAAAAAAAAAAAAAAAAAAAAAAACAGGGCTCACTAAAATGAATGCAACCCACCCAAAATAATTAATTTCTCTTTATTTTAGCATTAAAATAAAATAACAGTATATATATATCTCTCAAGCTTGCTATTTAGGGAGATGGAATGGAACCCTAATCCAGATCTGCATCCCTAGCATGAATTCTTGTCATCACAACTCTCGAAATGACACAGATATTTGAAACTCAACCGGTGTCCATCCCATTTGTAACTAGCAGTTGGAACTTAATATATGAAAATATACTAGATATAAAAGATAAAGAACTGTTTTTTTAGACTTTTCCTTTCACTCCATCTCTTGTATGCTAGAGTGACGGCCTTCACTTACGTCAAAAAAAAAAAAAAAAAGTTTAAACAGAGTTGGTTTTATGCTATAGGCAGGCCTTTTTTTTTTCTTTTCGGAGCAGAAAAAAATGGAAAAAAGAGTTCCTTAAATCAAACTAGGTTCCAACCTAGACTAGGACGGGCACCCAATGACTATTGGATTCCAGTGTGGGACCAATATGGTAAGGCTATATGCTCACAATTATCACTTTTTGCTGTAATGAGTGTGCGGCTGTATTTTTTTTTTTTTTTTTGAGTTCTTCTTCTTTGAATTATTTTAATTATCCATCTAAATAAATAAAACTGTTATTTTCATAGGAAGCAAAAAGAAGTTCAGCCACAAAACCAAACTTGGCTGAATTCTGGACCTACTTAAAACGATAGTTACAGTTAGAGATTATCTATGAGTAAATCATCCTTATCCTCATGTTAAAATTAGTCCGTACTAGCTAGCTTATAAATGTAGATTTTTATTCATTTAGTGAAACTTACGGTGAGCCAATAGAAATGAAGTGACGTATTTAAAAGTCTTATGTTTACAAAAGAACAACAGATAAGGTTTCGATTGACTTTCATGCATGTCTCCTTATCACCTTGGACAAAATTAATACAATCATGGAAATATACCCTTCTAAAAAGATATGCCTCTCAATCTCTTACCACCTTTTCTATGGCTGATGAAAGCTTAAGTCGGAAACTAACAGTCAGGTTGAGAGTATAACACAACTAGTGAAGTTTCATATCAGTGACTGTTTCCTATAGATCTGTGCACGCACTTAATACAATACCCGGAACGTTTGTTTGGAGGTAATTTTTTCCCAAAAGTTTATATGTTGGAAATTTCTACCAGCAATGAGAACAAATCCAGTCTCATGACTTGTATTATTTATTTGGGCAATGCCATGATTTCATAAACCACGAATTTCTGAAAGTTTTTGCAAGCTACAAGAATGGATCACTAATTCTAATTTAACCATACAAAGCAGCGAAAATAATCAATTAGACATATAGAACTAGTTATATATCAATCACACACCACAAAATGCAGACACAATATTTAGCGTGGAAACCCTATGCGTGGAGAAAACTACGAATCAGAAATCAAGAGTTTACGAACAGTTACAAGATATACTCATAAGCTCATTTACCTCAGTCTGTACTTCGACTTAAGGATTGTAGTTGTTCTTGCAAAAAATCCACTAACACGACATTCACCGTACCTCATTCTCATCACTTGATCTCTTCGCATATTATCAGTCAAGATGAACTATCTTCTACAATAAAGGTAGAAGCAATAATGACATTCTAAAGCAGCAATTAAGAACAGTCTCTCAATGGCTTTAGAGAATAATCACTCTTTAAGATATCTCTGACTCAGATCAATGAGAGTGATCATCTTTAGGGTTGAGAACAATACCCTACATATAGCCCAAATTCGTGCTTAGACTTAGAACACAAATATGACTCAAAGTGGGAAACCAAGTTCCAAAAGGAAATAATTTCAATTCAGTAAAAAAGACTTTCTGTTTTGCCCACGCCTGTCAGATCGATCGTACAGAGGCTCCAATCGATCGGGGTCTCTTTTCTTCTATTCTTCGCTTTAGTTCTTCCCGCGACACGACCTTAGTTTATTTTAAAATAAATTAGAAAAATACAACTCAATGGACACAGAGTCTTATCCAACCTATGAATTAACCGACAAAAAAAGTACTAACAATTTCTATTTTCATGAGAAATGAATTCTGGGTTTCCATTCCTCTAAAAAAAAAAAACTAGAAACTCTCTCCACCAAAGAAATCCACTTTACTTTCCAAAGTATGTATAGATTCAAGCTCTGATAAATATTTAAAAAAAAAATCTGATAAGTAGATAGAACGTCCCAACCAGTTGTCCACTAAGGAAGAGAGTCCATGTTTTCTGAGGGCCGGTCCACATGATACAGAGGATCTTTGGTTGGTAGAAAATGGAAAGTGTTGGCTTGAGAAATAAGAGCCACTGAAACAATGCTGCACTTGGGTCCCAGATCATTTACATGGGACTTGGGAGGTTCGTGGAAGATGAAAAAATAAGAGGCGATTCCAGACATTTCTCGAAATTGCGTGCGTATTTTGAAATTCGGACTCTATTCCGTGCTTTCCTGTAGTTATTAGACATGCTAGGTATCATCGTATTAGTCTGCGTTGGATCTCGTGTCAAAGCAATCACAACTAGTAGGTTAGGTATTGCTACTGCAAGTCTGCAAAATAAGAAGACATGACAAAACTATTGCTTTTCAGATTGTGTTTTGTCACCACTATTGATCCATATCATTTTAATAAACACATTTGCAGTATGGTACAATCGTCTCCTCCCAAATTTCTTTCACCAAAACAATACTCAAATGACGAACAAAGCTCTAGATAACGTTGACTGACCAAAACATTTGTTCAAATCTTTTATTTTAATGCAAAATTAATCCCCACTTTGGAAAAAAAAAATACTTACACATGATTGTTTTAAGTTTAGCCTGTTTGATTGCAGCCGATTTTGACTCCATTTCATACACAAGGAGATCATTTTTTTCGAGTGATTTAACATTATGCAGCTTAGACCCAAATTTTTTCTCTGTATTTTTTTTATCATGTTCCTAACTATCTGAGCCAAATATTGAATTAATGATAAGAAAAAATATAAAATAATTGAAACGCAAAATATCCAATTTCTAATTAAACAGCCACTTGAGGTTTTCCGGCCCACATAAAGCTCGTCGGCCACATTAATCCCGGTAGAAGGTGGAGCATTGGATGGTCAATGTTGATTAAAATTGGCCTAAAACGAGTAGGCCCACTCATCAAGATGAGCAGGGTCCTGCCCTACAATGTGGATCACCTAATCGCTGTTCCTTTTAGCCTTCCATTAATTTCATACTTGTCTGGCCCATTGAAAGAGAGATGCCTGCCCACTTATCATGCCGGTTGATCTATATTATGGGATCCATCTATTACCATGCTTGGAAGATGAATCTTTTCCAACTCAAACCATGGGGTCCATCGAGTCACCTTGAGTTTTGACTCTTATCAAAATCAAGATTCCACGTGTCCAGTATAAGGAATGACAATAATTGAAATCGGACGAGTCCAGTCCTACTTGATCAGTGGTCCCCGGCCAGTACATTCAACATTCGAGATCATCTTCTTAGATGTATCCACCAACACCTCAACATCAAGCCATGTGGACATTACGCCCCCATGTGAAAATGAATGTAGTACCAGATTATCTTCACCAACATAAATCTACCATTAAAATGGTCCCACTAAGTACTAACTGTACAAAATCACCACAAAAAATAAATTGTCATTAGTTTGAACGTAGACATCTTCCAATACATGCATGAGTCTCGAGTCTGGACTCTGGACACAGACACAGATGGAGAAAGAGCATCGACCATTCGACCTTCACGTTCCCGAAGGGTCAGAGCTCGCGCCATTTCGTGCGCTCGCAAAGTCGCAACGCCCTCTGCGAGCGTGAGCCACGCTGGCGAAAGTACTAGCGCCTATAAATACAAATCTCGACCGTCCACGTTAGACGACCAAGGATATGCTGCCACGTTGAGACGCGAGTGGGATACTGGGGGTATATCCGCTCCGGGTTTGGAGAATGGAGAAGCTTTTGGTAAAAGAAAACCGATGAACTCGTAAAATAAACGAATATTCCTGACTAAATTCCATGCACTACAATAAAATTTTCAAACGGAAACGGAAACGGGCATTCTACTTCGTGTCTCGCGGGTGTACCTGTACTCGCGTCTCTCTAAGTTGATCAAAATCTCACGCGCGTTTCAACATGGGCCATCTGGCCCATCAAAGAATACAAGGTTTTACGGACTACAGTTATAGATAAGCCCGCAGAGTAGCTGGATTTCTCGTAACGGCGTTTCGGAGAATGTTAGTCTACTTATCTTCCTGCCTATATAAATGAAAGCCAACGGGTGCTTTCTGGAATCAGGAGTACGGGAGTGCGAAATCCGGTTTATGGTTTTTCTTTTCCGCGGAACCACCGAAAAGGAAAACCAAAATCCGGTTTTCCGAGAGAGTGACCGGGAAATGGCGGTATTCGTACGGGCGAAGCGCGTCACCGACCCGCTTAACGACAGGGTCAGGGCCTGCCTCTGCGGCGAGGATTACAGGAAAACCGGCTACGCCAGCAGCGGAAGCGAGCACGAGGCGGAGGACTCTGCCTTCCTCTCCGACCTCATTCACGGATTCTTGGAAGACGACGCAGGCAAGGAGTTGCCGGTAAATCGAGAAGATTCAGATGGAGACGAGTCTGATTTCGATCCGACGGCGACGCTTAAGTCTCTTCTAACCACGAGGGTCGAGGATCCGTTTCAATCGAAGCTTCTCTCTCACGTTTCCAAGGCAGCGGACGCTTTTTCCGGCCTGAGATCTGACCGAGCGGCTTTCCGGCGTTCTGTGATGGCTTCTCTGAGGGATTCCGGCTACAATGCGGGGATCTGCAAGACGAAATGGGAGACCTCCGGCGGATTGACGGGCGGGAACTACGAGTTTATCGACGTTGTCAGATCCGGCAGCGGGAAGTGGCAGAGGTACATGATCGACTTGGATTTCGCGGCGGAGTTCGAGGTGGCGCGGCCGACGGAGCAGTACGCGCGGCTGCTGCAGGTCCTTCCGCGGATCTACATTGGGCGGCCGGAGGAGCTGAAGCAGATCGTACGGATAATCGCGGACGCCGCGAAGAAGTCGCTGAAGAGCCGCGACCTCCACCTGCCTCCGTGGAGGAAGAACCGGTACATGCAGGCGAAGTGGCTCGGTCCGTACCGTCGGGCGGTGACGGCGGCTGCTTTCTCTCCCGAGTGCGATAGGTTTTCCGTCAAATGCCGGTCGGTCGGGTTCGACGCCGGCGGTAGTTCCCGCTTCCGTTTTCCGCCGGCGACTCGGACGAGATGAGAAATCAAGCAGTAGAAAATTCCGTCTTTTCATTTTCTCTGATAATTTTTGTTTATTTCTATTTCGAAATCGGTGGATTGGACGCGGCGGTCGGCGGTGCCGGGAGGTGCACGATAGTGTCTCGCCGTTACCTCACGGAGAGCGACTGGAGCGCTGCCACGTGGCTCCATCATGGTTGTTCAGTCGCGGCAGCAGTCAGTGCGCGTCGGACACGTCTCCTGGTGTGTTGCTGAAGTGGCAGTGTGGGGGCTTATCCGTTTTCATCTGCTGCTGATGTGACATATTCGTGAGGACGTGGCATTTCGTGACTTGGTGATGATAACATGTACAGAGTGTGTGGGCCCATATTTTGGAATTTGAATAGATGAAGAAAAGTCTTGTAGATAAGATTATTTCTTTTCTTTTTTAAAAGTACACACCCGATAAGCATCATTTCTTTTGCACGTGCCTGGTGTACGATATTTGCTTTATATACATATATGCCTTAAAAACAGGAAGTAGTAGTACAGTGACGCTACGAGCCCCTTCTCTTCTCTTGTTTCACTCATGTTTGGCTAACGACAAAGTAAGGGTAAGATGGACAGTGAAGAAGTTGAGTTGAAGATGTCAATGGCTGGGACACAGTGTGACAGAGCAACGCGAGGAAGGGAAGTGGATAATGAGGACATAGTGACATACATTGAGAGTATAATGAGGACACCATCGTCTTAGATTTTAAAATTAAGATTTCATCAAGAACTACCTTGATTTGATGGATCTTCAAAGACAAAAAAAAGAAAAAAAAAGGGTAAGACAGAGGGCGTAGTATGGGCCAATATGAACATGGGCAACCAATTCAAAGATTTTAGTCCACATCGATGGTAATGGCATGATAAAATTCAAAATCTATGTAATTCATTTTACATAGTTGGGACAAAAATTTGCTACTATGATGATGGGTCTTTATGTGCCATGAAATGTTGGCAGTCCATGATACAAAATTTGATGACCAAGACTTCATTCAAAGCTGCAGTGTATATTTGATTATTTTCCAAGCTAAAAGGAAAAAAATGAGGTCTAAATATTGAAACCATACACATGAGTTTTTCCCCGACAATATGGGGTTTACTCATTTGGTTGGCACTTTGGGATTGATCCCCAGAAATGCCTCCATTTGCATTGGCTATCCTTCTCACGTGTGTGGACTATCTTAGGTTCTAACTCTTTTGGCTCGGTTGAAAAAATATTACATATGTATTTTTTTGTGTCGTTTGTGTATTTGGGGACTTCTTTACACGGCTAGCTATGCTCTTGGGATTGTCGTTCAATTGGTTTGAGGTGTGGTGGTTGTATCCCGATGTATGGATAATTATTGGAAAAAAAAAGCTGGTTAGGCAAATAAGTATAGTTTAAGTAGAGGTTTTGATTCAAGTGGAAAAACCAGGCATAGGGCCACCCTAAACCTATCATTGGGCAAGCGGAAAAAAAAAAGACAAAGAAGTTTTGTTATATTTTTCTAGGTATAATTTGATGAAAAGATTAGAATTGGATGTAAAAGTTCAACTATAGAAGAAGAAAGAAAGCAAAAGTTGAAATGGATATATTCAAATATGGTACAGGTTATCTAAAAAGTTGAAATGCATTTATTATTTTGAAGTAATTGTGATTTTTTTTAAAAAAAAAAAAATTATGTTTTTTTGGTTTAGCATATGAAATGCTTGTTTTTTACATTGAGTGTTTCCAAGCTTTTATGTCTTAATTTTCAAATTTTATTATTGTAAACAGATGTCATTTTATTTAATATGTATAATTTTTAAACTTTGATGTGAATTTATATTAATTTTCTTTTAGAGCATATACATTTGCATGTAATTGAGTTCTTAGGAATTCTAAGAATTATTTTTTAAAGGGTGGCCCTCTCATGCGGATGTCCACACGGAGATCCACCTTAGGTACTTTCTGGTGGGGCTCACTTAGGGCCCTATGATCCATGTAACCCTTACAACCATTACCTCACCCCACCCTCAATTAGAAAAGGTCCAAGTTTTAATATTCATTCAACTTTTAATCAGCACTAGCATTCAAAGCCCGATGCACGGTTTAATTTCATATCTATTGAATGGTTAATTATAATTTATATTTTAAATAATTCCTCATTAATATTTATTGTCCATAATCATTCAATGACTTTTCAGATTTTTTTAGAGCATATATTTGCATAGGGAAACTAATAGGGAGGGCTGATCGAATATATTTGCATAGGGAAACTAATAGGGAGGGCTGATCGTAGCCTACTTTTGGGGTGCATCTGTTTCGCATTTGCACCATTGAGATAACTTATTTTCACAGTTCTATATTGATTTAAATGGGTATGGTTTTGAAGCTTTTTCTGGCATTGTTTTGATTGAAATATGGTTTGGTTTGCACTCTATGTGCTTCAGTCATATGGGAATTTTCTCTGTAGGGATTTAGGGATCAAGACTGGTCCGAGAATTTGGATTTTGATAATAATCAAAACCCCAGTACGTGGGGAGCAACAACCCCACTGTAGCCAAGTTCAATGTGGGCAACAGATAAAAAGAGGAAAACCAAAATATACAGGTCCCTTTTACCCAAAAAAAAAAAAAAAAGGTTCACCTTGGAAAAGTTGCCTTGTTTTACTTAAGGGCATGTTTGTGTAGCCCATTTTCGCGGAAAAGTTGACGGTTTTCCGCGGAAAACCTACTTTTCATGCGTTTGGTGCGGTAGTTTTCCGCGGAATCACTTTTTTGCCACATCAGCTTTTTCCTTCCTTACCATGGAAATGGACTTCCCATGGGGGGGGGGGGGGGGTATGGGAAGTCTATTTCCACAGAAAATTGGCCCTCCTTTTATAGACTCCATTTCCTACCCATTTTTTACCAAAGAGTAAACGCTTGTTTTTTTTTAAGGAATCCGCAGCTGCACCAAACAACATTGCCACTAATTCATCAAGTTTAAACTTTTTGCACCAAACATGAATTTTTACTTCCCCGGAAAACCTTTTCCGAGGTATTTAAAAACCATAGAATTTGATGATGTGACAAATTCTTCTTCCAATGGAAGTTACATGTACACAAACGTGCCCTAAGAAAGGATGAAAGAAAAATCGAGGAGAAAGAAATCAATTTTTGAACTCCAGTGACAGATAAGGCATATCACTAATCAAATATTCGTAAGGTTTTTGCAAGAAAGAGAGGGAGAGATTCGCAGGGCTGCCTCAAGAAGTCGATCAAGTCAATTATCGTTGGTCAAACAAAAAAAAAGTCTTCAATTATGTTGAGGACATTCGAATATCAATATAAACTTTTATTGAACAATGGATTCAAACTTGAAAAGTTTGCTTTGATTGAAGGATTTTTTCAATCACCAGAAAAGCGGCTCCGCCTTTCTTTGGGATCAAGGCAATGAAAGTGGCGTTGGCACTTCTCTCCAATGAGGCGCAAATTTAGAGGGCATCGATATTAAAATATTTAGAAAATTATTCATGTTTGTACTTATAACAATTGAAGAAGTGTTCGAATCTCACATACATATTTAGTTACTTTTACACTGATTGAAATGAAAGATCGCAAGCAATACCAAATATTTGAGATTCACTGGGAGCACTGGATATTAGAAATGGAGAGAAAGAAAAGGGAGAGGGAGAGAGGAAAAGAAGAAAATGAGTAGGTTAAGAAAGCAGAGAGACAGGCATAAAGAGGAGGTTAGAGATGTATGAATTCAGGAAAGACACATCGGTTTAAGATAAAAAATTTTAAATTCAAATTTCCATTTACTAATGTGGCTTCTTGTGGATTGACTTAAATTAAAAAAAATCCAAAAGTTGGTCTCAACTGTACAAACGTTTACACCTTTCAAGTATAAGAATTGGACTGAAATCCTAAAAAATGTTGCCTTCTATTAAGGGCCAGGATCAAAGGGTTTGGATAAATTAATATGCGTGAAATTTTGTAGTACATAGATAGGTCATATTTAGATATTTCGAACTTCAACCTTCCCCTTGATTGTATTGGTTCTCAGTAGGATTGGTTTAAATACCCAATAGGATACATTGTTGGATATTGTCTAAACACCCCCTAATTAAAATAAATCTCAAAAGGCATTTGAGATTAGATGTGTCTTTTCAAATAATTTGGATTTTGTGTCTTTTCGAAACTAAGTGTTTTATGCCCTTTGGATGAGATGTGCCTCTTGGATCCATTTGAATGGATGTGGCCCCATTTCCTAGAGTTACTTCCAACTCTATAAATTAAAGTGATTTTTAAGTTTTTGATAGAGTATTCAAAATGAGCACAATGCAGTATTTTCAAAGTATATTGTATATGAGTATTTTATTCTCTTTTATTTTTACTTTGATTTTAAGGGCAATTCCATATTTCCGATTCTAGTGTGCAGACTTCGAATCAGAGTGGCGTTATATCCTAGAAACAGAATTTCGTCAAAACCACATGTTTGTGGGAAATTGTTGTCTTTCAGAAAGTATCTTAATTGGTGTGCCTTGCCCATTTTTATTTTTATTCAATTTCTCACATTCACATTATTCACTAATTATTTATACTAATTGATTATTTGATTTTTAGATTGCACATTCTTCGTAAGTAATTTCCCCAACATACATGCCTGAAGACATGATTCGAAAGTGCTAGTAGAGAAACCCATACTTAAAATGTTACCCACACTTAAAATGTTCGTGTGGTTAGGCTAGTGGATGGGTGGTTCTATGTATCCGTAGGTTTACCAATGATCAACCAAAGGAGAGTCGGCGGATTCCTATGTTATCAAAAAAATAAATAAATAAATAAATAAATGGGACGAGAATTTAGTTTTGAGGCATTCAACAGGTTTAGCAGGGCTGTTTTGCTAACGCAAAAGAAACGAAAACTAGGAAATAAAGCGGGCTCAGTCAAGTAGAAGAAGGGAGAGGCCCAAGCCTAGCCCAAAGTCCACTAATCAAGCTTTAAAGACCGTAAAGTAGAGAGTAGTGGGTGATTACCATGGTTTGATGAGATAAAGACAAGTGGATATTTATATGGAAAGAATGTGAAATTAATTGGGGTAGCTGTCAGTCAAAATTATAATCGTCGGTCAAAATTGAATCCAAAATCCTCCTCTTTAATATAGTATTATCAGCACAAAAATCCGTGCTAATCACAAGTATGTATGAAAGGTCGAATTCTATATACGTTAGAAACGGGGAAAATGAGAATTATAAGTGAGGGAAAGTATATTGATGGAAAGTAGAGAGAGAGTATGTTAGCACTTGTAAAAACCGAAAATAACTTCGGTCAGAATTGAAAAACATAGTCAAAATTAGATACAAAACCTTTCGGCTTAATATATTATAATGGGTTGGCCACGGGTTAGGAGAACTTATTATGATCTTAGGTTAGAACCAATCCGCATAACCATTTAAATGGTTGGTTTAAGGCCAACTCGTATACATAAAGCTTTTTTTTTTTTTTTTTTGTAATTTGCTGGTTTAATACTTTGATTGGCAGTTTAACTCAAATATAAGGCTTAACATTTGAAATGGATGGTGCTTGGGCCACGTTTCTATAGGTTGGATTAGTTAGCTCGCATTGAATGCAGGTATTGCACGTCGGATCGGACTGACCTGCAACGGGTGCGGGTTGAAATTACCTGACCCGTTTGCCAAATAGAGTTCGACTCCAACCCGACCCGTGTGACACCCTCCCGTCCTAAAACCCTAACCATATATAAACTCACTCTTCCGGCCTCTTTTCCTCCTTTTTTTTCTTTCTAGGGTTTCAGTTGTACACCAGACCAGTGCATCTCTCTCCCTGTTCCTCTTTTTAGGGTTTGGGATTTCTTCTCATCTTTCTAGGGTTTCAGTTTTCTGCAGCGACTCAGCTCTCTCTTCAATGGCGGTAGTCGTCGCTCAACCCGAAGTCAAGCTCTTCAACCGCTGGTCATTCGACGAAGTCGAGGTCTCTCTCTCTCTCTATATATATATATGTATAGAAAAATCAGATCTTTTGTGATGTCTTATTGATAGGTGTTTAGATTTCTTCTTCTTGTTCTTCTCTCTGTCATCAGAAAAATCAGATCTTTTGTGAAGTCTTATTGATAGGTGTTTAGATTTCTTTGATGGGTTTTTCTTCTTTTGTTTCATAAATATTGGATTTTGATTGTTTTTTTTTTTTTTTTTATTGATTGATTTGGGTTGTTTACGGAAGAAGTGGGAAAACTGCACACTTTTAATTCGTAAACGTTTGTGTGGTTGATTTGGTGATGGAGAGGGAGATTTTGAGTGCATATTATTTTGATAATGTGAATCAATATTGCTTCATGGACTTATCATGGATTTTTTTTTCATGTAAGAGAAGATTTTCTTTGAAATGTTTATTGTTTGAGAACTAGCAACGCTAGCCCCAGATGTATGGGACAAGGCTTTGATGATGATAACTGTTTAATTGCAATCATGAATCTTTTGTAGGAAATTGATTAGGCTCTTTGCTGATGTGAAATGTTTTATAAAATGCAAACGATTTCTGAGCAAAGAATTTGTTGTTACCTGTCCCTCGCACTGACCAAGAAAGAAAATTAAGCTAAAAGAAACAGTCTCTTTATGTTTGAAACAAAATGATATATGTTTTTCTTGTTTAACTGCTTCCATGATTTCTTTGATTAGTTTGTTCAGTATATAGAAGTTTTGTTATCACAATATTTATGTAAAATAGTAATTTTTTTTTGTTTCTTTTGTTGATATATCTATCTTAATGATATAATTATTTCTGCAAGATACAATTTCCTTTTGAAATATTTAATGTTTAAATAGAATGCTGATAATGATTAATGATTGTCGACAATAATGATTAATGACTGCTTAAGTCCTATGATGAATCCTTAGAGAAACTTGATCTGGCTCCCTGCCATTGTGATATATTGTGTAACATGCAAAGGATTTCTGAGCAACATCCTCATATTCATATGAACCGTTGAAAAAAAAAAATTAAATTGTTCTCATGAGAGTAACTACAACAACTTTGCCCCTGTCGAGACAATTAGCCTTAAATAACTAGGCATGGTGGATGTCTGTAGACCAGCCAAAACTATACCTGTCCTTGCCTTGTTTTTCCTAATGTCAGAATCTATACCTCTCATTTAACCATATTACTTTTTTGAAAATTTTGTTTTTCATGCTTATTTTATGCTTTTAATGAGTTCTGACCGAATGTTCAACACATTACATCTTGCAAAAGAGGTTTGTATAATGTGTTATTTTGACATGACATGTGAGCACTAATGAGGAATCCACTTAGACCATCTAATGGTTAATCTTTTCATTCATTTCATTCTGCAGGTTAGTGACATGTCCCTCAATGATTACATTGCTGTTAACCCATCAAAGCATGCTACCTTTGTACCACATACTGCTGGTCGATACTCAGTTAAAAGGTTTCGTAAGGCACAATGCCCTATTGTGGAGAGATTGACAAACTCTTTAATGATGCATGGCCGTAACAACGGCAAAAAGCTAATGGCAGTTCGTATAGTCAAGCATGCAATGGAGATTATTCATCTCCTCACTGATCAAAACCCTATCCAAGTAATTGTTGATGCAGTCATCAACAGGTGAGAGGATTTTCTACCTTTGAAGTATGCTTGATTCATTACAAGAACCAAATGCTGGAAACTTTTCTGTTATTTAAATGTCAAAGGCCAGATATGGCCACAAGTTTTATGGCAATGTTTTGGCTTAACCTTCACATCATCTCATATTGACTACATAAAAAAGCTCTCTAACAAGCACATAGTTTTTGTCCTTTCCTGACTGGACCAGTATTTTTTGTGTGATCGCTTGTCTATTTATGCATGTTATTTATGCTGCTTGCCTGATTGCAGTGCTTTGCACTCCACTGACCAGTTTTTTTTGTACTTTTGATTTGTTGATGTGACATTATCATCGCATGAGTATTGTGTTAGAAAAAACATTGAAGTCTCTTTGTTCCAGAACTTCACTGACAAGTTCTCATTCTGGCAGAAATTGTAAGATTTGTAACATGTTTCAATTTTGCCCGTCAGCTAGTTTGTATCTTGGACTAGTCTTGTGCTTGTGGACAACTTGATTAGAAACTGTGAATAGTTCATTGTTACGTTTCCAATTCCCTTAACACTTGGGAATGCACAGTTTGTATAAGTAATGTTTCTAATAATTACTATGTTAAGAGTTCAAAATTTTTAAATAGAATCTAGCACAACCCACACAAGGCTAGAAAGTATGAGATTGGGAGACCCATAATTGCAAATAGTGCAGATGTTGGCGAGAATCAGCATGAGTGTCTGGTGTAGTTGCTAAACTGAAAAATCAGGTTTTATGGCTAATAACTGACCTGGACAATGCACCTTTTGAAATTCTTGTGCTGCTGCTGCTGCTCAGAAGAAGGAGCGCCTAAGAAGACCCTTTATGATCTGATAAACATCAATTGTGTCTATTCATTTGGGGGAAAGTAGCTTTCATGGCTTGTTTCCTATGGGAAAAGAAGTATAGTGTCATTCTGTACTTCTGTAGTTAGTTTTGTGCTTTAAACCTTTGGTTAAAATCACAAGTTACTTGGTTTGATATATGGCACCACCAAGTTGTGTTGCTCTGCTCACTTTTGGATTTGGTACAGATGGAGCCTCACTTTTGGATTTGGTACAGATGGAGCTTCAAGAATGACACTCATTTGTCAATCTGTTGGCTTTCCATGTTTTCATCTGATACTTTTTATGAATTTTTAAAGTCACTAAACTTCAGAAAAAATGAACATAAAAAGTTTTCATCTTTTTTCATTGCATCTCTCCATCTTTTTTCTACAGACAAGCTCAGAGGAATACTTCTTGAATGACGACTCCATCTTTTGAAATGCAAGGAAAGCATTTCTCATAAGTCTGTTATCCTTTCATTGCGTTATTGGTTTGCTCATGTTGTTATTAGGCCAATAGATCTTATAACTAGAGTTCAGCTCATTGAAGGATTCTTGGCTTTTTATTCATCTTCATCATCATTTGATTGCTTAGTTTCTTCTGTTGAGGCACTTCTTTTTCCTAGGGTTACTTTCTTGACGCAATATGTCTCGGTTGTTTGTTTTGTCTTGATTTATGTTTGATGTATCTGTTTTATATTTTAATCTAGTGGGCCAAGGGAAGATGCTACTAGGATTGGTTCTGCCGGTGTTGTGAGGCGTCAGGCAGTTGATATCTCCCCATTGAGGAGGGTCAACCAGGCAATATACCTTCTCACAACTGGTGCTCGGGAGAGTGCTTTTAGAAACATCAAGACAATTGCCGAATGCCTTGCTGATGAGCTCATCAATGCCGCTAAGGGCTCTTCTAACAGGTATATCTTTGGAATCCCCTGTCTTCATTTCAGTAGGCATCTTCTTAAGATGTTCAAGCCAGTTTTTTTTCTTCTTGTTTATTACTGTGACTTGCTTATGCACATGGTTTCCATCTTTGGGATTAAATCCACATGCTGCTTGTTTATTGGCCAGCTATGCGATCAAGAAGAAGGATGAGATTGAACGTGTTGCTAAGGCTAACCGTTGAGCAGTGTTGGACCTCGATGCAATTGCTAGTTTTGAAGGCTTGAACTTGTGCTATTTATCGTTTTTTTTATATTTTAGTGTTTGAACTTTTGGAGCAGTTTTGTTTTAAGTGATGTTCTAGTAATGGAGATATGAACAAATCAAATGGTTTGTGAATCAATTTGGGTTGAGACATGGCTTCTCTATATTATGTTATTTTACATTTAATAATGCTCTAGAATTGCTGAGTTTTTCTCTGTATGACATTATTTTAGGTGTGATCAGCCTGAGAAGAGAGTCTGTCAGAAGGTGCTCATTGTCACAACAACCATATGGTTGTTGGTTTGTGTTTTGTTACAAGGGTGAAAATGATGAAATAAACTTACGATTGCTAAGAAATCTGAATTTTGAAGCCTTATTATAATCTAATCTTATGTAATTTATTTTGCCATAATTTGGTGTCAAACAAGCAAACTGTGACTTAGGGTGCATTATGAAGCCTCCTTAATCTAAAAATCTCTTAACTGCTGTGTGGTGAAGGAGATCGATTTTTTTTTTTTTTTTTTGGGGGGTAGAACGTTGATGGAGATTTAAATGGGTCCTTGGTTTAATTTGGTTTTTTTTTTACTTCCAAGACAAAACTGTTGAGGCATCTATTTGGGATTATATTTAAATTCTCATAAATATCTCCAGTTTTTCACTTAAATTGGGGCGTCCTAATTTCATGTTGCAGATTATTAGGAGTGGGTGTCCGGTATAAAATTGGGATTTTCTTTTTGAGAAAAATTTCTTTTCACCTTCCCCTTAAAATTGGGCAGAGACAAACCATATTGAGCAAGGCTCTCCTAAGTTCAAGCTTAGGATAAGGTATGTTCAAGTGTGTAGTGGGGCCCACATGGGGATGGGGATGAGGGGATTTTAAGGACTTTTTAGGATCTTCCTTTCCAACGGTTCTGACAGAAAGTTGGTAGATAAAATTTTATCCTAAGCTTGAGCTTAGGAGAGTCTTGCTCTTAACATATTAGCTTTATTTGGGAGTACCTCATATGTCACTCGAGTCTACCCTGGACACCCAGAATTTCTTCTGTATTGGAAATTATGGCAGTAGTCAGTCGCTTGCAAATAGGAAGATGCCAAAAGGCAGGAAAGGTGTGGGGATGACGATGCTTGTGCACTCATTTGGAATCCAAATGAGAGACAGAGAAAGGGGTCAAATCTTATCTTGGAAGGAAATGTTAATGACCAAAATAGTCCCTAGGTTCCGGACGAGTGTGGGTCCGAGTCCTTGAGCTAGAACTAGTATGCATCCAGAACCGGACATCAATCAAAATTAGGTTTCGAATGCATGTTTTTCTCTGTCAGAGAAACCAGATAATCTGAAAATCAAATCTCCATTTACAACCCTGCCAAGACCTGTGCTGTGAAAATGCATGACTATAATGACATTGCTTGCACGGATGGTATGAAGTATGAACCCAAAAACTTCGTGAAATTGAAGATGAAAGCCCCCCCCAAAAACAAAAAGTTATCAATCAAGCAGAGCTGCAACGCAGAGGCATGTACAGAGGCATTTATCAACATACCCATGGTTGAGTAGTCTTTGCACCTTAGTATCACACACATACATGTCCAGGTATAAATAAAAATGTCAGTTATTATATAGTTCAGTTAAAATTTGAACATACAAGATTTACAAAGCAGCCTTCAGATGAACTTTTTGGCAGGAAATGATTATCCAATCAATAGCCTAAGCAATTTAGATCCTAGGAAGCTCATGATACCATCTACATTCCACATTACACCATTCACTAATGTCTTTAGAACGCGTTTCTTAACTCTCACATTGAATACATGGGAATTCAATACGAAGTAGGTCAGGGAATATTAAATGCAACGGTATATTTTGTACATTTAAATTGATAGACTGAAATAAGGTCCACTGAATACCGGGATACCTGTAAGGACTTAAATTGTGGCAATAGCGATGCTATAGAGTCCAATGTTGAAGAACCAGGTTCTGATTCCGCTACATAAGAGACCAGATAAAATTCAGGTCCGGGCACATATCCATGGATTTCATGCCCGAAGACTTAGTACCAAATGTCACACCCATATATTTTATATATATAATATAGATGTAGATTATGCATATTAGTTAGTAAGTAAAGTATAATCTATAGGATAATTGGAAGGCAATCGTTGTCTCAACCATGACATTATGAATTTAATCATGTTTCCATTTGAAAAATGAAATATATTAAGCATACATTAGCATATCATATTAGTAATGTAACTGGGTCTCAATTTGGTCTGAATCCAAACCCTTTAGGCCTTGTTTGGCAAATCTTATCTATATGATATAGATCTGTGAATAATAGATCTATGTATAATAGATCTGTGTAGAATAGAGGTTTTATTTTTAGATGGTTTGGTAAGACCAATTCACAATTTCAAATAGACATTTTAAAATCTTATGGTCCGAAGTTTTTCTTAAATTTCTAGAGCTATGCAAGGAATTAGGCGCTGGAAGTTGATACCATAAATGTTATTGAGCTTGTGAAGAGGATCAATGGTCCCGATTTTGATCTTGGGGCCCACAAGTTCCAAAAAATCAAATATAAGTGTCCACTTTTAATCACAAATAACTTGAGATCCACAAATGATCAACGGTTGAAATTTGATACATTGTCCGTGTTTTGGGTTCCAAAGAGATGATATGGTTCAGATTGATATTAAGAGAGACAAAACTGAAGATAATTAGAAACAACAAAACTGGGTTTTCTATTGTGTAAACCCAATTAGTTTATGGTTACATTCATCAACGGTCCAAATATTTTTCTCCAATTTCTCAAGATCGCATGGAATTAGGAACTGAAATTTAATAGTAAAGCCATTGTTAAGCTTGTGAAGAGAACCAATGGTTCAGATTCTGATCTTGGGGCAAAAAAATTCCAGCAAATCGGATCTAAGGGTCCACGTTTTTCTACACATATCTTGGGATTGCTGAACGATCAACGGCTCAAATTTAGGCCCATAGCCGTTCTTGGGCTTATGAAGACATCCATCGGTTTGGATTTTGATTTTGTTCCCCAGAAATTAAAAAAAAAAAAAGAAAAGGCGGAGAGGCATAGTTTAACACTGTAGCAATATGTCTGTCCGCTTTCTTCATATTTGTCTGTCTCAAAAAGCTGACTTTCAGGGCCTTTTCCATATAGACATATATTGTCTACTATCTACTTCATATAGACCTTTTTGTTGCACCATCCAAACAATCTTATTTTCCAAAACCTCTATTTCAAACCTCTTTAAGACAAATAGAGGTAAGATTAAGACTTGCCAAACGCCCCCTTAGTCAAGTATGAGTTTTGGTCTTTTATTTAAATTGGGGTATGATCTTGTCCTGTCCCAAGCCCGACAAAAGGAGGTCGCGTCAAGTCGACACCTTGTTTAAGACTTGGTCACATCTACGACATTAACTAATATGCTATGATGTTGGACACGTTTTGGCCTAGGCCAAATTCATATAACTATTCTCAATAAAATTGGGGCAAGGTTTTACTGATAATGATGACAGTAGGTTTTATAACATGAAACCCAATTTGTGTTTTGATCTATAAGTAATTTGTGCTTGGATTTGAAATATATAAAGGTTCTACATTATTTTCACTAACCTAGTAAATTGCCAAACGGCCCTAGCTGAATACAGACTCACTCGTCGTCCTTGATGCCTATAAACGCTTTAGAGACTATACTGAGTTCTAATATTTTGTGGGAAGGATAAGGGAACAGTATGAAAGCGAGATTCATGACATATCTCTCTCTCTCTCTCTCTCTCTCTCTCTCTCTCTCAATGTAAGGATATGGAGGGAAAGATCACTCATGTATCAAATGCTTCGCCTGAACAAATTGAAATTTTTTTTTTTAATAACCCAAGGTATCTCCCGCCCAGCCCAATCTAGGATCCTTTGGCCCTGAGCCCAAGGGACGCTTGATTTTGAACAGCCGAAAACTAATCCCTAGGAGTACATGCAAACCCTCTTATCCACATACACCGGATAAAACTATAAAAGGTGGCCTCTAGAGGTAGGTGTCGAATACAAGACCTCTCTACTTCTTGAGGCACAGTCCTTAGCCAACTGAGCTACCACTCATTGGTTAACAAACTGAATTCTTATGGCTGGGGGCCCGCAATTATACTTTCCCACATAGATCCTCAAAATGTCATAAGCATCATGGCACTCTAACCATATCTGTGTCCACAACCACACAAGCCAGCCAATCAATGTAACGACCATATCATCTCAAAAACCAGAATCATAAGCCAAATAATGTCACAAAGAAGAAACTTGATCACAACATCTAACAAAGTTAAACCACAAAAGCTTAGGACATAAGACAATCCAAAATCATAACGCAAGTGAGTTCTGGGTAGCTCTCGTTACTGAATAAGATTGTAAAACCTCAACACCTCAACATATCCAAGTCGCTCATTCATCCTCCTGGCTACGCAACCTGGCCAACTTGTTTGTGACGACAATGTCCAGTTGTGCAGCTCTCTCTACAATTGCCTTCCTCTTCTGTGTGGACACATTGTGCGCAATTTCCGCACAGTAAGTTCTGTATTGATCATCAATGCCAACATGGAGAGGTGCATTGTTAGAAACTTTGGCAAAATTTCCTTACTAAAATATATAGATGAATAGAAGACAATGACTCGTACTAATATATATATATATATATATATAGATGAATAGAAGATCATGACCAGTACACTCCTCTATGAAGGAACAAACCCAGGGTTAATTAAAAAAGAATACCTGTTGTGCATCATCAGCAGTTCCACCTCTTTGACATTGTGCACTACAAACTTCTTGAATCCATTGGGTAGATAATGGCGGGTCTTTTTGTCTGACCCATAACCAATGTTAGGCATCAGTGTGACTCCCTTGAACTTTCTCCTCACTCGAGAGTCAATACCCTTGGGTCTACGCCAGCTTGGCTGTCATGAAGGCATAAAGTCAAGTCGTATGTGATCCATTTTAAGAGTTCCTAATGGTATCTTGAGACACCAAATGGATAGATGCTATTTCCATTTTAGGTGCCACTTAATGTATGATATAGGCCAATAACAACCCAAATCCTACTGATATGAATCTACAATGTGTTGAGCTATATTAAATTCCAGTTTAGTACTTATATTAAAAAAAAATCCAGATGATCCAGCTTACCACAATTCTAACAGAATGTGATGAATAATTGAATATATCTTTTTTTTTCTTTATCATTTATTGATCATGAATTCATGGTCAGGAAAGTCTTAATGCAAAGATGTTTCCATTTCTCTAAAGAAACTTAGAAAAAAAAAACTCATAGCTAAGTGCAACTAATCTTCAAAATCTGCATATACAAGTGAACAAAAAGGAACCATACCTTAACGGAGATCTTCCAATCACTCTGGGGCCTCTTAAACTTTTTGACGCGCTTCTTGACGATCTTCTTGGTGAGAAGTGGCACAGCCATTGCGTCTTCAAAAACTAAAAAAAAATAACAATGAAAAATTTTAGTGCAAACCGGTAGACCTCAACACAAGCATGTGATGAGCAACAATGAATTGTAACTGAAGTGCTAGTAACATCATTGCACAGAATTTCCATGCACTCCTCATGTGCCTCATCATGAAGTGACGAGGACCAAAATCTACCAACCACAATCCAAAGTAACATCTTGTAACAGTATTGAGATTTAGACAATCATTTCCAATCATTCTTTAGAATGGACATTACAGGCATTCAACGTCACTAACCAGCACAATTTTTTTAGGGTGGTTCATCAACAGTGATGAATGCCCGGGATAGCCACATGCTGAGGCACAATGGGCTTGCATTTCCAGCACCTCTCGCGGCTAAAGAGCTGTCCTGCTACTATAGATATAGAGCCATCATAATTCTGCATATTTCTAATGAGGAATCCTAACCACAGTGGGGCTCCTATTGAGTTAACCAGTGGGCCTCACCCCCATTCAAATGAATGTGTTGGTTGATTGTCCAAGGCTTTAGACCATTCTCCGGTTGCAGCTTACATTGACTGTCATGCTGGTTGCAGATCCATAGATCAAACAATTCTGCCTATAGGCTGATAGGGTTGATTTCAATTTTGACTATGATCAAAACATCTTATCCACCCAACTCCAGTCCAGATTGAATAGACAAGGCTTAGATGACGATAATAATGATAAATTTCCAAACCCCATTTGTGGTCACCAATCAGATGGTTAAAGATCAAGAGCTGATCAATAAGATTCTTCTCCATTTAGTGGGTTCCACCAAGTGGATAACCCATACAGTAGTTATTTATTATCTCTTCTGCTCCATCTCATGTGATGATATTTTTCTAAAGACAGCTGAATCGCATCGCCATTCATAATAATACGTAAAGCAAAAAAGAAAATCTGGGCATTAAGCATATAATATATTCATCAAGAACCAAAACAATCGAGCAAAAACTCAAAAGGGGGTCAGGGAAATCAGGTGCGTTTTATAACCCAAGAAGCATTTTTGTATAATTCCTAGCAGAGAAATCGAATCGCAGAGACATAGTCATTTCTGCGGAAAAGAAGGGCTAACGCGATTTCCTGAAAAGGAACATCCAAACAGGTCGCTTACTTACATTTTTCAAGTACGAGGGACGTGCAGAGAAGAGAAAGATCGTACCTTGAAATGGCTAATGGATGCTTGGAAAACAAAGAGAGAGGTGGAGGAGGAGAGCAACTTACACAGTTTCTCTACTTTCTTTTGTTCTGGCAGTCCAACCCTAGATAAAAACCCTAACCCTAGATTTTGCTTTTAGAACAGCAGCCACTTTCATTTGCAATTTGTCGGATCCGGCCCGAATTGGCATGGTCCGATTAATTGAGGATTCGAACTGTCCAACGGACCGGGCTCAAACCAGGTTTTGGATCCAGATTCTTTATCGGGTTGAATGATTTTCTTTTTTAATGATATATTTTTTTTTTACTATCATAGGGTTCCCAACTCTTTGGGCTGGACTAATCCCTCCGGGCCCAGAGGGAAGCTGGATAAACTCCCCTGTAACCCCAGTATGGTAATGCAGTTTTGAAACTATAACCTCCGGGTGCAAACCGTAGTTCTATGCCAAGTGAGTTTTCTTCTTGAATGATATAAGGTAGATTAAAACGAACATTGCTTTATATGGGATGGCTCGAGCGTCCTATATTGCTTATAAGGGATGTATCGACGCAAGGCATGGGCCGTCTGGGTCCATGTATTACCGGTGTCCGACTCAGGCCATTCAATTTTCATTGGTGATAGATCCAGTCCAAATTAGGCCCATTGACAGCCCTGGAACACTACAACCTCTTGGGGGCTTACAGGCTATTTTTGCTGCGACTATGACGGGCCAAATCTTAAATTGTATTGATTAGGTGGGTCAATGGGTCCATTTACATCCTTAGTGCTACCAAAACATCTAAAATTGTATTGTTTTAGGTGGGTCAATGGGTCCATTTACATCCTTAGTGCTACCAAAACATCTAAAATTATATTGATTAGGTGGGTCAATGGGTGAAGCTTATGCAGGAACTCGCCCGACCCGCTCCTTTGGGTCGGGTTTGGGTTTAGGGTGTGTCTAACCCACCCCGCCCCCTGTGTCTTTACTTTATATATTACTAAGTAAGATTTTATATATGATATGTCTTTAATGCAGGTGCTAGTAAGGAGTGACATTCATTTTGACCTAGCCACAAGACACAGGACATGTTAATAGAGCCCATAATATTAATCCCCCACCAAATTCAACTGGGTAGTGGACACCAACCACCAAACGATAGTTCCACCATCCTTTCTCAGCCATCATATCCAAAACTGTCAGAATTAAGATCACTGAACGGCCTACAATCCAGGAGTAATAATTTCAAATTACAATTACCATGACCCAAACATCCATTCGATGCCCAAAATCTGGGTGACTGAATTGCCTCTCAATGGTGTAAAAATGGCACATCACGACACATTGATTGGTCCAAGTTTCTATGATGTAGATGCATGGTACATTTTTAGGACTTTCATATGACACCATCAAATCATAATGATTCTTGGGATAATCAATTCATAGGACCCACCAACTGATAAACTTAAGTTGGTAACTTGTGAAATTGTTCACCATCTTACTTTCTCAAACACCATGAAAGAATAATAACAAAATATAAAAAAAATGTACAGCCGCCACCAAATGAACACAATACAATGCTCCTTTACCTCATCTTGGTACCAGCATATGACAAAGTACTAGTTTAAAAAATCTAATAAGCAGTGAGTGACGACCTTACAATGATAATAGATGCAAATAATGATAGTAGTATAGTAAATTAGTGCAACAGCACCCTGATAAGGATAAGTGAAATGAATTATAACAGCTAATATGTCAAAACCATGCATTTAATGATGATCATTGAAGATTTTCACAACCCATTTATTATCAATCCCATATATTATCAATGAAAGTCATACATTGAATGTAACTCACGACCCTTGTTCTTGAAACCAAGAACTGCAAAACTGAAAAATAGAAAAAGCTTATTATAGAGAGTCCTCATGAATTGCCAAAACTTCGCTCAAGAATGGGAATCCCACCACTCTAAAAGATTCGATGAAACTCAAAACCCACCTCAACTTGTCACAACAATTATGGTTTAGGATGATTCGAACCACTTAATTGGTTGAGCTACACCTACACCCCATTATCAGTAAAATCATACACATGGGGACCCTTTTAACAAGCAAAAATTTCCTGTTTGTTCCACCCATCCACATCTACAACCCAATCATAGTTGTTTGCTTCTGTACCTTATGCAGGAACATAAGATTCCAGCATCAACTGTGCCGGTGAAGGTGAATTAATTTCGACAATCAGGTATGTGAACTTCCACTGCTTGTCAACTTTGTCTTTGAACATTTCAGTAAAAACCTTGCCAGCTCCGTGTGGCCCACGGATGTAAAAGTTAACCTGCATAACATTTACACCATAAGATTCCAAGTGCCAATAAAACAAAATGCCAATGCTGAAAGTTAAATAGATTCTCAAGGTTAAGCACAGAGCGATAAAACCCATTTCAATGATTAAAAATAAATCAAATAAATAAGTTTCTTGAAAAGCTTGACTCAGCACACAAATTAATGGTGTCTTTTAATCAGTAGCATAGGAATTAATGATTTACCTCTAAAGGTGATTTTGGCTGTTTACCAATTGGCCAATGGTCAGATTATTTTGGCAGAATATAAGGTTATATCCCTTTGCTCTACATTTGGAGTGGCAAAGGTACTGTTTGGTGGTATGCCTTTTTCTGCCCCAAATGATCATCAGTTCCACCAGCTGATACTAATATGGAAGGAAGTTAAAAAATATCACCCCACCACATGATGTGATATTGAAAATCTGTTGGCCCCAAGTGCACAGACAATAATCTATTTTACCTCAACAGAATCAAGCCGACCACCAAAATAAACATACTTAAACTGACTGTAGTTTGGCCAACACACCCAAACATGCCTTTCAAGTTTTGAAATTGTCAGCACAAGCACTAGGTTGATGTTTGGAAACCCTTGCTCACAGGCGGGCTAACAAGAATTGTCAGTCATCACTCTTTCAATGGATCCCTGTTAAATGATTGACAAACAAGTTGAGAGCTAGTGATGAACAAATGCAGTACTGAGCTCATGATATTTCGACTCCTTGAAATCAATCAAAAGGGCTATGCCCTTGGTCCTCTCCCTCTCATTTCTCTAGTTGTCTCTTCTGATAAAAGAATCAGTACATATTCCACTTTCAATGTCATATTGCTGCTACTGATGGACTAAAAAACATCATGAAGAAGGCTATTCCGACCCACATAGAAAGAAAGTCTCAAATCAAGATTAAGATGTTAAGGTCCATTTGGAGAAGGTTCTTATGATTGCTAGCCTTTAGACAGCGAAGCCAATCTTTCAATTACATCTTATTTAGTGAGATCAAGAATGATTCCTACCTTGATTTCACAAAAATCTTCACGACAGATATATTATATTTTTTACCTTTCAAAACGAAAATTAAAATGATACATTTTCCTTTTCTTCATTGGGTTTGTAGGTCCGAAATTTGTGCCTCTTCCGCCAAAATCTGCATTTCAGCAGGCCAAAATTCCAATTTCAATTGAATCATCTTGAACTGCCCTTTTCTATTCTCTTTCTTCTTTTTTCTTCTTCTTCTGACAAAATGCTCTTTATTAGGGTAAAAAATCAAAGTATTGCTGGTCTTTCGTAACAGGGGATTTACTATTTAGACTCCCCAACAAATCTCAAATATATAGTTTATACACTAGTGTCAATTTCCTAGGATGATAGCCTGCATTTTTATTTAAATATATATAGTTTATTCACTTTTTGTTATTTTCAAATTTATATTATTTTTTTATTTTTTCAAAAAAAATGTTCAAAATGGAACACCAAGATACTAAACCAGCCAAAATGTTTTAGTTTGGTGTCAAACTGAAATGGAGCGCAAAAGAAATTGACAAGTAGCCAATGTCCACTATTGACACCAAGAAATTTGGCTAAGGAACACCAAGAAATTTGGCTAAGGAACAACAAGAAATTTGCCTAAAATTTGTGCACTGTTGACATAGTGTTGAGACAGTATCAGAATGAATAACAGAAAGGTTTTGAATGATGGAATCAGTTGTTCCTGGTGTCATTGTTACCATTCCTGACTTTTATTTGTTCATTTTTTCAAAAAAAAAAAAAAGATTTGGTTTTTACTATAAATTTACAAAGTAAATTTATTGTAAAACAAAAGGAACTAGGAAAATATAAATGGAAATATACAAATGTAAAACGTATAGAAGATGAGTAACTCTGGTTACAAATAGAAAATTATAAGAAAAAATATTTCTGACTTTTCAACAAGACTTGCCTCAACACGCTCAACGCCATCTTCATCGGTCCACGTTCTATTAGGAATACGTTGGCGGGCAGCTCGGTTTCTGCTTTCCTGGCCATAGCCAGTGACGGGGGATCCAATTCTCACTCTAACCTGAAAAAGGAATGCCAGCCATGTTATGAGAGTAGACCATGTTGGATTCTACATTGAATGGGCATGAAGAAACCAACAAAAGAAGTACTCATTTAAGAAATAAGAAGTCAAGAAGGAGAAGCTGGACAATATTCAAACCTGACTGTCATTCTGTACTCTTTCCAGAGCCTTTCCAAAAACCTTATACCTATGTTAATGATCAAATGTACATTAGTAAGGTCATCCTTTTCATTCAGAGCTAGGCAAATGAAGTGAATGCTTAAAGATAAGAAAATTGATTAGGCACTAATGTGATTCCACTAGACATCCCAGAGGGTCTCTTTGGATGAGCAAAAATGGTGGAAAGCATGGATGTAGAGAAAACTATCAGCCGTTCAAATTTTTAGTGACACATCAAAAGCGGCCCTAGGGGTACCTGCTCCCGGGTTACTGAACTGAAGTACTAAAATTTAAGTCTTACACTCTTACTCTTTTGGTTGGAAGATTAACTCCTTGAATACAGCATATGCAGCAGCACCTGCAACACCTAACCCTGCAAGTATAATAAGGCTGTATGAAGCACCCTCTGCAAATGTCACTGGCTTCTCAGGAATATTGTATGTGGGAGCATCAAATGGATCTTCAACTGTAGATATGTCTTTTCTTTTCTCCTGGAGAAAGAACATGATAAAAGATGTTTCAATTATAGTGAATTTGCAGAGACGTGAAAGGAAGATGAAAAACAGACAAGAAAAAAAGAACAAACATAATTCGAGCACCAACAGAAAAAATTCAAGCTTTGATATGAAAACCAGGACTAATATTAAGAAATTGGGAAAGTGGTGGACTATCTTTTGTTTCAAAAAAAATCCAGAAATGTAATGGTAAAAGCAAGGAACAATTTAAAACCGAGTCCAAGTCCTCAGTTTCTCTAAAGAATCAAATGAGTTGCCCTTCTGAGTTATAAATTAAAATTGACCATGTTGGAAGGAGTCATCACAAGTCACACTCAAAAGTCTCCTAAAACGATGTGTTTAAGAAAAGACTCGATAGATCTCGGTTTTTAGATTTCCGTAACTTCATGCAAATGAACTTCACATGCACCCTCAACTTCATGCAAACAATCATCACAAGCACCGAATCTCACACATTTTGGACAATGAAAGCTTATACAGAAGATAGCAAAAAAAGTGTGGTAGCATAGTAGTTTCTTCTGCACATTCCTAATACATAAAAATTCCACCAAAAGAGGTGTTTTTTTTTTTTGTGTGGGCGCGCGCGGGCACATGCGTGCGTGTCTATGAGTGCGTGGTCTCACTGAAAATTTAATAGGGTTAAAACAGCAAGTATAACCACAACACCAACCCCAAATATATGGAATACAGTTTTGAATTTTGATGTTGACGAAAAATGACTCACAGAAACACATTAACAGGGGCAGACCTAGGTGTTACGACACAGGTGCGACCGCACCCGCTAGATTTGAGAAATTCCTTAAATAGTACCTTAAAAATATTCTATTTTATTATTTAACTTCTTAACTGAACATTGCCCGCAACACCCAAATGAAAATCCTGAATCCTGGGTCTGCCATTGGACATTAACACAAGTACCATCGATCTATTGTCTGCAGAGAGTGTTGCCTATAACTACTTATCTCGGAGACAATCTTTTTTTTTTCCTTTTTTCTTTCTTTCTTTTTTTTTTGAAAGGTAATGATTTAGTTCTTCCAGAAGATTGTAGTATATGTGGTATCAAATAACAAGCAAGGATCAAAATAGTGGTTGTGGCAGGTGTAGTGGCCAGTGGTCAAAATGCAATGTAGCTAGCGACACATAGGGGTTCTAGCAAAATACCTAGCGGCGGGTGATTTGGAATCATATAAGGGTATAGACAACTTTAGGAAAGGCTATTGTGAGGAAGAAATAGGAAAAACCGTATTTTCTCTGCTAGGTTTTAAACCGTAGCGCCACTATTTTCAAATTAGTGCAATGGCCTTGACGGCTACAGCCGATATAGCAGCCGCTATTTTGAACCATGATGACAAGTGGATACCACGGACCCACAAAAAGCGAGGACCACACCACCCAAAACCAAAATAATGAGACAAGCTGATGCCCCAAAGGGCAAAAGGAGCCCAAATTACATCAGGCCCGGAACTAAATTGCCATGGACGTTTCCTGCCTCCCAACACCTTGCTTAGCATAGACATCCTTTTCAAGATTGGCTGACGAGGAACCTACACAATGGATGCTTGCACCTCTTGAGCCAAATCCCTGATATTCTCTGCAACATCCGGCACCTGCCATGGAACTACAACCACCACAACATCATCCACCATAACAATATTCTCATGTGCCCATCTTGGGCATAGGGCCTAGCATATCTTGTATGTCCATCCTTATAAAATTCATCACTGTCTTAAAAATAAAAAATAAAAGAAAGAAGTGCACCTTTATTCTTGTAAATATCATAAATATTTTCCATCCAAAAAACTAATCTACGAGGATTTTCATTCAGTCCAGAAGATTTGATCAGAACATAATACTGCAGAATTGAAGGATTCAGAGAAATACATGCAACTAAGCAGGAAAGGATACAATGATAGACAGACATGCAAACTTTTTTAAAGTGCACCCCAAATCTTTTTATCATAACCTATAATCAAGACCATGATGATTGAAAGAGACAACTAATTAATTATAAGTCTACAAGGAGAAAACAACCCTTAATCTGGAGATAAAGAATTCAATTATATGATTGCAATTCATTCACAATCTAGTTGAATAAGCAACTTGTGGTTAGGGAAAGATAATTCAACCCTATACCCTGAGATAGATAATGTATTTCTTTAATCAGTTTTTATGGCGCCAACAATTTTGATCTTGCAAGAGCTTCACTTCCCCATTATTCATTTCCCAGGTCTCAAATTGTTCTTTCATAACCAATTGATAGTATAATCCTGCTCCTTCTCATCAAAAGAATAATGGATTAACAACACATCCGCTTATTCAAAAATTACTAACAACCACTGAGATCAATAATTGGAAATTAAGAGCAGCAGGGACATGCTAGCGTGGAAATTTAGCATCCGTGATTCACTATCAAAGAAAACTAAAAAGATGAAGTAAAATCAAGTTAAACCTGATGTGATGTCCGTTTGGATGACTGTGAAGCTGAATTGGATGCAAGTGTTCTAACAGAAAAAGGAAGCATATGATGCCGCCCATACTGCTTATATAATCCATTTGACGTTTGCAAACCAATTATATAATGTTTAGACTGTCCTTCAAGTGCAACATGAATGCCTGCGAAACACAATTGAAAATCCAGATAATTGTGATTCTTGCATCATACATGCTATTAAATAGAGCTTAACAGAGAGGAATATTGTTAGAATGTCTTGTTTGTGTAACGATGAGATTCCATGCCTGCACAGAATCCCACAATAATTGAAAAAAAGGGGGAACGATACTCCTCATTAGCATGGAAAATAGGTTCAAAACTTTCCCTTTTCCACATAGATAAACATTGCACCAAATGACAAAATATCTTGCTGCACAGAAATTGGAGTGTATTCCCCCAATCAAGGAGTGTTACACAAACATTACCAAGGAAGTACTAATTTCAAGATAGTTGAGCCAAAACTGACCATCAATGCTGGGGGCATCCTGAAGAATATGAAAACATGTCCATGTCATTACATAGAAGAAGAGGAAGAAGAAGAAGAAACACAGATGGGATGGTTATCCACCTTATTCATCCATTTGGCTTCACCAGAAGGCTTGCTATAGCGACTTGACTTTCCTACAACCTGCAATTATATCGTCATCAAAGAGTTCCAAATTAGAAAAGTTAAAGAAAGTAGTGGTATAAATCGTCACTAACATTACTTTGAATTAGATTAAGGTCTAAAATAAAAGCTCTAACTTTTAAGTTCTAATTTACAATTACTCTGTTTAGTAAAATTATTAAAATAAAGACTCTTATTTCACAATATTGTTTGGGCACACCTTTAGGGCATGTTTGGTTATAGGCATTTCTGACAATGAATTGGGCTTGTTGGGAAATTCTGACATGATGTGACATCTTGTCCTCTGGGCATACCAAATACTCTATTTGATGCAAAAATTCAGAATTCCAAACCACATGAAAAGGCACTTTTAGACTTATAAATTCCCATAATTCCAGCATTCCAAATGCTAGAGGGTGGTTGAGCATTTGGAATTCTACATGGGGGGGGAGCATTTGGAATTCTCATATTTCTCCCAGACAAGAATTCTCACAATTCTTCCAAACAAACAGGCCCTTAGAAATTACAACATGGGACTTACCTTTACAAATAAGGCATGGGGCCCACTTTTATAAGAATTAGAACACAAGGCCCACCTTTAGAAATTACAATGCAGGCTTAGAAATTAAAACATGGTACCCACCTTTACAGAAATTACAATGTCAGCCCACCTTTATAGGAATTACAATATGGGCTTACCCTTATAGAATTATAGTGTTGGCCCACTTTTTGTGATTGCGAACATGACAACCACCTTTAGGAATTACAAAGTAGGGCCACTTTTTTTATAACGGTAAATTTTATTTCACCAAAAAAAGTAGGGCCACCTTTTTTTTTTTTACTCTAAGCATTGACAGTGGAGGACCTCCCGCCCTTTTTTATATTTTTGGACTTTTTTTCCTTTCTTCATTGATACCAATTAATGTTTTTTTTTTTTGGTTCACTTTCTTTCTCCTCTATAATCTCTTCTTTAATTCAGATTATCATCATCATTTTCTTCAAGAAAAAATCACTCGAGTCTTTTTTTATTGTGTCTAGATGGTATGGGTATGCAACCATTGCTAAGCTCTCAATCCAACACTACCCCCACCACCCACCAACTCCAAAACTTCAGCGAAGATGAAGGAAACATCTAGCCCCATCTCCAAATCCTCCAAGAACCGCACAACCTCAGTTCAACCCCAACTCCAACTCCAACTCCATCCTCACTCTAACCTTCCTTTTCCTCTCCATCTACTTCTCCCTTGGCTCCTCCTCTTCTCCCTCAACCCCAACTCCAACTCCATCCTCACTCTAACCTTCCTTTTCCTCTCCATCTACTTCTCCCTTGGCTCCTCCTCTTCTCCCTCAACCCCCGCCCCATCTTCAACTCCAACTCCAACTCCATCCTCACTCTAACCTTCCTTTTCCTCTCCATCTACTTCTCCCTTGGCTCCTTCTCTTCTCCCTCAACCCCCGCCACTTCTCTTGCTTCCTCTATGACGCCCACTATTTCTCCATCGATTTTTTCTAAAAGAAGACAAAGATGATGAACTAAATCAAAGAAGGGTTATGGAGGAGAACAAGAAGACGAAGAAAGTGGGAAAAAAAAATAGACATTCATAGATATCAATGAATGTCCGCATTATTCAATAAAATCAATGGAAAGGGGCAAAAAAGTGATATAAATAAATAAAAAAATTGGAAGGGAGGTCTTCAACTGTCAATATTCAGAGTTTGGTTCCACAGTCATCGTATCCAATTTTAAGAGGTTTTTTTTTTGTAAAATCCCAATTATAAAATAAGAGCTTAATTTTAGAGTTTCCAAACAGCCCTTTAGTAAAATCTACATTGGAAGCAGAGCATTAAAGAAGCGCCTAACATGTACTAGTGACAGTTGTGAGTTGTTCCACTGCTTCACTGTATCAGTCACCCAATCAAACCTCAGCACCAATAGATATGCCTTTTGATATAAATATGTATATATACACATGCATATACACATAATAAATATGGTTTGGAGGTACCTCCGTACCTCTCATGGCATGCATGAGAGGTAAAAATCTAAGCCCATTTGATGCGGGCCAGACCCATAACCAATGGGTCAACCATGTGACACGAGCGGATGGTCAAATTTTAGGGGATCACATCCTAGGTCAAGCATTATCATTTTTAGAGATTAGATCAATCCAAGGGTACTTTGACCTGTCTTTTAAAGGGCCCGATCAAACAAATTGAATCGAATCATAAAATGGATGGTTCAGATGGCTCCAATTCAAGTTTAAAAGGTGTTGATTTAATTATGGAGTTAAGAATTTTCAAAATATGCAAATTGGACTAGCTGATGGGCCCCACGGTCTTTTAAAGAGGAAATGCCCATAAATGTGTGCAGATCCTATTTTTTCTTTTGCCTGATTGATTTGAAAACCTTTCTACCTGTTCGAAAGGTGATAAAGACTCTGCTTAAGAGGAAATAAAGAGTTATGATTTTATCAGATATGATAGGGATAAGTATTAATGCAAAGCGGCAAGATGTCCAAAAAGAAAAGCCCTGTGTAGAACTTTTATTCAGTTCTTTGAGAGGATATGTTTCCTTTCATAGTTGGGTAAAAATTGGACTCTTTTAAGAGTGAATCTCTTGTGATTAAGATGGCTTAAGTAGATGGATCACCAAGACAGCAAGTGTGGTCCACACTCCACAGCCCCTAGAAATATTCAATAGACAAGTTGTCCATAGTTTAAGCAAGACTCCAGATTTCAATCCTTGTGTTTTTAATTTCTTTCCATCTTTGAATGTAGTTAGGATTTCGTAAATAGGGTTTAGATTATCATTAGGATTATGATTAATGGTTGTGATTAAATCATCGGTTTAGGTCTTCTTTTTCTTGGCAATAGCATATGTACATATATATATATATATATATATCCATTGTATGGAACAACCCATGATGCTTGGATTTTATTTATTTATTTATTTATTTATTTATTTTGTGAAAGTTGAATCAAATTGTAGTTTTAAAATTGCTTATTTCTTCTCCCTGGTTGAGCATCTCCCACTGGATTGAAGATCTATGGTGGATTTTCGCAATCAATGGTACGTGAATCTCTACTTTTCTCCTTACGTGGACTTTCTTTTATTGAAGATTGGAGTATATTGTGCTCACCATAGTCGGGATTGGCATCCCTTGACTGCGTCACCAGGCCCATTGGGATCCGCCCACAAGCCCAACAGGACAAGCCATTTACTAAGGGATTTTTTAGTCAATTAAGAGTCTTAATTACGAATTTTTATTTGTGAATCAATTACAAGTCTTTAATTATGAGTTTTGTTTGTTTTAGCAAGTTTCTAATTTTATGGGAGAATCTAGGGGTGAAATTAGGAAGTATAATTGAAATGGAAATTCCGATCATAGGAGGAACATCCCATCTTAAGTCTATAAATATGTAAAGACCACTTTGGGTGTGGATCATTTTCATAACTTCAATAAAGAATTTCATGTTTCTCTTTCATAGTGGTTGCTTGTTTGCATGGAATTGGATTCAGCCAGCCTTGTTCAGGAGCTTGGACTATCTCTCTTGGAATGACTTGAGGATTCAGTCAGCCCTATTCAAAAGCTTGGTCTATTTTGCTCCCGGATCAGGGATGCCATCACCCTTGTGGGACCCACCTATTATAAATCCAACCCCCATTTGATATCAATCTGAATAATACTCGCCGTTTGAATGAATTTTATATAAAATATAACTTAAAACCCCATTAAACTTAAGACCCCTAAATCAATGGTTGTGATCACCTAATCATATCCATAATGATGTGGGGAGAGAGAGAGAGAGAGAGAGAGAGAGAGAGAGAGAGAGAGAGAGAGAGAGAGAGAGAGAGAGAGAGAGAGAGAGAGAGAGAGATCATTTTCAAGAAAAGGCACAAGACCTAACAATTACTAGGATAGAAATGGTCCAGCCCTATGGGCCCACCTAGAAGCATGAAAATCAAGTGTAGTTAAAGGTTTGAAAGGTTTCCATATTTCGTACATGGCTACATCTATGCAAAAGCTGGAAACAATCAGCTGAAGAAAGGTACTGTTTTGAGGGCTTCGGAGTTTTTCAAATCCTAGCCATTAGATAAAGTTGGATGCGTGGCAAAATATAATGATCAATTGGAAGGGCTACACAACTCAAATGAGTGAGAAAATGTGGGTATGGCCGAACCAGAGAAATTTGCTTGTGTTAATGGAAATGGTAATGAAATTTCATTCAAATGAAAGGGGAACCAGCAAAAAATAAAAAATAAAAAAGGGAAAATGGAATAAACAACTAGAAAGTTAAGGAAAAATAAGCCAAATTTGGCCAATCAACCCCACTCAATTTGGGTAAGCTTTCCACCACGTACCTCACCATATTTTATCCTTTAAAAAGGCAAACAACTTTCGAAAACATACAATTTAAAAAACAACCCAACACATTCCAACTCGATCCAAAAACATGCGTGCCAAGATTGCAATAGGTGTCACAAGAATTCAGACTAATATGACCAATCTATAATAAGTATCCGATATATCAGCTACATTTTTGTTCATATTTGGCAATTGGCAGTCACCATACAACCATTGGTACCAATGGTTACAAGCCTGCCCATTACATCCTCACCAAATTGCATTATTCCAAGACTTCCATTAGTAAATAACCAACACAATCTTCCAAAGACAATACAAAACTACAGAATGATTAAGAAAAACTAACAAATACAATAAAAAGGAAACAACACTGGCTAATGAATAAAACAAATACCTTCTTAGCAGAATCGAACCACCCCGCATCGACTGCATTCCTCCCCATTGCCATAGATGAAAAACCAGCTGGACTCGCATCCAAAATAAACCTTTCTGCATGGAGGTTTTCCAAGTTTGGGCATTTTGGAACCATAAAAAACCATCTCTCCCTAATCAAAATCCCAAGTTTCCCTGCATTGTACTTAAGATGGTGCATCTTTACAAATTCTTCCCAAGATATCTAAAACTGGATGAAAAAAAAAAAAAACCCAGTTACAATTGAACCTGAAACAGTCATAAAAAAAAATCTATATATGCTATCATCAGATTCATCATTTGAAGGGAATTCTCTGGACAAATGAAGAAAAAAAAAAAAGATTTCCTACAATACAATAACATGAGAATACAGCTAAAATTTATTCAGTAATCTACATGAATGAAGAAGAAAAGACATTTCAAATGACAAGTACTTCCCCTGCAACAATCTTCAGAGTATTCTGTACAAAGGGAGATGAAGAAGAAAACGTACCTTGACAGAAAGCTTGGGATTTCCTCTTCAACTTCTCTGGACGCTCATGGAGTCATTGCTCGATATATTTTAGCGGCAACGCTGTCAAAAAAAATACAAAACGGAGGAAGAGAGAACCCTAAAATCCCTCATAAAACCCTCTTCTTGCCGATGAAGAATATAACCTCGCGTTTTGTGTCGTATGGATATCAGGCCCACTAACCTAGGGTTTATAAGCCCGTGTAAAGCCCATTTCAATTTTTTGCTAAGCCCGGGCTAGGTAGGCCCGATTATTAGACTCATCATAAAAGGTGCGGAATAGAGTCCGGATCTTCTGAGGCTTTGTTTTGACTTCGAGAGAGAACCCGAGTTGAAAGTAGTAGAACCCATGTTTGTACAATAGCCAATTATAGTTTTTCCATTTGGACCATTTCCACTAATTGAGACTCATTGCATATGAGGTAGGGGATTGAGAGTGGGAGGATCGAGAGCACTGAGTTAGGAAGAGGATGATTTGGGGGGGGAGTTGGGGGGCATTGAATAGGGGTGCTCATGGGTCGGGCCAACCTAAGCCCTATTCAGGTCCAACCGATTTTGGCCAAGTTTGGATATGTAATTAGGGCCCATTTACTAATTGGGCCGATCTTGGATTAAGTGACAGAAAGCCCAAATACCAGGCCAGGTAAGAAATGCATATAATTTAATTTAATTAGTCTAAATAGTTGCTTGAATGCCCACAAAACTGAAAAAAAAAAGCCCAGTTCAGCCTGGCCCGAATGATTAAATGGGTGGACTTGAGACTAACTTTATGGCCAATGTCGTGGGCCGGTGTTTATAAAGTCAGGTTGGACCTAGATATGCCTTAGCCCGACTCGGCTCAGCCCAATGTTGGGATTATGTCTTGTATTCCGCGTTAACTGGATTGGTCAATAACCAGGTTTTAGAGTCCAGGGTATTTTGGTAATTGTACCGATACTTTCTTAGGGGTTAAGGCATCGTAACTTATATATATGTGTGAGATGCTCCTATGAGAGATTGGGTGGAGGCCCTCACAGTCACATCCATATCCAATGCCAACAACTTAAATGTGAGGGCCCCCACCCCTATATATAGAGGAGTGCTATTGGCACCGCATATTTTTCTCTCCCCATCGCACTAGAAGACAAAAAAAAATATTTTTTTCCTAAACTACCCCTCCCCTCCTCCTCCTCCCCCCCCCCCTTTCTCCGGCGGGGAGGGAGCCCCGGCGGGCTCTCTCCCTCTTTCTTCCTCCCTCCTCCTCCTCTTCCCTCCCACTCTTACCCGGTTGAAGCATTTCTGATTCAAACAAAATCAAACTGCCGACATCCTTTGGTGGGAAAGATAAAGGCAAATCATTAAGTTTAAAAAATTGGTTCTCTTCAATAGCTTTGCAAAAACTAGTTGCCTCTGTGTAATACCTGATTTCCAAATGTTTGCAAAAATCAACACCATCTTCAGTTTTTTTTAGTCCTATTTTCATCAACAAAGGGTTAATTTGTTTGTGCCCTGCTTATTGAAATGGATTGAAACAACACTTAAATCTACATTGATAAAAAATCATCTCTGGCAAGAGTTGGAACATCAAAAGTAAGCTCTCGGACATCCTATACTATGCTTTCTCACTTTTAGCCTCTGCCTCGACCGCTGCTTTCTTCATACGTGCTCTTACATAAATCTCATAGCAACAGCCTGAAACAAACAAGCAACACGACAACCACTTCAAAGAGCTTCAACTGAAACCAAGAAGAGATACCATAATTAAAAACCCTGCTGCAGCCCGATCTCCCAGTCGCCGACGACTGGGAGGGAGAGGGGGAGGGGGGGCGAGGGAAGGAGAGGGGGAGAGAAAACCCTGCTGCAGCCCGATCTCCCAGTCGCCGACGACTGGGAGGGGGAGGGGGAGGGGGGGCGAGGGAAGGAGAGGGGAGAGAGGGAGAAGAGGGAAAGAAAATGGAAGGGGAGGGAGACCGGCCAGCCGGCCGGAGCTCCCGTCGCGGGCTGCCGGCCGGGGCTCCCTCCCCGCCGGAGACTGGGGGGGAAGATGAGGGAAAAGGGTGGAGGGTGGGAGAGGAAGGGAGGAGGAGGAGGAGGGAGTGGGAGGAGGGGGGAGGGGTAGTTTAGGAAAACCATTTTTTTTTTTTTTTTTGCGGTGGGAAGAGAGGTTTTCATGGTGCCAATAGAGCCCCCCCTATATATATATCTAATAATAAGGGAGCTCAGTTTTTTAATCCTTAGATATTTTGGACCCTTGGATTTATGTATATAAATCCTAAGGCTGATAAGAGATTCAAGATCCTATTACAAAGGACAAGAGGATATGGGAGTGCCCTTGGTTTTCTGAGAAATTACGAAACGTGTCATTATCTTTTCCAAGAGAATATGGGAGTGCCCTTGGTTTTCTAAGAAATTACGAAACGTGCCATTATCTTTTCAAAACTCCTTTGCAAGTAAAGATATGGTTAAACAAGGGTCCAATTGACTAGGCTGTTTTACTTAAAAAAAAAATCCAGTCGGGCTTGATTTGAAGCTGAGTGATTCGATGGGCCACATAGAAAATTTGGGTTAAATTTGTTAAATTATAGGCGGTGTGGGTTTGGTTTTCCCCATATTTTGGACCATTGGATTTATGTACATAAAGCCTAGGGCTGAGATTAAGAGGGTAATGCTTATTCTGCTGCTAGGGTAACAAAAAAAAAACGTTCTCTAGAGATAGAGAGAGAAGAAAGAGGGGACAATCTCTTCTTCCACTAATCTCATTCTTCTCTCTTTTTCTATGCTTATTATTAGTATAATCCAAACTAGAGATTATTTGTATGTGCTGATCATTCTTCCCGTGCATTTAGGCACGGGCAATCACTAATGTTTGTAAAATTAGCACAACCAATTATTATTTAAGAAAAATATTCTCGCAAAATTCAGGTTAGTTGTTATGTGGTCAAAATAAGAGTAATTAGATTTAGTTGTGCTCAGAACGTGGTACACCGTGCCTTCAGGCACGGGCAATGACTACTATATATATATATGATGTAATCTGTAACCCTAAACTTTATGATAGAGAAAATTATGTGAGAGGTTACTCTCTCTTTTGTGTGTGTTGGAAATTGTCGACTCGTGTGGGATTGAATAAGAATGGTGGATTTTTTTTTTCTTTAGACGTAGGCACTCTTGCCGATCAAACCACGTAAATATTTGTGCGTGTGATCTTTATTTCTCTTCCTTGTGTGTGATTTTATCGTCAATCGCATGTGTTTACACTTTCCCATACATGCGCTCAACACCTAAGGGTGTTTCTTTTTAAAAAAAAAAAAAAAAGAGAGTCTAATAGTCTATATGAAGCACTCCGCCAACATTTATAAAATTTATTAATTATATAAGTTCAAATTTTTTTTCCTTACAAATCCCTTCGTATGAAGCTTTTGGCATCATGCTGTTTCCCATCACGGTGGACAGTGCCGAAGCATTTGCAAAAACTTACCAACCGCTTGCCAGTGAATTACCCCCAACATCCTTGTACTCCTTGATCACTGGCAGCCAAGCAGACATATTAGGAAAGAAATCTAAGCAATGGTCCACATAAAGACAAAAAGGCTTAGTCCAAGATATTCTATTATAGATTACTTTTGACATATTGCTACAGTGGACAAAGATCATAGCATCACCTATAATCAAGATCATAGCACCATCTATAATCTATGGAACTTATCTTGCCTTGAACCACTCATCCAAACACTATGCCTTGCCCACATCAAGAGCACATTTGACTGACACTGTAAGAGATGTTTTACTTTTACCCGGGTTAGCTTCATTGGATTATAGATTATTATGACGACCCCATATGTTTCACTAAGCATAGTGTTCAATATGTGACTTTCTTAGACTTTTTTTAATATACATAGTGTTCAATAATACTCTCCCTTCTATTCAATTTTCATTAGAAGTGAAAATTATTCGATGATCATTTTTGGGTAATTCTTCATTTTTAGAATTCCTACAACTCAATTACATTAAAAAAAATAAATTCTAAGACGTATTTGTGTGACGAGAGGAACCCATGGTAGAGAAAAAAAAGTGTTCTGATTTCCCCCCCCCCCCCCCCCCCAAAGAAAAAGTTTTTTTATTAAAAAAAAAGAACTTATATTCATCTAGAGAACTTTCATTTCCTATTTAAGTAGTGGAAATGCAAGATTCATCTCTCCCCATCAGCATCATGAGGAGAGAGTATTATTGTCCTCTCAAATACATGCCAATCAAAGCTCATCATTTTTTTAACAAGCTCACACTAATACAACCTATCACGCAGCAATTCGCGGAACTTTATTTTATTCCTTGCTATAGTTTTGAATCGTAAACCCATTTGTAATGTTGAGTCGATCACATTGTTTTGTTTTGAAATCAATGCCAGAAAACTTCTTCTTCTACCCTTTAGCATTGGAGAAGAAAAACACACCCAACTTTCTGTTTTCAGAAGATGTATTGGCCAGTCAAGACTCAAGACAGCAGGAGTGGCTACTGGCTAGAGATTAAAGAAAGGGGTTCGCTTGTATGAATTTCAATGGCCGGCCATCGCCCACCATCTAGTGGGAGGGTGAGAACAGGCCCATCAATTCAAGAACATCAGTAGCACAGTGAGCAATGATGTCGACAATTGATCTAATTAAGTCCCCCACGTGGTGCTCTGGGGGGCCCCACCCATGTTTGGTAGATACGATGAGAATGAACCTTCACATGTCATGTGCACGTCAAGTTTGTTTAGCTAATGCAAAACATTCCTAAAACATCATTGATGTGACCAACCATGTGTGATTCTTCTTCCCCTCTTCTTGGGCCATTATTTCTTAATTTTCTACATGGAGCAATCCAAATCTCCACATGGTTAAAAAAAAAAACGAACTGAGAGAATGGGTAATTTGAGGCCTAGTTGTAAAAGAATGCTATTATTATTATTATTATTATTATTATTTTCAAGAAATAATCGATTTCACATGTCTATTCGACTTCAAACATTAGAGATGTAAATAGGTTCACTTCAACATAAAATATCTGAGATATGTAATTTTATATAGTTTTTGATATTTCAGACTTGCACATAATAACATATAACGGTCATGTACAAAGTACTGAAGAAATAAAAATTTTAAAAAAGAAAAATCCAAGAGAATAAGGACTTGGAATAAATTAGCGAGGAAAGACACAATGGATTGTGTGGTTACATGAACAACTTAACTAGGCTTGAAGGAAAAAGTAGAACTCATAGATCTGACCTAGTAGATGGGATATCTTGGATCCTCGGCTGCAAATGGGTGAGATTTGGGCAGGACTCACTTGTGTCCATACTTGAGTGACTGAGTTCATGTCTATATATAATTTGATGTTTGGATTCGAATCCAACATAGATCCAATGGATAATAGTAAATGACTTGAACTTTTGGTCATCTTTAAATCATGAATAGTAGTACATTTGGACTAGATGCAGATCAATCAATCTTAAGCCCATTGACATCCTCGGATGTGAATTTTAGTAGAAGTCAATCTCCGTTTGGCGCTGTGGCAAGGCATTCCCATATCAAGAGAAGGGTTCTCACACCCTCGACATGGTTTAAAATATAGGACTTGAATTTTGAATCATTTTTTCAAAAAATCTACAGCCCTGTCTGTTTGTTTGTTTGTAAATTTTTTTTTCTCACCCACGCAAGGGCGGACCAAGAATTCTTCCTTGAGAGGGCTACTATGTACAACTAAAATCTTAGGAGGGCCATATAAAAAAAAATTGCATATAATTTTAAAACATATTAAGGGTTTTTTTTTTTTTTTTTACTTTTGGGGGGCCATAAGAAAAAAAATCACAAAATTCTTTAAAACCTCAAGGGGTTTTCTACAAAAAATTTTTATTTTTTTTATGGGGGTTGGGGCGGGCTGGCAGGAGTTCCACCACTGCACCGACCCACCCAAGTACCTTGCCTACAACAATGATAATCATTAAAAATGATATTTGATAAATGAATTAAAAAATCAACATATTAATAGGATTTTGAGAACCTGAAATCATGCATGTGTGGAACTTAACAAATAAGTTAGTTATTAGATTATTTCCCATAAAAGGATAAAAATAATAAATTTGCATTGCTCTACGCATCAAACAACATCCAATAAGAGGTCCATAAGAGTATAGAAGGATTGATAATTCTATGATTTTATCATATTTACTTGTGAGAACATGTTATAGTCACAAAAAATAAAAGATTAAAAAATCAAATTAAATCATTTTTTCAATGCCATAAATGGGAATAAGTACAAATTTTTAAAATGCTAAGGTTGATGGAACTTTTGGGATAAGTAATTACTATAGGAAGAAGCCCTAAAGCATTTTTACTTATAGCCACAAGAAATTACCTTAAGAAATAACTAGATTTAGTTTATTCCAATTTTTGAGTTAAAATCTTATCAAAACTTAATGGGTAAGCATTTGAAATGTTATAATTGTGAGCATCAAACTTAAGGGGTCTTACATTATAGGCTCAACGATAGGTGAAGAAAAAGTGAAAGAAGAAGAAAACGCAAGATGCATATTTATTTGAGGATAGAGAAGGTGATAGTGAGTTTTTTTTTTTTTTTTTTTTTAAGGGATAGTTCAGTTGGCTTAGGACCACGGTTTGCACCCGAAGGTTGTAGGTTCCAAACTACACTACCACACTGGGGCTACATGGGAGTATACCCGGCTTCTCTCTAGGCCCGGAGGGATTAATTCAGCCCAAAGGGTTGGGAACCCTTCGATAGCAAAAAAAAAAAAAGGTGATAGTGAGTTATCATGCAGAAAAGCGAAGAAGTAAATAAGTAAGAAAAAACAAATAGAAATTAATTGTTTGATGAGTTGTCTTTCTAACACAAGTTAAAAGACAAACTAGCCCTTATATATTTTGAAAGTTCTACTCATTGGTCAAAGGAGAAAAAGAGGTTGAAGAGGGACAAATAAGAAAAAAAAAGTTCGAGGAGGGGCAAAAAGCATAAAAACCAAAATAGGCATGATGTTTTTTTCCTAATTTAAAGGAAAAAAAGAAGTTGAATGCCCCCTCCTCAACCGTAGGTGGCTCCACCAGTGATGCATTGGCTGGTTAAAAATGAAGATTAAATGTAAAATTTTCAAAAATGAGCTTCAAATAGCGTCTTCTTTTTATTCTATTTTTTAAAAGAAAATATTATTTGATATTCGCATTTAATCTTCGATTTTAACCACTCTATGCATTCAATTTATATGTATTTTAATGCAAATAAACAGACCATACATGTATCGACTTGACCATGTCAATGATACATATCTGCATATTGGCTATATCAATGTGATTTTCAAAAAAATCTAAAAATATCTGAAAATGTCTAAAGTTTTAGAAAAATGAAAAGCCTATAATATTTATTCAATTACTTCGGCCCTTGCACTACTGTAAGATGTTATTTTTTATGCGATAAAGATTCGTTGCAATTTTCTACACTTCAGAGTAAGTATATGTGTGTGTAATACTTGCTTTTAAGCACAAATATCTATTAATTATACGAATCAATGAAGAAAAATCTCCTAAGCACAGATCTTGCCATGACTTATGGTGTGGCTCGCCTAGATGAATGACAATTAAAGAAGATCGGACTAGAACCGGGGTTAGGATTGCCTCAATATCAATTCGATCAAATGAACTTTAATCCTTTAATGTAGCTTCTAAAAGCTCAAACACTTTTTGATAAGATTCATCAAATAATAGGGCTGCAAAAAAAATCCGGTACCACCGCAAAATCGGACCGAGCCGGGCGGTTCGGATCGGTTTATAGTAGATCGGTTCGGTTAACGGTTTGAAAATCATAAAAATCGCTTACATCGGTTGGTTATCGGATTGAGCCCACGGTTAACCGCTTAAACCGATCCGACCGTATACAATAACTTAAGTATTGCTTTTTTATTATTTTAGCCTTAGGGTTTCATTTTTGTGCGCTTCTATTTAGTCCAAACTCTCTTTTTGGAGTAGAATTATTTTTTATATGGGTCACTAAAATGTTGGATTTTTATGTTTGCACTGAACATTGGAATAAATACAAAGGACAAGGTATCATTATTTTAAAATTTCAATGTCTGATTTTCAAAAAAATAAAATAAAAAACAACGGTTTAACCGACCGAACCAAACGGTTCGGTTCAGTTCGGTTTGGTTTAAGCCCTCTCCATCGGTCAGATCAGATCGGTTAATTAAAAAACTGACATGTTCGGTTTGGTTGTTGGTTTTAGTGTTAAACCGATCCGAACCGCCCATGTGCAGCCCTATCAAATAATACTTATGTTTGGATTAGTATCACACGAAAAAATAGTGGTAGTTCAAAATGTGAAGATCCTTGTCCACGGATTAGATTGATCGCAGTTTAGCTTTATGTGTAGGTGAAAAAAATTAAAAGCTTTGTAAAATTGTCAAGTATTTTCAATTATGAATTATATTAGTAGGGATGCAAAATCATGATGGATTCGAATTCAGATCCGTCTTCATGGATTAGATCCAAATCTGAATCCGAAACGAAACCCATGTACTCTATTTGGATCCAGCTTCAAGGATCAAAATCCAAAATAAGATGCGGAGTGCATTAATATAAATAGATAAAAGCATCAAGGTAATATTTTTGAATACACAGGTGAGATTAATAAATTGTATATTATCAAACATAAGTAGACACCAAATATCAATGTGACTCAAGCTATATAGGCCCTTAAAACCTATATATGTTCCTATTTTTAACATGTCAATGTGGTCATCTTGAATTTAGATCCTTGTCTTGGAAATCTAGATTCAAATATTCCAATTCCTATATTCTTGGGCTCAAACTTGAATACAAAATTTTCTCGATTGTAAAAATAGGTAGATTTCATATCTGCATTATTGTCAAGACTTTGGTTGCTTGAATAATCAAACCCCCATTTGTAGAGAAATTGTCTAGAGCATACCTTTTATTTTATTAATATTTTTGGTGTTACAATGCAGTGTGGGCACACCTAATCACCCATCCAGATGTACCACACGTGGGGAAAACTCAAAACACCAATTTATTTTATTTATTTATTTATTTTTTGAAGGAGTGTAACTTATAGATGGACCCTAATTTAATACACAGGTAGTTCACCGAGCCAATCAACAAACTCGATGCGATGGTAAAAGGATCAGAAACAAAAAGATGGTCACATACATTCACATAAATGTCGCAGATTCTTGAATTTACATAAACATCAGGAGCAAATCTACAAATCCACTAAAAGAAACAAAAAAAAATAAAGTACAAAAACGGGTTACATACATAGAAAATTTGGTGACCCATATAATTTTTGGTGGATCGAACTTCGACTAATGATGATTTTAAAACATTGTCATTCCTTCCTCGGCAAGAGAATTAAACATTTTATTCCTCTCCCCAACTGGACACGAGCATATTAAAATAAGTCCAACATCAAGTAGCTTCTAACGACCATATGGCCCTTTTGGTTATTAAATATCCAAAACTGGCACTTTTTGACAATATAACACCCAACCTCCCACTTAATTTGCTCATTGGACTGTATTTTTCTCTTGGTGGGTGTTTGCTGTAGTCAAACCATAACTACCCACTAATTGTGTAGAACAGAACACCTATATTGATCTTAAATTAGATTAGATTTGAGCCGTCTATATATTAATGGATGAGCTGAAAATTGAATTGGATTAGGTCAGGATTCACTTAGTTCAGGCATGATGGGGCCAATTTGACAGCCTCATCACATGACTTGAAAAAAAATCAGATACAAGTAACTGTTATATAAGCCAATAGGATTTATCCATGTTTCATATTAGTCATCACCAGCATTATACATGTTATATCTTGTTCCATCAGTGTGAAAACATATGATCACATTTGCCTGATCAATATTGAATTCCTGCTTTTCTAAGAATTTTAAGCAAGATCCTTCTATCAAATGGGCTAAAATTTGATGGCAAAAAGGCTAAGACTTAAGAGTTGGCCATCAAATTTCCCTTTTGCTGAGAAATGGCTTTTGATGAGATTCTTCCATCTTAAAACTTCCCAAATTTGCATGCACGAATCATCCTTGGTTAAATCAATGAACACTGATCCAATGTATAATATTATTCATTCCAAACAAGGAGAAAAACAAAATCTGGTGACAGTGATAATTCCTTCCCACATATTTTCCCAACAATAAAAGATAATAAAAGGGACTTATATCCCAGTGCTTTCAGGTCAGTTATGATAAATGCACTTTTAAAAGAGTAAAAATAGATCCTTATACTTTAAAACAATATCTAAAAATACCATCGTTATTCAGTTGTATAATATGATTTTACAAACTATTTTAAGAGATTTCATTAGGCTATATAAGGGATTCAAACCCACACATTCTCTCATATGCACACCTATATCTAGCTGAACATGACCAAGGATTATTGTTTTAACACGTCTAATCTAGTGGATTTGACTTAGCATCGCAGAGAAACTTGGATTGGAGTTGAATTATTCGTATTAAGATAGGGTTTTATGTTAGAAACACAATATAGTCATTTAGTAATTAAAAATAGCATTAAGAAATTAATAATTTTAATAAAAAGCAGTTTGTTTAGCTAGAAGTCTGAAAATCAAAAGATTTTCTTTTTCTGTATTCCAACTAAAAGAGTTAGGACCCACGACAGTATCCATACATGTAAGGAGGGAACGCGGGCATTCTATAAGGAAGAGTCACCCACACGCGCGGAGAAAGCATACCCAAGGGATTGATTCTAAGCAGCTTAGTGGAGGCGGGTCCCCAGCCACTTGGGCGACACCCTTCAATCTCAAAATCAAGAAGAGAATTTTGAAATTGTTTAAATGACAATGCACTTTAAAATTGACTCACACGTGAGGGGTTTATAAGAAAAAAAAAACATCCAAACAAACAGTAGAAAGCGAAAAGTCCTGGCCAGACTACCCGCGCCTACCACACTAAATTCTCACCGTTCCGGCGTTCCCACACCAAATCACGAACTACAAAAAGTTCAATACAGATCCTCAGAAATTTCTTTATCTCAGTCACTACAACGTTTCACCTACAAAAGGAGGAACCTCTCCTCTCACTCCTTCCCAACCATCTTTCTTTCATTTCTTCTCTCCTTCTCCAACAGAAGAGAATCCTCAAAATGGCTGCTTCTTCTTCATCTTCTTCTCTCCTGCTAATGACCCTTCTCTCCCTTTCCTTCATAACAAACCCATCTCACAGCACTACCACCAACTGCTCCTCCCAAACATTCTCAAAAAACAGGATCTTTCAAACCTGCAACAATCTCCCCCAGCTCAATTCCTCCCTCCACTGGACCTACAACCCCTCCAATTCCACCCTCTTCCTCGCCTTCCAAGCCACCCCACCCAATCCCAACGGCTGGATCGCCTGGGCCATCAACCCCACCTCGAAAGGCATGATTGGGTCCCAGTCCCTTATTGCCTTCCATCAACCCAATGGTTCGATGACCGTCCAGACATTCGACATCGAGGCCTATGGCCCGATCAAGCAGTCCCCCATCTCGATCCAGGTCTCGGATCTCGAGGCCGAGTTCTCCGATGGGTTGATGAGGATCTTCGCCACAGTGGGGGTGACGAATAACTTGACGGTGCTGAACCAGGTGTGGCAGGTGGGCGGATCCGTTACGGGTGGTGTGCCCGATAAGCACGATTTCGGGCAGGAGAATTTGAAGGCGATGGGGACGGTTGATCTGCTACAAGGAGAGACGAAGCAGCAGCAGAGTAACGGTACGACAAGCGCTGAAGGGAATCAGAAGCAGCAAAACAGTATTCCTTCTTCTTCTTCTTCTTCTTCTTTGCTGTCTTGTTGCATCTTGTTTTATTCCATTTTTGTTGGGGTTTTGTGGCTGTTCTCGAGTGTGTAATATCAGCGGAAGAGGGTTTTAGTTGAATTTTCAAAAGGATCAGGGTTTTTTTTTGTATTTTGTGTTATGGGGTTAGAGAGACCTGGTTTTTTTATTTGTTTGGATTTAGAATACAGTATCTAGATTTGTATTTGATTTTGGAATACAAAAAAAAAAAATCTAGTCTGTTTGAGAATGGGATAGCTTGGTTTTGATCGAGATTATCTCTTCAACTTTGTGTTTTTCTCTAATTTGTCCTTTTAGGATTAGTTCAGGTGTGTGGTGCCGTATCGTTTTGTAATTTGTTTTTATCTTTTGTAATGTTTTGTAATTTAGAGCAGGTTTGTTACTTGTTAGAGCGTGGGTCGCTTTCCATTCCATTTGTTAGGGTGGATGATGGATGTGTGCTTTGTGCTGTGCATAATAACAACGTTGGCTCTTTTGTTTTGTAAGGTGGCTAGCTTGAGAACCTCGAGTTCATGTGGGGCCTACTTAAATGATATGTGATCATCATTCGGTGGGAAATTAATTTTATGTCTGCCGTCACATCGTTGTGTGATTTTGAATTGGAGCCATTCAATGAGTCCCATGAGTCTGGACTCTGGAAGCATGAAAGAGACTCAAAAGATTTCCATAATAATAAATAAAAGTTTTTTGTTTTTTTATTTTTTTTGGGGGGGGGGGGGGGGATGTGCAAATGGAAAGGAAGGTTTGATTGGTTTAGAAGGTTGTCTGTTTGGATTACTAATCTGAGTTGGGTAAGTTGGCAAATGCTAACAGCTTCTTTGTCGCTTTCTGGGTCTTGCTACCATTCATAAAGTTGGTTAGGGCATTTAGATCAGTCAACCAATGTCTTGGAATTTTTTTTTTTTTTGAAGGCTTGGTCTCAAAAAGAAGCTTGTTTTTGACCACACGTGCAATATTTTGACAAGATCCAAGCCTCTTATCAGATGGGACTCAACAGAAATAAAGTTCTGTTCACTTGTCAGGTGAACTGACCCGATTCTTTAATGTTTCACATTTATAATTTAGGTGCTTAACTGTTTCTTCACATTTGGGCCACTGGATGATTGGTTTATTTTGATAATGATAATAGATCCCGGATATGAAACTTGATTTGTATTGCATGGTACATGTTTAAGAGAATACAACCCATTCTTCCCGTGGGAGTGATCAGGGATGAATCAACTTAAAATGATGTGGACTACATGTATTGGGTATTTATGATGAAAACAGTTGTTTTTGTGTGAGAATTCTGTGGCAGAGAGGACATTAATTGTTCTGTTTTCTGTATAGGTCATTGTTCCGTGGTTATACGTTTTCTTCGCTAAAAATCACATGAGTCAGTGTCTCATTTAGGGGTGTACATGGGTCGGGTTGGGTCGGATTTGGCTAAATACTTCATCCGACCCAAATTAGTATGGGTTAAACATTTATAACCCATAACCGAACCTATACTAGTTTGGGTTGGGTCGGGTCGGGTTACTCGGGTTGGGTCGGGTAGGGTTGGGTTTAAATGGGTTGTACTTGTAGCTCAAATCTCATCATAGGAGCTCAAATCACAAGATATTATGAGTCTTACTGACAAATATCCAACTTGAATGAACTATCTGATTCTAATATTGTACGGTAACTATGGTCCTTATATTTGTAAATGTGGGGCCCAAACTTATTTGTAACTGTGGTCCTTATATTTGTAATTGAGTAAGAAAACTGATTGGGTAAAGGCTCATGCTAGATGGGCAGCTCTAACCTATCTAACCTATGCTAGATGGGCTTTGGGTAAGGTGGATATCATTTCCAAAGAGGCAAGAATTAAACATATTTTATTGGATAATTAGGGTTTGTATTATGTAGGGTTGGGTCGGGTACATATGGGTCGGATATGTACTACATATATATCCGACCCGTTTATAAATTGGGTTACACATTTGGACCTGTACCCGACCCGTTGTGCTGTGGGTTGGGGTCGGTTTTTGTCGGGTTGGGTCGGGTTGATGGGTTGGGTCGGATTGGATATGGGTTTTGTACACCCCTAGTCTCATTAGTTGGTGTGGCACACTTTCCTTGAGAAAAAGGGCAAAAAAATGAAATGATTATTCCCAATCAAGAGGATTTCAATGGATAAGAACGCAGAATTCTCCTCTCTCCCTCTCTCTCTCTCTCATAGAAATAGATATAAGCGACCAGAATCTTTTTATAACACAAACTTTCCTCTTTTATTGGCCATTAATTTCCCCTTTCTCATAGAAAAATTCTTCTTAGGAATGTTCATATGCATGGAGCAAAACTTATGACCCATCCTATACAATGAATTTGCCTAGGTTTGCACTCGGAGGTTGTGGGTTCGAAACTGAATTATCACACTGGGCCCATAGGGAAATTTTGTAAGTCCGGGATCCTTACCCTAGAGGGGGGGGTGAATAGGGTGAGCTATACTTTAGTGTCCAATTATGATAAATTTTAATTTCTTTAAAACAATTAACTAGTCACAAGTGATGATTATAACAATAAATGCGGAAGCTTAAATAAACAATCACCGCATAGCACATAACAGCACAGAATCATTTATAGTGGTTCGGCTTCAATGCCTACATCTGTTAGTCTATTATTAACATGAACCCTAAGATCGAGAACATCATGATAATCACATGTAGGATTTAATCTTAGATAGATTAAAGATTACCTCCAAACATCCTGATGCAGAAAGCTTTCCGATCCTGCTATCTGATGCTGTTGTTGGTTGATGTTGAGATCCGTCCAAGAAGATATTAGGGAATAATTTCGATTTCTCTCATTGCCTATAAACCTTAATGTGTTGAATTTCGTGAGTGAATCTTTGTGATGGATGAAAGACTCTATTTTATAGGTGAAGAGATGACCGAATTTCCAATTAGGATTCCATTAGTTTTAATCTCAACCGCCCATCAAGGTAGAGTTTGTTATGAAATATATCTCATTAGGAAATCGTATTTGAGTAAAAGATAGCATGTATCATATGAAAATGGGATTCCTATAATGACCACAATTTATGAAAAGGTAATGACTTGTGATCCAAGTAAAAGACCTAAAAGTAATTTCCTTACAGTCTCTCCCACTTGGTCAATAGGAAGATCCATTAATGTTTTCATTTTAGGAATCATAAGGCGCGCATTATATGCTAAACACTTCTTTAGTCGGTTATCATAAGTGTCTTGGCTAATTCTGTTGTGAATGAGAGTCATGGCATGCACACATTATTTTGCAACATACTTACTTCTATGTACTACGTCATTTACAACCTGCATAACTAGACCATAATAAGAGATTGACGTAATGGTCTTATAATGTCTTTGTTTAAAAACTGTTTCTGTTTATTATTCATATAAACATATATATGTACACAATGAAAAAAAAAACAGAAACGGCAGATGTAGAGATGCATTAAGAGCTCAATAAATATCCAATATAAGTAGAGAAATAAAAGGCAGAAAATGATAATTAAGAACTATTTTCGAGACCCATGCTTTCAGTATGACCCTGAAAGGTCTTTGGAAGTAGTCCTTTCGTGAATATGTCTACAACCATGAAATCTGTACGTATAGACTCAATGACAAATTTCTGTAATCTAACATCTTGCTTCAGTGATAGATATTTAAGGTCCATGTATTTGGCTCCCTTAGATATCCTGTCATGCTTGGAGAAGAAGGTTGCAGCGTCATTGTCACAGTAAAGAGTTAATGGCTTAGAGATGAAACTCAAAGCTCCAAACTGAGAGATAAAATTACGCAACCATGTTCCCTGAATTGCAGCCTCATAACATGCCACATATTCAGCCATCATGGTGGATGTGTAAAGTAACTCGGATTTTTGACTTTTTCATGATATTGCACATCCACATAAAAGATACACATAACCAAGAGTGCAAAGTCTGGTGTCAGGACATCCAGCAAAATCTGAATCTGAATAACCAGTCACCTGTAGGTGACTTGATTTTCTGTATGTGAGCATATAATTCCTTGTTCCCTTGAGGTATCTCAACACTTTATTTGCAGCTTTCCAATGAGCGATTCCTGGGTTACTTTGAAATCTATCCAGCATGCCAACAGCATGACTAATGTCAGGTCTTGTACAGACCTGTGCATACATCAGACTCCCTATAAGATAAGCATAAGGATATTTTTCCATTTCTTTACGTTCCAATTCGTTCTGTGGACACTGCGTAAGATCAAGTTTGTCTCCTTTATGCAGTGGAACAAGACTAGAGGAACATGTCATCATGCCAAATCTCTTTAGAACTTTGTCAATATATGCTTTCTGAGACAACCCTAAAATACCAAGTGACCTGTCACGGAATATTTCTATTCCTATCACATAGGAAGCCTCACCCATATCTTTCATTTCAAAATTCTGAAAGAGATAATCCTTTGTAGCATGTAATAAACCAAGGTCGCTACTAGCCAGTAATATGTCATCAACATACAGAACCAAAAATATGTACTTACTCCCACTAATCTTGAGGTATATGCAAGGGTCAACCATGTTTTCTGTGAAATCGAAGGCAGTAATGATTTCATGAAACTTTAGGTACCATTGCCTCGAAGCTTGTTTCAGTCCATATATTGATTTCTTAAGTTTGCAGACCATGTCTTCCTGACCTTCAATTATGAAGCCTTCAGGTCAACGCACGTAGACTTCTTCTTCTAAGTCTCCATTAAGAAATGCAGTTTTCACATCCATTTGATATAACTCGAGGTCATAGTGAGCTACAATGCCATGATAATTCTAAGAGAATCCTTTCTGGACACAGGAAAAAAGGTCTCAGTATAATCAATGCCTTCTTTCTGATTAAAACATTTGGCAACAAGTCTGACTTTATGTCGTTCAATATTGCCTTTGCAATCGCGTTTGGTCTTGAAAACCCATTTACACCCGACTGGTTTGTGTCCTGGAGGCAAGTGAACAACTTCCCATACTTGATTTTCATCCATAGATTTCAATTCATCCGTCATGGCATCAATCCATTTACTAGAATTAACATCCTTAATGGCTTGTGAATAAGAAACCGGGTCTTTAATTGTCCCTTCTTCAGATTCTACTTGGTAAAGCATTTAATCATCGAAAATAGCTGATCTCCTTTGTCTTTGAGACCTTTTTAATGCTGGTTCTTCTGGTGCTTCATCCATATGTTCATTGACGACAATCTCATTATGGAGTTGTTAATAATTGATTGGGTTTTCCTTATTGTTAAATGGTTCAACAACGGGAGGATTTCCAACATCTTTCGGAATAGAGGATAAAGGGATAGGTACCCTGATTTCCTGAATGATCACATCTTGAGGTTTATTACTCCCACTGATTTCGCCATTCTCAAAGAATCTAGCATTACCGGTTTCAATAATTCTCGTACTATGGTTAGGGCAGTAAATCCTAAATCCTTTGGACTTTTCTGGGTAACCTATAAAGTAACCACTGATCGTTTTAAGGTTCAATTTCTTTTCATGTGGATTGTAAACTCTAGCCTCAGCTGGACAACTCCAAATTTGGAGATGTCTTAAACTAGGTTTCCATCATTTTCACAGTTCAAATGGTATTTTTGGAACTGTTTTACTGGGAACACTGTTCAAGATATAAACAGCTGTGCGTAGAGCATCCATCCACAAGGATATAGGCAAGTTAGCATGACTCATCATGGATCTAACCATTTCCATATATATACGATTTCGCCTTTCAGCTACACCATTCTGCCATGGAGAACCAGGCGTTGTATATTGGGCAACAATTCCAAGCTTTTGGAGAAGTTTTGCAAAAGGTCCAGGATGTTGTCCTGTTTCTTCATATCTACCATAAAATTCACCACCTCTATCTGACCTTATAATTTTCACTTTTCTATCTAGTTGCCTTTCGACCTCAGTAATGAACACTTGTACAGCATTCACAGATTGAGATTTATCATGCAACAAGTATAAATAACAGCAACGTGAGTAATCATCAATAAATGTAATGAAGTATTTTTCTCCCCCAAAGGTTGGAACATCAAAGGATCCACAAATGTCTGTATGCATTATTTCAAGAAGCTGAGTACTTCTTGTGGCTCCTTTTTTGTGTGTTTTGTTGATTTACCTTTAATACAATCCACACATACCTTAATATTAGTAAAATCTAGATCTGGAAGGACACAGTCTTTTACTAATCGTTTAATTCTTTCACTGGATATGTGACCTAGTCTTTTATGCCACAAGAAATAAGAGTCATTTTTAGATGACTTTAGTTTGGTTTCCTTAGAATGCAGGGTAAGATGAGTTTCAGCAATTTGACTATTAAGATGAAACTTGTATAGCCCATCAAACAAGATTCCAAAACCAATATGACTAGAATTTTTAAGTAAATTGAAATTATCATTTTCTAATTCAAACGAGTAACCAACTTCATCAAGTACGCTTACGAAAACCAAATTACGGGAAATAGACGGAACATAAAGAGTTTGACATAAGTCTAACTAATAACCGCTATCTAAAACAAGACGAAAAGTGCTAATAGCTTCAACTGGAGCTTTGTCTTTGTTGCCCATAAAAAGGAAGTTCTCACTTGGGTTTATGGTTTGGATCGTAAGGAATTCCTGCATTGAATTGAAAACATGAACATTAGCACCAGTGTCAATCCACCAAGTATCAGAAGAAACATAAGTAAGATGTGATTCGAAATAACTTACGAAACCCATAGGGTTACCTTTCTTTTCGAACCATTCTTTACGTTTAATGCAGTCTGCCTAAAATTGTCCAGGTTTCTTGCAAAATCTACATACGTTTTCCTTCTTTTTCTTCTTGGGGTTCTGACTAGCCTCATTAGATTTGGGTGGTACCCTTTTCTGGCCTGAATTTTACTTTCTCCCAGCTTTGTTTCCAGCTCCTTGAACGAGATGAGCTACTTTAATATCTTGTTAATTCAGCCTGGCCTCCTCTTGAACCAGTTTGTTGGCCAATTCATTCACTGTCCACTTTTCCATAATAGTATTGTAGTGAATTTGGAAAGGCCCATACTGAGGAGGTAAACTCTTTAGGATAAATTGAACGAGAAAAGCCTCATCCACGGATAGTCCTAAATTCTTTAGTTTAGCAGCAAGGTTGGTCATCTCAATGACATGTTCATGCATTGAGTGAAAGCCATCAAACTTCATGGTTGTAAGATCTGCCATTAGTTTCCCACCAAGGGATTTGTCTACAGTCTTAAACCTAGCTTCAATGGCCTTCATATAGTCCTTAGCATTCTCAGGTGTAGGAAGGGATGTTTTGATGTTGGTATCAATAGTCATTCGCAAAAACATAGTGCTTAGCCTGTCAGACCTCTCCCAAGCATTAAAGAGGGTTTTTTCCTCAACGTTACTTGTTTCAGTGAGTGAAGCTGGCTTATCTTTACGAAGAGCCATATCCAGTTCAAGCACACCCAATGTGAACTCAAGTTGCTCTTTTCATTCGGAGAAGTTGGTTCCATTGAGCTTAGTGACAGAGGTAGCATGTGAATTCAAATTAGTGGGTACAATAACTGCAATAGAGATATAACAATAAGGCTTTAATTAAAATAAGACAACACATGCATAATATATGAATATATATATGACAAAAAATTTAGGTGCTCCTGTGGGTAGTCACCATAATTTCTACACATTATACCATCTAAGGTCATCATATTCAAGGTGGTGTAAATGAGTGATGTTACTTTCAAATTAGAATAAGTAAGATATCTTTAGATATCTTTGGTCCATGTATGAATAAACACTCCTTAATTATTGTTCAAAAGTATGAATATAATCCGCCTGTAGGCGACTATATGCTTCATGCGCTTTAACAATGGGAAAAGTAAATATGATGATGGTACTATTAGGGCCAAATTTCAGTATTTAATTGTTAGGGTCACTGTGGTGAGACCTAACCTTAAGCATACAACTTTGGTGATCAAAATTAGCTTAATATGAATAGATAACATTATATATTGCATGCATACATGATTGATCATTCGTTATATGAAAAGTACTGATAAAGAAGGCCGAGCCCCGGATCATTGATTATAAAGAAACATACCAGCATAATACGGAATAATTATGAAAATATGATCCAACTATATGGCCTATTTTCTGTCAACCTTTTTGATAATCTGTCTTTATCTTCGATTGCTTCAAGAACGCCATCTTCAGTCTCGAAATAGCCTCCACTTCAGTCACGACGTTCCAGTTACAGATCTATTTAACTATTACATTGAATTTTTACTCACGCAGGAGTTTAATACATAACGAAAGAAAAAAAATCAAAACTTTAAATAAATCACGATCAAACAGTCGTGGCCAATGGCAAATTGCGGAATAACATAAATATAAACCATTCATGCATGCCATAATAGTTGGATCGATATATTGCTGCAAAACAGAGTTAGAAACGGATCTATTTTTGCCGATTATGGCAATGCATAGTTATCCCAATTAATGGACGATCATGTGTTCTCCAATAACCATGCTCTGATACCACATGTTAGTCTATTATTAGCATGAACCCTAAGATTAGAGATGTCTTGAATTTCGTGAGTGAATCTTTGTGATGGAGGAAAGACTCTATTTTATAGATGAATAGAAGACCGAATTTTCAATGAGGATTCCATTAGTTTTAATCTCAACCGTCCATCAAGGTAGAGTTTGTTATGGAATATATCTCATTAGGAAACCGTATTTGAGTAAAAGATAGCATGTATCCTATGAAAATGGGATTCTTATAATGACCACAATTTATGGAAAGGTAATGACTTGTGGTCCAAGTAAAAGACTTAAAAGTAATTTCCTTACAACATCCACTACCGGCTTGTGTTCTCACACCCACCGGATTTCTACTATGTATGCTTTTCAATACGCTAAGCAATAACATTTACAATATGCTTTTTAAGACTAAGCAATAATCTTTACACTATGCTTGTCAAGGCTAAGTAATAACCTTTACAACCATAGGGTTGGTTCTCTCTTAGTAGTGTCTATAATACACTTGGTGGAGATACAATTTTAGCTCAATACAATGCCTCTTAATTAGGCGGATATGAAAGTGAAAATCTAATTTATACACACACAATATGAATGCAAGGATGAATGCATAATATGTATGTATGATGTCCGCAATCAATTTGAAAATAAAAGCTCATAAATGTATGCCAAAGGCTTTTGAAAGTCTTAGTTCATAAAAATATTTATGATTGAGGAAAGAATGCTAATCACATGTTAAAAACAACTTGTAAAAGATATACCTATTTATTCCAAGCAAGTTGTGAAATTTAAAGAACAAAACATGTGATGCATAAGTATTTCAATCAAATTAAAAATGAAACTTAATGAATGTATGCTTAAAGCATTTGAAAGTGTAAAACACACAAAAAGAATTGATTGAAATAAAGAGACAAATCACATGTAATTAAAAATACAACTTGAAAATGATATGCCAATCAAAGCTTAAATAAGTTGTGAAACTTTAATACAAAATACATGTGATTTGTGAAGTTGTTGAATCCAAAACATAAGATAGATTTGAAGATGATTTTCTTATGATGAAAAACAACAACCAAAGATGCAACCAAGTATAGGAATCATATTACATATGATTTCAAAGATGATTCAAAAACAAGATTCATATAGATATACCAATTAGAGTCCTACTTGGTTTGAATCATGGTGGTGCATCCAAAATAATGAATCAATTCAAAATATATACATGTTAAGGATACAATAAATCATAGTTTAACATGCTAGAAAAGATTTACCAATAATTAAAAAAAGCATGAAAATATATGATTAGGAAAGTAAAGCCTACTTGTTGATTTAACTTAATGGATCCAAACTTTAGCTTTCCAAAAGACCCATTAGCCTCCCTTAGCTTATTCCCCTTTCTTTGGCCTCAAAACACCTCAAGGAGGGCCTCTTAGTTCCTCAAAATTTTCAAGAAATGAACTAATATTTATACCCAAAAAATGGGTTTCTGCTAGTCCGCAGTCGACCCCCTTGACTGCTCGGTCGACCTACCCTTCAACGGTCATAAATCTGACCGTTTGAAATAGTGCCAACGGACACTTTCTCGGTCGACCCCCTGTGTGGTCAGTCGACCGACCACATTGTGGGTCGACCGGGTCCCTTAGACCATTTTCCCATTTTTTGCCAATTTAAAAGATTTTTTATGGGGATTTTTGGGTCATTAAATCAAGCTTAAAAACATGTTTTAAATCATTCTAAGTGTTTTAAAAACATGAAACATAAAAGGCCTAAAAAGATTTGAAACTTTTAAAACCATAGGCTAGTTTGATTAAAAACTTCTTTTAAAAAATGAATGCATCCAAGATTTAAATCCAAAACATGCATAAATCATTATTTTTACAAGGCTTAAAAACAATGCATGTGTAAATCAAGATTTCAAGTATTTCAAAAATAATGTATGTGTAAATAATTCGAATGGTGAATAAAATGAATAATGCATCCATCAAATTTCCCTTTGTCCCATGTTTAGTGGGGTCCAAAGATGGGCCCCACTCGATGGTCCCCATAGGACCATTTCTCATATATATATATATATAACTCTTATTAATTTAAAAAAAAAAGTGTTTGAGCATATTTGAAAATTTGCAAATAGAATTCCTCACGATTGCTGAAATAAGGATTCCAGCCAATAGGGGTGAAAGCGGCTAGGGTACAACCCCCCGCCCCCGCCACACACACACAACCCCAAAATGAAATATTTGTAGAAAACCCTTTTAGTTGATAAGATTTTATGCTTTTTTACATCCCCCCAAAGAGATTTTTTTTTATTACATAATGGCCCTCCAAGTAAAATTTCTTCATTCCATGCCTACCCGCTGAGGATTTGTATAGCTGAATATTTTCATCGATATCAATATGTATGATACATATATAGCTGAGGAAAAACTGGTTTCAATGTGGAAAATCTGCAAAAGCGAGTATTTTCAAGTCCTATGTAAGGGGAAGGGGGTTTGGGCTTGAGAATTCCTCCAATATTAGTCCAAATCCTCAAGGATTCCCAATAGCTAAACATGGGTTTTTTCACGAGTTTCTGGAATGCCAAATCCTTTCCCTACATCACTAAAAAAAAAAAAATGTTACAACTTGATATGTCTCATGGGACGTGAAAATCACACTTTTTTCTTCATAGCACGTGCCTCTTGCATAAGTGTGTAAATCTTAGCATCTATTGAGATGCATAAATTTAAGTTCGAAATGGGATTTATTTCCATACCATTTTTTACCCCTTATTTATACATGTGATGTGTAAATGAGTGCAATAAGATGTAAGTGTGCGTAACCATTACACATGTTCGTTCATTACAAATGTATATTAGAGGTTCCATACATAATCTCAACTCTAATACATATAAGAAACCATATATCAATCCAAAAGCTTAAGTTGATAGGTGTAATGCCCCAACAGGTGTACGAAACCCTCAGGACTTAGGCGATGTGGGATGTGGGACTTCCTAACTTTAATAGCCTTGTTCATTAAGAGGTGGTCTCTCCTGATGGAGTAATCAGAGCTGGCCGTGGGCTGGGGCAGCTGGGCCCAGATAGCCCAGCTGGATGGTTTTAAGTTCTGTTTTTAACTATGGGCTACGAAGGGGCCCATTCCCTAGTCCAGTGGCTAAATTGGTGGCCCTTGGCATTTGTTTGCTCACATGTCGAGTCCAGCCAGATATTCTTTAAAGAGAAAGGCACATAAAATTTTACAAATGGGCTACACCCAATTTTACCATAAGGCCCGCGGGAAGTATTTGGACTTGAATATTAGACTTGACAAAAAGCTTTCACTGCTTCTGAGAGGCCCATGACCGGCCTAACAGCAATCCACTCTTAAACTTTATATCTGGGTAGAGGAATAAACTAAAGAGCTAGGTTCATCACTTGAATTGATTTGGGCCATATTTTATGTATATCATGGGAAAATGCTAGTAGGCCTAACTGGGGTTTAATTAATTGAAATCTGGTCACTGCCATTTTATTAATTAGGTCTGTTCCACAACTCAAGGTTGTGGAAACTTGCCCATTCAATCATAGGATGGACCAGATAGCCAAATGGTCCGGAAGCCCATTTCACACTTCAATTTTTCCATTCAGCTTTCCATTCAACCCAAAAATGAGAACGATCCCAAGTACACTGCAAATGAAATTTCTCAGAAGGCCCGGGCCAAGTCCAAGGTTTTTGTTTATCATGTAATCATCATCATCATCAAAGCATTCTTGAATCAATCTTGATCAATTATTGGAGACTTTCTATCATAGACACCATCAATGCATTCTTAAGTTATACTCTTGCACAGAACCCTCTCTATTCCTTCTTTTTTGTTTGTCTGGACTTTGGACTGGCATATGAGAAAATTATGAAACATGGTGGAGTTGTTCTTTCTTCCATCTAGGGTCCTAATTTTATGTCCATTTTTTCAGCCTGGTGAAGCGGCAGTCCAGCTCAGGTCCATCAATTGAACTAACAGATAAGCTCCATTGTGTTATCTATGTCACGCCAAGCTGGGCCTTGTAAGTGGTCGTAATGGATCAGGCTGACTCATTATGTACTCAACCCTGACCAAGCCCAAACCGAGCTGACCACTGATCAGGTAGAAAATGAAAATGTTTCCTGGATCCCCGAAAAAGAGAAGGATCTGAATTGGGAAAAAAAGCCAGGTATGGGTCCATTAATACCTAAGAATGTAGAATCGGGATCCTCTGAGTGGCCTTACGCACGGTGACCGGTGACCGTGAGTGAACCACTCAGGGTCTGCCACGTCACCACAGGCACCCTTCCTAGATGCATGGCAGGATGCCTGCGGTGATGTGGCGGACCGTGAAGTTTTCCCTAATCAGATCCGGACTCAAGATTGTATTATTGACAGTTTTATAAAGAGGCCAATCTCATTGTGGCCGAGATCCTCTGTCACAGCCTCACAGGTATTTTACGAGAATCACGTAACACCTTTTTGAAACTCCATCATAGGGCCCACAAAAAAATCTCCGGACTATTCAAGGTGAATGTTAGCTCCTCCAATTATATATTCTCAAGTCTCAACTCAAAAGGAGTGGGCCCCACCATACGATTCAGCACCATGATGAAAACGTAACTAGGTGCTAGGATTGTATTAGACCACGTGACCGAGGGGTAGCAATGCCATGTTAGCACCTAGTCATGTTTCCATCATGGTGCTCAATTAGACGGTTAGATTCACTCCCTTTGAAATGAAATCGAAAGATAAAAGGTGTTGCGGATGAGATTCATCTTCAATGGTCTGGATTATCTCTATGTGAGCTCTACAAAGGAATTTTAGAAAGGTGTTATAAGATTTCTACAAGTGTTCATGGGCTGGCCCAGGTTGAGGTATAACCAAGTCCGGCTTTGCAAACGTAGCAGGCCAAGCTCACCCATTTAGTTAATTGAGCCAGGCCGGGCCAGGTCAGATCAGGCTTTCTGCCAATTGTTAGGATAAATTGCACTACATTACATGCCCTCAACAGCTAGGTCTGGCTTTGGGCCTTTTATCACTTATTACTTGAAGCTGTGGACAGTGGGCCCGGATGGTTACATGGGCTGATCAAATGTAGACCCACTGTATGTCGAAAATAAAGAAGAAAGTGGGCCCGATCGCTGCCTGGAAGCAATGACGGATGAGAGTCGTGGTTTGTCAACCGTACATCATCACCTGATCTGACTTTCGCTGATGCTGACGTTATCAACCGCAATCAATGCACGCGATCCGTAGCTTACACGAAGAGACATGCCCGAGCACTCAACCCGAAAACGATTGATCACGACACGTTCCCCCACAACATCCTGGCCATTCATCAAGATGGCCCACCGATAAACATCCCAAATCATAAAATTGGACCGTCCAAGCACATGTGAAGCACGTGTGATGACTTATTAATGAGGTGGGCCACCTCCAGGTGCGTCCCACTCGAGAAAAAATAGACTTTTTAAAAACCATAAAGACAAGTACACCGGGAATTCGGGCAGATGTCTCCCGGGAAAAAGTTCATACGTGGAGCTTTGCTATTTGACTATTTGGACTCAAATTGACCGGTATAGACGACGTCATTTTGGTGTCATGCTTACGTTGAAAACAGGGGGGGCAGGATGACGTATGGAGTGATTAAAAACCATTGAGCTTGATTTTGAAAGGTAAGTCTCTGATTGCATGGGCCCACCTTGATAGATACAAGTAGAGGGTTAGTGACAGATCAGGGAAATTGGCTTGCATCAAGCTCATCGAGTCATCTTAGACCTTGATTTTTTTTTTTCTTGGAATCTTAGGCCTTGATTTGGTACCTGAAAGTTCTAACATTTCATAAAAGCATAGCCCTTTCCACTCGTTCATGTTTATTTGGAATTAGAATATTGTCGGTACATATGCCTGAGATTTGTCATGAAGTTTAAAAATTTCCTGCATAGTTGATTAATATAAAAAATAGTGTAATACCGTACGTTTTGGAAATTGCACAGGGCGATACGCGCGATATCACACTGCCGTAGGATATTATATAGTCCGATACATGCACTATCAAATGACATGGATATCACTAGAAATATATTTAAACTTCGATAGTTGATGAGCAAATGTCCGTTGTACGGCCAATATCCCTTTCAACTTATCAACTATGTGATGAAAAACCATTAAATGAATAATATAGTGAAAAAACATTACACTCTATTTTGCTACTTTTTTTTTTGTAGACTTAGATCTCACCTTTAATAATTTCTGATTGACTTAACTTTTTTGCTTTGGATCAAACTAAAAAACCATAATGCATTTGATAGAGAAAGTGGATTTTATAAACTCGATCTATCATGAAATTCAACTTGGGGGCACTACGTAAAAAAATAATGGAGGAAGGGACAAATGTAAAAATACACATTAATTCTTAGAATATGCAAGGGACTTTAAAAATCTTTAACTATTTTCAGGTATGAGTGGGGGCTTCAGCGCCGAGACCCTTATATCTGGATCTGCCCCTGCTAGACAGTGTCATACTGTATAAGCAATGGAGGATACAATTCCAAAATTAAGACTAATAGAATATATAATTTATCATATTTAAAGCGATAAATAAAAATGAATGAATTAAGAGTGAAGAAAGTGGTTTCAAATGATCACCATAGATAATTTTATTGAGAAATATTCAAGTACATCTATCCCTCACCATAGGGTGACGGATATCCTTTTTGAAAAATTTCAAGTACAAAAATGACTTTTCAAGTACATATAAATACTCCCAGGGTATTTGAAACTTTCCAAAAAAGAAAGCGTCATTCACTCTATAGTGAGGGATAGATATATGGGAATACTCCTCCATTTTATTTGGTGGGACTGGTATGTATTTTCAAATAAAAGCTAAGTTGAGCCTGATTGATAGAGATAATCCGAAAAGGACTCCACAACGTCTGCATGTGGGTCTACATGTCCACATGAGGAGACGTAGTAGAGGGCAGAATTATATAGCAATTTTCGTTAGCGACAAGGAGATTCAGGTGGAATTGTGTCAAAACTATGCATTTCCACAGGGAAAACAAAGTCCAGGTAGTCAAATAATTGGCTTATAGTGGAATTCCCTTCTGTTCACCGTATCTTTACATAATCATGAATGTTCTTACACACTGTCTCCAATAAGATATAAACATTTGGCAAGTGCCAACAAATCTACCATTCAGAGGAGATTCTCTCAGGCCAGCTCTAAGTCCATTCTCTCAGACTTGCACGGCCGTTCTAAGCACAAGCATATTTACTAGCAAAAAAATTGCAACAACATGCATAAAAATCAATTAGTAAATGTAGTTGGGCGAAAAGGAAAGAAGAATATATATAGAGTAAGTGTATTTGAGAATTAAAAAAATGATAATCAGGCCATTGAAAAGAGAAGAGTAAAAAGTGGGAAGAAGTAGAATGGTTGCATATATATATATATATATATATGAAAGTGAGAGAAAAATGTGGATTAGTTATAGAGAATGGATATGACTCTCAATCAAAATCAGTAGTTACGGTTAAAATTAGCTTTAAAGTGCTTGGCTTTAATATAATACAATATGAGCCCACATTTAAAACTTAGAATGCTAAAATCAATGTCTCACCTTAAATTAACGTAGAGTAAGATTTTACTCTAATCAGAATTATGTCCATCATTGAGATCAGAGAAAGAAAAAAAAAACATAATAATTAAAAAGAGAATCAAATTATATGTTTTTCATATTATTAATTTGATGGTGAAAATAATTTTGATTGGAGTATATATTTTAATAATACAAACTTAAATGTAGATTCAATTGATGGATTTATAATTATTACTTACATTATCCGGTTTTCATCAAAATTTGGTTAGAGGTCTTCTCATAGTAATTCGGGCTTGGGTTGAAGTACAATATCAACCTAATCCTTTTTAACCCACACACTTTGGTTTTGAAAGTGGCCAAAATCAGATGTTTGACATCATCTGAACTATATATGTCATAATGAGGCCTATATTTGAACGGTTTAGATTGTCGGATCTTGGAAGTGATAGACCCATGATTTTCATTTGTTGGGGCGATTCTTAACAGGTGGTTGGCTTTCAAGGAAACTCAAGAGTTTTATGTGAATTTTGAGAGTGGACCCAATTCGGACAGGGGTGACTGCCCCCACCAGCTTGTCCCTGGTTTGTTTATGGGGAAGGAAGGTTTTCACCGTCTGAGCTACTGTGATTGGCTATCTTCATGTTTCATTTACCCTCATATATTTTTGAGATGTGATGTGGATGCAGGGTCTTCTTAATAGCTCCAGCCGACCAGGATAGTTTATCATCAAGCAGAAAGTTGTGCGGTTAAAGGTTCTCAGGAGGCTTCTTCTGGAGTTCTATTTTATTAGTGGTTTCATAGCGTTTAGCCTTTGGTAATCTTTAGGTGTTAGATAGTCATATCTCTACTTAGGTACTTGTCTGGTGTGCTTGTGTTAGGTTTGTTCTTGTGATTTTTTTTTTTTTTTTTTTGTCAATGCAAGTTTCCTTTTTGACAAAATAAAATAAAATGAAATGACTTGCTATTGTTATATATAAATCCAGAGAGTACAATTTTGGGTTTCATTGATTTATAAAAATACCAGATATCAGGCCCCATTAAAATGATCCTAATCCTTATTTTTTGGTTTTAGACATTTAATGATTATGTAACATGGTAGGTGGAGTGAAACATTGGAGTGGGTGAAAATGAAAATATATAAGAATGGTAATAAGGGCTTCGGCATTATTTGTTTTCCTTAATTTAACTCTTGTCAATTTGTTGGTGGGGCCAAAACATCAATAAGTTAATTAGCAAGTTGGATCAAGAATAAAACAAAATTTTCTCCTACAGGACTCTATCCAACGGGTGATATGAAAATCTTCTATCTCCAATATCCTCTAATTAAAGACACTCACCAAAAATCCCGCATGAAAGCCATATGAAACTCTTGTATGAGAAAATCTCTCCAAGTGATATGAAAATCTTCTATCTCCAATATCCTCTAATTAAAGACACTCACCAAAAATCCCGCATGAAAGCCATATGAAACTCTTGTATGAGAAAATCTCTCCAATAATAAATGAAGTACTCCAATATTTTGTTGTTTATTGACTTTCATTTTGCCGATTTTAAAGTTAACCAAAATCAAGTTACTTTCGTTGTTTCATCTTGGTGCCCCTCCTAAAATTTCAAACCGCCCCGCCCCGCCCCGCAATATGGTTTATGTCCTGGTTCCGCCCGTGTTTATGGATCCTAATGGTCCCCTAACTCTCTCTAACCTTTTACTTTGTTATAATTTTTTTTCTTATTTTTGTACATCCATTTAATTTTGTTTCCGCTCTACAAGCCTTCTAGTATGAAATAACATTGAGGGGCTGTTTTTCTTTTATTGCATGCAGTTTGAGGAAAAAAGTAGGACTTTACATGTATGTAAAATATATTATCATATTTGTCCGAATGCACTATTTCCACATGAATAAACATTGAAGGATTTGAGTGTAAAGCTTTCATATATCTAAGAATTCCTAAAAGATTTAAGACATGAAACTAATCATTTAGTTGTTTTACAGTTTAATAAAAATTTGGAGCTCATAGGAGTTGGAAAAATAAAAGGCATCACCTCTTCAAACTAAGGAGGGATAAAATATTTTTAGATCTTTTTAAGTGTGAGAATTTTAATACAAAATAACTTTATTTACACACCATTTTTGTCTAATGTATAAATATGCATGAATAAAAGTTAACTTACATGTAAATGGTTACAAATAAATGACCCCAAATTCTTCTTATTTGAAATCAATAATTACGTAAATTAGAGAGAGAGAGTCAACAGTATGATGTGGGTTGTCAATTTATATCGAAACTGGGACCACTCTAAGAAGATGGTTAGCTTATGAATGGGCATGGTTCTAGCCACTGGCTCTCATGGATGGACATGGCTATAGCCGCCGGCTGTTCCAGGCGCCACTAGAGGACTCGATAAGTGAAGCAGAGGTGGCTAAGCCGCTAAGGTACATGAATCGTAATTGCACTATCCGTACATGCACCAGATTGAAAACGTGGAATGCACCATGGGTTACTTAAGGCAGGACCAAGAGCCAATAGAAAGGGGATTAGTGCCTATGCAATGCACGGCACGCGATATGTTGCACTGCACTGCCATTTGGTGGTTGAGGGACCACCGTTTTCGAAAACTAAATAGAAGAGCTATGGAGAGCTATGCAAGTCAATTTGAGGTGTCTAAATCAATTTAGTATAGTAGAAAATGAACCGTTAAATGTGAGATTTATTGAAAATGCTTTTTTTTTTCTTCTCCTGTTTGAAGGATTTCTAATCCATTGGGCTGGACTAATCTCTTCTGATGTAGAGGGAAGCCGGATAAATTCCCCTTTAGCCCTATCTAATGTGGTAGTGTAGTTTCGAATCCACAATTTCCAGATGTAAACCGTGGTCCTAAACCAACTGAGCTACCTTTTGGGGTTTGATTTCTTTTTTTTGCCTACATGCTATCTTCCGGATGTAAACCGTGGTCCTAAACCAACTGAGCTACCTTTTGGGGTTTGATTTCTTTTCTTTGCCTACATGCTATCTATTTGTCTCTTATCAATGCCAGCTACATCATCTTTCAAGTTTCAAAGATATAGGAGTGAGCTGAGCAACGAGTGATTGCATTGATAAAAGACAAATAGACAGCATGTAAGCAAATAACCATATCAACTTAGTGCCCAACTAGCTGGCTTTAGTCCTCAAGCTATAGCACAGCTGGTAAGGAAAATGAGTGTATCTGTCAGACCGTGTGAACTCAACTCCTCAATACAAAAAAAAAAACTAGATTTAAAGAGAGTTATTAGGAAAATTCCTCCTTCCAAGTAAGGACGCTCCGATTGCATTGATAAAAGACAAATAGATAGCATGTAGGCAAAGAACCATATCAACTCAGTGCCCGACTAGCTGGCTTTAGGCCTCAAGCTATAGCACAACCGGTAAGGAAAATAGGTGTATAAGTCAGACTGTGCGAACTCAACTCCTCAATGCAACTGGAAAAAAAAAAACATTAGATTTTATGAGAATTCTTAGGAAACTTCTTCCTTCCAGGTAAGGACGCTCCCATGCACTTGTATTGAAGTTGCATTTTATGAATGACAATTACTTCATCCCCTTTATTGACAATTTTTATAAAAATATATATAAAAGGCCCCACCTATAATCAATTTGGCCCGTTCACACACATTAATTACCTTAATTAGGACTGATCCTAATTTGGCATTGATCTAGACATTATTTACCATGAATTTATCACAATATATTATACAATGCATGGCCATTAAGATTTGAAGACCTAAACAAAGGGCTATGTCCATTTTAAAGGCTTGATGTTGCATATATCGTATTCCATGTCCAAATTTATGCACTGTCATGCCTGTCTTGATTTCCATGCATATTCCTTTGGTTGTCTTTTAAAGAAAAAAAATACCACATCAATTTTTTCTTGTCAAGAGAAACGAAGGCTACCATTGATTTGGATATCAGCCAAGGCTGCTGAACCCTTCTCAGATATTTGAACCCAATTACAAGGTGGGTAAAGGAGTATTGCCTAACATTGCAGGAGGCATTTCTGACAAGGAATTAGACTTGTTGAAGATTTCTGATATGATGTTACATATTGTTCAAATGTCATGTTTGTTGCAGGAATTCAAAATTTCAAACCACATGAAAAGACAATTATAGTTTTATGATTTCTCTGAATTCCAGCATTCCAAATGCTAGAAGTGGGTTGAGCATTTGAAATTCTATTTTTAGAGGGGAGGGGAGGGGAGGGGCGGGCGTCATTTGAAATTTTTATAATTCTTCCCAACAAGATTTCCCACATTTCTTCCAAACAAACAGGTTTAGTCACATGGCTATCCCTTTATTCTTAACTGGGAGCTACCATGGAAAAATGTGGAGGGAGGAGGTCGCATAGGAACTTTTAGACTCATTTATTTTAAACAATTATGAGTGAATTAAGGAGATTCCACTGTGCCTCGGGTTGTCGAGGATAGAGACTCGTTTTTTAAATAATTAGAAGTCATTAACCCGTCAAAGGGAAATCTTTTAGAAAGCGATAACTTAATTTGAAATAAAGTAGTGTTGAGTGAACTAGGCAAGTGTTTAAAGTCGACTTCACAAGACTTGGGACTTTTGTGGTCAAGGGATTAGTGAACTTGATGGGTACATGGCAACCCACAATCCATAATAGACATTGAACCATAAAATAGATGGCTATCACCCTTGGAAGGCTACTGGGGAGAGTCCTTAGAGGGCCATTCAACTGATTTGATCGGTCACCATGCTGGTTGAATGTGGCATATTATCACTATTGCCTTTTGTTGATTGAATTGGGCTGGATTTGGCCTAAAGTCTAAACTCTGAGTGGAATTTGGGGCGAGCTTGGGCTTTGGTCTCAAATATCCAATTGAGTCCGGGTACTTGAATTACATATATTATACTGAAAACACACACACACATTTGCCTTGGTCTCAATTTACTTATAAAGATAATGAATTTTACAGGGAAATCTTTTAAATTGTCCTTGTGATATGGCCCAGTATTTGAAGGACTCAATGAATTGTTAAAATAACAAATGCCCCCTAGAAGTGTTTTTTTTTTTTTTCAGTTCGAAAAGGTTCTTGCCATTAACTTAGAGCAACAATGTAAAAAACATGCATGGTCTACACCTAGAATCTTCTATAGCCTTGTTCATCTTTTATTAACTCCCCTATTTTAGGGTTGGGATTTAAACAACCGTAACAACTTCATATCTCTGTACCTTTAAAACATATTAGTCATTCATCTTCATTTCCCTAGTGCATGCCAACAACATGTTGGGTTCACCTTGTCCTTATATCTTTTCCATAAATCACATTTGGCAATCAAATATTCAGGATTCCACACTAATTTTTTACGAAATTGCAAAAAACTCATGTTTGGCAATGATAAATCTCCAAGAATTTCGGCTAGTCCGACAACCCGCTAATGTGGTACGGAAATTGTCACTTTTTGCAAATTTATGTATGACACCAATTTTTCTTATCATAGACATCTATATGCATGGATATCAATGTAAAATCCTTAACAATATAAATCCATATCCCTGCTCCAGGACCACTGGGGAATCTTCACACCTGTGGATTCCACATGGATTCTCAAACCGTATTATATTATTACTAGCTGCTGGCAGAGTTCAAATAGTTTGAAATAAGGAAAAAGATCTAAACAGTAAACACACTCATTTGGGTGTGTCACCTTTTGTCCTGCATTTAAATTTGAAACTGGTTCTTTGATGCAGACCTAAATCTATTTCCGAGATAAATGTGTTCCATGAAAAGATGGATTTGGTTCCAAAGCCAACCACACTTTCCATTCCATCCCAAATTATTCTCAACAGGGACCTTGATTTGGTGATCCAAATGGTTAATCAGTTAAACCAGTTATACTTGGTGGGAACCCCCAATGTACTCTATCCAAATTGGGCCCACCAAATAAACAAACACAATTGGTGAATCATGGACGGCCAGGATACTGTACACCCAGTATGCATTGGTTACAAGTAATTTCCAGATAGAGGACAACCTCTACTCTGCCTTGTAAATTGTATGTAATAGACAACTAGACTACTAACTTTCTAGTTTTACCTTCCCAACATTCATGACTCCGATTCCAACATAATTGTATGTCTGGCGTGGTTTATCGACCATGTATTTACACTGTGGGGCCCACCATAATGGAACCTCGCCACGTGGAAGGGGAAGTTGCAACCATCAATACCGGTTCATTTCCACGCCTTCTGAACTGTAGAATAACATATCGTTTCGTTAGTTCGTTACATATCCCTAATTTCGTGAGACGAACCGGTGTTAAGTTAATAACCACGACAACGGCAATGCTCATTATCAATTCCAGCTAACCTAGGCTGTCAACGGCTCAGATTAGTGAAGAGTATGAAACTAGGCGCGAGCTGACATGTGTACGGTTCAGATTCTTTAAATGGAAGAAGCGTAACTGCAAATTATATCCAGCTTGGCACACTGCCCAATGGCCAGTGCACCAACCAAAACGAAGGTGGGTCTGAGGCCAGGTACTCACTTCTATTGGGCCCCACTTTGCAGCGGTCCAATCATTTTGGACCTATTTTGAAAGTGAGTGGTGTGAAACGCAGCAGGCCACTTGATAGTTTTACGGAACCGGATCTCGCTTGCTCGTCCAAACAGGGGATATGCGGTTTTCGGTGAGTGACATGTCAAAAGATGTTGGTCCCCAATCTTATATGGATACCAATTCTAAAAATTAAAAAAAAAAGTTTCATTTTGAATGGTCTGAATTATTATAAATGGGTCCCATATTAGAGTTCTAAACTTTCCATTCAATGGCAGAGCACCCCAACTCCTACTATTGGGCTCCACTTTGGAGTGGCCCGATCACTTTGAAATTAGAAAAATGACCGATGCTAACGCAGCTGACCACTTGATTTTAGCAGTGTGTGCCCCACCATCGGACGATCAGAATCCGATCTATCATTTTCAATAATCCAATGGAAAATACCACTCTGGTTAGATCAAAACTGCCCCCCATTACCTTTTAAAAGGGAACCATATCATATGACCAAGATGCACCACACAATGGTGGGCCACACATCAGCTAAATTCAGATGCAAGTTCCGTCCATCTTGCGAATCCCAGCTATCATTCCCCAGACAACCAAACGGGAAAAAGCTGTACTACAGTACTAGCCCCAACCAACGAACGATCTAGATCATGATCCATGAATAGGTAGGCCCCACGCCCCCACCTGGCCTCAAACTAAATTTAGATGTCCTTCCTGTCCACGCACTTGTATATCTTCCCTCTTCCCCCACTCAGCGAAAAAAAAAAAAGGAAAAAAAACTCTCCCCACTTCTGCTGCTGCTGCTGCTTCTTCTTCTCCTTCTCCTTCTCCTTCTCCTCCTCCTCCTCTAATGGCTTCTTCTGCAGCTTCTCTAAGCTTTCTAACACTGTTTTTAGTGTTCTTCTCTATTTCTCTGTTAACAGATCCTGCAAATGGCGCTACCTGCTCTTCCCAGACCTTCTCAAACAACAAGCTCTTTGATTCCTGCAACGATCTACCCCATCTCGAATCCTACCTCCACTGGACTTACAATTCCTCCAAACCCTCTCTCTCCATCGCATTTGTCGCCCCTCCGGCCAGATCCACCGGCTGGGTAGCCTGGGCCATCAACCCCACCTCCCCCGGCATGGTCGGATCCCAGTCCCTCATCGCCTTCCACCACTCCAATGGCTCTCTCATCGTTAGAACCTTCAACATCACCGGCTACGGCCCCATCTCGCCATCCCCCATCGCCTTCGTCGTCTCTGACTCCTCGGCCGAGTACTCAGACGGCGTGATGAGGATATTTGCGACGTTGGTTCTGCCGGTGGGGACGACGAAGGTGAACCAGGTGTGGCAGGTGGGTAGCTCTGTCACGGACAATATTCCTGATAAGCATGCGTTTCAAGCGGATAATCTGAATTCAAAGGGGACGTTAGATTTGCTGAAAGGGGAGAGCACCACTACTGGTGGGGGTTCTTCACTTAGAAAGAAGAATGTGAGTATGGATTTTTTTCTCCCCTTAATCTGTTGTGTTTCTGGGTTGCTGGGGTTGTCTTCGTTTTTGTGATTTTTAGATGTTTAAGTTTGGTTTGGGTTCAAAAGCTACAATATATTGCAAATTTTGAAGGTTTCTGCTTGCAGCTGGATTTTGATATCTTGCATAATGATGCAATTTTGTTTGAAAAACATTGGGGTTTTAATGTATTTCACTGTTTTGAGTGTGAATTCTTCCCACTATATGTTTTTCATAATCTATCCTGGTTTTGGTATTTTTGGGTTCTTCTCTTGGGTTTTGTCATTTTTGAGTTTCCGCTTTTAGTTTGGGCGTAAAGATGAGTAGTTGAAGATTGCAAGCTGCAACCTATTAAAACATTTTGAAAATTGGAGACTCAGCTGGCAGCTGTATAATCATGAAACAGAGATTATGAGATTCTGACTGCCTTTACTGGTTTTCTGTTTGCAAATTACACTATTAGGCCTTTCTTGTTTATTTTTGTTTTACTTTTTTTAAACGTTTTGGTATTGTTTGATGATGTGTTATTATAGTTTGGAAGAAGAAATCGATGAGACTTTGACTCTGCGTGTGTTTATTAGTATTGTTGTAAAGGGTTCTGAAGAAATATTAGGCTTTTTATTTCTAATTTTTTTCCCTGTGAGTTTGGGTATTGTTTGATCTTATTTGTTTATTATAGACTAGAAGAAGAAATTGATGGAATTTTGACTGCCTTATTGGTATTGTTGCAAAAGTTTGAGTTATATAAGCTCAAGTTGGGAGGATGATTTTAGGATAGAATGATGTTGAGTGTATTTATGTCTTTTTTTTTTTTTTTTTTTTTTTTTTAACTCAAAGGTTTTGTTATATTGCTTTCAATTTTCAGTTTTTCTGGGTAGGGAGGGGGTTTGGAAGTTTTTGGTGTTGAACTACTCTGCTCTCCCTTAGTGGAACTTGAGGACTCTTTTTTTTTTTTTTTTTCCCTTGTTTTCTTTCCAATTTACAAGATCTGGCTCCTTCTCTTTCAGGAGCAAAGAAAATTCTTTCCTGATTTTTGCAAATTCTAGAAAACTGGGTAAGAATTTCTTGGTTCCTAAAACAGAAAGGTGCCTTGAGCGTATATTGTAGTTTCTGCCTTCCGGTAGTTGGCTCTGAAGTTTCTTGATGCTTCTAACAGAGGGGTTTTCTTTTTTGAGAAAAAGAGTGTTAATTGATATTTGAAACAATTTACAAGTGTAATTAGCTCTTATGGATGTAAACATGCTGTAAAGAGTTAAAAATAATGCTAAAAATCTGTTTGCACTTTGTTTGGCACAACTGATTTCTAAGTGCATCATAGGATCTTTCCAGTGAAATTATTATATTAAATGGGAATAGCATATATGGATTAGGTTAAAACATCTGAATCATTGTTCTAAATTTCTGTTTTCTACATGCATGTCTGTTTGTAGATCCTTGTCTGCATCTTGGGATCATTCATCATAAGAGCATTGTTAATAGCTGTTGGTTTGGAAGAACGTCTCTAGTATAATATATTTTTCTTATGGTTACTTGATCTCCGCCATATATATATATTTTGCTTAATTACTAATTAGTATTATGAAAAATGAAACAAGAAACAGAGACTAAATTTTTCTTCATTTGCAGATTCATGGAGTACTGAATGCTGTGAGTTGGGGGATATTAATGCCTTTTGGCGTAATCTTCTCAAGGTATTTGAAGACATTCAAGTCTGCAGATCCTGCTTGGTTTTACCTCCATGCATCCTGCCAGTTTTCTGCATATGTCATTGGAGTTGCTGGCTGGGCAACTGGTCTCCAACTTGGGAAGAAATCAGAGGGAGTCAGGTACACAGGGCATCGCTATATCGGGATTGCCCTTTTCTGTCTAGCATCCTTGCAGGTAATCCTAGTGTTTTTTCATTATCTTTTGCTTCTCTGTTTTGGCAATTCAGTAGGACAAATATAAAATTACTAATCACAATAAAGATAAAATTTCTAGATCATGAGGTGGTCATAGCTGCTTAATCTTGTTATTTGTTGAAGGAACTGGCCCATATGTTTTTATACTTCCAACAATATTTTTCTGTGTTATATCTAAATAAGAATTTCATGCTCTCACATGTTTGTGGACAATAAACTTGCCAATTGCCATCCAATCCAACCTTTGTAACGGAGCCATGCTTGGATTTGTAGGTATTTGCATTGTTTCTAAGGCCTAAGAAGGATAACAAATATCGCGTCTACTGGAACTATTATCACCACTCGGTGGGATATGCAGTTATTGTCTTGAGCATCATCAACGTTTTCAAAGGTTTTGATATCTTGGATCCAGAGAAGAAGTGGAGAACTGCTTATATCATTGTGCTTATTATCTTGGGGGCAATTGGTGCTTTGTTGGAAGTTATCACATGGGTTATAGTCCTGAGGAGGAAGTCTGGAAACTCAACCAAGCCATATGATGGCTCGAATGGAGCAAATGGGTATCGTGGTAGGCAGCAACCACTCTCTATCTGATAACTAGGGGTCTGCTTGTGCGTGGTGGATTTTGCTTTTCTGATTCTGAATTCTCCTATGGTTCAGAAGAAGGGATTCCTTTGCTGAGGTTCATCTTACCCTATATATACATTCAACTTCTTGTCTGTTTTTCTTGAGTTTGGTTTCGGGGCAATCTTTAGTCATGTCTGTTCATATTGTAGTTTGATGGGTCTTGATCTGGAGGTTACTGTTAACGATTCTGGTGTTTTAACTATTGAAGTGAATTACCGGTTTTTATCTCTCTCAGCTTTGGTTGTATGTTTGTCATTCCTGATTGACTGGTTGTCGTGAGATAAAATAAGAAGATATTCCGGAGGTTAGAAACAATGATTCAAGGAGATTGTAATGTGCCGAAAAACTCAGAACTAGCCACTTGGAGGGGCATCCGTTGAGTAACTTGGGCGAGATTGACCATTTTATAAAAGCTTTATCAGGCTTGTTTTGACTTGGTGACGTTCAATTTAGACTCTTCCTGTTGTTCTTGCTTATGGATCAGGAATCCACCAACTTTGGGAGGCTTCCAAGTTGGGTCAGAAGATCACTTAGTCCATGTTTGTTACCTTTATTTTCAGCCTCTACGTGTCTAAATGTCTAAAGCGGACAGAGGTTATAAAAATGAAAGTGTTTGGCACAACATTCTGACTTCTGTCCGTTTTAGACATTTAGAGGTAAATTATTTAAAATTCAAATGCTTAAAAAGTGGACAGCTGAAAAATAGAGCTTTTTGGCATTTTCTTTGTATAGCTCTTCTTTTTATAGCTGTATTTTTTATTGGGTCTTGTCAAAAAAAGAAAAGAGATACCAAACATGGCCTAAGACTCGTGACTCTGGGCTAGCCTTGCCAATTGCTCGGTCATTTGACTCATCCAACTTGGTTGCCTACTGAGCCGACTCACCTGACCTGGGCTAGTCAGAACCAAAAATCTCCTCTTCTCATGAGTAACTTAACCTTTGGGTGGAGACTGCAACGTGTAGATAAGATTACCTTGTGACATGCGACTCACTAAAGCAACGCGTGAACCAAACTTTATAAAAGGAGTGTCTCCTTTTCCACTCAACTTCTTTTACGTGGAAGCTGTGTATTTTATTGTCCCACAGGGAATGTTGTTTTTATGGAAAGTCATTTTCAGTTTGATGCATGAAATTATCATTATATATATATATAGCTTTTGCAATGACTTGGACCTCTATTCTCCATTGATTTTTTTTTTCTTAAGTCATTATTTGTTTTGTTTCATATTATAATTTTCAAACACCCATTATCATCATGTTTTATTTTCAATCAAGCATGTTGCCCCACCATAAATGTGGCCATGGTGTATTAACAATACCAATCACCAATGATCTAATAAGACACCCCACGTTGGCCATATTCTCAGAACCACCTTGTCATCATGATTTTTCCGAAGAAAATAAGAAAGAAAGAAGTTTTGCTGATCATCAACCCAGAGACTACCCACCACCCTACAGTCTTTGATCATCTTTCACATTTTCATTGTCATTGAAACTGTGGTATTTTTATTTTTTTTTAGTTTTTTCTTGAGGTTTAAGAAGGGTGTGATCATGGTAGGCTTGATTCTAGTTGGAGTGAATTTTAATCTAGTTTCATCTTGGGATTTAAAAGGTGGCCCTTGACCCTTGCTAGTTTCATATAAAAAAAAAATGCCATCTAGCTACAAATTGGAATTTATGTAAGTAGAACGAAGGACAAAAAAGAAGCACGGAAACCACTCCAAATGATAATATTATAGGAAAAGAGAATCATCCAAGCATATAATGTCTTTCTTTCTGGTAAAAGCAAGGGTATAATATGTTAAATTGACAACAGCATAATCATGGTTTTTCAAACTTTTTTTCTTGGGAGTGGTGGAGCCCACACTTTCATGTGTCACGAGGTGTCGATACTCATTAATCACATCAAGAATAGAATAGCTTTCCAGAATTTGGGAGGGGTTAGGCAGAGCAGGGGATCTCTTACAAATTACAATAAAGAGGAAAAAGCTAATAGGGAAGAGGTGTTTCCAAAATCTGGGAGGCATTGGGTTGAGTATCTCTGCAATAAAGAAGGAAAAGGCTACAAGAGAGGAAGGGTTGCAATTCCATCTTTTAAAAAGAAAAGAATAAAATATAAATAAACATGATTATCAGGATAGTGACAACAGGCCGGTTTGTTTCATTTAATTAAATATATTGAATTGTAAGATTGAATTTCTAAGAGTGGTAAAAGACAAAGATAGAAAAGGGTGAATATCAAATAGCCGCCGAATAATCTCCTATGAAAAAGCCTCGAGGGGTAGCTCAATTGGTCTAGGACCACGGTTTGCTACCGGAGGTTGAGAGTTGAAAACTGTGCTACCACACTGAGGCCGTAAGGGATTTACCCGGTTCTCCCTGACCCATAAGGGATTTGTTCGGCCCAATGGGCTGGGACACCCTTTGTTATAGAAAAAAGAAAAAACAATCTCCTATAAAAATAAATAAAAGATGTATATTCAGCAATTACATTCACACTAGTAATTCAAATATTAATAAAGTCAAGGTTTAATTCATATCTGAATCTTATGTTTTTCATCCCTCACCGTTACTAATCTTTTGTAGAGCCTATTTGGTCATGAATTTCTATGTAGTCAAATAGCCTCTTTAATAATCTTTTGTTGAGACTATTTGACTTTGAATACTCAAATCCACATGCAAGCATAAAAAGGCCTAAGGCACTTCTGCATTTGCTGCTCGGTATTGAATTCCTAGGAACTCTAAGCTCTAAGTGCTTCATATCTATCTATATTACTAAAGGGATGTACTCTTCCTCACATAAAAACACCTGGCGAAACCTCAAATTTTTTGTAATGCCATTTTCGGAGTTGCCCTTATCCCTAAAATCTCTATATCTATTATACACTCAAAATACCTAAAATCTCTCCATGAAGAATCATCTTCCACTCAAAAGCCTAAAATCTCTCTATGAGATCCCTAAATAAGCCAACACACCAGATGTGCTACATTTATATCAATCAATTCATGGATCCCAGCCCGCATCATTTGATTTTATAGACGGTTAGAATAAAGATGGTGGACCCCATTCATCTGGATCCCACTTAAAAATATTTGGTCAATTTGTTAGGTCTATGATCATTTGATCTTTCTTAATCAATTCATGGGCCCATCCCGCATAATATGATTTTATGGACGGTTAGAATAGAGATGGTGGACCCCATTCATCTTGGGGGTCCCACTTAAATAGGTTTGGTTTGGTCAATTTGAGAGGTCTATGATCATTTGATCTTTATCAATCAATTAATGGGTCCTAGCCCGCATCATATGATTTTATGAACGGTTAGAATAGAGATGATGGACCCCATTCATCTTGGTCCCACTTAAATATATTAGGTCAATTTGTTAGGTCTATGATCATTTGATTTTTCTTAATCAATTCATGCATCACCTAAAGAATAAAACATTTGGAAAAAAACATAAAGATCAAATTAGCAAAAAAAAAAAAAAGGACTCACAAGTTTACTAATTAATAAATTTATTAAAAATAATTCATATCAATCTGTGCATTTGGTGGTTTCGTGGTCCGTGCATAGCACGTATAGATGGTGGACCGCATTCATCTTGGGGGTCCTACTTAAATAGGTTAGGTTTGGTCAATTTGAGAGGTCTATGATCATTTGATCATTTGATCTTTATCAATCAATTCATGGGTCCCGGCCCGCTTCATTTGATTTTATGGACGGTTAGAATAAAGATGGTGGACCCCATTCATCTGGGTCCCACTTAAAAATATTTGGTCAATTTGTTAGGTCTATGATCATTTGATTTTTCTTAATCAATTCATGCATCACCTAAAGAATAAAACATTTGGAAAAAAACATAAAGATCAAATTAGCAAAAAAAAAAAAAAAGGACTCACAAGTTTACTAATTAATAAATTTATTAAAAATAATTCATATCAATCTGTGCATTTGGTGGTTTCGATGTCCATGCATATCACGTATAGATGGTGGACCGCATTCATCTTGGGGGTCCTACTTAAATAGGTTAGGTTTGGTCAATTTGAGAGGTCTATGATCATTTGATCATTTGATCTTTATCAATCAATTCATGGGTCCCGGCCCGCTTCATTTGATTTTATGGACGGTTAGAATAAAGATGGTGGACCCCATTCATCTGGGTCCCACTTAAAAATATTTGGTCAATTTGTTAGGTCTACGATCATTTGATCCTTTGATCTTTTTAAATCAATTCATGGGTCCCATCCCGCATAATATGGTTTTATGGACGGTTAGAATAGAGATGGTGGACCACATTCAACTGGGGGGTTCCACTTAAATAGGTTAGGTTTGGTCAATTTGTGAGGTCTATGATCATTTGATCTTTATCAAGTAATTCATGGGTCCCAGCCCGCATCATATGGTTTTATAGACGGTTATAATATAGATGGCGGACCCCATTCATCTTGGGGGTCCCACTTAAATAGGTTAGGTTTGGTCAATTTGAGAGGTCTATGATCATTTGATATTTATCAATCAATTCATAGGTCCCGGCCCGCTTCATTTGATTTTGATGGATGGTTAGAATAAAGATGGTGGACCCCATTCATCTGGGTCCCACTTAAAAATATTTGGTCAATTTGTTAGGTCAAAGATCATTTGATCCTTTGATATTTTTAAATCAATTCATGGGTCCCATATCCCGCATAATATGGTTTTATGGACGGTTAGAATAGAGATGGTGGACCACATTCATCTGGGGGGTTCCACTTAAATAGGTTAGGTTTGATCAATTTGTGAGGTCTATGATCATTTGATCTTTATCAAGCAATTCATGGGTCCCAGCCCGCATCATATGGTTTTATGGACGGTTATAATATAGATGGCGGACCCCATTCATCTTGGGGGTCCCACTTAAATAGGTTAGGTTTGGTCAATTTGAGAGGTCTATGATCATTTGATCTTTATCAATCAATTCATGGGTCCCGGCCCGCTTCATTTGATTTCATGGACGGTTAGAATACAGATGGTGGACCCCATTCATCTGGGTCTCACTTAAAAATATTTGGTCAATTTGTTAGGTCTACGATCATTTGATTCTTTGATATTTTTAAATCAATTCATGGGTCCCATATCCCGCATAATATGGTTTTATGGACAATTAGAATAGAGATGGTGGACCCCATTCATCTGGGGGGTTCCACTTAAATAGGTTAGGTTTGGTCAATTTGTGAGGTCTATGATCATTTGATCATTTGATCTTTATCAAGCAATTCATGGGTCCCGGCCCGCATCATATGGTTTTATGGACGGTTATAATATAGATGGCAGACCCCATTCATCTTGGGGTCCCACTTAAATAGGTTATGTTTGGTCAATTTGAGAGGTCTATGATCATTTGATCATTTGATCTTTATCAATCAATTTATGGGTCCCAGCCCGCATCATATGATTTTATGAACGGTTACAATAGAGATGATGGACCCCATTCATCTTGGTCCCACTTAAATATATTAGGTCAATTTGTTAGGTCTATGATCATTTGATTTTTCTTAATCAATTCATGCCTCACGTAAAGAATAAAACTTTTGGAAAAAAGCATAAAGGTCAAATTAGCAAAAAAAAAAAGGACTCACAAGTTTACTAATTAATAAATTTATTGAAAATAATTCATATCAGTCTGTGCATTTGGTGGTTCCGTGGTTCGTGCATAGCACGGGGTTTTGCTAGTAAGCAAAGATGAAGATGTGCAAATGGACATTGCAAGCGCTAACTTTGGTTAGACATGATTACCAAGCCACCTCCCCAGTGACTCAAATTCAAGGAAAATGAGGGCCTGTTTGGCATCGTTCTTGTGTTGTTCCTAGTTTTGTACTCAGATCGGTTGTGCTGAGATCGGGTTGTGCCAAGACTATACTATGTAGATCTTATTTGGCAACATTATATTAAATTATTTTGTTGAGGATATGTTGTCCAGAACTTATTTGGTAATATTATAAAAGTTTTGCTCTAAAAAACGGAAGCAAGAGAATCATAGGATTTATAATGTGGGACCCACCTTTTATTATTTGCAGCACTCTATTATTGTCGTATATGGGACCCACCTGTAAAATTATAACTTGGTACCACCTTTAAAAATTAGAACACAGGGCCGTATTTATAGGATTTACGATATGGGCCCACTTTATAGAAATTATAATGTGGGGCTGCCTTTTTGTGAATGTAAATATGGGACCCACCTTTAGAAATTACAACATCGTACACACCTTTAGAAATTAGAATATGGGCCCACATACATAAGATTTACAATGTGGGTCCACCTTTTGTGATCATGTGACCCGCATTTAAGAATTACTAAGTGGAGACACATTTTTTGTGATTGTAAACACGTGACCCACTTTTAGAAATTACAATGTGGTGCCCGCTTTTAGAAATGAGAATATGGGAGCACGTTCATAGGATTTACAATATGGGCCCACCTTTATAGAATTTATAATGTGGGGTCATCTTTTGATTGATTGTAAATACATGACCCACATTTAGAAATTACAAGTGGTACCCACCTTTAGAAATTAGAACATGGGGCTTATAATGTGGTTCCACCATTATAAGAATTGTAATATGGGTTCACCTTTTGTGATTGTGACCCACCTTTAAGAATTACAAAGTGGGGCCACCTTCTTTAGAATTATGAACATGGGGCTACCATTAGGATAAGTGAGAGGATTTAAAATCTTTTTAAATAACCTATTTAAAAGGTAAGAGATAAGAGATAAGTACGAACCAACCGTGCCAGAAAGTTATTTCTTAAAAAAAATAAAGATTGTTTGTTCAAACTTTCTTACGCCAGCGGGTTAAGATGTTGAGACCCGACGGTTTTCTTCATTAGAGTCTATGTCATTGCTACTTTGATGTCATCTTTAGAAACAACCAGATAGAAATGATAGCTTAACAAAGATTCTAAATGAAATAGCAAGAAAGGACAGGATGAGGCGGGACCTCCCCTGCATCTCACTAGGTCCCCGTCTGATAAACGGCACTTATGCATAGTGCGCAGTATGCATGTGTACATGAGACTACTGTCCCACTAAACAGATGATCAAAATGTTTTGTAAAAAAAAAAAAAAAAAAAACCCTGCCTTTTGTGTTTGTTTTGACACTCCAAAATGTACATAAGTTGTTTCTGAAAAGGTAAAATCCTCGTCCAACCCCTCTCCTTGAAATTAATTTCAGAATACATTCTCCTTTCCATTCCCACTTACACAAATAAGCATGTATTTGTGCGGCACGAAGATTCCGCAATGGAGATGAAAATCGATCAGGCATTCCATGCAGCATATATCATGTCATTATTTGGCGCAACACATTTTTCTTGCAGCAGCAGCAGCAGTAGTAATAATAATAATAATAATAAATGAACTGATTTTCTTCAATAAGAGGATTTGAATTTTCTATGGGAGAGTAGAAAAACAAGATTCCTCTCTCCTATGGAAATAAAAATTTGTAGAGCATGGAAGCCTCCCATACACAAACAAGTTAGGTTGTGAAATTTCTTTCTTTGGTTTTGATGCCTTTTGGTGGTAATCTTATGGTATTTTTGGAAACATCTAAGCCATCTATGTATTCAATACATAATAATTGAATACATAGAAATTCATTCCAAAAATGGCTAAAAAGGAAGATCCAAGATAAATATAGAAATATGACATCAAATAACCTCCCCTTCAAAGGATATTTAATCAAGGGAAGGTGGGAAATAAATACATAGCCATCACCCTAGTAATTCAAATCTTAGGAAAATAAAAGGTTCAATCTGCATTGCCACCTTATATCCTTCACCCCTCACTTCATACCATTCATACTTCACCTTTTGGTAATCCTTGATGGAGTTCATTTGACAATGAATTGCTAAGTATTCTGATACAAACAAACATGCTCTAAGCATATAACAATCGGGTACATGTGTGACCTACCAAGTGAGTCCCCATCCCAACCATAAAGTTTTTATTTTTATTTTTTGTTTGCAAAGTTGGACCACTGGTAAAGAGTGATACTTTTAACTCTATGGTAGGGATGGGGACCATTTGACAATGAATTGCTAAGTATTCTAATACAAACAAACATGCTCTAAGCATAGAACAACCGGGTTCATGTGTGACCTACCAAGTGGGTCCCCATCCCGACCATAGATTTTTTTTTTTTGCTTGCTAAGATGGACCACTGGTAAAGAGTGATACTTTTAACTTGAAGATCCAAAGATAAATCCTTGGGCATTTGTGTGAGACTAATTAAGGTGCCACCACCACTCAACCATGAGTGTGTTGGCAATCATAGAGTGCTTTGAATTCTGCCTCTTCTAGTAAAGGCTGTTGCATAAGCAATATAATTACATTCTTTTGAAATCAAAAGCAACTTAGAAATACACAACATATTGAAAATAATTTTAGAAAATAAGAACATTGTTTTTTCATAAGAAAAAACTCTTTACATTCTAATTATAAAAGTAAACCTATACATTTTTGTATTTTAAGTTTTATTACTTTACTTAATTCACTTTACATGGTATTTGATGATGCCAAAATAGGGTTTCGGACACCACCGGTTAAGTAATAAATGTAGCAAATGCAATAATTAAAGAAGAGAGATAAGGGATTATAGTGGTTCGGTCAAGATGACCTACGTCCACTTCATAAAGGCAGAGATTGCCTGTGGTGTTTTACTTCCTCAATGATTATTACAAAACTAGAGGAATACAAGCGTCGAAGTGAATAGAGAGAGATCCCTTCTTTCTCAAGTGCTGGTGGGGCTCCTCGATTTATAGTTCTCTCCTAACAGATGGGGACGACTCTTCAGCAACCTTTTCCCTTGGAGCCCTCGAACTGCCCTCGCGCTGGACGAGGCAGGTGAGGAACTGCCCTCGCACTGTACGAGACAGGTGAGATATTTCTCCGCAGGACCTGGTAGGAGCGGGACTGCTTCCGAAGCATCGTGGCCGCCCTAACTTGGTCTCTTCGTGGGCTTGGACCTGAGCTTCATCCTCATGGGTTGGGTCATTTGGGCCTGACTCATCATTTGCCCCTCAATGCCCCGTGCCCAAATAATTTTTTTTGAAAGGGGGGCATTGGTCTCTTCTCCCTCCAAAATCTTTTTCCTCTTTTCCGGTTTTAATCCTGGTCTGGGCGAGCTTCAGAACCCGGAGAAGCCAGATGGGCGACCGGGGAGAAGTCCTTGGGCGCCTGGGGGAGAAAGGCCTGAGCGCCTGGGGGAGAGTCCTTGGGCGCCCGGGAAAGATGGCCTGGGCGCCCGAGGGAGTGGAGTGAAGGCCCCTGGGCGCCCGAGGGTTGATGCTTTGGGCGCCGAGGGACTTGGGCACCCGGGGAGTGAAGCCCCTGGGAAAGATGTTTTGGGCGCCCGAGGGACTAGGGCGCCCGGGGAGGTCCGGGGCGTGGAGAGGCCCTTGGGCGCCCAAGGGACTTGGGCGCCCGGGGAGAGGAGAGGCCTCTGGGTGCCCGGAGGAGTCTGGGCGCCCGGGAAGTCCGGGGCGTGGAGAGGCCCCTGGGCGCCCGGGGGAGTCTGGGCGCCCGGGGAAGTCCGGGGAGGCCCCTTGGGACTTGGGCGCCCGGGGAGTGGAGAGGCCCCTGGGCGCCCGAGGGTAATAGTCCTGGCGAGAGGGGGTGAGAGGGACTTGGGCGCCTGGGGAGTCCTGGGCGTGGAGAGGCCCTGGGCGCCCGGGGGATTTTTCCTTGGGGAGAAGGCCTGGTCCCCGTGGCGGCCGTTACGTATTCCCTTTTTTTTTTTTCGGGGGCGCTGCCCCCTGGGCCCCCGCGAGCTGACCGGGCAGCTCGACCCCCGCCGGGGGACACCCCCGGACCCCCTCTGCGTAGCGCATGATATATCCCTTACCATATGTAAATTCCAAGACTCTGCCCCTCGGTAACTTCTGATGGGTCATCCCAGAAGAAGAAATGAGAGAGCTTCTCAGGCTGAGGAGAGGGCTATGCCAGCTAGGAGAGGGCTGCGCCAGCTGGAAGGGCTTCCGAGGCTGATCTTTCTGCGGGCCGCGAGAGGGCGACCAGGCTTGAGACCGTACTCTTAGTAGCCTAAGAGAGGGCGGCCGAGGCAGAGGCTGAGCTTGTGAAGGACCTTGAGAGGGCTTCGCTCAGTGAGGCTGAGCTTCTGAAAACCCGTGAGAGGGCTCACTGAGCTTCTGAAGACCCGGGAGAGGGCTTCGCTCAGTGAGGTAAGCTTTTGAAGACCCGCGAGAGGGCTTCGCTCAATGAGGCTGAGCTTGTACAGAACCGTGAGAGGGTGATGCTCAGAGAGACCGTTGTGGAGACAGTGACTGGGGCGGTACATGAGAGAACTGCTTTCCCAGATATTGTCCTCTTAGGCTTCGTGCTGACTGAGGAGCTTGATGATTGTAGTGGTAGCTCTTATGATGTCGATAGTGATGTGCTCCTCGACCCTGGGCGCCATGATGATGGGCGCCCAAGTGAGGTGCTCCTCTACCCTGGGCGCCATGGTGATGGGCGCCCGGTGAGGTGCTTCTCGCCATGGAGCATGCCTCGGGATTGGTACTTCTTGCGGTACTCCACCAAATTATGCTCCTCCTTGCCTTGTCAGCACGAGTTGTAAGATCTGCTGGTTTTGGGTTACCAGCTGTTGCATGGTCTCCAACATCTACTGAGGAGTGAGAGCAGGAGCATTCGGGGTAGGATTGATTGGTGGAGGGTTACCCTCGCCCTCTGCTCGTCTTGTCGATGTAGTGGTGATCACCATAATTTTGAAAAAAGGATGAGAACTTTTGTTCGTTCCCCACAGACGGCGCCAAACTGATGATGCCAAAATAGGGTTTCGGACACCACCGGTCAAGTAATAAATGTAGTAAATGCAATAATTAAAGAAGAGAGAGAAGGGATTATAGTGGTTCGGTCAAGATGACCTACGTCCACTTCATAAAGGCAGAGATTGCCTGTGGTGTTTTACTTCCTCAATGATTATTACAAACTAGAGGAATACAAGCGTCGAAGTGAATAGAGAGAGATCCCTTCTTTCCAAGTGCTGGTGGGGCTCCTTGATTTATAGTTCTCCCCTAACAGATGGGGACGACTCTTCAGCAACCTTTTCCCTTGGAGCCCTCGAATTGCCCTCGCGATGGACGAGGCAGGTGAGGAACTGCCCTCGCGCTGTACGAGGCAGGTGAGATATTTCTCCGCAGGACCTGGTAGGAGCGGGACTGCTTCCGAAGCAACGTGGCCGCCCTGACTTGGTCTCTTCGTGGGCTTGGACCTGAGCTTCATCCTCATGGGTTGGGTCATTTGGGCCTGACTCATCAGTATTTTCTTGTCATAATCATTACTTGATAATATTATTTGCGACAATGGTTCTATATTTGTTTCTTTCATTGGTGTCTTGATTCGCAATAAAATGTTAAATTTATCTTTAAAGGGCCTGATTTGGATGCAGTAAAAGCTAAAGAAAATGGAGATGAATAGACCAGATTTCAATTCAAAAATTTTTGCCTTTTCAAAAAAAATAATAATAATAAAGATTTTTTGGGCAGTTGCTCCACTTGTTTACCCTAAATCTTTTCTCTGTACTGATCATATGTCTCTTAAAAAAATAATAATAATAACAAAAGAGTAACTTTCTAAATACACCGGAAGCTCAATGGTGAGGCATCTCCTCTCAACGTAAATATTAGGGACCAATCTTTTATTGTAGGACGTTTGGTTAAAGACTTGGATAGGCTGTGAGCGTGTGAGTATTTATCAGAGTGAACAAAAGAGGGTAACCTGGGCATGTCATATTATTGACAGATCAAAGTAACACTGGAATTTTCTAATGAGATGGAGACTGCTTAATTAATCCCATGTGAAAGGTTAGACAGAGACGGTGAGTGTTGGGTTGACCCATTATTAAAGTTAAAGCTACAAATAATGAGACTTAGCATCTTATTCTTTACAGCCTACAGTTGCCGAAAAGATGCACACCAAAAACCCTTGGCCTAATGGAATGCGTTTTGTGACCAAAAGGAGAGACAGTAATTTAGAGTAGTTAGTAATTCTTTTCTTTAGCTGATAATGATGTCTCAACTGTGGTCAATAGGTCACCTTTCCAACCATGAAATCAAAGCCTAATGTTGTCATGGACTTGAGCAGGTAAACGAGACAATGATGATATGGGTTTCATAAAGATACAGGGTTAACCTACTTCTCTCTCTCTCTTTCATGAGAGGACATTGCACATAGCTGTCAATGGGCTAGGTAGGTTCTAGTCGGGTTGACTACCAAGGTCCAGGAGTTATGACTTATGAGTAGATTATTGTGCTGAACTGAATCTTATGTTTTATTAATCAAGGGATTTTTTGCTAAACCCGATGAGAATTGCCTTGATGAGTTGATTCTAAAATCTAACACGCTAATTTACTTTTTAGTGAGATCTCCTATTAAAAACACCTTTATATTGAGATCATAAGATTCATTGTAAAGTGGGTTCCAATGAAAGACTATTAAAGAGGTGAAGAGTGATGAAAGTAGGCTTGAGATGCAAATGGAATCGTTACTTTCTTACATTTTGATTTGATGGGATAACGACCGCGGGTGATTACATTTTGGACTCCTTTAATATAAAGATATTGCTTGTGAGGTAACTAAATACTTTGTAGATAAAAAGGGCCCTTGGGGAGTTCTAATTTCTAAATCCTCTCCATTGACGAACCTTCTTGATGTCGGAATATTTCAAAATAAACAACAAATCATCTTGTATTATTGTATTTGATACCGTACTCTTTATATATATATTATCCAGTTCGGTAGAACCTAACCCCGACCCACTGGAACCACCGAACCACTAGATTTTTTTTTTTAGAAACATCTGGTTGATGTTCAGTGATACCACTAAGTTAAGAGCGAAGATAAAGCCACTTTGATTTTGATTGAGATTGAGTGACGTGGACAGGTGTGAAAAAGTCATACTCAGTAAACCGTGCCAGATTCCTCTTGGACAGGAAGGTTCGTGCCTCTGAATTGCCTTGGCACAAACACCAAATGGTGAATTGGTGATTATGAAATTTGCTGGGCTAGTCTGATTGGAATGGTTTTTCTGGAAAGTGTTCAGATATGCATGTACAAGATATGAGAAATTTAAAAGGTGGGCCCTGTCACAGATGTCTTCTGACCCAAAATAGTGGTTGGAACTTAGGTCAAGTTCCCTGGTCCTTGCTTCAAAGTTAAAACCCACCCCCAGTGGGCCCTGTCACAAATATCCTTTGACCCAAAATAGTGGTTGGAACTTAGGTCAAGTTCATTGGTCCTTGCTTCAAAACACTTACTATAGATGAGACAGACAGTGGTTTGGGTAAGGTGAACACCTGGAACATGTGTAGGCTCAGGTTCAACAGTCATGGCTAGGTTGTGCTGGGCTGAAGCATATCCAGGCCCGGTCCAACTTCAGTAATGCAGTTTATATCTGGCTCAAACCTGACATATCCTATAACTGCCCAGCCCAAGCCCGGCCCACTTGAAACATGTTAGACCCAAACTCTCTCAGCTAGTCTTTTAGGGTGGGTCGGCCAGGCTTTTGATCACTCTTTTGTGCAAATTAGTCAATGAACAGGAAGAGTACTTGTTTGGACCAGGCTGAGCAAGGCTTCGAGCTTTCTATCACTTGATCCAAGCCTGACTGGAATACTGAATCAACCCAAGTGTCAGGTGCAGGCCCAAACCAAATATTAAAAAAAAAAAAAAAAAACTAGGTTCAATCACTGCCATATATAGTGTGCTAAACCGGTCTTTGAGCACCCATATTGACATATTTATTAAATTAATTGGGAATTTCAGCTCAAACCTGACCTGGAAGTTAAAGGTCAATTTGGATTCCTAATTGACAGGTTGGTTTCATAGATCACAGTGCAAAATTGTTGAGCAATATTTGAGTTTATTTGGCGGGTCAAAGAGCAAGAGTTAATCCAACCCTAAAACTAAGGATAAATCCACCTTGAAACAGTCTTATTTTCTTCATAAAACTCGTGTGATGGTTCTGGCCAACTTAATAGGCCCACTAAGTAAATGGGCTTGACTTGACTGGGCTATAGCCACACCAGCCCATTCACAACCCCACATGGCCATATATAGTCAACCAAAAATCTTGTACAAATTTGAGCAACTAAAATTAGAAACAGGTGACGACAAGCTCATGCACAAATCTTGATTCCCAACTATCACACACTATCATATATATAGTGTATATTACCTCTATATATTGATGCTTTTGGCACCTGTTCTTCTCCTTTTCTGTTGTATTTCCCAGACCCTAACTCTCCAATACAAGCCCACCATCGCTTTCATCTTCGCCATTGTCACTGCACTACTTCTTTCAGTTTCAGGTATGTCTTATCTTCTTTTGTGTATCTGCCCTTTTCTGTTTCTGAATCGGACCTGCCAGTGAGCTCCACCATCTTAAATCCAAACCGTTCAAATATGTCCTATCACAGGGGCCAAAGCTCACTTGAGCTGGAACAAAGGTTCAACTTCAGATAATTTGTTTGAGTTCATTTATAAATCCATTTAATTTGAAGCCCAAGTCAAAATTCAAGTTGATTACTCTAATTAGAATTTGACCCAATATCAAATTAATCACATATAAAACACACATGATAAAATGAAACTAAAGTAAAAGTTCTTGTTTTTCAGGTCAATGGAGAGCCAACTCCTACCCGGGTGAGATATGGACTTAGTGAGTTCTGTCTTTGGGTGGCTTTAATTTCTTAGATAGGCCTCACAGATATTTATGGCTCAGCTTATGAGAACAGTTTGGTTCACTGTGAACAGTTCGAAATGAACTGTCCGCAGTTTGAGGGTCTTTTAAGGAAACTAACCATGATGAGCCTTCTGGTTTTGTGGAAAGCTGATGGTCTGGTTCCAACTTCTAAGGTCAGCCCATTTACTTAATCAGCTAACCCCAAGGAGTTGGTCGAGTGGTTAGGATCACGGTTACTCTCTCTTTTTGAGCTAGAGATCTCGTTCCAACTTCCAAAATCAGCCCATTTACTTAATCAGCTAACCCCAAGGAGTTGACTGAGTGGTTAGGACCACGGTTCCTCCCTCTTTCGGAGCTAGAGGTCTTACTATCGACCTCGGTTTCTCCCTCTTTAGGAATCGAAGGTTGAGTGCACTTGTGTTACCACGTAGGGGCCAGTTACTTAATCATAATCAGCTAACCCCAAGGAGTTGGCCGGGTGGTTAGGACCACGGTTCCTCCCTCTTTTGGAGCTAGAAGTCTTGGCATCGACCCCCAGTTCCTCCCTCTTCAGGAATCGAAGGTTGGGTCTACTTGTGTTACCACCTAGGGGCTAGTTCCTTAATCAGCTAACCCCAGGAGTTGGCCGAGTGATTAGGAACACGGTTTCTCCCTCTTTCGGAGTTAGCGGTCTTGGTATCGACCCCCAGTTCCCCCCTCTTTAGGGGCCACAAGGGGTTTTACCCAGCTTCTCTCTGGACCTGGAGGGAATAGTCCAGCTCAAATGGTTGGAAACCCTCTGTTAGCAAAGAAAAAAAAATTTTAATCAGCATAAAATTCAATACCATATTGTAAAAGTTGGATGCGACCATAGCCAATCAGTGAATATTGAATCGTTTCTGAATTTCTTCGGCTGGATGGGCCATCTAGTTGGGTATCTGGGCAAAATAGGTATAGGTCCAGGCATAGCCCATTTAGCAATTGGGTCAAAATGTCAAGCATCAGCCCAGCTCTGAGAGGCGGGGCAGCGGGGGTGGACCTGGGCTGGCCCAGGTCATATACAAGTTGCAACCCTACCCTTTTTGGGTTTGACTCGAGGGATGGATTGCATTTGCATATTGAGGGCACGCACCAAAATATGAGGAACGTCCTCACTTACCAAAATATGAGGATTTATCCTAATTAAGCAATTGATGCTCTCATCACTTAGAGTAAAAATTCTTTAACCCTACTTTATATCCTAAAATGTAGCACTAGATAGATGTTAGGGTTTTTGGGACGCTTAACATTTGCAAATTCCTTTTTTCTTATTAAATATTTTAAAACTCGAGCAACATAATAGGTCTCAAATAATCTTTGAAAATTCAAATATTCCATCCACTTTGCATTTTGTTGGAATTTCTAGATGCCCAAATCCAAAAGAGCGTCTAGAATTTCTACTTTGACTGAAAATTCAAAAATTTCCAAACAAAAATTCCTTGAAGTTTTTAGAAAACAAATAGGGGCAAAGTAATAAAAGAAAGAGCTTTTTGCATATACCCCGTTTAGATTTTTAGGATTTGTAAATAGGCTCCTATGGTTTTGGTATTTGTAAATAAGCTCCTACCTTTTTATTTGAATACCTTTGTGTCTCCAAAATTAATAGCGGTCCAGCCACCAAAAGTTTTTTGAGTGAAATGACTATTTTGCCCATCATCTTTATCCATTTATGCTTAAATTCAAAAGCTTGCACTTTTTTTTTTCTAAAACTTGCAACATTATTAATTACATTTAATGGGAGAAAATATCGTACGTAAATCTATTTTTATTAATACATATCTTATTTCATTAAATTTAAATTGGTCATAATGAAAAATCATTGTAAGTACTTATAATTGGTTATAATTGATTCAATTCATGCACGACTCATCTTTAGATTAATGAAAGTGTTAAAATACATGACTATACTTCATGTGAATTAAAAAGTTATTGAGAGAGACAATTGGGAGTTGGAATAAAATAATGGTATTTTCTTAATAATATTATACTCATTTTTGTTTAATAAATATAAGGATAAAGCTGATTTATTTAAGTTCAATACAAATCTCATTATAGTTATCCATTCTTGTTAATACTAATTTTGGAGACATATAAGGTATTAAATTGTAAATACAGGGGGTTATTTACAAATACCGGGAAATCTTCAAGATGGAACAACCTGCAGCAGAGGCTTCGTACGGTCTTTTGTCAACTCAATCGGATCCTCTCCTCCTCCTCCTCTCACCTCGATTGCAGAGAAGGGTCACTTCCACTTCTCAATAGAGCTTCATCTCTAGATCCGATCACATGTAGCGCTCTCTCTCTCTCTCTCTCTCCATTTCTCTCTTTCGATCTCTCTCGCATTGGATTTTTAGGGTTTGTTACAGAAACAAATTTGAAGTTTTTAGGGTATGTTAGGATTAAAAAAATGGGGCTTTTAGGGCGTGTTAGGATTCAAAAATTGGGGTTTTAGGGTTTGTAACGACTCGGATAATCGGGGGTTTTAGTTTTTTTTCTTTTCTCTAATGGTGATCATGGCTTTCAATATCCAGTGGCAAGCATTAGACATCCCCGTTACTGCTTGCTTGATTATAGCTGCAAAGGGTCTGCTACACGAGAAGGATATATATATATATATATATATATTTTCTCCTCCTTTGTGGCAACCTATAATGCATGGATATTTCAAAATGGGCAACATATCTTATCATATTGTGTACCTGCTTCACTTTTTATGTGTGAATCCATGCCTCTGCTGTATCCATTGCGTGTGCAGCATCACAAGTGGCAACTTCTGATTTATCCTTAAAAAAAAAAAAGGACCAATCATGTGTACGAATGTGGGGTCATAGCCGACTTCAATATAGTTGAGACTTGGGACAAGACTTTAATGATGACCACTACGCGAAGACAACCGAATTTGTGCCCATCCATGATTATGAATAGACAATAGACAATAAGGACTGAGACATAGAATGATCATAAGTGGGTACATAGAATGGTCATAAGTGGGTACATAGAATGGTCATAATAGGTAGCTTACTTTCATTTATTTTATCTTCATTATCATAATTTAGGATTAAAAGACTAATATCTTTCTAACAATTTTGATCAGAAGAATGCTTCACTACAGTTCAAGAGAAGCCATGAATTACCTCATGCCTTTCAAAACAATAAAGACTCCATCCTTTCTTTGCAAGGTATGTTATTGCTATTTCATTAGCTGCTCTTAAAATATACTTTTGTCAATATTCATTTAGCACATGAGGTGGCATGCATTTGGGATTGTGGGCCCATGTGTACTTGGTCTAATGATCCAAGTTTTGGTTCATTAACATCACGATTGGGATTTAACATTTTGACTCCCCATGGATAGTTGAAGTCTTAGCCATTAATGGTGTAACTGGAACTTTGCATTAGGAGTTAATGTTTGACATGAAAAGTCAAGTCTTGGTCATTTTATACTATGATTTGCACAATGACTTTCTTCCACCTTAATCCTTTGTTATGTCAAACATTAATTCCTGAATCCTGATACAACTTCCAATAACATTACTGATGAAAGCGAACAAAATTTAAACATTGTATCAATCATCATCTTTAGACTCAGGATCTTGGCTAAGGAAAGCGAATGAAATAAAGCACGTGCTTGGGTGTGCTAAAGTGTCCAAGTTCAATAGATTCCCCAGTGAGCAGCCTGATGCTATTTAACATATATAAAGAGCAAAAGGAGCAATTTGAAGGGAAGGGTTGTGATTTACAGCGATGTTGGAAAGTGTTGTGTGGTTTCTTTGTTTCTAATTAGGTGAAGGCGCTTGTATATGTTCTCTTTTTCTTTTTTCATTTTCTTTAATAAAGTGAGCAAATTATTATCTTGAAGGGGAAAAAATCGTACATTTAATAGATATTGATTCCAACGAGGTACTCTGCTTATTAAATTCAAGATGTTTTATTCTAGGGACCAAGATTTTTCTCAACAAGGGTTGATGGACCTCCTCCAATAAAGAACAATGGTATAAAGATGGAGCTTTCATTAACAAGGCCTGATGATTGGCATCTGCATCTTCGTGATGGCGACCTTCTTAAAGCAGTAGTTCCTCATAGGTGAGGTTTTGTTTTAGCCATGCTGGTTCTTTGGAATGGTCATAGTGGTGTGGATTTCACCTATTTGCACTTAGAATGGAGGGTACCTGTCTGATACAACCTTATATGCCAACAGTGCAAGTCATTTTGGAAGAGCAATTGTAATGCCAAACCTGAAACCTCCTGTCACCACTACAGCTGCTGCGGTGACTTACCAGGAGTCCATTTTGAACGCTTTACCTCCAAACAGTGATTTTACTCCTCTGATGACGCTGTACTTGACAGACAACATGAATCCTAATGAGATCAAACTTGCCAGTAAGTACAATTTAAATATTTAGTTTGAACATAAAAGTTTTAAGTTGAGATTTTGATACTCCATTTTTTAATATAATCTTTCTTTTATGTAATCACTACATCCTTTGCAAAAAAATTATTGAACTCATTTAAATGTGGTACTGCTCAATGGTTAACATGTATTCTGATGATGAATGAGACTGTTTTTAGTTCCACTGTCGAATTTTTTTTTTCCTATATGATCCTATTTTTGATGTGTGCATTGAATTTATGGAATTGATAGGTTAAAACCACTGTCACCATTCAAAAGAGGTTACACTTACAATTGCATGTTCCGTTATTTTTTTTTATTAAATTCAAATTAATTTGTATATGTAAGAAAAGAACGTATTCATTTTGGCTCCCATCGAGAGAATGGGGGAGAGCTGAAGTATGGAAAACACAGTCTCTGTGACTAATTTATTACTATCATATAACCACCCTTTGAATATGCTGTTTTTGCCAATTATCCATGTCTTCATCTTTTTTTTTTCTCTTGCAACATGGAAGAACATGACATTGTCCTTTTCTCGCTGCAGATTTGATTTCATTTATTATGCAGCAGAAAAGTGGCCGTGACTAATCTGCCTCGCTTTTACAAGAAATAGCATTGATAAAATCCCCTTCTAGTTCTAACACCAACCCTTCAAACGGGACAATATGAGCTTGAGCCCTTCCTAATTGAAAAAATCTCTGCCTATTTGAATCACCAAGAACTGGCTGTCTAGAAAAGGTTGTGACAATTGCCCCTTCCACATTCTTGATTACACCACCCATTCTAGATGGTCTTGGATTTCCTCTTTGGAGTTCCATCCACATTCAATTTGAATTCCCTCTACCCTCTATTACAGTTCCTTGTGTTGCTGACACTAAAATGATAATTGAAATAATATATAGATATGGCTTGTAGGAATTATAACACAAATAATGAACTGATACTTAAGAGCGCAAATCTTTCTGTTTCACTGTGATGGATAATAAATTGACAATCCTATGAGAAATAGTTTAAAACTGAACTAACGATGACATTTGATCAAGTTTTAAGGATAAGGGAACTCTATTAATGTCCCTTCTTTCTTGGGAAGATGCATGTTTTCTTGTCTGTTGCTATTGAAAGTTGAAACATATGGCGTTAAGCCTATTAACTTGTAGGGATGCAAGGAAGATGTGACAGTTTAGAGAATTCACACAACGGGACATGTAAGATGGGTCCAAGATGGATTGGGGTACGAAGTGTTCTTTATCATGGCATTCTATCTTCTGCCGTAACGATCCTTTTGCAGTTGTTATTAAAAAAAATGCTCTCATAGACCATAATTCAGTTCAATTGAATGCTAATCATTGAATAAATTTATATGATTTAAATCAATGTGTGAGTTTATGCAAAATACCCCTTTCACTTATACCAAGATCTGACATTCATTTGTTATTTGATCAGTGGAATTTATATTGTTTAGTTATTCTTATTGCTTATTGGGTACAAATGAAATGAAGAAAACTTTTTCATAAGGTTAGTGTTTTGGGGTATTTGGTTACATTTAATATACTGAGTGGTTCGTTAGGGAGAAGCGGGGTGGTTTTTGGTGTAAAGTTGTATCCTGCTGGGGCTACCACGAATTCTCAAGATGGTGTTAGCGATCTTTTTGGAAAATGTCTACCTGTTCTTGAAGAGATGGTTGAACAAAATATGCCATTACTGGTAATTTTCTCAGTCTATTCTAGTGAAATATCGAAGTTGTTGTGGCCTTACATCCTTTATATATGGATTTCTATATCTGGAGATCTTTTTGATCGCTACATGGGCTCTTGATCAGTTTTTTTCCAGTTCGAGTTTCATACCATCTGATGAATCTAATTATTTGATATCATATGACACTTCATTTCTTCTAGTATTTCTTTATGTTGTTCCCACAGGAAGACAGTTTCTAACACAACTTTCTCTCTATGAGACTTGGCAGGTTCATGGAGAAGTTACAGATCCAGAGATAGATGTATTTGATCGTGAAAAGGTTTTCATTGATACCATTTTAAGACCACTGGTCCAAAGATTTCCACAACTAAAGGTTGTAATGGAGCATATTACTACTCTAGATGCTGTCAAATTTATAGAGTCATGCAATGAAGGTATATTTTGTGATTTGTCATTATCATCATATACCATATATGGGGTCACCTATATTTAGTCAAATTATAGTTTACGCAACATTCATCATTTTTTTTCCTCTCCCAATTTCATTTTATTTTGACATATTCTAAAATTTCTTATTCATCAGGGTCTGTTGCTGCGACTGTAACACCACAACATCTTCTTCTAAATAGAAATTCTTTATTTCGAGGTGGATTACAGCCACATTACTATTGCCTTCCGGTTTTGAAAAGAGAGATACATAGTATGTTCTGATGATCCTTTTGTTTACCAGTAAGCTCATCTAAAAATTCCCCCTTTTTTTTTCCAAGAACAGAAGTTACTCTTACATGCATTAGAGGATAACTAAATTACTTAATGGAAACAGTGCTTATGAAATACATTGTTCTAAGAGAAGTTTAAAATTGATTTTTTTAATAACGTAATCGTGTCCTATTTTGAGAAATAAATTGTTGTAAGATGAGGATAGCTACTATCTGTCTCAAAATTATAAGAGTTCAAATGCTAAACAGATTGTTGAACACGAAATACTCATATTTTAGGAGTTCAGTGAGGAAAGAGGCAAAGAAAATTGTAAAGCACTTAGGGTTGTTTGGAAGAGGAGGAAGGTGGAGAAAATGGTCACTAGTTCAAATTTCGTCTGTGGAGAGCTTTCTCCAGTTGTTTTCTCCACATTCAAACAGACCCTTACTTCCATCAGAGGAGAAAAAGGGAAACCATAAAGAGAAATTGGTCATGTTCATGAGAAAAATGATACATAGGATAAAAGAACAGAGAAAAATCATTTAATTCTAAAGCTTGTGCCAGTCTAAAGAAAAGAAGCATGACATAAAGGTTGAGACTGGTCCTCTGAACATTCAATATTGTTTTTTTAATCAAATCACAATTAGATACTTCAGATAATTTAGAGTCATGATTGCGGATTTTGTTCAAAATCCTTTTTATGCTCATACTAAAGTTTACTTTCTGTAATTATTTGGCTTAAATGCTGGTCCTATGTTATCATGCAGGACAAGCTATTGTGTCAGCTGTGACAAGTGGAAGCAAGCGTTTCTTTCTGGGAACTGATAGTGCCCCACATGAGAGAAGACGCAAAGAATGTTCTTGTGGATGTGCAGGCATATACAACTCTCCAGTTGCCTTGTCAGTTTATGCCAAGATATTTGAGCAGGTAATCCTCTCTCTCTCTCTCTCTCTGACCCATTGAAGCGCCCAGGTTAATTTGAGGCTACAGTAACATTCCAAAAAAAATAAAAAAAATCTGAGGCTACAGTAACATTCCAAAAAAAATAAAAAAAATCTGAGGCTACACCTGTCTGTTTTTACCATTGAATGGAAGTACAGCTGATTTAAGACCCATCTGCAATTTGAGACCTGCAAGGGTGAGATTCATTGGACAGACCTGGAAGGGTGGGATTCATTGGACAGACCTGGATGGGTCTTAAATTGTGGAGTGTGGACATCATGAACCAATGAATCTGTCGAAGAAATACACATGGCAGATTGGTGGACCAGTAGGTCTCATCATATGAAAGAGGGCCGGGTGTTATAGGTGTTTAAAAAATATCAAAATTGGATATTGCTAGCCATGATAGAAATGAGTGAACAGCTCACAATCACTGCCTTTGATGTTTGATGAGGCAGCCAGCGAAACAAGGTGGATCTGATTTTATGTAGCATCTAATTATCATTTTATGATGCATTGTTATCTCTCCCTCAGTTGTAGTTGTCAACTTACATGATGTGATTGATGAATTGAGCTAATCAAACATGAAATTTAGGCTGGTGCACTTGACAAGTTGGAGGCATTTACTAGCTTCAATGGGCCAGATTTTTACGGACTTCCAAGAAACACATCAAAGATCACACTAAGCAAGACTCCATGGAGAGTACCGGAGTCTTATAAATTCGCATCAGGAGAGATCATTCCTATGTTTGCTGGTGAAGTTCTTGATTGGCATCCCTCAACTCTTGAATGATCTTGTCCCATATTATTTTCTTTCTATTTATCTTGCATAAGCTAAACAAGAAAAATTGTACTAGAAGTTGCATGGAGCATCCACTTTAGGAGGCATCTGATAAAATTGGTTCCATACAAAGTTGTATGGAACCCTGTTGAAACATTTCTTCCATAGCAATCAAAATAACATTTCTTCCATAGCTTCAGCTAAAGATTCAGAGCTTTCATTATTAACTATACATGCTTTTCCTTCAAAGCAGGCCATGATAGTTCATAGGCCAGATTAACTATACATACGTTTCTAGTGGTGTTGGCCAAGTTTTCTGACCCGCAAGTTGACTAGGAACTTGACCATGTCAACTGGGCAAGTTCATTAATTGGAAAATATACATGTTTATGAAGGTTTTTACACATTTTTCTTTATTTAAGTTATCATATTGTATTATGAATAATAGAACAAATAACTAAAATTAGTTTACTCATCCACCAAGTCAAGTAAACCCCACAGTTTTAGCGCACCCCACCCCCCACCCCCCCCCCCCCCCCCCCCCCCCCCCAGCCCCGCCCCCAAAAAAAAAAAAAGAAAAGTCAACCCACTGAGTCCCTTGGTTGCCCTGACTCTGTACCTGGCTGAGTCTAGTTGAGCAGCTGGGTTAGGAAACCTTTGGGTATTTTAACCTATCTCACCCCATCAAGATCTGTCATATTAATATATTATGCTTAAAGAAATTATTATTCTTATTCTTTGGCCTATTTTGTTTTTTGCTGTCCATCTTCATGAAATTTCTTTAACCTTTGCCCTTTTCGTGTTCTTTAAACTCGTTGCCCTGCACTTACTTTAGCTTAGAATTTAATATGTAACACTATTTACCTGTAACTGTTTCTAGCAAAATAATAGAACTGTTATTCGCATGTAATTGATGTTATCCAAACGCATGAACCTACATTCACATGGAAACTGATTTGCCTGCACTTGGTTTACAAAGATCCAAATGGGCTATTGACTTGAAGGACTTGAAGGATCGTTTTCTGGATTCAGATCCAAAGAGTGCATATAATTTCTTGGAAGAACCAAGCGACTTACCTGTTTGCGGAAATAGGTCCATTTATGTGTCCCATTTATCTTTTGGGTTCAACCCCCGACTCAGGCAGTATTTTCAGCCATAAGGCTGTAAGTCTGGACCTGATCACGCGATGATAATCTGACAGGCCCAACTCAGGAAACTTGGGTATGGTATGGAGCATGTTAATAGTCAGGTTCATGTCTGGGTCTACTACCAGTATAATCTAAATATATAACAACAAGATGGCAGGCTGCTCTGAGCGTGGAATGGCTAGCCTGTGTGCCTCACCGTGATCAATCCAAATCCCTTGAGTGGTCCACTTGCTTTGCCTTCCCTTGTTGACTGACACCTTTTTTCCCCATTCTTTTGGTTCCAGGACTCCCAGATCTCTCTCTCTCTCTCAGCCAACACACCAGCACCCAATTAGTGTCAGGACAAGTGACTTTCAATTGGGACCTGATTAGGGCAGTAGACTAGCCATTAAAAAAAAAGGGACGTGGAAGGATTTAAGTCACTCTATTTGGTGTGCCCCACCGGAGTAGGGTGAGAAAAACGTGCATGTCGATGTGTAAGTTTTGACCAATCTTTTTGGCTGTATTTCATCATTCCATGCAGGCAAATTGCCAAATAGAAACCAATTGGTGGCGATCATCCTCGATTTCGAAATTTAATTTTGTTCGGATGTTACGTGTGGGGGCCTACCCACTTCAGGGTTCTCCAACTTGTCACAACTTGGGGCTGATATTTGCCACTCTAATTCATGGTTTCTCTAAATAATTATTAGTCTCCTTCCCTGGGATATCTCACTCTCAATTCTCACCAGCATTATTTAGATAGGAAGTTCTATTGTCCATGATGGGACATTAATCCATGTCATCAGTACTTTTGGAAAATAATAATATCATAAAGTGGTAAGGAGATCAGTACTTTTGGAAAATAATAATCTCATAAAGTGGTAAGGAGATGCCCTGGAAGTATGTGGCCCACTTATGGCAATGGTTAATATGAGGATGGAGGGTGTTAAAAGGTGCAATCCAGATTTCACTTCCTTTCTATAATCTTAATATTCTGATCTAGCTAGGTGAAAACTCAGTGGTTCTAAATAGTGAGATTATCAAATACTTAAACCACGGCCTTAAGATGATTAGATGTAGGTGCAACTTGATGAGGATGAAACTAGGCCCTAGATTATCAAATGCCCTAAGGACACTATTTTAAAAATAGGGTGTTAGTCCAATATTTAACCTGTTTTTACTTTGAATTTGAGATCAGGTCCACTGCGCACACCAAAATAGAATATTATGTGTGAAGCATATATGTATAGGGTCATGATCCAAGATCACTGTGCTCATTATATGTATATTAAGCATAATAAACCCTTGACTAGAATTTGGGTTCATTCGGGTTAAAGTTTTTAATTTGAATTTGGGCATGGTATGATTTGACTTTCATTTGAACTCCATTTGGGTCTGCACTCATCTATGGGCCCCTTTTAGTACGTCAGATTTAGGTATTATATGGACACATCGTGTATTCATCCCTAAACTTGACCCCCGCCCTGCCCTCAAGGTCCCTTTCACATCTCTGTACCTTTGTGAATTGGCACCGTCCTAGGTGACCCTCACATCGCACTATTGCTCCAGATAAGGACTCTTTCCTCCAAATATGTAAAATGGGAGTCCGGATCACCTAATTTGTAGAAATTGGGAGATATTATTTTTTCATCCGATCATCAATAGCCAATTGTGTTAAATCTTATACTAACTAATGCATCATCTCGATTGTTTTTTTAAAATGAAAAAAATCTCCCAGATAATGAAACCTCTCAATTGATTTCTTGGAATAAAAAACATCAAGAAAGAGATTTTATAGAGTTGACAGTTGTGGATTGAATGAAATAATATATTTTCCACTTCCGAACTCGTAAAATGGATATACGGTGACAAAGGCCCTATGATCCTAGAAACTGTCTATATATTAGACAAAGGCCCTATGATCCTAGCAACTAGCTATTTATTAGACCCATCCATTCAAGGGAACCATCATAAACTTCGGAGTCCTTAATTTGTTACGAAATTATAGTCCTTAATTTGATGATTAAAGCATTATGATCATCAATACGATTGATATTTGGCATACTTCTAAATCATATTAAACCTTCCATATGTCTTTAATTTCATGATTATCATACATCAAAGTGGGTCTCACAAACATTTTGGACTCAGTTGTGGAGGATTGTTTCTTTTGAACTTTATATCTAATCATATTTAAAATTGGAATATTTGTATAGAACAAATTAGTAGCAAGTACTTGAAAATATAGAACATGTGAGGAGATGAATCGATCGTCATCCAAACGGAAGCAAAACATATGAATATGATGACAAGAAGAAGACTGGGTCAAAACTCAAAAGATAATAAATACCTCGTGAAGAATGAGATGAGCAATCGTTACTGACCAAACAAGTACAAACGAGGACCTTGCTTTCGAAACCATTATATAATAAATGCCCATCCACATACGCCTGGAAAGAAAAATATTTTAACATGTGGGGTACTGTATCTTGTGAGAGAAAACTCAGAGAGAAAGGAGAAACTAAGGATAAGGACTGCTGATGCAAGGACTTGTTTGTGTAACATAGGATTTCGTGTTCTATGGATTCCTATTTTCACAAGTAAAGAAAAAGTAGTTTCATTGTATAAATTCATAAAATTGAGAATTTTCAAGTTCTATGAGGAAGGGGGTGGTCGAAAATTTTCAAGATTGACGACTTTCATTGACTTAAAATTTTTAGGATTTATAATTTTCAAAAGTTAGTTTTCAACGATTTTGTGAAAAACCAATGTAGATTGTAGAATTTCAGAGGATTTCATTTGGCAATGTGATTTAAAGAAGGTTTATGCAATTATGGTTGTAGATGAGTGGATTGAATCTAAAAAGAGGACCACCTTTATTTTTACTATGAGAGGACTATTGGGGCCCAGAAGACCATTTTCACCATTATGCATTAAAGTTTCTAATCTATCAAGGTTTTCATATGCATAGGATATTTTATTAGTCACATATTTTAAGTTAGGCCTTTGGCAGACTTGGAACTCAAGTTTTTCGATTAATGGTGTGAATTAAGTGGGAACCCACACATAATTCTACCCAAAAACATATGTGAGTCTTACATGCCAAACAATCAACAAAAATCCAATGCTGGCTCTGCTTATTTTAAAGATGATGAAGAGGGCAACCCATTGATTTTTTTTTTTTTTGGGGTCTGGTCTGGGATTCACATCTTTGTAACCTTAAGATGTGACAGCCTATCATACCATTTTCAGGTCATAAATTGTGGCAATGACGTGTACCCATTTCCTCGTGGACTTTGATTTTTAAGATTTAAGATAGGATATCTTTGCCCAATCATATTCCACTTTCTACATACGTGTGCAAATCATCACCAAGATTTTTTTTTTTTGGTTTTTCCTTGTATAGCAATCGCAACTAGCGTTTATTAATCAGTATGATGCAACAACACCCTTTTAAAATGCGGATGGAGCCAATCCTTTCAAATCCCAAGCCAATTGCATAACTAACAGGTTCAACATCCCAGAGGGCTCTCATGGTCTACTTTCCTCCCTCGAGGGATTCGTCACCTCATTCCATGTCTACTTCCCTTATCATGAGGAGAGGAGCTTCATGTATGACCGAGGACTTTCTATCTGCATCCATAATAACTAAACAATCTTATTGGTTAGACCTGAAATTAATCTTTTTGTTTCTCAAATGGATTCTTTTCATATTTGAACAATTGATAAAAAAAAAAAAAAAAAAAAAAAACCGATCCGGTCCCAACCCCCTATAGCTGGGGTGCCCCCCCAAAAAAGAAAAAAGGGTCCAGCGTTTATGAATCAAATATAAATTATTACTCAAATAAAAAAGATGATCACAACCGTTGGATTGATTATATATGGAATAGGTGATGGACATACTTTTCTCGCGTTTGGGATAAAAATGGAGGGAATCTCTCATGTGATCAATCTAATTGTTGGCCCACCAAAATTAACTTTGAAAGTTCAGATACATTGAATACAAATGGGTATTAGGATTGGTAACTGGTTTGGATTTTGAAAAGGTAGGCCCATTATGCATTTAGGAGGGCTCTTGCACTATAATCTTGTTGTATCTATTCTCCAATTGGGCCTGTTCGTATGCAAGTTGGAAATCTATAACAACAGTTGTATGTGAATATTGAGATTCTTGTTTGAGGTGCTTTGTACATGTCCAATGCATGTCAATAAGAGGCTTTGAGTAAAAGTTATGCATGTCAGTAAGTTGATGTCCCACCAAGAAAATGAGATAGGCTAGAGAGGACATATGGATGAGTACGTAAGAATGATAGATACGAAGAAATATAATCCATTTGAAGATTTGGCTTAGAATAGATTGCGATGGAGACATAATTTATATAGCCAACGTCAACATAATTGTTACAAGGCTATGATCATGATGATGATAATGTTAATAATATCTCCTATGACTTTTAGAATTCTATGTTTGATTTGCGAACTCTCGAGATATTTTGAGGGGTTCTTTTTTTTATTTTTACTTAAAGACTCTTGCAAATTCTTAGATGGGTGGCTTTCAAAATGATAAGAAGGGCCTTGAGAATTTTGATTTCAGCTCAGTGCACCATTAAAATTTTCAGATATCTCCTAGAAAAGAATTCTCTGATATAATGGCTCTTAACTTAAAAGTGCATGGTACTGACCATCACAGCATGTCTCTATTTATCCCATTCTAAATTAATCTTATTTGTGTTTGTTTAATTGTACCTTATTGGATCCCATCTCAGCTTTGCTTATGGATCAGGTCCAAGCCATGGATGAACCAAGGGTGGATACCGTGGCATGCACGTTCTGCATGCATGGATCTAACATTGGGCCTTACCAAGGGTTGATGGAATGCAGCCCCAAAAAAATCATGCAATCTAAATAATCCTAACCATTCATTTGGAGTATTTTTAACCAATGCTTTTAGGGTTTTTTTTTTTAAATTTATTTTTCTAGGAAAACAAATGACTAGAGTAGTTAGATTTGGGCTCTGGCACATGTGTAGGGCCATCCAATCTTCTCCACTTCCTCTCTAATATTGGTATGGGCCATTGCATCTGTACATCCATGGCTCATCAATTGCTTCCTATGATGAAGAAAATACTCAAGTACTCAACTAGGCAAGATATTTGCCTACCATACTTAGAGCTTGTGCATGTGGATTCCATGTTTTGTAGATCTACACCCTTGATTGGGAGGGACCATCAGAAAATCATATGGATTACCATATGATGAGCCCACTTTTGCATGCTCAATTCTCAAGGACTCTTTGTATTTCCTATTTTCCATCATCACAATACCATTCCTCCCCATGATGATGATGATCCATGAATATTCTTGCCTTGTACTTTGAAGGATAACAAAAAAAGCTCATTTGGGTGAATAATACTCTTACTTATCATCACTATCCTGTCAAGATCTGATCAGCAATAGGCAAGTGGGCCCCACTGCCTTCACTTTCTAGATGGCACTGACTCTCCCTCACCTTGTGATGTTGACCCACAAATGTGAAGTTGGTGACAAAAACCCACAACAAAGTTTTGTTTATATGATATCAAAGGCTTTATGTGATGGTGCATACAAGGAAACGTCATGCTTACATGAGATTGTCATCATCATAAGATGTGGCCCACACACGCCAAGGCCAGGCAGTAGTTACTTGTGGGAAAGGCCAACCATTTCCAACCAACCTGACTTCCTTTTCATGGGAACTTCCTAAACATTTCACATAAAGTCGTTAGTTAAGACAGACAGAGAGTCTATAAATAAATATCTCCTTCCAATCCCATCTTTTCATAACCAGAGCACCATCATCTCAACAACAACAACAACAACAACAAGAAGAAGAAACTAAAAGAGCCATGTCGGAAGCTTCTGCAGATCAGTCATCCTATTTTGATAGACCCAGAATTGTGGTGAAGAAGGTCTTAGCCAAGCCTCAGCATGAGGGACAAGGAGCAGTTGTTAGGAGAAGCATTGGAAGGTTTTCTTCTACTTTATTTTCTTGGTTTTTATTTTGTTTTACGATGATTATCCAGACCGTAGAGATCATGGGGCCCGTCGTGTGAGGATCATAGGCTGAACACCATGCTTGATCAGAATAACATTATCTTCGATGGGTCCAAGTTGTACTGTTCAGATAAGATGTTTAGATCATCTGATAACTGCAATACTGGGTAGCGCTTATTTTTATATTTGGGCCTAGTAGCTGAATGGTCAGGATTGGTTAGTGTATATGCCCAGTGTACAGTGTGGATGAGGAGTTTAGGCACTACTGGCCCTGTTATTTAAGATTTTGCTTTCAATTGGTTTTTCTTATTTTCTTCTGTTTCTGAATTGAAGGATGGAATTGAAGTTTTTGGATCCATTTCTAATGTTGGATGAATTCTCAGGTGTGTTTCATGGATCTTGTCTGATGTGGGTTTTGTGCTAATAATCTGTATGGTTGGAAAATGACCTTGATGTCGTTTACTTTTGCAGTGTCAGCTCCTGCTGGATTTCCTGATCACCCACATAGAGGTTTTTACAGCCTTCAATCTAATCTAATTTTCATATATTTTGATCTCATTCCTAAAATAGATTTCAAATGGTTTCTCGATTCAGGTTTCGAGACTGTCACATACATGTTACAGGGCTCTTTCACCCATCAAGATTTTTCAGGGCACAAGGGCACCATTAGAGCTGGTGATTTGCAGGTTAGGATTTCAAATACGCAAAATTCTCAATAGTTCGGTGAGCAATTACAAAGCCATGGAATTACAAAACTATGGATTCTATTTAGTTCTCATGTTTTGTGTTGTGTTTATTTCTCATTTTTTTTGCAGTGGATGACTGCTGGTAGAGGGATAATTCACTCAGAAATGCCAGCTGGGGAAGGAGTCCAAAGTGGTTTGCAGCTCTGGATTAATCTCCCTTCCAAGGACAAAATGTATGAACATTTATATTGATTTGCCTCTCTCTTTCTTTTTTTCTTTGATTTGTGTTAAGACTTCTTTAAGAGAGTAAAAGGAACAATGGGGGGATTACATCTCTGACTCATCAATCATCAGTTCCTAGCTCTTTCTTCCATAAGCAGCTGGAAACTGAATGTTCATATCCATGTGGCTGGAATAGTTGAATTGCAAGTCGCATGAGAAATTTATTTTTCCCACGGTTCTTCTTTGGTTCTCAGTTTCAAATAGATGCTCAATGGGAGAATTTGGGAGAGAAAATCTAGCAAATCCCAAAGAGATCCCACTGTCTAAAGTTTTGTGCTTAAGATTTTTCTATCAATCTTCATACCCAAATTTTCCAAATTTATTCCACCATACTATACTCTGTTCTAGGCACTTCTAGGATTTCTATGCCAAACAGAACCCTGATTTTTTTCCCTTTCTCCACATTTAAAGGATTGAGCCTGGGTACCAAGAACTGCAATGTGAAGAAATCAAGAGGGTAGAGAAAGATGGCGTGGAAGTTCGAATTATAGCAGGGGAATCAATGGGTGTTAAATCTCCAGTCTACACCCGAACACCAATTATGTATTTGGATTTCACATTAAAACCAGGAGCTCAATTGCACCAACGAATTCCAGATTCATGGAATGCCTTTGTATATGTCATTGAAGGAGAGGGTGTCTTCGGAAGCCTGAGCTCGTCGCCCGCAAACGCTCACCATGCACTAGTCTTGGGTCCGGGAGATGGGCTAAGTGTGTGGAACAAGTACATCAATCCTCTCCGGTTTGTTCTGATTGGCGGGCAGCCGCTGAATGAGCCTGTTGTTCAATATGGACCATTTGTAATGAACACAGAAGCAGAGATTGATCAGGCCATTGAAGACTACCATTTTTGCAGGAATGGATTTGAAAAGGCCAAGCACTGGAAATCTCAGTCTTAGAGCTCATAAAGGAGTTTTTTTCCAAGCGAATTTTGAGTAAGAAGAAGCAAGAGAATATAAAATGCAGGTCGACTCACAGAGCAAGTAATAAGCAATCTCACCATTTAAACACATCAAATGCAGAGACAAACCAATGGAGCTGTTATCAGGAGTGACCTCAACTGGGTGTTGTTTATTTAGAAAATATATTTTTCTCTTTGATATTTTTTTCTTTTTTTTGGGTTGGGGTGATGGGGGTTTTGATGATGAAAGTGTTGAGGTTGCAGATTTTGAGAGTTGGGTACTCAGAATCATTTTGCAACTCCACATTCATCCAAATGGTGATGTCAAAGCTGTAAGCAACCAATGTGATGGTGGAATGACCTGGCATAGTTTGACTTGTTTTATACTTTAGGGTTTATGCTTTTGTAGGATTTGGTTGGATGCTGTTTGATTACATCATTATGCAATAGTATACCTTTCAACATATGTAAGTAGGAAAATTCTTGCTTTACACAAAATTCAGATTCTTTGGTGGGTGCTATGGACTATGGAGGTTTAATTGTATGTTTTGTATCACTTGATTTGATGTTCCGTCGCAGCTTGTCAGTTTTGTTTATTTTTCATTCATATAATGTCTAAAACATCGACTCAGGATATATCATAATGGTGAAATAAAATTGATGTTGTCAATCCCAACAAGTTGGCACAAGGCTTCAATGATGATGATGAATATCTATCAACAGGGGTTGGGTAGAAAAGTAAAACCAATAAAGTGACCTGGAAGAATAAAATTTCAGTGGTGGTGATGATCAAATGATAATTATGATTTGGAAAGAGAGAGAGAGTGAGGGACAGAGATCATTATTTAATGTTCCATAGTTGAGGACTTTTCGCTGTAAGGAGCTTAGAATTCATCTGTGGAACTCTTCTACTCATAAGATTGTTGGGATAAGGCTCATACCACAGCAATGATGATTTTAAATTGTTCAAGTTAATGATTTTCTTACACCAAATTGCGTGCCCCATTGCACAAGACTTAAGGCTCAAAGGATGCCCAAAAGGCATCAAACAAAAATAGAAGCCCACTAAACTGAAAGGATAGTCCAATCCATGTACTGTCCAGGTCCAGTTAACTGCCATTTGACTTGCAGCCCTAGTAATGACTCCTCCCCTAATTATAGGACCCTGAAAGGCACAACTGCCCTAAGAAACTGCCATCACTCTCTTTGTTCTTTTGGTTGCAGATGAGGCATAATAACCCAAAACAAAGGAATAGAAAATCCAAGATCTCCCATTGAGAAAGTGGGAGACAACACAAGTTGTCACTGCCCTATGTTGTCCTTGTCCCCTATTACAACGGGCCATAGTGCTTAAAAGACAATTGTCGTTCTTGGAAGAGAACAATCTGCCTAAAACAATAATACTACTAGTGCGACAACTTTTCTTTCTCTAGGACAAGCAAGAGAGAATGTTCACATTCCATGCATTGTGGGTCTCATTTCTTTAATTAAGCAATTGTATGCTCCCCACTCTGAATTGTGACTGGCCTCAAAATCTTGAATCACAAAGTTTAATCTCAGACGTTAACTGAGATGGATGAATATGACTCTAATCTGAGTTATTTCAAGTCAATCAGTAACTCAAAAGTAAAAACTGTAGTTTTGATCCAACAGGCTGCCATGACAAAGAGTTGGGCCTATATATGCAACAGTACTGAGAAAAAGGAAAAGGGTCTACAATTTGCCAATTCTTTGGATCAGTGAACTAGATAACTGGGGCATCAATAAATTCTGTATTTACTAAAGATCAAGACTTTGTAATTCCTCTACATTTGAAGTCATCCAATATGAAGCCTCATCCAATGAGAAGACATTCTGGAGAAAAAGAACCTCCAAGAAAGCAAAAAAGCTGATCAGTGACAACACTACTCAAAAGGGATTCATCAGGGAGAAGAAATATCTATAAAGCTTACTAACTAGGGGTGGTTCTCTTCACCTAATTAATTAATTAATCATACTAAAGAACCGTGGCAAACATATAGAACAACCTACCATGAGAATAAAAATGTGTAACCATTCAAGATGCAAACTAGTTAGTGACTGTTTTTAAAAGCATTTGGACTTTGGAGTGCACTCCACTACTTTAATAGTCAGTATGCTAGGGCCACTATATATTTACACACCGCCAATTAGGAGTAGTAATTGTGCGATTATGCTTCAAAATTGCAACTGAGGTTTGAGAACTGCTTTGGTTTCCCTAATTCTGAAGAACTCAATAATCATTACCTCGCATGGGTTTGGCAATATATTGGAGTGTTCCACCTCATGCCTCATTATCTTATAGCATTAATTAGCAAATCCAAAGAGTTTCGAGAACAATTAATATTAATTAGGAGATGTAGTTGTTGCAAAATTGCAACTGAGGTTAAAGAATTGCTTTTCTTAATTTTAAGAAAACACCTCTTGGACTTCATAGATTAGTATGAAGTGCTACTTGTCATTGAATTTGTTTGCAGGGCCATAAAGCATGCCGAATCATGCAATGGAGCCACTGTCTGATGATGCCACATGTATGGGAATCCTAGAGTCTTATGCACATATCATGAAAATTACATGCCTTTGTTTCAAGAGCACAAGAATTCAATCCGATCACAACACAACACCTTTTCAGTTGAGACTAGAAATCACTGAGATAAACCTGTCTAAAGGAAATCTAAAACCCAAATCTAGATTCTAGAGTGTAGAATTTAATCGGTCAACGTCAAGATGACCGTTCCAACTGACGCCAAACAGAAAGAATACTTGTTTGGGGTTTGCTCTGATTCATCTCTACCATTGTTAATACAACCGTGCTACACAAGGCAGGGCCGTGTGTCCAGCTAGGATCTCATTTGCAAGATGACATCCCAGCGTCCAGCTGGGATCGGGTACTCTGGCCGGGCTGTGTAGACTTTTTCTTGTTAATAAGTGTTACACTGTTAACAGACAATTGGGCTTTAAAGGAAGCAGAATTCAAGACCTTCCTGCTGACATTATTGCACTTCAAAACCCTCTTAACTTTTGCAGCATCTAGAGCCAATGTTGTTAAGTTTTTTTGTTATTGGCTAATTCATGGGTTGAACAAAACTCTGGGTCTTTTGAGTTGTAACGTTTATTTAGAAAAGGACTTTGAAAATAGAAGATGGAAAGGACTCTAAGAAGAAAGTCTGAAAGAATTAGAAGAATAAAAGAGTGCTGAATTTCCGGATCATCCAGAATGGAGTCCGCTCAAGCGGTCCAAGCTTCGCTCGAGCGAACGCAAGACAGAGAGCCCAGACGCCTGACATAATTTGATTTGTGCTGAGACAGAGACTCATCCGCTCGAGCGGATGAAGGGTCTGCTCGAGCGGACAAGGCGCAGAGAGTCCTATGAAAATTAGAAACTGTGTTCTAATTGTACTCAAACTGCTGGTTTTAATCCTAATCAAGTTAAGTGATTTTAAGCACGACCTAAGGGCTATTTAAAGGACTCAATGGCTATTCTAAACAGACACCTCACCTCTCAAAGTTCTAAGTTAGAGATTTTAATTGAGAGAATTATTCTCTAGAGATTTCTTAAGAAGTTGTGCTGCCAAGTTCTCTAGAGCCAGTTTCTTCTGCATCCTTTGCAGAAGATTGTCTTCCTGCGTAGAAGATTTGAGGAGTCAAGTGCTGGATTGAGTTTGTTGCAATTAGCGGTGCGAAGTCGTTAAAGCGTGAAGCGACACAAGATAACTTCAGTCCTTAGGTAGGGGATATCTGGGGAGGAACTCTGAGTTTCTTATAATTGTGAGATTCATAGTACTTGATTATTGATCCAGGACGGATCGGTGGTTTTTTACCCAATTAGGGTTTTCCACCTTAAATTTGGCGTGTGCTTGTGATTTTATTTCCGCTGCATAGTTTTTTTTTTTTTTTTTTGCACACTTTTGTCTGATTATTTGAGTAGACCAATCTAGAAATCGCGGACTCTAAACTTTCAAATGGATTCATGAAAAATAGTCCTTCTGCTTAACAGCTTAAACAAGGAGTTTTACCTTCCTCCATGCTCACACCAAATTACATTTGTTTCCTCTAGCATTCTTGCCATGGTTGTACCATTCAACAGTGATGATGCATTTCTCTTCGCAGAAACAACCACGAATTATTTCGTACTTGTGGTTTTGTTGGTCTGGGATTTCATGTGTAGGTGAGTGAATATTTACCAAAGCAGGAGAATGGTTAACTTTCCCATAGCAATTATAATATATTAAAGCCAATGGTTTTGGCTTCAATCTTGACCATATTTCTTTTAATTTTGACTTTTTAAATTGAGCTTGGGTAAAAAGCTTAGAATGTATAGGTTGTGAGATTTGAACTAACCTATCTACTACACCACACAATATTAATATGTAATTATTTATCATGAAAATATCAAAAGTAGTTAGATGGGCTGGGGACTAGCTAGCCACGTGGGTCATGCCAGTGCTTAGTACGGATTATTATGCTATTATTTATTATAGTGAGAGTAACTTCTCTATTCGTGAGATTCTTGAAAATTCCTCCCCTCCTTTCCCTTGTGATGGTGTAAAATTTTCATTTTAAGGGAACAATAGAAAACCTCTTTTACAAGGTAGAGGATCCGAACTCCTCCCAAGATGACACCTATAGGCACCATCCAAGCTCTTTCATATGGTCTGGACCGAAAGTGAGGCCTAACTGGCTCACTGGGTGGGCCACATTATACCCTCAAAATGGGGTGGCTGCAAAATTCTTGGCCACCATCACTACACACCTCTATTTCATGACATAGTGGATAATCAATTTCCATCACTGATTCGGCAGCGACATGTACCTGTTTGGATGGCAACGGTTTGGACACTGAAAATTCTATCCAGAGTTCATGTTCTTATTTTATTTGCAAATGTTTTGTCTAGGTCTTACTGGTTAAGCTTTTCCCCTTTTTTCCAAATTTAAAAAATAATGTCAAAAAAAAAAAGATGATAAGTGAACCTATGTAATCGCCATCACCAGATCTCAACAAATTCACAATGGATCCCACCTAGCCATAACTTAACAAAAGGGCACGTTTCTAGGGGCTGTGAAAAGTTTCCAGAAAGTCGTTAAAAAATTTAGTTCATTTTTATGCTTTTCCTCATGAAAAGACAACAGCATGAAATATGAGACCTTTTTTTCTTTTTCTTTTTCATAAAAGTGCTTTCACTTCACCTTTTTGAAAAAAACAATTGCACAACAAGATGATTTCATAGAGAGGAGATTTGTCATGGTTTTCTGTGTAGCCCATTATTACATTGTTGTGAGACATATTTTTCTTGCAAAAAAAGAAAAAAATGAACTATATTACTTGATGGAAAGAATTTTGATTTTCTATAGAAGAGATGGCAATGAAGGATTTCTCTATCAAAATGAGTTAAATGCTATCATGGACAATTAAGTTTGTACCAGTAGGGCGCATAAATCATGATCTAATGACTTTAAATTGTTGAAATGGCGTCTTGCATTTCAATGAGAAAAACACTAAACACAACAACTTTAATTGTTGAAATCTTTGGGATCAATGGATAGCAACAACCTCTAACTGCTATATATCTTTGTGGCCTATATTGATATTTGGGGTTGACCATCATGCTTATTGTGACCTTGATTTTAAATCACGGATGTATCTGTGTTCTTGAGAGTTTGAATTTAAGAGAGAAACCCTATTAATTGTATTATAGTGTGTGAATAAGATCACAACTTTCAGAAGAAAAAATAAAGAAAAAGTCAAAAAGCATTCTTGTCTATAACCACTACAGAAACTACAAAATCAAAATTTTTTTACTCGATGCAGTAAAGGATTATAAGAGAGAAGAATACTAATGGGGGTGTAAATTGTTATCTAGTCTTTACTGCAACTTGAATTCATGCAATAGAATCCTCACGATGGTGATTTCACGGAGTGTTCATACAAGGCTAAAGAGGGTTTTTCCCCACCTCAAGGTATGAAAAGTCAAAAAAAGACAAAAGATAGTAATAGAGAAAAGATATTTGTTTCATTATTTTGGAGGGCACTACAACCTCTATAATCTATATAAAGTTGTAGGCAACAATCTAAGATCCAGAATAGAGATTACACCTTCTAATCAAGGAGGGGTTTAATAATATTCTTTTTGATTGAAATCCTTTCTGAAGATAGCTCTTAGGATAAAACTCTCTACAATATGATATTGAGTATATGACTTATGACCATAATGCCTTTTAATTAACATATGATTAAACACTTCGGTTATTAGCTCTCTTAATGTACTGGGCCTTGTTACCCTTCTTGTTTGTCATTTTTGGCCTATGGCCAGCATTAGTCCTCGTGCGTCTTATAGAAACTGACTCCTCAGGAGATCTAAAGAGGGACATTTTTTCTTAACGGTATCTGAAACTTATTTAATAAAAAATCGATTAAGTAAAGGAAAGCAAAACAGGGAGAGATAATAAAGTACAAAAATGAAAGAGGAGACACAAAAGGAAAGAAGAGCAATGACTACAAAATAATACCATCCCAATGAGACATCCTCTCAACCGCCTGTTTAGTTAAAGCATCGACAAAATAGTTGGTTGATCTAAACTCATGACGGAAGCGAACATTGATTGAGGAAGTTAAAGCCCAAATGGCATAAGCGAACATAGTTGGCTGATCAAAGGTGAACTTAGTCCTCCTGGAAAGAAGATCAGCCATGCAATTTCATAATGCTAGGAGGATGGAGGTGTGGCTTTTGTTGGTTAATGACTTTCATGTTTTCTGGAAAATGGATCATCTAACAGTTTAGTTAGTGTGGGACTCTAAGTATTGGGACCACAAGTATGTTGTGTTGCCATTAATATAGATAGATGAGGCAATGATGTGGTGCTACATTAATCAACCTTTATAGGCCTACCCATGAGCGGAGGATTCCTTTAATTCTTTTCTTTCTTTTTTTTATTTTTCCAACAGTTTCAATAAAAAGTAAAAATTTCATTCAATACATATAAATTTATTCCTGCTAAGTTGACTCAATGTCAGATCCCACATCGACCATGAGAACGCCCAGATACTGGGCTATAAGTGCGAACCCACCTTAACATAGTGTGACGCGTTCTTGAGCCAGGCCAGCGAGCCAGGCTGGGAAACAAAACCTCCGCTGTGCACTCTGATGACAGTTAGGTAGGATAATATCTGGCAGATGAGAACAATCCCCATTGCCATGACGTGTTTTGGGCCACACAAAGTGGGCCCAGAAACAAACCCGTGCGGGTGACCCTGCGGGGGCCCAAAGCGGACAATATCACATTGTTGTGCTGGGTCGGGTGTCGTTATAAAAATGGTAGCAAAGCCGAGGGCGGCTCTCCTTTGAGTGGTGGGGATTGTCAAATCCCACATCGACCATGAGAACGCCCAGACACTGGGCTATAAGTGCGAACCCACCTTAACATAGTGGACGCATTTTGGGCCACACAAGTGGGCCCAGAAACAAACCCGTGCGGGTGCCCAAAGCAGACAATATCACACTGTTGTACTGGGTCGGGTGTTGTTACACCCACCTCCGGCAGCCCCCGCCCGCCCTCTGCTTCTCCCTTTCTCTCCTTATCTCTGTCTCTCCCTCTAGCACGCCGTCGGCAGCCCACGTCCCTCTCCCCTGCCGCCGGCCCCCACCCGAAAGCCCTTCATCCTCTACTTATCCCTCTCCCTCTCCCCTTCTTTCTCTCCCACTTTCTGCCTCTCGCCCGCCACCCGTCGCCGCAGCCCCTGCCCACCCTCTCCCACTTTCTCCCTCCCATCGCCCAATCTCCCTCTCTCCCTCCTTCTCTCCCCCTCCTGTCTCTCTTCTTTTCCCTCCCTTTCTCTATGTCACTCCCTCCCCTTCGGCAGAAAGAAGTGGGAGAAGGGATACTGAGAGAGAGGGAAGGAGTGGGAGAGGGAGAGGGAGATAGGGAAGGAGAGGGACATGGGTCGGGCGGAGGTGGCCGGAGCAGGGAGAGGGAGAGGGGTAGTTTAGGCATTTTTTTGTTTTTGTTTTTGTTTTTGTTTTCTTAAATGCAATGCATGGAAAGCTGCTTGCATTGTATAGGTAGCAGCACTCTTATTTTAGGGGGGAACGTCTAACCAAACTCTTTAGTTACTTTGATGCTTCTTTTGGTCTCCCTTTGGTATGACTATGATGTCGTGGGTTTATTATGGTTTTTTAGGATCGTGTAAGTCTTGGATGGTGTGGTGGGCCTCTGTCGTTAGAGGGCTATATTTGTAACTGTAAGGGCATGTTTGGCAAATTGATAGGATTCTCCTAGTTAGTGGTTTTCTTTGATCTGTTGGAACCAAGCCATCCTCAAAGATGATTTCCTAAAGATAGTTTCAAGTTTGGCAGAAGAGAGGAATCATGGAGTCTATGCATTGTGTGATCCAACAATCATAAGTTTTTACTCAATTTCTCATAATCAATGTACTATTAAGGTTTGATCTTTCACCCCATAACCAGTTTTGGCTCTTCAGATATTTTGAACGGTTCGGATCGTGTAAAGGGGGCCACATAAATAAAAAATCAATATTTTAGAGAGTGGACGTTTTTGTAAATATCTTAAAATACATGATGGATATATGGTTGAAGTTTAGGCCCTTAGTTGTGTTTGGTCTCCTCTAAATTATTCACGTTTCAGATGATGATTTCGGGGCCCACAAAAATAAAAAAAGTGAAAAAAAACTACCAAATAATCCCCTTTTTTTACACTGGGGCACATCAACGGTCAGAATTGTTTTGCCATTTTCTCATGATTATCCATGATGAATGATGTTCACAAACTGGACCCCGTTGTGGGTCTTCTTTAAAGACTAAACAGTTCAGATATCGCAAATGGGCCCGACAGAAGTCTAGATTTAAAGATCTAATGGCCTACACGTTTTTACAAATATCTTAACTTATAGAAGGAATCAACGACTGATATTTGATATGGTAGCCGTTTTGGACCGTGTTAACGCGATTACAGATTTTGATCTTGATTGTGGGTCCCATATAACAAAAAAAATCGGTGTCCCCTACACTACCGTTGAATGCACATAGCAACGCTTTTCTGTCAATGCGCAGATGTTCAGAATTTGTTGAGGGAAGGTCTGACGGAAGAAATATTCGTATGCATGGAACGACAAATCCTTACCTCCATTTTCTGCAGGCTAACGCAAATGAGGAAAATCGGGTGGAAATCCACGACACTCAATGTTAGCCAAACGTGCCGTAAGCGCTTCTCTTTTATTCCATTATCATCCTTTTTTTTCAATGATATTCTCTCAACGTTTTGGGAAAAAATAAAAATAATATAATATATGGGTTCAAATTAGATTAGGGGCGTATTGGGCCATTAAAGTGGGGCCCACTACTTTTACTGAAGCACACATCCCAATCTACAGATAAAGCAAATGTAGAAGATTATGGTAGTACGATTGAGTCAAACTTGAGCCTTCCCAACTTCCATATCAGGTTCACCTCCTTTTCCTGTGTAGTCGTTGAAACTTGCAAAGAATAGAGCAAATACTGCTCCTCAGCTTCTGATGCTCTATTTGGGGCCCACCATTACAGATAAAGTAAATGTAGAAGATTTTGGCAGTATGATTGTGTCAGAATTGAGCCTTCGCAACTTCCATATCTCTTTCACGTCCTTTTCCTCTCTAGCCGTTGCAACTTGCAAAGAACGGAGCATATAGTGCTCCTTTGCTCTATTTGGGGCCCATCATTTAAGTAAAGAACCCGGTGGGTCCCATCATTGATGGGAAAGCCACATTGATCTTTTCATTAGATGCAATCTGGGTTATCCCATATCCACTTTTCCTCTGCCCTGGACGATAAGGAGAGGAAGAAGACGGCAGGGGCTGATGGTGGAGGCGACGACATCTTCACGGCTGATGGTGGCGGACGATGGAGATGGCAATTGGCTGTGCCTACGTTGGGGCAGTTATCCGGGTATGCCAGTTATGGCAAGTGAATAAGAGGAATCTGGGTACGTGTGAGGCCCCACCCCTTTGTGGGCCCTCCATTTGAATTTGAGTACTATATATTAGCTTAGTATATTAATTATATTAATTAGTGGGGGCTAGTTATGCATTTTTCATAGGTTATAGATTATGTTAGTTTAATTATGTGTTTAGTAGATTAATAGGGGGGGTTTTCCTTAGGAATTCTCTAGAACTACCCAATGACCAAAGCACCCTTACCCTAACCTTAATCCCATTTTAAACCCTAATGGCTTTTTTGTCCTAAACCCAAAAAAATCCCAACCTATTTAAACTATGCCTTCCCCTACCAAACTAGAACACTATTCATCTTAATTTCCATCTCTCTTTCCCTCTTCTTCTCCAACGAGCAACATCATATCTCTCTCTCTCTCTCTCTTTCTTTCTTTCTCTTCCCAGAATTTCTTGGACGATCAACAACTGTGCCCTCCCTGCTGCTGGAATTCTTCCCTATATAAGTGGTTTCTATTCTTCTTCTTCTCTCTTCCTCCTGTCTGCAACTGATCAAGGCAAGTAACTCTATGTAAATAACTTAGAATGCATGATCTCTTCTTCCTCTTGATTCTGCAACTTTAATTCTGTATGTGATTGTTTGATGTATCCTTGAGCCTGTTTGTTGGTTTGTTTGGCCATTGATGGATGAGGATCACCTCATTTGGATGATCGATGGTTAGGATTGATGGATGGTGGGGCATTGAAGTGTCTTCTTTGCATGGTGTTGTTTGTGTATGTGATGAATTAATGGATGGGAAATGGTCTGGGGAGGAATCCAGTGTAATAGCAGTGGTATAGGGTGCTCTGTATCAGTCCCGGAAGAGAACCCAGTGAAGAACCCATTTGTGACTTTGAGACCGGGACCCAGGTGGGCCACCCTGTGACTGATCAGGGCCCCACATCTGGTAGAGGGGTCCTGGGCGACCATGGGGGTGGAGTCTGATGATTGGAGAGCCTACACCTGGGGTTGAGTGATATCTGTTGTTTTGGGATTTTTGAGAGAGTCTGTTGTAGTGAGAGGGTATTATTGTAATTAACTTTGGTTTTATATCATTGTCACATTTAGGCTGGACTTCAGCCCATTTATATTTGATGTATGGATGATACCTCATGCTTCCGCAATTAACCATTGTTATTATGTTGATGAAAAAGTTTAAAACTGGACCTCACTGCGGACCTACGATCTTGGAAGTTCTTGGATTTTCCGGGAAGTAGCGCGCCAATTTCGGTACTTTGACGGTTTTCTCGGTATCCGAAATTGGGGCGTTACATTTTTATGGTATCAGAGCGGGCAAGTCTCTAGGAAATAAAATACACTAGAAACTTTAGGACGTAGTGAGGATCTCAGTGTGGGAGTGCGTGTAGGGTCGATGGATCGGGTAGAATCAGTGTAGTCCTAAATGTTGGACTTAAACTAACCTAATCTATAACCTATGAAAAATGCATAACTAGTCCCCACTAATTAATATAATTAATATACTAAGCTAATATATAGTATTCAAATTCAAATGGAGGGCCCACAAAGGGGTGGGGCCTCACATTTTTAAAATGGGATTAAGGTTAGGGTAAGGGTGCTTTGGTCATTGGGTAGTTCTAGAGAATTCCTAAGGAAAACCCCCCCTATTAATCTACTAAACACATAATTAAACTAACCTAATCTATAACCTATGAAAAATGCATAACTAGCCCCCACTAATTAATATAATTAATATACTAAGCTAATATATAGTATTCAAATTCAAATGGAGGGCCCACAAAGGGGTGGGGCCTCACATTAATTAATGTGAGGCCCCACCCCTTTGTGGGCCCTCCATTTATATTTGATGTATGGATGATACCTCATGCTTCCGCAATTAACCATTGTTATTATGTTGATGAAAAAGTTTAAAATTGGACCTCACTGCGGACCTACGATCTTGGAAGTTCTCGGATTTTCCGGGAAGTAGCGCGCCAATTTCGGTACTTTGACGGTTTTCTCGGTATACGAAATTGGGGCGTTACATTTTTATGGTATCAGAGCGGGCAAGTCTCTAGGAAATAAAATACACTAGAAACTTTAGGACGTAGTGAGGATCTCAGTGTGGGAGTACGTGTAGGGTCGATGGATCGGGTAGAATCAGTGTAGTCCTAAATGTTGGACTTAAACTAACCTAATCTATAACCTATGAAAAATGCATAACTAGCCCCCACTAATTAATATAATTAATATACTAAGCTAATATATAGTATTCAAATTCAAATGGAGGGCCCACAAAGGGGTGGGGCCTCACATACGTCAAAGACATTTGCTAAACCATTTTTGTGGTACGGTTGTTATCTTGGAACTGCATGGTTGTATGGTTGTCTCTTGGGATGATGACTTGAACGAAAAGGAGTCCATATCTTGTCATATTTTAACCCTTTGGCAAAGGTCTTGCTTTTCTGATATAAAGAAAACAGACCTGGTAGCTCTGTTGAGAACAGAAGCTAGTATACAACTTGCGATGCAGTAAAACAAGTGGCCATCAGGTTGGATCTCTTCATGACAATTTGAAGTTGGTAAGAACCGATGAGCCTGTGCAAATGTTATGAGTCCACAATTACATCGGTGAATGGAACCACAATTCCACAATCCCTCAAGATATTGAATTGTTATATCTGTATATCTAAAATGTGGGAGAGAAACTTAAGATTTCAACCTCGAGGATCCCGCTGGTGGAATTGACGTGTATTCCTTCATTAAGCATTTTCCTTGGCTAGAGATGTATGTAGGGACTAGAGTATATGTTGATGTATACTGGCACGGTTGATTTACATAGCATTCGTGCCAAGTGGGAGATTGTGAAGAAAATTGTGTAGCCCAACTGCCATTGGGCCCACGCCAAATCTAGCCCAGCGGTGTACCGCGGATGAACTCCCAACAAGTCTTGATCTGGTTGAGTCAGATAAGGATCAAACTCTTGGTAGTAGAGTTTGGATCAAGTTCAGACTCTCGGTTGGGAGAATTCTCACGCTGGTAAGGAGATGTGAGATTCGAGGAGGGTTAGAGTCCGTAGTAGTCGTGACTCCTAGGGATTGCTTTATATAAGGGAGATGGGAATCCTTGCTTGATTATTCAGTAGATCTGAGAGCATTCGCAGCGAGTTCGCAGGTCTATCCCACACCGGAACGCACAATGTTCTCTGCGAGTTCGGTTCCGACACCCATCTGGGACCAACAAGTTATAATCTATGATGCATGCATGTACTATTTATTGCCTGATGGATGAGTGATTGACAACTAGGTTGATCGGATCACTAATAAAGTGTTGACCATGATGGGAAAACTAATTGATCAATGTGTTCCAATTCTATGTCTATTGTCATGGTCGGTCTTCCACTTCAGTGTGGGTGTATCTCTTAAGTCCCAAGCATCTTAATTATTCAAATTTCAAAGAAATTCAAGGCAAAAAATAAAATAATTTATTTAAGTCAAGGGGACATGAGAATATGACTGGATAGACAACCTAGTGGATCGGATACAAAGGTTATAGTCATATAACGGTGAATCTAATGAAGGTGTAAGAACGGAACTGGTGGATCAATTTGTGGTTGTCCATGTGATCTCAAGGATGGAAATTGAAATTTTGAATTCATGGAAACAAAATCCAGAGATTGTAAGCATCTATAAATATGGAACAAATTTTGTGATGAGTTACAAATATGACGTGAATCTAAATTACATTTGACTCTGAAAATCCAATTTGTTATATTTTGGGGATGCTTTACTAATTACTACTCAGTGATGAGTAAAATTTGTGGCTCAACTGGTGATAGAATCGATAAAGAAAATCTGTTATGAGTCAATATAGTTGTGATTTGCATGCATGGAAGATTGATGCATTTTTTTTTAATTTCTGAGATGATATTTACTTGCTTGATATGCTTGTAATGTGTAAATCTTCTAGTTTTAATTATTCTGTATGTGTTGGATGTGTGGTTTGGCACACTTATAGCATTGAAAATATGACACATCAACAAAGACAGAATACATGAACTGGTTGGGATGATACATTTACCTGACCTTGGTATATTGGAACCATGTATGGGTGGAAAATGACCGAATACCCTTTTTCCGGAATAACTAGAAGTGTGGTTGAGTGATGTCATATACTCTAAAATATGCTGACTGTTTTATTTGTCCAAATTTAAATGGGTAGGAGTGATTTGCTACTCCGATTGGTGACTTTAGCAAATATATTTAAATTTATCTGATTTGATATAAGCTTGAGGCACTATAACAATGCTTTGAGTGGTATGCTGCTAAGTCATGGACCAATAGGGTTAAAAAGTTAATGGATGAGATCTGTTAAGTGGGGGAGTATGCCTATAGGCGATTCAAGAATATTGTACATGGAGAGGATCATACATTTATATTTGATTCTGTACACCCCACAACAAAATTGGTGTGGTTAGAAAACTTTAAATCATTTTATGTTTGGATATATTAGATACATGTTAACTACACGTATCTTCCACTGTGTGTTGTAGGGTGGATATTATTAAGTTCACAATATATATTGAGTCGAACGCCTCCTAAAATTTAACCCAAATATCCATTTATGAGTTATGGACTGGTGCCAAACCTAAAAATTGACCTATGACATTGAGGGGATGTGTTTTACACAAACTATTGCGGGCTACAATTATAATACTAACTGCAAATGGAAACGAAGAAAATCATTCTTTCGTTGGATAATTGAATCATCCAAAGGGATATCGTGTGATCAATCACAAATATTGAATTATAACCAGAGGTCGGAATGTGTATTTCCTTGTGGATCCCATATAATTCCTAAAGATGCACCACAACATCTCTAAGGATGGAGGGTGTTGCGGAAAGTGGGAGTTTCAACGTTGTCAGCGTTGGAAGTGTAAGTCTTGGCCAGGGCCCACTTGACAATGAACAACCCGGGTTATTAGGAGTCCTATAGGATTGATAACTTTCAATATTGTTGGATGATTGGTGCAGCTATTTGGTAGAAATCGTACAAGATTTTAATTTGTCATTTGTTGTCAATCTACGCAATATGGTGATTGACTGTACACTGTAGAGGTGAATATAAAATAAGAACCGGACATTGCAATTAGTCGATCCACCTTAGAATTGAAGGGCTATCGGTACTTGGCAATAAAATGATACTGACAGATTGGTAGATAAGCACAATGGGTGGCACAAGGATTTAGAAATGGAAGGATTTGGTTACGTGGAGATTATCTCTCCGGGTGTGAATTCCTATCCATGTGAATACTAAGGGCAATAGTTGGTTGTGAGAATCTGAAGTTGCACCTAGTGGATGTAAAGGCTGAGTTCCTAAACGGCGAAAAGGAGGAAAAGCTTTACATGTAATCTGCGGATTTGGTGGTGCAAAGATCATGAGGATAAATGTGTACAAGTTATCTTAACATGAGTATTTCACGAGGCCATACGTGAAATTAGTTTATCCCAGATATGTGAGATATGCAATTAAGTCAAAGCAGTGGGAGTAGTTATATATATTGATTGTTGGTGGCGAATTGGAAGCAGTCTCCAAGCAATAGTGTTAAAGTCTTGATTCGAGATGGAAAACATGAGTTAAAGCATGATTTACTGGGCATATGCAGCAACCATGTAAGCCGAATCTGTTACGGACTTTGTCACATGGTTCCGAGTAGGACGTTGTGTTAAAACAGTTGGATATGGAGATGTGCAAGCCAATCGACACTCTCATTTACATGTATATAAAATTGTCCAACAATCAAGATCTCATTAGCGAGAAGGATATGCTCATGACTAGAGATGGGCATTACTCGAGGATAGTGGGAGGAGCATAATGCATGACATCCTCATCGTGCATAAAATGTTGTAATTCCGGATTTATGAGACTGGAAATTGATTGCCGTTAGTCTCATAATCAGATTCCTAAGTTATCCGGGTATGCCTGTTATGGCAAGTGAATAAGAGGAACCTGGGTACATCAAAGATATTTGCTAAACCATTTTTATGGTACGGTTGTTGTCTTGGAACTGCATGGTTGTATGGTTGTCTCTTGGGATGATGACTTGGACGAGAGGGAGTTCATATCTTGTTATATTTTAACCCTTTGGCAAAGGTCTTGCTTTTCTGGTATAAAGAAAATAGACCTGGTAGTTCTGTTGAGAACAGAAGCTGTGATACAACCTGCGGTGCAATAAACCAAGTGGCCATCAGGTTGGATCTCTTCATGAAAATTTGAAGTTGGTAAGAACCGATGAGCCGGTGCAAATGTTCTGAGTCCACCATTACATCGGTGAATGGAACCACAATTCCACAATCCCTCAAGATATTGAATTGTTATATCTGTATACCTAAAATGTGGGAGATAAGCTTAAGATTTCAGTCTCGATAATCCCACTGGTGGAATTGATGTGTATTCCTTCATTGAGCATTTTCCTTGGCTAGAGATGTATGTAGGGACTAGAGTATATGTTGATGTACATTGACACGTTTGATTTACATGACATTCGTGCCAAGTAGGAGATTGTTAGCAAAATTGTGTGGCCTGACTGCCATTGGGCCCATGACAGATCGAACCTGGAGCTATGCCGCGGATGAACTACCAACAAGTCTTGATCTGGTTGAGTCAGAAAAGAATCAAACTCTTGGTGGTAGAGTTTGGGTCAAGTTCAGACTCTCGGTTGGCAGAATTCCCACACTGGTAAGGAGATGTGGGATTCCAGGAGGGGTAGAGTCCGTAGTAGTCGTGACTCCTAAGAATTGCTCTATGTAAGGGAGATGGGAACCCTTGTTTGATTATCCAGTAGATCTGAGAGCATTCGCAGTGAGTTCGCAGGTCTATCCCACACCGGAACGCACATGGTTCTCGGCGAGTTCGGTTTCGACACCCATTTGGGACCAGCAAGTTCTTTCAATACGATGGCAGAGGGTGAGAGACACCAGAGGGTGGCAGGGTGTCTGGCAAACTTGGTCAAAGATCAAGTCCGGTCCAAATCTGGTTTGGTAACTTCACTTATTAATCTTATTAAGACGAACTACAAATAGAGATCTAGTTTGGTAGCTTCATTTATTGATCTTATTAAGACGAACTACAAATAGATATTAGACTGGGCCAAAACAGATTGGTATGATAGCAGGAATTATCCTATAAATTAGGTTCCTCCAACTCCAACTCCTTTCAAACTCCTCTTCCAAAGCTCTTCTTCTCAAAACTTTTCCTCCCTTCTTCTCAAATTTTTACTTCTCTCAACAATTTCAATAGCCAAGCCCCCACCCATTTCTATAATGAGAATGGATAGCAATTACTCTTTGACTTTCTACTCTAATAGAGTTAGGCCTATCTATCCAACTCTGTATCCCTATTTTTCTCAGTTTATCGAATATGAAACTATCATTGTTACTACTACATACATACCACTGTTACTGCTAGTGCGGAAGTAGTAGCAAATTGGATAAATAGTCACGGGGTGGGAGCCTATATCATTGGAATTGATTTTTAGTTGAGTACAGGTGGTGGATCAGAGGAAGATACGGATTCAGATGTTGAAGGTGATCCGATTGTTGCAGTAATTATAGTTTGTATAAATACTAATTGTCTTGTTTATCAGATTGCTTATTTAGGTTCTGATGAGAATGCAAAATGTTATATTTTTCTCCATTAATATTTAGTCCTTTATACTTATTTGATGCCTAAATGTACTCATTATTCTTATATTTTGCTTTAGGATGTAAATGGAGGTGCTGTGTGCAAAACAAAGCTAATTAAGTGATTTTGGATAGTTTTGACATCGCTTCGTAATTTGGGCATAATTCTCTCCTCCGAACTCCAATTGAGATGATTTAAGATGCTATGGACGCCAAGAAAAAGATCTACAACTTTTATGTTTTGAGTTTTGAGAGATTCTTGCTGACTCAATAAGTTTCCAGATCTGAGTTGCAAGAGAA